>JAYESD010000006.1:195335129-196770929 GCA_036927565.1 Tuctoria greenei | reverse complement strand
GTACATGAGATTGTTAATAAGCTCGTGTTCAACTTGTTCTAGGCTCGATTCGAGCTCGATTTGAATCCTATCGAGCCAAGCTTGAGTCTGACTGTAAGATTGAATAAATTTTGGACTCGATTCGAGATCGACTCGATTTTTTTACCAAACTCAAGCTTACAGAGATAAGCTCGCTCGAGTTCGACTCATTAACAGCCCTACCCACGGTCAAGTAGTCTTATATTTTTGAATAACATTCGATCTGTCTGTTGGGTGATACATAAGAAATCATAACCTAGCCTTAAAATTTGGTCTTAGTCCCAGCTCCCAACCTGTAGTTTGTATCCAGTGATGGCTAGTTTGGTTAACTTGTCACCAAATTTGTGGATCACACGGCCTACTTACTCTCTGACATGGTGTACCCTTTACAGTTCATGGACGTGAATTCATTGCAAGAGGTCTTGCCTAATCCAGATCTACCAGCTTTCTTTGATGGTTTACCTGAAATGGTTCTCCAACGGTCCATGTGGTTACGTTCCATGGTATGCTTTCTCGGGCAGCATCTATTAATGATTGTTCTACTGCATATTAAGACCATCTGATATGACTGTAACAAGTTATGTATGTTCAGGTGGACTGCCATGCCTAGTCGAGCAGGCCCCATACTCTCAGTTGTGGTAAATAATAACTCTGACATGCTGTCTGCTAGTGTAATGCTGTAAGCCATTATCCTGTCTATTTTCTAAAATTCAGCGTTTGTCATTTTCAGGAACATGCATGTTAGCACTTTATCAACGGGAAATCCCTTTGCCTAAAATTGCGCAGAGTGGTAACAGTGACTCTAATGAGAGTCGTGGACTTTGCTTGTTCCTTTAGTTGAAGTGAACTCGGGTGCCAAAGATTGTGAACTAGGGTGACTCGAATGGATCAATCATACTGATGCACCTAGCAAGGTGAGTAGGTTGGAAACATACTGGATGGGTCCGATCGTACGGCTTTGTAAATACGGTATTAGGATTTTATAGGTGCATGGGACGTGCGTATACTCTTGGCTGAATGGACCGGTTCCTTGTTCCGGCATGAATATCCGAACCAGAACGGTTCAAACTGCTGGGCGTGCTTGCAGATTACCCTTTCAGATATTCATATGGCTTCACCCAACTATCCAAGTTGTTGAGGCACTTGTTTATCTCCCGAGTCCCGAGTATATCCGCCACGTCGAGTTTCCTCCAGGATCCAGGCGGCGGGCAAGTGTGCCGCGGTTTTGGTTGCTCCAGGCATGTCGACCCGAACTAGACAGCGACCGGGCGCGGTGGTTGCAGACAAAGCGTGTCCTTCCTTTTTCAATGGATTCAATAACTTCTGTATTGGGATGTAATGCTGGATAAGGTACTCAAATAGTTTTTTTGTTTTTTTCTTTATAAGAGAGTGATCTTTTTTTTATATGTGTGCAAAGAATAAGGTGAAGCTAATCTAAGTACTTCCTCCGGTATAAAAATGCTTCATCTTTTGGTTTGGTCAAATGTATCTTCAAGTGTCCGGTGACACGGCCAATAATCTCATGCAGAGATCAACAGATAGAGAGGACAGATGTGTTGGTGAACGGCAAGAAAACTGTTGGATAAATGAGCTTGGCCCATATAATATTCAGAATTAATTCCTAATAAATCTCAAAGGCCCATTAGGGCAAGAGGGAGTGGTACTAAGTGTTTAGTCCCACATGAGAAGTGGAAGTGGAGCAACCCCTACATATAAGGGAGGTTGCTCTTCCACTCCTTGAGTGAGAGAGAAGAGAGGAAGAGAGGGGTGGCCCACGCGCGCTCCTCCTCCTCGCTCGCTCACCTCGCCCCGCCCCGCCCCGCCCCACACACGCGCGCGTGTGTTCGTGTGAATTCAAGCCGAGCCCAGATTTTATATTTTTGCAGAAAATTAAATTGGGCTTTTGAGCCTCCGAATTTTTGGGGCTACCGAGTCAGAGTCCAAGTCGTTGGAGACGGACGCGTCTACGAGTGCAGAGTCAGTCATACGAACCGTCTCCCTGGGACTCTATAAATACGGGCGTCCGAGGTACGGCAGGGTATCCCACGATCAGATCGTTCCCACGTTCGCGTTCCTTGCGCCGCCTTCTAGTCTACTCCATCCCGAGCGCCGGCGTGCACCGACGATCGGGAGAGCAGGTCTCCGGAACCGCTCGCCCTTGTGATCATGCATCGGGAGAGGGCGAATAAGGTTTTTGGGAAGCGCTCTGCGTGACTGCTCGCGTTCTTCACCACGGCTCGTCTACCGACCAAATCGGGCGCTGCGGCTCAACGTCGTCACCAACGCCTGCAGCGGCTGTTCGTCGTCGGATCTACAGCGGTGCGTTCGATTCCAAATCGGTACGCGTTATTTCTCGTCCCGTCTGTCTGCCGATCGCTGCTGTTTTTCTCGTTTTTTCCGGAATTATTCAGTAAATTGCCTCTTATTTTCTAACAATCCAAAACCTTATTAGGAAATTTCCTGAGTTGAACATGATGACTTTGGCCGATGCACTGAGGCCGGAGGAATTCTCTAGCGTGCACTTCAAGAGGTGGCAAGTTAAGGCCACGCTCTGGCTCCAATCGCTTAAGATCTTCTGGGTAACCGAGGGCAGGCCTCAAGGTCCTTTGTCTGTTGAAGAACAAACAAAGTTCGAGGAAGCCAATTTTGCCCTGAGAGGATGCATCTTAAGTGTTCTTGATAATAAACTCTGTGATGTCTATCTAACAGTCACAGATGGGAAGGAGCTCTGGGATGCACTTAACGCTAAGTATGGTGCAGCCGATGCAGGTGGTGAACTGTATATCATGGAGAATTTTCATGACTACAAGATGGTTAACAACCGTCCTGTAGTTGAACAAGCTCATGAAATACAGTGCCTTGCGAGAGAGCTCAATCTCCTTAAGTGTCCTTTACCCGACAAGTTTGTGGCTGGGTGCATTATTGCAAAGTTACCTCCATCATGGAGGAACTTCGCCACAGCCCTCAAACACAAGAGACGGGAAATATCAGTTGAAAACCTAATAGCATCTCTTGATGTTGAGGAGAAGGCTCGGGCTAAGGACGCTACTGAGAAAGGAGGCGAGGGTCAATCTAGCACCAATGCTAATATGGTGCAGAAACCCTATGTCAAGAACAAAGGGAACAAGTCTCTATTCAAGCCAAACAAAACTACTCCTTTCAAGAAGAAGAAGTCAAACAAAGCCAATGATGGCTGCTGCTACACCTGTGGGGAGCAGGGACATATTTCCAAGAACTGCCCTGAGAGGGCAGATCGCAAAGGGAAAAAGAATGTCAACATCGTGAAATCCAGCAATGCAGATGGGTACGGTAATTCCTTTATTGTCCTTTCTGTTTCTCAAACACCATCTTGGTGGTTTGATACGGGCGCTAATGTTCATATATGTTCTGACATGTCCATGTTTACTTCTTACCAGTTCGTCCGGGATTCCGCCGTCCTAATGGGGAATGGGTCACATGCTTCTGTTCGTGGTGTTGGCACGGTCGATCTGAAGTTCACTTCGGGAAAGATTGTCCAGCTGAAGAACGTGCAGCATGTCCCTACTGTGAACAAGAATCTTGTTAGCGGTACCCTTCTATGCAGAGATGGGTTTAAAGTAGTTTTAGAGTCCAATAAAACAGTTGTGTCTAAGCATGGACAATTTATTGGTAAAGGCTATGAATGCGGAGGCATGTTCCGCTTTTCTCTTTCGGAGTTTAGTAATAAGTCAGTAAACCATATTTGTGGCAGTATTAATGATGATGCAAGTGTTTGGCATTCTCGTTTATGTCACGTTAATTTTGGTTTAATGAATCGGCTATCTAGTCTCAAATTAATTTCGGAATTCACTATTATCAAAGGTTCTAAGTGTCATAGTTGTGTGCAGTCAAAGCAACCTCGAAAGCCTCACAAGGCAGCCGAGGAGAGAAACTTGGCACCATTAGAACTCATACATTCTGACCTATGCGAGATGAATGGTGTGTTGACAAAAGGTGGAAAGAAATATTTTATAACATTAATAGACGATTCTACTAGATTCTGCTATGTTTACTTGTTGCAAACTAAAGATGAAGCTTTAGACTACTTTAAAATCTATAAATCTGAAGTAGAAACTCAATTAGAAAGAAAGATCAAACGTCTTAGGTCAGATCGTGGTGGTCAGTATTTTCCCAAAATATTTGATGATTTTTGTGCAGAACACGGTATTATACATGAGAGGACGCCTCCCTATTCACCCCAATCAAACGGGGTAGCCGAGAGGAAAAACCACACATTGTGTGACATGGTGAATGCCATGTTAGACACGTCCGGTTTATCTAAGGCATGGTGGAGGGAGGCTCTATTGACTTCATGTCATGTCTTAAACCGCGTTTCAAACAAGAATAAAGAGAAAACCCCTTATGAGGAGTGGGTTGGGAGAAAACCATCACTTTCATACTTGCGTACTTGGGGATGTTTGGCAAAAGTCAATGTTATAATTACCAAGAAACGCAAGCTGGGACCAAAGACAGTGGATTGTATCTTTCTAGGCTATGCTCATAGGAGCATCGCGTATAGATTTTTAGTAGTTAAATCTGAGGAACCTGATATGCATGTTGATACTATTATGGAATCTCGTGATGCAACACTTTTTGAGAATATATTTTCTATGAAAGATATGCATAACACTGCTAGGATCTCTTCTGAAATTTATCCTAAATCCACCACAACTAGCGAGTTTCTTGATACACCGTTTGAGAATGTCCCAGAGGAAGAACACAATGAAATAACTCAGTCGAGTAAGAGATCACGGATTGCAAAATTCTTTGGTGATGATTTCATTGTGTACCTTGTGGACGATACTCCTAGATCCATAGCAGAGGCATATGCATCACCTGATGCAGATGACTGAAAATAAGCAGTTCATAGTAAGATGGACTCAATTCTTTCCAATGGAACCTAGGAGTTAACTGAACGGCCATACAGGTGCAAACCAGTAGGCTGCAAGTGGGTGTTCAAGAAGAAGCTCAGACCTGACGGTACTATTGAAAAGTACAAGGCAAGACTAGTTGCAAAGGGTTATACTCAAAAGGAAGGTGAAGACTATTTTGACACCTATTCACCTATCGCCAGAATGACAACAATTCGTGTACTACTTTCTTTGGCTGCCTCTTATGGTCTAATCATCCATCAAATGGATGTAAAGACAGCTTTCCTGAACGGAGAGTTGGAAGAGGAGATTTATATGGAACAGCCTGATGGGTTCGTAGTAAAAGGTGAAGAGACAAAGGTGTGCAAATTGTTGAAATCCTTGTATGACCTGAAACAAGCACCTAAGCAATGGCATGAGAAGTTCGATAGTACTTTGACGTCTGCAGGCTTTGTCATTAATGAGGCTGACCGGTGCGTGTACTATCGCCATGGTGGGGGCGATAGCGTTATGTTATGCTTGTATGTAGATGATATACTCATTTTTGGTACGAGCATTAATATAATTTCTAAGGTCAAGTCTTTTCTATCAAAATGTTTTGATATGAAAGATCTGAGAGAAGCTAATGTTATTTTGAACATTAAGCTGAATAAGGATGAGAGTGGAATTACTTTAAGTCAATCTCACTATGTTGAGAAAATCTTGAGCCGGTTCGGCTTTATGGATAACAAGATTTCTCCAACGCCTTATGATCCCAGCGTGATACTTAGAAAGAACAAGAAAGAGTCAAGAGATCAACTCAGATATTCTCAGATGATCGGTTCACTCATGTACTTAGCTAGCGCAACCCGTCCTGATATCTCTTTTGCTGTAAGCAAACTGAGCAGGTTCATGTCAAACCCGGGTACAGATCATTGGCATGCACTTGAAAGGATTATGCGCTATCTGAGAGGTACAATGAGTTATGGAATTCACTATACTGGGCATCCGGTCGTGCCTGAGGGTTATGGTGATTCGAACTGGATCTCTGATGTTGATGAACTCTATGCCACGAGTGGATATGTGTTCACTCTAGCTGGTGGCGCTATATCATGGATGTCCTGCAAACAGACCATTTTGACGAGGTCAACCATGGAAGCAGAACTAACTGCTTTAGAGACAGCCACTGCGGAGGCAGAATGGCTGCGAGAGCTCTTGATGGATTTGCCTATAGTTGAGAAACCATTGCCGGCAATCCTTATGAACTGTGACAATCAGACGGTGATTGCCAAAGTGACCAGTTCTAAGGATAATGCAAAATCATCAAGACACGTCAAGAGACGTTTAAAATCTGTTAGGAAAATGAGAAACTCCGGAGTTATTACTGTTTCGTACATACAAACAGACAAAAACGTGGCAGATCCCTTTACAAAGGGTCTATCACGTAATGTGATAGAAAGTGCATCGAGAGAGATGGGTTTGAGACCCATTGATGTGACACCATAGTAGAAACCCAACCTATGTGATTGGAGATCCCGTGAATTAGGACATGGGAAAACAAGCTAGTGGTTCACCGAGGAGAGTACTTCCTTTATACCCTCTCTATGTGAAGATGCACACTTGTACTCTCAAACTGTAAGGCAGGTTGGCGAATCGCCTTAATGTGTTTATGTTGGCTATGTGTAGCAAAGATGCTGTCCTATAGGGCAGTCTTGAAGGAAACACACATATATGAGCTCCGATTGTCTAACGTCGCAGTTTGTGAGATTTGGGTGATCTGTGGAAAGCTCATGAAGAGACCAGGGAGTACGACGCATATGCTCCACCCGCGGGGTAGACTACTGGTAGTCAAGTACTGGAAATGGTCTTTGGGCGAAGTCAGTTCACACAAAACTTGCAATTCAAGGCGTAGTCCATTGTTCAAGTTGTGACGTGATAAAACTTGAGGATCTAGGCAGAAGTTCAACTTCACAGTCTATGCCGAAAACACTAGTATATTAAACAAGGAACGAGAACGACCTCTCTCCTAATGGCTTTGAGATCTGGTGGGGGATTGTTGGATAAATGGGATTGTCCCATATAATATTCAGAATTAATTCCTAATAAATCTCAAAGGCCCATTAGGGCAAGAGAGAGTGGTGCTAAGTGTTTAGTCTCACATGGGAAGTGGAAGTGGAGCAACCCCTACATATAAGGGAGGTTGCTCTTCTACTCCTTGAGTGAGAGAGAAGAGAAGAAGAGAGGGGTGACCTACGCGCGCTCCTCCTCCTCCTCCTCCTCGCTCGCTCGCCTCGCCCCGCCCCGCACACGCGCGCGCGCGTGTGTTCGTGTGAATTCGAGCCGAGCCTAGATTTTATATTTTTGCAGAAAATTAAATTGGGCTTTTGGACCTCCGAATTTTTGGGGCTACCGAGTCAGAGTCCAAGTCGTTGGAGACGGACGCGTCTACGACTGCAGAGTCAGTTCGGATCCGGACCCTCTGGATCGCATACGAACCGCCTCCTTGGGACTCTATAAATACGGGCGTCCGCGGTACGGCAGGGTATCCCACGATCAGATCATTCCCACGTTCGCGTTCCTTGCGCCGCCTTCTAGTCTACTCCATCCCGAGCGCCGGCGTGCACCGACGATCCAGAGAGCAGGTCTCCGAAACCGCTCGCCCTTGCGATCCTGCACCGGGAGAGGGCGAATAAGGTTTTTGGGAAGCGCTCTGCGCGACTGCTCGCGTTCTTCACCACGGCTCGTCAACCGACCAGATCGGGCGCTGCGGCTCAACGTCGTCACCAACGCCTGCAGCGGCTGTTCGCCGTCGGATCTACAGCGATGCGTTCGACTCCAAATCGGTACACATTATTTCTCGTCCCGTCTGTCTGCCGACCGCTGTTGTTTTTCTCGTGTTTTTTCCGAAATTATTCAGTAAATTGTCTCTTATTTTCTAACAAAAACCGGAGGAAGAGACAAGATAGCTTCGGAGATATATTTTTTATCTGCCTATTTGTGAGACGTCTGAAATGGTAATTAGCAGATAATTACCATTATTAACCGCTAATCTTGTAAGCAATCATTAATACTTAATTCCATAGGTTAATCAAATTTTTATTTTACAATTGATATAATCTTACAAATTACGGATTAATAATTAAAAAAAAAGAAAATTTACCCCATTTCTTCTTCTTCAGATCGGGCGGTGCTGCCGCCGCTCGCGCGCTCGTAGGAGTCAGCTCACCGACGCGACGCCGTTAGCCTGTGAAGCCGCACGACCGGCGGCGCAGCCGCTCGAAACTGCCGATCGGGATTAGAGTTGAGGAGAAGAAGAAATATACTCCATGCACGAATCTCAAGCAAATTACAATCGTGTGACGGGAGCAGATTTCAGGCGCATGTAACATAGGATTTCCGATTTTTTTTTCGAGAAATGGGATATTCACACGAAAAGTGTCTCTCAATTTTAAACGCGGTGCCGCATTAGGAGCAAACTTTGAGCGTGAGATTATTTTGCGAAAGAAACTATGATATTGCGCATTGAGAATTTTTACTTTTGGTTGCTGCAGGCATGTCGACCTTGCAACTGGCGGGACTGGACAGCGACCGGACCCGGTGCTTGCAACTGGGCAAGTGGCACCAGCGAACCCGTGGAAATTTTTTTTTACCGAAATTTGTTGCATCTGGACCGTTGGATCAAGGCTCAATGTATTAGATTTGATGCTACAGTACACAGAAATTGTGAAAATATCATACAAAATGGACAAGGATCACTGATTGGACAGTATTGTTGCAGTACATACAGTACAGTACTGTTCACCATCTCACAGTAACTGTTTAAATGCTACAACTCTATATATTTGTTAAAACACGCAGAGGACTTCCATCCCTTTTTCAATGGGTTCCATAACGATCTAAGACTATCTGCAGGGGTACGTTGGAAAGACTACTGGAAAGACTACTAGAAAAGTTATGTTATTGTAAATTTTAGAGTAAATTTAAAGAATGCATATGCTGAAAGTATAGAGTATGATTTAGAGTATACGAGTGTGGACGATCTAATGTCGGACAAGATACTACTTGCTCTGTTCCATTATTTGTCGTTTAGACAAGAATTTTAGTTCAAATTGAATTAAATTTTTTGTCCTAAACGACAAATAATATGAGATGGAGAAAGTAAAATAGTATTTTCTTTAGTTTCTTTCTTTTATGAAGAGAGTGATTTTTTTGTTGATGAGTGCCGAAAGATAAAAGTGAGCCCAATCTAGTATTTCTTCGGTTGTAGGTATACTTCATTTTTAGGTTTAATCAAATGTATTATGGAGTGGCCAGTGACACAGCCAACAATCTGATGCAGAAAACAGCGTCAGATAGAAGACAGATGTGTTGGTGAACGGTAAGAAACCGGATGAAGTGAGAATATGGCATCAGACAGATATTTATACGAACAGTTTTAATCTCCATAATTTTAAACGTGGTGCTGCACTAGGAGCAAATTTTGAGTGTGAGATTATTTTGGAAAAAAGATAATTCTTCCATCCTATATTACTTGTCGTTTAGGACAAAAAATTATAGTTCAAAATATACTAAATTTTTTATTCTAAATAACAAGTAATATAAGATGAAAGGAGTATGATATTCCGCATTGAGAATGTTTACTTTTGTACACTCTAGTTTCTACCTGCAAGAAAGGGGCAAGGGGGAGAAAAGAAAAGAAAAAGAAAGGAAATCAATGATGACAGGGGACCCGCTCATCACGACGGCTGCGCATCCTGCTGCCCCACGTCTCACGGCTGGCGTGACGCTCCGCCGCGCGCCACTGCAGGCCGGCCAGCTGTGACTCCCAGTTGGCGAACCCCGCGCCGTACCCGGCATCCCCAAAGTCGCCGCCGGCGCCGCCGCAGCGGAGCTGGATGTCGTAGCCGCGCCGGCGCTCGGGGTCGGAGAGCACCTCGTAGGCCTCCCGCGCGAGCATGAACTGCTGGTCGCCGCCGGGACACGCGTCCGGGTGCCACCGCCGCGCGGCGCGCCTGTACGCCGCCTTGATCTCGTCTGGCCCCGCTGTGTTGTCCACAGCCAGCACCTCGTACATCGTCCCCGCCGTCGCCTTCGTCGGCGCCGACGCCGTAGCGGCCGACACGATGACACGAACTCGTGACCGCCGCGGCTGGCACCTCGACACGCCACAGCCGAAGCAGCCCGCGCCCACGACAGGCTTCGCCGCGCACAGGGAGTTCATCTCCTTCGTTCTCCCTTTTTCCTCTGCCTGCGCAAGAGCGGCCAAGCTTAAACCACTCAGAAACTAGCGCGCGCAACGCGTGTGGCTAGCTAAGCAGAAGCAGTCGCACTTGTTTTTCTTTTTTTAAACGCCTTGCACTCGGTTTGGAAGCGTGGCGTCGCAAGGCTGCCGACCTGCCGATTATATAGCGCGGGCGCAAGGAGCGCGTCATGCATGCGCGCCGACGAGGCCTTCTAGATGGTTTCTGGAAGGAACGGAAGACGGGTAAAGGGAAATAGTAGGATATAAAAATGAAAAAGTCTATATAACCCCCAAATTATGATCTAGAGACTACTTAACTTCCCAAACTTCAAAACCGGGTATTTAACACCCTAACCTATGCAAAATCATTTGATTAACCTCCTATGGTGGTTTTAACAGGTGGTTTTGCCACATCAATATATGACGTGGCGTGTTTTGTATATGTTGTACACGCCATATGCTGATGTGGGCAAACCACCTTTCAAAACATGAGAGAGGAGGGGGAAGTGGCGCTCTGGTGCCCCAGATTCCAGAACAAAGCCCGTCACCATCGCACCCGACTCTTTTCCCCCCAACCCAACCACACCACAGTGCCTGCCTCCGCCTCAGTGGATCGATTGATTGATCGCAAACCCAGGCTGCTAGTGCCCGCTCCTCTTCTTTACCTCCGCGCGTCCCGCTTCCTCCTCTCAGCGCACAGAGCAAACTGAGATTCCCCCGCGTCAAATCACGGGTGGTGCGGTCCATAACCTTGTGATCTCTGAATTCCTTTCACGCTGTTCCTCTCGGTGATACCATATTTGTTGCTCAGGGAGGAGGAAAGAAGGGGGGAGGTGGCAACGACTAAGGGAGGATACCGAGGAAGCATCTGCGTTCGACATGTCAAGCGAGGACGTTCGCAAGATCTCTCGCCAGGACATAAATCTCGTCTGCACTTCATTTTCTTTGTTGCATTCCTAATCGTTGCTTGCTTCTTGCATGTGCTCGCGGCCTCACACTTCCTTCCTTTACGGGTATGTAGTTCTAGTGAATTTGCTCCCGGATTTTGCTGACCTACCCATGCCAGTTTCTCACAAAGAATTACGCCACGTCATATGCTGAGGAAATTCAGGGAGGAGAAGGGAGTGCAAGAGCAGGAAGTTAATTCAGGGAGGAGAAGACTGACATGGTGTGTTTTGCATATGTTGTACACATTATATGCTGATGTGGCAAAACCACTTTTCAAAACCATCATAAGAGGTTAATTAAATGGTTTTACGTAAGTTAGGGTGTTAAATACCCGGTTTTGAAGTTTGAGGGTTAAGTAGTCTCTAAATCATAGTTGGAGGGTTATGTAGACTTTTTCTATATAAAAATGATTGTGAACGGAGGGAGTAGACTCTAAGAAAATTTAGTGAAAATTAGAGAATGAAGGTGAACTCCCTAGTTCTTGCTCCGACCTATCTTATTATATTTTCTAAGCCTTGCTTCACCGGTATCCTTCCTGCTTCTTGCCAAACCCCTGCCACCATCCATCAAATCAAACCACTAGATAAGTTGTAATCAAGATGATTTTAGTTTATACTCTTTCGAAATATGTGATGCTTAAGAAAAATATATAGTTTGATTTAAACTAAATTAACAGTTCTAGATGTTATTTAAAAAAAACTGATGGAGTAGTCAGCAACTCAGCATTTAGACTAAATTGTCAGCGCTAAGCGCACGACGTCATCGCCCCACGGAAGATCCAGGTTTTTTTTGGGCGGGGGGTTCCGGTTTGAGGCTCGCCGTGGTATGCTGCTGGTTTTGGTGGTTTTACTGCTAATTAAGCGGATTGCACTGGTGATAAGTCTTGGTAGAATTATTATTATGTGTTCGATCTACTCCTGTGAGGCTGTGACCTCCTTACCTGAGACTTCTAGATGGGTTTGGGTTGGAAGCCGATCAACCCAGCGACCGCAGGCAGGGACACGCCACTGGAGACATCAGAAACGACGTGCTTGGTCTGTCTTTTTCTAGATTTTCTCCGTCCTCTTCGGATATCTTCCCTTAAGTATAGCTTAGCTAGGCTGGCGCGCTCGCGGCCGTGGATTTTTGCTCGGTGGTCAATCAGCTGTCTCCAGATCCAGACGCGCATGCATCGTTTTCCCACGGGGTACTAATTGAGTCATTGTTTTGGCCTGGATGATTGAGAAACCGGGCCCCGCGCGCTTTAGACGGACGTGAGAGGGCGCCAAATTCAGTGACGAGGGAGGCGTCATCGCGAAGACTATGTACTCAATCCATGACTCGCTTTTAGGGATGAAAACGGTACGGTAAATTTCCGAACCATCTGATGTCGTTTTCGAAAATTTCCGATGCGATTATCATTTTCGACGATTTCCGAAATTTTCGATCCGATTATTATTTTTATCGAACATTAAAATTTGGTAAACGGAACGGAAACGATTTGGGCTGATTTCCGACCGAATTGTCAAAATACCGTATTTTAATGGGAAATTTCCGAATAATAACCGCGTAATTTCCGAATAGTAGGTTGAGTCTAATGGCCTGATATGAAATAAGCTCAATTCTTTAAATTTTTTATTCAGACACTAGTTTAGATAAGGAGTTAACCTTAATTCCATACAAATATTTATTTACTTTAAAATGTGTTTATAAAGTGATTTCGTTTCATGTTGAATTTTTTTATAAAATGAAAGTAAAAGTTGTTGTCTCATATTTTGTACTTAAGTTGTTGATGTTATAGATGAATAATATTTCGGTGTGTTGTTTCCGAATAAAATTTGAAACCGTTCCGATATCGACATACTTTCGATCCGATATACCCGTTTTCATATTTCCGATACTGTAACTGTTTCCGATGATATCGTTTCCGATTCCGTTTCCGAAAATTTTATATGAAAATGAAAACGATTTCGCCCTTTCTCCGTCCGTTTCCGACCGTTTTCATCCCTACTCGCTTTCGCTTCCCTCGATATCTCGAGTATCTACTAATGAGTAAACTTATACCAGTTGGGTTATGGACTCATGGTAACGGCAGCCATGCAAACATTTCTTTGGGTGGGAACAACAGTGGGTATCGATGTTTGTCAAACTTTAGTCTACGTGCCAGACAGATTAGTCCTGTCCTTTTAAGATTAACACTTATTTTTGCCATCACAACATCAGAAAAGAAAGAAAGAAACAAGGCGCACTACGATACAGGAACGACATTTTCACATCTTTCATTTTTGGGTCTATTGCGATTTTGCTCCTAGTTTGAAAGCTAATTGTGAATTTACCCTCCAAATTGAGACTATGAATTTGCCCCTGATTTTTTGAAACGAAGCCAAAAATATACCCCTATTCTGTTAGTGGGTGTTAACGGTGTTAAATATCACAGAAAAAGACTAAAATGTCCTTGTGGTTTTACCCCCACTTTAATTTGTATTTGTACAGTAAATTTCTATAAGGGTATTGTAGTCTTTTTTTTTAAATTATAATTCCTTATTTTATTTTTCAAATCATTTGAACCTGGGTAGAGTAACAGTGTTACAAACCGGGGACAGACGGTAGCTTCGTTCTAAAAAAGGAGGGGCAAATTCACAAAGTTACAAATTGAAGGGTAAAATCATAATTGAGTTTCAAAATAAGGGTTAAATCACAATTGTCCCTTTGTTTTTTAGCAAGGAAAACAACAGGAAGACCCCACTGTTGTTACTATATTAAACAAAGACAAAAACTGTACAAGATTTATACAAAGGACAGAGCGATAAATACTACTTTACCCTAGCTTAAAACCTCTACCCAGGCCTTAAAGTTAATTTTACAATGTTCCTTGAGCCTATATGATTGTAAACTAGCTTCTCTTCTGGAATCCATCTTCGAGTCATTGAAGTTCTCAGGTATGTTATCAAATATTTTCCTGTTCCTGTGCTTCCATATAGTCCATAGTGTTATGATGAGTGTTTCTCAAAAGAGGAGTAGATTTTGATTGCAGGAACACTACTACAAAATGGTTCATCGCAGGCGGTTCTAAACATATTATCGCATACGGTTTTAAAAACCGCCTGTAACGAAGAGCATGTAAAAATGATCGATTAACACAGGCGGTTGCATAATCCGCCTGTGAAACTACATTTTCACAGACGGTTTTTAATAAAAAACCGCCTGTGAAAATGCATTTTCACAGGCGGTCGGTAATAAAAAACCGCCTGTGAAAATAGATTTTCACAGGCGGTTCTTAATTAAGAACCGCCTGTGAAAATAGATTTTCACAGGCGGTTTTTAATTAAGAACCGCCTGTGAAAATAGATTTTCACAGGCGGTTTTTAATTAAGAACCGCCTGTGAAAATAGATTTTCACAGGCGGTTTTTAATTAAAAACCGCCTGTGAAAATGGCTAGTGAAACAAAAAAAATTCACATGTGCCGCCGGGAGTCAGAAGAGGCCGCGCCGCCTGGAGGTCGCTGCGTTGCCGGGAGCTGGAAGAGCGCCACCAAGTGACGAAGGAGGTCGCACCGCCAAGAGCCGTGCCGCCCGAAGCCCGACGAGGCCGTGCCGCTTGGAGCCGGAGGAGCCGCGCCGTCGAGAGCCCGAGGTAGACCGCGCCGGATCTGTGCCCGCGCCCACGCCGGCAGGGCGCTCGCTCGCCGGGAGGCGCGCCGGAGCCGCGCCGCCGGGAGCCTGAGGTAGACTGTGCCAGATCTGTGTCCGTGCTCGGGTCGGCAGGGCTCGTGCTCGTCGGGAGGCCGCACTAGAGCCGTCGAGGTCCGGAGCAACCGAAGTCGCGCCTTAATCGCGCCTTGAGAGAGGCCGCCGGCAGCCGCGCCGCCGGGAGCCCGAGGTGGACTGTGCCAGATCCGCGCCCGTGCTCGCGTCGGCAGGGCTCACACTTGTCGGGAGGCCGCGCCGGAGCCGCCGAGGTCTGGAGCAACCGAAGTCGCGCCTTAGTCGCGCCTTGAGAGAGGCCGCCGGCAGCCGCGCCTTGGGAGATGCCGCCGGAAGCCGTACCTTGGGAGGCTGACGGAGGATCACAGACTGAACCGTGGCTGCTGCTGTTATAGACACATCTATCGTGCAGCTTCTAAACTGAGTCGTTGGATCGATAAGCAGCGGACAGCGGAGATACGAAGTCCAAGAGTGATCCGTGGGATGAAGCAGCGAACCAATGAGGAGCCATCATTATCACAGGCGGTTTTTATGTTACAGACCGCCTGTGAAAATCATTATATTTTCACAGACGGTTGTTTGTTACGGACCGCCTGTGATAATGACTATTATCACAGGCGGTTTTTGTTACGGGCCGCCTGTGAAAATCAATATATTTTCACAGGCGGTTGTTTGTTACGGACCACCTGTGATATTCTATTATCACAGACGGTTATTAACTCATCTCACATCACAGGCGGCACTTTTAATGGACCGTCTGTAAAAAAAATATAGAAGCGCCTGTAAAAATGTTTTTTGTAGTAGTGGAAGCCTGCATGATCATTTCATAGAAGGATAATTGGAGACTCCAGTTAATACCAAGTCACTCCCAACATCTCTGACTAAATCGACATTTAAAGAAACGGTGGAGGGTTGTTTCCTCTCTTGGATTTCGGCACAAAACACATGAGTAATCATAGTTGTCCACTTTGAAGTTTTTTCTTCTTAAGATGTTCCTTGTATTTAGTCCATCCATCAATAGGAGGCAGCTGGTAAAGACCTTGAGTTTATTTGAGCATTTGCAGGTCCATAGTATCTTGAAAGGCTTAGGCAGCTGAAGATTTTTATATGGCAGCTCATAGTATTTCTTCGGGGAATAATCAGGTGAATTCCAAATAAATGTCCAACTATCTTTTCCTTCCTGGTTCGCTTGCAGGTTGTGAAGAAACTATTGTAAAGTCTTTAGTTCCACATTGGCTTCTTCAGACAGTGGTAGATGAAAGCAATTATCCAACTGGTCATTGTGGAGGAAGGAGTGTGTAGAGATTTTCTTATTTCTAGCGAATGAGTATAATCTCGGATATTTGGTTTGTAAATGAATCCCATTCCATACGTCTTCTCAGAAGAGTATTGTGTGACCATCACCAAAGCTGCATGTCGCAATTCCTCTGAATTTGTCTATTAGTCTGAAAATATCTCTTTCCACCAAAATGAACCTCTTTCCGTAATAGCATGTGGTGGTATGTCGTTGCTGTAATATTTATTCCATATAAGCTTGACCCATGGCACATCCTTCTGATTGTAGAATTTATCTAAGTGTTTCAACAGAAGTGCTTCATTTTGGTTCTGTAGATTAAGAATACCCAGTCCTCCTCTATCTTTTGGGCGGGTACATTTTCTCCAAGCTATCCGAGAATTGGCTCTAGCACACTGCTCAGAACCTTTCCATAGGAAATGCCTTCGTATTATGTCAATGTTATCCATCACTGTCATGGGGATCTGCAAGGTACCCATTGTATATATTGGTATAGATGAAAGGACGGGGTTCACAATAATAAGTCTGCCAGCCTGTTTAAGGAATCTGGAAGTGGCTGAAAGTTTCTTCTCAATTTTGTTCACCAGGCCATCATATTGTCGTACTCTAGGTTTGGTTAAACCTAGAGGTAATCCAAGATAGGTAATCGGGAATTCTTGTAATTGACATGCAAAAACTCTTGAGAGGCGCAATGCTCTATCTTTGCTTATATTGATCGCGACCAGACAAGATTTACTATAATTGACTCTCAGTCCCTTGATTGGTAGAATGCCTGCAATATGCCCTTGAAGCAGAAAAGTTCCCTTTGGGAGGCCTTCATGATTATTAGAGTGTCGTCCGCATATTGAATTATCAGAAAGTCTTTGGATGAAGGTTCCAGGATCGGTTTAGAAAGTACACCAATCTCCATTGCCTTATTGATTATGTATTGCAATAGTTTTGCTGTGACAACAAATAAAATGGGAGATAGGGGATCACCTTGTCTGACACCCTGTTTGTATGAGAAAGGTCTACCTGGTATATTATTGAGAAGAATAGAAGAAGATCCGGAGCTTAGTATTTTGCTGACCCAATGTTGGTATTTTTTAGCATCTACAGGTCATCCTAGCGGCAAAGCTAGTTCCGCAGAGGCACTAGGCTAACCTAAGCCAAAGCAAGATGAGTTCCGCAAGCACACAGAAAGTAATGTTTTAGCATTTCACCCGAGAGTATTCCCTAGGGTATCATATTTGTTTATACCAAAGGAACGCAAGGTAGAAGAGAGACAAGGTCAATGACAGAAGAGGGTGTTCTAGTAAGGGATTCAGTAGGATAGATAAATGAAGTGATGGGGTAGTGTGACACACACCTAAGCAAACAACTCTAAGGGGTAAGAATGTCCTAGTGGAGGATAAGTTAAGTTAAGAGAGAGAGAGAGCTACTCCTATTGTGCTTTAGGTATTTATATACATAGTCAACTAGTGTACATATGGCTATCCTAACTACGAGTACTAGGGTTTAGTGGTCCAATATATCAGGCACAGGTTTACCTCTGAGAATATCAGGACGATTCTCGTCACGAGTCTGCGGCGTAGCCAAACGTGAGGGATTACAAAGGACAGACAGGATTGTCACCACCTGCCGCATACCCCTACAAACTGTGGATCTACGAGACATCCAACGCTACTTAATTATCTAATCACCATGCTTACATAACAAGTAAATACCTTAAGAGCCTAGGTACAAGCACCATCCTAAGGCAATGACTAACCTAAACATCATTGAAACCAATGTTGGAACCAAGCACTACATTACTCATATTAACATAATCACATTAATACCTAATTAGACTATAGTGAAGGTACATGATGTTTATGATAATATAATAAGGGCATTATAACTAGATCATAATGACATCTATACCTAACACATGCATGGAATCCACAACCAAACAAAGAACACTTCATCCAAGTATATGAATAAAAAGACTAATAATAATATTATAAAGCATAATGTCACAAATAAAAGAGAAGATACATGAGTCATATCTTTCCCAATTTGTACTTGGGACTAGAGGCTCCTCTATTAACCTAATCACATTGATACCTAATTTCACTATAGTTAAGGTACATGATGTTTATGATAATATAATAAGAGCATTATAACTAGATCATAATGACATCTATACCTAATACATGCATGGAATCCACAACCAAACAAGAAACGCTTCATCCAAATATATGAATAAATAAAACTAAAAATAATATTATAAAACATAATGTCACAAATACAAGAGAAGATATATGAGCCATACCTTTTCCAATTTGGACTTGGGGCTAGATGATCCTCTCTACAGCCTAACCTCCACTAAGGGACTAAGAGCACTAGTGTAATACAATAAAGAATGCTTGAGTGGTGTTTGTGAGAAGTGAGGCACCCCCTATTTATACACTAAGTAGAGATGGTTCCCGCCACAATTAGCGCGCGAATCAGTCTTCACCGCCTTCAAGGAGCCATGAGGAGCCAACACGTGGAGGAAGACCGAGTTTGGCGCCAGGGCCAAGCCAGCTGACTAGGGGGGTCGACCGACCTGGTCCTGGCCCCCCTTCGGGTGTGCTTCCTCGGGGTGACTTCCAAGTGAGCTCTTATCACCTTCTCGGGTGATACACTGTTGGATCTCCTCGGATACGCCTCAGAAGGAGTCATGGATCCATGTGGTGCCACGTGTCATCGCGTGATTGGCAGGGATGGCACTTTTTAGGATTGATCCCGTCATTCTCCATCATTTCTACATAAAAACTCCTGCATGCACTATTTCTCCAAGTACAAGTGGAATTATGTTAAATATAACTATATGTGTGTAAGAATTATTTATTACCTCAAATAATTGAGTTACATTGACGATCGAAATTGGTATATAACGACTGTCAAGAAACTTCCCCAAGCTTATCCTTTGCTCGTCCCGAAGCAAAGATAAAGACTTAGCTTGTTGATCAGGAGTTGCTACAATGTTCTACTTTGCAAAAGTATCAAGTGCACAAAAAAATATTCTACGTTGCATTCAATAAATTGGCTATGGTACCTCACCCTTTTCCTTAGTGAATATGGGTCTTATGTCTCATCCTTTTCTTGGGTGGTTGGAAAGATAGAATAACAAAGTGAGCATGCATCATCTAATGTTTAAGTTCCACTCAAATTTCTGGAGAATTTCAAATGATGTTTAAATTTAAGTTCCTCAAATGATGCACTTAGTCACTCCTATGTGGAAGTGGTATCTGTTTCCTCACCAAGGCAATGTCTTTCTTGTCCTACATCTAAATAAGGTTTTTTTTCTGGAGCTTGGTAGGTATCAAAAGTAGGCATATTTGCAACACATTTATTGCTATGTCAAAAGAGTAAGTCTTAGGAGAAAACAAATCATGCTTTGATCAAGATTTGTGCAAGTGTGATGGAATATGTGTAGAGTGGAGATATGAAGATAACTCATTTGTATGCACTCTCTTTTTGTGAGGATGAAACATGAATATGTATTCTCTCTTTTTTCTCATACTCTTGTATATGAGCATGCATTTTTTTAGCCATGTCTTCTACTCCTCTTTTCTTTTTTCAAATATTTTGGAGAGAGTATTATGTATAAAAATCATGGAGTATCTTTTGGTGGTGGAATGGTATGATGAAATTTTGCTACTCTTAATGTAGAAGTTTAGCATGTGCCCGTGCAATCTTGATCTTAAAAGTATAAAAAGATTCTCACATAGGTCTATACTAGTTTGACTAGGCCCAATGTGAAGGCAAATAGCATTTGCACAAGTTTGTCTAATTTAAGTTGTCATATGGCTTTGGTAGGACTTTATATCAAATGAGGAACTTCCATTTTAAATATTCTTTGAGAAATTAAGTTTCACTTTTAATTAGGATATTAGCAGCTCTTATCAATATATCATATCCCACAACAACCTAGAATTGGGCTTAGCTTATGCTATCCACAAACACCAAGTTTAAGGCAAGAATATTCTAAACCAATAAACGCAATACTTGGAGAATACTAAGTTGTATGCAAGGGACTAGAGAAATAAAACAGGGCAACTATTCATCATTTCAACTTATGCAAAGTAAAAATGTTCTTTCCGAACATATTTTATTTTATTAACCTAACCAACACTACATTTTTTAGATGCAATGGTGGTGGAAAGAAAGAAATAAAATGAAGAAATGCAAATGGGGGTGTGATACAAGTTACCTCATGTAGGGGTCCTTCCCCAAGCTTGTTCTTCTCAATCTTCTTGATAAGAGTTGAACCCTTGATGACAGAAATAGGCCATGAGGTCGGCATGTTGTTGCTGCAGCGTGGTGTTGACATTGTTGAACCGCGTGTCAATTTGTTGCTGTCAGTCATGGGTACCTTGGATGTGGTCTTGAAGCGTGTTGAAGATGTCGCCGGTCCTCACTTTAAGATCTCCCATCCGTTGGGTGAGTTCCGCCATTCCTTGGCCAAGGTGACGATAACCTTGGGCCAAAAAGGAATGTCGAGTACCCAACGGTGGAGCTAGAGCTTGAGCTCTCTCTAGTGGTAGCCCACTCTTTCCACAACGATCCTCCTGCCTCCTATGTTTGAGGTTGGGTCCAATTGGGTGCATCACCCGTTGGTTCCACTTCCTCTTGATATTCATAGGTGGGAGGGTATCATGGTGGCATCTCCATGGCTGCTCTACGTGAATGGCACCTTGTGAACCCACCAGACACAAGACTCCTACGAGCCTCTTTGATAGGTTAAACAACAATGGTTAGTTCCCAACACTTACATAAATGAAAATTCGGGTTAGGTAACCGGATCTCATTTACATGGCCGGGATAGAAAAATGTAAGATCGAAGAGCACGTGAAAAGCTACCAGAAAGAGGTGAATGGTAGATTACAATTTTTTTAGTGGAAGCAACGAAAACCTCTCAGCAGAAAATCAATCTGATAGAGAAATCGTGTGTGCAAGAGCTTCCAATGTGTTCAAAACATTACAAATCATTGTAGATCGTATAGAATCAAGTCATGAAGACACATCAACAAGAATCATGAGAAAACATTGTGTAAAACTCAAGTTATGACCGAAATCCTAAGCGAAGGTCAATCTGTTTTAACAGAGAACAAACATATCTACTACACTGCAAAGAAACTCATGTAAATAAAAAAAATATAAATACAATGACCGTGAAATTTTCAAATATAATATAGTATTTAGTTGTTAAGACAACACAAAAAAGAGTCACGTCGATTGGATCTGTAAAACTCGAGTTACAATCAAAACAATGAAGAAAGGTTGGGCATCGCAGAAACTCAACGAGAAAGACTTGACAAAAATAAGTTGGACGAACAAGGAAAAAAGCTCCTCTAAACTACGAATTTTATTGATCAAAACAACAAGAGGAAAAACCCCAAAGTCATGCACCATGAGCTCCGACCTCCCTTGCTTATATAACTAGCCCTTAGATCAACCCAATCCTAACTAGGACTCCTACTCCTACTAAGTTTCAACCGAAACTTTCCATAACTGCTCAAGAATCTTCCATACGCAGATAGAAGCAATCTAAGAATTCCAAAGACTTTAGGAACGTACTAAACATTCCTAAAACAACTCAACTTAGTGACACACACGAAATTTAACCAAAACAAACTCGAAACTTTCCATAAACGAAACATAACCACCTCAACCGCAGCCTTAGGCATAATCTAGTCGGTTGGACCTCTTTGGCCACATCTTCACGTACATATCTATTCATCACGCCTTGGAACAATGTTGCCACGTCCATGCACCCCTTGCACACGTGCAAACACTTTCCAACGACATCCACGATACCTTCATATGCATTGTTCTTGACTCAAACAAGCTGCGTGACCTCCCGATCAACTCAACCACAATTCCTCCCAAACTTGGTTGTTGAAGTTCATCTTCTCCCTAAGAGTAGTTCAATAGATCCCGTCACCAGCCATGCCTTGATCTCAAGCAACACTTGCACATGAACAAGCAACCAAATATTACGAGCACAAGTCATCGACTTGACTCACATTAGTCCGATAACCACAACACCTTATTTGAGCACCTCACATAAGCATGTTGCAAGATATAGCAAAAACAATATCCACCATGATCAGCCAAAACAAATCAAAAACTTAGTCCAAGAGTACTAAGCAGACCTTACCATAAGTGTAAAGCAAGTTTAAAATATTGCAAGTGAAAAACATAATAGTCGCATGATTATTTCAGCACGTAGAAAGTTCGGACAGTCCTAAACAACAACTACGCATAAAAGGAAAAGTTTGGCCAGTGCAAAGTGAAGAAAATGTGCTGCTCACGTGCAGCAAAAGTTCGGACAATCCGAAGTGGGTTTCTCGGGTAAGTTCAAAACTTTGCATGTAAACCTTCACGTTTAATATAATTGCCAATGTATTCAACATATAGGTGTCATAATCTCCCCCTTGATTAATGCATTAGCAACACCACTATGAAATCGAACATTGACTCATTCACGTTTCATGAAAAGTTCTGATAAAAGAAAATTTATCCCCCTTTCTGAAATCAAAAATCAAATAAGAAGAAAACAAAAAATTCCCCCTAAGGATCTACACTTCCACTGAGAAGAACCGTGCTAAACAAACTTGTGAATGTGCAATGTGTGACCAATTTCCCCTCCTTTGGCAATCTATTCAGCAAGGTTCAAAAGAGAAATTTTAATTATTTTATGAGCATAATATGAGATATAAATATAAAATAAATCTCATCTAAGTCATACTATCAAGTAACTTACATTATCACATCAATAAGATACATAAAGTAGTGTAAGCCATGCTAGAGATCAAGTGTAATTTTTCAATTTAAGCAAGTCATGATCTTAAAAACATAACTATTTCTAAAACCTGAAAGCATGAAACATGTTGCTGCATTTTAATTTTTCATTATCATTTAAAGCACTAATTTTGATCATATGACATTTGCAAGAGATTATACGCAACATCCGCCTTATTCTAACTAAGTCAAGCCTATGTCATTTGACAATCAGAAGCTTAAGGACATGATTTTAGTCATACACAACTCCTTTCAAGTTCATATCAAAGTGCAATGATAAGCAATCTCAAAAGAAGAAGTGTGATGCATGCATATTCTCTTGATCTGTTTAGATTTTTCATTTGATCATAAAAGCTCAATATGTGGCCTATTGATTGATTAATTTTTTTATGATTAAACGCACTTGTGAGCATGCAACAAGTTCAAAACAGCAAGAAAGTTCAATCACGGCCATATTTAGTGTAAGTAATTATTCAAATTACTAGTCAGGGTAGAAACTACAAAATGTATAACACAAGTAATGTAGTAAGAACTTTCAGCATGTAAAAGGAATCACAAAGTCATATATGTATGAACCACTTATGCTCATATTTTTTCAAATTTCAGATTCACACATAGACTTCCCAAGTTGCAAAACTCCTCATCAATTTAAGCCATGAGGATGCATAACCCATATTTCACTATGAATGAATGAAAAACGAGTGAAATCCAAAGGTTTTGGGAAAATATCAGCCAATTATTGTTCGGTGTCTACATGGTGAATCACAATGTTTCCCTTTTCAACATTATCACAGGGAAAGTGAGACCTAATATCAATGTGATTTGTTCCAAAGTGTTGCACGGGGTTTTTAGCAATGCAAATAGCACTAGTGTTGTCACAAAACAGTAGAACACTATCTAAATCAATCCCATAATCCTTAAGTGTTTGAACAATCTATAAAATTTGTGAGCAAGCACTAGCAGCAGCTACATATTTAGATTCAGCTGAGGATTGTGCAACTGAATTTTGTTTTCTAGAGGACCAAGCAACAAGCAAATTACAAAGAAAATGACAAGCACCCGAAGTACTTTTCCTATCAATCCTACAACCCCCAACATTAGCATTGGAAAAAGCTTTCAAAGTAATGGTTGTGGAAGATGGAATAAAAATGCCAAATTCTTGAGTTCTATGTAAATACCTGAGAATCCTTTTGATGGCTTGATGATGTGAAGCGCATGGGGAAGCTTGAAATCTTGCACAAAGACATACGCTGAGTTGTATGTCCGGTCTTGATATCGTGAGGTACAAAAGTGATCCAATCATGCTTCGATATTATTTTTGATCAACCGGGTCACCTTCTTCATCAAGTTCAAGTGTTGTAGTTGTTCCCATTGGTGTCTGAAGAGGATTGCTATTTACCATGTTGAAATGCCTAAGGAGATCTTTCGTGTGCTTCATTTGATGTACGAAGGTTCCCTCCTTTGTTTGCTTGATTTGCATCCCCAAAAAGTACGTGAGTTCTTCCATCATATTAATTTCAAATTCCGAACTCATCATAGCTGAAAACTTGGACACAAGATTATGAGAAGCACAACCAAAGATAATATCATCCACATACACTTGAAAGAATAGTGAGTCATTGTCATGTTTAAGCACAAAAAGAGTTTTATCAACTTTTCCCATGGTAAACCCATTTTCAAGTAAGAATGTTTTTAATCTATCATACCATGCTCTAGGGGCTTGTTTAAGACCATACAAAGCTTTGGGCAGTTTGTAAACGTGATTAGAAAAACTTGGATTTTCAAAAACGGGTGGTTGCTTAACATAAACCTCCTCATCTATGCAGCCATTAAGAAAAGCACTTTTCACATTCACTTGATATACTTTGAAACCTTTAGATGCATAAAAAGCTAATAACATTCGTATGGCTTCTAATTTAGCAATAGGAGCAAAAGTTTCATTGAAATCTAGACCTTCAACTTGTGTGAAATCTTGAGCAACCAACCTAGCCTTATTCCTATCCACGACCACATCCTCACTTTGTTTATTTTTAAACACCCATTTAGTTCCAATTAAAGTGTGACTTTGAGGTGGAGGTACAAGTTTCCAAACATTATTTCTTTCAAAATTTTCTAACTCTTCTTTCATGACAATGATTCAAGATTCATTAGTGAGTGTGTGTGATATATCTTTGGGTTCAAAAGAAGCAACAAAAGCAAAATGGGCATGAGAGTTTGGATCGAAAAACATGGACCGTGTGACTCATTCGTGCAAGCTTCCAATAATTTGTTGTGGAGGATGACTTTTGGGGATCCGGAGAGGAGTAGACACTTCACAAGTTTTTTCTTCTTCATATTCATCACAAATCGATGAGCTTGTGACTTGAGGACGATCTGGACCAGCAATGGTGGTCGTCGGTGCTGGTTGTGAATCGAAATCAGGAGTTGGAATGATGTCATTAGCTGCTGAATTTTCGGGCAGCGACACCACTTCTTCCTTATCTTCAATGAAAATACTCCCCCCCTGCGTATATGCATCTTGATCTGCAATATTAGAGCTAGTACATGGGCTAGCTTCATCAAAAGAAACCTCACAAGTCTCCACAATTTTGTTAGTGTCAAGTAAAAGCACACGGTAGCCTCTAGTATGAGATGGATAACCAAGAAACACGCCATCAATAGATCTAGGTTCAAATTTATCAAGATTACCATGTTTCTTAACAAAGAATTTGCAACCAAAGACTCTAAAGTGTGTGACACTAGGACTATGTACAAAACGAAGCTCATATAGGGTCTTTCCTAGCTTAGCACGCAAGAAAACTCGATTCGAGACATAACAAGTGGTTGCATTTGTATCAGCCCAAAACTTTTTAGGAGTTTGATATTCATCAAGCATAGTCCTAGCCATCTCAACTAAGGTTTTATTCTTTCTCTCTACAACACCATTTTGTTAAGGTACATATGATGAAGAAAATTGATGATCTATTCCATTTTCAGCACAAAAGTGATCAAATGATTGTTTTTTAATTCAGTTCCATTTTTACTTCTAATTGCTTTTAAAAATCCTGGATAGTCAAGAGAAAGTCTAAGAACTAAACTTCTAAAGTGACTAAAAGCTTCATTCTTAGATGCCATAAAATAAACCCAAGAGTATCTAGAATAGTCATCAATAATTACAAGCACATACCACTTACCTCCAAAAGATTGAGCACGTGAGGAACCTACGGTGTCAAGGTGTAAAAGTTGTGCTGGTGCTATTGTCATGGTCATTGTGAGTAGAGCATGTGAACCTACAATCATTTTAGCATGTCTACAAGAAGAGCAAACAATTTCTTTGTCCCTTTTAAGCTTAGACAGCCCACGTATGCGATCAAGAACACTAACACGTGTGAGATGATCAAAGCATACGTGACCAAGTATGCAATGCCAAAAATATAAGTCTTTTAAATCATTAGCAACTAGACACCTATGCTTAGAGGATGGCATATCAAAATCAGCTTTAAAAACTCTTCCAAACGGAGACATGTTAAACATAAGCTCACCATCAGAATCCACAACCTTGCAGTAATTTTTATTGAAAATAATTTCAAGGTTTTCATCTAACAGTTGTGAAATAGAAAGCAAGTTGTATTTCAAATTTTTAACAAGTGCCTCATCTTTCAAAGTGTAGTAGTTATTAACTCTAACCGTACTCTTAGCAATTATAGGAGTTGAAAAATTATCGGATTAAGTAACATTCTCTACACGTGACACAAAAAAGAGGGAGGAGAACCATTCTTTGTTATTCGGTCATGTGGTGCGAGCAACCTGAATACACGAGCCAAATGTTCTCCTTCCTCAAACGTGTAACCTACAAAGAAGCACAATACGTTGATGACTCAATACTTGGGTTAGTCGAAAGGTATTTTGTAATACTGAGTCACGCGATGTTTAGCAAGAATAACATGCAAAAGCTAAGAAAATACAGTCGGATTATGAGCCAAGAATTGAGAATTCTCGTACTCAACTATTGATCCACAAGGTGTGTTATGTGTAGCACGAAAAACAGTAGGTTTGGAAGCAATATGTGCATGTTTTTGACTCATTACAACAGATTGCAAGTGTCAAAGATTCAGTTCAGCACGTGCTTCAATTTTTGCTTGATTGTTACGTGATCTAGCTAGCATTCCTTGCTTCTTTTATTGTTTAGCTAGTCTAGAACAAAAATCAATAACATGACCATCTCTACCAAAGTAGGTAAAATGAAATTTAACCTTATGTTCATGTCTAGATGAGCAAGCAACATATTTATTAGCAACCGAATGAGACAACATTCCCGCGGACTTAAAACCACCTCTTTTTGTTTAGGAACTGTTTTAATCAAACCACTTCCTAGTCACTTAACAATTTTAGGTGGATGTGCCTTAGAATGAGCATGAGAATCAAAAACCTAGACCAGTTTTGTCATTGCAAGACTTAGAAGAATTCAACAACAAGTTTATCTTCTTATTTGCATTACAAAACCGATCTAATGTCATATGCATATCATCAAGTTTCTTGGACAAGTCTATGCAGTTTTCACATGAAGTTTTTCCTTTTACTTTGCAATTAGAACAATATTTAATTTCGTTAGAATGTAAAGCATTTTTAAAAACATAAATCTTATTCATAGTATCATGTAGTTTCTTATTCAGATCATCACAGTTAGAACAATGCAAATCAATTGTTGAACAACTAGCATCTTTCATATTTTTATCGTTAAGTGTGGTGAGCTTTTTATTCTTTTCAATTTCAATATCAAGTTTGTCAAGTGTGAAGATGTGTGCACTTCTTAAGGAGGACAATTGTTCATATGTTAATTCAAATGGGGAGCAAGATCATCACTAGGAATCAAAGATTTTAATCGATAAATTTCAGATTCTAGTAATTCAATTTTAACAACATTGTTCCTAAGTTTTTTGTCCATTTTTTTAAGTACAACAGTGGCACCAAAAATAACACCACACATTTCTTTGCAAGAGGTACATACCTTTTCATCGTTGTTGTTGTGTTCTGCTTCCTCCATACTTGATCTTGAGTTGCTCGCTATAAAACATATAGTTCCCAAATTGTCTTCATCCTCATCACTTTTGGAGTCCACATCGTTCAAGTTGTTGTCTAGGAGAGCGGAGAGGATATGGTCCACCACTTGGCGCTTTGAAAGTCTTCTCCTTGTTGTTGTTGGCAGAGGAGGACTTGAATTTATTTTGCATTTCATCACGGGCAGAAGGACTTAAAAGGTTAGGGAAATTTGTACAAAAATGTCTTATCTTACCACATTCAAAGCATCGTTGAGAACCACTACTTCCTCTCCTTCTAGTTCTCACATTTTGCAATGCTTTTGATAACCAAGTGGAGAGAAGTGCTAGCTCCTCCTCTGGATTTTTCTTCAATATATTCAAGGGTTAGAGAATACAGCAAAGCAAGTGTACTACATGATAAAAATGGACTAGAACTAGGCATGTCACGTTGTAAAACAAATGCAAGAGACTTGGTTGGATTTTTCCATGATATAATGCCAAGTTCATGAGTTTTGAACTTAGAATATAACACATCTAATGTATGTGTACTCATGATGGTGGATTCACAAATAGATGTACCTTTCATCTCCCAAATTGACATATCTAATGCACTTTAATTGCCTTGCATTTTCAGCATCTGAAAAATTAACATCGACGCTATGCAAGTTGCTAAGAATTTTATTAAAGCTAGCAAAGAGATCATCGATCGACTCACCAGGTTGCATCTCAAAATGCATGTACTCTTTATTGAACATATCTTGGCATACCTCTTTGATTGTGTTGAAGCCTTCATGATAGTCGCATAGCGCTTTCCATACATCGTATGCAGATCGGAGGTGTGCAACACGGTTGAAGTCGCTTTGAGTCAATCCTTGTATCATCTCATGTTGTGGACGTCTCTCATGTTCGCAGCCGTGATTTGAACATTTGGTGGCATGTCGAAGGGCTTGCACACATTTTCCCATGTGGCAAAGCCTTGCGCCTATATGTAAGCCTCCATATGTGCCTTCCAAACCTGAAAATCAATGTCATTGAACACACAAGATTTTGCAGAGTATTTCTCCATGATGGTTAGTCAAAAAATGTGCAAATAACAAAGATTAGAGCATCGTGGATATGATACCAATTGTAGGATCGAAGAGCACGTGAAAATCTACCAGAGGGGTGTGTCGGTACCCTGCGTACCAGGTATGCCAAGATACCATAAGAAAAGCCAAGGAGTTCCCACGTCCAAGTTGAAGACCCGGAAGGCAACACACGTCTGACAGCACTGGGCCCACATCTATCGTTTGGGTAGCTCCAGTACTGCCACGTGTCTAGCAGGACCGAACTTACCTCTCTTCACTAGGAAGCTCTGGGGACCGAACTTACCTCCCTTCACTGGGAAGCTCTGGTCCCGCCGCGTGTCTAGCAACCCCGGACCTAACCCCCAGTAGAGGGAAGTTCCGGTGCTACCACGTGTCGAATGGATTCGGATCTACCTCCCCGCAGAGGGAAGCTCCAAAGCTGCCACATATTATACATCCGGAGCTTCGCCAGCAATGACTACAGGATCTCCAACAGCTCGGACATTCAAGAGGCTATTAAAATAGCCATTACAAGACCTGATTAACATGTCATTAATTCAACATTAATGACACACGATCAGAGGACCATTAGTACTGATAACACCGCCATTAAGGCACGTTATCACACTATTAATCATACTTAATACATGTAGATCCTGTATTAGGCAATTGAATACCGCTGGGGCCACTTGTCGAGCCAGGTAACCCCTATAACGGCCAGCCCTTGGCATATAAAAGGGTTGCACCGCACGATAGAAACCAACTCAAACCAAGCCAACACAAGCAACCACACACTCATACAATCAACAACCACCCCGTGGAGTAGGGTATTACGCTCAGGCGGCCCGAACCACATAAAAATCTCCGGTGTCAGTGTCTCCACGTGCGCCCCAACCGAATACGAACCTCCGCGGACTACACTTTAGTAGTACCAGGGGAAGTGTCGTAGCAACACTTCAACATTTGGCGCGCCAAGAAGGGGGGCCCCAGAATTCGGGATTTTGAATTCTGCTGCAGGATCGTCCAACAGCCGCGCTGAGCAGCCTGTTGGAGAAAATCTCTCCAACATGCAGTAGTCGGTGAACGCTGTTGTCCTTGCGGGTGTTACACCACCACCACCACCATCGCAACAAGATGGTGTCTTTGCGTCGGTCACTGCATCGATGAACAACCTCGAGAACGCACTGAATGCAGCGCAGACTCTCCATCAGCGCCCACTTGCACCCAGAGCACCTTAGAGTGCAATGGAGTAGTGGCGTACTGATGTGCAGCATCTAGTTGCAGCCGCAACCAATGCCATCAGTAACCAAGGTCCACCTCCTGTTGGACAAGCACCTTCAAGAAACAGGACATTGTCTGGTAGACTTGTTCCTCAGGCATCACAACACTGGAGGCGCGCGCCCTCCCAGCAAGTGACGTCACTGCCCTCCGGGGCATGCCGTACTCACATGGCATCAAGGCTCTCGACCCATGATCTTCGGTTGGAGCTTTACCGCCGATACAGGCAGAAGGATGGCTGCGTACTCATGGAGCGTGCTCACAAGAGGCGAGCTGCACCTGAGAACCCTTCTCCCTTGGGGGTAGGGGGCGGCTGTTTGGCTCTGTCCATGCACTTGCGCATGGTCCAATGGCCACAGAAGTTCCAACCTGATTTGCCAGAGAAGTATGATGGAACTGTCAACCCTGTTGAGTTCCTCCAAATCTACTCCACCGCCATCCTCGCGGTTGGAGGCAATGAGGTCGTGATGGCCAACTAGTTCCCTGTGACTCTAACTGGGACAACCAGGTCCTGGTTCATGAGTCTTCCGCCTGACTCCATCAACAGTTGGGCGGAGCTATGCCGCTAATTCACTGCCAACTTCGAGAGCTCCTACACTCGACTTGGCACCGAGTTAGATCTGCTCACCGTGCAATAGAAATCGGGAGAGTCGCTGCGATCTTTCATCCAACGATTTTCTCAGGTACGGAACACAATCTCTTCTATCTCCAATGCTTCTGTCATTTTCGCCTTTCGACATGGTGTTAGAGATAAGAAGATGTTGGAGAAGCTGGCAACGAAAGAAGTCAGCAGCGTCACAGAGCTCTTCAGCCTAGTCGACAAATGTGCTAGGGTTGCAGAGGGCCGAAAGATGCACTCCAAACCAGCTCTAGAGGTTGGTAAAAACTCCTCCAAGAATGAAGCCATTGCCTCTGGCAGCGGAAAAAAGAAGAAAAAGTCCAACAGCAAGAAGAAGCTGTGGGCCATCATGCCTATTGCTGTTGTAGCTGCAGCTCCTGGTGGCCGGAACCATGCCCCAAAAAATGTCCTCGACCATCGTCTAAAGATGGCGGTGGTCAAAAGATGTGGTGTCTGATCCACGAAACGGACACCTAAAATCTTGAAGATTGCCGTGAGGTCCAGCGCCTTGTTGAACGCTTCAACAAGCATCGAGAAAAAGCTCATTTCCGCCAACGGGAAGGAAAGCAAAAGATCGATGAAGCTCGTGCTGATCAGGAGCTAGGCTTCCAGGACCCCAAGAAGGTCCTGCAGGCCGTTTACAACACCATCGACGATGATTCCTACATCTCCGATAATGAGCATCGAAAGACTCTCCATACGATATATGGAGGGTCATGGGATATCACCTCTCGGCGCATCCTCAAAACCATGCGCCGGGAGATGGTTGCCGCACCTCCCACCGCCAAGATAGAACCCTATCGGAAGTGCATGGTCACTCCCATCATTTTTGATGCTTCAGATTTCCCAAGAAACATGATCGAAGCTGGCCAACTGCTGTTGCTGGTTTCTCCTACCATTAACAATGTCCAGCTCTATCATGTCTTGGTAGATGGAGGTGCGACACTCAACCTCCTCAGCTACGAAGCATTCGTGAAGATCCAGCTCAAATTCTTAGACCTTCGCCCCTCACATCCCTTCTCTGGGGTAGGTCTGAGAGATATCTCTCCTCTCGGGTCGATTACACTGCCGGTGACTTTCGGGACTCGAGAGAACTACAGGACCATGAAACTAGTCTTCGCCATAGCGCATATCAGCCTACCCTTCAACGCCATCCTAGGCAGGCCAGCCCTGTATAGGTGTATGGCCGCAGCTCACTACAGCTACCTGGTGTTGAAGATGCCGACACCTTCAGACGCTCTCCGGATCCGTGGGGATTGTTGATATTTCCTACGCACTACTAACAATTCATCCCTAGCATGGGTGCCAGAAATGCTTGTTGGTAGGTTTTAATTCTCAAGTGAACGTCCGCAAGCGCACGGAAACTATCGATGTAGCATTTCCCCTTTAAATAGTATTCCCAAAGGATGTCATTTATATTTTCCCAAAGGAAGTGATATGCCCACACTGACCATACCATCAAGTATACCGATTACATCAAGCAAGATGGAACAATCATCAAGTCAAGCTGCACCAGCTCATGTTGTCGATGGACCAATTACTCGTAGCCGAGCTAAACAGCTACAACAAGAGGTGCACGCGCTACTTTGTGAAATTCCATTTATTAATGATAATTATATACTTCCTAAATCGTACATGTTTCTATTACTCAGGTTCACCAAGGAGGATGACAAGGACACACCAAGACTGAACCAGAGAGGAGAACTACGTCGAACCAGTTCGGCCTGGCAGAACTGTCATGAAGAAACAGTCATATCTCTTGATTCATAAAAGCTGTGAAGGTCCATGAGTACTTGTTGGAAAGGTGTTGAAGTCAACTTTCTAATGCCACTAAGTGCCGAGTGCTTTAGAGGTTCCAGCTTGGCAGCCGAGTACTTTTCGTGCAGACTGTTCAGAAGATCAACATCAGCCTGATATCCAAGTTTCCGTGAGAAACTGTATCACTCTACAATATTTCGTGAAGCATGCTACACATTGTGTGAAAGGTTATCAAATTATCTTTCCAACGCATCTGGTCCCATGTCTTTTGGATGTCCCTAGGTGGAGTTATGATTAAAACACTGAAGACCACCCAGAAGGCCAGAAGACATGCGGGAAATTGATGACCACTGCATGAATGATCAAGCCAGTTGGCCTTCCACCTTCCCACGTGGATTTTTCAGTTCACATCTATTCTTAGACTAGTTGTTGGTATAAATATCCCTCTTTTGTAAGCCAAGGGCAACTCTTTGATGAATTAAGATTATTCCAGTGAAATTTGCAGCCGAGCTGCTTGAGTGTCTTACTCAACCCTTGTTCTTCCTTGTTCTTCTTGAACTTGTGGGGAGATCTCTCTGAGATCCACTAATTCGTGCTCTGCGGGTTCCAGTACGGCTGCCCCGTCTTGTGTGGATTAGCTCCGGTTGTGGTTCTGCGGTCGTTCGGAGATCGAGTCGAAGTCTTCGTGGTTTCGGTGTCTCTCTCCCCGTCGCTTGGTCGCATCCAACCTTGGTCAGGTATAAAGCTAGTTATCCACGCTGTTTCTACAGCAAGTTATCTTTTTCTTGAACCTCCTGTCGTGAAGATCAGGCCACCCTTCGCCGAACCAAATTTGGTGAATATCATGTGGTAATCAGAGCTATCGTTGTCACGGTAGGTTCATTTTTTTTATCACCCACCCTCCCACCCTTTTTCAATCAGTTACAGTTTTCACCATCCACATATTCATTCCAGTGTTTATCTTTTACATATATTTGTTTGTCCTATAGTCCAAAGCCTAAAAGAAATATACCTATAGCCCTTTGACGCTACTGTTATCTTGTGTTTGTTTTCTTCCAGTTGCTTGTCACTACCGTTTACCTATATCTTTTGTAATCAGCACCCCTGTTAGTGTTATAAAAAAAAGGAAGAAAGAATATAGTAAAAAAAAGAGAGCACAAGTGAAAAGATTCTGAAGAATTTTGTGTTACGGTTGGGTGTTGAAATTTTCAGTTTTCATATCCAAGTTGGTGGTAATCTTGATAGCAGCAAAAAAAAAATTCTTTTGAGCACATCTTTTTTTCACTTGATTGGCAGTACCGTAGCCCGCCTTGTTCAACCACCTATAGCTCCACCAAAAACATAAACCGGGACTTCCGATTTGTACTCCTTACGGCCTCTTTACCACCTCCGTTGAAGCTGTCACACCAGCACCATCACAGTTCTTGAGATCAGGCAAGAACTTGGGTAAGTAAGAGGTGAGATCGAGTGTGTCCACATATATTTTTTTCTTTCTTGCTGCTCCTAACATGGCAGGCTCATATTCAAGTGTTCATGGTGGACACCATGGTGATAGGGAACCCCCTGTCTCACGGGATGAGATGCGTCGCATGGCTGATTCACTCATGGAGGCCATGGGCAGGCTCCTCGATGAGCGTCTTCCCGCGGCTGGAGGACGTCGAGCATGACGTGATCAAGAGGACCGTCATCGAGAGGAGTCCGGCGATGAGAATTCTGGTTTTAGCCATGAATTCAATCGCTTCGGACATGGCCCTGACGGATCTGGTGGTGGTCGCCATGCTGATTTTAATAATTACCATGGTGGGCGTCGCGCACATAGGCGCAATGCTGATGGTCGCCGCGTGCATTTTGAAGACGATGAGTTTGAAGATCAAGATCATGAAGAAGGATCTCATTATGATGAAAATCCTTTCGGTCGACGTGGCAGGTTTGTTCGGCGTCATCATCGCCGACCTGCTGATTTTGAAGAAAGGGAATACCATCGTGGTCGACGTCCTCATGACAACCCAGATAACATCACTCGTGTCAAATTGAGTATTCCAAAGTTTACTGGAAAGGAGAATCTTGATGAATTTCTTGAATGGGTTGAGCAGTGTGATCAAATATTCCAAGTACATAATCTTTCGGCTCAGCGCCGTGTGAATCTTGCTTCGGTGGAATTCTATGGATACGCTCTCACTTGGTGGAACCAAGTGCAGGAGAATCAACGTGATTTGGGACGTGGATATATCAATACATGGGAGGAGATGAAGCAAGTGATGAGAAGGCGATTCGTGCCATCTAGCTATCAGCGTGATCTCAGGAACCGGTTGCAAATGTTAAAGCAAGGGAAGAGATCAGTTGATGAGTATTTCAAGGAGATGGAGCTGCTGTTGGTGCGGGCGGGAATAAGAGAAGATGCAGAGTCAACAATGGCAAGATTTCTAGGAGGTCTTAATGAAGAAATTTCTGGTTTTGTGGAGATGTTTCCATATCATACATTGCAGGATCTTGTTGATCAAGCTATGCGAACAGAGAAAAAAGATTCAGCAAGAGTCACGTGGAAAATCATATGGAAGTTATTCTATTGCTGCCCCATGGCGCAAACAGCAGTCAAGTACTTCCTATGGTGGTGGACGATCTCAAGGGGCTGCAGCCAAGTCTTCTCAATCATTTGTTCCATCGAAGATGGCAACCTCCACCGCGTCATCACCAACAACTCAGCAGCGACCCGCTGCAAGTTCAGCAGCCCATAGCAATGCCTCGGGAGGTACATCTTCTTCTCGAAGCAGAGAAATTGTATGCCATAAATGCCACGGCCGTGGGCACATTGCTGCCCAATGCCCAAGCAAGAGGACCATGTTGTTGAATGAGAAAGGTGAATGGGAATCCGAGAGTGATCCGGAGGATGCTGGACAGATATGTGATGAAGAAATTGAGGAGGAAGGGAATGAGATACAGCCTGAAGAAGGAGAATATAATTGCTTTATTTCTCTACGAGTGCTTAGTGTAACAGCAGAAAAGGAAGACAACGGGCAACGACATAATTTGTTCCATACCCGTGGAATAATCAAAGATAGGTGTGTCACATCATCGTTGATAATGGTAGCTGCAACAATATTGCTAGCCAAGAATTGGTGGACAGATTGGGACTGAAACTACGGCGTCATCCTAGTCCATACAAGATGCAGTGGCTTAATGATTGTGGTGCGCTACGTGTCAGTCATACTGTGACTGTACCATTCTCTGTTGGTACATGTGGAGTGCGACGTGGTGCCTATGCAAGCCTGCCAGCTTCTGCTCGGTCGACCATGGCTATATGATTGTGATGTCCAGATTTTTGGAAGGACCAACAAGCTGTCTTTTGTGTACAAAGGAGAGCGAATTTCCTTGCTTCCTTTGACACCGGAAGAAATTTTGAAGGATGATATCAGGAAGAAACAGCGCGAGAGTGAGCACCACTTGCGAGTGAGCCACAAAAATAGTAACGAAGAGTGTCCACAGCCAAATCAAACCCCACAGCTGCAAGGAACCCAGAAACTGGGAAAAGAGGGTTTAGTAATGATGGCTAGGAAGGGGGATATCAAAGCATTGAGTGAACCCAATGCCATGTTCTTTGTACTTATGTACAAGGACACTTTTCTTTCTACTAATGCCTTACCCTCTACCCTGCCGAGTTCTCTTTTGAATGTTTTGCAGGAATATGAAGATGTCTTTCCGGACGAAGTACCACCAGGACTGCCACCTAAGAGAGGGATCGAGCATCAAATTGACTTGGTTCCTGGTGCGTCACTTCCGAACAGGGCTGCATACCGCACCAACCCAGAGGAGACAAAAGAAATTCAGCGACAAGTGGAGGAATTGATGAAAAAAGGGTATGTACAGGAAGGTCTTTCCCCTTGTGCTATCCCTGTTCTTTTAGTGCCTAAGAAAGATGGGTCTTGGAGACTATGTGTGGATTGTCGTGCAATTAACAACATCACAGTAAGATATAGGCATCCCATTCCTCGCTTAGATGACATGCTTGATGAACTTAGTGGTGCTAAATTTTTCACTAAAATTGACTTAAGAAGTGGCTATCATCAGATTCGTATGAAAGAAGGAGATGAGTGGAAAACAGCCTTTAAAACAAAATTTGGATTGTATGAATGATTAGTGATGCCCTTCGGTTCAACCAATGCACCTAGTACATTTATGCGATTAATGAATCATGTGCTTAGAACTTTCATTGGTAAATTTGTTGTGGTTTATTTTGATGACATCCTAATCTACAGCAAGACACTTGAAGAACATGTTGCACATATCCAGAGCGTACTTGTTGTCCTGCATAAACAAAAATTGTACGCTAACCTTGAGAAGTGCACCTTCTGCACCGACAAGGTAGTTTTCCTTGGTTTTGTTGTTTCAGGACAAGGCGTTGAGGTGGATGTTGAGAAAGTCAAGGCTATACACGAATGGAGGCCCCCACAGAACGTGAGCCAAGTGAGAAGCTTCCTTGGACTTGTTGGTTTCTACCGGCGCTTCGTGAAAGATTTCAGCACGATCGCTGCTCCAATCAATGAGCTGACCAAGAAAGACATACCATTCAAATGGGGAGAAGCACAACAAAATGCTTTTGAAGAATTAAAGAGGAAGCTCACAACATCCCCAGTCCTTGCACTTCCTGATTTCAACAAGACATTTGAAATTGAATGTGATGCAAGTGGAGTTGGGATTGGAGGCGTGCTGATGCAAGAAAAGAGACCAATTGCATTCTTTAGTGAAAAGCTAAGTGGCCCGACTTTGAATTATTCAGTTTATGATAAAGAATTATATGCTCTCGTTCGGAGTTTGGAAACTTGGCAACACTACCTTTATTCTAAAGAATTTATAATACATTCAGACCATGAATCATTGAAACATATTAAGGGACAACTAAAACTGAATAAACGACATGCTAAGTGGAGTGAATTTATTGAGTCCTTCCCTTATATTGTCAAATATAAGAAAGGTCAAGACAATATTGTAGCTGATGCTTTATCTCGACGTCATGCTTTGCTCACACAACTTGATGCTAAAATTCTTGGATTGGAAAGTATAAAGGAATTATATGCCACTGATTCGTACTTTGCTGAACCATATGCCAAGTGCCATATTGGAAAAGGATGGGAAAAGTATCATGTGCATGATGGATTTTATTTCGCACTAACAAACTTTGTATTCCAGATTGCTCTGTTCGACTTTTACTCGTGCAGGAAGCTCATGCAGGTGGACTTATGGGCCATTTTGGAGCCAAGAAGACGGAGCAAGTGCTGGCCGACCATTTCTTTTGGCCAAAAATGCGACGAGATGTAGAGAGACATGTTCCTCGCTGCGAAAACTGCCACAAAGCTAAGTCTCGTCTGAACCCTCATGGTTTATATACTCCCCTTCTTATTCCTAATGCACCTTGGGAGGATATTTCAATGGATTTTGTTCTTGGGTTACCATGAACCAAAGGGGGAAGGGATTCAATTTTTGTTGTGGTTGATCGGTTCAGCAAAATGGCACATTTTATTCCTTGCCACAAGAGCGACGATGCTTCCCGTATTGCTGAATTATTTTTCAGGGAAATCGTGCGACTACACGGAATGCCACGTACCATTGTGTCGGATCGTGACACCAAGTTCTTGAGCTACTTTTGGAAGACATTGTGGGGAAAACTTGGGACAAAACTGTTGTTCTCCACAACATGTCATCCGCAAACGGACGGCCAAACTGAAGTTGTGAATCGAACACTATCAATGTTGCTCCGAGCTGTCCTTAAGAAGAATCTGAAACTATGGGAAGAAAGCTTGCCACACGTTGAGTTTGCATACAATAGGGCAGTACACTCAACCACTAAATTTTGTCCATTTGAAATTGTATATGGATTCACACCCACTGCTCCCATAGATATTTTGTCTGTACCCATGCAGGAACGTGTGAACTTCGATGCAAGCAAGCGAGCTGAATTTGTCAAGAACATTCATGATAGGGCTCGGGCCAATATTGAAAAGATGACCAAGAAGTATGAGAAGCACGCTAACAAGGGTCGCAGGAAGGTGTTGTTCGAACCAGGGGACTTGGTTTGGGTGCACCTTCGGAAGGATCGTTTTCCAGAGTTGCGCAAGAACAAGTTGCAACCCCGGGCTGACGGACCACTCAAAGTTCTGCGCAAGATCAACGACAGCGCTTATGAAATTGATCTGCCAAGTACTTATGGTGTAAGTACCAGTTTCAATGTGTCCGACCTCTCTCCATTCTTTGGATTGGAAGAGTCAAGGACGACTCTTTTTCAAGGGGGGGAGGATGATATGCCCACACCGACCATACCATCAAGTATACCGATTACATCAAGCAAGATGGAACAATCATCAAGTCAAGCTGCACCAGCTCATGTTGTCGATGGACCAATTACTCGTAGCCGAGCTAAACAGCTACAACAAGAGGTGCACGCGCTACTTTGTGAAATTCCATTTATTAATGAGAATTATATACTTCCTAAATCGTACATGTTTCTATTACTCAGGTTCACCAAGGAGGATGACAAGGACACGCCAAGACTGAACCAGAGAGGAGAACTACGTCGAACCAGTTCGGCCTGGCAGAACTGTCATGAAGAAACAATCATATCTCTTGATTCATAGAAGCTGTGAAGGTCCATGAGTACTTGTTGGAAAGGTGTTGAAGTCCACTTTCTAATGCCACTAAGTGCCGAGTGCTTTAGAGGTTCCATCTTGGCAGCCGAGTGCTTTTGGTGCAGACTGTTCAGAAGATCAACAGTCAGTCTGATATCCAAGTTTCCGTGAGAAACTGTATCACTCTACAATATTTCGTGAACCATTCTACACATTGTGTGAAAGGTTATCAAATTATCTTTCCAACGCATCTGGTCCCATGTCTTTTGGATGTCCCTAGGTGGAGTTATGATTAAAACACTGAAGACCACCCAGAAGGCCAGAAGACATGCGGGAAATTGATGACCACTGCATGAATGATCAAGCCAGTTGGCCTTCCACCTTCCCACGTGGATTTTTCAGTTCACATCTATTCTTAGACTAGTTGTTGGTATAAATATCCCTCTTTTGTAAGCCAAGGGCAACTCTTTGATGAATTAAGATTATTCCAGTGAAATTTGCAGCCGAGCTGCTTGAGTGTCTTACTCAACCCTTGTTCTTCCTTGTTCTTCTTGAACTTGTGGGGAGATCTCTCTAAGATCCACTAATTCGTGCTCTGCGGGTTCCAGTACGGCTGCCCCGTCTTGTGTGGATTAGCTCCGGTTGTGGTTCTGCGGTCGTTCGGAGATCGAGTCGAAGTCTTCGCGGTTTCGGTGTCTCTCTCCCCGTCGCTTGGTCGCATCCAACCTTGGTCAGGTATAAAGCTAGTTATCCGCTCTGTTTCTACAGCAAGTTATCTTTTTCTTGAACCTCCCGTCGTGAAGATCGGGCCACCCTTCGCCGAACCAAATTCGGTGAATATCAGGAAGGCTAGATGGAAGTAAAACAATCATCAAGTGGAAATGGCTTAAGTTGGTCTAGGTAGGGTTCCACTACAGGAAACATAAACACTTACGTTGGCCAGCTTAACTTTCGTCGACTTGCCGACGGAAGTTGTATAACTTATGTCGATACGAAGAAACCAACGTAAGTTATGTTACTTTCGTCGGTGGCTGACGTAAGTTAAAAGTCCGACAACAATAAACAAAGACCTACATCGGCCGAGACCCGCAACTGACATAAATAAGTTGGCCGACGTAATTTAAGCATAACACAATGTGACGCCCGGTTCCGAAAAATGAACCAAGCTAACGCATATGTGTGCCCAGGATGTTCATCACACATACACGAGTGCATCACAAACGATATACAGAAAATTACCACAGGACAAGATTAATTAACCAAATTTTATTACACAAACCAGATCATCCTCGAATACAAGTTCTAATGAATATTAATGACAAGTTCAACTAATGCAGTGGAAATAAACTAATTAAGCAAACTAAGTTACTAAGCAACATAAGAGATAGGGTATGTATGTGCAGCTCCAATCAACACCACAAGCAAAGCTGACGGTAGACACGGCCTAGAACTCCGCATTATCACCATTAAACTCCCAATCCTGACCTGCAACTGTTGGGGGGGGGGATTGCAAGAGTGAGTACATATCGTACTCAGCAAGTGTAGAAAGTATGACATGTGGCTGATTCAAATGACGACAATAATAATGGCAAAGTGCTGAAAAGTACATAAAAACATTTGAAAAGCAATATATTATATGTATGTGAAGTAAACCCATCATAATCATAAGTAATACCATAATACTAATCTGAATTCACCATCCTCATCAATAATTCCAGATTTCACCAATTACCAATAACCATATTCAATACCAGAAATAAATCCATAACCATCCATAACCATTACCATAATACGGAACCATAACCATAATACCGAACCATAACCATCACAAAAACATCCCAATACCAATTCCCTCTAATCATGGAAGTTGTCCAGGTGCTCATAACCGGGAGCACGGCTATCATGATAGTTTTATTTAACACTCTACAAAGTTTGTACCTCTTTACCCACGTGTTCGTGATTTCATCACCTTTCGGTGACTAAGAACCTCCCTTATGCCCATGACCCGTCGGTCATATTACACACTTCCGTTGGTGTGTGGCCAAGAGATCACAAAATATCCTTTACAAAGGGATTACTAGCCTATTTAGACCCCACTGAGGTTTCACCGGTGGCGATGTCTCCCGCAGAGCACATCTTCAACTAAGGGCCCCCTCTTGAGCCATTCGGATCCCAGGGTAGTCCCACTAATCATCAACAAACCCAATTTGACTACCCCTTCCCCGAGCATCCATAATGGTCCAAACAGCACTAGCAAAGCCCTAATTAATCAGCTACGTCGCACCCATACTTGGTCTCGTGGTGGCACTGTAATCCTGGCTTATTCTCGTATGAACCGATCCTTAGATCTAAAGCAAGCAACCCACCATAACATCCAACCCATCCACCTACCAGGCTTGCTTAGATCACCCATTACCATACCATATTTAACCGGTTCACATTAACCAGAATATCACTAATACATAATTAGATGTGTAATGTTGTTTTTCCATCCCAATTAATTAAGCGAAGCAAAAAGGTAAAAGCCCTTCCCGACTCTTTCTACCATAAATTCCAGGTGACAAGGGTGGTTTAGCAAATCTAATAAACTTCCTACCATAGGATTCCCATCAGTTTGACACAAGCATGCAGTTTGCAAACAAAACATTTATTTTAAAAACAGGATCAATATGCTTCAAGGACACTTGCCTTGCTCTTGCTGTTGATTAGGATCAAAGCCTTCGAACTCTTGATGTTGTAGATCCTTCATGGCACTCTCTAGCACAAATCCGTCTAATCCACATAATAAACATACAAGACAAGAAACACAATCAAAGATTGCACAAATATTACTCAATATGACATGACATGCATGATTAATGCAAATGCAAGATAGAATTTGTTAATAGATTTCTTTTAATGATAACTAACTAGTTCTAATAGCTTTTAACAAGTTTATACAGGTTTGGAGTTGATTAGATCAAATTTTAGAATTAATTCAACACAATTTAACCAGAAAGATCGGACTAGTCCGCTAGGGACCGGACAAGTCCACACTTCACGAGATCAGCAGATTAGGGTTTTCTAGATCGACGTAAATTCGGAGATTAGGGGTTGAATTCTCGTAAGGAAAAGAGAATAGAAGGTATACCAGGTGTTTAGGACTCCAATGAATCAAGAAACTTGGAGGTAGCACTTGGATCTTGGTGATCTAGGGTTGGTGATGAACTTGGGGATGAATTGGTGGTGAAGGACGAAACTTGGTGGAGATCTTGATCCTCTTTCATTTCCTCCTCTTCTTCTTCTTGCTTGGGATCTTCTCCTCCCTCCTTGATGGTGGCTCTCCACGAACTAGGGTTTGGGTGGGTGGCAAAGTGGCAAATAGATGTCAAACCAAGGGGTGGGGTTGTTTATATAGAGGTGGAGGCTAGGGTTAGATGGATTTCGAGTTTTGGGATGAGTAGAGGCCGGTTTAGAGTCCCACATGGGCTCTAAAAGAGTTAGGCACGACGTCCCTAGTCCCACTTAACATGAAACCCAAGAAACAAGTCGTAAAACAAAAGATCAACTCGGAGTCATGAAATATCGGACAAGTCTGGACAGGAACGGACTAGTCCGAAGTCGTCCAGAGAGAAAACCGGACAAGTCCGGCCAACATCGGACAAGTTTGAATTTGAACAGAAAGGAAAACGGACAAGTCCGCTGGAACACCGGACTAGTCCAAAAAAGTCCAGGGACTTAGCAAATTTTCAAGGATTCTTGGAGCACCGGACTAGTCCGCACAAAATCAGACAAGTCCGAAAGTTTCCAGAGCCAAAAATCGGACTAATCCGCACCAAAAACAGACAAGTCCGTAGTCAGAGAGAAATCGGACTAGTTCACAGCGAAACCGGACTAGTCCGCACTTTCCTGCGTTTTAAGTGCGGTTTTGTTCCAAATCAATTTTAAACTCGTTCCTCTTGTTGGGGATTAATGTTAAACATGTATATGAATGTATGCAAGGCATGATGCATGGAAATGAGGGTGTTACAAACCTACCCCCCTTAAAATGAATCTCACCCTCGAGATTCGACGCGGAAGAGAAGAGATAGGGAAAGTCCCTCTTGAGATCATCCTCCAATTCCCACGTCGCTTCTTTTTCTGTGTGGTGCTTCCATTGAACTTTACACCATCTAATGACCTTGTTCCTTGTGACTCTTTCCTTGGTTTCCAAGATTTTGACCGGTTGTTCGGCGTAAGTTAGATCTTCCTCTAGTTCCAATTCTTCCATTGGCACTTGTTCTTTCGGTACTCTCAAGCACTTCTTGAGCTGGGAAACATGAAAGACATCATGTACATCTGAAAGATGAGCTGGCATCTCCAACTTATATGCTACTTCTCCTCTTTTGTCCAAAATCTTGAATGGTCCAATATAACGAGGTGCGAGCTTGCCTCTTATGTTAAACCTCTTATAAAAATCTCCCACTTCAAAGGCTAGTTTCCTTCTCCTATTGTCCGCATAGCCTTTTTGTCTTGATTGGACAGCCTTCAAGTTTTCACGAATTATTCGGACTTGCTTTTCAGCTTCTTGCAACACATCCGAACCAAATACTTGAGTTTCTCCTGCCTCATTCCAGAATAAAGGTGTCCTACACTTCCTCCCATAAAGCGCTTCATATGGTGACATTTTCAAACTTGCTTGGTAACTATTGTTGAATGAAAATTCTGCGTATGGCAAGCTTTTGTCCCAACTTTTCCCATGCTTTAAAGCGCAAACTCTTAACATGTCCTCCAAAATCTGATTGGTCCTCTCGGTTTGTCCATCCGTTTGAGGATGATACGCTGAACTAAAATTCAACCTCGTTCTCAAAGCTTCATGCAATTTTTGCCAAAATCTGGAGGTAAATTGTGAACCTCTATCCGAGACTATCTTCTTAGGGACTCCATGTCGACACACAATATGCTCCATGTATATTTTGGCCAATTGTGCAACTGTATATTTGGTCTTTACAGGGACAAAATGAGCTGACTTGGTTAAGCGATCCACAATTACCTAAATTGAGTCATACCCGGACTGAGTATGTGGTAACCCAACTATGAAGTCCATTCCAATTTCTTCCCACTTCCATTCCAGAGTCTTCAACGGTTGCAATAATCCGGCTGGCCTTTGATGTTCCGCCTTCACTCGTTGGCACACATCACACAATGCTACGTATTCAGCTATGTCTTTCTTCATGCTATCCCACCAATAGCAAGTCTTCAAGTCTTTGTACATCTTTGTACAACCAGGGTGAATTGAGTATGGCGAGTCATGTGCCTCCTTTAATATTGTCTCCCAAATATGCTTTACATTAGGCACAACGATTTTCTTTCCAAGCCATAAGGTACCATGTTCGTCCTCATCAAATCTGAATTCTCTCCCTTCTTCGGTCCTTTCCTTGATTTCCTTGATCTCCTCATCTGTGGTTTGTGCCTCTCGAATTTCTTGCTCCAAGGTTGGTTTAACTCCATCGTCTCCATCTCATTCACAAACCCGAGGTTTAACCGTTCAAACTCCTTACATAACTCGAATGGTAACTCTCGAACTGTGAGTTGGTGACTTACTCCCTTTCTACTCAAAGCATCGACCACTACATTGGCCTTTCCCGGATGATAGTTGATCCCCAAATCATAATCTTTGATGAGCTCCAACCACCTTCGTTGCCTCAAGTTCAGATCCGTTTGTGTGAAAATATACTTAAGACTCTTGTGATCGGTATAAATTTCACACCTATGTCCAAGGATGTAGTGTCTCCAAATTTTCAATGCATGTACCACGGCTGCTAGTTCAAGATCATGCGTGGGGCAATTCTGCTCATGTTTCTTCAGTTGTCTTGATGCATAGGCGACCACTTGACTTTCTTTCATCAATACACATCCAAGTCCTTGTCTTGATGCATCACAATAAATATCAAAACTCTTGCTCACATCCGATAGTACCAAAATTGGGGCTGTTGTCAACCTCTTTTTTAACTCCTCAAAACTGTTCTGACAAGTTTCAGTCCATTGGAAAGCCTTTCCCTTCATTAGCAACTCCGTCATAGGCTTGACTATCTTGGAAAAGTCCTTGATAAACCGACGGTAATATCCGGCCATCCCAAGAAAACTCCTTATTTCCTTGACATTTTGCGGCGGTTCCCACTTCAACATGTCTCTTACTTTTCCGGGGTCAACCGATACTCCTCCTCCTGAAATTATATGACCCAAAAACGACACCTCTCTCAGCCAAAACTGACACCTGTTGAACTTGGCATACAATTGATGCTCCCTCAATTTCTGCAACGTAAGCCTCAAGTGTTCCTCATGCTCCTTCTCATCCTTCGAGTAGATCATAATGTCATCAATAAACACTACAACGAACTCATCCAAGTACTCCATGAAGACCTTATTCATGAGGTACATAAAGTAGGCAGGCGCGTTTGTCAATCCAAAAGACATCACGGTGTACTCATAAGATCCATACCGTGTTCTAAAAGCTGTTTTGGGTACGTCCGATGGTCTAATCTTCATTCGAAAGTATCCCGACCTCAAATCAATCATAGAGAAGACACAAGCACCCTTCATCTGATCAAACAAGTCTTCTATACGTGGCAAGGTATACTTGTTCTTGATTGTTACCTCGTTGAGAGCTCGGTAATCCACGCACATCCTTTGGGATCCATCCTTCTTGTCCACGAACAGCACGGGCACTCCCCAAGGTGAAGAGCTAGGGCGAATAAAACCCTTCTCTAATTGCTCTTGAATTTGCTTCTTGAGCCCCGCTAATTCCATATGGGGCATCCTATACGGCCTCTTAGCTATAGGTGCAGTTCCAGGTATTAAATCAATAACAAACTCAATGTCTCGATCAGGTGGCATACCTGGCAACTCATCCGGAAAAACATCCAAAAATTCACACACCACCGGAATCTCCTCAATAGCGGCTCCGTCCATATGATTCAGCTCCAGTTGCTTCGGTGCGGTTTGAGATGCTTCAAATTCTATGGTGATCCCTTCTTCATTGGTCAACTTCACCGTCTTCGTGGCACACTCAATAACTCCATTGTGCTTCCTCAACCAGTCCATACCGAGTATAATGTCCAACCCTTGAGAATCTAAAACAATGAGGTTGGCGGAGAAGTCTACCCCCCTTATTCTAAGGCTTACTTTTGGACATACTATATTTGTCCTCATCTCTCCTCCAGGAGACATAACCAACAGGGTAAACTTCATATGAGAGATAGGCAAACTATACTTGGCAACATACTTCGATGCAATGAATGAATGCGATGCTCCAGAATCAAATAACATAGTCGCGGGGTTGGAGTTGGCGAGAAACATACCAATGACCACATCATCCGCTTGTTGAGCATCCTCCGTAGAGACATGGTTCACGTTGCCACGAGCAAAATTCTGCTGTCCACGGCTTCCTTGTGGCGCTCCTCCATTGGGTCTTGGATTTTGCCTCGGTGCATTGCTTCCTTGACCAAGGCCTGACTTAGGACATTGATGCACAAAGTGTCCAGCTTCTCCACAAGTATAGCACTTCTTAACTCCACCAGGATTATTGGGACGAGCTTGGATTTGAGCATTGGCTCCAGGAAAATCAGCACGAGGCGCATAAGGCATTGGAGGCCTAGGTGCTTGCATGACAGGGCGCTGCTGCACAAACTGAGTTGGGTGTGGTGCATAACTAGGGCGCTGAGAAGGGATAGAGGAGCTGTAGTATGGCGCATTGGGTGGTGCAAGGCGAGGGCACACATTACTTCCTTGTCGCTGTCCTTGATATGGCGCCTTCCTCTTGATTTCTTGCTCCATCTCACGGATCTTGTTCCCAACCACAATTGCTTTGTCCACAAGCTTCTAAAAATTTGCATAATCGCAGTTGAGTAGTTGCACTTGGATCCCATTGTTGAGGCCTCTCATGAACAAATATTGCTTCCGGTTGTCCCGACTAACATCCTCAGGCGCATATCTTGAGAGTTGAGTGAACTTGTTAAGATATTCACTCACGCTTGATTTTCCTTGCCTTAAATTCTCAAATTCTTGCCTCTTCAAAATTATAACACCTTCTGGCACATAATGAGAACGAAAATTCTCCTTGAATTCGGCCCAAGTAATTCTCTCTTGGTTCTCATGAGCATTGCAATAAGCATCCCACCAATCCGCAGCTGCTCCAACTAGTTGATGAGAAGCAAACAAGACCTTCTCCCGGTCACTGCATTGGACAATAGCTAGCTTCTTCTCCACGGACTTGAGCCAATCATCCACATCCATAGGGTCAGCAGCTTGAGCAAAGGTCGGTGGCCTAGTCCTCATAAACTCTCCCAATTGGTTATGAGGGGGCGGGTGTGGTGGTGGAGGCATGTGGGGCTGATTGTTGATACCAGCCTGCAGCTGTCCCATAGTTTATATCATGGTCTGCATGAGCTGGTTTTGCATAGCCAAAAGCTGCTCAATGTTGATAGCTCCATGAGCAGGTCCTTGCCCATTGTTGTTCTGAGGTACTCCATGGTTCTCCTCCTCATCATTGCCATCCCTCTGGTTGCGGGTCCTCACCATCTGAAGAAAAGCAATAGGTAAGAATTAGAAAATGTCCCCAACTATATGCATCAAGGGATATGAAACTAAACAGCTAGCTACACTAGCCTAGGTGGACATGGCAATGCTAAAGCACCCCAAAATCCTCTATTAAGCACACAAGTAAGCAATATATATAGCAAACAATACACCAACCAAAACACATCGATTCCTGAGTGCTCCTATGTGCTTTAAAGTGTCCATTCTATCTAGGCTGCATCCCTACGGTCAACCTGTGGCTCTGATACCAATCTGTGATGCCCGGTTTTGAAAAATGAACCAAGCTAACGCATATGTGTGCCCAGGATGTTCATCACACATACACGAGTGCAATCACAAACGATATACAGAAAATTACCACAGGACCAAGATTAATTAACCAAATTTTATTACACAAACCAGATCATCCTCGAATACAAGTTCTAATTAATATTAATGACAAGTTCAACTAATGCAGCGGAAATAAACTAATTAAGCAAACTAAGCAACTAAGCAGCATAAGCGATAGGGTATGTATGCGCAGCTCCAATCAACACCACAGGCGAAGCTGACGGTAGACCACGACCTAGAACTCCTGCATTATCACCATTAAACTCCCAATCCTGACCTGCAACTGTTGGGGGGGGGATTGCAAGAGTGAGTACATGTCGTACTCAGCAAGTGTGGAAAGTATGACATGTGGCTGATTCAAATGACGACAATAATAAAGGCGAAGTGCTGAAAAGTACGTAAAAACATTGAAAAGCAATATATTATATGTATGTGAAGTAAACCCATCATAATCATAAGTATAACCGTATACTAATCTGAATTCACCATCCTCATCAATAATTCTAGATTTCACCAATTACCAATAACCATATTCAATACCAGAAATAAATCCATAACCATCCATAACCATTACCATAATACCGAACCATAACCTAATACCGAACCATAACCATCACAAAAACATCCCAATACCAATTCCCTCTAATCATGGAAGTTGTCCAGGTGCTCATAACCGGGAGCACGACCTATCATGATAGTTTTATTTAACACTCTACAGAGTTTGTACCTCTTTACCCACGTGTTCGTGATTTCATCACCTTTCGGTGACTAAGAACCTCCCTTATGCCCATCACCCGTCGGTCATATTACATACTTCCGTTAATGGTGTGGCCAAGAGATCACAAAATAGCCTTTACAAAGGGATTACTAGCCTATTTAGACCCCACTGAGGTTTCACCGGTGACGATGTCTCCCGCAGAGCACATCTTCAACCAAGGGCCCCCTCTTGAGCCATTCGGATCCCAGAGTAGTCCACCAATCATCAACAAACCCAATCCGACTACCCCATCCCCGAGCATCCATAATGGTCCAAACAGCACTAGCAAAGCAATAATTAATCAGCTACGCCGCACCCATACTTGGCCTCGTGGTGGCACTCTAATCCTGGCTTATTCTTGCATGAACCGGTCCTTAGATCTAAAGCAAGCAACCCACCATAACATCCAATCCATCCACCTACCAGGCTTGCTTAGATCACCCATTACCATACCATATTTAACCAGAATATCATTAATACATAATTAGATGTGTAGTGTTGTTTTTCCATCCCAATTAATTAAGCGAAGCAAAAAGGTAAAAGCCCTTCCCGACCTCTTTCTATCATAAATTCCAGGTGACAAGGGTGGTTTAGCAAATCTAATAAACTTCCTACCATAGGATTCCCATCAGTTTGACACAAGCATGCAGTTTGCAAATAAAACATTTATTTTAAAAACAGGATCAATATGCTTCAAGGACACAAGCCTTGCTCTTGCTGTTGATTAGGATCAAAGCCTTCGAACTCTTGATGTTGTAGATCCTCCGTGGCACTCAATCCGTCTAATCCACATAATAAAAATACAAGACAAGAAACACAATCAAAGATTGCATAAATATTACTCAATATGACATGACATGCATGATTAATGCAAATGCAAGGTAGAACTTGTTAATAGATTTCTTTTGATGATAACTAACTAGTTCTAATAGCTTTTAACAAGTTTATACAGATTTGGAGTTGATTAGATCAAATTTTAGAATTAATTCAACACAATTTAACCAGAAAGATCGGACTAGTCCGCTAGGGACCGGACAAGTCCGCACTTCACGAGATCAGCAGATTAGGTTTTTCTAGATCGACGTAAATTCGGAGATTAGGGGTTGAATTCTCGTAAGGAAAAGAGAATAGAAGGTATACCAGGTGTTTAGGACTCTAATGAATCAAGAAACTTGGAGGTAGCACTTGGATCTTGGTGATCTAGGGTTGGTGATGAACTTGGGGATGAATTGGTGGTGAAGGACGAAACTTGGTGGAGATCTTGATCCTCTTTTGTTTCCTCCTCTTCTTCTTCTTGCTTGGGATCTTCTCCTCCCTCCTTGATGGTGGCTCTCCATGAACTAGGGTTTGGGTGGTGGAAAAGTGGCAAATAGATGTCAAACAAGGGGTGGGGTTGTTTATATAGTGGTGGAGGCTAGGGTTAGATGCATTTCGAGTTTTGGGATGAGTAGAGGCCGGTTTAGGGTCCCACATGGGCTCTAAAAGAGTTAGGCACGACGTCCCTAGGCCCACTTAACGTGAAACCCAAGAAACAAGTCGTAAAACAAAAGATCAACTCGGAGTCACAAAATATCGGACAAGTCCGGACAGGAACGGACTAGTCCGAAGTCGTCCAGAGAGAAAATCGGACAAGTCCGGCCAACATCGGACAAGTCTGAATTTGAATAGAAAGGAAAATGGACAAGTCCGCTGGAACACCGGACTAGTCCAGAAAGTCCAGGGACTTAGCAAATTTTCAAGGATTCTTGGAGCATCGAACTAGTCCACACAAAATCGGACAAGTTCAAAAGTTTCCAGAGCCAAAAATTGGACTAATCCGCAGCAAAAACAGACAAGTCCGTTTTTAGTCAGAGAGAAATCGGACTAGTCCACAGCGAAACCGGACTAGTCCACACTTTCCTGCGTTTTAAGTGCGGTTTTGTTCCAAATCAATTTGAAACTCGTTCCTCTTGTTGTGGATTAATGTTAAACATGTATATGAATGTATGCAAGGCATGATGCATGGAAATGAGGGTGTTACACACAAGCCGACGTAATTAGTTTAACTTAGCCGACGTAAGTTACAGAATTTAACCTATACCCGCGCCCTCTTCTTTTCCTTTCTCGCGGCTTCTTCTTTCCCCGTCGCCTCGCCCGACGCCGCCGCCTCACCCGACGCCGCCACCGCACACGCCGCCACCGCCGCGCCCGCCACCGTCCAACGCTGCCGCCGCGCCCGACGCCACCGCCACGCCCGATGACGCCGTCGCGCCCAACCCCGCTGTCAGGTATGGATTCCCCCCCCCCCCACTCCCCCTCCCCGACCGCCCGCCCCTTCCCCCCGCTCTCCGCCTCCCCAAGCGCCCCACCACCCCAACCCTCCCTGCAGAGCCCCCACCCTCCCCCTCCCCTCCCTGACCCCCCCCCCCCCACAACCCCCCACCCTCACCCTCACCCTCCCTACAGAGGCCCCCCCACCCTCCCCCTCCCCTCCCCAGCCCCCCCCCCCCCCCACCCCACCCCACCCTAACCCTCCCACTCTAATTCAAATTTGAAATTGAATTGAATTGTTTAAATTATTTGAATTGAATTGTTCAAATTTGAAATTGAATTGAATTGAATTGTTTAAATTATGCTTAAATTGATTAATTGTTTATTTAATTATGCTTAAGTAGTTAATTTTCTTAATTATTCTTAATTTGCTTAGTGTAGATTATGTTTATTTAATTATGCTTAAGTGGTTAATTTGCTTAATTATGCTTAATTTTCTTATTGTAGATTATGCTTAATTAGTGTAGTGTAGATTATGCTTAATTGGTTTCATTATGCGCCAAGATCGACCACCGTGGAGAGGTGGAGACAGGGGCTGTCGGCCGTCGGGGTGCTGCGGCGCCGGGGGTGGCCGGTGTGAGGGAGGTGCGAATGGGGCACCGAGCTCGGGCGCCATGAGGATGGCGGCGTCGGGGGCGGTCGGCTATCGGGTTCCGTGGTGTCGGGGGTGGCCAGTGGGCCAATAGGCCGTGCCGAGCCGGCTCGGCCCGAGCCCAACCAGGCTTGTGCCTGAAAACATTAGGCCTAGCACGACGGGCCGAAAGCCAAGCCCAAGCGCGGCACATATCTCATTTCCCCGTGTTGGGCCATCCTGGGCCCGTTCACGGGCCGAGCGTGTCGTGCCAGCCCGAAGCCCGACGGAGCCGTGGTCACCTCCTTGCACCTCGTCCCTCCTCCGCAGCTTCTTCGCAAACAGTTTTGTCGGCTCGCCGTAGATCTACCGGGGTCCTTGCCTCGCCTCCTCTGGACAGGAGTCTAGGAGTCGTCGCTCGTCGGGCTTGCCTCGCATCCTCATAGATTCAGAGAAGAATCAGGCTGGGCATCGCACATGGCGGGCGACGGACGTTGACTCAATACGAGGCGAGGGAGCCGAGGGCAGCCGAGCAGGGTCTGGCGTCGGCAGCCGTTTAGGGGGCGACCGGGGAGGGAGCCGGGGGACTCGACGACCGAAGAAGAGAGAGAAGGGCCGGGGACGAGCAGGATTCGGGAGGTGGCGCTCGAAGTGTCGAACGGGGTGCTGGGTGCGGAGTGGCGACCGAACAGGAGGAGTGGGAGGTGTTGTTGGGTTTGGAAGTTCAGGTTACTACTATTATATACTAAGTGGGCTAAACGGGCTATGCTCGGGCCGAGCCGGGTCAGTCGGGCTCATCAGGCCACATTGATGGGCTGATCGGGCCGCTCTTAACCGGGGCGTGCTGGGCTAGCCCAACGGGCTTGAGGTCAAGCCCGAGCACGGCCTGTGTCGGGCTTCGGGCCACCCCGGGCCCGATTTTTCGTGCTGGGCCATGCTCGTGCTCGTGACGGGCTTGAGGTCAACCCCGACGGACCCAGTTCACTATCTCTCTCATTATTTCCTCTATTGTTTATAAATTAACGATAAACTAACGGTAATTTGTCTGGCTTTAAATTGCAGAGTCAAACATGGGCAAAGACCGTAGTTGGATGTATACTGGTTGGAAGAGCAGAACTAGTGGTCACTCAGATGAGTGGTACGCCAAGACATAAGCTTTTGTGGAACAAGCTTTTTCGTTGTCAAATAGTGATAAGGCGTGGTACCCATGTACCAAATGCCGAAACGGAACATTTTTGGACAAACTGAAACTTACGTTGTACTTGTGTCGAAATGGTTACGTGTCACATTATGAGTTGTGGAACTTCCACGGCGAGACAACTTCTCAAGCTGTACAAGAAGTGGAAATGGACAATGATGATGCCACGGAGGTTGATATGATGGATGAGATGTTGGAAGCTATACGACCAGAGCTTACCGAGGATCCTCAAACAACAGAGGTTAAAGAGTTCTTCAAACTTCTCAAATATTCAGAAGAGCCGCTGCATGGACACACTAAAATGACAATCCTCAGTTTTGTGACTAGACTTATAGTAATTAAGTCTAAGTTCTTCTTTTCTAATAATTGTTACAACGAGCTCATCAATTTGTTCAACGATGCCCTTCCACAGCCCAACAAAGTGCCTAAAGATATGTATAAAGTCGAAGAGAATTCTTTCCGGTCTTGGTATGAAGTATGAGAAGATTGATGTGTGTCAGGACAACTGCATGCTTTTTTGGAGAGAGCATGCCAATGAGAACAAATGTTTGAAATGTGGTCAACTGAGAATTGTCGAAGTTGTTAATAACGATGGTGATACTGTGACAACAGAAGTCGCATGTAAGCAGCTTCGTTACTTACCCGTGACACAGAGGTTGAAGCGGCTGTTCCTTTCAAAAAAATGGCTAGTCACATGAGATGGCACAAAGAAGGTGAGCGTTAGAACAATGGAGTCATGACGCACCCGTACGATGGTGAGGCATGGAAGGCGCTGGACCGGTTCGACCCAGAATTCGGTCGTGAAGCGAGAAATGTTCGCATCAAGTTGGCGACAAATGGGTTCACGCCGTTCAGCACAAACGCCGCACCATACTCCTGTTGGCCCGTCTTTGTGATTCCGTACATCTTCCACCAGATTTTTGCATGAAGAATGAGTTCATATTTCTTATCCTCATTGTACCTGGGCCGGATCATCCTGGGTCACATCTAAACGTGATGTTGAAATCGTTGATCGAAGAGTTGAAAATGTTGTGGATAGGAGTCGAAGCGTACGACTGTTACAAGAAGTAGAAATTCAACCTCCGAGCTGCTTATTTGTGGTCCGTCCATGATTTTTCGGCATACAATATTTTTTTTGGATAGAGCACTCGTGGTCGGTTGACGTGTCCGATATGTGCCTCGAATACTGATTGCTTTCGACTTACCTATGGAGGCAAGATATCTTACTTCGATTGTCATAGACGTTGACTGCCTCCAAATCACATGTTTTGATGGGAGACATAGACATCAACCCACGAGCAAGCAAATAGAACAGATTTGACGGGAAGGAATAAACGGGGAATCTAATTTTCTTCCTTGTTTCGAGATCATGTAACGTTTTCTTGTTAACTTAGCAATATTAATAACGTTTTCTTATAACTTAAGAATGCTTACTTTTTCTAATAACTTCATATCTTGGGTAGTGCAAAAAAGAGGCCAACGTCCATGAAGATTTGTGACAACTATCCTGTGGAGTGGTTAATGTTAGAAGCTATGGTCGATATGACGTCAACAACTTTCGATTCTGTACAACTCAATTTGAATCTCTTCATCCTCTCACGGCAACATGTAATACCGGAGTTGTGACGAGGGGAATTGATTCGCAAGAACATGAAACTCAGTACTGCGGGATTATTAAAAAAAATCCTTGAATTCACTTTTGTCGGAAACAAGACAATTCGAGCAGTATTCTTTGACTGCGAATGGTTTGATTCCATTCGTGGAATTCGAGTAAACGAATTTGGCATGGTCGAAGTAAAACACAAGGAACAGTTGAAAGGATTCGATTCATTAGTTCTTGCACACCAAGTAGAGCAAGTGTACTATCTACCTTATCCATGCAATAAATTCAAAGCTTGGTGGGTTGTACATAAGGTGAATCCTCGTGAGCAGTTATATGCTCCAGGAGATAATGATTACCATGAGGAAGCTGAGGCTGATGTGGTCTACCAAGAGGATGAGTTGCCAGACTCCTTCTCAGTCGAGCCCGATGTAGGACTCGATGACTTAGTTGGAGACGCTCAAGATATCGAGACTGTCACGGAAGCGGAAACAGAATAAGAGTCGGAAACTGAAGATATCGATGACTTAGTCGTACCTGCTGATTTGCGTAAATGAAAACGATATGCAGAAGAAGAAGATCAATGAGTTCGTTTAAGGAGTAGGTTGCATGACCGTGATGTTGATGAATTTTGAAATTTATGAAGTAACGTTTTATTCACTAACTTAACATTAATTTTGTATATTATCTTTGCATATTAATCATTTATTCCTTGTAAAAGGATGTCGTCGAAGGGGAAGGGGAAGCCAGTGAGAGGGTTTGAGCCGCCAGGAGATCCTTGCTCAGGGACCTCGTTACCTTCAAGCCGACGTTCCCTCTATCTGGCGCACGCTCCACCCTAAGAGCACGTGTGCTTTCAGCGGACGAAGATAAATTTTAGTTTACAATAAAGTTATTTTATAAATTGCAGTTGTTAATAATTATTTATTGTCAATCTTTTTCTTTTGTGCAGTCTAACTCAGAGTCTTCTGAGTCTGAGTTAGAGGCTAGGGGGCCGCTACAGGAGCCCGAGTCAGAGGCGGGGCCGCTATAGGAGCCCTCTAGCGCTAGCCTCCCTTCGGAGCCGGCTAGCGCTAGCCTCCCTCTGCAGCCGGCTACCGCTAGCCTTCCTTTGGACCCCGGCGGTTCCGCAGAGCCTTCAGGGATGGACGAGGAGGACCCACTTTGAGGCTCCTCCTCCGGTTAATTCTCAGCGGACCACGATCCGTCCTGCCGGAGACAGGTAAAAACTATATATAGTATATTAAATATTAGATGTTGTTTTCCTTTACTTAATGATTTCATATATTTTGCAGATGCTGGTATAACTTTTCATTCACAGGGGCCGAGAAACACCACAGGCAGGTTAACAGTGTCTTGGATACTATCGTGAAGTTGCACTACCCTGGTGTCATTGATGGTTTCCCTGCCCTGTCGTGGGATGACTACGCTCGTTTCTCTCACCCGGTCCACGACACGGTTCAGGGAGCCGTGTGGCATGATTTTATGGTAAGTTTAAATGTTTCATTTTTCCAACTCGTTTGAATTGTTAATGCATATAACTTAAATGTTTTTTTGCTTAAAGCTGAGGTACCAAGTAGAGGAACCGGGCATGGAGGACCATGCGAGACGCGTGTTACATTACAACGCTCAGAAGCTCGCGACGGCGGCATTGTCGAACGCCCGGATTCAGGCCGTCAACGCGTACTACAAGCGGCACATCCGGGAGCAGGAGCAGGAGCAACAAAGGGGTCCATTTAGGAAGGACTCCGATGTGTACTTGATAGAGGAGCAGTACGCGGAGGTAAGTTTTAATATTGTTAAATATTTACAATTTCTATGTATGTTAACTGCATTGATGAAAAATGAAATATGTGTAGGTTAGTATTTCCTGGTTACACGGTAACACCAAGGCGTACTTAGCTCTCTATTGGTACTGGGCTAGCAAAACTTTTACCAATAAGTCCACAAAGGCTAAACAGTGCTCCATGGGGTCCGACGGCAAGCACAACTTTGGCGGTGACGGCTACTTGCGTTTGGCTTAACGCATGGTAAGTACTTTTTCAATTTATTTATGTGTTCCTAATATATTTATCTCACTAAGACGGCTATACAGGAGCGAGAGATGGGTCAGGGGCCGACCCTGACCCAGGTTTGGAAGAGAGGTCACAAGGGAAGTGACCCTTCTCAGCTAGGACAGTGTAGTTAGGTCACAGCCAACCGACTGGTAACTTTTTGAAATTCATCAATTTCATTATAACTAATACTATTATTGACATGCTTACAAGATTTCTTTGTTTTGTGGGCAAAGTACACACAGGAGGTCGTGAAGATACACGGTGCATATTACGATTTGGAAAGCCCGTCGATCGACCCCCAAGCCGCGTACGCGAGCGGAGGCGGGGAGGCCCATGGACGGTGAGTTGTTCATGTGTTTCATTTCTTTCTCAATTTATCTTCTTCTACTTAGTGTTTTCATTCTTTTGTAGGTTTGCCACTTTTGATGGAGTTTTCAACTCGAGGTCGACACGACCTTTGAGAGGCGCTTCATTGTCGCAGGCCTCGTCTGTTGGGACCAGCAGTGGTCATCTCTCACACCCCCACCTGGAGCTCCTCGCCTTGAAGGAGACGATGACGTAGACCCAGGCCGAGCTGGAGAGGTCGAGGGTGGAGGCAAGGGAGGAGCAATAGAGGACCTTAATGTTGGCCCAGATGCAAGCAACGTTGGTGGTAAGTAATTTAAAGTACCGTAGTTAAATTTCATAGCATTTCTATAACATATATCTTCTAATATTTTGCAATGGCAGGCTCTTACTTGAAAAAACAGTCAGGATATCGAGATTCCTAGGCTTCCACCGCAGCAGACACAAGAGCAGGTGATAAACTCTTTCTTTATATTGTCATATTCATTTCAGTATTTTACATAGTGAGATAAGGAGGTAGAACATAGAGTGGGAGAGAGTGAAATACAGGTGGAGTAAGAAGTAGCCTCTCTGTTACAGGAGTGATGAGTGATACATATAGTCTCTCTTTATTAGCAATCAGTTCGGCCTCCCTTTATTAGCAATCAGTTCAGCCTCCCTTTATTAGCAATCAGGTCTAACCAACTCAAAGCCTTATTGGACTGAATACCTAATTGCAATGCTTTAGTGGGTTCACTGGTTGTGTCAGGCCAATGAAATGAAATTTTTTATCAATTGAGATGGTTTGGAACAATAGAGTCCCTACATCATCTATTGATATCCTTGTCTCGGTCCTTCAAATTGCTGGTAAATGGGAATACACTAGTTCTATCAACTTGTGGGAGAAAGTTAAAAGAGATTTTCAGCATTGGATGATTGGATCACCAAGTTAGGGTGATTTTGATGGTTTCACATTGTAAGAAATTCTGCACTAGTAGGAACTTGGTGATATTGAGTATGCATCAAAGTATGGTAGGCAACGTTAATATCACTTATAAATGATGTCATTCTTATATTTCCCCATAATGGCAATGTTGTAGTTGTTTGCTCCTCATAATTAGGATCAACTAACTGTTTCACACCATAGATTTATACTAACTGTTTTGCACCATTGACTATGCTTCCTCTGCAGGGTTTGGGAACGCGCCGAGAAGATCCCGGAGGTAGTGGAGGGGCTAGCGTGTAGCCTGGTGGAATTGTGTTGTTGTTGATGTTTGAATAATTTTTGAAACTATGGTTGTGTATAACGTTTCTATATCTATTCTAGATTTGTTTTGTGTTCTCGCCATCATGTGAAGTAGCCAGTTTCTGTTTTTTTTTAATGAAAACTTAACTTACGTCGGCTATGGCCAAGCCGACGTAAGTTAGCCCAGTTTAACTTACGTCGGTCCAACCATACCGATGTAAGTTAAACCACCTAACTTATGTCGGTTTCGCGCAGCCGACGAAAGTTATACCACTTAACTTATGTCGGTTTTGCGCAACCGACGTAAGTGCTCCGACCCAGCCCGTGGCCCATTTCGGTAATTAACTTATGTCGGTTGCCGGATACCGACGTAATCTATTAACTTACGTCGGCGGCCGACGTAAGTTACCTTAATTACGTCCAAACTGCTTCATCGGCCGGCAACCGATGTAATTAAGGTAAAACTGACGTAATTAAGTAATTTACATCAGTTTAGGCCTTAATTACGTTGACCCTGGCCGACGTAATTGATCAAGTTTCCTGTAGTGTTCTAGCAATGATGGGTTAAATAATAAGTTGAGATAGTGTGACACACACAAGAGCATTCTATCCTAAGGGGATAAATGAGGTAATAGAGGAACTAGGCTAAGGGTTAGGTAGAGACTCCTCCTATGCTTCTAATGTACATATACATAGCCTAAGTTAGTTACTAATGATCATGTTACTTATGAATTCTCATGTTAAGTGGATGAACATATCGGGCGCGGGTTTAACCCTAGCAACACTAGACGACTCCCGCCAAGAGCCTGTGACATAGCCGAATGTGGAGGATTACAAAGGACATATAGGGCTGTTGTAACACCCTAATTTTCATGCATCATGCCCTACATACACTCATATACATGTTTAACATTAACCCACAACAAGAGGAATGAGTTTAAAATTGATTCGGAGCATTTAAAAATTGATTTGGAACATAACCGCACTTAAAATGCAGGAAAGTGCAGACTAGTCCGATTTTGCTGAGGACTAGTTCGATTTCTCTCTGACTAAAAACGGACTTGTCCGTTTTTGCTGCGGACTAGTCCGATTTTTCCTCTGGAAACTTTCGGACTTGTCCGATTTTGTGTGGACTAGTCCGATATTCCAAGAATCCTTGAAAATTTGCTAGTCCTTGGACTTTTTCGGACTAGTCCGGTGTTCAGCGGACTTATCCGATTTCCTCTCTGTTTAAAGTTGGACTTGTTTGATTTTTGGTCAGACTTGTCCGATTTTCTCTCTGGACGAATTCGGACTTGTTCGATCCTGTCCAGACTTGTCCGATATTTCGTGACTCCGAGTTGATATTTTGTTTTACGACTTGTTTCTTGGGTTTAACGTTAAGTGGACCTAGGGATGTCGTGTCTAACTCTTTTAGAGCCCATGTGGGACTCTAAACCGGCCTCTACTCCTCTCAAACTTGAAATCCAGCTAACCCTAGCCTCCACCTCTATATAAACAACCCCACCCCTTGGTTTGACATCTATTTGCCACTTTTCCACCCACCCAAACCCTAGTTCGTGGGGAGCCACCATCAAGGAGGGAGGAGAAGATCCCAAGCAAGAAGAAGAAGAGGAGGAAATGAAAGAGGATCAAGATCTCCACCAAGTTTCTTCCTTCACCACCAATTCATCCCCAAGTTCATCACCAACCCTAGATCACCAAGATCCAAGTGTTACCTCCAAGTTTCTTGATTCATTGGAGTTCTAAACACCTGGTATACCTTCTATTCTCTTTTCCTTACAAGAATTCAACCCCTAATCTCCGAATTTACGTCGATCTAGAAAACCCTAATCTTCTGTTCTTGCAGAGTGCGGACTTGTCCGGTCTCTAGCGGACTAGTCCGATCTTTCTGGTTAAATTGTGTTGAATTAATTCTAAAATTTGATCTAATCGAATCCAAACCTGTATAAACTTGTTAAAAGCTATTAGAACTAGTTAGTGATCATTAAAAGCAATCTAGTAACAAGTTCTACCTTGCATTTGCATTAATCATGCATGTCATGTCATATTGAGTAATATTTGTGCACTCTTTGATTGTGTTCTTGTCTTGTATGTTTATTGTGTGGATTAGACGGATTTGCGCTAGAAAGTGCCGCGGAGGATCTACAACACCAAGAGTTTTAAGGCTTTGACCCTAATCAACAGCAAGAGCAAGGCAAGTGTCCTTGAAGCATATTGATCCTATTTAAAATAAATGTTTTGCTTGCAAAACTGCATGCTTGTGTCAATTTTGATGGGAATCCTATGGTAGGAAGTATACTAGTTTTGTTGACCACCCTTGTCGCCTGGGATTTATGGTAGAGAGTGGGAAGGGCTTTTTATATTTTGCTTCGCTTAATCAACTGGGATGGGAAACAACTATACCACTCAATTTAATTATGCATGGATGAGATTATGGTTAATATGAACTGGTTAATATGGTATGGTAATGGGTGATCTAAGCAAGCCTGGTATGTGGATGGGTTGGATGTTATGGTGGTTTGCTTGCTTTAGATCTAAGGACCGGTTCATGCGAGAATAAGCCAGGACTACAGTGCCACCATGATGCCAAGTATGGGTGCGGCGTAGCTGATTAATTAGGGCTTTGCCAGTGCTATTTGGACCATTATGGATGCTCGGGGAAGGGGTAGTCGGATTGGGTTTGTTGATGATTGGTGGGACTACCCTGGGATCCGAATGGCTCAAGAGGGGGCCCTTGGTTGAAGATGTGCTCAATTGGAGACATCACCACCTGTGAAACCTCAGTGGGGTTTAAATAGGCTAGTAATCCCTTTGTAAAGGCTATTTTGTGATCTCTTGACCACACACCGATGGAAGTGTGAGACGGCATAATAGAGGTTCTAGTCATCGAAAGGTGATGAAATCACGAACATGTGGGTAAAGAGGTACGAACTTTGCAGGGTTAATTAAAACTATCATGATAGCCGTGCTCCCGGTTATGAGCACCTGAACAACTTCCATGATTAGAGGGAACTTGATATTGGGATGGTATTTGGGATGGTTATGGTTGGTGTTATGGTTATGGATTAATTTCTGGTATTGAATTTGGTTATTGGCAAATGGTGAAATCTAGAATTATGGATGAGGATGGTGAATTATAGACTGGTATTATGATATTACTTATGATTATGATGGGTTTATTTCATATAAATATAATATATTGCTTTTCAAATGTTTTATTGTACTTTTCAGCACTTTGCCATTATTATTGTCGTCATTTGAATCAGCCACATGTCATACTTTCCACACTTGCTGAGTACGACATGTACTCACTCTTGCAATCCCCCCAACAGTTGCAGGTCAGGTTTGGGAGTTTAATGGTGATAATGCGGATTTCTAGGCCGTGTCTACCGTCAGCTTTGCCTGTGGTGTTATTGGAGCTGCGCTATACCCTATTGCTTATGCTGCCTAGCTGTTTAGTTTGCTTAATTAGTTTATTTCCACTGCATTAGTTGAACTTGTCATAGATATTCATTAGAGGTTGTATTCGAGGATAATATGGTTTGTGTAATAAAATTTGGTTAATTAATCTTGCTCTGTGGTAATTTTCTATATACTCTTTTGTGATTGCACTCGTGTATGTGTGATGAACATCCTGGGCACACATATGCGTTAGCTTGGTTCATTTTTTGGAACCGGGCATCATAGATTGGTATTAGAGCCACAGATTGACCGTAGGATGCAGCCTAGATAGAATGGACACTTTAGAGCACATAGGAGCACTCAGGAATCGATGTGTTTTTGCTTGGAGTGCTGTTTTCTATATATATTGCTTGCTTGTGTGCTTAATAGAGGATTTTCGGATGCCTTAGCATTGCCATGTCCACCAAGGCTAGTGTAGCTAGCTGTTTAGTTTCATATCCCTTGATGCATATAGTTGGGGACGTTCTCTAATTCTTACCTATTGCTTTTCTTCAGATGGTGATGACTCGCAACCAGAGGGATGGCAATCATGAGGAGGAGAACAATAGAGTGCCTCAGAACAACATCGGACAAGGATCAACTCAGGGAGCTATCAACATTGAGCAGCTATTGGCTATGCAAAACCAGTTCATGCAGACCATGATACATACAATGGGACAGCTGCAGGCTGGTAACATCAACAATCAGCCCCACATGCCTCCACCGCAACCCCCACCCCCTCATAACTGATTGGTAGAGTTTATGAGGACTAGGCCGCCAACCTTTGCTCAAGCTGCCGACCCTATGGATGCGGATGATTGGCTCAAGTCCGTGGAGAAGAAACTTGCTATTGTCCAATGCAGTGACCGGGAGAAGGTCTTGTTTGCTTCTCATCAACAAGTTGGAGCAGCTGCAGATTGGTGGGATGCTTATTGCAATGCTCATGAGAACCAAGAGAGAATTACTTGGGCCGAATTCAAGGAGAATTTTCGTTCTCATTATGTGCCCGAGGGTGTTATGATCTTGAAGAGGCAAGAATTTGAGAATTTAAGGCAAGGAAGATCAAGCGTGAGTGAATATCTCAATAAATTCACTCAACTCTCAAGGTATGCACCTGAGGATGTTAGTCGGGACAGCCGGAAGCAATACTTGTTCATGAGGGGCTTGAACAATGAGATCCAAGTGCAACTACTCAGCTGCGATTATGCCAATTTTCAGAAGCTTGTGGACAAAGCAATTATGGTTGAGAACAAGATCCGTGAGATGGAGGAAGAAATCAAGAGGAAGGCGCCATATCAAGGACAACAACAAGGAAGTAATGTGCGCCCTCACCTTGCACCACCCAATGCGCCCTATTACAGCTCCTCTATTCCTGCTCAGCGCCCTGGTTATGCACCGCGCCCAACTCAGTTTGTGCAGCGGCGCCCTGTTATGCAAGCACCTAGGCCTCCAATGCCTTATGCACCTCGTGCTAATTTTCCTGCTGCAAATGTTCAAAACCAAGCTCTTCCCAATAATTCCGGTGGAGTTAAGAAGTGTTATACTTGTGGAGAAGTTGGACACTTTGCGCATCAATGTCCTAAGTCAGGCCTTGGTCAAGGAAGCAATGCGCCGAGGCAAAACCCAAGACCCAATGGAGGAGCGCCACAAGGAAGCCGTGGACATCAGAATTTCGCTCGTGGCAACGTGAACCATGTCTCTACGGAGGATGCTCAACAAGTGGATGACGTGGTCATTGGTATGTTTCTCGCCAACTCCAACCCCGCGACTATGTTATTTGATTCTGGAGCATCGCATTCATCCATTGCATCGAAGTATGTTGCCAAGTATAGTTTGCCTATCTCTCATATGAAGTTTTCTCTATTGGTTAAGTCTCCTGGAGGAGAGATGAGGACAAATATAGTATGTCCAAAAGTAAGCCTTAGAATAAGGGGGGTAGACTTCTCCACCAACCTCATTGTTTTGGATTCTCAGGGATTAGACATTATACTTGGTATGGACTGGTTAAGGAAGCACAATGGAGTTATTGAGTGTGCCACAAAGACGGTGAAGTTAAACAACGAAGAAGGGACCACCGTAGAATTTGAAGCATCTCAAACCGCACCGAAGCAACTGAAGTTGAGTCATATGGACGGTGCCGCAATTGAGGAGCGGTGGTGTGTGAATTTTCGGAAGTTTTTCTGGACGAGTTGTCAGGTATGCCACCCGATCGAGACATTGAGTTTGTTATTGATTTAATACCTGGAACTGCACCTATAGTTAAGAGGCCGTATAGGATGCCTCCTTTGGAATTAGCGGAGCTCAAGAAGCAAATTCAAGAGCAACTAGAGAAGGGTTTTATTCGCCCTAGCTCTTCACCTTGGGGAGCACCCGTTCTATTTGTGGACAAGAAGGATGGATCCCAAAGGATGTGTGTGGATTATCGAGCTCTCAACGAGGTAACAATCAAGAAGAAGTACACCTTTCCACGTATAGAGGACTTGTTTGATCAGATGAAGGGTGCTTGTGTCTTCTCTAAGATTGATTTGAGGTCGGGATACTTTCAAATGAAGATTAGACCATCGGACATACCCAAGACAGCTTTTAGGACACGGTATGGATCTTATGAGTACACCGTGATGTCCTTTGAATTGACAAATGCACCAGCGTACTTTATGTACCTCATGAATAAGGTATTCATGGAGTACTTGGACAAGTTCGTCGTGGTGTTTATTGATGATATTATGATCCACTCGAAGGATGAGAAAGAGCATGAGGAACACTTGAGGCTTACATTACAGAAATTGAGGGAGCATCGATTGTATGCCAAGTTCAACAAGTGTCAGTGTTGGCTGAGAGAGGTGTCGTTTTTGGGTCATATAATTTCAGGAGGGGGGGTATCGGTTGACCCCGGAATAGTGAGAGACGTGTTGAAATGGGAACCGCCGAAAAATGTTAAGGAAATAAGAAGTTTTCTTGGGATGGCTGGATATTACTGTCAATTCATCAAGGACTTTTCCAAGATAGCCAAGCCAATGACGAAGTTGCTAATGAAGGGAAAGGCTTTCCAATGGACTCAAGCTTGACAAAATAGTTTTGAGGAGTTGAAGAAGAGGTTAACAACAGCTCCAGTTTTAGTATTGCCAGATGTAAGCAAGAGTTTTGATATTTATTGCGACGCATCGAGACAAGGACATGGATGTGTGCTCATGCAAGAAGGTCAAGTGGTCGCCTATGCGTCAAGACAACTGAAGAAACATGAGGAGAATTACCCAACACATGATTTGGAACTCGCGGTCGTGGTACATGCATTGAAGATTTGGAGACACTATATTCTTGGACATAGATATGAAATTTATACGATCACAGGAGTCTTAAGTATATTTTCACACAGACAGATCTAAATTTGAGGCAACGAAGATGGTTGGAGCTCATCAAGGATTATGATTTGGGCATCAACTATCATCCGGGAAAATCTAATGTAGTGGCCGATGCTTTGAGTAGAAAAGGAGTAAGTCATCAACTCACGGTTCGAGAGTTACCATTCGAGTTATGTAAGGAGTTTGAAAGGTTGAACCTCGGATTGGTAAATGAGATGGAGATGATGGAGTTAAATCCAACCTTGGAGAAAGAAATTCGAGATGCACAAACCACAGATGAGGAGATCAAGGAAATCAAGGAAAGGATCGAGGAAGGGAGAGAATTCAGATTTGATGAAGACGAACATGGTACCTTATGGCTTGGAAAGAGGATCGTTGTGCCTAATGTAAAGCATATTCGGGAGACAATATTAAAGGAGGCACATGACTCGCCTTACTCAATTCACCCTGGTTGTGCAAAGATGTACAAAGACTCGAAGACTTGCTATTGGTGGGATAGCATGAAGAAGGACATAGCTGAATACGTAGCATTGTGTGATGTGTGCCAACGAGTCAAGGCGGAACATCAAAGGCCAGCCGGATTATTGCAACCTTTGAAGATTCCGGAATGGGAGTGGGAAGAAATTAGAATGGACTTCATAGTTGGGTTACCACGTACTCAGTCCGAGTATGACTCAATTTGGGTAATTGTGGATCGCTTAACCAAGTCAGCTCATTTTGTCCCTGTGAAGACCAAATATACAACTGCACAATTGGCCGAAATATACATGGAGCATATTGTGTGTCGACATGGAGTCCCTAAGAAGATAGTCTCGGATAGAGGTTCTCAATTTACCTCCAGATTTTTGCAAAAATTGCATGAAGCTTTGGGAACGAGGTTGAATTTTAGTTCAGCGTATCACCCACAAACGGATGGACAAACCGAAAGAACCAATCAGATTTTGGAGGACATGTTAAGAGCTTGTGCTTTGAAGGATGGGAAGAGTTGGGACAAAAGCTTGCCATACGCAGAATTTTCATACAACAATAGTTACCAAGCAAGCTTGAAAATGTCACCGTATAAAGTGCTTTATGGGAGGAAGTGTAGGACACCTTTATTCTAGAATGAGGCAGGAGAAACTCAAGTATTTGGTCAGGATGTGTTGCAAGAAGCCAAAAAGCAAGTCCGAATAATTCGTGAAAACTTGAGGGCTGCCCAATCAAGGCAAAAGGGCTATGCGGACAATAGGAGAAGAAAATTAGCCTTTGAAATAGGGGACTTTTTTACCTCAAGGTGTCGCCGATAAGAGGTCATAAGAGGTTTAACATAGGAGGCAAGCTAGCACCTCGTTATATTGGACCATTCAAGATTTTGGACAAAAGAGGAGAAGTAGCATATAAGTTGGAGATGCCAACTCATCTTTCGGACATCCATGATGTCTTTCATGTTTCCCAGCTCAAGAAGTGTTTGAGAGTACCAGAAGAACAAGTGCCAATGGAAGAATTGGAACTAGAGGAAGATTTGACTTATGCCGAGCAACCGATCAAAATCTTGGAAACCAAGGAGAGAGTCACAAGGAACAAGGTTATTAGATGGTGTAAAGTTCAATGGAAGCACCACACCGAAGAAGAAGCAACGTGGGAATTGGAGGATGATCTCAAGAAGGAATTTCCCTATCTTTTCTCTTCCGCATCGAATCTCGAGGGCGAGATTCATTTTAAGGGGGGTAGGTTTGTAACACCCTAATTTTCATGCATCATTCCCTACATACACTCATATACATGTTTAACATTAACCCACAACAAGAGGAACAAGTTTAAAATTGATTCAGAGCATTTAAAAATTGATTTGGAACAAAACCGCACTTAAAATGCAGGAAAGTGCGGACTAGTCCGATTTTGCTGAGGACTAGTCCGATTTCTCTCTGACTAAAAACGGACTTGTCCGTTTTTGCTACGGACTAGTCCGATTTTGCCTCTGGAAACTTTCAGACTTGTCCGATTTTGTGTGGACTAGTTCGATATTCCAAGAATCCTTGAAAATTTGCTAAGTCCTTGGACTTTTCCGGACTAGTCCGGTGTTTCAGCGGACTTGTCCGATTTCCTCTTTGTTTAAAGTCGGACTTGTTCGATTTTTGGCCAGACTTATCCGATTTTCTCTCTGGACGACTTCGGACTTGTCCGGTCCCGTCCGGACTTGTCCGATATTTTGTGTCTCCGAGTTGATATTTTGTTTTACAACTTGTTTCTTGGGTTTCACGTTAAGTGGGCCTAGGGATGTCGTACCTAACTCTTTTAGAGCCCATGTGGGACTCTAAACCGGCCTCTACTCCTCTCAAACTCGAAATCCATCTAACCCTAGCCTCCACCTCTATATAAACAGCCCCACCCCTTGGTTTGACATCTATTTGCCACTTTTCCACCCACCCAAACCCTAGTTCGTGGGGAGCCACCATCAAGGAGGGAGGAGAAGATCCCAAGCAAGAAGAAGAAGAGGAGGAAACGAAAGAGGATCAAGATCTCCACCAAGTTTCATCCTTCACCACCAATTCATCCCCAAGTTCATCACCAACCCTAGATCACCAAGATCCAAGTGTTACCTCCAAGTTTCTTGATTCATTGGAGTTCTAAACACCTGGTATACCTTCTGTCGGTACCCTAAAAACCATACACCCCTTGAGGTTACAGAAATCTCAAAGGAAAGCCATCTACTTGGTTTGAAGACCCTCGGAGGCCCACTTGTCAAACATGACCGGACCCGCTTCTCCAACATGGTTAATCCCTGGGTCGCCACGTGTACGACTAACCCGGAGCTACCTCCCACAAGGGGGAAGCTCCGGACCACGTACCAAAACGGCACATCCGGACTTAACCCCAGACCGAGAGAAGCTCCGGACCTGACACGTGTCTGGTAGCCCTGGAGCTACCTGCTTCCCACAGCAAGCTCCGGAGCTGCCACGTGTCAAATCGTCGGACCTTCCAGCTTCTAATCTCCGGAAGACCTTGTAACAGCTCCGGATCTTCAAAGGAGAGTCAAGGACTTAAAGACCCAGTTAAGTGCCATTAATACCATATTAATGACACTCAATCGGATGATCTTAACACCAGTAACGGTGCTGTCAAAGCCCGTTACAGGATGATTAAGAGCAATTAATCGTGTATCAATACCAGTAACCGCCGGGGCCACATGTCGGGCCAGGCTAGCTTGTAACGGCCTATCCTTGTACTATAAAAGGACAGGCCGACGATACACTCAGGGACGTTCACGGACGATCATACGCACCCCACGCGTTCGTGACAAGCTCTTACCGCTAATACAACACCAACACACCCGTGGAGTAGGGTATTACGCTCAGGCGGCCCGAACCACGTAAATCCTCGTGTCTCCTACATTACTTTGATTTTCACCTTCTTGAATCTCCGCGCGCCCACACCGAATCACAAACTCCTTCAACACTTTAGCAGTGTCGGGAGATCTGCCGGATCAAAACCACCGACAGTTGGCGCGCCAGGTAGGGGCGCCTGAGATTTCAAGAATGGTGAACTCCGCTGCTGGATCATCCAATGGTCAACCCGCTGTTCAGGCTGTTGGAGGCAATCCCTCCAATATGCCCCCACCAGCAAGAGCCTCAGCGCCAGCAGGAGTCACACGGCCACCACCGCCGCCTCCTCCAGCAAACCAAGCTGGACAACGCGATGGTGCACCGGCGTCCATCACGGCGTCGGCGAATCATGACAATCCGGAACATGCGCTTCATGCAGCGCGTGCTCTTCTTCAACGTCCACCACCTCCTGATGCATCCCGGGATGCATTGGAGCAGTGGAGAGCTGATGTGGAACATTTGGTTGCAGCCACAGCCGACCGCATCAGCAACCAGGGTCCTCCTCCTTCAGGACGGGCCCCGTCGCAGCGGCGGACTTTGTCTGGTAGACTTGGTCCGCACGTCTCCAACAACAGGAGACGAGCTGCGTCACAACAAGTGACATCGTTGCCCTCTGGGGCACGACGCACCCATACGGTATCCAGGCTTTCAACTCATGACCTCCGATCGGAGCTTGATCGCCGATATCGTCAGCGAGACAACCGAGTCCATATTGAGCGTGCTCGTGAGAGACGAGAGGCTCAAAGCACTCCTGCTCCCAAGGGAGTAGGAGGAGGCTGTTCAGCCCTAGCCATGCATCTGCGCATGGTCAATTGGCCACAGAAGTTCCAGCCTCATCTGCCGGAGAAGTTCGTCGGGACTATCAACCCCGCCGAATTTCTTCAGATTTACTCCACTGCTATTTTGGCAGCTGGAGGAAATGAGGCTGTAATGGACAATTATTTCCCTGTGGCTTTAACCGGAACCGCGAGGTCCTGTTTTATGAGCCTTCCACCCAACTCTATCAACAGTTGGGAGGAGTTGTGCCGACAGTTCACCGCCAACTTCGGGAGTTCATACACCCGACCAGGCACCGAACTGGATCTTTTTGCCATCGTGCAAAAAGAGAGAGAATCCTTGCGATCCTTCATACAGAGGTTCTCTCAGGTACGCAACACTATTCCTTCTATCTCTAGCGCCTCTATCATTGTGGCATTCAGACAGGGAGTACGGGATAAGAAGATGTTGGAGAAACTGGCAATCAAAGAGATTACCAGTGTCACGGAGCTCTTCAGCTTGGCTGACAAGTGCGCCAGAGCTGCGGAGGGCCGTGAAATGCACTCCAAATCAACTCTGGAGGGTAACAAGAAATCCTCCAAAGAATAAGCCGCTACCTCCGAGAACGGCAAGAAGAAGAAAAAGACCAACGGCAAGAAGAAGCCGTCGGCCGGTACATCCAATGCCGCAGCTGCTGCAGCTCCGGGTGGTCGGGGGCCACACCCCAAAAAGCGACCTCGACCGTCTTCAGAAGACGGAGGCAAATCCAAGGTGTGGTGTCCAATTCACAAAACGGGCAGTCACAGTTTGGAAGATTGCCGGGAGGTCCAAAACCTCGCCAAGCGCTACAACAAGCGCCGGGAAGAGTCTCCTTTCCGTCAAAGGGAAGGAAAACAGAAAGTCGACGAAGCTCCGGCTGAAGAGGAGTTAGGGTTTCAGGATCCCAAAAAGGTCCTGAAAGCCGTCTACACCTCCGTCGACAACGATTCCGACGTCTCTGTCAACGAGCGTCGGAAAACCATGAACACTATTTTTGGTGGATCATGGGACATCACCTCCCGCCGCGTCATCAAGACTATACGTCGGGATATGGCCGCTGTAGCTCCTACAGCTAGACCGGAGCCACATCGAAAGTGGATGGACACAGCCATCACTTTTGATGCTTCGAACTGTCCTCGAAGCATGGTCGGAGCTGGACAGTTACCTTTGATGGTATCTCCCACCATCAATAACATCCAGCTCCATCATGTTATGGTGGACGGAGGTTCGGGGCTGAACCTCATAAGCTTTGAAGCTTTTACCAAGCTTCAGCTCCGACCTTCGGATCTCCATCCCTCCCGACCTTTCTCCGGAGTAGGTCCGGGGGCCATTACCCCACTCGGAGCTATTACTCTTCCTGTTACCTTAGGGACACGGGAGAAGTATCGCACTGAGAAGTTGGTTTTTGACGTTGCTCAGATCAACTTACCATTCAACGCCATCTTGGGTAGGCCTGCCCTGTACAAATTCATGGCAGCCGCTCATTATGGTTATCTGGTGTTGAAAATGCCAACACCAGTAGGCGTTCTCCGGATCCGCGGAGATCGTACTGCAGGAGTAACTGCTTTGGAGGAACTTCATGCGCTCACTACGGCGCAAGAGGAAGACTCCAGGCAGGAGCAAGCTCCAAGACCTCCGAGCATTCGTCAGCAAGGCTCGACGTCAGCACCTCGTGTGCAGCCAAGCGGCAACACCGACATTCCCGTCAAAGTCGTCCAAATTGGTTCCGATGCCGCTCAGACCACCCGTATATCGGGAGGGTTGAACGACAAATAGGAACTCGCGCTCATCACTTTCCTCCGGGCAAATGTCGACATGTTTGCTTGGCAACCGTCACAAATGCCTGGGATCCCCAGGGAAGTGATTGAGCACAATCTAAAGATCTACCCAGATGCACGACCAGTACACCTGAAGCCTCGGAAGCAATCCATAGAACGGCAGAACTTCATCCGACAAGAAGTGAAGAAGTTGCTCGAAGCTGGATTCATCCGAGAGGTCTTCCATCCAAAATGGCGGGCAAACCCAGTCATTGTACCCAAGGCCGGCGGGAAGCTTCGGATGTGTATCGACTACACGACACTAAATAAGGCATGTCCAAAAGATCCATTCCCATTACCTAGAATAGATCAGATAGTGGATTCCACCTCCGGGTGTGAATTACTGTGTTTCCTAGACCCATATTCTGGGTATCACCAAATCAGGATGTCTAGGGAGGATGAAGAGCATACTTCATTCATCACAGTAGATGGATTGTACTGCTACACAGCCATGCCCTTTGGTCTCAAGAATGCAGCTTCAACTTTTGTACGAGCAATATACAAAACTTTTGAGGAACTCATCAGAGATATAGTGGAAGTGTACGTCGATGACATTGTGGTCAAGGTCAAGAACAAGGAGTCACTCCTAGACACCTTGCAGGCTGTCTTCGACAAGCTGCGGGCCACCCACACAAAGCTAAACCCGGACAAGTGCGTGTTTGGGGTTAGCTCCAGAAAACTTCTTGGTTTCCTGGTAAGTCACCGGGGCATAGAAGCTAATCCGGCGAAGATAAAAGCCATTGAAGACATGCGGCCACCAACCCGCATCAAAGACGTCCAAAAGTTAACTGGATGTCTAGCAGCCCTCAGCCGGTTCATATCAAGACTGGCGGAGCGGGCACTTCCCTTCTTCAAGTTATTGAGGAAGTCCGGACCATTCCAATGGTCCGAAGAAGCAGAGAAGGCATTCCAGGAGCTGAAACAGTTCCTCACCACCCTACCAATTCTGGTAGCTCCGAACCCTGGTGAGCCTTTGTTGCTTTACATTTCAGCTACTGACGAAGTCGTCAGTATGGTTCTGGTTACGGAGAGACCGGAACTACCCCACATTCAGGAATCCAGACCTCTTCGGGAGGGTCTGGAGGTTCCTGAAAGCGAGTTTGGGTCCCAGCTCCCAGATTCGAACCCACAAGAAGTCACTTCAGGAGACCTAGACCCCTCCAGGAGGGTCCGGGTCATTTCTGAAGAAGCTCCGGATTCCTCCAGCCAGAACCCGGAGGTCCCCGAAGAGAATCTTGACCCCTCCGAGAGGGTCCGGATCAATGAAGAGGAAGCTCCGAACCCCTCCGGGAGGGTCCGGACCATTCAACGCCCGGTATACTTCATCAGCGAAGTATTACACGATGCCAAGACTCGATACCTAGAGGTGCATAAGCTACTCTATGCCGTTCTTATTGCCTCCAGGAAGCTTCGACATTACTTCCAAGCTCATAAAGTCTCGGTGGTGACCTCCTATCCACTTCGAGCAATCCTGCATAATCCCAATTCAACTGGGAATATTGCAAAGTGGGCAGCGGAATTGGCTGAATTTGATCTTGAATTTATTTCAAGACAAGCAGTCAAGAGTCAAGCTTTGGCAGATTTCGTGGAGGAATGGACTCCCTCTCCATCAAATCCTGGGGGCCCCAGTGAGCAGAAGTCGGAACACAAGACTCCGATCTTCACTGAGCCTCACTGGACCCTCTACTTTGACGGCTCCATGCAAAAGCAGGGGGCCGGAGCTGGAATCCTTCTCCTCGCGCCAACCGGAGAGAAGGTAAAATACATGGTACACCTTGACTTCAAGGCAACCAACAATATGGCGGAGTACAAAGCACTCATCTATGGACTAAAGGTAGCACTGTCATTCGGTATCAAGCAACTGCTGGTCAAGGGAGATTCGCAGCTCATCGTTAAGCAAGTGAAGGGTGAATGCTCCTGCAACAATATCCAGCTAGCTGCTTACCTCCTTGAAGTCCAAAAGCTTCAAAAGGACTTTGAACTCCTAGATCTTCACCATGTTCAGCATGCTCTCAACGCTAAAGCCGACGAACTCTCGACGAAAGCATCAACCGGAGCTCCGGCTCCTGATGGAATCTTCGTCCGGAGGTTGTCAAAACCCACAGCTCAACCTGCTGAACTGTGCGAAGGGGGCGAGATCAGCATCCCGAAGCTGACGGTCCCGATGGCCCTCTTACCATGGCAGCCATCAAGGGTCGTAGGTGCTGCCGGAAGCTCCGAGCAACCCAGCACGCAAGACTCAAATACTCAAGCTAGCTTCGATGCATGGATCTCGGAGATCCGTAGCTACTTGAAAGACAACATCCTTCCTGATGATGATGTATCCGCTGACCGGATAGTCAGATTGGCTAAAAGATACACGTTGGTAGAAGGGGATCTCTACCGACGCGGTGCCAACGACGTCCTAATGCGGTGCATCACAAGGGAAGAAGGCTGCGAGCTCCTCACAGAAATCCATGGAGGCGAGTGTGGGAACCACGCGTCTTCCCGCACGCTGGTTGGTAAAGCCTTTCGGCACGGCTTCTACTGGCCTACAGCGCTCCAGGATGCCACTGGGCTAGTGAAGAAATGCGAAGCATGCCAATTTCATGCAAAGCAAATTCATACACCAGCTCAGCCCTTACAAATGATACCTCCTACATGGCCCTTCGCCGTGTGGGGGATGGACATCTTGGGACCCTTCCCAAGAGCCGTCGGAGGTTACAAGTTCCTGTACGTCGCCATTGACAAGTTCACCAAATGGCCGGAAGCAACTCCAGTTGCGATGATCAACAAGCAATCTGCTATCAACTTTCTGCAATCCATTGTGAGCAGATTTGGAGTCCCAAACAAAATCAACACTGATAATGGGACTCAATTTACAAGCTCCGCATTCCAAGGATATTGCGAAGACCTCGGCATACAAGTCTGCTACACCTCCGTAGCTCACCCAACCAGCAATGGCCAAGCCGAGAGAGCAAATGCAGAAATCCTTAAGGGACTCAATACGCGCACCTATGAGCATTTGAAGAAACATGGAGCCAACTGGATCGAAGAGCTTCCGCCCACTCTATGGGCCAACAGGACTTCTCCAAACCGGTCAACCGGAGGAACACCCTTCTTTCTGGTGTACGGAGCTGAAGCAATCCTTCCTCCGGAAATCACCTTGGGTTCGCTCCGGGTCCGGACCTTCAACGAAGCCGCGCAGGACCAGCTCCGGCGTGAAGACCTAGACCTCCTCGAGGAGGGAAGGTGCCAAGCAGCTGTTCGGAATGCCCGATATCGCCATGCTCTACGGCGTTATCACCAGTGGCATGTACACAACCGACAGCTCGAGGAAGGCGATCTGGTGCTACAGAGAATACTATCCAGAGAAGGGTTAAACAAACTCTCCCCCAGCTGGGAGGGGCCCTTCCGAGTGATCAAAGTATCCCGTCCCGGAAGCGTTCACTTGGCTACCGAGGATGGGACACCTCTCCCAAATCCTTGGAACATCAAGCACCTCCGTAAGTTCTACACTTAATACCACGGAGGTGAGTCTTGAGTAACTTGAGATGTATGTTATAGAGTCATTGTACAGAGTCGGGTAGTTCCTCCGGGAGAGCAGCCGGACCTTTCCCGAAAGGTCCGCAAAGCTCATGCAGCACTTGTCACAGTCTCCGGACTAAAAGTGTGGCTAACTACCCTGGGTCAAACGAGAAACCAAACACACTTAGCCTGGTTCTGTACCCTAAGAGTGTACTTGTTTCCCCTGTACCCCGGACCTATAATGAAAGACATCTTCATGTGAAATAGACTCCACGTGCATTTATTTTGTACAGGCTCAACATTTTTATTTTTCTCTTTCTTGTCTATAACAAAGATGTGCAATTCTTAAGAAATTTTAGTTTGAACGGTTTATATACGATTCAAGTTGTATTGTCAGTTCTTTTGGATTCAAATATCGCTCATGGCCAACTCGCCCGAAAGCCGCCAAGCCAATCTAGGGCCGGAGTGTGCTATCGACTTAGCCTGGTCAAGCACCCTAAGTACGCCACTCTACCTACACCCCGGCAGGCCGAAGTAAGGCGAGTCCATAAACAGTTGAATCTAAGAGAAAAGGCAACGCGTCCGGTTGTATTTAAAATCGCGTTCAACTTAAAGTTTTCTTAAGAATCGTAAGCCGCGACGAAATTATAGACAAGGAACAAATTTTACTATTTTTCTTGGCTTAAGTGTGCAGGAAAAATAAACTCTACGTTGATGGAGAGAAGCCGGAGCTAACTAAGCTCCGACTCCCCTAAGGGGGCCAGCCGTCGACGCTGAATATAAGATGGTGAGAAGACCCCCTAAATGGAGTCTGCTGCCAACAAACCAAGTGTTGGCGAAGGTCACTGCCGGAGCTACCCAGCTCCGACACCCCGGAGGACTAACTATCAACGCTCTAGGTGTTGATAGAGGCTATTGCCGGAGCTACCAAGCTCCAGCGATAGACAATGCCGGAGCTTCTAAGCTCCGACAACCTCAGGGGACCTTCACTATCGAAGACTTCGGACCTAAATGCTACAAGTTCGGAGCAAATGAGTCTTCAACAAAACTCAATATCCTTTTGGTACATGTTCACAATCAAATTGTGTACATCTACCAGGGGGCCAAGTGAAGATAAAGATGTTGAAGACAAAAAGTGAAATTCGCAAAAATTTGGGGATTTCATTCATCTGGAGACACAAGATTACATTTGGAGACAAGGGATTACAAAATTGAGGAAGAAGAAGAGAAAATACAAGTGAGAGCTAAAGAGATGGTCCTAGACCCTATGGAAGAACTCGGCGACTTTCTGGGCGACCTCCGATACGCTGGCTCGGGTAGCTTCGCCTTCTCCTTCGACGGGGCCTTCAAGCACCGGGTCAAGAGGAAATTGGGGGTTTCGGCTGGTGTAGCACGTCAGCACATACTCTACGATGTTCTTCGCCAGGGATTGCCCCTCAACCTCCAGTTGGTCCGCGATGACATCGCCCACCATGGAGAGCTTGCTACCTGCTGCGCTCAACGCCTGTAGCGCAAGGTCCGGCTCCGGCTCCGGATCATCCGGGCGCACGTGGCTAAAACCCATCGGCATCAGCGCATCATTGGCCTTGCCCAGGAACTCCCAAATCTGTAGGGAGTCCGCCGTCCTCAAGCTCTTCATCTCTTCCAGGGATCTTTTGGTCGCCGTCAGTTCGGAATTCTCACGGGTGAGGCGCTCAACTTCTTTGGTGTTTTGCTGAATCTTTGCAGCAACCCGCCTCTCAAGTCTTCCGAGCTCCTCCTCCCGGAGGTGGATCTTGTTCCGACGATCGACCAGGTCCTTCTCCCTAGCCTCCACTTTTTTCTCCCGGGCAACAAGGGCACACTCGTATTCGTAGAGTTCCTGCCCCCGCACCCAGGTCTTCTCCTCTTCCTCTTGGCAGCGCTCTTCCAACTTCTTGGTGCGCTCCTCGAGGCCCTTGTCAGCCAGAGCTACTTTCTCGGCGAGCTCCTCTTCCCTCCTCAGGACGTCATCCCGCAGCTCCAGGAGTTTCTGCTCTTCGTCCTCGAGCCGTCTCTCCCTCTCTTCAAGTGCCTCTCGGCGCTTGATGAGTGCGGTGTTGATGGCCTCAAGCTGTTCGTGCCGAGCATTGGCCGCGTCGTTGGTAGCTTTGGCCTGATCGTGGATCTCCCGGGATTGAGCATCGAGGGCATGAGTCATGCTCTCCCTGTCATCCAGCAGCTTGCCCCAGTACTCCAGGCGGATCTTCTACCGCTTGATCCACTCCTTGTCATCTGCTAGCCTCGACTGCGCCAGCTTGGTCTCAAAGTGGAGTCGGTTACGCCACCGCCTAAGGGTTTGGCGCTCCTCTTCAAGAGCCTTGCTGTCGTGGAAGAAGGCCAATTGGACTTGACGCAGACTGGAGCAGGCGTTGTCAATAGACATCGACAGCGGGAAGGGCTCCGGACCTGCTGGGGTCTCCTCCGCTGGTTCCAGCGGGTCTTCACATACAAAAATTGGGTCCCACTCTACGAGAGCGGAACCCTGAGCTTCCAAGGCACTAGGGACGTCCTCCGGGATGGCCTCAGTCGCCATCGAAGAAGGCCCCGTCGCCAAGTCTTCGTTCACCTCCTCGGGCCGGGGGCCAGCGACTTTGCTTGGGCACTCCGGCTCGGCCGCAGGTACCTCCGACGTTGTCGCCTCCGGAGCAGGAGCTGCTACTGGCTCCGGCCGGGACACCTCTTCTGAGGGAGGCTCGAGCTCCATCGCCTCTTCAACCACCGGCTCTATGACCGGCGCTCCAACAATAACCGGCTCAGCGGTCGGTGCTTCGGAGGTAACCGGCTCAACTGCTGGAACTACCTCGACTTCCGGCTCGCATGCCGGGGCTTCAGTCACCTCCGGCTCAACCGCCGGAGCTTCGACAAGTTCCGGCTCCGAGGCCGGGACTACTACTTCCTCCAGCTCAACAGCCGGAGCTTCCACCACTGCAGCACCAGGACCCGAAGCTTCAACCTCCGAGACAAGTGCCGCTGGCGTGTCTTCACTCCCGTGGTCCGGCGCTACCACGGGAACTTCTGGGGACGATTCGAGGTTCATGACCACGACAGCTGGCGCCGGAGCTGTCGTAGCCTCAGCCACCACCTGGGGCGGCACCGGGACAGGAGCAGAAGCTCCCACGGCCTCAGACATCGTGGCCGAGGGTGGAGCTTCACTCCCCTTCTTGGGGACGCTGCAGAGGATGGACAAAGAAAATTAACAAACAATCGCTACAATTAAAAAGTTAACCAAGGTAAAGATAAAAAATTACCTTGGAAGGCTTCCGCACCAGCTTGCGCGGAACTTCTTTCATGGACGTTCCGGGCTGGCCACTGTCGGCGTAGAAGCTTGTGACGCCCGGTTCTGAAAATGAACCAAGCTATCGCATATGTGTGCCCAGGATGTCCAACACACATACACGAGTGATTCACAAATGATAACTAGATAATTACCACAGCTCAAATTATTAAATAAGTACTCTTATTACATAATTTATTAAATCCTCGAATACAAGCTCTAATGAAATATTAATGATAAGTTCAACTAATGCAGCGGAAATAAACTAATTAAACAACTAAGCAAAAGGGAATAGCGCAGCTCCATGCAACACCACAGGCAAAGCTGACGCTAGACACGGCCTAGATCTCCACATTATCGCCATTAAACTCACAATTCTGACCTGCAACTGTTGGGGGGATTGCAAGAGTGAGTACATGTCGTACTCAGCAAGTGTGGAAAGTATGACATGTGTCTGATTCAAATGACGACAATAATAATGGCTAAGTGCTAAAAAGTACAGTAAAACATTTAAAAAGCAATATATTACATATATGTGAAATAAACCCATCATAATCATAAGTAATACCATAATACCAATCTGAATTCACTACCATCATGAATAATTCCAGATTTCACCATTGCCAATAACCATATTCAATACCAGAAATAAATCCATAACCATCCATAACCATTACCAAACCATAACCATCCCAATTACCAATCTCCCTCTAATCATGTAGGTCATCCAGGCGCTCATAACCGGGAGCACGGCTATCATGATAGTTTTAAACACTCTGCAGAGTTGGTACCACTTTACCCACGTGTTTGTGATTTTATCACCCGTCGGCGACTAAAGAACCTCCCTTATGCCAATTACACTTCCTTTGGTGTATGGCCAAGAGATCACAAAATAGCCTTTACAAAGGGATTACTAGCCTACTCAGACCCCACTGAGGTTTCACCGGTGGCGACCTCCAACTGAGCACATCTTCAACCAAGGGCCCCCTCTTGAGCCATTCGGATCCCAGGGTAGTCCCACCAATCATCAACAAACTCAATCCGACTACCCCTTCCCCGAGCATCCACAATGGTCCAAACAGCACTAGCAAAGCCCTAATTAATCAGCTACGCCGCACCCATACTTGGCCTCGTGGTGGCACTGTAGTCCTGGCTTATTCTCGCATGAACCGGTCCTTAGATCTAAAGCAAGCAAACCACCATAACATCCAACCCATCCACATACCAGGCTTGCTTAGATCACCCATCGTATTGACCAGATCACGTTAACCAGAATATCATTGATGCATAATTAAATGTGTAGTGTTGTTTCCATCCCAATTAGTTAAGCGAAGCAAAAAGGTAAAAACCCTTCCCGACTCTCTACCATAAATTCCAGGTGACAAGGGTGGTTTAACAAATCTAGTAAACTTCCTACCATAGGATTCCCATCAAATTGACACAAGCATGCAGTTTTGCAAACAAAACATTTATTTTAAAAACAGGATCAATATGCTTCAAGGACACTTGCCTTGCTCCGGCGGATAGGGTTGCTCAAGCGCTTCAAAGTCTTGGTTTTGGAAATCCTCTGATGCGGCCTCTTGAGCACGTTCCTCTACGCGTGATCATACATACAAGAAAATACATACAATTCAACATGATGCACACACATTAATCAACATGCGATGATATGCATGCATGCAAAGTACAATAATTAATTCACTAGGTTGTTTATTAATTAGATGCGACTAGTTCATGCGTGTTCATACGAGTTTACGGGGGTTTTAGCGGGGATTAATGCTGCTGAAATTAAAAAATACGACGCAACTACGATCAATTTACGTCTATTAGATTCAATACGTCGCTAAAATTCGCATTGGAAAAACGAATCCTACCGCAGATCTGACGGCTTGACGGACGCAGAACGAATGCGACGCGTAGACGAAGTAGATGGTGCAGCAGTCCCTCGGTGGCACGACGACGGTGACGATCTCCGGTGGACGGTGGTATCCTCCTCTTTTTCTTCCTCTTCTTCCCCTTTTTTTTCTTCCTTTTCTTCCCCTTCTGTATCGGCGGCCTTTTTTTTTTATTCGTGGTTGGGGGCGGCTGCTGTTGGGATCGGGGGAAAACCTAGGGACCTACGGTCCTTTTTATAGGGTGGAGGCCACGCGGTAGGGCACTCGGGGTCGGCGTCCGGTGCGGTACGGCGAATAGGGAGCGAGGCGCGGAGCGGGATCTGCGGGAGGCGGGAAATCGGGAGGCGGGGCGAGCGGGGGTGGGCGCTGGCGGGGTGGGGCCCGGGCGCAGGCGACGGGGCACGCGGCGCGGGGGCGTCACGCGGTGCGGGGCGCTGGAAGGGCGGCGCGCGGTTTGGCGGGGCTGGCGCAGGCGGCGGGATGGGGCCCAGGCGGCGGGTGCGTGGGCGCCGGGCGTGGGAGCGGGAGGGCGCATGGGCGTGGGGCCGGGCGCCTGGCGGGTCGCGTCGGGCGTGGGGGACAGGGGAGTCGGGGCGCGTGCGGGGATGGGGCGCGCGTGGGCGGCTGGCTCGGGCAGGGCGCCGGTCCAGGCGGCGGCAGGGTGGGACCCCGGGGCGGGCGGCCGCGCGTGAGCGCGCGTGGGAGGCGGGGGGCCCAGCGCGGTACGGCGGGGGGGGGGGGGGGGATTTGAGGGCGCGGTCGCGCGCAGGGACCGGGGCGGCTGGTGCCTGGCGGCTGCAGCGGGGTGGGGCCCGTGCCGGGCGGCGGGGCGCGTGCCCAGCGGGGGTCGGGGCCGGCTGGCTGGGCTGGCTCGGCCGCCTGGCCAGCGGTCCCCTTTTTGTTTTTTTTTCTTTCTTTTTTTGAAACATATTACTATTTATTTATTTATTTATTTTATATTATTTATTTATTTTATTTTTCTTATTCATTTTATTTATTATTTTTTATATATATTTATTATTATATAATTTATTTATATATTTCTTTTTATATATTATTATTATTTTATATTTATTATTTATATTATTTTTTTGTATATATATAATTGCTATAGATATATTTATATATATATTTATTATTATTATTTTTATACTTATTCCCTATTACAGGTTTTAGGATATAATTATTATTTTCTATTTCTTCTTGTATATATATGCTCCATCTTTTATGTTTTATTATTTTTCTTTTATCCCACTAATGTTTAATGCATGATCATGTATGCAATGCAGGATGTGAAAATTTAGGGTGTTACAATTCTACCCCCCTTAAAGTGAATCTCGCCCTCGAGATTCGATAGCGTGGAGAAAAGGTGAGGGAATTCTGCCTTCAGGTCTTCTTCACGTTCCTATGTAGCTTCGTCCGTATGGTGTTTCTATTGCACTTTGCACCAACGGATCCTCTTATTCCTTGTGAATCCAAAGCAATGAGTTTGGCGGAGAAATCTACCCCCCTTATTTTAAGGCTTATTTTTGGACATACTATATTTGTCCTCATCTCTCCTCCAGGAGACTTAACCAATAGAGTAAACTTCATATGGGAGATGAGAAAACTATACTTGGCAACATACTTCGATGCAATGAATGAATGCGATGCTCCAGAATCAAACAACATAGTCGCGGGGTTGGAGTTAGCAAGAAACATACCAATGACCACGTCATCCGCTTGTTGAGCATCCACCGTAGAGACATGGTTCACGTTGCCACGAGCAAAATTCTGCTGTCCACGGCGCCCTTGTGGCTGTCCTCCATTAGGTCTTGGGTTTTGCCTCGGCGCATTGCTTCTTTGACCAAGGCCTGACTTAGGACATTGATTCGCAAAGTGTCCAGCTTCTCCACAAGTATAGCACCTCTTGACTCCACCAGGATTATTGGGACGAGCTTGGTTTTGAGCATTGGTTCCAGGAAAATCAGCACGAGGCGCATAAGGCATTGCTTGCATATCAGGGCGCTGCTGTACAAACTGAGTTGGGTGTGGTGCATAACCAGGGCGCTGAGCAAGAATAGAAGAGCTGTAATAGGGTGCATTGGGTGGTGCAAGGCGAGGGCGCACATTACTTCCTTGTTACTATCCTTGATACGGCGCCTTCCTCTTGATTTCTTGCTCCATCTCGCGAATCTTGTTCTCAACCACAATTGCTTTGTCCACAAGTTTCTGGAAGTTGGCATAGTCGCAATTGAGTAGTTGCACTTGGATTCCATTGTTGAGACCCCTCATAAACAGATACTGCTTCCTACTATCAGTTTTGATGTCTTCTGGAGCATATCTTGATAATTGAGTGAATTTGTTGAGATACTCACTCACACTCATCCTTCCTTGCCTGAGATTTTCAAAATCTTGCCTTCTCAGTATCATAACTCCTTCCGGCACATAATGAGAACGGAAACTCTCCTTGAATTCGGCCCAAGCGATCCTCTCTTGGTTCCCATGAGCATTGCAATAAGAATCCCACCAATCCGCAGCTGCTCCAACTAGTTGATGAGAAGCAAATAGCACCTTCTCCCGATCACTACATTGGACAATAGCTAGCTTCTTCTCCACGGACTTGAGCCAATCATCAGCGTCCATAGGGTCAGCAGCTTGAGCAAAGGTTGGCGGCCTAGTCCTCATAAACTCTCCCAAACGGTTATGAGGAGGCGGGGGTGGCAGTGGAGGCATGTGTGGCTGATTGTTGATATTGCCAGCCTGCAGCTGTCCCATGGTCTGTATCATGGTCTGCATGAGCTGGTTTTGCATAGCTAGTAGCTGCTCGATATTGATGGCTCCATGAGCAGGTCCTTGTCCGTTGTTGTTCTGAGGCACTCTATTGTTCTCCTCCTCATCATTGGCATCCCTCTGGTTGCGAGTCCTCACCATCTAGAGCAAAGCAATAGGTAAGAATTTAGAAACGTCCCCAACTATATGCATCAAGGGATATGAAACTAAACAGCTAGCTACACTAGCCTAGGTGGACATGACAATGCTAAGGCATCCCAAAATCCTCTATTAAGCACACAAGCAACCAATATATATATAGCAAATAGCGCTCCAAGCAAAAACACATTGATTCCTGAGTGCTCCTATGTGCTCTAAAGTGTCCATTCTATCTAGGCTGCATCCTACGGTCAACCTGTGGCTTTGATACCAATCTGTGACGCCCGGTTCTGAAAATGAACCAAGCTAACGCATATGTGTGCTCAGGATGTTCAACACACATACACGAGTGATTCACAAATGATAACCAGATAATTACCACAACTCAAATTATTAAATAAGTACTCTTATTACATAATTTATTAAATCCTCGAATACAAGCTCTAATGAAATATTAATGATAAGTTCAACTAATGCAGCGGAAATAAACTAATTAAACAACTAAGCAAAAGGGAATAGCGTAGCTCCATGCAACACCACAGGCAAAGCTGACGGTAGACACGGCCTAGATCTCCACATTATCGCCATTAAACTCACAATTCTGACCTGCAACTGTTGGGGGGGGGGGGGGGGTTGCAAGAGTGAGTACATGTCGTACTCAGCAAGTGTGGAAAGTATGACATGTGGCTGATTCAAATGACGACAATAATAATGGCTAAGTGCTGAAAAGTACAGTAAAACATTTGAAAAGCAATATATTACATATATGTGAAATAAACCCATCATAATCATAAGTAATACCATAATACCAATCTGAATTCACTACCATCATGAATAATTCCAGATTTCACCATTGCCAATAACCATATTCAATACCAGAAACAAATCCATAACCATCCATAACCATTACCAAACCATAACCATCCCAATTACCAATCTCCCTCTAATCATGTAGGTCATCCAGGCGCTCATAACCGGGAGCACGGCTATCATGATAGTTTTAAACACTCTGCAGAGTTTGTACCACTTTACCCACGTGTTTGTGATTTCATCACCCGTCGGCGACTAAAGAACCTCCCTTATGCCAATTACACTTCCTTTGGTGTATGGCCAAGATATCACAAAATAGCCTTTACAAAGGGATTACTAGCCTACTCAGACCCCACTGAGGTTTCACCGGTGGCGATGCCTCCAACTGAGCACATCTTCAACCAAGGGCCCCCTCTTGAGCCATTCGGATCCCAGGGTAGTCCCACCAATCATCAACAAACCCAATCCGACTACCCCTTCCCCGAGCATCCACAATGGTCCAAACAGCACTAGCAAAGCCCTCATTAATCAGCTACGCTGCACCCATACTTGGACTCGTGGTGGCACTGTAGTCCTGGCTTATTGTCGCATGAACCGGTCCTTAGATCTAAAGCAAGCAAACCACCATAACATCCAACCCATCCACATACCAGGCTTGCTTAGATCACCCATCGTATTGACCAGATCACGTTAACCAGAATATCATTGATGCATAATTAAATGTGTAGTGTTGTTTCCATCCCAATTAGTTAAGCGAAGCAAAAAGGTAAAAACCCTTCCCGACTCTCTACCATAAACCAGGTGACAAGGGTGGTTTAACAAATCTAGTAAACTTCCTACCATAGGATTCCCATCAAATTGACACAAGCATGCAGTTTTGCAAACAAAACATTTATTTTAAAAACAGGATCAATATGCTTCAAGGACACTTGCCTTGCTCCGGCGGATAGGGTTGCTCAAGCGCTTCAAAGTCTTGGTTTTGGAAATCCTCGTATGCGGCCTCTTGAGCACGTTCCTCTACGCGTGATCATACATACAAGAAAATACATACAATTCAACATGATGCACACACATTAATCAACATGCGATGATATGCATGCATGCAAAGTACAATAATTAATTCACTACGGTTGTTTATTAATTAGATGCGACTAGTTCATGCGTGTTCATACGAGTTTACGGGGGTTTTAGCAGGGATTAATGCTGCTGAAAATAAAAAATACGACGCAACTACGATCAATTTACGTCTATTAGATTCAATACGTTGCTAAAATTCGCATTGGAAAAACGAATCCTACCGCAGATCTGACGGCTTGACGGTCGCAGAACGAATGCGACGCGTAGACGAAGTAGATGGTGCAGCAGTCCCTCGGCGGCACGATGACGGTGACGATCTCCGGTGGACGGTGGTACCCTCCTCTTTTTCTTCCTCTTCTTCCCCTTTTTTTTCTTCCTTTTCTTCCCCTTCTATACCGGCGGCCTTTTTTTTATTCGTGGTTGGGGGCGGCTGCTGTTGGGATCGGGGGAAAACCTAGGGACCTACGGTCCTTTTTATAGGGTGGAGGCCACGCGGTAGGGCGCGTCGGGGTCGGCGTCTGGTGCGGTACGGCGAATAGGGAGCGAGGCGCGGAGCGGGATCCGCGGGAGGCGGGAAATCGGGAGGCGGGGCGAGCGGGGGGTAAGCGCTGGCGGGGTGGGGCCCGGGCGCAGGCGACGGGGCACGCGGCGCGGGGGCGTCACGCGGTGCGGGGCGCTGGAAGGGCGGCGCGCGGTTTGGCGGGGCTGGCGCAGGCGGCGGTATGGGGCCCAGGCGGCGGGTGCGTGGGCGCCGGGCGTGGGAGCGGGAGGGCGCGTGGGCGTGGGGCCAAGCGGCTGGCGGGTCGCGTCGGGCGTGGGGGACAGGGGAGTCGGGGCGCGTGCGGGGATGGGGCGCGCGTGGGCGGCTGGCTCGGGCAGGGCGCCGGTGCAGGCGGCGGCAGGGTGGGACCCCGGGGCAGGCGGCCGCGCGTGAGCGCGCGTGGGAGGCGGGGGCCCAGCGCGGTACGGCGGGGGGGGGGGGGGGGGCGGGATTCGAGGGCGCGGTCGCGCACGGGGACCGAGGTGGCTGGCGCCTGGCGGCTGCAGCGGGGTGGGGCCCGTGCCGGGCGGCGGGGCGCGTGCCCAGCGGGGGTCGGGGCCGGCTGGCTAGGCTGGCTCAGCCGCCTGGCCAGCGGTCCCCTTTTAGTTTTTTTTTTTCTTTCTTTTTTTTGAAACATATTACTATTTATTTATTTATTTTATTTTTCTTATTCATTTTATTTATTATTTTATATATATATTTATTATTATATAATTTATTTATATATTTCTTTTTATATATTATTATTATTTTATATTTATTATTTTATATTATTTTTTGTATATATATAATTGCTATAGATATATTTATATATATTTTTATTATTATTATTTTTATACTTATTCCCTATTACAGGTTTTAGGATATAATTATTATTTTCTATTTCTTCTTTTGCTACATACACTTGTATATATATGCTCCATCTTTTATGTTTCATTATTTTTCTTTTATCCCACTAATGTTTAATGCATGATCATGTATGCAATGCAGGATGCGAAAATTTAGGGTGTTACAAAGCTCCAGAAGGCCCCTCAGAACTCGTCGCAGCTACGGGCGTTTCCCGGGTCGAGGCTCTCCTCGGTCGGGAGGAACCCCTGGACCTGGAGGCTCCCACCGTCCCAGGTGCCGGAGTTGTGCGCCCGGAGCTAGCACCCCAGGAGGGTTCCACCACGGGGATAGACGCGCTCTGGGAGGATCTCACTACAGGAACGGTATCGTCCCGGAATGACCTCGCTACGGGGACAGTCGCCACGGTGGCAGAAGATCTCCCCCCCTAGGGAGAAGGGACCGAGGCGGGAGTAGTGGGCCTGACGGACCTTCCGTCGGCATATCGCAGCTTCCTCTTACGGCTCTCCGGCTCATCCGCCAGCTCCTTACCCTTGCCAACGACCTCGACCCTCGGCTGTGGGGTAGGGGCGGAGCCGTCTTCAGGTATCCCGGGGATCGCCACCCGGGTGGTTGATCTTCTCTCAACGACACCAAGGTCGTCAAGTGCAGGCATCGTCCGCTGGAGCTCCCTGCTGAACTCCACTTCCACATTCAGAGGGAGAAAGGCCGACGGCGAAGTCAAGTCGTCACTGTCGACGTCGATGCCGTGCTGGAATTTCTTGAGGTGGAACTCCAAGGTCTTCCCCACCATGTTGGACTTCAACCCGGTCTCAACCCGGTCCTCCTCCATCACGCTGTTGAGGGCCCAAGCGAGCTTCTCCCTCCTCTTCAGCGGCGCCCACCTGTTGGCCAGGAAGTTGCAAAATACCGCCTGAGAGGTCAATCCCCCCTCCACGCATTGTCGGATCCTGGTCAAGGCGGGGTCAAAAGCTTCCGCCAGCACCGGAACCTCACTCCAGATCGTCGTGTCGATGCCGGGCAGACCATCGGGCAGCTCCAACCGCTCATGCTCCTCCACCCTAACGACTATCCAATCTTTCTTCCAGTCATCCCACTTCCCGGAAGGGAACGACCGGAGGTACTTGAATGGGCACTTCTTGCGCTTCACAAAGTAGTAGAAGCCAAGATACTCATTGCTCCGACCGGTGGTGTGGACGGTGAAGAAGGTCTGGAAGAGTTCGATGCAGGGGGGATGCCCACCCACATCTCACAGAAGTGGACAAAGATGGACACGAGGAGAATGGAGTGAGGGCCAAGGTGGTATAGCTACAGACCATAGAAGTCTAGCAGCATCAAGAAGAAAGAAGAAAAAGGTGGGATCAACCCCACCATGGCGTACGAGGAAAAGTACACCATTTCACCGGTGCGCTCCTTCTCGAAGGGGAGCTCTCCGCCGGCACGGACCAAGTGGTTGAAGAAGTCCGAGGACCACCCCATCAGGGCCCGGACCTTCTTCAAATCATTGTCGGTCTTCAAGCAATTCTCGCGCAGACCCAACTCCATCGCGGCACAGCTAGGCAAGAGAAGAAGAGCGAAGCACGAGTTGGGAGTTTGAGCGCAAGATCAGATGAAAGGCGTAAAGAACTCCCGACGGTGCACGCTTTCCTTCTTAAGTAAGCCCTCGCAACGCTTGGATGGAAACCGCAGGGAAGTCGAAGATACTACTCAAGAATTCAGCCCAACCGATGACAAGAGGGCCCGGGACCACCCCGACGATCAAGTCGAGGCACTTACCCAGGCGAACAGTTGTCATCACGCGGCGGGAAACCCAAAGGCGGCGGCCTGACAGGGCGCGCGGAACCGATACGGTTTTCGTATCGGGAACCGGCGACCTTCAATTTCGTGAGATCCGCATGTCAAAGATCTCATCTGCCGCCTGAGATACGCGACGTGGCAGGATTTAACTGTAAATCTTTGCCAACGGCACCTTCGAAGACCCTTGAAGACCCAGTTCAAGAGTCGTAAGGATGGACCCACCTCCGACGGAATGACTTCACCCCAGTGATCTTCCTCAGAGGTAAGTCCAGGGGGCCACTGTCGGTACCCTAAAAACCATACACCCCTTGAGGTTACAGAAATCTCAAAGGAAAGCCATCTACTTGGTTTGAAGACCCTCAGAGGCCCACTTGTCAAACATGACCGGACCCGCTTCTCCAACATGGTTAATCCCTGGGTCGCCACGTGTACGACTAACCCGGAGCTACCTCCCACAAGGGGGAAGCTCCGGACCACGTACCAAAACGGCACCTCCGGACTTAACCCCAGACCGAGAGAAGCTCCGGACCTGACACGTGTCTAGTAGCCCCGGAGCTACCTGCTTCCCACAGCAAGCTCCGGAGCTGCCACGTGTCAAATCGTCGGACCTTCCAGCTTCTAATCTCCGGAAGACCTTGTAACGCCTCCGGATCTTCAAAGGAGAGTCAAGGACTTAAAGACCCAGATAAGTGCCATTAATACCATATTAATGACACTCAATCGGACGATCTTAACACCAGTAACGGTGCTGTCAAAGCCCGTTACAGGATCATTAAGAGCAATTAATTGTGTATCAATACCAGTAACCGCCGGGGCCACATGTCGGGCCAGGCTAGCTTGTAACGGCCTATCCTTGTACTATAAAAGGACAGGCCAACGATACACTCAGGGACGTTCACGGACGATCATACGCACCCCACGCGTTTGTGACAAGCTCTTACCACTAATACAACACCAACACACCCGTGGAGTAGGGTATTACGCTCAGGCGGCCCGAACCACGTAAATCCTCGTGTCTCCTACATTACTTTGATTTTCACCTTCTTGAATCTCCGCGCGCCCACACCGAACCACAAACTCCTTCAACACTTTAGCAGTGTCGGGAGATATGCCGGATCAAAACCACCGACACCTTCTATTCTCTTTTCCTTATGAGAATTCAACCCCTAATCTCCGAATTTACGTCGATCTAGAAAACCCTAATCTTCTGATCTCGCGAAGTGCAGACTTGTCCGGTCTCTAGTGGACTAGTCCGATCTTTCTGGTTAAATAATGTTGAATTAATTCTAAAATTTGATCTAATCAAATCCAAACCTGTATAAACTTGTTAAAAGCTATTAGAACTAGTCAGTGATCATTAAAAGCAACCTAGTAACAAGTTCTACCTTGCATTTGCATTAATCATGCATGTCATGTCATATTGAGTAATATTTGTGTACTATTTGATTGTGTTCTTGTCTTGTATGTTTATTGTGTGGATTAGACGGATTTGCGCTAGAAAGTGCCGCGGAGGATCTACAGCACCAAGAGTTTGAAGGCTTTTACCCTAATCAACAGCAAGAGCAAGGCAAGTGTCCTTGAAGCATATTGATCCTGTTTTTAAAATAAATGTTTTGCTTGCAAAACTGCATGCTTGTGTCAATTTTGATAGGAATCCTATGGTAGGAAGTTTACTAGTTTTGTTGACCACCCTTGTCGCCTGAGATTTATGGTAGAGAGTTAGGAAGGGCTTTTTATCTTTTGTTTCGCTTAATCAACTGGGATGGGAAACAACTATACCACTCAATTTAATTATGCATGGATGAGATTATGGTTAATATGAACTGGTTAATATGGTATGGTAATGGGTGATCTAAGCAAGCCTGGTATGTGGATGGGTTGGATGTTATGGTGGTTTGCTTGCTTTAGATCTAAGGACCGGTTCATGCAAGAATAAGCCAGGACTACAGTGCCACTACGAGGCCAAGTATGGGTGCGGCGTAGCTGATTAATTAGGGATTTGCCAGTGCTATTTGGACAATTATGGATGCTCGGGGAAGGGGTAGTCGAATTGGGTTTGTTGATGATTGGTGGGACTACCCTGGGATCCGAATGGCTGAAGAGGGGGCCCTTGGTTGAAGATGTGCTCAGTTGGAGATATCGCCACCGGTGAAACCTCAGTGGGGTCTAAATAGGCTAGTAATCCCTTTGTAAAGGCTATTTTGTGATCTCTTGGCCACACACCGATGGAAGTGTGAGACGGCATAATAGAGGTTCTAGTCATCGAAAGGTGATGAAATCACGAACACGTGGGTAAAGAGGTACAAACTCTGCAGGGTTAATTAAAACTATCATGATAGCTGTGCTCCCGATTATGAGCACCTGGACAACTTTCATGATTAGAGGGAACTTGGTATTGGGATGGTATTTGGGATGGTTATGGTTGGTGTTATGGTTATGGATTAATTTCTGGTATTGAATTGGGTTATTGGCAAATGGTGAAATCTGGAATTATGGATGAGGATGGTGAATTATAGACTGGTATTATGATATTACTTATGATTACGATGGGTTTATTTCATATAAATATAATATATTGCTTTTCAAATGTTTTAATGTACTTTTCAGCACTTTGTCATTATTATTGTCGTCATTTGAATCAGCCACATGTCATACTTTCCACACTTGCTGAGTACGACATGTACTCACTCTTGCAATCCCCCAACAGTTGCAGGTCAGGTTTGGGAGTTTAATGGCGATAATGCGGAGTTCTAGGCCGTGTCTACTGTCAGCTTTGCCTGTGGTGTTATTGGAGCTGCGCTATACCCTATTTCTTATGCTGCCTAGCTGTTTAGTTTGCTTAATTAGTTTATTTCCACTGCATTAGTTGAACTTGTCATAAATATTCATTAGAGGTTGTATTCGAGGATAATATGGTTTGTGTAATAAAATTTGGTTAATTAATCTTGCTCTGTGGTAATTTTCTGTATACTCTTTTGTGATTGCACTTGTGTATGTGTGATGAACATCCTAGGCACACATATGTGTTAGCTTGAATCAAAAATTAATGAATGAAATCTCACATAGGTCTATACTAGTTTGACAAAGCTCAATGTGAAGACAAATAGCATATGCATCAGGTCCATCAATATAATGTATCATATGACTTTGGTGGGTATTTCCAATCAAATGACGATAAATTAAATCTTTTTAGAATTTCTCCGGAAATCTAAGTTTGACTATCAAACTAGGAATAGCAGCCCTATCAATATATCATATCTCACAACAACGTAGAATGGATTTGAAAGTGCATCTAGGACTCCCTTGTGGGTTTTGGATGATTTATGACAAGCAATTGGGATCCTAATCCTTTTGTTGTGAATGCAGGCAAATAATGAAAAATGAGCAAAATGCCAAAAAGAAGGGAAATGAGAAGCAAAGTGAATTTGAGCTCAAGGAGAAGAAAATAGTAGATTATTATGTATGGAGTGTGTTAAGGAAACACACCCAAGAGCTCAATCACTTTCAAGCACACACACACAATGCACAAAGTTATACAGGACCGGACTAGTCCGATATCAGCCGGACTAGTCCAATATCACTTTCTGCACTAGATCGGACAAGTCCGGTATCCACCGGACTAGTCTGATATCTTTCTGATCCACTTCGGACTAGTCCTCCCCAATGCGGACTAGTCCTCAAACACAATGCACAAGTCACACAAAATCGGACAAGTCCGTTGTGATCCGGACTAGTCCAATATTCTTTCTGATCCACTTCGGACAAGTCCGGTGTCTACACGGACTAGTCCGATATACACACTGATCTAAATCGGACAAGTCCTCCAAGTGCGTACTTGTCATCCTAAACACTTAGGGTTTCATATGTCCAGACAAGTCCGATGGCAATCGGACTAGTCCGAAGATTTCCAGTAGTGAAATCGGACAAGTCCGTTTTCAACCGGACTAGTCCGATATTCCTGGACACTTAGGGTTTGCTACACACAGCACACCGGACTAGTCCGGTGACCACCACGGACTAGTACGATCTTTCTGAACCCTAACGGTCACTTTTAGAAACCCCATATAAATAGAGGTGCACGGCCCACTTTTACAAACTCTCGAACCCTAGCGCTGTCACACCTCCCAAGAGACTCAAAAACCACCTCTCTCCACGAAATTAAGTGCAAAATCGATCAATCTATTGAAGATCACTTCTAGATCATTGGAGAGACACTTGGCACACATCATTGAGCTCTTGGTTTGATTCTCTAACATACTCTTGCGTTTCAATTTGTAATTTTCGAGTGTGTTATTGGTGGCTTTGTAAGTTGTAATCAAGGGAGCTCTCAACGTGTGAGAACGCCCCTTCAACTTGGTTATTTACCCTTTGTGATTAGTGGAAGAGGATTGGCCTTCGTGGCGATCCGACGAGGGAAGGGTTGGAGAAGACCCGGTCCTTTTGTGGGCTCCTCAACGTGGACGTAGGTTGCCTTCGTGGTAGCCGAACCACGGGATAAATCGTGTGTCTTGTCCTTTTGCGTTCTTCATCTTAATTGATCAACTTAATCTAGGGTTTGATTCACTTTGTTCAATTTGAGTTAAATTGTTGAACAAGAGCCTTAATTGTAATAGAATTTGACATACAACTATTAAACTGTCATTCAAGTTTATATTTCCGCTGCAAACATTAACGAATCAATCAAATTGACTGAACTTGATCAACTTAGCCCGTGAAAACCGGACTAGTCCGCACTTTACCGGACTAGTCTGATATCTCTGGTATTGACTTTGTTGTTGAGTGTTACAGGAACCGAGAAAATTCAAGAAGGCCTATTCACCCCCCCCCTCTAGGCCTACATTCAGGATTAAGCTTTTGCTACCCACAATTTTCAAATCAAGGCAAAAGCAATTTAGCCAATGAGAGCAATATGTTGGAGAGTAGTAAGTTGTAAACTAGGGACTTAGGAAAATTAAAACAGAGCAACTATTCATTATTTCATCTATGTGAATTCCAAGTCATTCTTACCGCACATCTTTTATTTTATTTGAAAATAAAATTTATCCTATATATTCTTTTTAAATGCAAGGTGGATGATGGGTAAGTGGAAAATAAATATGCAAGGGGTTGATACAATTTACCTCAATTGGGGGTCCCCCCCCCAAGCTTGTTCTTCACTCACCTCCGTGTCGAGGGTTGAACCCTTGATGACAGAAGTATGCCGTGAGATCAGCTTGTTGTTGTTGTAGCGTGGAGTTGAGATTGATGAATTGAGCATCCATGTGTTGTTTTCGGTCTTGGGTACCTTGGACATGCCCTTGGAGAGTGTTGTAGATGTCACCCGTCCTCACTTCAAGCTCCTCCATATGTCTAGAGAGGTCCGTCATTCTTTAGCTATAGTCACGATGACTTCTAGCCGAAGTGGAATGACATCTTCTCATAGATGTTGGAGGCAAGCTGCTAGAGCTTGAAGTGGATAGGGGTGTCTCCCATGTAGTACCTAGCCATCCATGCCGAGACGGACCTTCGGCCTCATACAATTGAGGTTGAGTCCATCCGGGTGCATCACCCGTTGGGTTCTCTTCCTCTTTGTACTCATGGACCGTGGAGGTTGTCGGGGGCATAACCACTCTCCTTGTATGGCTTCTAGTTACCCTGCCAGAGACATTACTTCTTTCGACTTCCTCGATGGGAAGTAGGTCAATGGTTAGCCTCCGACATTTGTACAAATGATAATTTGGGTTAGGTAACTGAATTTCATTGACAAAGCTAGGATAATAAAATATCAAAGAGTCATTTTGATCATGCTTAAGGGTATGTCCTTGCACTAAATATTCTTCATCAATTAATTCTCTTTCATTTTCAATGTACTCAAATGAAGAATATACAAGTGCTCCTACCCTAGTAGCAATACGGGTAGTCAATGAAGTGCATTCAATTGGCCCTACCCTTGGAATGCAATCTAACCATTGTGTCATCATGGAAATAACTGGAGCAACTTTTATCTTTTTAATCATGGCAAATAAATTTATAGCTCTTCATCACGCACTATCTTACATCTCCTCTAGGGAACATAGTCATAGCCACCCATCTATGCATGAAGCATAAAGTGGGGTTGTGCAAGTGGCTATTCCTAGATGCACTACATCTGACCTCACCAGTTAGATCTTGCCAAAAAGTTTGTTTGTTAAACTTAGGAAAGTTCTCTAATTCTAGCAAACAACGTTTATGGAAGCCTAGGATTTCACATAATTCTTTCCATAGGATGTTGTATTATTTTTGAAATAATCGAAAAGTAATACCATCAAATCCTATCTTGAGTGTGCAAAGGAATTGTATGGAGAGAAGGCGTGAACCTTTCTCCTCTATGTGAGCAAAATTTTCCCATCCTAGTGCACGCCAAATGGAAAAGAATTCAGAATCCACACCTATATTGGAGATCAAATTCGGATCATAAGCTTTCATATGAGAAAACTCACGATCTTGGAGGAGCTTGTGTGCTTGATCTTCAACTTCACTTTGGATGTCGAGGTCGCCGTCGTGAAGAATTTGGTGAGGGTTGCTCCTCTCACCCATGGGAGTGTCCTCTCATACACTCCTCTGTGAACATGGTGTAGCAATGGAAGAGGGGCATGCACTTGAGTCTCCGCCATGGCTTGAGCTTGCAGCCTCCTTCCTCTTTCCAAACAACCTTTTCATTCCTTTTATGGCCACAACAAACAAGAACACAACAAGGCAAAAACTCAAAAGAGGTGATGTTAGTGAAAACAAAACCCCGACGAATATTCCCTTGAAGAACTTGAAAGCAAATTGCAAATGCAATCAAAAGCAAATCTTTCTGAGTTGGATTTTGAGCAAGAGTGCTTAAATGAAGAGCAAGCAAGAGTGACTTTGGGGATGTATGAAATGAGGTGAAGTGTGAAGAGAAGAGCTCCTCACAGCCACCATTTATAGTGTGCAATCCCCAACGGTCACTAGGGCACCCAATGTAGCCGTTGGAGGAGAGAGAGCCAAACTGGCTCTTTTCCCATGTTGACCTAACAGGGGGGTCAACCGACCTGACAAGTGGGCCCCCCTATTCTCCCTTTTGGCAGGTGGCTCCCCAACGGCTATGGAATCATCACGTTGGTGAAATACCACTTTTGCAGCTCAGAAAAATTGTTTTCCAAATAAAAACTCATTTTCAAAACCCAACAATTTTCTTTTTGTGAAAAATAAAGAAATAAAAATGATAGATGAGAATATAAGATTCTCAACTTGCTAATAAAATCAAATATACAGTGGGGAAAATCAAACTAAATGGGGAAAATCAAATGAAGAGAAGAGAAAAGAAAAATTAAATAAAGGACAACTACCAATTTAACCTATTGGCTAGGTCTCACCACCGTCCGATGAAATGGACATTCCTCCTTTTCATTCCTTGTCATCCGGGCTCGGAGGGATGGGCTCGGACGGCTTGTCTTGCTTTTTCCGCCATACCTTCTTTAGCGGCTTGGTGGACTTGGGCCTTTGGGGAGGCCCGGACTTCTCCGTCTTCTTGGGGTGTCGGCATGGACAATAAGATGGGTTTTCCGCATAGATCAAATTCCTCATGAATGCAATGAGCGGGTCCACCTTTGGAGGTGTGATTTCGACCTCTTGAATGTCTTTAACATTTGGCCCATACTTGATACGGATCATGGATCATTGCTCCAACTTTGGGCAAAATTTAAACTTCTCCTCCTTGCTATTGATAATGATGTGGATTTCTCCAGCTCCCACATCTATGCGAGCCTTCGCAGTGCTTAGGAACGAGCACCCAAGAATGAGCAGCTTATCTTTCTCAGCCTCCATGTCGAGAACCACGAAATCCACGGGTATGAAGCAGTTCCGGATTTTCACCAGGACATCTTCGGTAATACCTGTCGGATAACGGACTCAAGAATCAGCCAGATGGAGCTGCATTGGTGTTGGAGTAAGCTCCATGAAGTTTAGATGGTCGAAAACCACCTTGGGCATCACACTCACACTTGCTACAAGGTCACAAAGGGCCTTGTCAAAGTGGTGTGCCCCAATTGAGCATGAGATTGTAGGACATCCAGGGTCCTTCAGCCAGTTTCCTCCTTGTAGAGAAATCATATTGGCACTTTCCACGGGAGGTTTGGACTGTCTTGGCATCTTGCCATTCTCCATTGGAGGAACAACAGCTACCAGTTGAGCCAACTTAGTCTCCAACATCTTGTTGAAACTCAATTGATTCTTGAAGGCTGAGGATAGTCATTCAATCTTGGCATTAATGCTTTCTAGAGTCTTGTCATTCGTTGACAGCTTCTTGGATAGAGCATCATTGATCTTGAGCTGGCTAATGGCAAGTTCTCTCAAGTTGGGTTGATTTCCATTTTTGCCATTGTTGTTGTACCCTACTTGAAAGAATGGGTGTGGTTGGCCCCACCCTTGACCTCCTGGACGATAATTATTATTGTTTCCATTGTTGGCTAGGTATAGGACATCCTCACAGGTTTCTGGGCAGTCATTTCCCAAATGGCCCATGTTGCCACAGACTTCACAAGTGATGTGAGAGTCTAAGGCATAGGCACTGCCGCATACTTCACCATTTCCTTGTCCATCAATTTTCTTCACAAGGAGGTCCAATTTAGCAGCGACCATGTCCAGCTCCTTCAAGGTGTGCATGCCTCACTGGAGGGTATGGAGACGCTCATCGCTCCAACCCATGTTTGACACCATCTTCTCAATCAAATATTTGGCTTTGGGCACCGTTAATGAGAAGAAGGCACCTCCAGCAACAACATCAACATGGTCACGGGCGGAAGGGATCAGCTCATTGTAGAAGTTTTGGATAATTAGCCAATCATCCATCCCATGGTGGGGATAGGCTAGGATGTAATCCTACAGCCTTTCCCAAACCTTGGGAATAGATTCCTAGGCATATTGCTGGAAGCTGGAAATTCTTCCAAGTAGGGAATTGGTCTTGCCCAACGGGAAAAACTTGGCGAGGAAGGTCGTAGAACATTTCTCCCAAGTGTCTACAGCACTTCGTTCGTGTAGAACCACTGCTTCGCTCTCCCAAGAAGAGAGAACGGGAACAGCCTAAGACAGATAGCATCAAGGGATATGTCCTTTATCTTAAAAGTGTTGCAGATCTCAAGGAACTGTTGCAGGTGAGCACTTGCATCCTCATTAGCCTTCCCACAGAATGGGTTGGCTTGCACCATAGTGATCAGGCCAGTCTTGATTTCAAAGTTTACGTCTCCCGTGTTAACAGTGGGCCCAACAGGCACATTGTTAGCATAGGGAGCCAAAAACTCACGAAGGGTCTTCTGGGCCATTAGTGTTTCGGTTGTTGGTGCGGTTTTGCTAGCTTGCTTTGCCGCTCGAAGATTCTGAGGAGTCACGACACGAGGTCGATCTCTCAGAAGGGATTCAGGATCTTCAACAAAGTTTTTCGGCAAGCAAAAACCAGACATACACTACCCTGTTTTGACATAAAATGCGAAAACAAAGAGGGGTCATCCTACTAAAACCTACCAGCAGGGTCCAATCCTATTCACTCAATCATGCAATACTTCGGCTGCCTTCCCCGGCAATGGCGCCATAAGTGCTTGTTGATATTTCCTACACACTACTAACAACTCATCCCTAGCATGGGTGCCAGAAATGCTTGTTGGTAGGTTTTAATTCTCAAGTGAATGTCCGCAAGCGCACGGAAATTATCGATGTAGTATTTCCCCTATAAAAGTATTCCCAAAGAGTGTCATTTATATTTTCCCAAAGGAAGGCTAGATGGAAGTAAAACAATCATCAAGTGGAAAGGGCTTAGGTTGGTCTAGGTAGGGTTCTAGCAAGGATAGGTTAATGATAAGTTGAGGTAGTGTGACACACACAAGAGCATTCAATCCTAAGGGGATAAATGAGGTAATAGAGGATATAGGCTAAGGGTTAGGTAAAGACTCCTCCTATGCTTCTAATGTACATATAAATAGCCTAAGTTAGTTACTAATGATCATGTTAATTATGAATTCTCATGCTAAGTGCATTAACACATCGGGCACGGTTTTACCCCTAGCAACACTAGGTGACTCCCGCCTAGAGCCTGTGGCATAGCCGAACGTGGAGGATTACAAAGGGCAGAAAGGGCTGTCACCACCTACTGCCTACCTCTTTAATCTGTGGGTCTACGAGACATTCAACGCTACTCTCTATCCTAGCACCATGCTAGCATATTAAGTAATTACCTTAAGAGCCTAGGCACAAGCCATCCTAAGGCAATGAACTAAATCATCGTTGAACCAATGTTAATTCATAGCATAAGAGATTCATGTTAACATAACCATATCATAGCTAATTAGACTATAGTGGAGGTTTAGTGTTTATGATAATGTAATGAAAATGGTATAGCCCAATCATGAATACTACTCCTACCACATACATGGAATCCACAATCAAACAAGAAATGCTTTCTCCAAGTATATGAACAATAGTAGACTAAAGATATCATCTTTATTATGAATAATGTCACAAATAAAAATAGGAATATGGGAGACATACATTTCCCAATTGGGAAGACACTCCTTCTACACCTCTACTACTTGTACTATGGATTACAGACTCCCCTCTCTACAGCCTATACTCCTATAAACCTATGGAGAGTAGTGAATACAAAGGATGAATACTCAAGTGGTGTGTGTGGAAGTGAGGGGTCCTGTTTATAGTTTGGAGAAGGGTCGGTTCCTGCCACCAAAAGCGCGTGAATCAGTCACCCATGACCTCTTCAAGCTGGGAGGAGCCGACACGTGGAGTTTGACCGAGAAAGGCGCCAGGAACTAGTCGGCGGACTAGGGGGGTCGGCCGAACTGGTCCTGGTCCCTTTTGCGGTGTGCTTTTTCCAGGTGACTAACAGGTGGATCCCATTGACTGATATGGGTGCTACATCGTTGGACGGCCTCACATACTTCTGTTTGTGGGCCATTTGATCCATGTGGTGCCATGTGTCATCGCTTGATTGGCTGGAATGATATTTTATAGTATCCATCCCCTTGTTTCACTTCATTTCTGCATAAAATCCCTGCATGCACTACTTTCTCCAAGGACAAGTGGAAATAGGTTAAATAGAAAGGAGATGTGTGAAACAAATGACAATTCCTTCACATAATTGAGTTATATTGATGGGTGAAATTGGTGTATAACAACCGTTAATAGGGATTGCACTGCAGGAGTCACTGCGCTGGAAGAACTCCACATGCTTGCAACAGCGCAGGAGGAAAAATTCGTCAAGGAGCAAGTTGATCAACCTCCGAGCTCTCGCCACCGAGGGTCAACCTCTGCACCACACGTGCAGCCAAGAGGTGACACCGACATTCCCGTCAAAGTCATCCAAATCGGTTCTGATGCTGCTCAGACCACCCGTATATCGGGAGGTCTGGACAACAAATAGGAACTCGCGCTCATCACTTTCCTCCAGGCGAATGTTGGCGTGTTTGCATGGCACCCGTCACAGATTCCTGGGATCCCTAGGGAGGTAATTGAGCATAGCCTGAAGATATATCGCGATGCACGACCAGTACATCAGAAGCCCCAGAAGCAATCAGTCGAGCGACAGAACTTCATCATACAAGAAATCAAGAAGCTGCTTGAAGCTGATTTCATCTGGGGGGTTGATCATCCACGATGGCTGGCAAACCCAGTTGTCATACCAAAGGCTGGCGAGAAGCTTCGGATGTGTATCGTACACTACCTTGAATAAGGCATGTCCAAAAGACCCATTTCCACTGCCTAGGATAGACCAGATAGTGGACTCCACCTCCAGGTGCGAGCTATTATGATTTTAGATGCATACTCTTGATATCATCAGATCCAAATGTCTAGGGAATATGAAGATCATATTGCCTTCATAACAGTAGATGGGTTGTATTGCTATATTGCTATGCCATTCGATCTCAAAAATGCAGCTTCTACTTTTGTGCGAGCCAAGCACAAAACATTTGGAGAGCTCATCAACGACTTGGTGGAGGTCTACGTAGATGACATTGTCATGAAGGTGAAGTACAAGGAATCACTCATTGACAACCTACAAGCCGTCTTCGACAAGCTGCACATAACATGCACCAAGCTAAACCCAGGCAACTGTGTCTTCGGGGTTAGCTCCGGGAAGCTCCTCGGATTCCTGGTAACTCAACAGGAATTGAGGAAAACCCGGCAAAGATCAAGGCTATTGAAGACATGCAGCCCCCAACCCGCATCAAGGATGTCCAGAAGCTAACTGTATGTCTAGATGCGCTTAGCCGGTTCGTCTCAAGACTGGCAGAATGGGCGCTTCCCTTCTTCAAGCTGTTGAGGAAGTCTGGGCCATTCCATTGGCCCGGAGAAGCAGAAAAGGCATTTCAAGAGCTCAAGCATCTCCTCACCACACTACCAATCTTGGTAGCTCTAGAGCCTGGTGAGCCTCTTTTGCTTTATATTTTGGCAACTACGGAGGTTGTCAGCATAGTCCTAGTCGCAGAGAGACCGGAGCCATCTTTAGTTCTGGAGTCGAGACCCCTCCGGGAGGGCCCGGAGCTACCTGAAGGTGAGTCTGGGTCCTAGCCCCCAGGCGCGGATCCTCAAGGCAAGCTGCCAGATGATCAACCTCTCTCATATGAGGGAATTTTTACAGCTGAATAAGAAGTTTCGGACCCCTCCGAGAGGGTCCAGGAAGCTCAAGAAGAAGGTATGGACCCCTTCGGGAGGGTCCAGGTTGATGAAGAAGAAGCTTCGAGCCCTTCCGGGAAGGTCCGGACAGTCCAGCGGCTAATGTACTTCATCAGCGAAGTATTGCATGACACCAAGACTCCGTACATTGAGGTGCATAAACTGATCTACGCAGTTCTTATTGCCTCAAGGAAGCTTCATCACTACTTCCAAGCCCACAAAATATCAATTGTTACTTCTTATCCACTGCGTGCTATATTGCGTAACCCCAACTCTACAGAAAATATTGCAAAGTGGGCAGCGGAGCTGGCAGAATTCGATCTCGAATTCCTGCCTTGACATGCTATCAAGGGTCAAGCATTGGCTGACTTCGTGGCAGAGTGGACCCCTTCTTCATCAAATCCAGGGGGCACAGTAAGCGGAGGCCGAAACCCAAGGTCCCGGTCTTCACCAAGCCTCACTGGACTCTCTACTTTGACGGCTCCATGCAAAAGCAGGGGGCCGGAGCCAGAATCTTTCTCCTTGCTCCGACCGGGGAGAAGGTCAAGTACATGGTACACCTTGACTTCAAGGCAACCAACAACATGACAGAGTATGAAGCTCTCATCCACGGGCTTAAGGTGGCACTATCATATGGCGTCAAGCAGTTGTTGGTGAAGGGTGACTCACAACTCGTCATCAAGCAAGTCAAAGGTGAATGCAGTTGAAACAACCCTCAACTCACTGCTTACCTCCTTGAAGTCCAGAAGCTGTAGAAGGACATCGACGTGCTAGACCTCTGCCATATCCAGCATCTCAACAACGCTGAAGCTGATGAACTCTTGATGAAAGATTCAACTGGAGCTCAAGCTCCCAACAGGTTTTTTGTCAGGAGATTGTCAAGGCTCACCGCTTAGCCTGCTGAACTGAGTGAACGGGGCGAGTCCAGCACCCAGAAGCTGGCGGTCCCGATGGCCCTGTTACCATAGCGTCCACCAAGGATCGTAGGCGCTGCTGGAAGCTCCGAGCAACCCAATGCGCAAGATTTGAATGCTAAAGTTAGCTCTGATGCATGGATCTCTGAGATCCAGAGCTACTTGAAAGACAACATCCTTCCTGAAGACGGTGCTTTCGCTGATTGAATCGTCAGGTTGTCTAAAAGATACACGCTGGTAGAAGGGGATCTCTACCAACACGGTATAATGCGGTGCATTTCCCGAGAAGAAGGCCACAAGCTCCTCGTAGAAATCCATAGAGGTGAGTGTGGGAGCTATGCGTCTTACCGCACGTTTGTTGGTAAAGTCTTTCGGCATGGTTTTTACTGGCTTACAGCACTTCAGGATGCAGTTCAGTTGGTAAAAAAGTGTGCAACATGCCAGTTTCACACGAAACAAATTCACACACCGGCTCAATCATTGCAAATGATGCCTCCTACATGGCCATTCGCTGTGTGGGAGATGGACATTCTGGGACCTTTTCCAAAAGCCATCGGGGGTTATAGGTTCCTGTACACCGCCATCGACAAGTTTACCAAGTGGTCGGAAGCTACTCTTGTTGTAACAATCAACAAGTAATCTGCTATCAAGTTATTGAAGTCCATAGTCTGCAGATTTGGAGTTCCGAACGGAGTAATAACTGACAATGGAACCCAATTCACAAGAGCAGCATTCCAAGAATATTGTGAAGACCTCGGCATACAAGTTAGCTATGCATCAGTAGCTCACCCGGCAAGTAATGGCCAAGCTGAGAGAGCAAATGCAGAGATATTAAAAGGACTCAAGACGCACACATATGAGCGCCTGAAGAAACACATAGCCAACTGGATAGAGGAGCTTTCGTCCGCACTGTGGGCAAGCAGGACAACACCCAACTGGTCAACTGGAGAGACACCCATCTTCCTGGTGTACGGAGCTGAAGTGGTCCTTCCTCCGGAGATCACTATAACGTCACTCTGGGTCCAAACCTTAGACGAAGCCGCGCAGGACAAGCTCCGGCGTGAATACCTAGACCTCGTCGATGAAGAAGGCAATCTGGTGCTGCGAAGAATACTGACTCGAGAAGGGATGAACAAACTCTCCCCGGGCTAGGAATGTCCCTTAGGAGTTATCAAAGTTTCCCGCCTTGGGTGCGTTCGCTTGGTAACAGAGGATGGGATTCCACTTCCCAAACCATGGAACATCGAGCACCTCCATAAGTTCTATGCTTAGTTTCACGGAGGTGAGTTTGTGCTTACATATAATGTAAATTATAGAGTCTATGGACAGTTGGGTAGGTCCTCAGGAGGAACATCTGGACCCCTCCGGGAGGGTCCGGACAGTTCGAGCTCACTTAACTTGGTCACTGTACTTTAAGTGTAGCTTACCTACTCTGGGTTTGAACAAGATGAATAGCACACTTAGCACGGTTCCGTACCCTAAGTGTGTCTTTGTCTCCCCTGTGATTCAAACCTATAATGAAATACATTTTTGTATGAAAGAAGACTCCACGTGCATTAATTTTGTACAGGCTCATTTCATTTATATCTTTTCCTTCTTGTCTATAACAAAGTTGTGCAACTCTTTTTGAGATTTAGTCCAGGTTATTCATATAGTATACAAGTTATATTGTTGATCTTCTTTCGGATCTTAGCATTGCTAGATGGTCTACTCGCCTGAAAACCAAGGCACGGAGTGTGCTATTGACTTAGACTGGTTAGGCACACTAAGTACGCCACTCTACCTACATTCCAGTAGATCGCAGTAGGGCAGATTCGGAAGGCAATCAGACCTAAAAATATTGCACTAATATACTTGTTCTCACGTTGAATTTCTTCGGATTAAGTCTCAAATAAGAAAAATAATCCGCAAATAAGTTGTAGACGAGAGGACAAATTTTACTGCTTTTCTTGTCTTTAATGCGCAGGAAAAATGATAAACTCATGACGATGGTGGATGATGTCGGAGCTGGTAAGCTCCGACAACCCCTAAGGGGCCCGCCGTCTACGTTTTATACGTTGAAAGTGGGCTTTATCGGAGCTAACAAGTTTCGACAACTCCCATGGGGGCCATCCATTGACGTGAAAAATTAATGGCAATCCAAATGAAGATGGTGGAGAAATCATCCCGAAGACGTCCGCCATCGACGTATTATGTGTTGACAACGAACACCATCGAAGCCAGGAAAGCTCTAACGATCCCAACGGGCCCGCCATCGATGTTTTTAAGCGTTTATGGTGGGCGCCGTCGGACCTACCAAGCTCCGACAACCCCCAGGGGGCCGTCTTTGACGTTTCTAAGCATTCATGGTGGGAGTCATCATACCTACAAAGATCTGACAACTCCCAGGGGGGCCGCTATCGACGTTTCTAAGCGTTGATGGTGAGCGTAGTCGGAGTTACCAAGCTCCAACAACTACCAGGGGGACCGTCGTCGACGTTTCTAAGCGTTGATGGTGGGCGCCGCCAAACCTACCAAGCTCCGACAACTCCTAGGGGGGCCGTCATCGATGCAACAAAGGGTCCCTGGAGATGTCAGAGGTAAACTACGGAACTCAGGACTATAGTTTTGGCTACGAGCGAGAAGTGAAGTCATCAACAAATTGTCAAATCCTTCTGGTACATGTTTGCAATGAAATTGTGTATATCTACCAGGGGGCCAACAATATAAAAGACAATGCATTGAAGACACACACAAAATGGAATTCATTCATTCAAAAGATTGGATTTCATTCATATAAAATGAGGATTACAAGTGAAGACAGAAGAAAAAAGATCTACCTACTAGAGGTCCTATGGAAAAACGAGGCAACTTTGTCAGCAGCTTCTTTCACGTTGGACCTGGCGGCATCCTCCTCTTCAACAACGGGTCCTTCCACTACCGGATCTAGAGAAAGTTGGGGGGTCCCGACTTTTTAAACATGTCAACACATACTCGGTGACGTTCTTGGCCAGGGACTTCCCCTATTTCTCCAATTGGTCGATGATGACATCACCCATTGCATCAAGTTTGTTGCCAACAGAGCTCAACGCCACCAACGCCTTGTCTAGCTCCGGCTCTGGGTTATCTGGACGTACAAGACTGAAGCCAAGCGACACCAAAGCTTTGTTGGCATGCCCCAGGAAGTCCCAGACATGTTGGGACTCAGTTGCCCTTGAGTTCCTAAGTTCCTCAAGTGACCTTCTGGTAGTTGCAAGCTCCGAAATCTCCCGAGCGAGGTGCTCGACCTCCTTAGCATGTTGTTGGATCTTTTCAGCCACATGCTTTTCTCGGTCAGCAAGATCCGCCTCCCGAAGGTGAATGTGGTTCTGGAAGTTCGCCAGGTCCTTCTCCCTGCCCTTCACCCTCTCCTCTCTAGCGGAGACATCAGCCTCTCTCTTGGAGACATCTTGCCCCACCTGCCAAATCCTTTCTTTCTCCTGAATGCACTTCTATTCAAATTGTTTAGTGCGTTCAGCCAAACTCTACTCACCCAGTGATAGCCTCTGGGCGAGCTCCTCCTCCCTCTTCAGGACGTCCTCCTGCTTCTCCAGGAGCTTCTCCTCCCTCTTGTCGAGAGCCTCCCGACGCTCGAGGAGTACTTCATTCAGCTCATTGAGGTTGTCTTGGCGATTATCAGCAGCCTTGTTGGTCTCCCTAGCATGCTCGAAAATCTCTCGAGTCTTCTGGTCGAGAGCCTTGATGGCACCATCTCGCTCATTTAGCAAGCGGTCCAACAGCGCTAACCGAGCCTTTTCCTTAGCCACCCATTCCTTCTGGTCAGCTAGCCTCGATTGCGTCAGTTTCGTCTCAAAGTGAAGTTGGCTGCACCAATGCATTAAGGTGTTGCGCTCTTCTTCGACGGCTTTGCTTTCGTAGTCAAAGGCGAGCTGGACCTGACGGAGACTGGAGCAGACATTGTCTATGGATAGCGCCAAAGGAATCGGCTCCGGACCAACCCGGATCTCTTCCGCTGGCTCAAGCGGGTCTTCAAAGACAACTGAGGGGACCCAAGGCGCGAGCTCCCTCTCCAGCATCTCCACGTCGGCTGGACCAATCGACGGAAGCTCCTCCACGTCTACAGCACTCAGAGCTGATATGGAAGGTTCCCCTACCAGATCTTCTATTGTTGGCTCAGTCAGTGGAGGACTTGTAGCCACCTCTTCTGGGTGCTCTAGCTCGAACATAGACACCTCCGTGGGAATCACCATGGGGGTTGGCACTATGGCTTCGTCTGGAGCTCCCTCCACCTCTGGATCAGGTGTCGGGACTTCAGTTACCTCCGGCTCGGGTGCCGAAGCTTCAACTTCTTCTGGCTCAGGTGTCGGGGCTTCAACTACTTCCAGCTCATGTGTCGAATCTTCAATAACTTCTGGTTCAGGTGTCGGAGCTTCTTCCATATCTGGCTCCAGTGTTGGAACCTCAACCGCAGGTTCTAGAACCGTTGGCACCTCTTCATGAGGCTCTCCCTCGTGGTCCAGCGCTTCCACGGGAGCTTCCAAGTCCACAACAGCTGGTGTTGGAGCTGTCGTGTTTTCGGCCATCACTGGGGGCACAGGAGTTGAAGCAGGAGCTTCTGTTTGCACTGCGTCCATCACTGTAGCGGGGGCAAAAGCTTCAGTTTTCTTCTTTGACACCTTGGAAGCAAAAGATGAAAAAATTCAAAACATGATAAAAACAAGAATAGCATCTCAAGGAGAGAAGACAATGCTTACCTTGGGAAGCTTCCACTCCAGTCGGTGCGAAACTTCTTCTTCTAGCAATCGGAGCCAGAATCCACCGTAGTTGATGTGGTGGAGGCTCCGAATTGCTTCCCGGAACTTGTCGCAGCCGTCGGTGTTGCCTCAGCCGGGACCTCCCTCGGCTGGGAAGGACCTATGGACCTGGAGCCCCTAGCCGATATTGGGTTCAAGGTCAATTTCCCGGAGCTAGTGCCCCTTGTGGACATTAGCTCCGAAGAGGGCTTGGCTGCCAAAGATCTACTTGGTCGGGGAGAAGAGGTTGTTGGAGATGGAGCCGACCTCAGAGAGCTCTTGTCAGCATGCCTCATCTTCCTCTTCCGGCTGTAAGGCTCGACTGGCTCCTTTCCCTTGCCCTTGAACTTGCCGACATCATCAACCTTCTGGCTTGGAGCAGCAGGGGCCACCCTTTCTGAAGCTCCAGAGTGGCAATCCTGGCGATCCCACGCCTCTCCACCAAGCCAAGGTCATCAATCTCCTTCATCCCCCTTCGGAGCTCCCTCCTGTCCTCAAGAACCATGTTCAGAGGGAGGAAGTTCGCCGGTGAGGTCAAGGTGTCTTGGGGGAAAACTTCGTGTTGAAACTTCTGGAGATGGAGCTTCAAAGCTTCATCATCCAAGTTGGTCTGAAAATCAACTTTTATCCAGTTATGGTCCATCTCACTGTTGAAGGCCCATGCGGGCCACTCCCTTGTCTTCAGTGGAGCCCACCTATTCACTAGGAAGTTGCCAAAGACCATCTTAGGGGTCACTCCACCCTCCATGCATTGTTGGATCCTTGTCAGGATGGGCTTGTATGCTTCGGATAACTTTAGAGCTGCATTCTAGGCGTTGGTGTCGATGTTGGGGAGGCTTGTAGGCAACTCCAGCCTGTCGTGGTAATCCACCGCGATGACCACCCAAACCTTCTTCAAGTTGTCCCACGTCCTGGAGGGGAAAGTCTTTAAGTACTTGAAAGGACAGTTCTTGCTCTTCATGAAGTAGTAGAAGCTGATCAACTCTGTCCCCTTTGTGGTAGTGTGGACTGTGAAGAAGGTCCGGAAGAGCTCGATGCTTGGCGGCACTCCCACCCACATCTCGCAAAAGTGGACGAAGGTCGCCACTAGCAAGAAGGAGTGGGGGCCGAGGTGATGAAGCTTGAGCCCGTAGAAGTCCAGCAGCATCAAGAGGAAACTTGAAAATAGCATGATCAGCCCCACCATGGCGAATGGCGAGAAGTAGACGATCTTCCCGGTGCGTTCCTTATTGAAGGGAAGCTTGTAGAAGCGGATCTAGTGGTCAAAGGAGGCGTTGGACCACACCATGTAGGTCCGAACCCTCACCAACTCTTCGTCCTTCTTGATCTTGCTACGGGAAAGACCTAACTCCATCGTGGCAAAGCAGAGCGAAAGTTGGAAAAACTAAGCCAAGGTGGAGAGGTTCTAAGCGCAAGTTCTAATGAAGGCGTAATGAGTCCTAAAACCGTGCAGGCTTTCCTTCTTAAGTAAGCCTCCGCAACGCTTGGATGGAAACCACGATGAGATCAAGATCACATTTCGAAAACCTACCCCGTCAATGATAAATGGGCCCGGGTCCACTTCGGTGGAAAAGTCAAAGTTATCACACCAGGTGAGCCATTGTCATCATGGGAAGTTGGACGCGGTGAGAGCGGATACGGTTTTCGTATTGGAAACTGGTGAACTTCAATTGCATGAGATCTGCACGCCAGGATCTCACCTGCCGCATCAAAATGGTCCACGTGGCGGAGGAGTAACTCTTTGCCATAGCCTCAACCGCCCACCAAGAAGCTTTGAAGCCGTAGTGCAAGAATCGAAGATGGCCCCACCTCTGGTAGGATAACTTCACCGAGAAGGTTTCTCCCAGAGGTGGGCCCAGGGGACACTGTCGGTACCCTGCATATCGGGTACCCCACGATGCCACAAGAAAAGCCAAGGATTTCTCACGTTTAAGTGAAGACCCCCGAAGGAAACACACGTCTGACATCATTGGATCTGCATCCCTCGTTTGGGTAGCTCCGGTACTGCTACGTGTCGAGCGGGACCGGACTTACCTCACTTCACAGGGAAGCTTCAATCCCGCCGCGTGTATAGTAACCCCAGTAGAGAGAAGTTTCGGTGCCGCCACATGTCGAATGGCTTCGGACCTACCTTCTTGTAGAGGGAAGCTCCAAAGCTGCCATGTATTATACCTCCGGAGCTTCGCCAGCAACGACTACAGGATCTCCAATGGCTTGGACATTCAAGAGGCTATTAAAACAGCCGTTACAAGACCTTATTAACATGTCATTAATTCAGCATTAATGACACACGATCAGAGGACCATTAGTACCGGCAACACCGCCATTAAGGTGTGTTATCACATTGTTAATCATACTTAATACATGTAGATTGTGCATTAGGCAATTGAATACTGTCGGGGCCACTTGTCGGGCCAGGCAACCCCTGTAACAGTTAGTCCTTGGAATACAAAAGGGTTGCGCTGCACGGTAGAAATCAAATCGAACCAAGCCAACACAAACAACCACACACTCATACAATCAACAACCACCCCGTGGAGTAGGGTATTACGCTCAGGCGGCCCGAACCACGTAAAAATCCCCTGTGTCACCATCTCGTTCATAATCTCACGTGCGTCCCAACTGAATACGAACGTCCGCGGACTACACTTTAGTAGTACCGGGGGAAGTGTCGTAGAACCACTTCGACAGGGTGAATGGTAGATTAAAACTTTTTCAGCGGAAGCAACAAAAACCCCTTAGCAGAAAATCAACCTGATAGAGAAACCGTGTGTGAGAGAGTTTCCTACATGTTCAAACAATGAAAAATCAGTGTAGATCGTATAGAATCAAGTCATGAAGACATGACAACAATAATCACGAGAAAAAGTTGTGTAAAACTCAAGTTATGACCGAAACCCTAAGCGAAGACCAAACTGTTTTAACAGAGAGCAAACAGATCTGCTACACTGCAAAGAAACTCATGTAAATAAAAAACTATAAATACAATGACCGTGAAATTTTCAAATATAATATAGTATTGAGTTTTTAAGACAACACAAAAATAATCACGTCGATTGGATCTGTAAAACTCGAGTTACAATCAAAACAATAAAGAAAGGTCGGGCATCGCAGAAACTCAACGAGAAAGACTTGACGAAAACAAGCCAGACAAACAAAGCAAAAAGAGCCTCTGAACTATGAATTTTATTGATAAAAACAAAAGAGGAAAAACCCCAAAGTCGTGCAACATGAGCTCCGGCCTCCCTTGCTTATATAACTAGCCCTTAGGCCAACCCAATCCTAACTAGGACTCCTACTCCTACTCAGTTTCAACTGAAACTATCCATAACTACTCAAGACTCTTCCATAAGTAGATAGAAGAAATATAAAACTTCCAAACACTTTAAGAACATCCTAAACATTCCCAAAACAACTCAACTTAGTGACCCACACGAAATCTAACCAAAACAAACTCGAAACTTTCCATAAACGAAACATAACCACCTCAGCTGCTGCCCGAGGCATAATCTAGCCGGTTGGACTTCTTCGACCACATATTCACGTCCACATCTCTTCACCATGCCTTGGAACAATGTTTCCACGTCCATACGCCCCTTGCACACATGCAAACACTTTCCAACAACGTCCACGATACCTTCATATACATTGTTCTTGACTCAAACATTATGTGCGACCTCCCTATCAACTCAACCACAATTCCTCTTGAATTTGGTTATTGAACCTCATCTTCTCACTAAGACTAGTTCAATGGATTCTGTCACCAGCCATGTCTTGACCTCAAGCAACAGCTGCACATGAACAAACAACCAAATCTTCCGAGCACAAGTCCTCGACTTGACTCACATTAGTCTGATAACCCCAACACCTTATGTGAGCACCTCACATAAGCATGTTGCAAACATAGAAAGAAAATATCCACCATGATCAGCCAAAACGCATCAAAAACTTAGTCCAAGAGTACTAGGCAAACTTTCCCATAAGTGTAAAGCAAGTTTAAAATATTGCAAGTGGAAAGCATAGCAGTCACACGATTATTTCAGCACGTAGAAAGTTCAGACAATCCTAAAAATCAGCTATGCATAAAAGGAAAAGTTCGGATAGTGCAAAGTGAAAAACACGTGCTGCTCACATACAACAAAAGTTCAGATAATCAGAAGTGGGTTTCTCGGGTAAGTTCAAAAATTTGCATGTAAACCTTCACATTTAACATAATTGTCAATGTATTCAGCACATAGGTCTCACAAAAAAAACTAAGGATCCATCTAGGCCATGTTTAAGAGTGTGTCCTTGCACAAGATAATCCTCATCGATTAAGTAGCAGGCTATTGGAATATATTCAATGAAAGCATTTTCTAAAGCCCGTACTTTAATAGCAATATGGGTAATTAATGAAGTACATTCAATTGGTCATGTCATTTTAGTGTTTTCTAACCATTGTGACATTATAGCCTTAACAGGAGCAATTTTAATCTTTTTAACCAGAGCATAAAGGGTCCTAAGTTCATCATTACGCACAATCCGAACATCACTTCTAGGAAACATAGTCATAGCCACCCATCTATACATGAAACGTACAGTAGGCTTTTGAAAGTGGCTATTTCCGGGGTCCTTGCATACTACTTCAACAGTTAAGTCTTGCCAAAAACTTCGGTTGTTAAATTTAGGCAAAGCATCTAAATCTATCAAACAACGTCTATGGAAGCCTAGGAGTTCACTAAATTATTTTCATAGGATAAAGTATTCTTTTCAGAAAAACCTAAAAGAAACACATTCAAATCCTATTTTAAGGGTGCATTGGAATTGAATAGTGAGGAGGCGTGAACCTTCCTCATCAACTTGAGCAAAATTATCCAATCCTAATACATGCCAAATGTTAAAGAAAATCCATACCTATTTTGGAGAGTAGTGCCGGATCATAGGCCTTTGTGTGGACGAACACACAATCTCAAAGGATGTTGTAGGTTTATCGTTCAGCGTCATCCCTCAAGTCAAGGTCGTTGTCGTTGAGAAGGCGGAGTGGAGCATCATCTTCCTCCATCGGGACGTCGTCTTGCACACCTCTCCACCGTGAACTTGGTGTAGGCTCGAGGGAGAGGTGTGATCTTGAGTTCCTCCCATGGGTTTAGCTTGATGAAGGTCCCTTCATCTTTCCAAACAACTTATTCATGCTCTTCATGGTTGCACAACTTGAGAACAAAACAAACTCGAAACAGGTTACATTACTAAAAACCAAACGAAAACCCTTGACGAATTGTTTTGTTAACTTAAGAGCAACTTGAAAATGCAAATGCAAGGTGCAAATGGAAATCATAGAAATATTTTTGGTTTGAACTTTGGAGAAGTGTTGCAACAAAGTGCACAACAATTCTTGAGAAAATGTGAGAGTGAGTTGGGGAGGTGAAAATGAGGTGAAGTGTGAAGCAAACCACTAACCGGACATGTATAAATAGCGTAGCACCCCCAACGGTCACAAGAGACAAAAATATAGCCGTTGGAGGGGAGAGAGCCAAAATGGCACACTTCCCAGCTCGACCGACTAGGGGGTTCGGCCGACCCTTAGGTGGGGCCCCTTGTCTCCACTTTTGGCAAGTGACTCCCCGGCGGCTATATTTCTAGCTGTTGGGTGAATCAACCACAAAATTGCGCCAATTTGTTTTTCAAATAAAACTTCCCCAAATTCAATATTTTTATTTTTGATTTTCCTAAACATGAAAAATAAATCTAAGTTGAGACTATAAAATTGCCAACCCTCTAAGAAAAAATCAAAACTTGCTATGAGAAAAATGCAAAAATCCAAATGGGAAAAATCCAAATGATGGTGGAAAAATCAAAAAATGAGATAACTACCAAATTAACCTATTGGCGAGGTCCCATCCAAAATCCGATGAGATAGATTTTTCTTTGTTGTCATGACGCTCATTTTGCAGCCTCCGACCCTGGAGAAATGGGCATGGCTCACTTGCCTTGCTTCTTCTGCCACACCTTCCTTGGTGGTCTTGTGGACTTGGGCCGTTCGGACGGCCCATACTTTTCCATCTTTTTAAATTGTCGATGTGGGCAAAAAGATGGAGTCTTCTCATAACTTAATTTCCTCATGAATGATATGAGGGAGTACACTTGGGGTGGTGTAACTTTGACCTCCTTGATATGTTTGACATTCTGGCCATACTTGATTTTGATCATGAAGCATTGCTCCTTCCTTGGTCGGAAGTCAAACTTTTCTTCCATGCCATTGATATTTTAGCGGAATTCTCTGGCTCCCACATCGATGTGAGCATATGCATTGCTAAGGAAAGGGCGCCCAAGAATGAGCGGGGTTTCCTTCTTAACCTCCATGTCGAGCACCACGAAATCCACGGGTATGAAGAAGTTCCAGATTTTCACCAGGACGTCTTTGACGATACCTGCGGGGTAGCAGACAGATGAATCTGCCAGCTGTAGCCGCATTGGTGTTGGAGATAGCATGGTGAAGTTTAGTCGATCGAAGACCACCTTTAGCATGACACTAACACTTGAGCCAAGGTCACAAAGGGCCTTGTCAAAGTGTAGTGTGCAAATAGAGCAACGTATGATGGAATATCTAGGGTCATTTAGCCAGTTGGCTTCCCGTAGAGAAACCATGCTGACATTTTCTATGGGAGGCTCGGGCTACCTTGACATCTTGCCATTCTCTAATGGCGGGACAACAACTGCCAATTGAGCGAACTGGGTCTCTAACATTTTGTTGAAGCTCAACTGGTTCTTGAAGGCAAAAGCTAAGCCTTCAACCTTGGCATTGATGTTCTCCAGGGTCTTGTCATTAGCCAAAAACTTCTTAGATAGGGCATCGTTGATCTTGAGTTGGCTAATGGCAAGTCCCCTCAACTGGGATTGGTTCCCATTGTTGTTGTTGTTGTACCCTCCTTGAAAGAAAGGGTGTGGTTAGCCCCACCCTTGACCTCCTGGATGGTATCCATTGTTGTTGTTGTAATTACCGTTGTTGGCAAAGTATAAGGCATCCTCACGGGTCTCAGGGCAGTCACTCCCCATATCACTCGCGTTGCCACAGACTTCACATGTCATGTGAGAGTCTAAGGCTTGGACGGTGCCAAATGCTTCACCACTGGATTGACAGATCAACTTCTTCATAAGGAGGTCAAATTTGGCAGCAATCATGTCCACCTCTTTCAAGGTGTGCATGCCTCGCTATCGGGGATGGAGACGCTCATCGCTCCACCCCATGTTGGAAACCATCTTCTCGATCAACTCCTTAGCTTTGGGCACCGTAAGTGAGAAGAAGGCTCCTCCAGTAGCAGCATCCACATGATCACAGGCTGACTTATCACGGGCTGACAAAGTTAGCCCATTGTAGAAGTTTTGGATGATGAGCCAATCATCTATCCCATGGTGGGGAAAGGCTAGGATATACTCCTGCAGCCTTTCCCAAGCCTCGGGAATGGATTCCTTGGGCTCTTGCTGGAAGCATGAAATTCTTTCATGTACGACATTAGTCTTGCCCAACGGGATGAACTTGGCGAGGAATGCTGATGAACATTTCTCCCAAGTATTTATAGTACTTCAGTTCGTGTAGAACCATTGCTTCGCTCTCCCAAGGAGGGAGAACAGAAACAGTCTAAGACCGATGGCATTAGGGGTGACATCCTTGATCTTAAAAGTGCTACAAATCTTGAGTATTGTTGCAAGTGAGAATGGGCATCCTCGTTGGCTTTCCCACAGAAGGGGTTAGCCTGCACCATAGTGATTTGACTAGTCTTGACCTCGAAATTCATGTCTCCCGTGTTCAGATTGGGTCCGGTAGGAACATTGTCAGCAGGGGGAGTCGAGAACGCACGAAGGGTCTTCTGGGCCATTGGCTTGCAGCGTGTTGGTGTGGGAGTGACGGGTTTCCTAGCCGACAAGATCACCTGAGGAGGAATGACATGAGGTAGAACTCTTCTCAGCAGTGACTCGGGATCTTCTACGTAGTTTGCCGACAAACAGAAACAGGTGATACACTACCCTGTTTTCACATAAAAGAATGCAAAAACAAAGGAGGGTTATCCTACTAAAAACCTACTAGAATGCTATCTACCACATGATCGTGCAAATCTTCTGTGCCTTCCCCTGCAACGCGCCAGAAATGTTTGCTGGTATTTCTTAACGTCTACAGGTCATTCTAGTAGCAAGGCTAGTTCTGCAGCAGAACTAGGCTAACCTAAGCCAAAGAAATATGAGTTTCGCAAGCCCATGGAAAGTACCGCTGTAATGTTTCACCCAAGAGTATTCCCTAGCTTATCGTATTTGTTTATCCCAAAGGAAGGCAAGGTAGAAGAGAGGCAAGGTAAAGAATAGAAGAGGGTGTTCTAGTGAGGAATTCAGTAGGATTGGTAAATGAAGTGATGGGATAGTGTGACACACACCTAAGAAAACTACTCTAAGGAGTAAGAATGTCCTACTGGAGAATAAGTTAGGGAGAGAGGGAGATACTCCTACTGTGCTTTAGGTATTCATATACATAGTCAACGAGTATACATATGGCTATGCTAACTACGAGTACTAGGGCTTAGTGGTCCAACATATCGGGCATGGGTTTACCCCTAAGAATATCAGGATGATTCCCGCCACGAGCCTGCAGCGTAGCTGAACGTGGGGGGTTACAAAGGACGGACATGACTATCACCACATGTCGCCTACCCCTACAAACCATGGCTCTACGAGATATCCAATACTACTTAATTATCTAAGCATCATGCTTACTGTCGGGTCTGGTTCCGACAATTCTCCCGGTACTACCGTTGGCAGCCCGCGGAGTTTTGTAGTTTGGTTAGGGCGCGCAGAGATTAAAAAACAGATGGCGACTTGACACGAGGATTTACGTGGTTCGGGCCGCCTAAGCAGAATACCCTACTCCACGGGGTGTGTTGTTGTTGTATTGAGCGTCTGAGCGCTTGTGTGTGAGAGACCAGAGTGTCTGGGTGTCTGGATATGAGCGCGTGTGCTCCCCTGTGTATCACTCAGCCAGTCCTTTTATAGTACAAGGACTGGCTGTTACATCATCAGCCTGGCCCGACATGTGGCCCTGGCAGTTACTAATGCTTAATACACAGTTAATGTACTTAATTCCCCTTAACAGCGTGGTAATGCGCCTTTATAGCAACGTTACTGGTGTTAAGGGTCCTCCGATCGTGTGTCATTAAGATAGCAATAATGACACATAATCCGGTCTTTGAGTCTTTAATGTTCCTTGAAGGTCCGAGCCGTTGGAGGTCCACCAATCTGTCTGTCGAGGTTGAAGGTCCGGCGGTTGGACGCGTGGCAGCTCCGGAGCTTGCCGTCCTGGACGAGTAGGTCTAGTGCTGTTGTACATGTGTCAGTACCGGAGCTTCCCTATGTCGGGGGTTAGGTCTGGGGGTGCCACACAGGTATCTAGTCCGGAGCTTTCCTATGTATGGAATGTAGCTCCGGTTTTATGATACACGTGGCGGCACTAGGACTAACCATAGAAGGGAGGAAGGTCCAGTTCCGTGTGACAAGTGGGGCCTTCATAGGTCTTCAAATCAGATAGGTGGAGTTCCTTTGCACTCTTCGCAGTTACAAGGGGTATCCTGTACGCAGGGTACCGACAGTGGCCCCCTGGACCCACCTCTGGGAGAGACCTTTTGGATTAAGTCATTCTGCCAGAGGTGCGTACATCTTTCGATTTTTGCGCCATGTCTTCAAGGGTCTTTGGATGTACCATTGAGGTGGTGGTTCACAATTAAACCATCGCTGCGTGGCATCTCCAGGATGCGGCAGGTGAGATCTGCGCGTGCGGATCTCACGCAATTGAAGGTCGTCGGTTCCCAATACGGGGACCGTATCGGTTCCGCGCGCTCTATCACGTCGCCGCCCTCGGGTTTCCCGCCTCTCATCATGAAAACTATTCGCCTGGGGTAAGGACCTCGACTTGATCGTCATGGTGGCCCCGGGCCCCCTTGTCATTGGCAGGGTGAAATTTTTGAACTGTATCCTTAGCCCTTCTGCGGTTTCCATTCAAGCATTACGGGGGCTTACTTAAGAAGGAAAGCACGCACCGTTTGGGGATTCCTTATGCCTTCATTTGAAATTGCGTTCGAATCCTCCAAACTTTCGCTTGCTTTTCCTCTCTCGCCCCGCCGTGCTGCGATGGAGTTGGGTCTCCGCAAGAGCCGCCTCATGACCTATGATGATTCGAAGAAGGTTCGGACCTACATGGGGTGGTCCAGTGACTCCTTCAACCACCTGGTCCATGCCGGCAAGCTGCCATTCAAGAAGAAGCGCGCCGGCGACATGGTGTACTTTTCTGCGTATGCCATGGTGGGACTGATCCCACCTTTCTCAACTTTTCTATTGATGCTGTTAGACTTCTATGTTCTGCAGTTGTACCACCTTGGCCCCCACTCCATTCTTCTTGTGTCAACATTTGTCCACTTCTGCGAGATGTGGGTGGGTATTCCCCCCTGCATCGAGCTTTTCCATACCTTCTTCACCATCCACACTACCGGCAAGAGTGACGAGTATCTTGGCTTCTACTATTTTGTGAAGCGCAAGAAATGCCCCTAAAAGTACTTGAGGTCGTTCCCTTCCAGTAAGTGGGACGACTGGAAGAAGGATTGGATTGTCGTCACGGCAGAGGAGCGCGAGAAGTTGGAGCTGCTTGAAGGGCTCCCCAATGTTGACACTGATGCCTGGAGTGAAGCTCCGGTGCTGTCGGAGGCCTTCAACCCTACCTTGACCAGGATTCGCCAATGTGTGGAAGGAGTGGTGACCCCCCCCCCCCAGGAGGTCTTCTGCAACTTCCTGGTCAACAGGTGGGCTCCGCTAAAGAAGAGGGAGAAGCTCGCTTGGGCCCTCAACAGTGTGATGGATGATGATCGGATTGAAACCGGTCTGAAGTCCAATTTGGAAGGCGCTGCTTTGGAGCTTCATCTCAAGAAGTTCTAGCATGGCATTGATGTTGAGGGTGATGACTTAACCCCGCCGACGGCTTTCCTCCCTCTGAACATGGAGGCGGAGTCAGCAGGAAGCTCCGGCGGAAGATGTCAGTGCTTGACGACCTCAGTGAAGTTGAGAGGCGTCCGACCACTAGGTTGGCGATCCCCGGAGCTTTCGAAGGTGGTCCTGCTTCCGCCCCGAGACAGAGAGCTGAAGTCATTGGCAAGGTCAAAGAGTTGGTTGAGCCCTCCAGCCAAAAAAGGAAGTTGAAGCATTCTGACGGGAGGCCCGTCAGACCTGCTCCTTTCACAACAGCTCCTTCTCCCCAGCAGGGGAGGTCTTCTACGGCGACACCAACTCCAGCATCGACGTCTCCCTGGAACGGCAGCTCCGCCCAGCTAACTCCGGCGCTGGAGCCAGCTAAGGGCTCTAGGTCCGAGGGTCCTTCTCAGTCAAGGAAGGCCCCAACCAAGATGTCGCTGACGGCGGCAATAAGCTCCGAAGAGCCTTTCGGAGCTACTACCCCAGTTGCGACTGGGTCGGGCTCTGAGCGTCCAGCGAAAAGGTTCTGCGCTAGCTGGAGCGAAAGTCTCCCAAGGTAAATTTGCTTTTTTACCTCAGTTGATTGGTTTTGTTGTAATAATATTTTGAGTTTCTTCGTCCTTCATCCACAGGGTCTCCAAAAAAGGGGTTGAAGCTCCGGTTCCTGCGACAGCGACTGATGCTGTATAGGCGGAGGCTCCAGCTCCAATTCCAGCGCTGCCCCAGGTGGTGGCTGAGGTCTCGGCAGCTCCGGCGCCAGCTGTCGGGTTCTGGACCTCAACTCATCTCCCAAAGCTCTTGTGGTAGCGCCAAACCACAGGAATGAAGATATACCAGCGGCACCAGCTCCGGAGGTTGAGACTCCGGTTTTGGATGTTGTGATGACAGACGCTCCGGCTTCAGAGCCGGAGGTAGCTGCAATTCTGGCCTTAGAGTCGGATGTTCCTGAAGCCCCGGCGGCAGAGCCAGTGGTTGATGAAGTTCCGGTGCCTGAGCCGGTTGTCGCGGAGGTGCCGGCACCCAAACCGGTGGAGGTCGAAGCGCTGGTGCCTGAACTGGCAGTGGAGGAGGCACCAGCACCGGATCCAGAAGTGGCCTCAGCTCTGACCGAATCTTCAACCCCTGCCCCGGAGGTGGTAGTTCCAGAGGTACCCGTGCCCAAGCCAGGGTGCCAAGACGAAGCGACCGGTCCTCTGCCAGAGGGACCAGTTGCTGATGACCTGGCGGTGGGACCTTCAGAGCCGACTCCGGAGGTAGAAGCTCCTATTGCCGGACCTTCCTCGGCGGCGACCGAGGCTACCCCAGAGGGCGGCCCTAGTGCTGCGGAAGCTCAGTTGACCACTCTTGTAGAGTGGGACCCAATTTTTGTTATGGAGAACCCGCTAGAGTCAGCGAAAGGACCTCGGCAGGTCCGGAGCCAATCCCCATGTCGTTATCCATCAACAACGCCTGCTCCAGCCTTCGTCGGGTCCAGCTGGCCTTTTATCACGACAGCAAGGCCCTCGAGGAGGAGCGCCAAACCCTTAGAAGGTGGTGTAACCGGCTCCAATTCGAGACCAAGTTGACGCAAACAAGGCTGGCCGACGACAAGGAGTGGGTCAAGAGGGAGAAGGCCCGGATGGAGTACTGGGGCCAGCTGTTGGACGAGAGGGAAATCATGGTGCGATCCCTCGAAAACCATTCCCGGGCTATACACGAACAGGTCGTGGCTGCTAATGAAGCAGCGAATGATCGCTAGGAGAAGCTCACTACCATCCACAAAAGCCTCGTCAAGCGTCGGGGGGCTCTTGAGGAGCGGGAGAAAAAGCTCGAAGATGAAGAGCAAAAACTCCTGGAGCTGAGGGATGGCCTCTTGAAGAGGGAGGACGAGCTTGCCCAGAGGCTGGCTCTGGGTGACAAGAGCTTTGCAGAGCGCACCAAGAAGCTGGAGGAGCTCTGCGAGAGCGAGGAGAAGAAGGCCTGGCAGCGGGGACAGGACCTCACCAAGAGGGAGAACGAAGTTGCTGCCAGGGAGAAGAATGTGCGGGGCTGTGAGAGAGACCTGGTTGACCACCGGAACAAGATCCACGTCCGGGCAGAGGAGCTTGCCAACCTCGAAAGGCAAGTTGCTGAAAGGATTCAGCAGCACGCCAAAGAGGTTGAGCGCCTTGATCGGGAGGGTTTGGAGCTTGCGGCAACCAAGAGGTCCTTGGAAGAGATGTGAGGCTCAAGGGCTGCGGAGTCCCAACAAGTATGGGACTTCTTGGGCAAAGCCAATGACGCGCTGACGCCGCTGGGCTTTAGTCCCATGCGTCTGGACGAGCCAGAGTCGGAGCTGGACCATGCGCTAAAGGCGTTGAGCTCGGCTGGTAACAAACTCAACAAGATGGGCGATGTCATCGTGGATCAGTTGGAAGATGAAGAAAAATCCCTTGCGCATAACATCGCAGAATACATGCTGACGTGCTACATGAGCCGGGATCCTCATTTCCCGCTAGATCCAGTGCTTGAAGGTCCCATCGACGGAGAGGGAGATGCCGCCAAGGCCAGCGTGTCGGAGGTTGCCCAGAAGGTTGCCTCGTTCTTCCGTAGGATTTAGGACTTTCTCCTTGTTGCTCCCACTTGTATCTTCTCTTCTTTTCTCCAATTTTGTAATCTCTTGTCCTCATATGAATGAAATCCAAGAAATTTATGAATTTCATTTTTTGTCTTCAACCTTTGTCTCACTTGGCCCCCTGGTAAATGTACACAATTTGATTGTGAACATGTACCAAAAGGATGTAGCATTTTGTTGAATACTTGAGTGCTTCGAACTTGTAGAACATAGGTCCCAAGTCATCGACAGCAGGGGCCCCCTGAGGTTGTCAGAGCTTAGTAGCTCCGGCATCGACCGTTGTCAACACGTAGAGCGTCGACAGTTGGCCCTCTGAGGTTGTCGGAGCTTTGATAGCTCTGGCATCATCCACCATCATCATGGGATTTTTATTTTTCCTGCACACTGAAGTCAAGAAAAACAGTAAAATTCATTTCTTATCTATAACTCGTTTGCGGCTTACTATTCCCGAAAGAAATTTTTAGGTCGATTGCAATTCTATATACAGTCAAGTGCATTTTCTTATCAGGTCCAATCATTTTTTGGACTCACCTTACTCGGGCCTGTCGGGGTGTAGGTAGAGTGGCATACTTAGGGTGCAGGACCAGGCTAAGTCGATAGCACACTCCGGACCTAGATTGGCTTGGCATTCAGGCGAGTAGGCCATTCAACAATGTTAAGACCTGAAAGAATTAACAAAGCAACCTGAATTATATATGAATTGTTCGAGCTAAAGTTTCTTGAGAATTGCACAACTTTGTTATAGACAAGAAAGAGAAAAATAAAAAAGAATGAGCCTGTACAAAATAAATGCATGTGGAGTCTGTTTTCACATAATGATGTCTTTCATTATAGGTCTAGGGTACAGGGGAAACAAGTACACTCTTAGGGTACAGAACCAGACTAAGTGTATTGCATTTCTTGCTTGACCCAAGGTAACTAGCTACACTTTTAGTTCTGAGACTGTGTCAAGTGTTGCTTGAACTTTGTGGACCATCTGGGAAAGGTCCGGCTGTTCTCCCGGAGGAGCTACCCGACTCTGTACAATGACGCTATAACATACATCATATGAAATTATAGACTCACCTCCGTGATATTAAGCGTAGAACTTACGTAGGTACTCAATGTTCCAAGGATTAGGGAGCGGTGTCCCATCCTCGGTTGCCAAGCGAACGCATCCGGGACGGGGTACTTTGATCACTCGAAAGGTTCCTTCCTAGCTGGGGGAAAGTTTGTTTAACCCTTCTCGAGTTTGTATTCTCTGTAGCACCAGATCGCCTTCCTCGAGCTGTCGGTTATGCACATGCCTTTGGTGATAGCGTTGGAGCGCTTGGCGGTATCGTGCATTTCGAACAGCTGCTCGGCACCTTCCCTCTTCAACGAGGTCAAGGTCTTCACGCCGGAGCTGGTCGTGCGTGGCTTCATCGAAGGTCCAGACCTAGAGCGACCCCGAGGTGATTTTCAGAGGAAGGATTGCTTCAGCTCCGTACACCAGGAAGAAGGGTGTCTCTCCAGTTGACCGGTTTGGAGTTGTCCTGTTTGCCCACAAGGTGGGCAGAAGCTCTTCAATCCAGCTAGCTCCATGTTTTTTCAGGTGCTCATATGTGCGCGTCTTGAGTCCTTTTAAGATTTCTGCATTTGCTCTCTCAGCTTGGCCATTGCTTGCTGGGTGAGCTACAGAAGCGTAGCTGACTTGAATGCCAAGGTATTCGCAATATTCTTGGAATACAGAGCTTGTGAATTGGGTCCCATTATCAGTTATGATCTTGTTTGGGACTCCAAATCTGTATACTATGGAATGCAAGAAATTGATAGTTGATTTCTTGTTTATTGTCACAACTGGAGTTGCTTCCGGCCACTTAGTGAACTTGTCGATGGTGACATACAGGAACTTCTAACCTCCGACGGCTCTTGGGAAAGGTCCCTATTGATGGCTCCTAAGGTATACTAACAAATCATCCCCGGCAATAGTGCCAGAAATGCTTGTTAGTATTACTTACGCACCATTAACTAAGCATATCCAACTGATGTGTCAGAAATGCTTGTTAACGGTTCTATTGGATCACAGAGTGAATTCCGCAAGCGCACAGAGATATCATTCTAGCATTTCCCCTTAAGAGTGTTCCCAAGGGTGTCATTTATTTGATCCCAAAGGAAGGTGGGGTAGAGATATAACAATCATTCATCAAATGAAAAGGTAGAAAGATCTAGGTAAGGATCTAGTAAGGATGGATAAAATAATATTGGAGGTAGTGTGACACACACAAAAGCTTTCAAGTCTAAGGGGGATAGAAGGATCCTAGAGGTTAGTTAAGGTTGAGAGTTATGGAGGTACTCCTACTATGCTCTATTGTACATATACATAGTCTAAACCAAATATTCATAAGCTAGATTAATAGTGAATACTTATGCTATGTGGTTCAACACATCGGGCACGGGCTTACCCAGAGCAACACTAGGACAACTCCCGCTAAGAGCCTGTGGAATAGACGAACGTGGAGGATTACAAAGGACAGATAGGGCTGTCACCACCTACTGCCTACCTCTTCAATCCGTTGGTCTACGAGACATCCAATGCTACTTAACTATCCTAGCACCATGCTAGCATATTAAGTAATTACCTTAAGATCCTAGGCACAATCCATCCTAAGGCAATAAATTGAATCATCATTGAACCAATGTGGATACACAACATAATTATCCATACTAACCTAGTTATGTTATAATTAACAAGACTATAGTGGGGGTCTATAGGTTCTATGATAATAAGATATGTTCATGATGCAATAGTCATAGAAGTTATACCTTCCACATACATGGACTCCACAATCAAACAAGAAACGCTTTGCCCAAGTATGTATAAGTAGAGACTAAAGATACTACCTTTATTATGCATAAAGTCACAATTACAAGAAAGAATACATGAGACATACCTTTCCCAATGTAGGATTGGGAAGAGAGAGACTCCTTACTCCTTTCCCAATTTGGACTTGGGACTAGAGACTCTCCTCTCTACAACCTAACTCCTCTAAGACTATGGATGATAGTGTATACAATAGAGATGAAGCTCAAGTGGTGTGTGTTGAAGTGAGGGGTAGGGGGTCTTATTTATACTAGTGTTGAGGTCGGTTCCCGCCACCAAAAGCGCGCGAATCAGTCACCATTGACTCTAGGGAGCCGGGAGGAGCCAACACGTGGAGTTTGACCGAGTTTGGCGCCAGGAAGAGGTTGGCCGAACCAGGGGTTCGTCCGACCTGGTCAAGGCACCAATTCTCATGTGCTTTCTCCAGGTGGCTGCCAGGTGGGTCCCCTTGATTTATATGGGTGCAATACCGTTGGATCTCCTCGGATACTTCTGTTTGTGGGCCATTTGATCTATGGGATGCCACGTGTTGTCGCCTGATTGGCTGGGATGATATTTTATAGGATTGGTCCCTCTACATTTCCTCATTTTCTGCATAAAATGTTGCATACACATATTTCTCCACGTCCAAGTGGAAATGGGTTAGATAGAAAGGTGATGTGTGCAAGAAATGACGAATCTTTCACATAATTGAGTTAAATTGACGGATGAAATTGGTATATAATAGCCGTCAACAAACTCCCCCAAGCTTATCCTTTGCTTGTCCCGAGCAAAGTCAAGACTTTAGGTTGATGATCAGGAGTTTCTACAATGTCTTATTTTCAAAGGTATCTAATGCACAACAAGATACTCTACCTAGTATTGCATAAATTGGCTATGATACTCTACCCTTCTTAAGTTATCATGGGGCTTATGCTTTCTCATATTCATGAGCAGTTGAAAGGTAGAATAGAAAATGGAGCAAACATAGCCTAGAAATCAAGTTCCACTTAAATCTCGGAGAATTCAGTTTAGATATTAAGTACCTCAATTTGATTCTCTCAGTCACTCCTTTGTGGATAGTGGAAATATTTCCTCACCAAAACATTGTGCTTCTACTATTCCTACTCATTGAATATGGCTTGCATGTGGAGCTTGGCAAGGAAAGTAAGTAGGCATATTTGTATCACATATATTGCTAAGTCAAAAGAGTAAGCCTTAGGAGAATTCAATCCAAAACTTTTTGATTCAAGACTAGTGCATCTGTGATGGAGTGGAAGTGGATGTGGATACTTGAGATAACTCCTTTTTGGTATAACCTCTCTTTCTTTTGCAGGTATGAAACATGGTTACTTTCTTTTTTTCTCTCTTTTTTTTCTCATGCTTATGATGTAAGCATGCTTTTTTTTCATTTTCTTTTTCTAGCCATGTCTTCTACTCCCTTTCTTTGCAATGAATTTTGAAGAGAGTGCTAAACATGAATAACATGAAGTTTCTCTTTTTATTGTGGAATGGTGGATATGATGGAATTTTGCTTCCTTCTAGTGTAGAAGTATAGCATGTGCAAGTGAAGTCTTGAATTCAAAAAGAGTTGAATGATTTCTCACATAGGTCTATACTAGTTTGACTAGGCTCAATGTGAAAGCAAATAGCATATGCATAAAGTTTTGTCTATGTATAAACATCATATGGCTTTGGTAGGTATTTCCATCAATTGAGGGAAACTTAAATCTTTTTAGAATTTCTCCGGAAATCTAAGTTTTTCTTTCAAACTAGGACTAGCAGCCCTATTACCAATTCTAGCCTTACAACAACCTAGAATTAGATTAAGCTTTTGCTACCCACGACTTCCAAATTAAGGTAAAAGTATTTCAAACCAATGAAAGCAATATTCGGAGAGTAGTAAGTTGTAAACTAGAGACTTAGGAAAATAAAACAGAGCAACTATTCATCATTTCATCTATGTGAATTCTTAAATCATTCTTACAGCACATCTTTATTTGATGAAAGCAAATCTAACCTATATATTATTTATTTATTTATTTTTAAATGCAAGGTGGATGATGGATGGATGGAAAATAAATATGCAAGGAATGTGATACATGTTACCTCAAGTGGGGGTCCTCCCCCAAGCTTATTCTTCAACTACATCCGTGATAAGGGTTGAACCCTTGATGACGGAAGTATGCTGCAAGATCGGCTTGTTGTTGTTGTAGCGCCGCGTTGAAGTCGGTGAATTGAGCATCCATGTGTTGTTGCCAATCCTGGGTACCTTGAACATGCTCTTGGAGTGTGCTGTAGATGTCACCCGTCCTCACTTCAAGTTCTCCCATACGTCTAGTGAGGTCCGTTATTCCTTGGCTATAGTCATGATGACTTCTGGCCGAAAAGGAACGACGTCCTCTCATGGACGTTGGGGGCTAGCTGCTAGAGCTTGAAGAGGATAAGGATGGATCCCTTTGCCATTCTTGCCAAGATGATCCCCCAGTCTCATACGTCGGAGGTTGAGTCCATCCGGGCTCATAACCCGTTGGGTTCTCTTCCTCTTGGTATTCATGGACCGGAGATATTATCGGCGGCATGCCTGTGGCTGCAGCCCTCACATGATTCCTTGTTACCCTGCCAGAGACATTACTTCTTCTTGCTTCCTCAAGGGGAAGAAGGTTAATGGTTAGCCTCCGGCATTTATACAAATGAAAATTCAGGTTAGGTAACCGAATTTCATTGACAAAGCCGGGATAGAAAAATATCAAGGACCCATCTTGATCATGCTTAAGGGTATGTCCTTGCACTAAATAGTCTTCGTCAATTAATTCTATTTCAGTTTCAATATATTCAAATGAAGAGTATTTAAGTGCTCCTACCCTTTCAGCAATATGAGTAATCAATGAAGTGCATTCAATTGGTCCTAATTTTGAAATGTAATATAACCATTGTGTCATCATGGCTTTGACTGGAGCAACTTTTATCTTTTTAGTCATGGCAAACAAAATTTTTGTAAGACCTATATGTGCTGAATACATTGGCTTGTAGTGAATATACTTGCTTTGATGATAAAAGTTTTGAATATCACCAAAACACCTTTTTAACAATGTCCGACTCTAGCTCCGAGCTACAGCAAGGTCCGACTAGCTTTGGTCAGCTCCGGTGAAGTTTTGTCTTTAGCTTCGGCATGTCTTTGATAGATCCGACATGTTTTTGATAGCTCCGTCGTGTTTTTGCTAAGCTCTGAAGTTGATTTTTCTAGCTCCGGCTTTTGGGTTTACTAGTTCCGACTAGTTCTGGTTAGCTCCGGCGCTAGGTCTTGCTAGTTTTGTAAGCTCCGGCGGGAGCTTGGTTGTACTAGTTTTGGTAAGATCCGGCGCTAGGTTTTACTAGCTTTTGTTAGCTCCGGCTCAAGGTCTGGATTGCTCTGGCAAGGTCCGGAACTTGACCGTAGTGCTTCTGCTTTTCATTTGCAATGTTTCATACTTGCTTTACATCTCTCGAAAGATTGCTTAGTATTCATTTGCTAAGTTTTTGGTGCGTTTGGTTGATATGGATGATATCGTTTTATTGTGGTTTTGCAACATGCTTATGTGAGGTTCTCACGTAAGGTGTTGTGTTCGGAACTAACTTGAGTCAAGTCGAGGACTTGGGCTCGTATGGATTGGTTGTTTATTCATGTGCAGGTGTTGTTTGAGTTCAAGACATGGCTGGTGACAGGATCCATTAGACTAGTCTCAGGGAGGAGATGAGGTTCCAACACCTAAATATTCTACTGAGGTCACACCAAAGTAGCACTTTGAGGCCAAATTCAGGAGGAATTGTGGTTGAGCTGATCAGGAGGTTGCGCAGCATGATTGAATCAAGAACAATGCATATGAAGGTATCGTGGACGTCATTGGAAGATGTTTGCACGTGTACAAGGAGTGCATGGACGTGGCTACATGGTTCCGAGACGTGATGAAGAGATGTGGACGTAAAGAGTTGGTCGGAAAGGTCCAACCGACTAGGTTATGGACTCAGGCTATGGCTGAGTCAGGTTTGACTCAAATATGGAAAGATTTGAGTTGGTTATGATAGGATTTCGTGTGAGTCACGAATTTGAGTTGTTTAGGAATGTGGGATACGTTCCTAAGGTGTTTGGAAGTCTTAAGATTGCTTCTATCTGCGTATAGAAGAATCTTGAGCAGTTATGGAAAGTTACGATTCATGATCTGAGTAGGATTGGAGTCCTAGTTGATATTGGGTTGGCCTAAGGGCTGGTTATATAAGCAAGGGGGCCCAGAGCTCGTGGTGCACGACTTTGGGGCTGTTCCTCTTGTGTTCTATTGAATAAAATTCGTAGTTTGAAGGAACTTTTGTGACTTGTTCATCCGACTTGTTCCAGACAAGTTTTACTCGTCGAGTTTCTGGACAGCACTACCTTTCGTCGGTGGTTTTATCATAACCCGAGTTTTACAGATCCAATTGACGTGATTCTTTTTGGGTTGTATTCAAAACTTGATTATATATCATATGTCAAAATTTCACGGTCATTGGATTTGTGGTTTCTGATCTACACAAGTTTCTTCGCAGCATTCCAGAACTGTTTTTTCTCGGGTAGGGCAGATTGACCTTGTTTGATCTTTCGATCATAGCTTGAGTTTTTCTTGACAGATTTGAGTGATTCCTTTTGTTTTGTCTTCGTGACTTGATTCTCTATGATATCCATCACTTTTGTCACGGTGAAACACATTTAGATTAGTCTCACACACGATTTCTTTAAGAGATCGTTTTCTACCGAAGGGATTGAGGTTTAATTGTTTCCGCTGCGTAAGATTTTTAAATCTACCATTCACCCCCCCCTCTGGTAGCTTTTCACGTGCTCTTCGATCCTACAATTGGTATAAGAGCCACGGTGCTCTAATCTTTGAGATTTACACGTGTTTTTGACTAATCATCATGGAGAAGTACTCCGCCAAACCTTGTGTGTTTGCTGGTATTGATTTTCAGGTTTGGAAGGCACGCATGGAGGCTTTCATCCAGGCACAAGGCTTTGCAATATGGGAGAAGGTATACAAGCCTTACGAAGTGCCGTCAAACGATCAAGTTATAGCTACAAATCTGAGAGATGTCGACAACAACAACAAGGCTCGAAACTTGATCATACAAGGATTAACACGAAGCGACTTCGACCGTGTTGCACATCTCCGATCTGCATACGATGTATGGAAAGCACTTTGTGACTACCACAAAGGATCCAACACGATCAAAGAGGTAAGGCAAGACATCTTCAAAAATTAATACATGCGCTTCGAGATGCAACCCGGTGAGTCTATTGATGACCTTTTTGCTCGCTTTAATAAAATTCTCAGCAACTTGCGTAGTGTCAATGTTAATTTTTCAGATGCTGAAAATGCTAGGCAATTGCTAAGTGCATTAGATATGTCAATTTGGGAGATGAAAGTCACATCTATTCATGAATCTACTGTCATGAGTTCTCTTACATTAGATGTACTCTATTCTAAACTAAAAACTCATGAAATTGACATCCTAGCACATAAGAACCCAAATAAGTCTATTGCATTTGTTTCACAACGTGATATGTCTAGCTCCGGCCAATCATCATCTTGCAATACTCTTGCTTTGTTGTCCTCACTAACCCTGGAGCAGATCGAAGAATTTCTAGAAGAGGAGTTGGCACTCATCTCTACTAGATTCTCAAAACCATTGCAAAATGTGAGAACTAGAAGGAGAGGAAGCTCCGGACCTCAACGTTGTTTTGAATGTGGTAAAACAGGACACTTTCGTACAGAATGCCCTAACCATTCAGGTCCGACCACCTAGGAAGAAAAACAAAGCAAGGTCCGGACCTCCTCTGGAAATTCCAACAAGAAGAAGAAAGGTACCATAGGACGCAAGATGATCAAGAGTTTCATCACCACGCTTCAAGAGTTCAGTTCAAGTGACGTGGACATTGGAAGTGATGAAGATGAAGATGATTTGGCAAACTTGTGCTTTATGGCGGGCAAGTCAAGATCAAGAATGGAGGAGGCAGAACACAACAGCGACAATGAAGAGGTATGTCCTACTTGCGAATAAATGTGTGATGCTATTTCTCGTGCCACTGTTATTGTTAAGAAAAAAGACAAAAAGCTTAGGAATAGTGTTGCTAAAATTGAATCACTAGAATCTGAAATCAACCGTTTAAAAACTTTGATTCCTAGTGATGATGCATGTTCCTCATGTGATTTAATATATGAACAATTGTCCTCATTAAGAAGTGTGCACACTTCCACACTTGATAAACTTGAGTTAGAAATTGAAAAGAACAAAGAGCTTGCTGCACTTAATGATAAAAAACTTGAAAGATGCTAGCTGTTCTACAATTGGTTTGCATTGTTCTACTTGTGATGATCTTGATAAGAAACTACAGGATGCTATGAATGAAATTTCTATATTGAACAATGCTTTACGTTCTCATGAAGTTAAATTTTGTTCCAATTGCAAACTAAAAGGAAAAACTTCATGTGAAAATTTCCTTGATCTGTCCAATAAACTTGATGACATGCATAGGACATTAGATCGGTTTTGTAATGGGAATAAGAACTTAAACTTGCTGCTGAATTCTTCCAAGTCATGCAATGATAAAACTGGTTTAGGTTTTGATTCTCATGCTCATGCTAAGGCACATCCACCTAAAATTGTAAAGTCATTAGGAAGTGGTTTGATTCAAATAGTTCCTAAACAAAAAGGAGTGGTTTTCAAATCTGCAGGAGTATTGTCTCATTCGGTTTCAAATAAAAATGTTGTTTGCTCATCTAGACATGAACAGAAAGTTAAATTTCATTGTACCTACTGTGGTAGAGATGGTCATGTCATAGATTTTTGTTATAGACTAGCTAAACAACAGAAAAGGGAAAGAATGGTTGCTAGATCTCATAACTTTTATGCAAAATTTGCTGCACATATTGAACCGAATGTACAACCTGCTGTTATGAGTCAAAAACATTTAAAGTTTACCTCCGGACCTTCTGCTTTTGCCTCCGGAGCTACTGATTTTTGTGCTACACAAGTAACACCTTATAGGTCAGTAGTTAAGAATAAAAAATCTCAAACTTTGACTCATAAACCTGTAGTTTTGTCTCAGCTTTCGCGTATTTTTCCTGCTGCACGTCGCGTGACTCAGTACTGGATTCCTAAATGCCTTTTGACTAACCCCAGTATTGAGTCATCGATGTATTGTGCTTCTATGTAGGTTACACGTTTGAGGAAGGAGAACATTTGGATTGTGGATTCAGGTTGCTCACGCCACATGACCGGTAACAAAGATTGGTTCTTCTCCCTCTCTTTTGTGTCACGTGTAGAGAATGTTACTTTTGCCGATAATTCTTCAACTCCTATAATTGCTAAGGGTTCGATTAGAGTAAATGATCACTACACTTTGAAAGATGTGGCACTTGTCAAAAATTTGAAATACAATTTGCTTTATGTTGCACAATTGCTAGATGAAAATCTAGAAATTATTTTCAATAAAAACTGCTGCAAAGTTGTAGGTTCAAATAGTGAGCTTATTTTTAGCATGTCTCGGTTTGGAAGAGTTTTTAAAGATGATTTTGATATGTCTTCCTCTAAGCATAGGTGTCTAGTTGCTAATGATTCAAATGACTTATATTTTTGGCATCGTAGACTTGGTCACGTAGGCTTTGATCACCTAACGCGTGTTAGTGCTCTTGATTGCATACGTGGGCTGCCTAAGCTTAAAGGGGACAAAGAAATTGTGTGCTCTTCTTGTAGACATGCTAAGATGATTGCAGATTCACATACTCCTCTCACAATGATCATGACAACTGAACCATGTCAACTTTTGCATCTTGACACTGTAGGACCTTCACGTGTTCAATCCTTCGGAGGTAAATGGTATGTTCTTGTTATTGTTGATGATTATTCTAGATACTCTTGGGTTTACTTTATGGTGTCTAAGAATGAAGCTTTTAGTCACTTTAGGACTTTATTTCTTAGATTATCAATTGATCACCCAGGATTTTTAAAGGCAATTAGAAGGGATAATGGGACTGAATTTAAAAATCAATCTTTTGATCACTTTTGTGCTGAAAATGGAATAGATCATCAACTTTCTTCCCCATATGTACCTCAAAAAAATGGTGTTGTATAAAGAAAGAACAGAACCGTAGTTGAGATGGCTAGGACTATGTGAATATCAAACTCCTAGGAAATTTTGGGCTGATGCGTTAGCAACCGCTTGTTATGTCTCAAATCGTGTTTTCTCGCGTGCTAAGCTAGGTAAAACACCATATGAGCTTCGGTTTGGACATAGGTCTAGTGTTACACACTTTCAGGTCTTTGGTTGCAAATGCTTTGTTAAGAAACATGGTAATATTGATAAATTTGAACCTCGATCCATTGATGGCATGTTTCTTGGTTATCCATCTCATACTAGAGGCTATCGTGTGCTCTTACTTGACACTAACAAAATTGTGGAGACTTGTGAAGTGTCTTTTGATGAAGCTAGCCCAGGTACTAGCTCCGGTGTTGCAGGACCAGATCCGTATCCTCAGGGGGAGGGTATTTTCGAAGATGAAGAAGTGCCGGTGATACTGCCTGGTAGTTTCGAAGTTGACACGTGTCCAGCTCTGGACATTGAACAAGCTCCGGCTATCACCTATGCTGGTCCTGATCGTCCACAAGTCACAAGCTCATCAATCTACTATGAACCAAATGAAGAAGAAGCTTGTGAGACATCTGTTCCCCTACATTTTTACAAAGATCATCCCCCACAACAGATGATTGGAAGCTTGCACGAACGAGTCACACGGTCCAGGTTTTGTGATCCAAACTCTCATGCTCATTTTGCTTTTGTTGCTTCTTTTGAACCCAAAGATATATCACACGCACTCACTAATGAATCTTGGATTATTGCCATGCAAGAAGAGTTAGAAAATTTTGAAAGAAATAATGTTTGGAAACTTGTACCTCCACCTCAAGGTCACACTTTAATTGGAACTAAATGGGTATTTAAAAATAAACAAAGTGGGGATGGGGTTGTGGTTATGAATAAGGCTAGGTTGGTTGATCAAGGTTTCACTCAAGTTGAAGGTCTAGATTTTGATGAAACTTTTGCTCCTGTCGCTAGATTAGAAGCCATAAGAATTTTGTTAGCTTTTGCAACATCTAAAGGTTTTAAGCTATATCAAATAGATGTTAAAAGTGTTTTTCTTAATGGCTACATAGATGAGGAGGTTTATGTCAAACAACCACCGGGTTTTGAAAATCCAGATTTTCCTAATCATGTTTACAAACTGTCCAAAGCCTTATACGGTCTCAAACAAGCCCCTAGAGCATGGTATGATAGGTTAAAAACATTCTTACTTGAAAAGGGGTTTACCATGGGCAAGGTTGATAAAACTCTTTTTGTGCTTAAGCATGGCAATGACTCATTATTCGTTCAAGTGTATGTGGATGATATTATCTTTGGTGGTGCTTCTCATGATCTTGTGTCCAAGTTTTCAGCAGTGATGAGTTCCGAATTTGAAATGAGTATGATGGGTGAACTCACTTACTTTTTGGGGCTGCAAATCAAGCAAACCAAGGAGGGTACCTTTGTGCATCAAACGAAGTATACCAAAGACCTTCTAAGGCACTTCAACATGGACAAAAGCAAGCCTCTTCGGACACCAATGGGAATAGCAACAACACTTGAACTTGATTAAGAAGGTGAACCTGTGAATCAAAAAGAATATAGAAGCATGATCGGATCACTTTTGTACCTCACGACATCAAGACCGGACATACAATTCAGCGTATGTCTTTGTGCACGGTTTCAAGCTTCCCCACGTGCTTCACATCGTCAAGCCGTCAAAAGGATTATCAGGTACTTACATGGAACACAAGAATTTGGAATTTTTCTTCCTTCTTCCTCAACCGTTACTTTGAAAGCTTTTTCGGATGCTGATTTTGGGGGTTGTAGGATTGATAGGAAAAGTACTTCTTGTGCTTGTCATTTTCTTGGTAATTCTCTTATTGCTTGGTCCTCTAGAAAACAAAATTCAGTTGCACAATCCACAGCCGAATCTGAATATGTAGCTGCTGCTAGTGCTTGCTCACAAATTCTTTGGATTGTTCAAACACTTAAGGACTATGGGGTTGATCTAGATAGTGTTCCACTGTTCTGTGATAACACTAGTGCCATTTGCATTGCTAAAAACCCCGTGCAACATTCTAGAACTAAGCACATTGACATTAGGTATCACTTTCTCCGAGATAATGTTGAAAAAGGAAACATTGTGCTTCACCATGTAGATACCAAACAACAATTGGCTGACATTTTTACAAAACCATTGGATTTCACTCGTTTTTGTTACATTCATAGTGAAATAGGGGTTATGCATCCTCATGGCTTAAATTGAGGGGGAGTTTTTGAAACTTGGGAAGTCTATGTGTGAATCTGAAATTAAAATAATATGAGCATAGTATTTCATACATATATGACTCTATGATTCTTTTTACATGCTGAAAGTTCTTACTACATTACTCGTGTTATACATTTTGTAGTTTTTGCCATGTCTAGTAATTGGAATAATTACTTACACTAAAACTGGTCATGGTCGAACTTTCTTGATGTTTTGAACTTGTTACATGTTCACAAGTGCTTTTAATCATAAAGAATTAATCAAGTAATCAACTCACATGTTGAGTTTTTATGAACAAATATAAATTGAGAAAAGATCAAGAGAATATGCATGCATCGCACTTCTTTTTTTTTGAGATGGCTTATCATTGCACTTAGATATGAACTTGGAAGAAGTTGTGTATGACTAAAACCATGTCCTTAAGCTTCTGATTGTCAAATGACATAGGCTTGGCTTGGTTGGTTAGAATAAGGCAGATGTGCATATAATCTCTTGCAAATATCATATGATATAAATTTATGCTTTGAAAAATAATAAAATGCAGCAACTAGTGTCATGCTTTCAGGTTTTGAAATAGTTAAGTTTGTGAGATCATGACTTGCTTAAATTGAAAATTACATTTGATCTCTAGCATGGCTTACACTACTTTATGTATTTCATTGATGTGATAATGTAAGGTACTTGATAGTATGACTTGGATGAGCTTTGTTTATATGTATATGTTATAATATGCTCATAACAACTAAAGAGGGAGAGATAATTTGTTTATATGCTCATGACTTGCTGACTACATTGTCAAAGGGGGAGAGATAAGCATGAAGAGAAAGAGAATATATGCATAAGGAGTGATAATAAAAGGGGAGAGATAATATGGGATAATTTTTGGATTTTCTTCTCATTTCTCATTTTACTTTTGATTCACAAAGGGGGGGAAATTGCCTTCAAAACTTTTATGTGAATAAGCCAATGTTTGGATTTTAAATGGTGTTGCCAATGCATTCATCAAGGGGGAGATTGTAAGACCTATATGTGCTGAATACATTGGCTTGAAGTGAATATACTTGCTTTGATTATAAAAGTTTTGAATATCACCAAAACACCTTTTTATCAAGGTCCGACTCTAGCTCCGAGCTACAGCAAGGTCTGACTAGCTTTGGTCAGCTCCGGTGAAGTTTTGTCTTTAGCTCCAGCATGTCTTTGATAGCTTCGACATGTTTTTGATAGCTCCGCCGTGTTTTTGCTAAGCTCGAAAGTTGATGTTTCTAGCTCCGGCTTTTGGGTTTACTAGTTCCGACTAGTTCTGGTTAGCTCCAGCGCTAGGTCTTGCTAGTTTTGTAAGCTCTGACGAGAGCTTGGTTGTACTAGTTTTGGTAAGCTCTGGCGCTAGGTTCTACTAGCTTTTTTTAGCTCCGGCTCAAGGTCCGAATTGCTCTGGCAAGGTCCAGAACTTGACCGTAGTGCTTCTGCTTTTCATTTGCAATGTTCCGTACTTGCTTTACATCTCTGGAAAGATTGCTTAGTATTCATTTGCTAAGTTTTTGGTGCGTTTTGGTTGATATGGATGATATCGTGTTACTGTGGTTTTGCAACATGCTTATGTGAGGTTCTCACGTAAGGTGTTGTGTTCGGAACTAACTTGAGTCAAGTCGAGGACTTGGGCTCGTATGGATTGGTTGTTTATTCATGTGCAGGTGTTGCTTGAGTTCAAGACATGGCTGGTGACGGGATCCATTGGACTAGTCTCAGGGAGGACATGAGGTTCCAACAACCAAATTCAGGAGGAATTGTGGTTGAGCTGATCAGGAGGTTACGCAGCATGATTGAATCAAGAACAATGCATATGAAGGTATCGTGGATGTCATTGGAAGATGGTTGCACGTGTGCAAGGAGTGCATGGACGTGGCTACATGGTTCTGAGATGTGATGAAGAGATGTGGACGTAAAGAGTTGGTCGGAAAGGTCCAACCGACTAGGTTATGGACTCAGACTGCGGCTGAGTCGGGTTTGACTCAAATATGGAAAGATTTGAGTTGGTTATGATAGGATTTCGTGTGGGTCATGAATTTGAGTTGTTTAGGAATGTGGGATACGTTCCTAAGGTGTTTGGAAGTCTTAAGATTGCTCCTATCTGCGTATGAAAAAATCTTGAGCAGTTATGGAAAGTTACGATTCGTGATCTGAGTAGGATTGGAGTCCTAGGTTATATTGGGTTCGCCTAAGGGCTGGTTATATAAGCAAGAGAGCCCAGAGCTCGTGGTGCACGACTTTGGGGCTGTTACGCTTGTGTTCTATTGAATAAAATTCGTAGTTTGAAGGAACTTTTGTGCCTTGTTCGTCCGACTTGTTCCAGACAAGTTTTACTCGTCCAGTTTCTGGACAGCACTACCTTTCATCGGTGGTTTTATCATAACTCGAGTTTTACAGATCCAATTGATGTGATTCTTTTTGATTTGTCTTCACAACTTGATTATCTATCATATGTCAAAATTTCACGGTCATTGGATTTGTGGTTTCTGATCTACACGAGTTTCTTTGCAGCATTCCAGAACTGTTTTTTTCTCGGGTAGGGCAGATTGACCTTGTTTGATCTTTCGATCATAGCTTGAGTTTTTCTCGACGGATTTGAGTGATTCCTTTTGTGTTGTCTTCGTGACTTGATTCTCTCTGATATCCATCACTTTTGTCACGGTGAAACACATTTAGATTAGTCTCACACACGATTTCTTTAAGAGATCGTTTTTCTACTGAAGGGATTGAGGTTTAATTGTTTCTGCTGCGTATGATTTTTAAATCTACCATTCACCCCCCCCCCCTCTGGTAGCTTTTCACGTGCTCTTCGATCCTACAATTTTCAATTCATCATCTCGCACAATCCTAACATCTCCCCTAGGGAACATAGTCATAGCCACCCATATATGCATGAAGCGTAAGGTAGGGTTTTGGATGTGGCTATTCCTAGGAGCCCTACATGTGACCTCACTAGTTAGCTCATGCCAAAAACTTTGTTTATTAAACTTAGGAAAATTGTCTAAATCTAGCAAACACCGTTTATGGAAGCCTAGGATGCTACCTAATTCTTTCCATAGGATGTTGTATTCTTTTTGAAATAATCTAAAAGAAATACCATCAAATCCTATTCTTAGCGTGCAAAGGAATTGGATAGTGAGAAGGCGTGAACCTTTCTCCTCTATGTGAGCAAAGTCATCAAATCCAATTGCATGCCAAATGGAAAGAAATTTGTAGTCCATACCTATTTTGGAGATCAAATGTGGATCGTAAGCCTTGGTGCGGCGGAACTCACGATCTTGGAGAAGCTTGCGTGCTTGATCTTCAACTTCGCTTCATATGTCGAGGTCATTATCATGAAGAAGTTGGTGTGGGTTGCCTCTTTCTTCCATCGGAGTGTCCTCACACACACTTCTCCTCCTTGGACTTGTACCCATGGAAGAGAGGTGTGCACTAGAACCTTCAACATGGCTTGAGCTTGCAGCCCCCTTCCTCTTTCCGAACAACCTCTTCATGTCTTTTTGAGTTCAACAAGCAAGAACAAAACAAGGCGAGAAAAATCCAAAAAGAAGCGATGTTTGGAAAACAAAACTCTCAACAAATTTCTCCTCTTGAAAGCTTGAGTGTAAAATGAAAATGCAAGCAAAAGAAAATCTTTTTGGGGATGGATTTGAACAAGATTGTTGCAATGAAGAGCAAGAAAAACAAGGTGAGCTATAGAGTGACTTGGGGAGGTGTAAGATGATGTGGTGTGTGAAGAGAAGTGCTCCTCATGGCCACAATTTATAGGGTACACCTTCCAACGGTCACTTAGGGTTCAAAATGTAGCCATTGGAGGAAGGGGAGCCAAATTGGCTCCACTCCCTGTTCGGCCGACCAGGGGGTTCGACCGACCTGACAGGTGGCCCCCCTGGTTCCCCTTTTAGCAAGTGGCTCCCCAACGGCTATAAAGTTAGCACGTTGGTGAAATGCCACATGTGTAGCTCAGAAAAAAATTCAAATAAAAAACCCTTTTCAAATCCAATAAAAAAATTTCTTTTGAAAAGAAAGAAAGAAAAATGATAGTTGAGAATATAAGATTCTCAACTTACTAGGGAAACTCAAATATGCAATGGGAAAAATCCAAATGGGGTGGAAAAAGAAAGAAATAAAAATAAAGTGGAATAACTACCAATTTAACCTATTGGCGTAGGTCTCACCACCGTCCGATGAGATGGACATTCCTCCGTCTTCATTTCACATCCGGGCCTAGAGGGATGGGCTCAGACGGCTTGTCTTGCTTCTTCCGCTAATCCTTCTTTGGCGGCTTGGTGGACTTGGGCCTTCGGGAAGGTCCAGATGATTTCATCGCCTTTGTATATCGGCGTGGTCGAAACGACGGATTCTCCTCGTAGATTAGTCTTCTCATGAATGCAATGAGTGAGTCCACCTTTGGAGGTATGACTTCGACCTCTCTCATGTGTTTATCATTCAGACCATACTTGATTCGAATCAAGGAGCATTGTTCTGGTCTAGGCCAAAAGTTAAACTTTTCCTCCTTGCCATTGATATGGAAGTGGATTTCTCCAGCTCCCACATCTATGCGAGCTTTTGCAGTGCTTAGGAATGGATGCCCAAGAATGAGTGGTGTATCCTTCTCAGTGTCCATGTCTAGCACCACAAAATCCACGGGTATGAAGCAGTTTCGGATCTTCATCGGGACGTCTTCAGCAATACTCGTTGGATAACAGACTGAAGAATCAGCCAGTTATAGCTGCATCGGTGTTGGAGTCAGCTCTGTGAATTTCAGCTGGTCAAACACAACCGTGGGCATCACACTAACACTTTCTCCCAAATCAAAAAGTGCCTTGTCAAAGTGGTGAGCCCCAATTGAGCATGAAATGGTAGGACATCCATGGTCCTTCTTCTTTTCAGGAAGCCTATTGAGGATGGTTGCACTGTAGTCTTCTGTAAGCTTGACGACCTCAGTGGTGGGCAATGGTCGTATGTTGTTCAATATATCCTTGAGATAGCGAGCATAAGTGGGTACTTGCATCGCATCAATCAAGGGCACATTGATGTGGATCTTTTGGATGATCTCAACAAAACGGTTGAATTGCTCATCCACTATGGGCTTCCTTTGTCTGTGAGGGAATGGCAATAAGTTGGTGTATTCAAAGTTTTTGGCCATTTTCTCACCAAGTAATTCACTTGGGACATCCTCCTTCTCAGGCTCAGTTGTCCTCTTTTCTTGTGTGGGATATGGTGGGTCACGAGTGGTCTTTCATCCTCTCGTAACCACTGCACTGACGTTCTCCACTGGGGCTTCTGGCTTCCCTGGAATTTTGTTGTTTTCTAATGGAGGGACAACTGCAGCAAGTTGTGCCAACTAAGTCTCCAACATCTTGTTGAAGCTTAGTTGATTCTTGAATGCTAAGGATAGTCCTTCAATCTTTGCATTGATATTCTCTAGGGTCTTGTCATTAGCTGACAGCTTCTTGGATAGGGCCTCGTTGATCTTGAGCTGGCTAATGGCAAGTTCTTTCAAGTTGGGCTGATTTCCAGGGTTGCCATTGTTGTTGTACCCTCCTTGAAAGAATGGGCGTTGTTGACCCCACCCTTGACCTCCTGGACGATAGCCATTGTTGTTGTTGAAATTTCCGTTATTGGCGAGGTATAAGGCATCCTCACAAGTATATGGACAATCATTGCGCATATGACCCGTGTTGCCACAGACTTCACACGTGATGTGAGAGTCTAGGGCATAGGAATTGCCAGACACTTCACCACTGGCTTGTCCATCAATTTTATTCATTAGGAGGTCCAATTTTGCAGCGATCATGTCCACCTCCTTCAAGGTGTGCATGCCTCGCTGTCGGGTATGGAGATGCTCATCGTTCCATCCCATGTTGGACACCATCTTCTCAATAAGATCTTTAGCTTTTGGCACCGTCAATGAGAAGAAGGCTCCTCCAGCAGCAGCATCCAAATGGTCACGAGCTGATGGGATCAACCTGTTATAGAAATTTTGAATAAGGGGCCAGTCATCCATCCCATGGTGGGGGCAGGCTAGGATGTACTCCTGAAGCCTTTCCCATGCCTCGGGAATCGATTCCTTGGGCTCTTGCTGAAAGCTGGAAATCCTTCCACGTAGGGCATTGGTTTTGCCCAACGGGAAGAATTTGGCGAGGAATGTCGTAGAACACTTCTCACAAGTGTCTATAGCACTTCGGTTTGTGTAGAACCACTGTTTTGCTCTCCCAAGGAGAGAGAACGGGAATAGTCTCAGACGGACCGCATACGGAGACACGTCCTTGATCTTAAAAGTGCTACAGATCTCGAGGAATTGTTGTAGGTGAGCACTTGCATCCTCGTTAGCCTTCCCACGGAATGGGTTGGCTTGCACCATAGTGATAAGGCCAGTTTTGATCTCGAAGTTCACATCTCCCGTGTTAACAATGGGCCCAATGGGCACATTGTTAGCAGAGGGAGCTGAGAACTCACGAAGGGTCTTCTGAGCCATTGGCGTTTGCATTGTTGGTGCAAAAATGCTGGCTTGCCTTGCCGCTCGAATCTTCTGAGGAGTAACGACACGGGGTCGGTCTCTCAGAAGAGATTCGGGATCTTCAACAAAGTTTTCCGGCAGGCGGAAACCAGACATACACTACCCTGTTTTCACATTTAAAATGTGAAAACAAAGAATGGTTATCCTACTAAAATCCTACCCAGGGTTCTATCCTATTCACTCAGTCATGTTGTATATCTATTTGCCTTCCCGGCAACGGCGCCAGAAATGCTTGTTGACGGCTCCTAAGGTATACTAACAAATCATCCCCGGCAATAGTGCCAGAAATGCTTGTTGGTATTACTTACGCACCATTAACTAAGCATATCCAACTGATGTGTCAGAAATGCTTGTTAACGGTTCTATTGGATCACAGAGTGAATTCCGCAAGCGCACAAAGATATCATTGTAGCATTTCCCCTTAAGAGTATTCCCAAGGGTGTCATTTATTTGATCCCAAGGGAAGGCAGGGTAGAGATATAACAATCATTCATCAAATGAAAAGGGTAGAAAGATCTAGGTAAGGATCTAGTAAGGATGGATAAAATAATATTGGAGGTAGTGTGACACACACAAAAGCTTTCAAGTCTAAGGGGGATAGAAGGATCCTAGAGGTTAGTTAAGGTTGAGAGTTATGGAGGTACTCCTACTATGCGTAATTGTACATATACATAATCTAAACTAATTATTCATAAGCTAGATTAATAGTGAATACTTATGATATGTGGTTCAACACATCGGGCACGGTCTTACCCCTAGCAATACTAGGGCGAATCCCGCCAAGAGCCTGTGGCATAGCCGAACGTGGAGGATTACAAAGGACAGATAGGGTTGTCACCACCTACTGCCTACCTCTTCAATCTGTGGGTCTACGAGACATCCAATGCTACTTAACTATCCTAGCACCATGCTAGCATATTAAGTAATTCCTTAAGACCCTAGGCACAATCCATCCTAAGGCAATGAATTGAATCATCATTGAACCAATGTTGATACACAACATAATTATCCATACTAACCTAGTTATGTTATAATTAACTAGACTATAGTGGGGTCTATAGGTTCTATGATAATGAGATATGTTCATGATGCAATATTCATAGAAGCTATACCTTCCACATACGTGGACTCCACAATCAAAGAAGAAACGCTTTACCGAAGTATATGTATAAGTAGAGACTAAAGATACTATCTTTATTATGCATAAAGTAACAATTACAAGAAAGAATACATGAGCCATACCTTTCTCAATGTAGGATTGGGAAGAGAGAGACTCCTTACTCCTTTCCCAATTTGGACTTGGGACTAGAGACTCTCCTCTCTACAACCTAACTCCTCTAAGACTATGGATGATAGTGTATACAATAGAGATGAAGATCAAGTGGTGTGTGTTGAAGTGAGGGGTAGAGGGTCCTATTTATACTAGTGTTGAAGTCGGTTCCCGCCACCAAAAGCGCGCAAATCAGTCACCATTGACTCCAGGGAGTCGGGAGGAGTTTGACCGAGTTTGGCACCAGGAAGAGGTTGGCCGAACCAGGGGTTCGGCCGACCTGGTCAAGGCACCAATTCTCGTGTGCTTTCTCCAGGTGGCTGCCAGGTGGGTCCCCTTGATGTATATGGGTGCAACACCGTTGGATATCCTCGGATACTTCTGTTTGTGGGCCATTTGATCCATGGAATGCCACGTGTCATCGTCTGATTGGTTGCGATGATATTTTAGAGGATTGGTCCCTCTACATTTCCTCATTTTCTGCATAAAATGTTTCATACACATATTTCTCCATGTACAAGTGGAAATGGGTTAGATAGAAATGTGATGTGTGCAAGAAATGACAAATCCTTCACATAATTGAGTTAAATTGACGGATGAAATTGGTGTATAACAGCCGTCAACAGTCCCAAGATATCCATACCCCACACGGCGAATGGCCATGTCGGAGGTATCATTTGTAGAGGTTGAGCTGGTGTGTAAATTTGTTCGCATGAAACTGGCATGCTTCGCATTTCTTCACTAGCTCGGTTGCATCCTGGAGTGTTGTAGGCCAGTAAAAACCATGCCGGAAGGCTTTACCGACCAGCGTGCAGGAAGACGCGTGGTTCCCACACTCGCCTCCATGGATTTCCGCGAGGAGCTCGCGGCCTTCTTCCCTTGTAATGCATCGCATTAGGACGCTATTGGCACCACGCTGATAGAGATCCCCTTCTACCAGTGTGTATCTTTTGGCCAATCTGACTATCCGGTCAGCAGATACATTGTCTTCAGGAAGGATGTTGTCTTTCAAGTAGCTTCAGATCTCCGAGATCCATGCATCAGAGCTGACTTGAGCTTCTGAGTCTTGCGTGTTGGGTTGCTCGAAGCTTCCTGCAGCACCTACGACCCTTGATGGACGCCATGGTAACAGGGCCATCGAGATCGCCAGCTTCGAGGTGCTGGTCTCGACCCCTTCGCTCAGTTCGGCAGGCTGAGCTGTTGGTCTTGACAATCTCTGGACAAAGGTTCTGTCGGGAACCGGAGCTCCGGTTGAAGCTTTCGTCGAGAGTTCGTCAGCTTCAGCATTGTTCTGACGCTGGACATGGCAAAGATTCAGGACTTCAAAATCCTTCTGAAGCTTCTGGACTTCAAGGAGATATGCAGCTAGTTGAGGGTTGTTGCAGCAGCATTCACCTTTAACTTGTTTTATAATGAGCTATGAATCACCCTTTACCAACAGCTGCTTGACACCATATGATAGTGCCACCTTGAGCCCATAGATTAGTGCTTCATACTCTGCCATGTTGTTGGTCACCTTGAAGTCAAGGTGAAACATGTATTTGACCTTCTCCCCAGTCGGAGCGAGGAGAAGGATTCCAACTCCAGCCCCCTTCTTCTGCATGGAGCCATCGAAGTAGAGAGTCCAGTGAGGCTCAGGGAAGACCGGAACCTTGGGTTTTGGCTTCTTCTCACTGGGGCTCCCAGGATTTGATGGAGAGGGGGTCCATTCCACCACAAAGTCTTCCAATGCTTAACTCTTGATTGCTTGTCTTGGGACAAATTCAAGATCGAACTCAGCCAATTTCGCTGCCCACTTTGCAATGTTCCCAGTAGAGTTGGGCTTATGCAAGATTGCACGTAGTGGATAAGAGGTTACCACTGAAATCTTGTGAGCTTGAAAGTAGTGACGAAGCTTCCTAGAGGTAATAAGAACTGCATAGAGCACCTTATGCACCTCTAAATACGAGTCTTGGCGTCATGGAGTACCTCACTGATGAAGTACACTGGGCGCTGGACTGTTTGGGCCCTCCTGGAAGGGCCCGGAGCTTCCTTCTCATCAACCCGGACCCTCCTGGAGGGTCCGGAGCTTCTTCGGGGACCTCCAGGTTCTTGCTAGAGGAACTCAGAGCTTCTTTTGGAGTGACCCAGACCTTCCTGGAAGGGTCCGGATCTTCTTGCTCAGCAACAGTAACTCCTTCATTTGAAGGAGGTCGATCCTCTGGTGTCTCACCTCGAGGATCCGAGTCTGGGGGCTGGGACCCAGACTCGCCCTCAGATAACTTCAAACCTTCCTGGAGGGGTCTAGATTCCTGAATTGGGGATGGTTCTGGTCTTTTCGCAACCAGTACCATGCTAACAACTTCGTCATTTGCTGAAATGTAAAGCTGAATTGGCTCACCAGGATTCGGAGCTACCAAAGTTGGTAGAGTGGTGAGGAGCTGCTTCAGCTCTTGGAAAGCCTTTTCTGCTTCTTCAGACCATTGGAATGGTCCGGACTTCCTCAATAATTAGAATAAGGGTAGCGCCCGTTCAGCCAGTCTTGAGATGAACCGGCTGAGGGCTGCTAGACACCCAGTTAGCTTCTAGACATCCCTGATGCAGGCTGGTGGCCGCATGTCTTCAATAGATTTAATCTTCGCCGAATTCACTTCTATTCCTCGGTGGTTCACCAAGAATCCAAGAAGCTTTCCGGAGCTAACCCCAAAGACACACTTGTCTGGGTTCAGCTTTGTGCGTGTGATTCGCAACTTGTCGAAGACAGCTTGCAAGGTGTCAAGAAATGACTCCTTGTTCTTGATCTTGATGACGATGTCATCGACGTACACTTCCACTACATCTCTGATGAGCTCTCCAAAAGTTTTGTACATAGCTCGCACAAACGTTGAAGCAGCGTTTTTGAGACCAGATGGCATGGCAGTGTAGCAATATAATCCATCTAATGTGATGAAGGCAGTATGCTCTTCATCTTCGCTAGACATTCTGATTTGATGATACCCATAATATGCGTCTAGGAAACACAGTAATTCACACACGGAGGTGGAATCCACTATATGATCTATTCTAGGTAGTGGAAATGGATCCTTTGGACATGCCTTATTCAATGTAGTGTAGTCGATACACATCCAAAGCTTCCCGCTGGCCTTAGGTACAACGACTGGGTTTGCCATCCATTTTGGGTGGAAGACCTCCTGGATGAATCCAGCTTCGAGCAACTTCTTCACTTCTTGACGTATGAAGTTTTGTCGCTCTACTGATTGCTTCTGAGGCTTCTGGTGTACAGGCCGAGCGTCGGGATAAATCTTCAGATTGTGCTCAATCACCTCCCTAGGGATCCCAGGCATTTGTGACAGTTGCCAGGCAAACACGTCGACGTTAGCCCGGAGGAAAGTGATGAGCGCGAGTTCCTATTTGTCGTTTAGACCTCCCGATATACGGGTGGTCTGAGCGGCATCGGAACCAATTTGGACGACTTTGACGGGAATGTCGGTGTCGCCGCTTGGTTGCACACGAGGTGCAGAGGTTGAGCCTCGATGACGAATGCTCGGGGGCTTCGGAGCTTGCTCCTTTCCGGATTCTTCCTCCTGCACTGTAGCAAGCGCGTGGAGTTCTTCCAGAGCAGTAACTCCAGCACTGCAATCTCCGCGGATCCGGAGAACGCCTGAGGGTGTTGGCATCTTCAACACCAAGTAGCCATAATGAGCAGCAACCATGAATTTGTATAAAGCTGGTCTGCCCAAGATGGCGTTGAATGGCAAGTTGATCCACACCACATCGAAGACCAACTTCTCGGTCCTGTAATTCTTCCGAGTTCCGAAGGTCACCGGGAGAGTAATGGCACCGAGTGGAGTTATGGCCCCCAGACCTACTCCGGAGAAAGGTCGGGAGGGGCGAAGGTCCGAAGGTCGAAGCTGAAGCTTGACGAAGGCTTCGAAGCTTATGAGGTTCAGCCCTGAACCTCCGTCCACCATTACGTGGTGGAGCTGGATGTTGTTGATGGTCGGAGATACCATCAGTGGAAGTTGGCCAGCTCCAATCATGTTCCGAGGGCAGTCCGAAGCATCGAAGGTGATGGCAGTATCCATCCACTTCCGATGGGGCTCCACCCTGGCGGTGGGAGCTATAGAGGCCATGTCCCGTCACATTGTCTTGAGGACTGGGCAGTAAGTGATGTCCCATGAACCACCAAAGATGGTGTTCATGGTCTTCCGATGCTCGTTGTCAGAGATGTCAGAGTTGTCGTCCACGGAGGTGTAAACGGCCTTCAAGACCTTTTTGGGGTCTTGAAAGCCTAACTCCTCTTCAGCTGGAGCTTCATTGACTTTTTATTTTCCTTCCCTTTGACGGAAAGGAGCTTCTTCCCGGCGCTTGATGTAGCGCTCAGCAAGGTTCTGGACCTCTCGGCAGTTTTCCAGGTTGTGTCTATCTGTCTTGTGTATGGGACACCACATCTTGGAGTTGCCACCGTCTTCAGACGACGGTCGAGGTCATTTCTTGGGGTGTGGCCCCCGGCCACCCAGAGTTGCGGCAGCAGCGGCAGTAGGTGTGCCGGCCGACGGCTTCTTCTTACCGTTGGACTTTTTCTTCTTTTTGCCACTCCCGGAGGTAGTGGCTTCAGCCTTCGAGGATTTTTTGTTGACCTCCGGAGGTGGTTGGGAGTGCATTTCACGGCCCTCCGCGGCCTTGGCACACTTGTCTGCCAAGCTGAAGAGTTTCGTAACGTTGGTGACTTCCTTGCTCGCCAGCTTCTCCAGCATATTCTTATCTCGAACGCCCTGTCTGAATACTACAATAACAGATGCACTTGAGATAGAAGGAATGGTATTTTGTACCTGGGAGAACCTCTGGATGAAAGATCGCAAGGAGAGGACTCTCCCCCTTTTTGCTTGACTGCAAAAAGGTCCAGTTCCGTGCCTGGTCGGGTGTATGAGCTCCCGAAATTGGCAGTGAACTGTTGGCACAGCTCCGCCCAACTATTGATGGAATCAGGCGGAAGGCTCATGAACCAAGACCTAGTGGTCCCAGTCAAAGCCACAGGGAAATAGTTGGCCATAACGGCCTCATTTCCCCCAGCCGCAAGGATAGCGGTGGAGTAGATTTGAAGAAATTTGGCGGGATTAATAGTCCCGTCAAATTTCTCTGGTGGGTGAGGCCGGAACTTTTGCAGCCACCTGCCATGCGTAGGTGCATGGCCAAGGCAGAACAGCCTCCTCCTACTCCCTCAGGAGCAGGGCTGTCCCGAGCCTCTCTCCTCTCGCGAGCACGCTTGATGTGGATGTGTCCGTCCTGTTGTCGGTAACAACGATCGAGCTCCGCCCAGAGGTCATGAGTCGAAAGCCTCGTTATCGTGTGAGTACGTCGCGACCCAGAGGGCAGTGACGTCGCCTGTTGAGACGTAGCACGCCTCCCGAGCTGTGAAGCTTGCGGACTGAGTCTACCTGATAAGGTCCGACGCTACGACGGGGCCCGCCCCGAGGGGGGGGGACCTTGATTACTGATGCGATCGGCTGCTGCTGCAACCAGATGATCCACATCAGCTCTCCATTGCTCCATCGCACCCTGGGGTGCCTCTGGAGGCGGTGGACGTTGGAGAAGAGCATGCGCAACATTAAGCGTGTGTTCGGGGTTGTTGTTTGTCGATGCAGTGACTGACGCGGATGCCCCATCTCGTTGTCGAACTTGATTCACCGGTGCGGATGGTGGCGGTGGTGGCATGACTCCTGCTGGAGCCACAGTACCTACTGGCTGCTGCATGTTGGAGGGATTGCCTCCAGCAGGTTGCACAGCATGGTTACCGTTGGATGATCCAGCAGCAGAATTCACCATCTTCGAATCTCAGGCGTTGCGCCCCTTCCTGGCGCGCCAACTGTCAGGGTCTGGTTCTGGCAATTCTCTCGGTACTACCGTTGGCAGCCCGTGGAGTTTTATAGTTCGGTTAGGGCGCGCGGAGATTCAGAAAAAGATGGCGACTTGACATGAGGATTTACGTGGTTCGGGCTGCCTGAGCGTAATACCCTACTCCACGGGGTGTGTTGTTGTATTGAGCGTCTGAGTGCTTGTGTGTGAGAGACCAGAGTGTATGGGCATCTGGATCTGAGTGCGTGTGCTCCCTTGTGTATCGCTCGGCCAGTCCTTTATAGTACAAGGACTGGTTGTTACATCATCAGCCTGGCCCGACATGTGGCCCTGGCGGTTACTAATGCTTAATACACAGTTAATGTACTTAATTCCCCTTAACAGCGTGGTAACGCGCCTTGATAGTGGCGTTACTGGTGTTAAGGGTCCTCTGATCGTGTGTCATTAAGATAGCAATAATGACACATAATCAGGTCTTTGAGTCTTTAGTGTTCCTTAAAGGTCCGAGCCGTTGGAGGTCCACCAATCTGTCTGTCGAGGTTGAAGGTCCGGCAGTTGGACGCGTGGCAGCTCTGGAGCTTGCCGTCCTGGACGAGTAGGTCCGGTCTTGTTGTACACGTGTCGGTACCGGAGCTTCCCTCTGTCAGGGGTCAGGTCTGGGGGTGCCACACAGGTATCTAGTCCGGAGCTTTCCCATGTATGGAATGTAGCTCCGATTTTATGATACACGTGGCGGCACTGGGACTAACCATAGAAGGGAGGTAGGTCCGGTTCTGTGTGACACGTGGGGCCGTTGGAGGTCTTCAACTCAGATAGGTAGAGTTCCTTTGCACTCTTTGCAGTTACAAGGGGTATCCGGTACGCAGGGTACCGACACTTACATAACAAGTAAATACCTTAAGAGCCTAAGTACAAGCACCATCCTAAGGCAATGACTAACCTAAACATTTTTGAAACCAATGTTGAAAACAAGCACTACATTACTCATATTAAAATAATCACATTAATACCTAATTAGACTATAGTGAAGGTACATGATGTTTATGATAATATAATAAGAGCATTATAATAAGATTATAATGACATCTATACCTAACACATGCATGGAATCCACTACCAAACAAGAAATGTTTCATCCAAGTATATGAATAAATAAAGACAGATAATAATATTATAAAACATAATACCACAAATACAAGAGAAGATACATGAGCCATACCTTTCTCAATTTGGACTTAGGACTAGAGGCTCCTCTCTACAGCCTAACCTACACTAAGGGACTAAGAGCACTAGTGTAATATAAGAGAGAATGCATGAGTGGTGTGTGTGAGAAGTGAGCCACCCCCTCCTATTTATACACGGAGTAGAGGCGGTTCCCGCCACAATTAGCCTGTGAATCAGTCTTCACCGCCTTCAGGGAGCCATGAGGAGCCAACACGTTGAGGAAGCCCAAGTTTGGCGCCAGGGCAAAGTCGGCCGACTATGGGGGTCGACCGATCTCGTCCTGGCCCCCTTTCGGGTGTGCTTCCTCAGGTGACTTCAAGGTGGGCCCGTATCCCCTTCTTGGGTGATACATCGTTGGATCTCCTCGGATACGCCTGGAAAGGAGTCATGGATCCATGTGGTGTCATGTGTCGTCGTGTGATTGGCCGGGATGGCACTTTTTAGGATTGCTCCCCTCATTCTCTATCATTTCTGCATAAAAACTCCTACATGCACTATTTCTCCAAGTACAAGTGGAATTATGTTAAATCTAACTATGATGTGTGTAAAAAATATTTAATCCCTCACATAATTGAGTTATATTGATGGTCAAAATTGGTATATAACGACCGTCAACACCAAACAGTTCCATTGATTTGGGAATCCAAGGTGTTGAAGCATAGTTAGGATTGCATTGTGTTCCATCGTGTAAAATTCTTTAAAGAAGTCCAGCTTGAGTGCAACAACTCCCTTCTTAGACTTGTGACATTGATGTAAAAATTCATATGCCCAAGCCACACAGGCTTGTATAGTTCTTCCCTTGATAAATCCATACTGAATTTTGTGAATAATTCTACTAATCACTTTTTGCAATTTGTTTGTCATGAATTTAGTGATGATCTTGTATGCACAATTTAGAAGAGCAATGGGTCTGTAGTCATTTGTTGATGTAAGGTTACTCATTTTTGGTATGAGTGTGTTATAGGAGTTATTGATTGCCTTTAAATCTATTCCTCTTTGGAAAAAATCATCACAGAGCTTGTAGAAATCATGTTTTACAATATTCCAGCATTTCTTGAGAAGAAGACCACTAAAGCCGTCCGGCCCTTGTGCTCTATCTTTAGGCATGTTGTGTACCACCTTATCGATCTCATCATGTGAGAATGCCTATGAGAAGTTTTCCAAGTTGTTGTGCTTTATGACTAGAAGATCCAGATTAAAGAGCATAACCGGGTTAATGGTCTCTCCCATTCTGTTCTTGTAAGTTTTTAAGAGGTGGTCTTCTTTCTCTTGATGACTATACAAGGGTTCTCCTTCATCATTTTCTATAATTGGAATGTTGTTAATTCTCATGCGTTGGAAGCTGCAGCGTGAAAAAACTTTGTGGATTGATCTCCAATTTTTGTCCACCTTATCGTATATCTGTCCTTCCAGTACATATTCTGGTAATGGAACAATTTTCTAATATGAGCCTTCAGAATTTTCATGAAATTCCATTCCTGTAGGTACAATGGTATGTTTTCCTCCAATTTATCTAGTATTTGCAGTATCAGTTCGCAATCCTGAATTAGCTTAACCAGATTATTGGTGGATTTACTCCATTGTTTTAGTGTCCTCCTAAGGAGCTTAAATTTGTGAGATATCATAGTAGCCATATTAGACGCCTTAACGTATCTTCCCCGCGTATGCTCCACCAATTAATAAAAGCCTGTCATTTCAAGCCAATAAGATTCAAACCTGAAAATTTGTGGCTTCGGTATAGAAGTATTTATCTGTATCTGATATGGCAAATGATTCGACACAGCCTTAGCCAGGGGCATCAATAATGTATTTGGATATGTTGAAGTTCAATCTGGTGTTGTAAAACACCAATCGAGTTGCTGTAAGAGGGGTCTTTCTTGCATGTTGCTCCAAGTGTACTTTCTCCCTTTTAAGGGGATTTCAAGTAAACCCAAGTGACTGAGAATTCCACTGAAAGTTGTCATGTCTTGAGTACTTCCACCTGGTCTATTTCTGTTTTCCAAAGACCTGTAGAAATTAAAATCTCCGATGAACATCCATGTATATCCTCCGCTATTCCAGTGACATAAACCAACTGATGAAATCTTCTCTTTCTTGACCATGACAGGGTCCATATACATTGGTAAGCAGCCAAGAATCATTGTTCTGCTTAGATGTAAACTTAATGGTTAATGCAAAGTTGTTTAGTTGGATCACCTCCCCCTTGGACTTGGATTCATTCCATCCAGTTAATATCCCACCTGAGGAGCCTATGGAAGGAACATATTCAAATTTTCGCATGTTGTATGGAGTAAACTTTGTGATCATATTATCATCAATGTTGTGCATCTTAGTTTTCTGGATGCAATAGATATCATGTCTGATTCTATAATCATATGTTTCACTGACAAACATTTATCCTTGTTGTTTAAACCCCTTACATTCCATTCTAAAATATTCCGACTTTCGTTTTAATTGGAGCCATTGTAGCCAGTCACAGCTATGCATAAGAACATTTGATTATATAAAATATCACTCCAAATTGTTCCATAACTAGGACAAAATGAAAACACTCCAATGACTAAGTTTCTGCATGGTCCAAAAATCCGTGTAGCTTTCACCTTCCACTCCATCTTTCATCAGGCTTCATCAGCTTAGCTTCTTCCAGCTTCAGCATTATGCTTTGCAGCAAGCAGCATTTCCGCGGTAACCTCCGAAGAGGCTATCCGGCATTTGTCTATAGCTATTAGTTGTATGACAGGGGTTGGGATTTTAGGGAATATTTCATCTTCATTAACAAGATCATTTAAGCCCGGAAATTCAACAGTATTGATGGGATCAGAGAGGGAATCGTTGCCAATGGTAGGATGATGCGACTTTCTCTTCTTGGACTTGGCCTTTGAAGTGTTGGATAGTGCATCAATAGCTTGATCATTTTTGAATCCCTATGAGTTAATCCTTGAACTATTCTCATATGTGCTTCCAGAGGGCCATTGCACTCCTAATACACTTGATAAAGTTAAGAAGGTTGTTCGTGACCTCGGACTGAGCTACGAAAAGATCGATACATGTGTCAATGACTGTGTGTTATTCCGGAAGGACTATTCTCTACTGGATCGATGACCAAAATATGGTGATTTAAGATGGAAGAATAGTACTGATGAGGATGCAAGAGAGGCTTTGCCTTGTGGAAAAGCCAAGAAGCTTGTAGCACGCGAGATTCTACGATACTTCCCTCTTATTCCCTATCTTCAAAGGTTTTATATGGCAGAATCAACAACATCAAACATGCGTTGGCACAAAGAAGAACGTATTGATGATGGAATATTACGCCATCCTGCATATTCGAAAGCATGGAAGCATTTTGATAGCATTCACCCAAATTTATCATCTGATCCTTGCAACATAAGAGTTGGGCTAGCATCTGATGGTTTCAATCCTTCTATAGTAATGAATGTTTCTTACAGTACATGACATGTGATTCTAATCCGTTATAATCTACCACCTTGGTTGTTTATGAAGCTGCCTTATTGGTTGGTGTCAATGATAATTCCTGGGCCAAAGTCACATAGAAACAACATTGATGTGTATCTGCAGCCTTTGATTGATGAGCTACTGAAATTATGGTCTGATGGTGTTGAAACATATGACAGTTCAAAGAAAGAGACATTTCTCATGCGAGCTTCTATATTGTGGACAATAAATGATTTTCCAGCATATGCAATGCTATGTGGATGGAGCACAAAAGGTAGGCTAGCATGTCCATATTTCCATGTAAATATTGACGCCTTGTGGTTGAAACATGGACGAAAGTATTGCTACATGGGTCATCGTCAGTTCCTACCTCAGGATCACCGGTGGCGTCAGGGCAAAGCTTCTTTCAACAACAAGATAGAGAATAGAGAGGCCCCAACATCACTCTCTGGTCACGAAGTACTCTAACAATACGAGACTTTTGATCAAGTGAGTTTAGGACAGACGAATAGTAAGAGAAAGCGCACTGAGGAAGATAGGTGGCATAGTTGGAAGAAGAAAAGTATATTTTTTTCAGCTCCCGTATTAGAAGACATTGCTAATAAGGCATAACTTGGATGTCATGCACATTGAGAAAAACATTTGTGATAGCATATTGGGGACATTGCTTAATATGGATGGTAAAACAAAAGATAGTATACAAGCTCGTTTTGATATGCAGGAAATGGGTATACGGCAAAAGCAACATCCGGTGGGTATGAAAGGGAAGTATGATTGTCCATCAGCATCATATACTTTGCAAAAAGATCAGAAGACCACCTTGTGCAAGTTTTTGGTGGATGTGAATATGCCCGATGGTTATGCCTCAAGCATTAAAAGATGTGTGGACATAACAGCACGTAAGGTATCAGGTCTAAAAACTCATGACTGCCATATTATATTTTAGAAGCTCCTTCCTATTGCAATACGTGACATATTGCCTGGAAAGGTTGTTGAACCTTTAATTGAGTTTAGCATATTCTTTTCTAGAATTTGTTCTAAAGAAATGGCGGAACCAGATTTGGATAAGATGATTGAACAATTTCCTGAAACAATTTGTAAGCTTGAGATGTTTCTTCCTCCCGCTTTCTTTGATATCATGGTACATCTTACAGTCCATCTTGCCAAAGAAGCTCGCTTGGGTGGACCTGTTTCTTACAGATGGATGTATCCAATTGAGAGGTACCTTAGTACATTGAATAGGTATGTACATAATAGAGCTCACCCGGAAGGTTCTATAGCTGAGGGATAGATTATGGAAGAGTGTATGATTTTTTGTAGTCAGTTTTTGGATAACATCAGCACCAAGCTTAATAGGCCAGAACGTCATGAAGCTGCAGCTAGGAATGAACCTTCTCTCGAGTCTAATATATTTACAGAAGTTGATAATTCTAAAAAAGGGTTTAAATGGGGCTAACTTACTATGGTGGAACTACATAACATCAGGCATTATATTATTTCTAATGTTAAAGAGGTCGCTCCATGGATCAAGTACGTATAACTCAGATGTTTTATACTATATTGGATCATGCTTATTGTATATGGCTAATTTAATTTTGTACCCTTTTCAGTGTGCATTTTGAAGAGATGAAAAAGATTCATTCTTCTGATGTTGAAAAACACCAAAGAGATGAGTTTGTTTATTGGCTTCAGAAATGACTAAGTACATGCAAGTTTTTACTTTAATGAAATATTGAACAAATATGTGTTCTGAAGTTGGTTTATCGATGACCCCTTTTATACTAATTAATGTGTACAGATTATGACATTACACAAATAAGGTAAATGATTGATTATCTGTATGCATTATCTAGAGGACCTGATCGTTGGGCATGTTTTTTTAGTCGATCATTCATAAATGGCTTCTTCTTTCGAATAGCAGAGGTGGAAAAATATTTACAAACACAAAACAGTGGTGTTGTTGTTCGGGATGGTGATCATGAGTGGTATGGAGTAATCAAGAAAATGATTTCTATTGATTTTGAAAAAAATCAAGAGGTTCTGTTATTTGAATGTGACTGGTTTGATCGGCCTCATTCCGGTCAGAGCCAAAGCAGAGGCTACAAAATGGATCAATACGGAATGATAGATGTTGACACTACTCTTTCTCAATTTAAGTATGAGCCTTAAATTCTAGCCACCCAAGCAGAACAAGTTTTTATGTTTGAAGTGTGAAGCAACCTAAATGGGCTACAGTTGTTAAAATGAAGCCATGAAACCTTTTTGCCATGCCCCTGGAGACAGTGAAAATAATATCACTGAGACGATGGAGATTGAGAGATTTGATGATCGACGACTTACTGATATAAATGAGGATAGGACCGCATGGGATAGGAATGAAATTGAGGGAGCGACCGGTGATGCTTCCGCTCTTTCAAATGAATATGATGATGACAATGACGATGATGATGATGATACATATATCAATGATGGTATTGTACCTCCAATATTGGGGGAGGACAGTGAAGATGATGATTTTTTTATATAAGTACCGTGTGAGCTAGCTGTATGTGAACTATTTGGTTTTTTTTTGAAAATATAGAAGTCGCTATTCTATTTAGCAGCAAGCTTAGAAGCAAGCTGATATTAAATCGTGGTGAGTCGTGGCAAAAGTTCGTGATGCAACGATTGTGTTCTGTGACGATAGATCCTAACGCCACGAACTGGTAAATCGTGGCAAAAGTTCCTAATGCAACGATTGTGTTCCGTGGTGATAGATCCTAACGCCACGAACTGGTGAATCATGGCAAAAGTTCCTAATGCAACGATTGTGTTCTGTGACGTTAGATCCTATCGCCACGAACTGATGAATCATGCGAAAAGTTCCGAATGCAACGATTGTGTTTTCGTGGCAATAGATTTTAATGCCACGAACTGATGAATCGTGGCAACAGATCCTAATGCAACAATTCTGTTCTTTGGCGATAGATCCTAACGTAACGAACTGGTGAAGCGTGGCAAAAGTTCCTAATACAACGATCGTGTTTCGTGGCGAAAGATCCTAACGCCATGAACTGGTGAATCGTGGAAAAAGTTTCTGATACAACGATTTTGTTTCACGGCGATAGATCCTAACGCCACGAACCGGTAATTCTTGGCAACAGATCCTAATACAATGATAGTGTTTCATGGTGATAGATCCTATCACCACGAACTGGTGAATCGTGGCAAAAGTTCCTTGTGCAACGTTTGTGTTTTGTGGCGATAGATCATAACCCCAAGAACTGGTGAATCGTGGCAAAAGTTCCTAATGCAACGTTTGTGTTTCGTGGCGATATATCCTAATGCATGAAGTGGTGAATTGTGACAAAAGTTCCTAATGCAACGATTATGTTCCGTGGCGATAGATCATAATGCCACGAACTGGTATTTTGTGGCAACAAATCCTAATGCAACGATTGTGTTTCGTGGCGATAGATCCTATCACCACGAACTGGTGAATTGTGGCAAAAGTTCCTAATGCAATGATTGTGTTCCATGGCGATAGATGCTAACGCCACGAACTAGTGAATCGTAGCAACATATCCTAATGCAACGATCGTGTTCCGTGGTGATAGATGCTAACGCCACGAACTAGTGAATCGTGGCAACAGATCCTAATGCAACGATCGTGTTCCATGGCGATAGATCCTAATGCCATGAACTATTGAATCGTAGCAACAGATCCTAATGCAACGATCGTGTTCCATGGCGATAGATGCTAATGCCACGCACTAGTGAATCGTGGCAACAGATCCTAATACAACGATCGTGTTCTGTTGCGATAGATGCTAATGCCACGAACTAGTGAAGTGTGGAAAAAGACCAAGCTTACTGCAACGATTTAGTATTCATTGCAATACAATCGTTGCAACAGAGTGGGATCCTTGTAGTGAGTGTGAGGATGCCCCCGAATCGACAAACCAGTCGAAGTTCGTTGGGGTGCAGTAGAGGCACTATTCAGTGCCGAGAGAAGCGCTTGTTGATCTCATGCCGAGTTTTGTTTAGCTGATGGAGAGGTGGCCGTGTAGCCGACATAGTCGGTCGCGCCGGGAGCAGCAAACATCGCGTGTTGCTTTGAAGAGCGGGGGCGTGGACCCAGTACGCCAGCACCAGGGACGTGAAAGGGCATTGGCCAGGCTTGCACCATGCATGTCCAAGGATTAAAGTTTGAACGCCAGTTTCTGGGGCCGGGAGAACATGGTGGATGTGTCGAAGGCTGCCACAGGTTGTTGTTGTTGGACTTGCTACGTCCATTAAAACGTCCAGCACCACAATTGCGACTGCCAGATCCACCACCTCTATTAGAATTCGAGGAACTCTGCTGTTGTGGGGACTTAGCAGAATCATTGTCGGTGGCCGCGAGTGAAACACTCCAGATATGAACACCTCTGGACGCTACTAAAACCATCTGAACATTCCTACTAAGTAAGAAAAATATTAAAAATTTTGGCATAGTCTTCCTTGAAAACTCTGTCATCCGTGGGCAGCAAAACACAATAACAGGCATAATATTATATAGTAACACTATTGAACTCACTTTCATTCCCACAAGTGAATTAAAGACTCAAATAACCACACTAGAGTCTCAACGACACAAAAAGTATGTAATTAACTAAGAATATTAATAAACTAGGCTTATTAAATGGTTTGCGTGCTCAAGTACAAATGCTACCCTCTTCCCAATGCATGTCTGATCAACGGGTACCTAAAAACCAAATAAACACAAGAGTGAGTAAAAATACTCAGCAAATACACTTAGAGCTTGAAGAATAATAGAATAAAATAGAATGAAATGTAGCGATACTTGAACTCGAAATGAAGAACAACGAGATATTAGTTTCCGTCTGAAACGTGGACACTTGAATTCTCCTTAGCATTTACCAATAAAGCCGAGCAAGTGGGGTCAACATTTACTCACAATAATTTGAATATAAGAATGACTCCTAACTTAACCGGTACTTGAAGGTTAATTAAATGAATATCTTGAATCTTGAACATGAATAAAATAGAATCATGAAGCATTGAATCTTGAAACTTCAAATAACGAATTAAAAGCGCGAAAAAAAAGCATAATCACGAGCAATTCACACATATTAGAATAAAACCCGTCATGCACTTGCCTTAACCTCGGCGAGTACTAGGAGACACCCTTTTAATATCGGAACCCTCCAAGTCTGAGTCAACAAGGTGGCGCACTGCTAACCATTAGCAAGACGGCCGAACATCGAACACTTAAAATCAGATCAAGGCTATATCTAGTACTAGCAGCAGTAAGCAAATTAATTAGCGGCAATTGCAGGAAATAGAATGGCAAGACAGTTGCAGCAGCTAGCTAATAATAATGCTTGATCTTTGGTTCTATTAAACAACACAATTTCTTATCTAATCAAGATTGTGAGTCTAACATGAATAATAATTAAATAGCAGCAACAATTAGTACGATGCAGCAGAAAGTAGATCGAGTCAAAGGCAAAACGAGGCAAACGATCAAGCAGAAGCAATACTAGATATCTCAAGACAGCACCAGCAAATGCTAAGTAGTGGAGCAGCATGTAAGCAAAACAGAGCAAAGCAACCAACAGCAGCAGGGAAAACGACAGGCAAGCAAGCTGTCACGGCAAACTTTCGTTTCTCTCTTTTCTTGCTATTTTGTTTATTCCACTGCAGCAAAGTTCGCTTGGTTTCCCATCTCAGGGAAGCAAGCACATCAGGCCAACTAGCAGGCGCAGACAAGCAGCAAGTAATTCATGTAGCAGCATATGTAGCAAATCAAAGGCAAGTCAAATAAGCAGTGGTGAGGGCAGCACGGTAGAGCAACTGCTGCATCGGTACTTACAAGGCTGAACCACCACTCGGGACTTTAAGCGGCAGCAAAGGGCAATGCTTGCAGTGGCAGCAGGCCGCACGTACTCCGCACAGGAAGGGTGTGCACGGGGATGGCCTTCTCAGCAACAACCGTTTGGAGGCAACGTGCGTGAGAAAGATCGGCCCTGCAAAATCGTGGCGGCAGCGGGATGAGGGAGAAAAGGATGAAATCCACCAAACAGTTTTTCTTATACTGCAGCTAACCTAGTTTTACAACCAACAGTTCAAAATAAATTGATTCATAACCATCTCATCCGTTCTCTGAATTAAGCTTATGAGTAGTAAAACGGAATCGTCTCGACGAGCCCTACGCATCTACGGTCTCCGACCGTTCATCAAATCAAAGCTTCAAGAAGTAAAAATTTGGTCAACCGTATGTGTTTGTGGCCACAAAATTATAATTATTATTTTTTCCTAAAATATTCAGGGTATTACAACGAGGGCTTGGTGAGCGACAGTCGTCGCACATTGGGAGTCAAAGAGCTCCTCCATGAGAAGGCAGGACCTTGCGCTGAGGAATGTGTGTGGCGGTTGTCGTGTCGTGATAGCAGAGATGGTGTGGCTGTACTTTGGATTAAGACTGCGCTTGAGATTCAGGACCTGCCTTTGCTCGGAGACGGGTTGGCCAACGTCATGAAGATTGTCGGCCAAAGCTTTGAGTTTGGCAGTAGTCCTAGATGCTGGAATCTCCTTGCGTGAGGTTGTGAAATTCGGCTTCGTAGAACACGGTGCGCTGTAGTTGATTGTTGTGGAAGAGTTGATCTATGACATGTCATAGAGAGTAGACATCGGTCTTCTGTTGTTATACAATCTTCCAAACCTCCGGTGCACACATCGTGTAAATTCAATGGACCAGGCACTGGTCAATTCGGCACCATACGGTGTCCTGATGAAGAAGAGGAGTAGGAGCCTCGATGTGGGATGAGAGACCGAATTTGCCGATAGCCGAATCAAAGAACATCCTCCAATCAACTGGTTTGTGAGTTCAAGAGTGACCGGAACATGGGAGCGAATGTTCATGGACTGTAGAACATCGACATTGAATGTAGAGGAGGAAGAACAAGATGTGTTGCCGGGTCGAGGATCAGAGGTTCTAGAGGAAGGAGGTGAGGATGCGGTAGATCTGTGGCTGGGGGGCAACCTCGGGTTGTACTCCATTGCGGAGGCAACCGGGGAAGATTATGTGGCATGGACTCGTGATACCATGTAGAATAGTGATAGTCTACTGCTCCACACATCACAAGCGTACAGATACATCAATACTTATAGAGGTGTGTTACACGTAGTCCTGGTTACAAGCCGTTGAGATCCAGCGCACATTCAGGGACGTGCTTTGAGGATAACAAAAATTTAAAGTGCGTATCTTGAACATAATGGACATGAAATGCAGCAGGTGATCCTCCAAAGCAACAATTTAGAGCCAAACTTACTGTTTTTTCAGTAAGTCTAAAGGTGAATCTTCGAAAAATTGCCAATAAATAGAAGGAACCATTTGGATCGGATGAAGGATGGTAAACTGCAGAACCAAACCTTAGGAATACTTCATTGCGGAAGTGCTTACCTGGCGTAAAGTCCCAATTACGTACCAGATAAGCCAGGTGATTATCTTCTTCTAGTTCAAGTAGCTTCTCCGATCGAGAGTCCATCTTCCCAGGTGGAACAAGCGATCACAACAGGTGTGTGACTGATATGATGACGTGAGATGGATGGGCATCAAAGGAGGTGATGGTTGGTTCCCTCCAGTAGTGCTGAGCCGATGAAGATGAACAACAGGGAGACAAACAGAGAGTCGCCGAAGTCCGTCAGATGATCCGTTGGGTATGCCGGAGAGATATTGTGAGTGGAGGTGTTCTGGAGTCGTGTGGTGGCCGCCGGCGCCGGGTGGCAGCCAGCGTGGGGGGAGGGGGCGCTCTTCCTCCGCCGTGGACCAGTTGTGAGGAAGGTTCAGCGTTTTGCACATCTTCTGTTGTTTATTATTTTTGTTCTGAAATAAATAATGTCTAGAACTGCTATTTTAGTTTAAGTTAAACTAGAAATTTCAATAAAGTGGTAATCCAACATCCCCTATTTTACAGATTTTGTCCATGCCGAGATTTTTTTAAGTTGAAACAGGCTGGAGTCACAAGTGACCGATCAATATAATAACGGTGAAACCTTCGTGTTATGATATTCCACACCATCTTCTAGCACATTAAACAACCCCTTTGTGCCCGTCATGTTCTTTCACCACAGCTGCTATACTGGCCCACCAACGCATCGGCTGCTGCCATTTTTCTTGCAATTTTTTTCACGCAGCTGTGTGCATGTGTGTATAGCGAGTTTTCCTGCAATTTTTTTCCAGCGCACTGTTTGCCCTAGTTCAGTCCAAAATCGTCAGTAGCACTGCTGTGGACCGAGCACAACGAGGCCCAGCCACAATAGAAGAGGTCCAACCTGCGCAAGATCAAGAAAGATTCTATAAGATTTATCTATAAGAATAAATCCCTAATAAATCAGATTAGAATTAAAAATTAAGGAATAAAAATTGATTAGGAAATAATAGATTGAGGTGGTTGGGATGCAACAACAGACTCTAGAGGCGCGGCAGGGGTCTTCTAGCTCCTATATAATGTTACCCCTGCCTCTCATGTAATGCATCGAAGAATAATGAAATTTCTCTAGAGGGCTCTACCTACATTCGTTCACCGGACTGGGGATTAGCCCATCCCTGATGACAGTATCTCACCACAATTCACAACATTTGGTATCAGATTCATCTCAGCGGATCGCATCATGGCCGCCGCTGAGCAAGGTCATTGGGTTGTGACCAAGAAAGATCTCACCGCTCTGATGGCCTCCATCAACCGTCTGCAGGCATAGATGGACATCACGGATCGCATCATGGACAACCATGACTGATGTTTGGACCGATTGGAGAAGGCTAGAAACATAGAGGGCTCTGTTTCAAAGAGGACTCCGCCGTCACGACTGCAGCCACAAGGACGGTGCGCACCTGATCCCCTCCATCTCGTCGTCCTTGCGCTCGGCACGGAAGTGGATTGAGTTGCCACAAGCGACTTCCTCACCGACGCATCCGCCAATCTACGCCTCGCGCCCGTCTCTGCAAGCTCGTTCCCTCTGATCCGGACCGTCCTGACTACAAATCGAGTGGATTCGACACTGCCTTGCTGCTTCGTCTCTCAACTGCACCCACAATGAAGCTTAGGAGTCGAGCGAAGAGTCGTCCCAATTCTGCCTCAATTGACCACGAGCAGCGCTCGAGTCCAGTGGCCTTCGATCAGATCTGCCCGAGCGCGCGTCGCTGCAGTCCTCCTGCACCGGATTTTGCCGCTGCGGGTGGTCTCTCCACTTCCCCTGCTGACTCTGCGCTGTTTCCGATCATGGTCTTCAATCGGTTGCATTACGATGGCCTACGCTCCTTCCGCTCCACGCCAAAACACGGGCGGGCTCAACTCTTCAAGTTCTACGGTGGTCGGCCTCGTTCTTCTCGTCGGCCTCGTCCCCTGCGGTGGTCTCTATTCTCGGGCTACTCGCTTCTACATCAAGCCTGACCCTGCTGCGCTCCGCATGGATTGGCGGACGTGCTGCCATTCCATCGTGAGCTTCTAGATCTTCGGCTCCAAAGCGAACGAGCGCCCAGTTCCCGCGCCCGCTCCACGATCTACTGAGCGCCTGCCAATTCGCGCGCTGGAGGTTTTTCCCTCAACAATTGGAAGGAGGCCGACTTCGTCAAGGTCAATGACGATGAGGTCACCTTCCTCACCAAGGGTGATGCCAATGACAAGAAGAATGTCATTTGGTTTGATGGTCTCAAGCTCCTCATCATCACAGACGGAAACAAAAAGATGCAGATACTTCACCAAGGACAAGGTGCACACAATCGACATCACCAGCGCCGACTCCTCCGTCTATGTCATCTCCGACGACCAACCCAAGACATGGCCCCCATCGGCACCAGACTTCCTAATGATCGTACCACGATGCCAAGCTGAGAGACATGGCTATTTTCATCGCCACGAGGAACATCCTACTCGAGGTCGTTGTCAGCATCGCAAGACTACACCATGCTTCACCACTCTGAAGACTCAGCTCGAGGATGAGCTGATGTTGGAGAAAGGAGAAATGTTGTGGACTAGGCCCACAAGCAAGCTTAGCCGAAATGTTGTGGACTAGGCCCACAAGGAGGCTTAGCTGCAACAGTAGACGCCCAACCTGCACAAGATCAAGAAAGATTCTAAAAGATTTTTCTAAAGGAACAAATTTCTAATAAATCATATTAGAATTAAAGATTAGGAAATAAAAGATTGATTATAAAATAAGAGATTGAGGTGGTTAGGGAGGATCCCAACCACCTGAGCACAGCGGCCGGCCCTAGGGGCGCGGCAGGAGGTCTCTTGACCCCTATATAATGTCACCCCTGCTCCTCGTGTAATGCATCGAAGAATAAAAGAATTACCCTAAAGGGTTGTTCCTACTTTCGCTCACCAGATTGGAGATCAGACCATCTCCGGTGACACTATCACCACCACGATTCACAACAAGCACGCACGCTTGCGTGTGGCACAGACAAAAGCTTTGTGATTTACTTGTATGTGGCCGATCGTGGTTTATCTAGTAGATTTGCAGAAACATTGTGATTTGTTTGTCTGGGCCTGCAACACCTTTTATTGAAGCGACTATTGTGATTTTACCCCTGGTTTGAAAGTGAATTACGATTTTATCCTTCAAATTGAGAGTTTGTGAATTTGCCCCTATTTTTTCGAAACGAAGTCAAAGAATGCCCCTACTTTGTTAGTGGGTGTTAACAGTGTTATATATGAGTAAAAAGACATAAATACCTTTGTAATTTTACCCCTACTTTTAACTTATATTTGTGATTTTACTCCTATTTTAATATAACCACATTAACATATTGAGGATGTATTTTTGTAGAATTTTGAACACAATACTATATATATATATAATTATAATTATTGAGTTCGAAATGATGTCAAATTTGCCACATTTCTGTTGCAATTTCAATAATATTTTAGCAATATTTCAGAAACATTTCAACCACTTTGATTATATTTCAACATTATTTTCACAACATTTCAACATTATTTACACTATATTCTAGCAATGTTTTGAGAGCATGATAGCATTATTTACACAATATCTACAACATTTTTGCAATATTTACACAACATTTACAACACTTTTGCAATATTTAAACAACATTTCAACAACAATATTTTGGTAGCACAATGGTGCCCCAGCGCAACCTGCTGCAAAGTTAAGTCTCAAGCCACATGTCAAGCTCCGGAAGGCAACATTGCAATCCAAATCTTCAGCGCCCAATCTTGCTGCAGAAATAAAAGATAGAAACATGTGAGCTGTAACTCAAGGAAATTCTTCTACAGAACTCAGTGATATTCAAGAAAGAGCATCCAAGGTGTCCGATTAGTGAGACAGTGGATGATATTGGTGGTTTCCATTGATGAAGACATTATTGAACTATCAACATCTGAACAAGAAAACTATAGCAGTGTCAATTGTACTACTGGATCTAAGCGGGAGATTAGGCAAAAGTCAAGAGTTGATATAGAAGAACCACAACAGCAGGTTGTTGAAAATGATAATAATCGGGTATCTTCACGGCGTGAGATGTCACACCCGGTTTTATTAAGCATAAAACCAGCTGCAAAATACATGTATGTCAGGATCAGTTTCACCATACATGTACGACAAGTAGTGATAAAAAGTTCTATATCGCATGAAAACAACATTTATACCTTTCAAAAGAATTTTGAATAGCAGCAGAAGAGGAAAAACTCTATAGCAACCACAGACAAATCGACTGGCAGCAACGCGACCTTCTGCACACCGTCTTCAATAGAAATTTGCCTTCGGTGAATCTTCTCTTCACTGAGCAGCATTTATAGAAAAAAATACAACAAAGCAAGTGTGAGTACCATCCCGTGGTACTCAGCAAGTGTGGGAAATAAACGACATAAAGGTCAATCAAAAGAGAAAAAGGCTGATAGTGGCTTAAGCACTAAGCATTAAATCTATCCTTAGCTTTCATTAGCAACCTACATCTAAGTGAATAATCCCAACCATAACAATAATAATAATGTAATAATGCTAATATCATTTCCAACCATCATCTCAACCATCGACTAATTATGAATTCAGCACCAAGCCGCTCTTGTCCATGAGCACGGCTGTCATGACAGTTTTCCAATCTCTGCAGAGAATGTATCATTTACCCACAAGACGTGATTTCATACCCTGTTGCCAGGTGGACTAAGTAAACCTCCCTGATGCCAGTGGCGGCCAACCACAATACACACTTTCGTAGGTGTGTGGCCAGGAGATCACTACGAGGTCTTTACAAAGGATTCTCCCGACGCGTACTAGCCCTCTGAGGTTTCACCCCTGTACAAAAGTGTGAGCCGCTACACCGCGTATCAACACCCCAGTTGCCCCCTCTTGAGCCATGCAGATCCCAAGGCAGTACACCCTGAACCAATTCCCTGCATTATCCAATCACCAATACTACGCCGGGAGAGGCCTAATTAATTGACCAAGTTGCCCCATACTCAGTCTTCTGGCGATACTATAAAGCTTAGTGACTTCATCCATAAACCGGTACTTAGAATCTGGCGAGGTCCAAACTCCAATCCCGAGTCTCGTGCGTACTACACCATACCATTCAAACCAACCCACCAGATTCCTATCCACTACAATTCATTTTCTATATCTCAATAAATAATCATAAATCATAGGTGGCATATATGTTCAATGTTTCCCCCATCTAATATGCATGGCTAAGCGTAAATCAATATCCCAAGTACCACCCTTTCCTTCTTGAGCGACAAGGAATTATATGGAACGGTAAATAGAATGGGATTCGCATTAATTAAGCATGCAACTAACTAAATCCTTAAAAAGGTGCAAGATGGTCAAGGGCACTTGCCTGTCTTATAACAGCTGCTCAGTTCATCTTCAATAAACTCTTGATCTTCACCTCTTCATGTAGCATCTTGATCGAGATACGAGTGCATATAAACTACCGTCAAAAGAGAAATAAAAATAATGAAGAACAATACACCATACAAGCAATACAAATATTATGATTGAAATATGTTATGATTATGATTTAAATTGGAGTTATGAGTTATTTATTATTTTTCATAGCTAAAGAAATGCTTTTATCATTTATTTCTCATTTTTAGTATTTATTTATATGTTAAAAATATTATTAATAAATTTACCATAGTCAAAATATATTTTATTTGCACTTTATAATTTTATTTCCGCTTAAATAGTTTTCTGAATAATTCTCCTGCTATTTATACATTTGTTCCCCATTTTTTAGTATTTATTTATAGCTAAAAACATTTTTATTAAATTTATATAAGGTCAAAATATATTTTATATGCATGTACAATTTTATTTTATCCTAAAAAGGTTTATAACTAATTTTCTATATTTATTTTACCATTTATAAATATTTTCCACCACTAAATGCATTTGTAATCATTATTCAGTAATTAAATATAACTGCAGGGGCTGTTTTTGTCATTTTCCCTAACTGGTCAGGGATTAAAAGTATTATTTGATAGAATTTTTGGGTCCTAAATCAGTATTTTATGTATTTATCCTAATTCCAGGGAAATCCAAGGCTTTAAATGCTAAAACGGTATTATCCTAAAGTCCAGGGGCTAGTCGGAAAGATTCCAAGGGCCTCGGTGTCATTTATTATTATTTTTTTAAAGAACAGGGACCTAGATGCAAAAATACTATTTTCCTTTTCTTTTTTGATTTATTTTTCTACACGAAAATTTGTGCACCGAGTCTACGGGTTCGTGGACCAAAGAATGCGTGCTTGGTCCAAAGTCCACCATGGACCGAAGGGCGTACCCCTTCGGGGTGGCCTAATCACGGTCGTCCTGTGACACCCGGTTCTGAATATGAACCAAGCGTAACGCATATGTGTGCCCAGGAAGTTCATCACACATATACGGTTGCATCACAAACGATATACAGAAATAACCACGTCTTAAGTACTTTATTACAATAATCCAATAGTTCACGAATAATAAAACTCTAAATAATTGCAGCGGAAAATAAACTAAACAGCACGACTCCAATCCAGAGGCAATTGACGGCGGTACGCAACCTAGTACTCCACGTGATCCTCAGGGTACTCCCAATTGTCTCCAGTAGCTGTTGGGGGGGGGGGGGGGTTGCAAGGGTGAGTACATGTCGTACTCAGCAAGTGTGGAAAGTATGACATGTGGCTTATTCAAACGACGAGAGTAATAATGGCTAAGTGCTGAAAAGTACAGTAAAACATTTGAAAAGCATTATACTATGTCTATGTGAAACAATCCCATCATAACCATCATATATAAACCATATCCAATTATTGCCAACATTACCATTATCCATGTCCAATTGCCATAACTCAAATTCATATCCATGACCATAATCCATAAACCATGACCATTACCAAACCATAACCATAAACCAACCATAACCCAATTCCAGACCATAACCATCCCAAATCCCAATTCCAACTCTAATCATGTAGGTCATCCAGGCGCTCATAACCGGGAGCACGGCTATCATGATAGTTTTCAAACACTCTGCAGAGGTTGTACCACTTTACCCACATGTTTGTGATTTCGTCACCCTTTGATGACTAAGGAACCTCCATTGTGCCATCTCACACTTCCGTAGGTGTGTGGCCAAGAGATCACAAAATAGCCTTTCAAAAGGGACTACTAGTATGTACGAGCCCACTAAGGTTTCACCGGCAGGCTTGAATCTCTATTCTCCCACCCACGGGCCCCCTCGTGTGCCATGCGGATCCCAGGGCAGTCCTCCTCGACTCCCATTCCCCGCGCCATCCAATGGTCCATACAATACTAGCAGCGCTCCTAATTATTCAGCTACGCCGCACCCATACTTGGCCTTGTGGTGGCACTGTTGACCTGGCATATTCTCGCATGAACCGGTCCTTAGATCTAAAGCAAGCAAACCACCATATCAACCAACCCATCCACATATCCATGCTTGCTTAGATCACCCATCGTATTGACCAGTTCACATTGACCAGAATATCATTGATGCATAATTAATTGTGTAGTGTTGTTTGCCATCCCAATTAATTAAGCGAAGCAAAAAGGTAAAAACCCTTCCCGACTCTCTACTATAAATTCTAGGTGACAAGGGTGGTCAAACAAAACTAGTAAACTTCCTACCATAGGATTCCCATCAATTTTGACACAAGCATGCAAGTTCGCAAACAAAACATTTAATTTTAAATAGGATCAATATGCTTCAAGGACACTTGCCTTGCTCCGACGGATGGGGTTGCTCAAGCGCTTCGAAGTCTTGGTTTTGGAAATCCTCGTATGCGGCCTCTTGAGCACGTTCCTCTACGCGTGATCATACATACAAGAAAACATATACAATTCAACATAATGCACACAAAATAATCAACATGCAATGACATGCATGCATGCACAGTTTAATAATTAATTTACTACGGTCGTTTATTAATTAGATGCGACTAGTTCATACGTGTTCATATGAGTTTACGGGGGTTTTAGGGTGGATTAATGCTGGTGAAAATAAAATTATGGTGCAACTAAAATCAATTCACGCCTATTAGATTCAATATGATCGCTAAAATTCGCATCGGGAACATGTCCTACCATAGATCTGACGGCTTGACGGTCGCGGAACAATGCGACGCGTAGACGAAGTGGATGGCGCAGCAGACCTTCGGCGGCACGACGACGGCGGCGCGATGTCGGCGACGATCTCCGGCGAACGGTGGCGCCCTCCTCTTTTTCTTCCTCTTCTTCCCCTTCTTTTTCTCTTTTTTTTCTTCCCTGGGCGCAGCTCTCTGGACTCCCCTTTTTTTTTCCTCTTTGTACCGGCGGTTTCCTTCGTGGTTGGCGGCAGCATCGTGGGGCTTCGGTTCCTTTTATAGGGGCGGCGGGAGCAAGAAAATCGGAACCGAGTCGGTTGGGAGGCGGGGCGGGATGGGACTCGTATTCGGGGCGGGAGGCCGAGGCGCGCCGGGAAAATCGGGGGCGAGACGGGAGCGTCGGGCCGGGAGGCGTACGGCGGCGGGAGACCGGGCGGGAGAATCGGGGCGGGGCGGGAGGCCGCGGAGGCCACGCGGTGGCGGGACCCAGGGCGCGTATGGCGTGGGAACGGGGCCGGCGCAGCACCCGGTGCCGTGTCGGCCGGGGGCCAGGCGCCTCGGGGCGCTGGGGCGGGCGCTCGGTCGGCTGGGCCGCTGGCCTGGCCGCCGGGTTAGCCTTTCTTCTTTTTTTTTTTCTTTTTTTTACTTTTCTTTTATTATATAATTTATTATATATATATATATATTTATATATATTATTAATATTATATATTTATTATTTATTATTTATTATTTTTATAACATATATTATTAATATATTTTTTCTATTTTTATATATTATTATTTACATATATTTATAAATTTTTTATTATTATTATTGTACTTATTCCCTATTACAAGTTTTAGGCTATTATTATTTTCTATTTCTTCTTTTGCTACATACATTTGTATATATATGTTTTATTATTTTTCTTTTATTCTACTAGTGTTTAATGCATGACCATGTATGCAATGCATGATGCGAAAAATTTAGGGTGTTACAAACCTACCCCCCTTAAAGTGAATCTCGCCCTCGAGATTCGATAGCGTGAGGAAAAGATGAGGGAATTCTGCCTTCAGGTCTTCTTCACGTTCCCATGTAGCTTCGGCTTCCGTATGGTGTTTCCATTGCACTTTGCACCAACGGATCCTCTTATTTCTCGTGACTCTTTCTTTTATGTCCAAAATTTTGATAGGTTGCTCGACATAAGACAAATCCTCTTGAAGTTCTAACTCGTCCATCGGCACTTGTTCTTCCGGTACCCTGAGACACTTCTTGAGTTGAGAGACGTGAAACACGTCGTGTACATCGGAGAGATACGTCGGCAGCTCAAGTCGATATGCCACTTCTCCTCGTTTGTCCAGAATCTTAAATGGTCCGATGTAACGTGGTGCCAGTTTTCCTTTGACGTTAAACCGTCGTTGACATCTGATAGGTGACACTTTGAGGTAAACAAAATCTCCAACTTCAAAAGTCAGACTCCTTCGCCTATTATCAGCATAACCTTTCTGTCGAGACTGGACAGCCTTTAAGTTTTCCCGTATTATTTGGACTTGCCTTTCAGCTTCTTGTAACACGTCGGGACCAAAAACTTGATTCTCTCCGGTTTCATTCCAAAACAAGGGAGTCCTACATTTCCTTCCGTATAATGCTTCATAGGGTGACATTTTCAAACTTGCTTGGTAACTATTGTTGTACGAGAATTCAGCATACGGCAAACTTTTATCCCAACTTTTCCTATGCTTTAAAGCACATGCTCTCAACATGTCTTCCAAAATTTGGTTGGTCCTCTCGGTTTGTCCATCTGTTTGAGGGTGATACGCCGAACTGAAGTTCAGCCTTGTTCCCATTGCTTCATGCAATTTCTGCCAAAATCTGGAGGTAAATTGAGAACCTCTATCCGAGACTATCTTCTTCGGTACTCCGTGTCGGCACATAATATGTTCCATATACAATTCTGCTAGCTTCGCGGTGGTATATGTGGTCTTGACAGGGATGAAATGAGCTGATTTTGTCAATCGATCCACAATAACCCATATTGAATCATAGCCAGACTGAGTTCGCGGTAATCCAACTATAAAGTCCATACCAATCTCTTCCCACTTCCACTCCGGGATCTTCAATGGTTGTAGCAATCCGGCTGGCCTTTGATGTTCAGCTTTAACTCGTTGGCACACATCACAAAGTGCAACATATTCGGCTATGTCCTTTTTCATGCTGGCCCACCAGTAGCATGTCTTTAAGTCCTTGTACATCTTCGTACAGCCAGAATGAATTGAGTAGGGCGAGTCATGTGCCTCCTTCAATATTGCTTCCCGAATATGCCTAACATTAGGTACCACAATCCTCTTTCCAAGCCATAAGGTACCCTGTTCGTCCTCATCAAACCTGAATTCTTTTCCTTCTTGGGTCCTTTCCTTGATTTCCTGTATTTCCTTGTCCTTTGTCTGTCCTTCCCGTATTTCCTGCTCTAATGTTGGGTTGACTTCCATCGTTCCCATCTCATTTACGAATCCAAGGTTCAACCGTTCAAACTCCTTGCATAACTCGTGTGGCAGCTCTCGAACTGTGAGTTGATGACTTACTCCTTTTCGGCTCAAAGCATCGGCCACTACGTTGGCCTTCCCTGGGTGATAGTTGATTCCCACGTCATAATCCTTGATGAGCTCCAACCATCGGCGTTGCCTAAGATTCAGATCCGTTTGCGTAAATATGTACTTGAGACTCTTGTGATCTGTATAAATCTCACATCGGTGACCAAAAACATAGTGTCTCCATATCTTCAAGGCGTGTACCACGGCTGCGAGTTCAAGGTCGTGTGTAGGATAATTCAACTCATGTTTCTTTAGTTGCCTCGATGCATAAGCTACCACTTGGCCTTCTTGCATGAGCACACATCCTAATCCTTGTCTTGATGCATCACAATATATATCAAAACTCTTGCTCACGTCCGGTAATACTAACACCGAGGCGGTTGTCAACCTTTTCTTTAACTCTTCAAAGCTATCCTGACAAGCTTGAGTCCATCGGAATGCCTTCCCTTTCATGAGTAATTCGGTCATAGGCTTGGCTATTTTGGAGAAATCCTTAATGAATCGGCGGTAGTATCCAGCCATTCCAAGGAAACTCTGAATTTCCTTGACATTCTGTGGCGGTTCCCACTTAAGCACATCTCTCACCTTCCCTGGGTCAACTGATACTCCTCCTCCAGAGATAATATGGCCTAGGAAAGAAACTTCCCGTAACCAAAATTGACATTTACTGAACTTGGCATACAATTGATGCTCCCTCAATTTCTGCAGCATAAGCCTCAAGTGTTCCTCATGTTCCTTCTCATCCTTCGAGTAGATCATAATATCATCGATGAACACTACAACGAACTTATCCAGATATTCCATGAAGACCTTATTCATGAGATACATAAAGTACGCAGGCGCGCTCGTCAATCCAAATGACATGACGGTGTACTCATAAGATCCATATTGTGTCCGAAATGCTGTCTTGGGTATATCCGATGGTCTAATCTTCATTTGGAAGTATCCTGACCGCAAGTCGATCTTGGAGAAGATACAGGCACCCTTCATTTGGTCGAACAAATCCTCTATATGGGGCAGTGAGTACTTGTTCTTAATTGTCACTTCGTTGAGAGACCTATAGTCCACACACATCCTCTGGGTTCCATCCTTCTTATCTACGAAGAGCACTGGGGCTCCCCACGGGGATGAACTGGGGCGTATAAAACCCTTCTCTAGCTGCTCTTGAATTTGCTTCTTGAGCTCTGCTAATTCCTTAGGAGGCATCCTATATGGCCTCTTAGCTATAGGTGCAGTTCCGGGTATCAACTCAATGGCGAATTCTATGTCACGATCAGGTGGCATACCTGGCAACTCATCTGGGAACACGTCCGGGTACTCGCGAACGATCGGAATGCTTTCCAATGTCACTTCTTCCACGTGATTCAGCATCGCTTTCCCTCTTGCAGCTTGGGCTGCTTCAACTTCAATGTATGTACCATGTTCACTTGTCAACTGCACAATCCTCTCGGCGCATTGAATGACTCCATTATACTTGCTCAGCCAGTCCATTCCAAGTATTATGTCTATTCCTTGGGAGTCCAATACTATGAGGTTTGCGAGAAAGTCTACCCCCCTTATTTTAGTGCTTACTTTCGGACATACTATATTTGTCCTCATCTCTCCGCCAGGAGAACTTACTAGCATAGTTTGCTTCATATGAGATATAGGCAAATTGTACTTGGCAACATACTTTGACGAGATGAATGAATGAGATGCTCCTGAATCAAATAAAACAGTCACGGGGTTGGAGTTGGCGAGAAACATACCAATCACGACGTCATCAGCTTGCTGGGCTTCCTCAGTAGAGACATGATTCACATTGCCACGAGCAAAATTCTGTTGTCCACGGTTGCCTTGTGGTGCTCCTCCATTTGGTCGCGGGTGATTTGGCCTTGGTGCATTGTTCATAGGTCCATTGTTTCTCCTGGGGCATTGACTTGCAAAGTGTCCGGGTTCTCCACACGCATAGCATGCCTTACCACCCGTAGCATTAGGGAAGTTTGGGCGCAACTGGTTTCGAGCATTTGCCGCCATGTTAGGACGCGGCGCAGGTGGCACAGGATTGCGAGGCGCTTGCATGGCGGGGCGTTGCTGCGGTGGCTGATTTGGGCGGGGCGGATAAGCAGCGCGGTATGCAGGAGCAGATGGGTTGTAGTGTGGTACAGTAGGTGGTGCATAGCGGGGGCGAACATTGCTTCCTTGTTGCGGTCCATGATGTGACATCTTCCTTTTGTTGTCCTGCTCCATCTCACGAATCTTGTTCTCTACCACAATAGCCTTGTCAACCAGCTTTTGGAAGTTTGGATAATCAGTATTGAGTAACTGGACTTGAATTTCATTGTTGAGACCCCTCATAAACAGATACTGCTTCCTACTATCAGTTTTGATGTCTTCTGGAGCATACCTTGATAATTGAGTGAATTTGTTGAGATACTCACTCACACTCATCCTTCCTTGCATGAGATTTTCAAAGTCTTGTCTTCTCAGTATCATAACTCCTTCAGGTACATAGTGGGAACGGAAACTCTGCTTAAACTCAGCCCAAGTGATTGTCTCCTGATTATCATGAGCGTTGCAAAGAGCTTCCCACCAGTCGGCAGCTGCTCCAACTAGCTGATGTGATGCAAAGAGAACCTTCTCCCTATCAGTGCACTGGACAATAGCAAGTTTCTTTTCAACGGACTTCAACCAATCATCAGCTTCCATTGGGTCTGTGGCTTGCGCAAAGGTGGGCGGTCTGGTCCTCATGAACTCTCCCAAACGGTTGTGATGTGGCGGAGGTGGCGGTGGAGGCAGGTGGGGCTGATTGTTATTGCCAGCTTGCAGCTGTCCCATGGTCTGTATCATGGTCTGCATGAGCTGGTTCTGCATAGCTAACAGTTGTTCAATATTGATGGCTCCATGAGCATGTCCCTGGTTGTTCTGAGGTACTTCATTGCGCTCCTCCTCCTCGTTGGCATCCCTCTGGTTACGAGTTCTCACCGTCTGTTGGCGAAAGAAAGTGGGGACAGAAGGATTTAGAATTTTGAAAGAAACGTCCCAACTATATGCATCAAGGTGTGTGACACTAAATAATCCTTTATTAATATAGACCTATATTATGAGGATGTGGACAATTGCCGAAGCATTCCACAACTCTCTACTAAGCACACAAGCACTCAAACAAGCACCAAACAGAATTTACAAAGATCCTAAAAGAAGTAACACAACTCAAGGTCACACAAGTATATCTACATCGCTCTTATTTAACTAATGGGGGTGTGCCTATCCTTGAGTCGTGGCATAGGTCGAGGACTACTCGTCGTTGAGTGGGAACTCATCCGAGTCCTCGTCGTCGTCGTCGTCGGGGTCCTCGGGGTCCTGTGGGTCCTGGGGTGGTGAGGCAGCAGACGGCGGTGGTGCGGTAGACGCCACACTGGAAGGCTCCTCGTCAGAGGACTCCTCAGAGGATGACTCACGCTGACTGCTGCGACGGTCTGGAGAGTCTGGGGTCCACATCAGGGTGTCGGACGCGTAGTCGTCCGGGTCCTCGTCGATGATCCGACAATACCTCCTGATTATCGCCTCGTGGCGCTGGGCGAGGTCACGTCCATCCTGAATCTCCTGCTATGCCCTCTGAAGTCGGGCACTGAGCTGGGCCACGTCGTCAACAGTCTGACGAGACTGCGGGAGGTCCAGGGGTCCCTCCACGTGCCTGGAGACGAAGCGCGCAGTGCCACTGGGACGCTGCGGGACGAAGGCGTGCACCGTGTCCTCCAGACGGAAACGGCGGGCGTGGCTCCAAAAGGTGGCTGCTTCCCAGCTAGCATCCCGCTCTGCAGATCGGCGGGAGCTCCTCCAAGCGGGGCTGCTGTGGATCTTCACCAACTCGTCACCGTAGTAGATATAGATCTTGCAGCTCCACTCCTTCCTGCCGGGGCGCTGCACTCCAGTGGTGTGGTAGGAGAGCGAGAGGCTGTGGTGACGGTAGCCAGCCTCACAGAGTAGGGCACGGAGACGGTGACGCAGTTGTCCTGCGGCTCTGCCGTCAGAACGGATCACCACGGGGTGACGTGGGTCGACGGCCGGAGAGCGACTGGCCAACCTACGCGGGGGCACAAGTCCACCGGTCGACTTACGAGGGGTTGTCTTGGTGCGGGCCATCTACAGAAAACAAGAATACATTAGAGGAAAAAGAAATAACAAAATACAAATCTGAAAATTTCAGCAGCTAAAACGGCGGAAAAAGAGCGGTGCAGCGGTTCCAAAAGAACGAAAAATAAAGAGAAGAAAAAAAAATACAGCAACCAACACAATAATTTTACCCACACATAACAGCAGCAAAACACACTTTTTCCTCGAAAATTTACGCAGCAAAACAGCAGCACTTAATATTGCTCACTTCTGGAAATTTTTATCAAAAACGCAACAGCGATCAATACTTTTTGTGGCTGAAAATAAAGGAACAAAACAGTAGCAAAAATTTTCGAAAATAGCAGATTAGAAGAGTGTTCCTAAGTGCTCTAGAGTGTCCATTCTACCTAGGCTTGCGTCCTACGGTCAACGCGGCTCTGATACCAATTTGTGACACCCGGTTCTGAATATGAACCAAGCGTAACGCATATGTGTGCCCAAGAAGTTCATCACACATATACGGTTGCATCACAAACGATATACAGAAATAACCATGTCTTAATTAATAAATAAGTACTTTATTACAATAATCCAATAGTTCACGAATAATAAAACTCTAAATAATTGCAGCGGAAAATAAACTAAACAGCACGACTCCAATCCACAGGCAATTGACGGCGGTACGCAACCTAGTACTCCACGTGATCCTCAGGGTACTCCCAATTGTCTCCAGTAGCTGTTGGGGGGGATTGCAAGGGTGAGGACATGTCGTACTCAGCAAGTGTGGAAAGTATGACATGTGGCTTATTCAAACGACGAGAGTAATAATGGCTAAGTGCTGAAAAGTACAGTAAAACATTTGAAAAGCATTATACTATGTCTATGTGAAACAATCCCATCATAACCATCATATATAAACCATATCCAATTATTGCCAACATTACCATTATCCATGTCCAATTGCCATAACTCAAATTCATATCCATGACCATAATCCATAAACCATGACCATTACCAAACCATAACCATAAACCAACCATAACCCAATTCCAGACCATAACCATCCCAAATCCCAATTCCAACTCTAATCATGTAGGTCATCCAGGCGCTCATAACCGGGAGCACGGCTATCATGATAGTTTTCAAACACTCTGCAGAGGTTGTACCACTTTACCCACATGTTTGTGATTTCGTCACCCTTTGATGACTAAGGAACCTCCATTGTGCCATCTCACACTTCCGTAGGTGTGTGGCCAAGAGATCACAAAATAGCCTTTCAAAAGGGACTACTAGTATGTACGAGCCCACTAAGGTTTCACCGGCAGGCTTGAATCTCTATTCTCCCACCCACGGGCCCCCTCGTGTGCCATGCGGATCCCAGGGCAGTCCTCCTCGACTCCCATTCCCCGCGCCATCCAATGGTCCATACAATACTAGCAGCGCTCCTAATTATTCAGCTACGCCGCACTCATACTTGGCCTTGTGGTGGCACTGTTGACCTGGCATATTCTCGCATGAACCGGTCCTTAGATCTAAAGTAAGCAAACCACCATATCAACCAACCCATCCACATATCCATGCTTGCTTAGATCACCCATCGTATTGACCAGTTCACATTGACCAGAATATCATTGATGCATAATTAATTGTGTAGTGTTGTTTGCCATCCCAATTAATTAAGCGAAGCAAAAAGGTAAAAACCCTTCCTGACTCTCTACCATAAATTCCAGGTGACAAGGGTGGTCAAACAAAACTAGTAAACTTCCTACCATAGGATTCCCATCAATTTTGACACAAGCATGCAAGTTCGCAAACAAAACATTTAATTTTAAATAGGATCAATATGCTTCAAGGACACTTGCCTTGCTTCGACGGATGGGGTTGCTCAAGCGCTTCGAAGTCTTGGTTTTGGAAATCCTCGTATGCGGCCTCTTGAGCACGTTCCTCTACGCGTGATCATACATACAAGAAAACATATACAATTCAACATAATGCACACAAAATAATCAACATGTAATGACATGCATGCATGCACAGTTTAATAATTAATTTACTACGGTCGTTTATTAATTAGATGCGACTAGTTCATACGTGTTCATATGAGTTTACGGGGGTTTTAGGGTGGATTAATGCTGCTGAAAATAAAATTATGGTGCAACTAAAATCAATTCACGCCTATTAGATTCAATATGATCGCTAAAATTCGCATCGGGAACATGTCCTACCGTAGATCTGACGGCTTGACGGTCGCGGAACAATGCGACGCGTAGACGAAGTGGATGGCGCAGCAGACCTTCGACGGCACGACGACGGCGTCGCGATGTCGGCGACGATCTCCGGCGAACGGTGGTGCCCTCCTCTTTTTCTTCCTCTTCTTCCCCTTCTTTTTCTCTTTTTTTTCTTCCCTGGGCGCAGCTCTCTGGACTCCCCTTTTTTTTTCCTCTCTGTACCGGCGGTTTCCTTCGTGGTTGGCGGCAGCATCGTGGGGCTTCGGTTCCTTTTATAGGGGCGGCGGGAGCAAGAAAATCGGAACCGAGTCGGTTGGGAGGCGGGGCGGGATGGGACTCGTATCCGGGGCGGGAGGCCGAGGCGCGCCGGGAAAATCGGGGGCGGGACGGGAGCGTCGGGCCGGGAGGCGTACGGCGGCGGGAGACCGGGCGGGAGAATCGGGGCGGGGCGGGAGGCCGCGGAGGCCACGCGGTGACGGGACCCAGGGCGCGTACGGCGCGGGAACGGGGCCGGCGCAGCACCCGGAGCCATGTCGGCCGGGGGCCAGGCGCCTCGGGGCGCTGGGGCGGGCGCTCGGTCGGCTGGGCCGCTGGCCTGGCCGCCGGGTTAGCCTTTCTTCTTTTTTTTCTTTTTTTTACTTTTCTTTTATTATATAATTTATTATATATATATTTTTATATATATTATTAATATTATATATTTATTATTTATTATTTTTATAACATATATTATTAATATATTTTTTCTATTTTTATATATTATTATTTACATATATTTATATATTTTTTATTATTATTATTATTGTACTTATTCCCTATTACAAGTTTTAGGCTATTATTATTTTCTATTTCTTATTTTGCTACATACATTTGTATATATATGTTTTATTATTTTTCTTTTATTCTACTAGTGTTTAATGCATGACCATGTATGCAATGCATGATGCGAAAAATTTAGGGTGTTACACGTCCATCACAGATCCAAGGGTTGTGGGTGCGCAGGCGAGGGCAGGGCAGCGCCGGCGGCTAGTGCGGTGGCGCCATGGTCGGCCATCACCGACGTTCGTCGATCCGACGTTCCGGCGGCCTAAGCTCAACGGGGACTGGACAAAAATTAAGAGGAGGGGTTGGGGAATCTCACCAACAAGTCGTGCACGAGGGGGACCGGTCGGAGATGGCAGCTCGACTGCGGCATGGCGACACCAACCTGCGATTGCGTCGGGGAGGGACTCAGGCTATGGGTATTCATCGCGGAGGAGTCCCACGGGGGCGTCGCGACTTCGTACGCACCGGCGAAGAATGGGAGGGCTCCTCCTCGCAGAACAGAGCTTCCCTGGGTCATCAATGGCGGCGGCTAGGGATTCATGGCATCGGGGGAGGGAAAAATGAGGGGCACGTGGATGGGATTTATAGGGGGCGGGGTCGGGGAAAGATGGGAAGCGATTTCCCGTCGAAGGAATTCCATCCTAGCATTGAGTTCGGCGGCGAAATCTTCGGGCGTTGTGTCACGCACGCGGCTAGAGGAGGGAGGCGAAGCTGACAAGCGGGGCTCGTGTGTAAGAGAGAAAGAGGGAGGAGAGGGCGCGATCGGGCGGGCATGCACATATGAAGCGGCAGCGGCGCGCGAGCAGGGGCGCGGCTAGGGTTCCACGGGGGGAGCGGGCGTGGCGCACACGGCTGGGCTGAGCTGGGTCGCGAGCCTTGCAGGCTGGACGCCAGGAAAGAGAGGGAGGGGAGATGAGGGCGCGTTGGGCCATGCGGGGGAGAAAAGAGAGGGAGGGAGAAAAAGAAGATGGGCCAAGGGGAGGTTAAGGCTTTTTAGGATTTTTTTTCTTCTTTTCTTTTTCATTTACACTAGATTTATTTTCAAAATTTAAATGATTCTCTAAGGAATTTTTGAATTCAAAATTTTCACTCAATTTCAAAGTCATGATGCGAATTCCCTTATATTTTTCTAACTTCTAAAGTTTCAAAAAACCTGGGTGTTACAAATCTACCCCCCTTAAACAGAATGTCGCCTCGAGATTCGCGATGGATAGACTAGGAAGGGATGTAAGTTTTTGTGAATCAAAAAGCTAGCCCATTAAAAAGAAGTTTGTTAGTATTATTTTTAAATTATATTTCTTATTTGGTTTTGAAATATTTATTCTAAAACTTTTCAAAGTTTAATATCTCACACAATGCACAAATAAAAAAATGTGATGAACTTGTTTAAATAGTTTTAAGAGAATATTGCATTACCACTGATGTTTGTTATATTATAGATGTGTGTGTGTGTGTGTCTAGTTATTGATTTATTTACCTACACTACTATTTATTTAAACGGGGTGCTAAAATATCTTGTATTCTTTGTTTCTTTTCTTTATTTTATTTGAATTCAAACATATTTCATCTAGTAGTTGTGATAGATATATTTTTCACACCTAATTAATCATGATAAAATATATTTAATTGATTTCAATTCAAAATGTCACCACACAAGATCGTACATATTTTTTTTATTTTACTTTTGTCCCTGTATTTTCAAATTTGAGTTTGGCCAACATTTCTATTGTGGTTTTGAACTTAAAATCTTACCCTCAAATGCACTATTTTGATGATTACATAATCTTTATTATTATTATCACCATTATTATTTATTTTACTTTTGAAAAATACGAGTGTTACAAGACCTACTAGAGTATTTGTTCTTCATATCTTTATTTTATTTGAATTCAAACATGTTCTCTAGCAATTCTAATTATTACTTATAATACACAAGTATTGGTAATGAAATATGTGTAATTTATCTATTTTAAAATTACTATCACATAGGAACCAATATGTTTTTTTCTATTCTGTATTTTATACATTGAATTTGGCCAAAATTATTATCGTGATTTTAAATTTTATGGTCTTTCCATTAAATTCTTTAGCATGATGAATGCATATTATTATTATTATTATTATTATTATTATTATTATTATTATTATTATTATTATTATTATTATTATTATTATTTTGACTTGGCATAAATTTCCATTGTGGTTTTATTTATTTTTTTGGAAATCTTAAATTCAAATGTCTTATCATGATGTATACATTTATTTTTATTTTGTTTTCTATAGATAAATGTGGGGTTACAATCCCACCCAGCTTACAAGGAATCTCGCCCTCGAGATTCAAATAGGTCAACGAAGAAGTGAGGATATGATTTATTAGCGGTCGGCTACCCCCCTTAAACAAGATAAACCTATCATTTTATGGGTTCGTGTACTCTTTATTATTGTTACGATTAATATTATAATTACTTGTTGATTTAGCAATACATCAAGCAACGTGTTTCTAAACCGTTATCAACAAGGCAAGAGTTTCACCCGCTAAACAGAAGGGACCTAAGCGAGTGATATATAATAATCTTCAAAGTCTTCTTTTCTTGTGTGTTGTCTTCATATGTCCATCTAAAGCTTCCGTTCGTCGAGTCGAATCTTCATCTTCATAAACGGGTTAACGGAAAGTCTAAGGGGTCCATTCTAACTAAGGTCACATGCCTAGAGTCGATATATAGCTCTGATACCACTTTGTCACACCCGGTTTTATTAAGCATAAAACAGCTGCAAAATACATGTATGTCAGGATCAGTTTCACCATACATGTACAACAATTAGTGATAAATAGTTCTATATCGCATGAAAATAACATCTATACCTTTCAAAAGAATTTTGAATAGTAGCGGAAGAGGAAAAACTCTATAGCAACCACAGGCAAATCGACTGGCAGCAACGCGACCTTCTACACACAATCTTCAATAGAAATTTGCCTTCGTTGAATCTTCTCTTCACTGAGCAGCATTTATAGAAAAAAAATACAACAAAGCAAGTGTGAGTACCATCCCGTTCTACTCAGCAAGTGTGGGAAATAAATGACATGAAGGCCAATCAAAAGAGAAAAAGGCTGATAGTGGCTTAAGCACTAAGCATTAAATCTATCCTTAGCTTTCATTAGCAACATACATCTAAGTGAATAATCCCAACCATAACAATAATAATAATGTAATAATATCAATATCATTCCCAACCATCATCGCAACCATCGTCTAATTATGAATTCAGCACCAAGCCGCTCTTCTCCGTGAGCACGGCTATCATGACAGTTTTCCAATCTCTGCAGAGAATGTATCATTTACCCACAAGCCGTGATTTCATCCCCTGTTGCCAGGTGGACTAAGTAAACCTCCCTGATGCCAGTAGCGGCCAACCACAGTACACACTTATGTAGGTGTGTGGCCAGGAGATCACTAAGAGGTCTTTACAAAGGATTCTCCTGACGCGTACTAGCCCTCTGAGGTTTCACCCCTGTACAAAAGTGTGAGCCACTACACCGTGTCTCAACACCCCAGTTGCCCCTTCTTGAGCCATGCGGATCCCAAGGCAGTACACCCTGAACTAATTCCCTGCACTATCCAATCACCAATACTACATCCAGAGAGACCTAATTAATTGACCAAGCTGCCCCATACTCAGTCTTGTGGTGATACTATAAAGCTTAGTGACTTCATCCATAAACCGGTCCTTAGAATCCAGCGAGGTCCAAACTCCAATCCCGAGTCTCGTGCGTACTGCACCATACCATTCAAACCAACCCGCCAGATTCCTATCCACTACAATTCATTTTCTATATCTCAATAAATAATTATAAATCATAGGTGGCATATATGTTCAATGTTTCCCCCATCTAATATGCATGGCTAAGCGTAAATCAATATCCCAAGTACCACCCTTTCCTTCCCGAGCGACAAGGAATTATATGGAACAGTAAATGAATGGGATTCACATTAATTAAGCATGCAAATAACTAAATCCTTAAAAAGGTGCAAGATGGTCAAGGGCACTTGCGTGTCTTATAATAGCTGCTTAGTTCGTCTTCAATAAACTCTTGATCTTCACCTCTTCATGTAGCATCTTGATCGAGATACGAGTGCATATAAACTACCGTCAAAAGAGAAATAAAAACAATGAAGAACAATACACCATACAAGCAATACAAATATTATGATTGAAATATGTTATGATTATGATTTAAATTGGAGTTATGAGTGATTTATTATTTTTCATAGCTAAAGAAATGCTTTTATCATTTATTTCTCATTTTAGTATTTATTTATATGTTAAAAACATCATTAATAAATTTCCCATAGTCAAAATATATTTTATTTGCAATTTATAATTTTATTTCCGCTTAAATAGTTTTATAAATAATTCTCCTACTATTTATATATTTGTTCCCCATTTGTTTAGTATTTATTTATAGCTAAAACATTTTTATTAAATTTGCTAAGGTCAAAATATATTTTATATGCATGTACAATTTTATTTTATCCTAAAAAGGTTTATAACTAATTTTCTATATTTATTTTACCATTTATAAATATTTTCCACCACTAAATGCATTTGTAAACATTATTTAGTAATTAAATATAACTACAGGGGCTATTTTGTCATTTTCCCTAACTGGTCAGGGATTAAAAGTATTATTTGATAGAATTTCTGAAGCCTAAATCAGTATTTTATGTATTTAACCTAATTCCAGAGAAATCCAAGGCTTTAAATGTTAAACGGTATTATCCTAAAGTCCAGGGGCTAGTCATAAAGATTCCAAGGGCCTCGGTGTCATTTATTATTATTTTTTAAAGAATAGGGACCTAGATGCAAAAATACCATTTTCCTTTTCTTTTTCGATTTATTTTTCTACACAAAAATTTGTGCACCGAGTCTACGGGTTCGTGGACCAAAGAATGCATGCTTGGTCCAAAGTCCACCATGGATCGAAGGGCGTACCCCTTCGGGGTGGCCTAATCACGGTCGTCCATCACGGATCCAAGGGTTGTGGGTGCGCAGACGAGGGCAGGGCGGCGCCGGTGGCTAGTGCGGTGGCGCCATGGCCTGCCATCGGCGGCGTTCGTCGATCCGACGTTCCGGCGGCCTAAGCTCAACGGGGATTGGACAAAAATTAAGAGGAGGGGTTGTGGAATCTCACCAACAAGTCGTGCACGAGGGGGATCGGTCGGAGACGGCAGCTCGACGGCGGCATGGTGGCACCAACCTGCGATTGCCTTGGGGAGGGACTCAGGCTACGGGTATTCATCACGGAGGGGTCCCACGGGGGCATCGCGACTTCGTGCGCACCGGCGAAGAACGGGAGGGCTCCTCCTCGCGGCACAGAGCTTCCCTGGGTCATCAATGGCGGCGGCTAGGGATTCATGGCGTCGGGGAAGGAAAAAATGAGGGGCGCGCGGATGGGATTTATAGGGGGCGGGGTCGGGGAAAGATGGGAAGCGATTTCCCCTCGAAGGAATTCCATCCTAGCATTGAGTTCAGCGGCGAAATCTTCAGGCGTTGTGTCGCGCACGCGGCTAGAGGAGGGAGGCGAAGCTAACAAGCGGGGTCCGTTCGTAAGAGAGAAATAGGGAGGAGAGGGCGCGATCGGGCGGGCATGCACGTATGAAGCGGCGGCGGCGCGCGAGCAGGTGCGCGGCTAGGGTTCCACAGGGGGGGCGGGCGTGGCGCACACGGCTAGGCTGAGCTAGGCGGCGAGCCTTGCAGGCTGGACGCCAGGAAAGAGAGGGAGGGGAGATGAGGGCGCGTTGGGCCAGGCGGGGGAGAAAAGAGAGGGAGGGAGAAAAAGAAGATGGGCCAAGGGGAGGTTAAGGCCTTTTAGGATTTTTTTTCTTCTTTTCTTTTTCTTTTACACTAGATTTATTTTCAAATTTTAAATGATTCTCTAAGGAATTTTTGAATTCAAAATTTTCACTCGATTTCAAAGTCATGATGCGAATTCTCTTATAATTTTCTAACTTCTAAAGTTTCAAAAAATCTGGGTGTTACATGAGAAAAATTTGAAGTATGTACCAACAGAAAAAACTGAGAAGAAGCTAATGCATAGAATTCGTCAGAAAAGAACGAAGGAACTTCATCGCAGGCGGGGGAGTGCAACAGCGGCCGACGAGCATAGTTGCGGCCGGCGTGTGACCTGCGGAGGGCGGCGGCGGCCCGGCGCATGAGCTCCGGAGGGCGCGCGTGAAGAGGCGGCACCTATCGTGAATGGCGGCGGCATAGGGTAGGAAGATGAACAGGATCCGAGTTGTGCAGTGAAGGGTATTGTGGTCTTTTCAATTCTCAAATCTTTTATTTTATTCTTCTAATACTATTTAATCCTGCCAAGGTAATGATTTTAAAAATGGAGGGTGAATTGTGCCTCCATTTCAGAAAAGCGGAGGTAAAATCACAAACTTTAAAAATGAAGGGTAAAATCACAATTAACCTTCAAATCGGGGGTAAAATAACAATAATCCCTTTATTGAAAGAAAAAAGACTAGTCTGTTTCTGAAACACGCAAGAGGTTTGTTGTTTAGGCCTGGCCCAATTTCGATCAGTCTCCACGCGGGTATAACTTTGGTTTTTCATCCAAGCATGTCTACCAGAGTATCGGGAATGACAGAACTATCTATCCCTGAATTGCGCGTTGTACCTACTAGTTTGGGCAATTTCTTACGGTTGTTGTTGTTTTTTATTTGTTCTATTGTTGTTAAACTTTTAAATTGTTATAAATGCCATTATTTCATTACTTGTAGTCATCAAATTTGACACATTTTTAGACAATGGATGCCCCCTGAACCTTTTGGCATGGTTGTCACTGAAACAAGCAGAGTGACATGCTAAAAAGGACTGAATTCTCTGCATCCCGGATGTATAGGCACCTTTGTGCATCCCCGCCTCGATTCTCTCCACGTGGCTAGTTCACAAATATCAAAAGGCTTGATCGTTTCCTTAGGCTTCCATTCTCTCCATCTCTCACCGACTTCGATCTGGCAAAAACTCGCAGCGCCCCCTGACTCGCCTACTGGTGGAACACCCATAAGTTCTTCTCGGTTCCAGCTCGCCACGTTCAACATCGCCATCTTCTCCCGGGAGGACATGGCCGTCAGACCCTGCACCGTAATAAGCTCACCCACGGTGGCAAGGCACAGCAGCGACAACTCCTCTCTGGGTACTGCTCGCTCCTGCTCGCAGCAGCAGGGTGCGGCAGCTTGCTATGGACGAATGTGAGCAGCAGGGCACGAGCTCAGGGCGATGGCACTAAGGGGCTACGTAACTGAATGAACAAACCGAGCCAATCAGAATCTACTGGGAGGAAGACGAGCGGAGCTAGTCAATCAGATGGAGAGATGCTTTGAGATGCGTGACGGGGACAAGTGTCGTAGATTCATCGGGATGCAAAGGTCCGCTTATGCATATTGGATGCATATAATTTTTCCCAACTAAAAAAGAGAAAAAAGCAGAGCGGCGTGATAAAAAAGGGGGACAAAACAAGCAGAGCGACCAAACTGGGCCCGTTTACGGTTCCAGATTCACACAGAATCAAACGTTTCAGTTCCAATGCAGAAACGGTTTCAGAATGTGAAATAGAATCACTTAGAAACCATTCGGCTAGCATTTCTGTTTCAATTTCAATAGAGAAGAGAGAAAGGCTGAATTAACCCATTTAACCCTGAAAGTTTGTAGTTCTTCATTTATGTTTGTTTGTCATATGTGATTATGTAATGATGTTGATAATATAAAAAAATTAGCCTCTGGTCGTAATGTTGACCCGTAGTGAGAACGTTGAAACATAACTTGACTGTTATTTGGTTCATGTACATTTTTATTTTGTTTGTATTATCACGTTGATAAGTTCAGAAGCAGGAAACTCTCCCTATGTTGTAATGACATAGCCGGTTCCAAGCCCGGATAAAATAGGAGGGGTTGTGATAGGCTTGGTGAGCCAATAACTATATCTAGTCATTCTCATGAAAATGAAACCCATTATATATTGTTTGGAGCGTAACCCTCTTAACGACGCGCCATACCGGAATCGAGTATGGTGTTGAGTGGGCAAGGGTCGGGTCGCCACCACCTTAGTGACGTGCCACATCGAAACCCGGATGTGGTGTTAAATGGGCAAGGGCCAGATTGCCACCGCATTAGTGGCGCGCTACATCATCACTCAGATGTAGTGTTAAGTGAGCAAGAGTGTTTGCATCTTACATGATGGATGCGAAGGATAAGGAAGCTAGCCGAGGAAACTAGGTTTCGGGTGGGTAGTTCGAATGTAGAATCCTTGACGGAAAAGCTATGAGAGTTAGTGGACGTTGTGATTAGGAGACATGTAAATATCCTTTGTGTACAAGAGACTAGATGGGCAGGTCAAAAGGCGAGAGAGGTTGAGAATACCGATTTCAAGCTTTGGTATTCTGGCTCGACTGGGACTAGGAATGGTGTAGGCATCCAAATAGATAAGAACCTCAAGGATGGAGTAGTGGATGTCCATAGACGAGGGGATAGGATCATCCTAGTCAAGGTAGTTGTGGGAGACCTTATCTTGAATGTCATTACACTACGTAAGAAAGGCTAACCAAGACGAGTCCCAACGAAGAATGGAGACGAACAAATTGTGTGTCTCCGTCGTTGCGTCTCGCATTACGTTGTCATCAGGGACGTGCGACTGGCGCGTCGTCGATCATCCTAAGTGCGAGACAAGCTCAAAGGAAGCACGTCTCCTTTCTTTGTGTCACAACAAATGTCCTTTACGGGGTCATTGGAGACGTGAGTGGTGCATGCCGCTCATCAGCATACATGCAAGACAAACACTAACAAAGCCCATCACAGATTCATTGGCTTATCCGAGACGTGCTTTATGGAAGCATGTCTTCTTTATTTAGGTAATTCAGAAGTTCTCTGTTATAGCTCGTCGCGGATTGTTTACAAGTAGGGTCTCCTATTAGGTGTCCTGTACCTCTGATTATCTTGATTGTCAGCTGCATCCTAGAGCTAGCCAGGATTTGGCAGCCGCATTGCCAGTGTCAGCAACATACACATACATGAACATATGTATAGCCAAAAAGATCACACCTTAAATTCTATTTATCAATCAAATATTAACAAAGTGTTCATCCTGATTACAATGTTACTAATTACATACATCATAACTTTCATCATCTAATTCTATATACCGTAACGAAAATTCTCTTGATCAATGACTTCATTAACGGTGAGCCTTCATAGCCTCTAATGCTCCGACTGAGACATCCTGAAATTCAACTGTAATAAACACAGAAACAAATTGGTATACAATTGTAATAAACACATGAACTGTTAGGGAATGGAGAATCGAGCTTACTTGTAGCACAAACAGTTGGTGAGCATTTGCAAGACATCAGCAGAGAAATTATTCTTATAGTAAAGGACATGGTACTGAGCTGGTGTGCTTGTCCCCTGAAAAAACAAACAATTTACATTCCACTTATGATTTTATAGCCTGATATCAAAACTCGTAAGAGAAACACCAATTATCGTATAGGTACCTTGATTCCAGCATGGTTGTAGAGGTAGAGATCAAACTTAGTTGGATGGCAAATGCTAGTGCCGACCACAGTTCCCGCAGTTTCAAGGGTTTGCAAAACAGAATTCATTATACATTGATAGTCGAAACAAATGCCTTACTTCTACATTGGACATAAATAAGGAAGATGAATGTATACCGTAATGAAAATTCTCTCTCTGGATCAATGACTTCATTAACGATGAGCCTTCATTGGACATCATAAAATTCAATAAAATCACTAGAATATACGCTCTGAGGACAGGGTCGAGGCGGCGTCGTGCTCCGAGGACAGGGGATGAGGCGGCGGCGTGCTCCGGGACGAGCTAGCACAAGCGCCAAAGTGGCGGTTCCTCAACTCTCCAATGACAGCATGCCGATGTGCTCCGGGGATAGGGAGAGCATTTCCACTTATGTGAAGGCAGTGGCGTGCCCATACCGATCACCGATGTCGGGGTCGAGGCGGCGGTGTTCTCTGGGGACACGGGACAAGGCGGTGTGTTCCAGCGTGCTCAAAACTCTGATAACGAAGGTCGGGGTCGACGGCGAGGTCGAGGTCGACGGTGGCAGCGTGACAGTGACGAAGAGCGAGTTGAGAAAGAGGGACAGCAGTGGCGTGCTTTGGAGCCACGGTTTTCTAGGTCGAGAGCGCGCGCAAAAGCTAAAACATTTCGCCAAGTATTGGGAGAGAGCACGCGAGAGATAAAAATTTCCGCCAGAGAGCATGCGCTCAGCTTTCCGTGGTGGGACAAAAAGTCTTCGGCATGAATCGGAGACGAGTCCGGGTAATGCACATCTCGCATTATTTTGTGGCCGAACGGACACGCAGCATGAGAAAGATGTTGCTCACAGGGTGTGACGCCATCTTTTGCATGCTGGCATGTCCAACTGGCAACTTTGTGAAATGCCTTATCTTATAGTTGCAACGTGCACAACTTTCCGAGGTGGGACAAAAGTCTTCGGCACAAATTGGAGACGCGCAGAGATAAAGCACGTCTCGCATTATGTTTTGACCGTACGAGCAAGCCGCATGCAACAGCCGTACAGGTAAGGCGTGTCTCGCATTATTTTTTCGCCGAATCAGAAAAGTGCCCAAGTAAGGCACGTCTCTCTTTTGTCAGATCTTAGAAATCGGAGACACACATTTTTAAAGTGCATCTCTCATGCACTTGTCTTCCAATTGCCACTCGCACGACATCGTGAGCATCCGTTGCCACTCGCACGTTATCGTGATTGTCCGTTGCAGTGATAAACAAAAGCAGTGATATTACAATTAAGGGATATAATTGGAATTCAGGTATAAACAAACGCAATGACATTGCAATTCAGAGATAATTTGCAACTCAATGAATTTCATAGTTCATACACATTGTGTGCCCTCTAAACTAATTTCGAATATAAACTTATTCCTAAAGCTCCCATCAATCAATCTAAAATGTACCATCCAGCTTGCTCCTGAACATGTCTCTTATATTCTACTGGATCCTGAAAATATTGACATTCTTTAAAGGCGAAGATACGAGCAAGATAAATATGAGACATGCGGGAGACTAAAGAGAGACGACCTGAAGACTAAAGCGAGATGCACTATATGAAAGCCCATCTTTCATTGCTGAAAGAGAGACACGCGACACGAGGACTGCGGATAAATTAATTTTGGCGGTGATGCTGCAGAGACGTGTGCGACCTGTGTGCACGACCTTTCATTTCCCCGAGGCGGTATTGATGCGTCCCATCATTCCATCAATGCACGGGAAACCAACCGCTCCATCGTCGACTCCACGCAAACCTTACTCAAGATGCGCCATTACCCGTCAGTTCTCCACAAGCGCATCGCTTATTTTGAGTATGTTTCTTCTTCATCATCTTCTTCGCGTCGATGACTCACCACCACCATGGCCGACCTTCCGCCACCAAGCCCGTTGAGGGAGCCATCGTGCTAGAAATTGTGTTGCAGCTCCCCCGAGAGGTTCAACACGAGCAGCGCCTCCTTATGGCGCAAGAGGCGTACAACAATGCATCTCGCGCCATGAGTTCCTTGAGTCTGAGTATCCTTCCACAGTTTACTGGGATGGGTACCATCGGCCATACCTCTTCGCCCTCACTGGTGTGGCCGATCGTCTCGACATTCTGTTCGAGATGATGGCCCAAGTGCTCTGCAGCGAGGGCCGCGGAAACTTGATGGAGGCAATGGAGAGCAACCTCGTTCTCGGGGTTGCACCGCCGGTGCAGCCTGCGCAACTTGCTCAGCCGGCCCAGGCTCCTGTTGCACCGGCGCCGGAGTTGTCGCCGCCGGAGGCGAAGGAGGAGGAGGAGGAGGAGGAGGAGTAGGAGTAGGATTTAGTTTTTCTTTGCTGTTTTTAGTTGCTTGTACTTTTTTCTTGTGTTTTGTAATATATTTTGTTAATGAATAAAATCTATCTTTGTTCATCTATGTGATTGAATATTATCTTGTGTGTTCAACAATTATGTAAATGAATATATTACAAAATGTTGGCCACTGTATGAATGAATGAATATGTGGTTTGTTCATCGTGTTCCTCAGGATCATAAGGAAAGATTTGATTATTTTCTGGACAAGTGAATGATTTTATTATCAAGTGAATGTGCTCTAAGTTCAGTGATTTGTGATATCAACAGTGAACCAAAGCAAAATAGAGAATCACGAAGCTAAATGAGATGTGCGTAATCGGAGATGCGCTTTACGTAAGAGCGCGTCTCCCTTTTAGCAGAGGAGAGGGAGACGTCGAGCATAGGCGACGTGCTTCAGTGTTAAGCACGTCTCCATTTTGCGTCTCCACACAGACCTTATATATGGCGCCATCAGTCTCTCCTATTCTCTTTGTTTGTCTTCTTCGCGCAGACAGCCCACCATGGCCAACGTTCTACCGCCAAGTCCGCCGAGGGAGCCACCCTGCAAGAAACAGTGCTACCGCTCCCACGAGAGGCTCAACAACGAGCTGCTCGAGATGCTGTTCGACAGGCTGTTCGACCGGTTCTAGAGGCTGCTCGAGACGATGGCTGAGATGCTCGGTGCCGAGGGCCACAGTATCCTGGTGGTGGCGATAGTGAGGAACCTCGATTGCGAGGTTGCACCGCCAGATACGGACCAGCCGGAGCAACCGGCGAAGCAGCCGGAGCAGCCGGGGGAGGAGTAGGATTTAAGTTTTCTTTTGTTATTTTTAGTGGATGTTGTTTCTATTTTCTTGTGTCTTGTACTTTTTTCTTGTGTTTTGTAATATATTTGTCAATGAATGAATGTGTTATCTGTGTTCACCTGTGTGATGAATATTTTGTGTGTTCAACTGTGAATGAATGAATTAATTGTTTAGCGACGAGTTCATGTCTGTCTCTGTAAGCGAAGACAAAGGAGACGTGCTTTCTGTAAAGCACGTCTCATTTCTTTCGCTAATAGGAGATGCGCTTTTTAGAAGCACGTCTCCCATTCATTGGAGAGAAGGCGCGTCTCGGATACCTACTTAACTGAGACGTGTTGTATTGTAACACGTCTCCTTGAATGTTCAGCCGAGTCATGTCAGGTCCTTGCTGAAGCAGGCTCGTCTCGCTTAACCTTATCAGAGACGTTCGCCTTTGTACGCGTTGCTCATCTTTGTCTCTTATTTGGGTTTCTTACGTAGTGTTAGTGCTTATGCCCCACAAGTTGGGCTCGACATGAGCACTAAGAGATAATTTTCGAAGGACTTGGAGGATATGGTTAGTAGTGTACCGATAATTGAGAAGCTCTTCATAGGAGGAGATCTCAATGGCCATGTAGGTACAACTAACTTAGGTTTTGAGGGGGTACACAGAGGTTTTGGGTGTGGCGATAGAAACCAGGAGGGTAAGGATATCCTAGACTTTGTCGTAGCCTATGACCTATTGGTAGCTAACACCCTCTTTAAGAAGAGGCTATCTCACTTAGTGATCTTCACTAGTGTCCAACATTCTAGTCAAAACTACTATATCCTCACCAGGAGAAGGGAGAGGGTGACATTTTTAGATTGTAAGGTGATCCCTGAGGAATATGTTGTTCCACAACATAAACTTGTGATAGCCGGCTCTCATTTCCACGTGCATGGGTCACGAGACAAAGGTGTTAAAACCGCAAGAACAAAGTGGTGGAAGTTAAAGGATGAAGCGCAACAATCATTAAAAAGGAGGATGATTGCGGAAGGACCTTGGAGCGAAGAGAAAGATGTGAATAGTATGTGGGTGAAGATGGCGACTTACATTAGGAAGTTAGCTAGGGAGGTGCTTGGATGGACAAAAGGTAAGAAACTTGTAGATAAAGACACTTGATGGTGGAATGAGGATGTACAAAAAGCCATTAAGGAGAAAAAGGAGTCTTATAAGAGCTGGCATCATGAGAGAAGCGCAAGTAACATGGCGAAGTATAAAGATGCTACGAAAAATGCAACGCGTGTTGTGAGTAAAGCAAGGAGGCAAATCTATGATGCGCTATATGAAAGACTAGGGTCAAAGAAAGGCAAAAATGATATATACAAGATGGCGAAACTTCGCGAGAGGAATGTGAGGAATCTCAACCAAGTCAAATGTATTAATACTGAAGCAGATCAAATTCTATTGAAAGATGAAGAGATTAAGAACAGATGGCGGGACTACTTCAATGGATTATTCAATGACGGGAATGAGAGCATTAGGTTCGAGTTGGATGACTCATTTGATGAAACCAACATACGATTCGTGCGTAGGATACAAGAGTCTGAGGTTAGAGAGACCTTAAAAGGGATGAAAGGAGGAAAGGCTCTCGGCCCCGATGATGTCCGCATTGAGGTGTGGAGATGTCTTGGGGATGTATCTATAGTATGGCTCACTAAACTATTCAACCGCATTTTTCCATCAAACAAAATGCTTGAGGTGTGGCAGAAAAGTATTTTAGTACCCATCTTCAAAAATAAAGGAGATTTTCAAAGTTGTACTAATTACCGAGGAATTAAGCTTATGAGTCATACTATGAAGCTCTAGGAGAGAGTGATTGAACACCACTTGAGGAAAATGACCAATGTCACTAAAAACCAGTTTGGTTTTATGCCTGAGAGGTCCACTATGGAGGCAATTTTTTACTCTGGCGGCCTATGGAGAGATATAGGGAGCAAAATAAGGATCTACATATGATATTCATTGACTTGAATAAGACATACGATAAGGTACCAAGGCCGGTCATGTGGTGAGCGCTAGAGAAACACAAAGTCCCAATAAAGTACACTAACATTATCAAGGATATGTATGATATTATGGTGACAAGTGTGCGCGTAAGGGATAGTGAGACCGATACTTTTCCTATCACAATAGGGCTACACCAAGGATCAGCCTTAAGTCCATACATTTTTTCTTTAATGATGGATGAGGTGTCGAAGGATATACAAGGGAATATCTCTTGGTGTATGCTCTTTGCCGATGATGTAATGTTGGTAGATGAAACTAGGGATGGCGTTGATAGAAAATTGGAGCTATGGAGGTAGACCTTAGAGTCCAAGAGGTTTAGACTTAGTAGAATCAAGACCGAGTATATGAGATGCGACTTTAGCGATGTCGGGTGCGAGGAGGGAAAAATGTTAGTTTACAAGGACAAATAATACCTAGGAGGGACACATTTCGATATTTAAGATCAATGTTATAAAGCAATGGTGATATTAACGAAGATGTTTGCCACCGGATCAAGATCGGGTGGATGAAGTGGCGACAAGTTACACAAAAATTGAAAGGAAAATTCTATAACACCGTGATCAGACCTACGATGTTGTATGGAGCAGAATGTTGGCCAACTAAAAGGCAACATGTCCAACAAATGAGTGTTGCTGAGATGCGCATGCTACGGTGGATGTGCGGTCACACAAGAAGAGATAAAATTAGAAACGAGGTGATACGTGATAGAGTAGGGGTGGCACCTGTCGGAGTTTGGTTCTGGCAATTCTTCCGGTACTACCGTAGGTAGCCCGCGGAGTTTGTAGTTCGGTATTGGGCGCGCAGAGATTCAAAAGACGATGGCAAATAGACACAAGGATTTACGTGGTTCGGGCCGCCTGAGCATAATACCCTACTCCACGGGGTGTGTAGTTGTTGTATTGGGTGTCTAAGTTGAGTATGGGAGAGGTCTCAGAGTTCAAAGAGCCGTCCCATGTGTATCGTCGACCAGTCCTTTTATAGTACAAGGACTGGTCGTTACACCGTTAGCCTGGACCGACATGTGGCCCTGGCGGTTACTAATGCTTAATACATAATTAATGAGGTTAATTACCCTTAATAGCGTGGTAATGGGCCTTGACGGTGCTGTTACTGGTATTAAGAGCCTTCCAATAGTGTGTCATTAACATGGTATTAAAGACACTTAATCGGGTCTTGAAGTATTTGATTGCCCCTTGAAGGTTCGAGCCGTTGGGGGTCCACCAGTCTGATTGTTGAGGTTGAAGGTCTGGCGGTTGGACACGTGGCAGCATCGGATCTTTCCGTCTGGGACGTGTAGGTCCGGTGTAGATGTACACGTGTCGGTTCCGGAGCTTCCCTCTGTCGGAGGTTAGGTCCGGGGGTGCCGCACAAGTGTTTAGCCCGGAGCTATCCCGTGTGTGGGGATGTAGGTCCGGTTGTTGTATACACGTGGCAGCACCAGGACTAACCATAGATGGGAGGCAGGTCCGGTCCCGTATGACACGTGGGGCCTTCGCAGATCTTCAACTCAGACAGGTGAAGTTCCTTTGGTCTTTTTGTAGTCCCAAGGGGTATACGGTACGCAGGGTACAGACACTGGCCCCCTGGGCCCAACTCTGAAAGAGACCTTTTGGATGAAGTCGTTCTGCCAGAGGTGGGTCCATCCTTCGGTTTTCGAGCCGTGTCTTCAAGGGTCTTAGATGTGCCGTTGGTGGTAGTTTGTAGTTAAAACAATGTCGCGTGGCATATCCAGGATGCAGCAGGTGAGATATGAGTGTGCGGATCTCACGCAATTGAAGGTCGCCGGTTCCCGATATGAAAACTGTATCGGTTCCGCACACCCTGTCAGGCCACCGCCCTCGGGCTTCCCGCCTTTCATGATGATAACCGTTCGCCTGGGGTAAGGACATCGACTTGATCGTCGGGGTGGCCCCGGGCCCCCTTGTCATTGGTAGGGTGAAGTTTTTGAATTGTATCGTCGGCTCCTCTGCGGTTTCCATCCAAGCGTTGTGGGGGCTTACTTAAGAAGGAAAGCGCGCAACGTTTGGGGATTCTTTACGCCTTCATTCGAACTTGCGCTCAAATCCTCCAAACTTTCGCTTGCTTTTCCTCTCTCACCACGCTGTGCCACGATGAAGTTGGGACTCCCCCAGAGCCGCATTGGAAGCAAGAAGGAGTTGTCCAGGGTCCAGACCTACATGGAATGGTCGAGTGACTCCTTCGACAATGACATTCGCTGCGGCGAGCTTCCCTTTGAGAAGAAGCGAGTCGGAGATATGGTGTACTTCCTTGGGTACGCCATGGCGGGTTTGATCCCGCCTTTCTCCACCTTCTTTCTGATGCTGCTAGATTTCTATGGTCTGCAGCTCCACCATCTGGGCCCCCACTCAATCTTGCTGGTGGCAACTTTTGTCCACTTTTGCGAGATGTGGGTGGGCGTTCCCCCTTGTGTGGAGTTGTTTCAGACCTTCTTCACTGTCCACCCGACAGGGAAGAGTGATGAGTTCATCATCTTCTACTACTTCGTGAAGCGGAAAAACTCTCCCCTCAAGTACTTGAGGTCCTTCCCTTCTGGCAAGTGGGACGACTGGAAGAAAGACTGGGTGGTCATCACCGTTGAGGGACACGAGAGGCTGGAGCTGTCTGAAGGCCTTCCTCGCATTGACACCAACACTTGGAGTGACGTGCCGGCTCTGTCGAGGGAGTACAGGCCCATTTTGGACAGAATCCAGGAATGTGTCGAAGGTGGGGTGACCCCGTAGATAGTCTTCGGCAACTTCTTAACGAACAGGTGGGCCCTGATGAGGGCTAGGAGCCGGCCTGTCTGGGCCTTCAACAGTGAGATGGATACCAAATGCATTGAAGTCGGCCTGGACACTAACTTGGCCAGTGAAGCCTTGAAGACCCATCTCAAGAAGTTTTAGCCTAGGAACATCGATCTTGGCGACGTGTCTCCACCGGCGGCCTTCTTGCCTCTGAATATGATTCCAGAGGAGTGCAGAGAGCTCTGGAGGAAGATGCCGCTGTTGGACGACTTGGGCCTGGTGGAAAGGCGATCAACCTCCGGGGTGGCAATCCCCGAAGCTTCTGAAGGCGGCTATGTTCCCACCCCAAAGCCAAGAACCGAAGTCGTAGGCAAGGGCAAGGAGTTGGCCGAGCCCTCGAGCTGCAAGAGGAAGTTGAAGCATGCTGACGGGAGGTCCATCAGACCTGCTCCTTCCACGACAGCTCCTTCTCCCCGAAGGGGAAGGTCTTCAAAGGCGGCAACCACTCCAGCATAGACATCTCCCCGAGGTGCTAGCTCCGGCCATCCAGCTCCAGTACCAGGGCCAGCTAAGGGCTCTGGGTCCGGAGGTCCTTCCCGGTCGAGGGGAACCTCAACCAAGATGACGCCGATGGCAACATCAAGTTCCGCGGAACCTTCCGGAGCTGGCACGCCAGGGGCGACAGGGTCCAGCCCCGAGCGTCCGGGGAAGAGGTTCCGCGCTAGCTGGAGCGGAAGCCTTCCAAGGTAAATTTGATTTTTTACCTCAGTTGATTGTTTTTTGTTGTAACTGTGTTTTGAGTTTCTTCGTCCTTCATCCACAGAGTGCCCAAGAAAGGAGTTGAAGCTCCGATTCCTACAACAGCAGTTGAGGCTGTGCAGGCAGAAGCTCCGGCTTCAATTCCAGCACCGCCCCAAGAGGTGGCTGAGGTTGCGACAGCTCCGGCGCCGGCTGTCGTGGTCCTAGACCACGACTCATCCCCAGAAGCTCCCGTGGTAGCGCTGGACCACGGGAATGAAGATGTACCAGCGGCACCAGCCCTGGAGGTTGAAGCTCCGGGTTTGGATGCTGAAATGATGGACGCTCCAGCCTCAGAGCTAGAGGTAGCTGCGATTCCGACCCTAGAGCCGGATGTTGTTGAAGCCCCGACAGTTGAGCCGGTGGTTGATGGGACCCCAGCGGTAGAGTCGGGTGTTGATGAAGTTTCGCCGTGTGAGCCAGTCGTCGAAGAAGTTCTAGCGCCTGAGCCGGTTGCTGCAGAAGTGCCGGCGCCCGAGCCTCTGACGGTCGAAGCGCCAGCGCCTGAGCCGGCGACAAAGGAGGCGCCAGCATTGGAGCCGAAAGTGGCTTCAGCTTCGGCAGAATCTTCAACGCCTGCCCCGGAGGCAGTGGTCCTGGAGGTGCCCGCGCCTGGGTGCCAAGATGAAGCTGTCGGCCCCCCGCCTAAGGGGACAATTGTTGAGGACCTAGCGATCGGACCTTCGGAGCCAACTCTGGAGGTCGAAACTTCTATTGCAGGATCTTCCTTGGCGCGGCTGAGGCTATCCCGGAGGGCGGCCCTAGTGTCATGGAATCTCAGGGGACCGCTCTTGTAGAGTGGGACCTGATTTTTGTCACGGAGAACCCGCTGGAACCAGCGGAGATGACCCCGGCCGGTCCGGAGCCGATCCCTCTGTTGTTGTCTATCGACAACGCCTGCTCCAGTCTTCGTCAGGTCCAGCTGGCTTTCTACCATGACAGCAAGGCCCTTGAGGAGGAGCGCCAAACTCTTAGGAGGTGGCGCAAAACCGGCTCCAATTCGAGACCAAGCTGGCGCAGTCGAGGCTGGCTGACAACAAGGAGTGGTTGAAGAAGGAGAAGGTCTGGTCGGAGTACTGGGGTAAGCTGCTGAATGAGAGAGAAAGCATGGTGCGATCCCTCGACAACAAGTCTCGAGCCATCCACGAACAGGCCATAGATGCCAATAACGCAGCGAATGATCGTGGGGAGAAGCTCAGCGCTATCCATGATAGCCTCGTCAAGCGTCGAGAGGCCCTTGAGGAGTGGGAGAAAAAGCTCGAGGATGAAGAGCAAAAACTCCTGGAGCTGCGGGATGACCTCGTGAAGAGGGAGGAAGAGCTTACTCAGAGGCTGACTCTGGGTGACAAGAGTCTCACGGAGCGCACTAAGAAGTTGGATGAGCACTGCGAGAAAGGGGAGAAGAAGGCCTCGCAGCGAGGACAGGACCTCTGCAAGAGGGAGGATGAAATTGCTGCCAGGGAGAAGAAGGTGCAGGGCCGGGAGAAGGACCTGGTCGACCACCGGAACAAGATCCACCTCCGAGAGGAGGAGCTCAATAAACTCGAAAGGCAGGTTGCTAAAAAGATTCAGCAGAACGCTAAAGAGGTTGAGCGCCTTGCCCGTGAGAATTCAGAGCTTGCGGCGACTAGAAGATCCTTGGAGGAGATGCGAGGTTCGAGGGTCGTGGAGTCCCAACAAGTTTGGGACTTCCTGGACAAAGCCAATGACGCGCTGACACTAATGGGTTTTAGTATCGTGCGTTCGGATGATCCGAAGCCGGAGTTGGACCAGGCGTTGTAGGCGTTGAGTTCGGCAGGCAACAAGCTCACAAAGATGGGCGATGTCATCGCAGACCAGCTGGAAACTGAGGGACAATCCCTGGCAAAGAACGTCACAGAATTCGTGCTGACGTGCTACACAAGCCAGGACCCTCAATTCCCCCTGGACCCGGTTCTTGAAGGCCCCATCGACGGAGAGGGAGAAGCTGCCCAAGCCAGCGTATCGGAGGTTGCCCAGAAAGTCGCCTCGTTCTTCCATAGGGTCTAGGACCATCTCTTTGTAGTTTCGGCTTGTATCCTCTCTTCTTTTTCTCCAATTTTGTAACCTATTGTCTCCAGATGAATGAAATCCAAGTTTTTATGAATTTCATTTTTTATCTTCAACACCTTTGTCTCACTTGGCCCCCTGGTAGATGTACACAATTTGATTGTGAACATGTACCAAGAGAATGTAACAATTGTTGAAGACTTGCGTGCTTCAAACTTGTAGAACGTAGGTCCAAAGTCTTCGATAGTAGAGGCCCCCTGAGGTTGTCGGAGCTTAGTAGCTCCAGCATTGACCATCGTCGGAGCTTAGTAGCTCCGGTAGCAGTCTCCATCAACACGTAGAGCATCGACGGTTAGTCCTCTGGGGTGTTGGAGCTTGGTAGCTTCGGCAGTGACCTCTATCAACACGCGGTGTGTCGACAGCAGACCCTACTGTAGAGTCTTCCCACCATCTTTTGTTCACGTTGACAGCTGGCCCCCTGGATCTGCCAGAACTTTGTAGCTCCGGCAATGTCTACTGTCAATGTTTGGAACATCGACAGCAGACCATCTTGGGGGGTGTCGGAGCTTTGGTAGCTCCGGCTTTATCCACCATCATCATGGAACCTTTATTTTTCTTGCACACTGAAGCTAAGAAAAATAGTAAAATCCATTTCCTATCTATAACTCAACTGTGACTTACTATTCCTGAGAAAGTTTTAGTCAAACACAATTCTAAATACAATCAAGTGCACTGCCTTATTTTTCTGGGGAAGGTTCGGTTGTTCTCCCGGAGGATCTACCCGACTCTATACAATAAATCTATAACATACATCACATGTAACTATAGACTCACCTTCGTGATATTAAGCGTAGAACTTACGGAGGTGCTCAATGTTCCAAGGATTTGGGAGAGGTGTCCCATCCTCGGTTGCTAAGCGAACACATCTGGGGCGGGATACTTTGATCACTCGGAAAGGTCTTTCCCAGCTGGGGGAAAGTTTGTTTAACCCTTCTCTGGATTGTATTCTCCGTAGCACCAGATCGCCTTCCTGGAGCTGTCGGCTGTGAACATGCTGTTGGTGATAGCGCCGAAGAGCTTGGCGGTATCGGGCATTCCGAACAGCTGCTCGGCAGCTTTTCTCTTCAAGGAGGTCAATGTCTTCACGCTGGAGCTGGTCCTGCGTGGCATCATGAAGGTCCGGACCTGAAGTGATCCCAAGGTGCTTCCTGGAGGGAGGACTGCTTCAGCTCCGTACACCAGGAAGAAGGGTGTCTCTCCAGTTGACCGGTTTGTAGTTGTCCTGTTGGCCCACAGTGTGGGCGGATCTTCGATCCAGTTGGCTCCATGTTTTTTCAGGCGCTCATATGTGCACGTCTTGAGTCCTTTTAGGATTTCTGCATTTGCTCTCTCGGCCTGGCCATTGCTTCCCGGGTGAGCTATGGAAGCGTAGCTGACTTGGATGCCGAGGTCTTCGCAATATCCTTGGAATGCAGAGCTTGTGAACTGGGTCCCATTATCAGTTATGATTTTGTTTGGGACTCCAAATCTGCATACGATGGACTGTAAGAAGTTGATAGTTGATTGCTTGTTTATTGTCACAACTGGAGTTGCTTCCGGCCATTTGGTAAATTTATCAATGGCAACGTACAGGAACTTGTAACCTTCGACGGCTCTTGGGAAAGGTCCCAAGATATCCATCCCCCACACAGCGAAAGGCCATGCAAGAGGTATCATTTGTAGAGGTTGAGCCGGTGTATGAATTTGTTTCGCATGGAACTGACATGCTTCACATTTCTTCACCAGCTCAGTTGCATCCTGGAGCGTTGTAAGCCAGTAAAAGCCATGCCGGAAGGCTTTACCGACCAGTGTGCGGGAAGACGCGTGGTTCCCACACTCGCCTCCATGGATTTCCGAGAGGAGCTCGCGGCCTTCTTCCCTCATAATGCACCGCATTAGGACGCCGTTGGCACTGCGCCGATAGAGATCCCCTTCTACCAACGTGTATCTTTTAGCCAATCTGACTATCCGGTCAGCGGATACATTATCTTCAGGAAGGAAATTGTTTTCAAGTAGCTCCGGATCTCCGAGATCCATGCATCAGAACTAGCTTGAGGATTTGAGTCTTGCGTGTTGGGTTGCTTGGAGCTTCCTGCATCACCTACGACTCTTGATGGACGCCATGGTAACAGGGCCATCGGGACCGCCAGCTTCAAGGTGCTGGTCTCGCCCCCTTCACTCAGTTCGGCAAGCTGAGTTGTAGGTTTAGACAAACTCCGGACGAAGGTTCCATCGGGAGCCGGAGCCCCGATTGAAGCTTTCGTCGAGAGTTTGTCAGCTTCAGCGTTGTTGAGACGCTGGACATGGCAAAGATCTTGGATGTCGAAGTCCTTCTGAAGCTTCTGGACTTCAAGTAGGTATGCAGCTAGTTGAGGGTTGTTGCAACAACATTCACCTTTTACTTGTTTTACAAGAAGTTGTGAATCACCCTTTACCAGCAGCTGCTTGACACCATATGATAGTGCCACCTTGAGTCCATAAATTAGTGCTTCATACTCTGCCATGTTATTGGTCGCCTTGAAGTCAAGGTGCACCATGTATTTAACCTTCTCCCTGGTCGAAGCGAGGAGAAGGACTCCAGCTCCGGCCCCCTGCTTCTGCATGGAGCCGTCGAAGTAGAGAGTCCAGTGAGGCTCAGTGAAGACCGGAACCTTAGGTTCCAACTTCTGCTCACTGGCCCCCCCCTAGGATTTGATGGAGAGGGGGTCCATTCCGCCACGAAGTCCGCCAATGCTTGACTCTTGATCGCTTATCTTGGGACGAATTCAAGGTCGAACTTGGCTAATTCCGCTGCCCACTTTGCAATGTTCCCAGTGGAATTGGGGTTATCCAAGATCGCACGCAGTGGATAAGAAGTTACCACTGAAATCTTGTGAGCTTGGAAATAGTGACGGAGTTTCCTAGAGGCAATAAGAACTGCATAGAGCAGCTTATGCACCTCCAGATATTGAGTCTTGGCGTCATGGAGTACTTCGCTGATGAAGTACACTAGGCGTTGGACCATCCGGACCCTCCCGAAGGGGCCCGAAGCTTCCTCCTCATCTACCCGGACCCTCCCGAAGGGGTCCGGACCTTGTTCGGGGACCTTCGGATGCCGGTTGGGGGTACCCGGAGCTTCTTCTGAAGTGACCCAGACCTTCCCGGAGGAGTCTGGATCTTGTTGCTTAGCAGCAGTGACTCCTTCATTTGAAGGAGAGGGATCCTCCGGAGTCTCTCCTTGAGGATCCGGGTCTGAGAGCTAGGACCCAGACTCGATTTCAGGTAGCTCCGGACCCCCGCCCCCCCCGAAGGGGTCTGGATTCCTGAACTGTAGATGGTTCTGGTCTTTCCGCAACCAAGACCATGCTAACAACTTCGTCAGTTGCCGAAATGTAAAGCAGTAGTGGCTCACCAGGGTTCGGAGCTACCAAGGTTGGTAGGGTGGTGAGGAGCTGCTTCAGCTCCTGGAACGCCCTTTCTGCTTCTTTGGACCATTGGAATGGTCCGGACTCCCTCAATAGTTTGAATAAGGGTAGCGCCTGTTCCGCCAGTCTTGAGATGAACCGGCTAAGGGCAGCTAGACATCCAGTCAGCTTCTAGACGTCCTTGATGCGGGCTGGTGGCCGCATGTCTTCAATAGCTTTTATCTTCGCTAGATTTGCTTCTATTCCTCGGTGATTCACCAAGAAACCAAGAAGTTTTCCGAAGCTAATCCCGAAGACACACTTGTCCGGGTTCAGCTTTGTGCGAGTGACTCGCAGCTTGTCGAAGATAGCTTGCAAGGTGTCAAGGAATGACTCCTTGTTCTTGATCTTGATGACGATGTCATCGACATACACTTCCACTACGTCTCTGATGAGCTCTCCAAAAGTTTTGTACATAGCTCATATAAATATTGAAGCAGCATTCTTGAGACCAAATGGCATAGCAGTATAGCAGTATAATCCATCTACTGTGATGAAGGAGGTATGTTCTTCATCTTCCCTAGACATTCTGATTTGATGGTACCCACAATATGCGTCTAGAAAACACAGTAATTCGCACCCGGAGGTGGAATCCACTATCTGATCTATTCTAGGTAGTGGGAATGGATCTTTTGGACATGGCTTATTCAGTGTAGTGTAGTCGATACACATCTGAAGCTTCCCACCAGCCTTGAGTACAATGACTAGGTTTGCCAGCCATTTTGCGTAGAAGACTTCTCAGATGAATCTAGCTTCAAGCAACTTCTTCACTTCTTGTCGTATAAAGTTTTGTCGCTCTACTGATTGCCTCCGAGGCTTCTGATGTATAGGCCGAGCATCAGGATAGATCTTCAGATTATGCTCGATCACTTCCCTAGGGATCCCAAGCATTTGTGACGGTTGCCATGCAAACACGTCGACGTTAGCCCGGAGGAAGTGATGAGTGCGAGTTCCTATTTGTCATTCAGACCTCCCGATATACAGGTGGTCTGAGCGGCGTCGGAACCGATTTGGATGACTCTGACGGGAATGTCGGTGTCGCTGCTTGGTTGCACGCGAGGTGCGGAGTTTGAGCCTCGATGACGAATGCTCGATGGTTTCGGAGCTTGCTCCTTTCCGGATTCTTCTTCCTGCGTTGTAGCAAGCGCGTGGAGTTCTTCCAGAGCTGTCACTCCAGCGGTGCGATCTCCACGGATCCGGAGAACACCGGCTGGTGTTGGCATCTTCAACACCAAGTAGCCATAATGAGCAGCAGCCATGAACTTGTATAAGGTTGGCCTGCCCAAAATGGCGTTGAAGGGTAAGTTGATGTGCGCCATGTCGAAGACCAACTTCTCAGTGAGGTAATTCTCCCGGGTCCCGAAGGTCACCGGAAGAGTAATTGCACCGAGTGGGGTTATGGCCCCCGGACCTACTCCGGAGAAAGGTCGAGAGGGGCAAAGGTCCGAAGGTCGGAGCTGAAGCTTGACAAAAGCTTTAAAGCTTATGAGGTTCAGCCCCGAACCTCCGTCCACCATTACATGGTGGAGTTGGATGTTGTTGATGGTCGGAGATACCATCAATGGGAGTTGGCCAGCTCCGATCATATTCCGTGGGCAGTCTGCTGCATTGAAAGTGATGGCAGTATCCATCCACTTTCGGTGCGGCTCTGCCCTGGCAGTGGGAGCTACTGAGGCCATGCCCCGTCACATGGTCTTAAGGACACGACGAGAGGTGATGTCCCACGAACCACCAAAGATGGTGTTTATGGTTTTCCGACGTTCGTTGTCAGAGATGTCAGAGTCATCGTCGACGAAGGTGTAAACAACCTTCAAGACCTTTTTAGGGTCCTGAAAGCCTAACTCCTCTTCAGTCGGCACTTCGTCGACTTTCTATTTCCCTTCCCTTTGACGGAAAGGAACTTCTTTCTGACGCTTGTTGTAGTGCTCGACAAGGTTCTAGACCTCACAACAGCCTTCCAAGTTGTGGTTGTTCGTCTTGTGTATGGGACACCACATCTTGGAGCTACCACCGTCTTCAGACGACAGCCGAGGCCGTTTCTCGGGGCGTGGTCCCCGGCCACCCGGAGCTGCGGCAACAGCGGCTGTAGGTGTGCCGGCCGACGGCTTCTTCTTGCTGTTGGACTTTTTCTTCTTCTTACCACTCCCGGAGGTAGTGGCTTCACCCTTGGAGGATTTTTTGTTGTCCTCCGGAGGTGGTTGGGAGTGCATTTCACAGCCCTCCGCAGCTTTGGCACATTTGTCTACCAAGCTGAAGAGTTCCGTGACGCTGGTGATCTCCTTGGTCGCCAGCTTCTCCAACATCTTCTTGTCCCGTACACCCTGTCTAAATGCCACAATAATAGATGCGCTAGAGATAGAAGGAATAGTGTTTTGTACTTGGGAGAACCTTTGAATGAAAGATCGTAGGTACTCCGCACCCCCTTCTACTTGACAGCAAAAAGGTCCAGTTCGGTGCCTGGTCGGGTGTATGAACTCCCGAAATTAGCGGTGACCTGTTGGCACAGTTCCGCCCAACTGTTGATGGAGTCGGGCGGAAGGCTCATGAATCAGGACCTGACGGTCCCAGTCAACGCCATAGGGAAATAGTTGGCCATTACAGCCTCGTTACCTCCGCCCCAAGTATTGCGATGGAGTAGATTTGTATAAACTCAGCTGGATTGATAGTCCCGTCAAATTTCTCCGGCAGATGAGGTTGAAACTTTTGTGGCCATCTGACCATGCGTAGGTGCATGGCCAGGGCAGAACAGCCCCCTCCTACTCCCTCAGGAGCAGGACTGTCCTGAGCTTCTCGCCTTTCGCGAGCGCGCTCAATATGGACGTGATCATCCTGTTGATGATAACGGCGATCAAGCTCTGCCCGGAGGTCGTGAGTTGAAAGCCTGGTTACCGTATGAGTGCGTCGCGCCCCGGGAGGCAGTGATGTCGCTTGTTGAGATGCAACACGCCTCCTATGCTGGGAAGCGTGCGGACCAAGTCTGCCCGACACGATCCGATGTTGCGATGGAGCCCGCCCCGAGGAGGGAGGACCTTGGTTGCTGATGCGATCAGCTGCTGCTGCAACCAAATGTTCCACATCAGCCCCCATTGCTCCATTGCACCCTGGGATGCACCTAGAGGTGGTGGGCATTGGAGAAGAGCACGCGCTGCATGGAGCGCGTGTTCAGAGTTGTTGTTAGCCGATGCCGTGACCGACACAGATGCCCCGTCCCACTGTCCAGCTTGATTTGTCGGTGCGGACGGTGGTGGTAGAGGCATGACTCCTGCTGGAGCCGCGGCACCTGCTGGCTGCTGCACATTGGAGGGATTGCCTTCAGCAGGTTGCACTGTAGGGTTGCCGTTGGACGATCCAGCGACAGAGTTTGGTTCCGGCAATTCTCCCGGTACTACCGTTGATAGCCCGCAGAGTTTGTAGTTCGGTATTGGGCGCGCAGAGATTCAAAAGACGATGGCAAATAGACACAAGGATTTACGTGGTTCGGGTTGCCTGAGCGTAATACCCTACTCCACGGGGTGTATAGTTGTTGTATTGGGTGTCTAAGTTGAGTATGGGAGAGGTCTCAGAGTTCAAAGAGCCGTCCCCTGTGTATCTTCGACCAGTCCTTTTATAGTACAAGGATTGATCGTTACACCGTTAGCCTGGCCCGACATGTGGCCCTGGCGGTTACTAATGCTTAATACACAATTAATGAGGTTAACTACCCTTAATAGCGTGGTAACGGGCCTTGACAGTGCCATTACTGGTATTATGAGCCTTCTGATAGTATGTCATTAATATGGTATTAATGACACTTAATCGGATCTTGAAGTCTTTGATTGCCCCTTGAAGGTCCGAGCCGTTGGGGGTCCACCAGTCTGATTGTTGAGGCTGAAGGTCCGGCGGTTGGACACGTGGCAGCATCGGAGCTTTCCGTCTGGGACGGGTAGATCCGGTGTAGATGTACACATGTTGGTTCCGGAGCTTCCCTCTGTAGGGGGTTAGGTCCGGGGGTGCCGCACAAGTGTTTAGCCCGGAGCTATCCCGTGTGTGGAATGTAGGTCCGGTTGTTGTATACACGTGGCAGCACCAGGACTAACCATAGATGGGAGGCAGGTCCGATCTCGTATGACACGTGGGGCCTTCGCAGGTCTTCAACTCAGACAGGTGGAGTTCCTTTGGTCTTTTTGTAGTCCCAAGGAGTATACGGTACGCAGGGTACCGACAGCATCGATTGAGGAGAAGCTAGTCCAATATCGCATACGGTGATTCGAGCATATCCAACAGAGACCTCTAGAAGCACCGGTTAACAGAGAGATTATAAAGAGTAAAGAAAATTTTAGGAGAGGTAGAGGTCAACCAAGGGCTAGAGGTCGATCAAGGTTGATATGGCAGGAGACGATGAAACGAGACTTAAAGGAGTGAGGCATATTTAGAGATTTGGCTCATGATAAGACTGCATAAAAATTAGCAATTTATGTGTCAGAATCTTAGTTTATTCGTATTTTGTTACTCCTATCTTATTTCTTATTAATCTATTTCTAAAATAAATAAATTTAGAATCTTATTTTATTTGTATTTTTTTTACTCTTATCTTATTTTCTATTACTTTCCTTCAAAAATTGTTGGGTTTCATTTCCAGTCGATCCCAACTTATTTGAGACAAAGACTTGGTTGTTGTTGTTGTAAGTTCAGAAACAAGAAATTAGATTTTGGCCGTTGATCCAAGTTGGGGTGAAATTCGGCAAATAAAGTTGTGGCTCGAGGGTCGGAGATTCCAAAGCGTTCCAAAATGGTGGCAAATCTTCGTAATTTTTCTAGAACACGGATCCGAGATATGATTGATCGAAGCGTTTCAAAGTGTGAAACACATTTTCAGGTGTTTTCACCTCTATAGTTCAAAAAATGAATTGGTTTAGGGTGTTTCTCGCCTCAAACTTTCAGTCTTTTATCGTTTGAAAATGATTATACCCAGAATTAGAAACGTTTCGCGTTTCACCCATCCGAAGGGCCTTAAAAATAAAAAACAAGAGCAGCCTCTTGCTAGCTAAGGAGAAAAGAAACCCTCCCAAAACCCAAGCCGCAGCCGCAGCCGCAGAAACCGAACGCAGGAATGGAAAGACGAGGGGGTTGTGTGAAAAAATCCGCCCCCACAAACCCCAGAACCTGAACCTCCAACCTAGATTTCCGCCGCCATGGGATCCGCCGCCGCCGCCGCAGTGCCGCCGCCGCCGCCACCGCCTAACCCTGCGCTGCCCGAAGCGGGCGTGCCGCCCTATGGGATGGGTCTCGCCGGGATCCTCCCGCCGAAGCCGGAAGGGGAAGGCAAGGAGGACAAGGTGGACTACCTCAACCTTCCATGTCCCGTACCCTTCGAAGAGATCCAGCGCGAGGCCCTCAGTTCGTTCCCTTTTCTCTATGACATTCAACTCCTTGGTTCGCTACTGCGCGTGCATTGCTACGGCATTTGGGTAGTTGGTCGATTAATAATTGGTCCGCGTTTAAGCTCCTTGGGTTGGTGATCGACCTATCACTTGCGGCATACCTCGTTGTTGTTCATCTTCGTCAGCTTTCTGCCAGTTTTAACCTGTTGGATAGTCATACAGCTCTCTGATATGTTGACTAAGATATGAATGTGCTATTAGGCAGCCAGACTTACACAGCACAATTCGGGTGAAACACAATATGTTTTGTGGCCATATCCAGACTTCCTTACTGTTCAGTCTTTAACGATAGGTTTGTATACGTATTCTGAACGTGTAAGATCTCCCTGAGCCTCTCAGATTGTGATTTGCATGGAGAAGAAGAATAGGAAAGCTTTATATAACTTGGCAACTTGATAGTATGGCTGAAGTCGCACACTACCCTCTGTTTGACATTACATATGTTGTACTTAAAAATTGATTGGTAGCCATAAACAGAGTTCAATGCTGCAATCTACATTTTAGCATTTGTTTCTGAAATATCTAGCTAAGTATTTTCCACCAAAATGGCAAAATGGAAAAAATTATCAACATATTAGAACCTTGTGCAAAATGGTGTAACAAGAAAAAAAAAACTGAGTTAAATGTTACCATTTAATGGAATTATGAAGGTTGGATGAAAGAAGCAAATGTAGTCATAGAATTGCAGTGTCATAGGATACTTTAATTTACATATATTTATCGTATCTCTTATGAAGAGGAGCCTTGGCTCAACGGTAAAATTGTTGCCTTGTGACCATGAGGTCACGGTTCGAGTTCTGGAAACAGCCTCTTACAAAAATGTATGGAAAGGTTGTGTACAAAAAACCCAAATGAGTCGGACACTTCCCTAGACCCTGCGCAAGCGGGAGCTAAATGCACCGGGCTGCCCTTTTTTATCGTATATGTTACATTTTATTAGCTATACGATTTGTGTTCTGCGTAGAGTATGTTTTTTTTTTTGTATGACCAAGTATGTATTAACAGTTTTGTGAATAGCCCAATTGTTTTTTTTTTACATTTTCCTCGTTTTGTATTGCTTTCGCTAGTCTGACGGCATGCTCCCTTGCAGTGTCTCTGAAGCCTGAACTTTTTGAAGGATTCAGGTTTGACTTCACAAAGGGCTTAAATCAAAAGTTCTCTCTTAGCCACAGGTGAGATGTAAATTTCAGGAAATAGCGTATCCCATTTTTGTTTAGAATATATCCTAACCACTTGAACAGTGTTATGATGGGCTCCTTAGAAGTTCCGTCTCAGTCAACTGAAGCTATAAAAGTTCCAACTGCGCATTACGAGTTTGGTGCCAATTTCTTAGATCCAGAGGTTTGTTTCATGGCATTCAGTATTTATGGTGGCATCTCCAATAATGTTGTATTTCATAACTTGTTTTGTTACTGTCCATGTAACATTCTGCAGTTAATGCTCATTGGAAGGGTGATGACTGATGGAAGGCTGAATGCCCGTGTGAAATGTGATTTGACCGACAATCTTACACTTAAAATAAATGCTCAGGTAGACAGATGGGAAGAGTTTTGGTTAATTGGCTCATCCTTCATTTATTGATGCTTTTTCGTGTTATCATACTTATGGTTGCTCTTTGCCCAGCTTACACATGAAGCACATTACTCCCAAGGAATGTTTAACTTTGACTACAAGGTCAGTATTTCTTTCAGTACTTCTTCAGTCAATTAGATATTACCAAGCATTTTTAACTAATTACTTAACAGCTTGTGTAATTGGGAAGCTATCATTTATCAGTGGATCCATCCTACGCTTAGTTCCTTGCGGTAACACTTCACATGTTTCTGCAGGGAACTGACTATCGAACACAATTTCAAATTGGAAACAATGCATTTTATGGTGCAAATTATATTCAGGTAAAGACGGTTTACTTTCTGTGTATTTTACTAGCTTCTTTCTTAAGCTATTATTCAGGTAGAGACAGTTTGCGTTTTGTGTATTTTTCTTAAAATTTTATTATTTGGTTTCTTAGTCATTGTTTTACTATTTTTATATTGTAAATATGCTAAGGAACAAAATTAGTCTGCAGTATGGGTTTGCTTGCAACTGCACTTGTTTTAAATTTTGAAAAACAGACTATATTTAGGCCAAGGAATGATGAGTTGCCTGGTTTAATGCTGAATTCGAGTTACCTGTCCACAGTGAAGTTTTTTTGTTGCAACCACATGGTTGTACAATAAAACTTTTAGCGTGCTCAGCTTATTCTAGCAGTCGCACTCACACTTTCGGTTTTCAATTTCAGTCATGGTATTGGTTGTAAAGTACAACTTACCGAAATGGCGAAATCACTTATTCATGCTTGACACTTGGTTTTGTACTTGGCTATGTTTCAAGCTCTTTGGCCCGTTAAATATTCTTTGCTTGATTAAACTGCTATGCAGTTTTTTTTTACATCGAATTAGCCAGCATTATTACTGTTATCAAGCTCAATTAGTCATTATTTGAACGTATTCTGGCAAAGGAAAATGCACTTTTTTGTGTGTTTGTATTTCAGAGTGTTACGCCAAACCTGGCAATGGGATCTGAAATATTCTGGCTCGGTCAACAGAGGAAGTCAGGAGTTGGTTTCGCCTCACGCTATAATACTGATAAAATGGTATGGAGCTAGGGCAATCCTTTCTATTTGCTTGTTACAAGTTAATCTTCATATTGTTAATGTTGTCCAGCCTAGTTATTTATTTCGCATTAAGAATTGAACTGGTCATCAACTCCTAAATGTCCAAACTGGATTGATATTAAACTGCGCATCCACATCCTTTTCACGTCATTAATTGTTTCCTTTGTCGCCTTGGTTTTCGACCTGCCATTACATTTACGATAGAAACAATTCAAGTAGAGGATATTAGTTCACATGTCTAATCTGGACTCTTATTGCTAGTGTGCCAGTGAAAATTGAAAGATATAGCGACCCACTGCATAACTCCTCTTAATTTCTGTTGAATCTCTACATGGCATCTAATCTAGAGGTCCATGGTTGCTTAGTTCAAGACCTGCATGATTAATACCCTGTTATATAAAAAAAATCATCATGAAAATCCAGTGGTTTGACCAAATTAGACACAAAGGTGTTCTAGGTTATGGATAATGTTGATTTTTAAAATCACACTCTCGTAGGCTTATTTGGTGAAGTATGAGTTGTGGCTCAATGCACACTTTTCACCATTAGCTTGAGTTTTTTGTGAACTGATTTGTACTATGAAACTCAACATCAGCGAGCTAGCATGATGTAAAATCTATATCGTGCTTGCTCTATGATATATAACCTGGCAACTTCTTTAAATTACACTGTTGTCCATAATAGATTGATTTGCTTAATGAATGCAAGATAATCACAATTTCTTGTACAAACATTGCAGGTCGGCACTCTACAGGTTGCAAGCACAGGAATAGTTGCCTTAAGTTATGTCCAGAAAGTTTCTGAGAAGGTTGAACTTCCACAATGGTAACAAAACATTTTCACATGCTGTGTTGATTTGATTCTAAAGATACACTTATTCTGTTATTCACAGGTTTCCCTTGCAGCCGACTTCATGTATAACCACATGTCGAGAGATGTGACTTCCAGCTTTGGATATGATTACTTGCTTAGGCAGGTCAGTGTTCTCTCAACTTTCCATATTAATTGGCATTTCAATTATACTGAGCTCCTCCCAGTACTGTATTTCTTCACCAATTTGTTTGCATCAATGGATATGCATTAACACCATGAAACTATGAACACATCTATCACCCCTTCAATGCACAGGGATATATCAAAACGAGATCTTCGTATCCCTCTGTTCTTTAGTTCCTTCCTCATAGTTATGTGGAAATGATTTCTGTAACAGTGTCGACTTAGAGGCAAAATTGACTCGAATGGTGTTGTTGCTGCGTATTTGGAGGAGAGATTGAACATGGGTTTCAATTTCATTCTCTCCGGAGAGGTAAGACCGAGTCATGTTGCCTTTTCCATCAGATGTGTTTTTCTTTTTCTTTTCTTGGATCATCAAAAAATAAATGCCCTGAGGTTTGTGATGAAATTTCATGAATTTGCAATTTTGTTGTGCAGCTTGACCATCCAAAGAAGAACTACAAGTTTGGTTTTGGATTGACTGTGGGCGAGTAATTCCGTTAAAGCAATTTGCTTTGAGTGCACACGAGGTTTATGGAAATGGCTTTGCATGGATAATACAATATACACCAGTTCAAGCCTCAGTTTTGAGGGACAGGTTCTTGCCCTTGTGCCTTGAGAAAAGATAGGTCATTCCACTTTCTGTGTATTGGTCCTTGTGTATTTTTGGCTGTTTAGAGATAATGGCCATGGGGGTCATAATTCTTTGTCGTCAGAACAAGCATGAATCACAATGATGAATCTGCTCCTACCCCTAGGTTGTCACAAGCCCATCACTAGGCCTTTTGGTGTACTGTCCTTTAAAAGATATGCAGGATATTTACCATGTCGTTTTACAGCTTCTGACCATCTGTCCATCTCCCATATTTGGTAATCCCACATGTTTTTTTTCATCTGTGCTAAGAGTAAGATTTAAGCATCCATTCCAGGATTTTTTTAATCCTGCATTTTCCTGTAAAATTCATCTGTTTCTAAATTCTTTTACGATTTCTAAGAAATTCCTGCGTTCCGAAGTTGTTCTCATTCATCCCGGTACCAAAGCAATTTTGATTTCCCTCTCCCGAGGCCTGAAATATTGTGTCGATTTTTTTGTCTGTTACTGCTCAGTGGACTGACGTATTTCTGTAAACATTTACTTTAGTGGCAGTAACATGACAATTCCTCAGTTTCGTTTGTGGTTCAAACCATCTTTGTTTTGAAATGACTCATCCATTCTGGCAATCAACAACGGATGTTGTATTTGAGAGGCTGGGTTGATGAGGAGTCAGATGCGGCGGTGTTGGTGACGGGTTCTTGAAGGCTGGAGGCGACGAGATCCACGTTGGGGGTCTTCCTCTCACTCCCGCACCTCAATAGATCGGCTCCTCAGGTTGTTGTGGCGGCGAACATCTGTTTGCGTCCCCCTTACATGTCTTATTTTGTATGGTGTGGGATGAGGGGCCTCACAGCCAAGTAGGTGATCAACGCTTCAGAGCGTTACGTGGGGTAGAACCGGTCTATCCACTGTTTCCTCTGGAGATCAAACTTCAGACAATTCCTCAGTTTCGTTTGTGGTTCAAACCATCTTTGTTTTGAAATGACTCATTCTGGCAATCAACATCGGATGTGGTATTTGAGAGACTAGTCACTTCTCACTGTGTACTCAGGAGATCTTATTTGGCAACATATCTGATGTAAATGGCTTATGGTGCTAATATGCTACCAAAAAATATGTGACCATCTAATTTATTATGAGGTCGCCATTAGGGGTGATGGAAGACTCATGTCTCACTTAAATGTTCTGTGAGACTGATAAAGAGACATTTTATTTAACTGATAGGCGAGTCTTAGCACCTACAAGGGTGACCTCTTATGATTGATCAGATGGTTGTTAGCATGAACATTTACATTAGATATGTTGTCGTCTAATTTTGGAGTCTGTTTGGTTGGGCGGCAGTGTTTATATTCTTTGAAGAGCAGTGATTGTACGATTGAAAGTGGTTCTTTAGGATAAACTGTTGGAACCTGGACAAGGAATTATTCATAGAATCAGAAAAGGCTATTTTTCATCTCTTGTACTCTTCATTTCATTTGAGAATCATTTTATAGAATAAGTCAAAAATCACTTCTCTTGAAATCGGCGGTGTTTGATACAGCTTTCCTTATTCTAAGGGAGCTCCGTCAAACTGGCTCTGAAACTTTGATTATGAAATATAACAACTGCGCATGTCCCTATAAAACTGGATGAGACAGATGCCGCAGGCTTTGTACAAGAATGCTGAATAGCCCATGTGAATCGATTCTGGCTCGCTTGGCCATTATTGTTGAACAAAGATCTGGGTTAGGTGTAGGGGCCATGCATGCCAAAGAGCAATCGGGGCGGGCTGGCTGTGACCTGGCTCTTGGTCGTGCGTGGCTTGGCTGGTGGATCATCGTTGTCCGGACTAAAAGATTCGGCAGGCTGCTTATGTGGCCTTGATTGATCACCTGCTGCTGCGGGCCTGGAGGACTGCAGAGCAGGGCGCGGGCTCCATTCCGTTGGACCATTTGTTCATGGATGCTTCGTTGGCTCAACAGGGGATGTCCACAGTGTAGTTAGAATTGGGCAGTAGCAATCATGCCCAGCTACTCCCTCTGTTTCGAAATAATTGTTATTATAAATTGAGTAGAATAGAAAATTAGACAAATGTTTAGACAGAATGAATTCTATTGTATTCTCATTAATTATTGTGTTTCTTATATACATGTTCAATGGACAATGGCGCCTGTTCGCTGATGGAACCGCCGGTGTCGATGTGCCCGTTCGGGATGCACCCGTTGGCGAAGGAGTAACCGCAAGCATCTACTGTTCACACTTGTAACTGTTTATTCTTAACACTCCCCCTTGAACAGTTGATGCTCATATGTTACATTGTATATAATTTATATGTCTATATGTCTCCTTCAAAAACCTTTTGGGAAAAAAATCGAGAGACAGACATAATCTTGTGTGCACATTGCCTCGTTAAAAACCTTTCAATGAGAAATTCTTTAAAACTTATAAAGGAAAAAAGAGTACAATGTGATGCTTTAATTAGGATACTTCATAGAGGTTCTCCCCCTGAACCTTGCAAGTCTTAAGTCTTTTCATTCCAATGCATTTGACACATTTGTCAAATATGGCTAGTGGTAATGATTTTGTGAATAAATCTGCAAGATTATCACAAGACTTTGTTTGTATAACACTTATTTCTCCATGTTGTTGTAGTTCATACGGGTAAAATAGTTTTGGAGAAATATGTTTCGTATAATTAGTTTTTATGTATCCCATTTGCATCTGAGCAACACAAGCTGCATTATCTTCATAGATAATTGTAGGTGATTTTATTTCACCTATACCACATGAGGTTTCTATATGGTTAATCACTCTTCTTAACCAGGCACACTCTCTTGATGCCTCGTATAGTGTGATAATTTCTGAGTGATTTGTGGACGTAGCTATTAAAGTCTGCTTTGAAGACTTACATGAGATAGCAGTACCATTATGTAAAAACACAAATCCAATTTGTGATCTACCATTATGTGGATCAGATAAACAGCCGGCATCGATATATCCGACTAAATCAGATTCTTGTTTTCTTTGAAAGAATAAACCAAGATCTATTGTGCCATTTAAATATCTCATGATATTTTTAATACCTTTCCAATGACGCATAGTTGGTGCTACACTGTGTCTAGCAAGACAATTTACTGCGAATGCAATATCTGGTCTTGTATTGTTTGCTAGATACATCAATGCACCAATGGCACTAAGGTATGAGTATTCTGCTCCCAATACTTCTTCTTCTTCTTCTTCTTCTTCTTCTTCTTCTTCTTCTTCTTCTTCTTCTTCTTCTTCTTCTTCTTCTTCTTCTTCTTCTTCTTCTTCTTCTTGGAGTCCTTTGGGGGTATGTTTTGTCCATATTGAATTTTTCCAATACTTTCTTGACATAAGCAGACTGATGTAGAAAGATACCCTTCTGTAGATGTTCTATTTTTAGTCCTAAACAGAATTTGGTTTTACCCAAATCTTTCATTTCAAACTCTTTCTTAAGATGATTGCGTGCTTCATTTATATCTTTTTCATAACCAATAATATTTAGGTCATCAACATATACTGATATTATACAAAAACCAGTATTTGATTTTCTTATGAACACGCATGGACAATCATCATTATTTGAATATCCTCTTTGTAGGAGGAATTCTTTTAGTCTGTTATACCATATTCTTCCTGATTGTTTTAATCCATACAAGGATTTAATAAGTTTTACACAATACATATTGCGATTTACATTCTTATTCGGTACAGAAATTCCATCAGGAACTTTCATGTATATATCCGAATCTAATGTCACGTATAAATACGCGGCCACGACATCCATTAATTGCATAGATAGATGCTTTTGCACTGCTAAAGATATTAAATATCGAAATGTTATTCCATTCATTACTGGAAAGTAAGTTTCATTAAAATCAACTCCAGGTCTCTGCGTAAAACTCTGTGCAACCAGCCTCGCTTTATATCTTATCACCTCATTATTTTCGTTTCTTTTTCGAACGAAAACCCACTTGAACCCTATTGGAAAGGTTCTTGGAGGTGTAGGCATTACCTCGGTAAATATCCTTCTCTTCTTAAGCGATTTAAGCTCAACTTCAATTGCCTCTTTCCATTTGTTCCAGTCTGAGCGTGTCTTACACTCTGCCATAGACTTAGGTTCTGGATCATCTTGGAAATTTTCAGCAATGACAGTTGAGAAGCATAGGTCTGCAATTGTAGTACTACGATTATAAACTTTCTCCGAACTAGTATAATTAATGGAAATCTTTTCTATCCCATTTGACATCTCATGATTTCCCAATACGAGATTGTCGGGATTTTCCGATCTTCTAGTCTCATTTATATTGTGCGCTTGAGAACTAGACTGTGGATCATTCACATTCACTTGAGGTTGTACCCCTTTAGTTTTTCTCACTGTCCTAAGTTTTCTTGGAGCTTTTGTTTTCTCTTTTCTTGGTTGCTTTTCTGAAGCAATATTCTTTCTTTTAGGTTCTACCCTCCCCCTCTTCCGTATAGAAGGAGTCAGAGTGGTTTTCTTTGGTACCTCCACTCGTTCGGGTGCATTTACCGCGGGATTCCAAGATTTCATAACTCCATTATAATCTGTGAATGCATTTGGCAAATTATTTGCAGCATTCTGCAAATTTATTATTCTCTGAACTTGAAGTCCAGTCTCTTGTGTACGTGGATCTGAGGATATAATGGATTTATCATCCCAATTTATTTCCTGGCATTCTGAACTATTCTGAAATTCTCCCCCTAATGTCGGGAAATGATCCTCATTAAATATACAGTCAGCGTACCTTGCTATGAATAAATCACCAGTTATGGGTTCCAGGTATTTTATGATCGAGGGAGAGTGATATCCCACCTAAATACCCATTTTTCTATGAGGACCCATTTGTGTACGCTGCGGTGGTGAAATTGGTGCATATACTGCGCACCCAAATTTCCGCAGATGGGAAATGCTTGGAGCATTACCACGTACTAACTGTAGTGGGGAAACAGTATGATATGCAGTTGGTCGCAATTGTATTAAGTCTGCAGCGTGTAAAATTGCATGACCCCAGCATGTAATTAGTAAATTACAATTATGTAATAATGGTCTTGCAATCAACTTAATTCTCTTAATAAGTGATTCAGCCAAACCATTTTGAGTATGTACATATGGTATTGAATGTTGTACTTCAATGCCTTGAGCCATACAATAATCATTGAAAGCCTTTGAAGTAAATTCTGCAACATTATCTAATCTTACATATTTCAGTCTATGTTCAGGATAATTTGCTTTTAATCTTATGACTTGAGTCATAAATTTAGCAAATGCATGGTTTCGTGTCGACAAAAGACACACATATGACCATCTTGTTGCTGCATCTATTAAAACCATAAAGTACCTGAATGGTACCAATAAGGGTCTTATAGGTCCACAAATATCTTCTTGAATTCTTTCAAGAAACTTAAGTGGTTCTACCATAATTTTGAGCGGTGAAGGTCTCAAAATTAATTTTCCAGTTGCACATGCTGTGCACATAAAATCTGAAGATTTCGGAAATTTGGCTAAATTTAAATTGTGACCATAAGTATTACCTATAATCTTCCTCATCATTCCAACTCCTGGATGTCCAAGTCTTTCATGCTATGTTTTGAATGCATCTACATCTTGGAAGACTACCTTGTATAAAATATGTGGTACAGGTTGTATGTATGTATAATATAAACCAGACGGTAAGCATGACATTCTTTCTAGAATATTATAGCTATCACCGTTTTTCTTAATAATGTGAAGAAATTCCTCATTATTTTCTTCATGGGTATTTACATATAACCCATTCATACGGATATCTCTATAACTTAGTAATGTACGAGTAGAATCGAGATACAAAAGTGCATTCTCGATTGTTACTTGCGTACCCATTGGAAGGACTATAGTAGCACGTCCAAAGCCTACTATATTTGTATCATGTCCTGTAATGGTCAAAATATTATCAGTTCTCTTTGTAAGGGGTTGGAAGTATTTTGTCTCTCTAAGTATAGTGTTCGTTGTGCCACTATCCACAAGGCATATTTCTTGTTCCATTTGATTGAGTTCAAGTATCTATAAAGAATAACAACTTTATTCAGTATAGAAGCATATATACATAGATAGTTATATTTATTTACATAGTATTAACATATCATATATATAATACATATCACAATCCACAATATCACTAATATTTACATAGACGCTAGATTAATAAAATCTAGTAAGATTAATGGAGCCTATTCTTGATCTCCAAACACATCGTTGTTATATTCAACGATCATGTTCTCATCGTCAATGTAGTCATCATCATTTGATGGACTTGGCTTTATTTCTTCATCGGGGGCTTTTACCAAAGTTGTAGCCTCATCAGATGCAACATTAAAGTGTGCTTCATATGATCCTTTAGCTTTTCCTTCTTCTTTGATGTATTTCTGATACAAATCAACCAAGTGTTGGAGAGTCTTGCATTTCTTTGCAATATGATTAGGACCACCACATCGGTAGCACTTGTACGGTTTCTTTCCTTTCCCCTTTTTCTGTCATTTGGATTTATTCTTCTTGTGCTTATTATTCTTGCCTATCTTGAACTTACCAACATTTTTAGATGATTTAGAATCATTATTCTTTTCTTTACCCTTTGAACCATAATTAACCTCAGGCAGTGGAGCAGTACCAACGGGACGTTGGTGATGATTTCTCATAGTTAATTCATCATGCTTCTCTGCTTGAAGAAGGTCTTGTATGAGTTCTGAGTAATGTTGATAATTTCTGGCACGGTATTGATGCTTTAAGATCCTATCTGATGGAATCACAATAGTGAGAGTTTTCTCAATTTTCTCCTCATCAGATGGTTCCTTCTCACAAAACCGTAGTTTAGCACAAATCTTATGAACAACATGATTGTAATCCCCAATAGATTTGAAATCCTGTAGGCATAGATGTACCCAATCATGATTTGCCTCAGGTAGGATTACTGTCTTTTGTTGTTCATATCTATTTTGTAAAGCAGTCCAAAGGACACTTGGTTCTTCTTCTAGTACATACTCTAATTTCAAATCAGAGTGTATATGATTCCTTAATATATACAAGGTATTGTATATAAATGTGTTAGACAATTGTTGTTGCCTACTTTCTGGTGGAAGTATTGCCTCAGAAATCCCTCTAAGATTTAAGCTTATCTTGACGTCCATCGCCCATGTAGGATAATTATGCCCATCTAAAGCAAGCTCTTCAAATTCACGAGCCATTTATCCTACAATGTTTAACCAAGATTTTGTCAGGATCCAGGTTATATTGTGACATACACAAGTATATTAGTGATCTTGTAATATTTGAGTGATCAACACTCATCCAACATCATATGCTGATATCTATTGATTTCACATCAAATGAAATCTAAAATTTCATGTTTAGTTTTATAATTATGGTTATATAAAATGAACCCCATGAGTTTATAATTTTACGTGTAATTCATCTTTGTAAACTCCATGAGTTTGATGAATATTGCAAGAAATAATAAATATCCATGCCTCACATAAAATTATGGTTAAAATATCTTTATTAACCATAATTTCAAATTCCATAAAATGGAAAATGATTAAATATTTATACAATACCATAATTATACAATCTTCAGAACACTAAACTGAAATTTACATAAATTCAAATGCTAAGTACACACTTAAAGCAAATAAAATTGTACATATAAACATCAGCCGCACTGGGCTGTATTCTTTTTTTTTTCTTTCTTTCTTTGGCCCATTTGGCCTTTCGGCCTGGCCCACTTTGCTTTTTCCGGCCATCCAGCCCAGCCGGCCCATGCGGTATAGAAATGGGGGGGGGGGGGGGGGGGGGCTAGGGTTGCCGACACCCCAATCCGCTCCCCACGCGCCGCAGCTTCCCGAGTCTTTCGCCTCGGTCCTTCTTCCTCCTCGGTCCTTCCGCCTCGGTCCCGTGCGATACCGGCGGCGCCGCACCTTTCTCCGGTCCTCCTCCTCCCCCCACCCCGCCTCCCCCTCTCTTGGTCCTCATGACCGATTAGGGATGGACCAAGCCCCCGGGCGTCGGCCCGAGTTGCTTGGTTTCGCAAGGTGGGCGAAACGTTGAAGGATTCGGCCCCCGTTGGGGCTCCGGAGCGGCGGCTCTTCGCTTGTTGCGGTTGAATCCAAAGGATTTGACGGTTGGTTTGTCGGTTGGTCGCCGGATCCGGTAACCTTCGCACTTTGTTCATCTTCTTTTGCACTTGTTCTTGGTGCTAGGGGTCCGGTAGGGCATCCTAGTGGCCTGATTCGGATCCTTGCAGTTTTCTTGTATACCGGATTAGGCGTTGGTGAGTCCGGTAGCGGGATGAAGTCGATCGGACGGTCGTCTTCGGCGGCGACGGCCACCACGAGCATGTCGCCCTCTTGTTCGACGACGGTGACCTCGTCATTACCGACACCTTCGATAAGTTCTTCTCCCTCTCCTCTACCCGGTGATGATAAGACCGGTCCTTGTGCAACCGGGTATGGGCAATAGCTCATACCGTGGATGGCGCAAGGTTCCTCCCGGCGACTCCATGGATAGTATGCAGGGTCTGGGGGCTCCATCGGACAATACGATGGAGGATTTGGGGATGAGGACCTTGGTCGTTTGTCAACCCTAACCCTAGGGTTCGAGATTTGGTCCATTGCTTGGCTTGATGAACCGGCCCCTGGATTCCCTCTATTTCGGCGAAGTCCAGATCTTTGCCGTCGCCTTTGGCGCCGCCGTCGACTTCTCTGTACTTGATTTTGTCGATTGCCTGTACTGTTACTTGTCGCAAGGTGTTGCCGACGACGGTTTCGATGATTGCCACTTGATGAACCGATATGGTCCAAAAGTTGACGAAGATTATTGATCAAAAACTCGGTAAGATCATTCTTCACCATTTTTACCTTCAATTCTTGAAGCCTAGTCACTCACGGTTGATCTACATGCTGATGACATATTATAAATTGAGCAGAATAGAAAAGTAGACAAATGTTTAGACAGAATAAATTCTGTTGTATTCTCATTAATCATTGTGTTTCTTATATACATGTTCAATGGACAATGGCGCCCGTTCGCTGATGGAACCGCCGGTGTCGATGTGCCCGTTCGGGATGCACCCGTTGGCGAAGGAGTAACCGCAAGCATCTATTGTTCACACTTGTAACTGTTTATTCTTAACAATTTTCACTCGTTATCAAAAATGAACTAGCCGGTGACAATTATTATGAAATAGAGGGAATAGTAGGTGCCATGTATTGGGCGGCGAGGCTGTGGTTTTGCTCCTCCTTTTCTCCTTTAATTGTAAGTGCTAAAGCTCAATTTACAATAGGTTACTGTGGTCATTTGTATGTTTAATTAGCAGTTTAGACATAAAATTCATCAAGTTGTTTAGTGGTTTACAAAGTCCAGAGGGAGGTCATGTCCCCTGTTGGTCATAACCAAGCTTTTAGGCCAGAAGGGGCTCTATATCATTCTCTCTTAATGATGTCATTATATACACGTTTACATTTTCAGATTTGCTATTAATTATTGATAAAAGTTTATCATAAGCAACCCTATCTTAGGTTTACATCTAGCTCCGCCGCTGTCCGCCCTTGCCCACATGTCTTGCTTCCACCACAGCGAGTCAGCATCGCGACCTCGCTTGTGTGCATCAGTGCATGAACCGAACGAAACTTGCTGGCTGGTCCAAAGAAGTTGAGACAGCTTGATAGTAGAGTAAACCGAACTCCAAATCACTTGCTCCCCAAGCCCCAAAATATCCGATCGTGAAGCAGGTCCTACTCAGCCAAGACGCACGCCGGGGAGCACGGGATCTGCAGTAAATCACTCGCAAGGAGTCCCAAATTAAGCCCAGGTTCATCTGAACAGTGAACGCAGCCAATCCGCGGAGCACGATTCCTACAGCGAGATCGAATCCCCACGGACGAACGCAGAACGCAACCGTGTTAGGGTGATCTCGGTCCTACAGTTGGGCAACAACCAACGTGTGAGACTGGGTCTCCCACGCCCCCAACTGACTCGGACGTGGGTAACAACCCCACGCCGAGTCCTCCTCAGAGGCGCGCGGGTACCGGGAGGCGCAACAGAATCTATCTGTTGGCCCCCCCTCTCCTGTGCGCCATATAAGCACCAGGGGCCCTCAGGACGCGGTACGAGAGTACACACACGTTCCCGAGGCCCCCGTCAAACCAAAATACATCTGATCGCCACCGCCGTCTTCACTGCGCCACCGCCCGTCTTCCACAAGCACTGCTTGAGCCCAATGGCGTCAAGCAGCAACCCGGAAGGTAATCTTTACCTCTCTTTACCTCACCCTAAATCCTCATACTTCATCTGTGATCTACTATGTCTCCACAATTCATCACATGATTATGAGCATAAGCTATTAGATTGACTGTCTGTTCATGCTTTAGTGTGTTTGTTAGATTAAGATTAGTCCTAAGTAATCCTAATTAGGTATTGCTAGTGTTGATCCTAAGCCCCCCTAACCTACAACAATGGCATCAGAGCCGTGCTAGTCAATCCCTAATTAGATGATTAAGTCCTAAGTCAAATAAATTTGTTTCTAATCTTTTTTATTGAGGGCCTAGTTTTTGGAAATTAAGATCAATTCAGTTTAAGTCACTAAATTGAAGCAATCAGAAGGAGATGAATCAAATTAAGTTGAGAAAATAGTTTTGGGAAGGGGACTTATCTCAGTTCTGGGAGTGCCGAACCATGGTCCTTCGGGGTCCAGAAGTCGGCGACACCCTCTCCACCGGACTACTCCTCAGTTGAGGAGACCCGGAAGGGTGGCATTCGCCGCCAAGTCCCCCTCGCTGCAGGGTTAGGGGAAACCCTAACCCTAACAGCCTTTTTCCCCATGACGGCCGCCATTCGGGAACTCACGTCGGCGGCACCTACGTGCGCACCGTAGAGCCCGTCGGAGTGTGCCGCCTGCATACAATCACTCAGAGACTCAGTGCGCTAAGTCCGCGCCGCGCTAGGGTTGGGAGTCGAAACCCTAACCCTAGTGGCGGGTTTCCTTCAACGGCCAACCGCACGCACCACGTCGACGACAGTGATGCGGCGGCGCCGGAAGTCCCCGCCGGCGACGCGGAACACAAGCACTCAGATCCTCTCCTCACTCAGTTTGGCGGCCGCGTCAGTTTCCCTCAACGGAAAACCAGCCGACGCCATTGAAACCGACGAGGCGACCACTTTCAGTGGGTTCTCCCTCGCCGGCATCAATGGCGCGGCGGCGCCGGAGGTCCCGACGCGGCGTCGCCCTCACCGCCGCTCTCGCTAACTCGGGTCAAAGAGAGAGAGAGGAGGGGGAGAAATGAGTTAGGGTTTTTGGAACCCCGCGGCGGCGAAATGTTTTATACCCCCCGATCTAAGCGCTCAACCATCGGATCATCACTGGACGGCTCGGATCGACCCAAGTTATAAGCCTCCGTTAGATCGTGGCCGTTGGATCAGGATCCAACGGCCCACGGCGCACGCCGCCCGCCGCCTCGCGCTAGCAGGCTCAGAGCCCATGCGGGAGTGCAAAATGGGCCAGCTGGGCTGCCCTTTCAATTTTCCCGAATTTTCGGTCTTTTTAGTTGGGTTGCTTTAGTTTTGGGCCAAAAGGCTTTTGGGCTGCGTGTTGGGGCTCTTTTTATTTTTTTAAGGGATTTTCAGTATTGGGTTGGGCCAATTTTCAGTGGGCCAAGAGTTTAGTCAGTGGGTTGAATTCAGGATTTTAAGCCCATTTAGTATTTTAAATGTTTTCTGAATTCCAGAATATGCTTAAAAATGGAAAATAAATTCCAGAAATTAGGAAATTGATTAGAAGTTAGTTAAATGAATGAGAAAAATTGTAGAAAAAATTTGTGTGATGTTATGAAATATTTTGATTGCCTTTTCCTGCTTTTTATACTATTTATTGTCAATAAGAGCTTTATCTCAGTTATTTAAATATCGTTAAGTGCTTTTCTCATTAATTAAGAAATTAAGTTTTAGCTTCCGCTGTGATTAAGTGATAAATTAATTGAGTAACCAAAGTGAAATTTTAATTTATCAAGTTTTGAGTTTAAGTTAAGTTATGCTATGTCTATAAGTGGTAATTTAAATGAGTAACCAACGTGAAAGTTTGAATTTGCCAATTAATTTTGATCTTATGCTTAAGTTTATGTTTATAATTATTTTAAGATTCATTGAGTAAACCAACGTGAAAAATGATGTGTTAAGTTAATTATGCATGGAATTTGAAAGTAACCAACGTGAAATTGAATTGCCATAATTAATTTAAGCTTATCTTTGAGTTTATCATATTAAGCTTTGTTATCATGCTAAGTTTTAATGTTTAAGGGCATTATTTGCTAAGTAACCAACGTGAAAAAGCAATAATGCCATTCTTAAGACATGATTTATTATAAGTCTTGTCATTAATCCTCAAATCTTTATTTTTTGAAGGATCAGGCTTGTCCTCAGCACTTAGCTATATCTCCGCAATTGAGACCCTCAATGGTCAAAATTACGGGGTATGGAAAGAGAGGCTCCAGATGGCTCTAGTATTCTCTGACCTCGATTTTGCGATTACGTCGCCTCGACCCACTGAGCCACCTGTCCCCATTGCTGAGACTGGGGAATCTGAGGAGTCTTTCGCTACGCGGAAGGCTAAGTACCTAAGCTTGAAGGATCAGTATGAGAAGGATCTCCTAAGTGGGACACTTCCAACAGGAAGTGTCTCGTGATCATTAAGAGCACCATAGCAGACTCAATTAAGGGAAGTATCCCTGATTGTGATACTGCTTCAGAGTACTTAGAGAGAGTCAGAGGGCAGTTCACTGGCTCCACTAAGGCGAGTGCTAGCACTCTCATGAGAAAGATTGTCACTAAGAAGTACTCTGGAGGTGGTGTGCGTGAGCACATCAATAAGATGAGTCACTATAACTCTAAGCTTAGGGAGCTAAATATTGTGATGCCAGATGAGATGCTCATTTACTTCATCCTAAGTTCTCTTCCTAAGGAGTTTGAGGCCTTTGTGGTCAATTATAACTCACTTCCTGAGACTTGGAACATTGATAAGATTGTTGCTATGTGCGTTCAGGAAGAGGAACGCATAAAGAGCTCTAAGAATGGTGATTACATCAATCTGGTTGACATTAAGGGTAAGGGAAAGGCAAAGAGGTACTTTTCCTCTCCCAAACCACCTTCCTTCAAGGTTTCAGGCTCTAGTTCTTCATCAAACAAGTTCAAAGGCAAGTCCTCTCAAAAGAAGGACAATGATAAGTGTCACTTCTGTGGCTCAGATGAACATTTCCAGAAGGACTGCGTTGGATTCATTAAGTGGTGTGCTAAGAAAGGTAATGACATAATTACTTTTGTAAATGAGGCCTTATATGCAAATTATTCACGATCCACTTGGTGGATTGACTCAGGTGCCACTGTGCACATTTGTAATTCAATGCAGGCATTAAGTACGATGAGAACTATAAGAAGAAGGGAAAGAGTGATTAAGGTGGCAGATGGGCGTGAAGCCGAGGTCGAAGCCATTGGAGACTTATCTCTTAGATTACTTAGTGGCTTTGTACTTAGGCTAAATAATGTTCTTTATGTCCCTTCATTAGAGAGGAACTTGATTTCAGTTTCGTGTTTGGATGATTCAGGATACATTTGTCATTTTGGTAATGATAAGTGTTCTATCAGTTATAATAATAAGATTATTGGTCTTGCCTTCCGACAAGACATGCTCTACTTATTGTCCACTCATGAGAATGTGTTTGCTGTATGTGATGATCAAGTTTCATCTAAGAACGACTTAGGACGTAAGAAGCGCAAAAGAAGCGATTTAGATACTTCGTCGAAATTATGGCATTGTCGTTTATGCCATATTTCGAGGGGGAGGATCGAACAATTAGTATCACAATCGATTCTTCCACACTTAAACTTTTCAGATTCTGATGAATGCATTGACTGCATTAAAAGAAAATTCTCCAAAAATATCAAGAAAAACGCTAAACGTAGCTCGGGAGTCTTAGAAATAATCCACACAGATATTTGTGGACCTTTTCCTGTGACATCGGTAGATGGTTATGATTCCTTCATAATATTTACAGATGACTTTAGTCGTTATGGCTATATTTATCCAATCAAGGAGCGATCCGAAGCGTTGGATAAGTTTAAGATATTTAAGGCTGAAGTATAAAATCAGCACGATGTTAAGATTAAAGTAGTAAGGTCTGACCGTGGAGGTGAGTACTACGGTCGACACACCCCTTATGGCCAAGTCCCTGGACCTTTTGCGAGGTTTTTACAGGAAAATGGCATAGTAGCCCAATATTCTACACCGGGCGAACCTCAGCAGAACGGTGTAGCGGAACGGCGAAACCGTACACTTATGGACATGGTGAGAAGCATGTTAAGCTATTCTACACTACCAGTTAGTTTATGGATGGAGGCCTTAAAGACCGCCATTCACGTACTTAACCGTGTTCCATCTAAGTCAGTACCTAAGACACCGTATGAGATGTGGACGGGACGTAAGCCCTCACTAAACTATCTACATGTGTGGGGATGTCCAGTTGAGGCTAAAATGTTCAACCCAAACTTAAGCAAACTGGATTCTATAACAATTAGTTGCCATTTTATTGGCTATCCTAAAAGGAGCAAAGGATTTAGGTTCTATTGTCCAGGTAGACACACTAAGTTTATTGAGACTAGACATGCTGTGTTTTTAGAGGACCCTATGATCAGGGGGAGTACGGTACGGCGGGAAATAGACCTTGAGGAGGAACGGATTAGTCTACCCGTTCCGATGACTCAAGAGCCTTATTTCACCCTACCTGCTGTCGTCGTGCCACCCGCACCTAGTGCTGGCGACGCAACGCCTGTTGCTGCACCTCCACCGGCCACAAAAGAAATAAGTGAGGTGCAACCTCCTCAGGCTGTTGAGGACATGGTCGAACAAAATGAGGTTCAGCAGCAGCCTCAACCCTCAGATGATGCACAAATAAGAAGATCACAAAGAGTAAGACGATCGGCAATTCCAAGTGATTATCAGCTATACTTAAGTGAAGAAATTCATGTTGAGGATGATCCCACCTCTTTTGAAGATGCCATGAGTAGACCTTAGTCATCCGAATGGCGTAAAGCCATGGAAGATGAAATAAGATCCATGAGTACCAACAAAGTCTGGGACTTAGTAGAGATTCCTAAAGGAGCCAAAACAGTAGGCTGTAAATGGGTCTACAAGATTAAGCGTGACTCCAAAGGGAAGATCGAAAAGTATAAGGCTAGGCTTGTGGCTAAGGGGTTCACGCAACGGGAAGGTATTTATTATAATGAGACCTTTTCTCCCGTGTCGTCTAAGGATTCGTTTCGAATAATCATGGCATTAGTAGCACATTATGACTTAGAGTTGCATCAAATGGACGTAAAGACGGCGTTCCTCAATGGAAATATTTATGAGGACGTCTACATGGCTCAACCAAAGGGTTTTGTCATTGAGGGTAAGGAACATATGGGATGCCACTTGAAGAAGTCTATTTATGGACTTAAGCAAGCTTCAAGGCAATGGTATCTAAAGTTCGATGAGACGATAAGGAAGTTTGGGTTTAAGGAGAATGAGGAGGATAACTGCATTTATGCTAAGTTTAAGAATGGGAAATTTATTTTCCTTGTGCTGTATGTAGATGACATACTACTGGCAAGTAGTGATATCAATCTACTCTTAGAAACTAAGAAGTGTTTATCCTCAAACTTTGAGATGAAGGATTTAGGTGAAGCTTCCTATGTCCTAGGAATTGAGATTCACCGAGATTGAAGAAAAGGGGTATTAGGATTATCTCAGAAGGCATACTTAGAAAGCGTACTCAGAAAGTATGGTATGCAAAGTTGTAAGCCCTCGCCTGTCCCAATAGTTAAGGGTGACAAATTTTCACAATCGCAGTCACCTAAGAATCAGTATGAGGTTGACCAGATGAGAGGAATTTCGTATGCTTCTGCTGTCGGAAGCTTAATGTATGCTCAAACATGTACACGCCCTGACTTAGCTTTCGTGACTGGGATGCTTGGCAGATATCAAAGTAATCCAGGCTTAGACCACTGGAAAGCACTTAAGAAGGCTCTAAGATACATTCAGGGTACTAAGAACCTCATGTTAAAGTATAGTAAGTCAGACTCATTAGAAATAGTAGGTTACTCAGATTCAGATTACGCGGGTTGTGTGGATACTAAGAAATCCACGTCAGGCTATATATTCACCCTCGCGAATGGAGCTATATCGTGGAGAAGCTCCAAGCAAGTCATAACTGCATCGTCCATAATGTATGCTGAGTTTATAGCTTGTTATGAGGCCACTGGACAGGCATCTTGGCTTAAGAAATTTGTTCCCGGTCTAAGAGTGGTAGACAGCATTCATAAACCACTTAAGTTATACTGCGATAATGAGCCAGCGGTGACATACTCTCACAACAACAAGTCGAGTGGTGCTGCCAAACACATCGACATTAAGTATTATGTTGTTAAAGAGAGAATCCAGGATAATTCAATCAGTCTGGAGCATATAAGAACTGATAAAATGCTTGCGGATCCGCTAACCAAGGGTCTCCCTCCCAATGTGTTCAGAGAACACGTAGCCGGCATGGGATTAGGGGAGAGCCTGTGAAACAAATCCTGGATACTAAGGGGACACCTAAGTATAAGGATATTTCTAACTGTGAGACATATTGTGGTCTTCGAGTCGAACAATACGTAAATGGCTGTTTCTGATGCGTCGTGCTCCTTATGTCGAAACAAGAAGAAATATATATGAGTTTAGTAGTTAAGAATAAGAATAAGGTAAGTTAAATAAGAAATAAGTTGTCCCGAGATCAAGGGGGAGAATGTTAGGGTGATCTCGGTCCCACCGTTGGATAACGACCAACGTGTGGGACTGGGTCTCCCACGCCCCCAACTGACTCGGACGTGGGTAACAACCCCACACCAAGTCCTCCTCAGAGGCGCGCGGGTACCGGGGGGGCGCAACAGAATCTATCTGTTGGCCCCCCCTCTCCTGTGCGCCATATAAGCACCAGGGGGCCCTCAGGACGCGGTACGAGAGTACACACACGTTCCCGAGGCCCCCGCCAAACCAAAATACATCTGATCGCCGCCGCCGTCTTCACTGCGCCACTGCCCGTCTTCCACAAGCACTGCTTGAGCCCAATGGCGTCAAGCAGCAACCCGAAAGGTAATCCTCACCTCTCTTTACCTCACCCTAATTCCTCATACTTCATCTGTGATCTACTATATCTCCACAATTCATCACATGATTATGAGCATAAGCTATTAGATTGACTGTCTGTTCATGCTTTAGTGTGTTTGTTAGATTAAGATTAGTCCTAAGTAATCCTAATTAGGTATTGCTAGTGTTGATCCTAAGCCCCCCCTAACCTACAACAAACCGGCCTCGACGACCGCTTCGAAAAGCCGAACTCGCCCATGGAATGGATTCCACCCGGCGTCCACGAATTAGTTAATCCAACGAGCCTGCCTCACCGGCGGGTAGCACGGCGGCGGCCGAGGAACCGGGCATTGACAAGTGGCTCTGGCTCACTCGCGCTCCGCTTCAGTCAGTCTCAGTGCAGCGTGCGGAGTCGCCTCGCTTGGCAGTGTTCAGAGAACCTGCACTGCACACTTGGCCTGTCCAGGAAGGGCGCTTTGGACGACAAGACGATGGCGAGCGGCACGTGAACTTTTATCCGAGACAATTGCGTTGGCGCCGCAGTTGTTTGGCGCGTTCGCCAAGGACGATGCCCCTCGATTGCCGGCAACTCATCTTCGAGTTACCACGGCAGCAGAGTTTAACTGGCTGCTTGATGATGCCTCGAGCTCAAATTTCGGCACTTCAGGCACCGGTGGACACTAGAGTGCGGTGCGGAGGTGCAGTTAAAAAAGTGGTAAATTTCGCTCATAAGACAATGTGGGAGTGTGGCAGTTCCTGATCCCTGGTAGCAAGTTCATGAACTTCAAAACTGCACCTTAGCTGATAGTATTGGATTTTTCTGCATGTTCTGAGTCCTAGTTTTCATGAAACTACACATGGATTATATGCCTCCTGGATAAGGGTCTGTTTGGTACAGTTATAAATTCACTCAGAATCAGAAACGATTCAGTTTCAACACAAAATCGGTTTCAATATATGAAATGGTATCACTTTAGAAATCGTCTGGTTAATTTTTTGTTTCAGTTTCAGCATGGAATGGGAGAGGTGTTAATTGACTCATATGCCCCTGGTTACTTTATTAGCAAAAGCAGTTGATAGAAGAATGTCTGACGCTGTCAGTCCACCAACAGTCTCTATATCATCATCAACCTTCCATAGTTCCATTGCTCGGATCCATCAAAGAATGAGCCATCTCCGAACGAGAAAGCTCACCGTTAATACATTGGATCCTGTTCAATGACTAGCAGGTGGATTTTAGCTGAATGTCTCAAGAGCTTTGCAAACGAGGAGACATACCGATCAAACTTCTTAGGCACGTCGCTACCCAAGCCATGCTTCTGAAATTACCGAAGGGAACAGATCAACTCATAGTTGTACTGAATTTTCTAAAGTAAGAAAGAAAAACACAGTTGGAATGAAGTGAAGGGACACTATCAGCTTCAGACAATGATCTTTACAGGCGGGTAACTTGAGGAGCTGGGTGCGGTTAAGAGGGTCCATTCCGGCGATTAGATCTGGTGTCTCGTACCGCGTGCTGGTGCCTTCTGCCGCCATCTTCTCTTGGTCGCGCGAGCTTGCGATATTGTTACCAGGGGGTCAAATAGAACAGAGCGTTCCTGATTTTGGGACTAACAAGGCAAGACTCATTCACTACCAGAAAAGTGTGCGCATCTACTCCTGGGCGGCATGGCGGAGGCATCCTCTAAAGCATACTTTAAAGACCTATCTTCCAGTGCCATTCTATACTTTCAGTGTCAGTGTTGTGAACTTGAAGAACGTTGTCCAACTACTCTCTCCGTCTCAAAAAACATGTCATTTTGTACTTAAAAAATGAACTACAAAACAACAACTTTTTTGACACAAAAAGAGTACTACTATACGTCGCTACCGTGATCATAGTTTAAAGAGGTGAATCATGATACTGTACCAGGCGCTTCAGAGAAGACCAAAGTGTCAAAGTTTTCTTAAAAAAAAAAAGAGAAGACCAAAGTGGCAATTGAAACATATCTAAAAATATAGGGGATGTGGTGGGAGTAACAAAGCAAGCAGACCAGTATCTCTCTCCTGTCGCCGAGGAAGCACAAACAGGAAAGTGAACACTCGCTATACATTCACATGCATGACTGCTGCCTTTTCGTTAGCCTAATTCCGCCGATTGCAGAATCGTAGCGAACGCCGTGCCGTCACTTTACTTTTCCTTCACGTCGCAGGCCCTCCCAGACCCCAGCACACGTGTCGTTGGCTCCGTTCGCACGAAGCACAGAGCGAGCGGGCAGCGCAGATCTGGCATCGGCGCCGCTACATGGGGATGCATGATTGGGGCTGCAAAAACCATCATAATAAAGCAGTTCAGCTAAATCAGAGGAGGAATGCATGCGGCGCAGATTGGCAAGGAGCGTACGTGTGCGCTGATCCCGGACATCACTGAAGTATGTAGTGCATGCTGATCAGCGCATTGATCTCTGGTTGAAGTCAAGGAAACCACTGAAACTCCACCACTGAGAGGAGAGTACAGGGACAGGTACCGAGCCGGCACGAGTTCAACGCCACCACGGGCGTTCTCTGCAGTGCCTCAGCCAAAGCTGTAGCACTTTGCACTGTTGTGAGATGTGAAACAGTACTTTGTAGTACTGTAGCAGCACTGTACAAATAGTGTTCCCGTCCAATTCTGCACAATATTTTTACTATTTACATGTAATGTAGCATCAAATCTAGGATGTTTTGATCCAACTGTTCAAGATACAACAAATTTCAGTTACTGTTCATTCTCTGCAATTAGTCTATTCGCAGAGGCATCCTCTAAAGCATACTTTAAAGACCTATCTTCCTCTACTTTTTCAGTATCTTACTCTAAATTATCTAAATTTGCACATATCCAGTAAGCTTTACAGTATGCCTCGGCGGATGGTGACTTCTAATTTGGAGGATTTGGATCCGCCACCACGACAGGGATCGGGACCAGCAGCACGTGCAGTGGCTCAGAGTGGAGGGCGATCTGGATCAGCGTTTCCGCGCCATGCGCAGACTATTGTGTTCCCCGCAGCATTGGCTTGGACAGGTTGGCGCGAGCGGATCGGATTGGCTGTCTTTGACGAGCACTGCTGGAGAACCATCATTCGCTGCAATATGCAACTGCACATGGTAGTAGCAGAATTGTGCCTTGAACAGAGCTTATCTGCATAGTTTAGTGTGAATATTTCTTTTTCAGTGAAAATTACAAGTACCGTTTCTGGCGCTAAATTGTTCCCAAGTGTCACTACAGATGTTCTTGTTTTTTGTGTGTGCAGTACTCACACTACGAAGAGTTGATGCCACTTCGACTTGGCATAGTCGCGTGGCGATGTGTGTATGAAGCGACCAAAACTGTCACTCAAAAGAAATCTCATTGAGACAACAGATGCCGTGACATTGTTGAAGAACTGAACCCAAATTACTACTTCCTCCGCTTTTGAAAAATTATGGTTTTGTAATCTAAAGATGAACTACAAAATAATAAATTTTGACGGAAAAAGTAATTGCCAGACGCCCTAACCAACCCAAATCTGCACGTCTCCGCTGCCCGACGGATCCGATCATAAACAAGTCCTGCGTACTACTCCCTCCGTCCCATTCCAACTCTATTTCTGGAAACGGTCAAAGTCAAACTCACTTAAGTTTGACCAAGTTTATATAAAAATATATAAGTCTCTAAGATATAAAATAAATATTTTGTGAAAATATAATTCATGGTGAATTCAATAGTACTAATATGGTGTTACGAAAGATAATATTTTTTCGTGTAGATTTGGTCAAAACTAGATTAGTTTGACTTTGACCAATTCCAGAAATAGAGATGAAATGGGACGGAGGGAGTACTCAGCAAAGATGCACGGCGGGGAACACGGGATCTCCGCTAGATCATCCGCGACACCACCTCCCAAACCGAAATCCATCTGAACACCGAGCGTAGACAGGGCCCTAGGACATGATTCAGACAGCAAATTGGGATCCCCATGAAGGAACACAGAACGCAACCGAGCCAAGCGTTTCGAGAAACGAACTCCCGAGTTACGCACGAAGGAAGGAAGATCCCAATCGGGCAATCTGCCTGCCTGCCTGGGTGGCGGATCCGCGGGGAGCAGCGCGGCTGCCGATCCATCGGTGCCAATTGGCGAACGACGATCACTCCACCGGCCGGGTGGCGCGGTTTTCACCTTTGCCGCTCCATGTAACGTGCAACCGACCGTACGTCTGCCGGCAGTTGTTCAGAGAACCTGCACACATTGGACAAGATGATGGCAAGCGGCATGTGAATTTTTTTTATCCGGAGCAGCGCATAGCGGGACAGTTCTTTAGGGATCTGCGGCAAGGAAGGTGCCCTGAAATTTCTCCACGGTACTCCCTCCAGTTCTTGACTATTTCAAGTATGTATATCTTTCATGCAGGCTGCTATTAGGAGAATTTATTGATTGTGGTTCCGATCCGGACTTTGCTACAGTATAAGAAGGCAAAGAAGACAATGCAGGCTGTAAGTTTGTCCTTGGAGATCATTTGTCATAGATCTTTTTTGTTGATCATGGATGAAAATTTAATAGTAGACTTTGTCTTTCAAAATTTATTTTATTCTCGTCATCTCGTGGTCTTAGCTTGCAACTGAAAGTATCTACTAAATATTGTTGTGTGCAGACTCGCAAAGGCGGAAAATATTTTTTTCTAAAAAACAAAGGAGTCAAAGAATTTGCACCTAGAGGGCAACCTTTTTTACGCAAGGGGTATTAATTCACGAGAAAAACAATGTACGCGTGTGCATGACAACCCAACATGTCACGTTAATATATAAGGGAAATTTCCTTATATACCATTAGTTAAACTTCTAATCTTTAATATGTACTTGATGTGTCTATGACACATGCGGCCCACCATAGTTATTGACAGTGGTATAAAAGGATTTAGGATTTAACCAGTGGTACATAAAACATTTTTCCTATATAAAATCTTCCAGGATACTTCCTAAGGTGAATCAAGAGGCTATATCCATGGCGTGTCCATGCATGCTCACAAACGATAATGTGTTTAGGCTGATTCCAATGGTAACATGCATTTTGGATATCCATTTTTAGTTTTGGGTACCGTTAGGCACAAAGAAGAAGACCTAAAATTCTTTATCTTCAACACTTTACCTAAAATAGGTACCGCTGGATTCTCCCTTACGGCATCTGGGTGAGAGAGAATGAGGACACCCAAATTTATGTAGCCTTAAACTATCTCCAACGAACAAGAGCAAAAAATTGCGCCCCATCGTACATTTGAAGCTTGCTACAGTGATTTTACCGTGACTCATTTTTTCTCATCTCCAACAGCCACCCCATTCCGGTCCTCCCAACCACCATTGCTAACGCGGCAGGGGAGGGGCACAGAAGGCGACACACAGGACGGGGCGTCGGCATGGTAATGCGGCACATGGGGCGGAGGAGGACGCGCGAGGCGTTGCGACGCGAGGCGACACGTCTCGAGCGGAGGAGGACGAAGTGTGGTTCATTGACGCAGTAGAGTGGTGCCTCGAGCAGGGCATCAGCGTGTCAGGGAGGGGTGGCGGTAGAGGAGGAGGCGTCAGGCGGCGCGTCGCAGGCGGAGGTGGACGGTGCGCGACTCGTGGGCACGACAGGGTGGCACGATAGGGGAGGGGCTTGTAGGGCAACGTGCTGGACAACGATCAAATAGAGCCGCGACAAGAGGAACTAACGAGCATCATCGGTGTTGAGCGGAGGCGAAGAGTGGCTTCGGCGACGGGTACATTCGACGACACTGGCCTAGCTCGTGGCATTGATGGAGACGAGCAGAGCGGTTGACAGAGAGAACCGAGAAAGAAGAATACCATTTGATGAGATGCGGAATGCCAAAGCATCTCTATGTTTTGGGTATGATTGAGTGGATAGGGAAAATAGGATTGCGGGTTGGGGCATTCATTGGAGAGGGTTGAGACCGCTCCTTAACACTGAAAATGAGGACAAGCTTCCATTTGAGGAAGTTGTTAGAGACATTCTTACACAATAAATATAGGTAGCCAAATGGGCTGGGCTAATTGGGCCAGCTCGAAGCCCGAAAAAAATGGCTCGACACGAGCACAACCCGACACAATAAAACCGGGTCTGAGCCGACCCGAAGTCTGGTGCAGCCCGTGCCCGGGTCTTGACCTCCGGCCCGTCGAGCTGGCCTGGCACGACCCATTTAAGGTCAACTCGGCCGGCCCGGTAGTATGCCCGATTCCGCGGGGTCCCAACCCGACATGGCCCGACACCATAAAAAACTCAGTGCTCGGCGTCACGGTAAATAAAAGTCATATGACACACTTCTTCCGTCTCAAAAAAGTTGTCTATTTTTAATTAATTTTTAAACTATAAAATGACAAATTTTCAAGATAGAGGTAGTACACTTTTTGACTCAGTGCTCGACAGCGGTGGACAGGTCATAGGACCAGTTATTGGGTGAAGAGTGAAGACCAAGCCTCTTGTCATGGACCACCGCACGACAGTACGAGCTTTTGAGTTGGGAAAGCCCGACGTATCCTTCCCTTGTCAAATCTATAGGGCTATAGGTCGATCAGTCCTGCTGATTGTAGACCAGGTTAGATCATCCGCATCAGCGTACTCTAAAGCATACTCTATACACTATTCTTCTTCAGCTTTTACAGTACGTACTCTAAATTACACTACAAAACAGTGTATCCAGTATACTTTTCAGTGTGCCACTGCGGATGGTCTTACAGTGCGTATACTCAGCGTGGGAACTAATGTTACACTTTTACACTGAAACGACGCAGGAAATTACAAAGATGTGGTGATATGGTTAAGCTGCAGGATAATATACATGCCTCTTCCATAACAATTACAGTACATAATAATTAAGAAAACTGAAGCATTCGTCGCTGAGATAAAAATAGTTAATTACTAAATTGGTAAGTTCAGTGTCCGAAAACGTTGCTAACAACGTTCACTTTGCAAAGCACGAATTGACATCCAATCTCTGTATTCCCCACGCGATGGTAATATATGGTGAAGAATTGACAGTGACTGAAAGGTAAAAGATTTAGAGCAGCTCATCGCTCCGGCACATAGCCCAGCTGTCATTCGTCGTTTCCACCGTCTTAATTACCATGCGTATTATATAACAATATTCCAGACGATCTGTGAAGCCGATCTTGCGTCCTGTGGCCGCCATTGTGCGTCATCTGTTGATCAAGTGAAAGATCTAGCAAATCTAGAGATTTTACAAAGCTGCTTTACATCGCAATCACTTGATAGAAAATGCATTATCCATCCGCGTACAGAAGCGGTAAGTATCTCGAACAAAAGCTAGTGCCTGGACGTCACGATTACTGGAGGACTGTGTGTCGCGCCCAAAGTCTAGAGCACGTGTTAGAAATACTCGCGAGCAATTTTGCAATCCAAATGGCCACTATACGTTGATTCTCTATGTCTTCCCTGCAAATGCCCTCGAGCTCATTCTATGGAAAGATTCTGCCTCAAATTGAAGCGAACAATGTACGGCTACAAAGTATGGCCGGCTCACGAGACAGTAATCCTCAAGGTATTCCTGTCCTTGACCAAGTTGACACAGGACTGAAATCTTAGGGTGTGTGTGTGGGAGGGGGTCCAGGACTCCAGATCACAGTCCAATGCCACAGCTGGCTGAAGAAATCTCTGCTCGCGTTGGCCCTGATTTGGAGCGCATCTCCGCACGTACCACTGGCGTTTGACCGAAGAGATAGCATAATCAATTAAGTTGCTGAAACGGAGTTCAGGGTCAAACAGTTATCATGTTCGTTTTCCTCCAGCTAATATGTTTAAGAAGAGACAGGGGCTCACCATTGAGGTGTCGACGACGCATCACGCACGGGTCAGCTTCAGTTCATTAGATTATGTTGCGAGCAAATAATGCACAGAATAAAACAGTACTCCCTCCATCCCATGAAGCCACTGCACGATGACTATGAAATCGTTTCTGTTGCTGTCGGTGGCCAGTGGCCTGTTCCTCTGTGCAAGTTGACGAGGCGACCTGTGTATTAGCGCCGCTTCATACAATCTCAGGTTCTCCAACTGTATCTTGTTCTTATCATTTCCAAAAAGCTTTTGAAAATGCTGACCTTGCACTGTCAAGGCAGTTTGCTCAGATTTCAGCAAGGCACATCACATCAGGGTCGCTGTTGAAGTAAGCTCAGCACAGCCGGTGCATCGTTACCACTGCGCGCGGAATTACCATTGGGTTTGGGTCCTGGATTTTCGGCACAGGCGCGCAGCCCACGCCGGCGTGGGTTGTTGGGGAACGGACTAACGGTTGTGCGCCGGCCGAGACCGGCACACATGTTCAGCGCCAGGAGAGCACGTGCTGGTGCTCGGAGTGGGGCGCACGGCGCACGGCGGGGGATCGCCTGAAACTCCCCACGTGTAGGGGCCTGCGTCGGTGTGCCCGCTACTCCGCAGGGGCGGTCGCGTGGACAGCCTGGCACGGGCGGATCGGGTCAGGCCAGGTGGAGAGCGCTCGTTCGCTGCGCCGTGCCCGCAGGATGTGCGGTCCACATGGTAATAGAGATTGTATACTGGTCCGAGTCCAACACAGGCACGTGCACCGATGGCGTTGTTAGCATTAAATTAAACATTTTAGCTATGTTTCATTATATTTAACTATTGAAAATTTTGATTGTTGACACACATATTGCGATGCAAAGTTCATATCCTGATAAATCTTGAAAAAACTTAAGAGTCGGGTTCGGCTTCGCTTAGACTTGTAATGTACATGCTCCAATTTCGTCATAGTACAAAATTCTGTTTTGTATAGTTCCATCTTGTTCAAAAAGCAACTAATATGAAAACTTGATGAAAACAATTATGCTTATATTTTGATTTTAGTTGATTTTGAGAAACAATTAAACTAATAAGTTGTCGTGGAAGGCTTGTTGTTTGACACATATTTTTTGCTTATTTCTATAAAAAACACTAAATGTTGAGCTAAATAGACTAAAAAGTTATTTTGTGAGGGCATGAGTCGAGTTCTCAAAATCGTAAGGAAAAACAAAGAATATACAATATAACCTAGTCTAGAAAAGTGGTCATGTGCATGTTTGTTATTGAGGAATTACAAGTATCCTTGGTAAATGAGTCAGCTGATCAAGATCATGCATGTCATAGGTATTTCACATCAACAATACTTATATACATGAATAGAGTGATTCGTCGAGATAAGGATTACCCAGGCCTAAACCCTCTACGACGAGGCAATATCCTACTCTTGGTTGTTTGATTTCTCTTGATATGATGATTAAAATGGTGTATGAGGTATTGCGTGTGTGATTGAGGATGTGAGATGTAATGTGATGTACCTGTACAATATTAGATGGTGGTTGATGGTAGGGGTTGCTGTTGGATGAATTCATAATCTTCTTCCTTTTATACAGACAAGGGATTTCAAGACACGACCCAAATCGGTTACAAGATGGATTTGTCAAATATGGACCTTATCAATAAGTTGATAGATCTAATCTTGTGGTGTTTTCTTCTTTCCTTATCTAGATAGATTCCACATGATTGTCCATTTTTAGACTCAGCTTATCATGTGTCACACCTGGTCCAAACAAGCTAACCAGATGCATTCCACATGTATGCCAGGATCAGTTTATTTATACATGTGTAGACGAAAAGTAAATAGTATCATATTACAAGCCATGTTCGAAATACAAATAGGTCTTACATCAATGACCCGCAGGTCTCAAATAAAACTACAGCAAAACAAAATACATAGATAAGTAGGTAGATAGCAGCAGTGTGACGCTTTCTCCAATCCACAGGCAGTTGCACAAGAGAACGCCCGCCTAGAACATCTCCTCCGAGTCGGCGTAGAAATCTTCATTTATTGCTTCCTCTTCTTCATAGTCTGGGAGGGGAGAGAGGGAATTGCTTTGAGTACATGGAGTACTCAACAAGTGTGGGAAAAGAGATGAAATGGAGGCTACACCAAGGAAGGCTCACAATGGCTGTTAGCACTATGCATTACCTATGCCTTAGCTTTCATTAAGCAACCTATAACTAGGTGATTCCACCCAATCAAAATTATAGTAAAAGTAATGAGTAAGAAAGTAATTGAACATGTGTATTCCCAATCCATAAATCACACCATCATCCCAACCATGAACTAATTATGAATTCGACACCAAGCCGTTCTTGTCCGAGAGCACGGCTGTCATGACAATTTCCCAATCTCTGCAGAGAATGTATCCTTTACCCACAAGCCGTGATTTAATCCCTTGTTGCCAGGTGGACTAAGTAAACCTCCCTGATGCCTGTGGTCGTGTACCACATTACACACTTCCTTTGGTGTGTGGCCAGGAGATCACTACGAGGTCTTTACAAAGGTCCTCCCGACTAGTAACCGGCCCTCTGAGGTTTCACCGCTCTGGCTCCTAGAGTCCATTTTACCTCCGCCAGGAGAAGCTCCCTTTTGAGCCATGCGAATCACAAGGCAGATACGCTGAACCAATTCCTCGTACTGTCCAACTACCAGCACTAAGCCGAGAGATGCCTAATTAATTGACCAAGCTGCCCCATACTCAGTCTTGTGGCGATACTGTATAGCTTAGTGGCTACTCCATAAACCGGTCCTTAGAATCCAGCAAGGTTCAATCCCCAATTCCTGAGTCTCGTGCGTACTGCACCATACCAATCAAACCAACCCGCCAGATTCCTATTTACTACAATCCATTTCCAACATCATAATCATAATCGCAATAATAAGTCATGAGTAATAAATGTGGTCAATGTTTTCGTACCCAACTAGTATGCATGGCTAAGCGTAAAGTAAATCCCATATACTACCCTTCCATAACCCAAGCGACAAGGTAGTAGGGTAAAACAACAGGGCATAATATAGGATTCATATTAATTAACATGCAACTAAGTAAACCCTTGAAAAGGTGCAAGATGGTCAAGGACACTTGCCTCTTTCGAAGTGGTTGTCGAACAAAAGTTCTTGGAAGTTGGTCTCCGGCTCGAGAACCAGTTCTACTCGAAGAGAATAACATGCAATAAGTACTACATACAATGCTAAACATAAATGTGCACACAATCACAAAAGTCTACGCAATTACGTACCTACAAGAGATTTAATGTGTATGTGCATAGTTCATTTTATGATATTCATTAAAGGTGAATTTTATATGTTAGAAATGTGATCTACCATTTTATAACACTTTTACAATTATTTTTATGCTTAATACACATTTTTGGGGATTTTCCTACATGCAAATATAATTATTTATGATTATTATATTATTTCGGATTAAAATAATGCATGAAATAATTTTTAATGTTGTGTGATATTTATTTCTAGGCCTAAAATAATTTTATATAATTAATCCTCAATTAAATATAATTTCTACATAATTTTTAGTGGCTAAAATGAATTATTTAAATTTATACAACAATAAAATATATATTTAAGTTGTCTAAATATTTATTCGAAATTTATAAATTTTTATACATTTTTCTACATCTTTTTTTTATTTTTATTGTAATTTTTAGTAAATCTGAAAATATTATATATGCTGTAAATAGTTTTTAAAGTGTATAGGAGCTAGACTGTAAATTTCCCTAACTAGACAGGGGCTAGAAACAATATTAAACAAGTTTACAGGGGATATACTTGAAATGTACAGTTAAATCTTAATTTTCTTTAAGTCCAGAGGCTAGATTGCAAATTTCTTAGGTCTCTGCGTGATTATTTACTTCCCCAGGGCCTAGTACGCAAATCTGCACGGGCCCCGGTGTAAAATGGCGGCGCGCGCGGGGTCATTTAAATGCCAGCTGTTGGATTCAATCTGGACGGACGAGATTTAATGAAGCGAGGGGGTACGCTGCTGTAGGATCGAAGAGTACGTGAAAAGCTACCAGAGTGGGGGTGAATGGTAGATTTAAAAATCTTACGCAGCGGAAACAATTAAACCCCAACTCCTTCGGCATAAAAATGATCTGTTAAAGAAATTGTGTGTGAGACTAATCTAAACGTGTTTCACCGTGACAAAAGTGATAAATATCAGAGAGAATCAAGTCACGAAGATAACACAACAAGAATCACTCAAATCCGTCGAGAAAAAACTCAAGTTATGATCGAAAGATCAAACAAAGGTCAATCTGCCCTACTTGAGAAAAAAACAGTTATGTAATGCTGCAAAGAAACTCGTGTAGATCATAGACCACAAATACAATGACCGTGAAATTTTGACAGATGATATATAATCAAGTTGTGAAGACAAACCAAAAAGAATCACGTCAATTGGATCTGTAAAACTCGAGTTATGATAAAAACACCGACAAAAGGTAGTGCTGTCCAGAAACTCGACGAGTAGAACTTGTCTAGAACAAGTCGGATGAACAAGGCACAAAAGTTCCTTGAAACTACGGATTTTATTCAATAGAACACAAGAAGAATAGCTCCAAAGTCGTGTACTACGAGCTCTGGGCTCCCTTGCTTATATAACCAGCTCGAAAGCCAACTCAACTCAAATTAGGAACCTAATCCTACTCTGTTCACAAATCGTAACTTTCCATAACTGCTTAGAATTCTTTATACGCAGATAGAAGCAATCTTAAGGCTTCCAAACACCTTTGGAACGTATCCCACATTCCTAAACAACTCAAATTCGTGACCCACACGAAATCCTATCATAACCAACTCAAATCTTTCCATATTTGAGTCAAACCCGACTCAGCCGCAGCCTGAGTCCATAACCTAATCGGTTGGACCTTTCCGACCAAATCTTTACGTCCACATCTCTTCATCACGTCTCAGAACCATGTAGCCACGTCCATGGACTCCTTGCACACGTGCAAACATGTTCTAATGACGTCCACGATACCTTCACATGCATTGTTCTTGATTCAATCATGCTGCACAACCTCCTGATCAGCTCAACCACAATTCCTCCTGAATTTGGTTGTTGGAACCTCATCTCCTCCCTGATACTAGTCCAATGGATCCCATCACCAGCCATGTCTTGAACTCAAGCAACACCTACACATGAATAAACAACCAATCCATATGAGCCCAAGTCCCCGACTTGACTCAAGTTAGTTCCGAACACAACACCTTACGTGAGAACCTCACATAAGCATGTTGCAAAACCACAGTAACACGATATCATTCATGTCAACCAAAAATGCACCAAAGAATTAGCAAATGAATACTAAACTATCTTTCTAGAGATGTAAAGCAAGTACGAAACATTGCAAATGAAAAACAGAAGCATTGCAGTCAAGTTCCGGACCTTGCCAGAGCAACCCGGACCTTGAGCCGAAGCTAACAAAAGCTAGTAGAACCTAGCGTCGGAATTTACTAGAACTAGTAAACCCAAAAGCCAGAGCTAGAAAAATCAACTCGGAGCTTAGGAAAAACACGCCGGAGCTAAAGACAAAACTCACCGGAGCTAACCAAAACTAGTCGGATCTTAATAAAAAGGTGTTTTGGTGATATTGAAAACTTCTATCGTCGAAGCAAGTGCATTCACTACAAGCCAATGTATTCAGCACACATAGGTCTTACAATCTCCCCCTTGATGAATGCATTGGCAACACCATTTAAAATTCGAACATTGGCTTATTTACATAAAAGTTTTGAAGTCAATTTCTCTCCCTTTATTATCTCTCCTTATGCACATATTATTCTCTTTCTCTTCATGCTTATCTCTCCCCCTTTGACAATGTATTCAGCAAGTCATGAGCATATAAACAAATTATCTCTCTCCCTTTAGTTGTTATGATCATATTATAACATATACATATAAACAAAGCTCATCCAAGTCATACTATCAGGTACCTTACATTATCACATCAATGAGATACATAAAGTAGTGTAAGCCATGCTAGAGATCAAATGTAATTTTCAATTTAAGCAAGTCATGATCTCACAAACTTAACTATTTCAAAACCCGAAAGCATGACACTCGTTGCTGCATTTTATTATTTTTCAAAGGATAAATTTAGATTATATGATGTTTGCAAGAGATTATATGCACATCTGCCTTATTCTAACCAACCAAGCCAAGCCTATGTCATTTGACAATCAGAAGCTTAAGGACATGGTTTTATTCATACACAACTTCTTCCAAGTTCATATCTAAGTGCAATGATAAGCCATCTCAAAAAAAAAGAAGTGAGAGGCATGCATATTCTCTTGATCTTTTCTCAATTCATATTTGTTCATAGAAACTCAACATGTGAGTTGATTACTTGATTAATTCTTAATGATTAAAAGTGCTTGTGAACATGTAACAAGTTTAAAACAACAAGAAAGTTCCACCATGACCAGTTTTAGTGTAAGTAATTATTCCAATTACTAGACATGGAAAAAACTACAAAATGTATAACATGAGTAATGTAGTAAGAACTTTCGGCATGTAAAAGGAATCACAAAGTCATATATGTATGAAATACTATGCTCATATTATTTTAATTTCAGATTCACACATAGACTTCCCAAGTTTCAAAACTTCCCCTCAATTTAAGCCATGAGGATGCATAACCCCTATTTCACTACGAATGTAACAAAAACAAGTGCAATCCAAAGGTTTTGCAAAAATGTCAGCCAATTGTTGTTTGGTATCTACATGGTGAAGCACAATGTTTCCTTTTTCAACATTATCTCAGAGAAAGTGATACCTAATGTCAATATGCTTAGTTCTAGAATGTTGCACGGGGTTTTTAGCAATGCAAATGGCACTAGTGTTATCACAGAACAATGGAACACTATCTAGATTAATCCCATAGTCCTTAAGTGTTTGAACAATCTAAAGAATTTGTGAGCAAGCACTAGCAGCAGCTACATATTCAGATTCGGCTGTGGATTGTGCAACTGAATTTTGTTTTCTAGAGGACCAAGCAACAAGAGAATTACCAAGAAAATGACAAGCACCAAAAGTACTTTTCCTATCAATCCTACAACCCCCAAAATCAGCATCCTAAAAAGCTTTCAAAGTAATGGTTGAGGAAGAAGGAAGAAAAATTCCAAATTCTTGAGTTCCATGTAAGTACCTGAGAATCCTTTTGACGGCTTGACGATGTGAAGCACGTGGAGAGGCTTGAAACCGTGCACAAAGACATACGCTGAATTGTATGTCTAGTCTTGATGCCGTGAGGTACAAAAGTGATCCGATCATGCTTCTATATTCTTTTTGATCCATGGGTTCACCATCTTCATCAAGTCCAAGTGTTGTTGCTGTTCCCATTGGTGTCCGAATAGGTTTGCTTTTGTCCATGTTGAAGCGCCTTAGGAGATCTTTTGTATACTTCGTTTGATGCACAAAGGTACCCTCCTTAGTTTGCTTGATTTGCAGCCCCAAAAAGTAAGTGAATTCACCCATCATACTCATTTAAAATTCGGAACTCATCATTGCTGAAAACTTGGACACAAGATCATGAGAAGCACAACCAAAGATAATATCATCCACATACACTTGAACGAATAATGAGTCATTGCCATGCTTAAGCACAAAAAGAGTTTTATCAAACTTGCCCATGGTAAACCCTTTTTCAAGTAAGAATGTTTTTAACCTATTATACCATGCTCTAGCGGCTTGTTTGAGACCGTACAAGGCTTTGGACAGTTTGTAAACATGATTAGGAAAATCTGGATATTCAAAACCCGGTGGTTGTTTCACATAAACCTCCTCATCTATGTAGCCATTAAGAAAAGCACTTTTAACATCCATTTGATATAGCTTAAAACCAATAGATACAGCAAAAACTAACAAAATTCTTATGGCTTCTAATCTAGCAACAGGAGCAAAAGTTTCATCAAAATCTAGACCTTCAACTTGAGTGAAACCTTGAGCAACCAACCTAGCCTTATTCCTAACCACAACCCCATCCTCACTTTGTTTATTTTTAAATACACATTTAGTTCCAATTAAAGTGTGACCTTGAGGTGGAGGTACAAGTTTCCAAACATTATTTCTTTCAAAATTTTCTAACTCTTCTTGCATGGCAATAATCCAAGATTCATTAGTGAGTGCGTGTGATATACCTATGGGTTCAAAAGAAGCAAAAAAAGCAGAATGAGCATAAGAGTTTAGATCGCAAAACCTGGACCGTGTGACTCGTTCGTGCAAGCTTCCAATCATCTATTGTGGGGGATGATCTTTGTAAAACCGTAGGGGAACAAATGTCTCACAAGCTTCTTCTTCTTCTTCATGTTCATCACAAATCGATGAGCTTGTGACTTGAGGATGATTTGAATCAGCATTGACGGTTGTCGGTGCTAGTTGAGAATTAACATCCGGAGCTGAACCAAAGTCTTTAGCTGCTGAATTTTCGGGCAGCAGCTCCAATTCTTCCTCATCTTCAACAAAAAGACTCCCCCCTGTGGATATGGATCTGGAGCTACAATGTTTGATCTAGTACCTGGGCTAGCTTCACCAAAAGACACTTCACAAGTCTCCACAATTTTGTTAGTGTCAAGTAAAAGCACACGATAGCCTCTAGTATGAGATGGATAACCAAGAACATGCCATCAATGGATCTAAGATCAAATTTATCAAGATTACCATGTTTCTTAACAAAGCATTTGCAAACAAAGACCCGAAAGTTTGTAACACTAGGCCTATGTCCAAACCGGAGCTCATATGGTGTTTTACCTAGCTTAGAACGCAAGAAAACACGATTTGAGACATAACAAGCGGTTGCTAACGCATCAGCCCAAAATTTCCTAGGAGTTTGATATTCATCAAGCATAGTCCTAGCCATCTCAACTAAGGTTCTGTTCTTTCTTTCTACAACACCATTTTGTTGAGGTACATATGGTGAAGAAAATTGATGATCTATTCTATTTTCAGCACAAAAGTGATCAAAAGATTGATTTTTAAATTCAGTTCAATTATCACTTCTAATTGCTTTTAAAGATCCTGGGTGATCAATTGATAATCTAAGAAATAAAGTTCTAAAGTGACTAAAAGCTTCATTCTTAGACGCCATAAAGTAAACCCAAGAGTATCTAGAATAATTATCAACAGTCACAAGAACATACCATTTACCTCCGAAGGATTGAACATGTGAAGGTCCTATGATGTCAAGGTGCAAACGTTGACATGGTTCAGTTGTCATGATCATTGTGAGAGGAGTATGTGAACCTGCAACCATCTTAGCATGTCTACAAGAAGAGCACACAATTTCTTTGTCCCCTTTAAGCTTAGGCAGCCCACGTATGCGATCAAGAGCACTAACACGCATTAGATGATCAAAGCCTACGTGACCAAGTCTACGATGCCAAAAATATAAGTCCTTTGAATCATTAGCGACTAGACACCTATGCTTAGAATAATTTATATCAAAATCAGCTTTAAAAACTCTTCCAAACCAAGACATGTTAAAAATAAGCACACTATTTTAACTTACAACTTTGCAGCAGTTTTTATTGAAAATAATTTCCAGATTTTCATCTAGCAATTGTGAAACAGAAAGCAAGTTGTATTTCAAATTTTTGACAAGTGCCACATCCTTCAAAGTGTAGTGATCATTTACTCTAACCGAACCCTTAGCAATTATAGGAGTTGAAGAATTATCAGTAAAAGTAACATTCTCTACACATGACACAAAAGAGAGGGAGGAGAACCAATCTTTGTTACCGGTCATGTGGCGTGAGCAACCTGAATCCACAATCCAAATGTTCTCCTTCCTAAAATGTGTAACCTACATAGAAGCACAATACGTCGATGACTCAATACTGGGGTTAGTCAAAAGGCATTTAGGAATCCAGTACTGAGTCACGCGACGTGCAGCAGGAAAAACACGCGAAAGCTGAGATAAAACAACAAGTTTATGAGTCAAAGTTTGAGATTTTTTATTCTTAACTACTGACCTATAAGGTGTTACTTGTGTAGTACAAAAATCAGTAGCTCCGGAGGCAAAAACAGAAGGTCCGGAGGTAAACTTTGAATTTTTCTGACTCAAAACAGCAGGTTGTACATTCGGTTCAATATGTGCAGCAAATTTTGCATGAAAGTTATGAGATCTAGCAACCATTCTTTCCCTTTTCTGTTGTTTAGCTAGTCTATAACAAAAATCTATGACATGACCATCTCTACCACAGTAGGTACAATGAAATCTAACTTTGTGTTCATATCTAGATGAGCAAACAACATTTTTTTTAAAACCGAATGAGACAATACTCCTGCAGATTTGAAAACCACTTCTTTTTGTTTAGGAACTGTTTGAATCAAACCACTTCCTAATGACTTTACAATTTTAGGTGGATGTGCCTTAGCATTAGCATGAGAATCAAAACCTAAACCAGTTTTATCATTGCAAGACTTGGATGAATTCAGCAGCAAGTTTAGGTTCTTATTCCCATTACAAAACCGATCAAATGTCTTATGCATGTTATCAAGTTTATTGGACAGATCACGTCAATGTTCACATGAAGTTTTTTCTTTTAATTTGCAATTGGAACAATATTTAACTTCATGACAATGTAAAGCATTGTTCAATATAGAGATTTCATTCATATCATCTTGCAGTTTCTCATCAAGATCATCACAACTAGAACAATGCAAATCAATTATAGAACAAGAAGCATATTTTAAGTTTCCAATATTAAGTGCAGCAAGCTTTCTGTTCTTTTCAATTTCAAGTTCAAGTTTATCAAGTGTGGAGGTATGTGCATTTCTTAGGGAGGACAATTGTTCATATATTAAGTCACATGAGGAACAAGAATCATCACTAGGAATCAAGGATTTCAAACGATTAATTTCAGATTTTAGTGACTCAATTTTAATAGCATTGTCCCTAATCTTTTTGTCCTATTTCTTAACAATAACAATGGCACGAGAAATAGCATCACACATTTCTTCGCAAGTAGGACATACCTCTTCATTGTCGCTGTTGTGTTCTGCCTCCTCCATACTTGATCTTGACTTGCCTGCCATGAAGCACAAGTTTGCCAAATCATCTTCATCTTCATCACTTCCAATGTCCACGTCGCTTGAGCCAAGTTCCTGGAGTGCTGAGATAAAACTGCTCACCAATTGACGTCCTGTAAAACCCTTCTTTTTCTTCGTATCTTTTGCACAGGAGTGCTTCATTCTTGTTTTCTTTTCATCCCGAGAGGTAGGACCTGAAAGGTTAGGGCAATCTGAACGAAAATGTCCTGTCTTACCTCATTCAAAGCATCATTGAGGTCCGAAGCTTCCCCTCCTTCTAGTTCTCACATTTTGCAATGCTTTTGAAAACCGGGTAGAGATGAGCGCTAGCTCCTCCTCTGGAAACTCCTCAATCTGTTCAAGGGTTAGAGAGGATAGCAAAGCAAGTGTACCACAAGATGATGTTTGACCGGAACTAGGCATGTCACGTTGAGAAACAAAAGCAATAGACTTGTTGGGGTTCTTACGTGAAATTATGTCAATTTCATGAGTTTTTAACTTGGAATATAGCGCATCTTAAGTAAGTGAACTCATGACAGTAGATTCACGAATAGATGTGACTTTCATATCCCAAATTGACATATCTAATGCACTTAGCAATTGCCTAGCATTTTCAGCATCTGAAAAATTAACATTGACACTATGGAAGTTGCTGAGAATCTTATTAAAGCGAGCAAAAAGGTCATCAATAGACTCACCGGGTTGCATCTCGAAGCGCATGTATTCTTTCTTGAACATGTCTTGCATTACCTCTTTGATCGTGTTCGATCCTTCGTGGTAGTCACAAAGTGCTTTCCACACATCGTATGCAGATCGGAGGTGTGCAACATGGTCGAAGTCGCTTTGTGTTAATCCTTGTATGATCAAGTTCCGAGCCTTGTTGTTGTTGTCGACATCAGTCAGATTTGTAGCTGTAACTTGATCGTTTGATGGCACTTCGTAAGGCTTGTATACCTTATCCCATATTGCAAAGCCTTGTGCCTGGATGAAAGCCTCCATGCGTACCTTCCAAACCTGAAAATCAATACCAGCAAACACACAAGGTTTGACGGAGTACTTCTCCATGATGATTAGAAAAAACACGTGCAAATCACAAAGATTAGAGCACCGTGGCTCTGATACCAATTGTAGGATCGAAGAGCACGTGAAAAGCTACCCGAGGGGGGTGAATGGTAGATTTAAAAATCTTACGCAGCAGAAACAATTAAACCCCAACCCCTTTGGCAGAAAAACGATCTGTTAAAGAAATCATGTGTGAGACTAATCTAAACGTGTTTCACCGTGAAAAAAGTGATAAATATCAGAGAGAATCAAGTCACGAAGACAACACAACAATAATCACTCAAATCCGTCGAGAAAAACTCAAGTTATGATCGAAAGATCAAACAAAGGTCAATCTGCCCTACTCGAGAAAAAACAGTTCTAGAATGCTGCAAAGAAACTCGTGTAGATCATAGACCACAAATCCAATGACCGTGAAATTTTGATAGATGATAGATAATCAAGTTTTGAAGACAACCCAAAAATAATCACGTCTATTGGATCTGTAAAACTCGAGTTATGATAAAACCACTGACGAAAGGTAGTGCTGTCCAGAAACTCGACGAGTAGAACTTGTCTGGAACAAGTCGGACGAACAAGGCACAAAAGTTCCTTCAAACTACGAATTTTATTCAATAGAACACAAGAGGAACAGCCCTAAAGTCATGCCACGAGCTCTGGGCTCCCTTGCTTATATAACCAGCTCGAAAGCCAACTCAACTCAAATCAGGAACCTAATCCTACTCTGTTCACGAATCGTAACTTTCCATAACTGCTTAGGATTCTTCTATACGCAGATAGAAGCAATCTTAAGACTTACAAACACCTTAGGAACGTATCCCACATTCCTAAACAACTCAAATTCGTGACCCACACAAAATCCTATCATAACCAACTCAAATCTTTCCATATTTGAGTCAAACCCGACTCAGCCGCAGCCTGAGTCCATAACCTAGTCGGTTGGACCTTTCTGACCAACTCTTTACGTCCACATCTCTTCATCACGTCTCGGAACCATGTAGCCACGTCCATGCACTCCTTGCACACGTGCAAACATCTTCCAATGACGTCCACGATACCTTCACATGCATTGTTCTTGATTCAATCATGCTGCGCAACCTCCTAATTAGCTCAACCTTCCTCCTGAATTTGGTTGTTGGAACCTCATCTCCTCCCTGAGACTAGTCCAATGGATCCCATCACCAGCCATGTCTTGAACTCAAGCAACACCTGCACATGAATAAATAACCAATACATACGAGCCCAAGTCCTCGACTTGACTCAAGTTAGTTCCGAACACAACACCTTACGTGAGAACCTCACATAAGCATGTTGCAAAACCACAGTAACACGATATCATTCATGTCAACCAAAAATGCACCAAAGACTTAGCAAATGAATACTAATCTATCTTTCCAGAGATGTAAAGCAAGTATGAAACATTGCAAATGAAAAACAGAAGCATTGCGGTCAAGTTCCAGACCTTGCCAGAGCAACCCAGACCTTGAGCCAGAGCTAACAAAAGCTAGTAGAACCTAGCGCCGGAATTTACTAGAACTAGTCGGAACTAGTAAACCCAAAAGCCGGAGCTAGAAAAATCAACTCGGAGCTTAGCAAAAACACGCCGGAGCTAAAGACAAAACTCACCGGAGCTAACCAAAACTAGTCGGATCTTAATAAAAAGGTGTTTTGGTGATATTCAAAACTTCTATCGTCAAAGCAAGTGTATTCACTACAAGCCAATGTATTCAGCACACATAGGTCTTACAACTACAATCTAATTGCGACCGTTGGCTCAAAACGATGGCCAGGATAGGGCAACGTCGCCCAGGGTTGGCACCAGCGCGCAGCGTGGCAATGCACGGCGGCCGACGGCGGCGATCTCACCGGAGGTTGCCAAATCGCATGAAATCAAGCCTAATCCTCAAATTTAATTGAGGGAAATCACATGTGGAGGCATCACGAACTCACCGGAGGCGTTGATGGGGCTTGGGGAGGTGCAGAGAGCGTCGGCGACGGATGAAGGCGACGGAGCTCGTCAGTGTGCGGTGATTCCGGCGGTGCAGCCTCGATCTCGACCGAGGAAGGTGTCCGGCAGCCTGAGGGTGACGTCGCACGCGATATGGACCGATTAGGTTGCGAGTTCGATGGCCAAAACGGTGATGCGACGAAGAATGGCGGCGGAGCTCACCAGCGATCGACGAAACCGACGGTGCGACGGCGAACTCCCTGAGCGAATGTGTCTGGCGCGTGTCTGGGAGTACAGCGAACATGTTAGGCTAGGCGCACGGAGGAAATCGCGTTGCAAATGGCAGGAACGTCGGCGACTTACCGAGGATAGAGATGGCTAGGGTTTGAGAGCTCGAGGAAGGGGGAAATTGGGGGCGGCGGGTGGTTTATAGCTGCGGCGAGGTCGGCGGTTGTGGCGCGCGTGCGGGGCTCGAATTTTGGGCGCGGATCCGAGGTGGGGGAACATGGGCATGGCGCAGATCGTGGGCGCGGGGCTCGACCGTTGCGCAACGGCGGTTGGGCGCGGGGAAGAAGGAGAGGGGGGGGGGGGGGGGGGGGAAGCGCCGACATGCGGGCCCAGGGTGGCAGAGAGAAGTGAGGGAGAGGGAGGGCGCGGCTGGGCCGACGCAGGGGGATGGGCCGCGGCTGGTATTTGGCCCACGCAGAAGTTTTCTATTTTTCTTTTCTTTTCTTTTTCATTTCTGTTTTCTTTTGATTTGTTTTCTTGTTTCCAAATTCAAACGTTCTCTAGTGTTTTTTAAATTTGAATTAGCACACAAAATGCAAGATCAAAAGTACACTAATATGAATGAAGGGTTGATTACAAGGTTTGAACTTTTTTCGGGCCTCCGTAAACTGTAATAGCCAGCCCTTATCATATAAAAGGATTGCGCTGCACGATAGAAGGCCAATCCCATCTAATGCTAAGGTCATTCAGACTAGCTCACCAGCATACTCGCTCAAAGCAATCCAACACACAAACACCTCTGTGGAGTAGGGTATTACGCTAAGGCGCCCCGAAAGACATAAAACACCGTGTCACATCTGTTCCTGAGTTCTTGAAATTACGCTCCGCCTAAACACGAACCTCCGTAGACTACTTTTTAATAGTACCGGGAGAAGTGTCGATCGCATATTTCAACATTTGTCACGCCAGGTAGGGGGCGTCTCAAGAATCTTAGCATCAATAGTGGTGAAGTCCAGTGTTGCTTCCTCTGACCCGGCTGCACGGGCTAGAAGAGGCAATGAAGTTGGCGACACCTTCTGTCGTCCCAGTGGTAATCCTGCCACTAATCCACAAGGTGGAAACAACGGACCACCACCTACTGTAGCAACGATCGGTGCTGGTAAACAGCAGAATGTCATCTTTGCATCGATCACAGAATCGACCAGCAACCTTGAGAACGCGTTGATTGCAGCGCGAACACTTCTTCAGCGTCCACCTGCACCGAACGCACCTCCAGCAGCGCTGGACCAGTGGCACAACAACACCGACCATTTGGTCTCCACTGCAGCCATGACGCTCAACAATCTGCCGCAGCCTGATCTCAGGCAGGCACCACCTATGTGCAATAGGACCTTGTCGGGATGACATGGACCTAGGCTGTCGCAGAGAGGACATGCGTTGTCGCATCACGCAATGTCCCACACTTCTTCGATCGCTCGCCGTACACATACGGTGTCAAGACTCTCAACGGGAGACCATAGGGCGGAGCTTAGTCACCGCTACGCGAAGCAAGATGGTCGCATTGCCATCGAGTGTAACCGTGAGAGACGACACATCCTAGAGGAGTCTACTTCTCTAGGAGCAGGTGGTGGCTGTGCAACACTTGCACCACACCTTCGCATGGTGGAGTGGCCACCCAAGTTCCAGCCTCATCTGCCGGAGAAGTACGACGAGACTATCAACCATGTCGAGTTCCTTCAAATCTACTCCACCGCCATCCTCACTGTAGGAGGGAATGAGGCCGTCATGGCCAACTACTTCCCAGTGGCTTTGACCAGGACTGCTAGGTCCTGGTTCATGAGCTTGCCCCCCGACTCTATCTATAGTTGGGGAGAACTACGCCTCCAGTTCACCGTCAACTTTGGGAGTTCCTAAAAGTGCATCTGGGCATCCCCGTAGGATTTGGATGATTAATGACAACAATTAAGAAGTCTAATGAGCTAAGTTGATCTTAAGCACAGGTACAATGATTGAAATGAGATGAAACCCTCCAAAAAGGAAAAGGATACAACGGGCGTCAAAGGCTCAAGAGTAGAAATTAGGATTTCTATAAAGATGAGCTTATATGAGCCATGTCATGTGAAAGGGTGGATGTATAATGTGCATTGATATCATTCAAGAGGGCTCAAAGTGGTGGTTTAGTGAAACACCTAAGTGAGAAGCCAAAAATGAGAGAAACCCTAGGAGGCCGGACTAGTTTGGGCCTCAAGGCCAAACTAGTCTGGCCAGGCAGACCAGTCCGTTTTGAGACAGACCGAACATCTCTGGAGTGAATCTGAGTGAATTTGGAGCAAAGTCCGAGAAGTCCGGACTTGTCCGTTTTTGGACGGATCAAAGCTCTCTGGAAAAGTTCGGATTTGTCCGTTTGGGTACGGACCAGTCCGTCTGAGACTTAGTGAGATCATCCGAGAGAAACGCTAGTGGGGTGGACTAGTCCGCCCCCTATGGCCAGACTAGTCCGTGCCAGTCCAGTTGAGTCTGTTTTGGGACAAACTAAACCTTTCTGTCCTACTTCGGACTAGTCCATTTTGGACCGGACAAGTCCGTTGTGTAGTGACTGTTTGAATTTGGAAATTTGGCGGGTAGCATGACGATTGCCATGCAGTACGGCAGTTATCGGGAACTGACCAAAGGTTAGTGGTCCCATAAGGCCAGACTAGTCCGGGTCTAGAGGCCGGACTAGTCCGCCCTTCTGCTGAGGTTAGCAGAAGGGGCTCGGGACCCCTATAAAAAGGGGACCCCCGTCCTCATTTGAACATGTCTTGAACCCTAGCACCGCCACAAGCATCCTAGAGTCTTCCAATCCTTCTACTCATCCTACTAACCCTCTAAGAGCAAATCTTGAAGAGATTAGGGTTTGGGGAGGAGAGTAATGGAAGATCATCGCGCTTTTGCTCTCGGTTTGATCTCTTGCACATTGTGTTGTGTTTTGTGGCCTGTGTGAGTTGAGCTTCGTGTGCTCCTCATTGTATTGAATTGTGGGAGCCTCAACTTTTGAGCAGCCCCATCAAACTTGGTGATTACCCATTGATATAGTGGAAACCAAGCCGACCATCGTGGTGTCTTGGTGAGAGAAGGGTCAAGTGAGACCCGGTCCTTGTGTGGACTTCTCAACGTAGATGTAGACTTCTTCGTGGAGTTGAACCACGAGATAAATCTTGTCTCACTTGTCTTTTACTTTTCATGATCACTAATATTTCTATTAGGGTTCATATTGCTCATATTGCTCTTCACATTGATCATTGTTGAAAACTTGTATCTAAGTGTCTTAACTTCACAATCTGAATTGTACTAGTTTACTACATATTGCTTATCTCTTTATTGAACTTAAGTTCTACAAATAACTTGTAGAAATCAAGTTTTTAGGTTTTCACCCTATGCTGAGCGGACTAGTCCGGCCCTGTACAGACAAGTCCAGCCTGAGGAATTTAATCTCGTTTGATTATGTGACACCCAATTCTGAAAAACGAACCAAGCGTAGTGTATGTGTGCCGAGGATGTTCATCACACATACACAAATGCATCACGAACGGAAATCAGAAATAACCATGTCACAAATAGTAAGTATACTTTGATTCTATTGCAGCAAAAAATAATCTAGCGTAGGCGACTCCAACACCACAGGCAATCGACGGCGGTACGCATGCCTAGTGCTCCATGTCTCTTCCAAATTATCTCATGTAGCTGAATTAAGTGGGGGAATAGCAAGAGTGAGTACATGTCGTACTCAACAAGTGTGGAAAAGTATGACATGTAGCTAAAACAAGGACGATAATAAATAGTGGCTATTTGCAAAAAATACATTGTAAAACATATGAAAAAACATCCTACAATGTCTATGTGAATTTAATCTCATCATAACCCAAGTAATTATCATAACTTGTATCCAACATTTTCATTTACCGTCATACCTCATTCATCAATTCAATAATCATCCATATACCAATTTCTCACTTTCATAACCAACCATATCCATTTATTATAATATTATAACCCAAACCATAACCCAACCAATATCAATCCATCCCAAATCCAAAGTTCCACTCTAATCATGGAAGTTGTCCAGGTGCTCGTGACCGGGAGCACGGCTATCATGATAGTTTTACACTCTGCAGATGTTGTACCACTTTACCCACATGTTCGTGATTTCATCACCTTTCGGTGACTAAGGAACCTCCATTATGCCTTCTCACACTTCCATTGGTGTGTGGCCAAGATATCACAAAATAGCCTTTCAAAAGGGACTACTAGTATGTACAGACCCACTAAGGTTTCACCGGCAGGCTTTGAATCTCCATTCTCCCACCCACCAGCCCCCTCGTGTGCCATGCGGATCCCAGGGTAGCCCTCCTCGACTCCCATTCCCCGCACCATCCAATGGTCCATACAATACTAGCAACGCTCCTAATTATTCAGCTACACCGCACCCATACTTGGCCTTGTGGTGACACTATTGTCCTCGCATATTCTCGCATGAACCGGTCCTTAGATCTAAGGCAAGAAAACCACCATATCATACAACCCATTCCACAAAACCATGCTTGCTTAGATCACCCAAATTTCGTATCACTAAAATGACTCATCATTATTCTATCTTTATTAATCCACATGATTAGAGTTGTTAGATAAGTTTATTCTGTTTCTCAAAAGAGAAACACCCATACCCGACTCATCATGCACCCGGCGACAAGGAATGGCATACAATACTAGTAAAATCCTACCGTGGGTTTCCCATCAAGTTGACCCAAACATACAGTTTCACAAAGAAAACATTCAAAAATAGGATCAAAATGATCAAGGACACTTGCCTTATTATTCTGCAATTCGATGGCTCAAGCAATCAAAGTCTTGCACACGAAGATCCACGCATACTCGCTTCTCGATTGTAACCTCTTGAGCGTACTGGTCTATTCCCAATCAACCACATACACAAGCAAACATACATAATAAATGCATTGCAACCACTAATCAATATGCAAAATATGGATGCATGCAGAAAATATGTTTGTATTAATGCTATATAAATTTCTATGGCTTTTTAACAATTCTCGATAATGATTTCCTATTTATTTGAGCAAGTTTAGAATTAACTAGAATTTATTCAGAGGCAAAATAATTATTTCAGAACATTAAATATGCTGAAAATAATATTATCAACTTACTAGAATTTATTCTAAATTTCCTGGAATTTTTCTAGATTTATTTTGATACTTTATGAATTAATTAGGCTTTAATCTCATTTATTAAATCTGAAAAACAGATTAAATAATACTGAAAATATGATACTTAGTAAATCTAGAATAACCTATTAGGTGTTGCATGATTTAATCTAACTTGTGAGTTTGAAGTGATTTAATGATTTGGCGATGATTAAAGGCCGCTCAATTAAAGCACACCCTACACATGATTTAATTCAAATACTAGAACCAAAATAATAGTCTAGATCTAGATTGTAATACCTACCGTGCGTGCATCTAGTACGGGCGGTCGTGGAGGGGCGTCGCGACGTGTGTCTCCGGGATCCAGAGTTTCGTTGATGAAGATGACGATGGCATGACGTAGACGAAGTAGATGGCACTGCGATCCCCCGGCAGCATGACGACGACAACGACGTAGCGATCTTCCGCAAAGAACGGTGACGATGCGACGATCCCCGCGGATAGCGGCTCCTTCCCTCCCTCTTCTCTCCTTCTATTTTTCCCTAGCAGCACAACCTCTGTCCTCTTTTTTTTTTTAATGCTAGGGTTCCTGGCGGCGGCACTGCGAATCCTTCGATCGCCAAAAACTACGGGGCTTGGGCACCTTTTATAGCTGCAGCGGCAACCGGAGTCATAACCGACTCGGTCCACGGCCGAGGCGCGTGGGCTGACGTGCTAGGGCGCGCGGGAGCGGCGGCTCAGTGCTGCGACTGGCTCAGGCGCGGTGCGGGGCGCGCGAGCGCGCGGGGGCACGCAGGAGCAGGCCGGCCGCTCGGCCTGGCCGGTTGGGCACTATTTACACGAAATGTTCCGGGGTGAAGAAAAGCTTCCCCGGAAACTTCCGGAAGCTTTTTTTTTCACACATATATATATATATATATTCCTATATATTTTTTTATTTGTTCCCTAATACATGCTTTATGTTATTACCTTTTATTTCTTATTATTTATTATTTTTATTGTGTATATTTCTCCATCTTTTATTTTTTTATTGTTCATCTTTCTTCTGTATTAAAGTTTCTTTCCTAATTACATTTCTATTGTATAAAATTTCTAATTTGATTTTAATAGATCTAATCACTTAGTAAATGACTAAATGTGAACACATATGCATAGACGTTTTAGTTTGTTTTAGTATTCTTATTAATTATTATATCTTTTTCCATATTAATTTTTTCTTTTCGTTTATTTCCTTTCTTCCATATTTGTTATTCCAATTTAATTATTTTTAATGTGTTTATTTTGATGAATAAAATTTTATATCTAAGAATGAATGCAAATGCAAGATGAGATGCATATATTTTATATTTTTTTTTAAAAAACAATTTCTTCCTATTATTAAATTCTAACTTTTTATTCAAATTTTAATTCGCCCAAGTTTGAAAATCGGGATGTTACAATTCTACCCCCCTTAACATGAATCTCGCCCTCGAGATTCGAGTGGATCGGAGAATAGATTTTGAATTAAAATTGCAGTCCTTATTTAAATTTGAATTAGCCAAATTTTGAAAATTGCGGATGTTACAATCTACCCCCTTAACAGGAATCTCGCCCTCGAGATTCAGAGAGATTAGAAAATAGATAAGGTAAAACTTTATCTTGATATCGTATTCATACTTCCATGTAGCTTCCTCCGGAGTAGTGATTCCTCTAATTGTGTTTGTCTTTCATTGAAGTAGAGGTTGAACGAAAAAAGAGAGATAGAAGGAATCCCAACCTATATGTATGCATCAAGGTATATGATCCTAAATTAATGCATTATTGGATGAGGATGTGGATATATATAAGTGTTCCACAATGCACATCCAAACACACAAACATACAAGCAAGCAATCATACAGTCATCACACCAACCCTAAACACGTGCACTAATGATCTAAGCGTTTATTACTCACTTATTCAAGTGTAGACTTAAATCCTAATCACAAGACCTAACATTATCGTAACTACGGGATGGCGAAGTGTCCTATTATGGAGAACGGCTTGAGACGGGTCCATACGAAGCTCCTCCACATGAAGTGCATCTCAAATGTCTTCTCCCTGTGGTGTGCTCCTTTCAGTACTTCTTCGAATGCTCCTACTCTTTCCGGATCCTTAGAAGTGCTAGGTTGGCCATCTAAAATTTTTGCAAAAGAAGTGTGTTGGATATGAAAGGAGGAAAGAAAGAAATAAGTCAAAATAAGTCGGAGAATAAAAAATTTTAAAAACAATTTTCAAAAAGTAATCATATGTTCTTAACAAAAAATCAGTCGAGATGAGAGGTGAAATAGTCCAAAAATTGCAGCAGCGAAAGGAGGGAGAAAAGAGATTGTGCGGCAGCAAAAATAAGCGGAAAATTTATTTTAGTGCAGCAGCAACGCATCAAAACACGGCTGCAATTGTATTTACAAAAAAACAGCAGCAACACATGTGTAAATAAGAAAAATATTTTAGAGGCGAGTGTGTTAAAATATAGCGGCAAGGATGAGGGGAAACAAAGGGTGTGCAGTAGTAAGATGAGGGTGAATACGGAAGAAAACACAACAGTAAGCATTTTAAAACATGACTGAAATTGCACTAAAAACGCAACAGTAAATAGCACTTTAAGGCGGCTGAATTGACAAAATAAAATGCAGCAGCAAGCAATTTTTGAAAATAACCTTTTTAGAAAATAGTTTCTATGTGCTTTATGGTGGTCCATTCTACCTAGGCTTGCATCCTACGGTCGACATGGCTCTGATACCAATTTGTGACACCCGGTTCTGAAAAATGAACCAAGCGTAGTGTATGTGTGCCCAGGATGTCCACCACACATACACAAATGCATCACAAACGGAAATCAGAAATAACCTTGTCACAAATAGTAAATATACGTTGATTCTATTACAACGGAAAATAATCTAGCGTAGGCGACTCCAACTCCACAGGCAATCGACAGCGGTACGCATGCCTAGTGCTCCATGTCTCTTCCAAATTATCTCATGTAGCTGAATTAAGTGGGGGAATAGCAAGAGTGAGTACATGTCGTACTCAGCAAGTGTGAGAAAGTATGACATGTAGCTAAAACAAGGACGATTATAAATAGTTGCTATTTGCAAAAAAAGTACATTGTAAAACATATGAAAAAGGATCCTACAATGTCTATGTGAATTTAATCCCATCATAACCCAAGTAATTATCATAACTTGTATCCAACATTTTCATTTACCATCATACCTCATCCATCAATTCAATAATCATCCATATACCAATTTCTCACTTTCATAACCAACCATATCCATTTATTATAATATTATAACCCAAACCATAACCCAACCAATATCAATCCATTCCAAATCCAAAGTTCCACTCTAATCATGGAAGTTGTCCAGGTGCTCGTGACCAGGAGCACGACTATCATGATAGTTTTACACTCTGTAGAGGTTGTACCACTTTATCCACATGTTCGTGATTTCATCACATTTCGGTGACTAAGGAACCTCCATTATGCCGTCTCACACTTCCATAGGTGTGTGGCCAAGAGATCACAAAATAGCCTTTCAAAAGGGACTACTAGTATGTACGGACCCACTAAGGTTTCACCGGCAGGCTTGAATCTCCATTCTCCCACCCACGGGCCCCCTCATGTGCCATGCGGATCCCAGGGTAGCCCTCCTCGACTCCCATTCCCCGCGCCATCCAATGGTCCATATAATACTAGCAGCGCTCCTAATTATTCAGCTATGCCGCACCCATACTTGGCCTTGTGGTGGCACTGTTGTCCTGGCATATTCTCGCATGAACCGATCCTTAGATCTAAGGCAAGCAAACCACCATATCATACAACCCATTTCATAAAACCATGCTTGCTTAGATCACCCAAATTTCATATCACTAAAATGACTCATCATTATTTTATCTTCATTAATCCACATGATTAGAGTTGTTAAACAAGTTTATTCTGTTTCCCATAACACCGTAAAGCAATGCGACTCAAAAGAGAAACACTCATACCCGACTCATCATGTACCCGACGACAAGGGATGGCATACAATACTAGTAAACTCCTACCATGGGTTTCCCATCAAGTTGACTCAAGCATGAAGTTTCGCAAACAAAACATTCAAAAACAGGATCAAAATGATCAAGGATACTTGCCTTATTATTCCGCAATTCGATGGCTCAAGCAATCAAAGTCTTGCACACGAAGATCCACGCATACTCGCTTCTCGATTGTAACCTCTTGAGCGTACCGGTCTATTCCCAATCAACCACATAAACAAGCAAACATACATAATAAATGCATTGCAACCACTAATAAATATGCAAAATATGGATGCATGCAGAAAATATGTTTGTATTAATGCTATATAAATTTCTATGGCTTTTTAACAATTTTCGATAATGATTTCCTATTTATTTGAGCAAGTTTAGAATTAATTAGAATTTATTCAGAGGAAAAATAATTATTTCAGAACATTAAATATGCTTGAAATAATATTAGCAACTTACTAGAATTTATTCTAAATTTCTTGGAATTTTTCTAGATTTATTTTGATACTTTATGAATTAATTTGGCTTTAATCTCATTTATTAAATCCGAAAAACAGATTAAATAATACTGAAAATATGATATTTAGTAAATCTAGAATAACCTATTAGGTTTTGCATGATTTAATCTAACTGGTGAGTTTGAAGTGATTTAATGATTTGACCATGATTAAAGGCCGCTCAATTAAAACACATCCTACACGTGATTTAATTCAAATCCCAGAACCAAAATAATAGTCTAGATCTAGATTGTAATACCTACCGTGCGTGCACCTAGTCTGGACGGTTGTGGAGGGGCGGCGCGACGTGTGTCTTCGGGATCCAGAATTTCGTTGATGAAGATGACAGCGACACGACGTAGATGAAGTAGATGGCGCTGCGATCCTCAGCAGCATGACGACGGCGGCGACGTAGCGATCTCCCGTGAAGAACGGTGACGATGTGACAATCCCCGCGGACAGTGGCTCCTTCCTTCCCCCTTCTCTCCTTCTATTATTCCCTAGCGGCACAACCTCTGTCCTCTTTTTTTTAGCGCTAGGGTTCCTGGTGGCGGCGCTGTGAATCCTTCGATCGCCAAAAACTACAGGGCCTCGGCTCCATTTATAGCCGCAGTGGCAACCGGAGTCGTAACTGACTCGGTCCACGACCGAGGCGCACGGGCTGACGCGCTAGGGCACGCGGGAGTGGCGGCTCGGTGCTGCGACTGGCTCGGGCGCGGTGCGGGGCGTGCGAGCGTGCGTTGGAGCGGGCCGGCCGCTCGGCCTGGCCGGTTGGGCACTATTTGCCCCGAATGTTCCGGGGAGTTTCCAGGATCTTCTTTTTTGTTTCACATATATTTTTTTTCCTATATATTTTTTTATTTGTTCCCTAATACATGCTTTATGTTATTATCTTTTATTTATTATTATTTATTATTATTATTGTGTATATTTCTCCATCTTTTATTTTTTATTATTCATCTTTGTTCTGTATTAAATTTTCTTTCCTAATTACTTTTCTATTGTATACAATTTCTAATTTGATTTTAATATATCTAATCACTTAGTAAATGACTGAATGTGAACACATATGCATAGACGTTTTAGTTTATTTTAGTATTCTTATTAATTATTATATCTTTTCCATATTAACTTTTTCTTTTCTTTTATTTCCTTTCTTCCACATTTGTTATTCCAATTAATTATTTTTAATGTATTTATTTTGGTAAAATAAGATTTTATATCTAAGAATGAATGCAAATGCAAGATGAGATGCATATGTTTTATATAAAAAAAAAACAATTTCTCCCTATTATTAAATTCTAACTTTCTATTTAAATTTTAATTCGCCCAAGTTTGAAAATCGGGATGTTACAGATTAAGTCATTTCAGGTATTATTGCCTATTCACCCTCTCTAGGCAACTTTCAATTGGTACCAGAACAGGCTTCTTCATAAGAGTCTAATAACTCAAAGAAGTAATGCCCGGAAGGGGTGACAACAAGATTCCGGTGGTCGTCGATGACACCAGGACGAAGAACGTCAATGTTCTTCAAGATGATCCAAACGACAACGAAGAAGTTCGGATGATCAAGGCACAACTTTGTAAGAAGCTCAATGTGTCCAAGAAGGAGATCAAGCCAATTGCCGCGACCAACGTAGACAATAGGAGTAGTTCACAAGACTACTCCCGATATCCTTATAATTATGAGCAACTAATCGCGAGCAATCATTATTTATCAATTACCATTGGCAAACCTCCTTAGTTTGATGGAAGTGATTACTCCATGTGGAAGCATAATATGAAGATGCACCTCATTTCCTTAAACCCTAGCTTGTGGAAAATTGTTATGATAAGTGTTCATCTTCCAAAGAATGAAGAAGACATCACTCCAGAACAAGCCGTTCTCCTCCATCGTAATGCTCAAGCCGTTGGAGTGATTACCTCCTCATTGACTCGAGAGGAGTTCAACCGCATTGAAGGGTTAGAGGTTGCCAAGGAGATATGGGATACCCTCAAGACAGCACACGAAGGCAACCGCGTCATTAGGGAGGTAAAAATCGAGATGATCGATGGAGAGCTTGGGAGATTCACCATCATGGAGGGTGAGTCTCCCCAAGATATGTATGACCGCCTCAAGACTCTCATCAACAAGAGTCGGTCATACGGAAGCACCTGGTGGGCCGACCACGAGGTGGTAAAGAGGATGATTCGAGCATTCATGCCTCGAAACGTCACTCTTTGCTCACTAATTCGTGAGAGACCGGGCTTCCAATAGATGACTCCCGAAGAAGTGCTAGGGAGGATCATCAACCATGAAATGATGGACCAAGAAGCTATGTTCTACAATGATCTACAAAAGCTTTCCTCCTCCTAGAAAAAGGATGTTGCATTCAAGGCAACATCCTCAAGATCACAAGGAAAGGAAGAGAGTGATGAAGATAGTCCCGATACCGATGAGGAAGAGACTCTTTTCATCAACAAATTTAAGAGGATGTTTAGAAGGAGGAGGCGGAGCTACCAAAGTGAAAGGAGAAGAAAATACAAGCCCAAAACAAGATCAAAGAGGGCTTACTACAATTGCGGAGAGTATGGCCACTTTATTGTGGATTGTCCACATGAAGAAAACAAGAAGAAGAAGGAGGGCAAGTCCAAAGAGAAGAAGTATTTCAAGAAGAAGAAGCAATCCGGACATTCCCACCTCAGAAAGGAGTGGGATTCAAATGAGGAATCCTCCTCCGATGAAGAAGAGAAGATAGCAACCATTGCTATGAAGAAGACAACTACGGAAAACAAGCTCTTCCCCAACTTGGAGACTTCAAGACCAACATGTCTCATGGCCAAGGAGGGAAGAAAGAAGGTTAAATCTAAATACTCTTCTTCAATTTCTTCTCATGATGATTTTTATAGTAGTAGTGAAAATGAACATATGCTTAAAGATATGAGTTAAAGTACTTTGAAGAGATTGAGATTGTTAACAGAGGAAATATTTGAGAAGGAAGAACTCATCAACCGTCAAGAGGACATGCTCATCCAACAAAAGGAGAGATGTCAAGAGGTTGAGGAGCTCCTGAAGCTTGAAAGAGAAAGAAACAAGGCACTTGAGCGTGAACTCGCTTTGAGCAAGGAAACTTGCTCAAACCTTGAGAACACTACAATTGTGCTCAAGGCTGAACTTGTTAGTTTGACACAAGATAACAAGATCATTAAGACGCAAGTGAAGTCTCTCAAGGTCAATGCACCTTCTTCCTCTACAAGCTCACCTTCCACAAATATTAAATCCGAAGCATCTCAACCTCGTAAATGCTCAAACTTAATCATAAAGTTTAAAGATGAGCTTAAGTTGGCACAACCCAATCAAGCACCAAATGGTGGCATCTTTGACAAGGAGAAGGTGGCATATGCACGTGGTGCATATACCAACACAAGACATCCCCTTGTCAAGGATGGTCTTGGTTATTCTAGGGAGATGAGGCAACACGCCAAAACTCCCAAGAATGAAAAAGAGTTGATTGTTTTTGTAAAAGGAGGCTCGTACAACAACAAAGGGAAGAACATTGCTACTTCACCCAAAATGCCTAAGAAAGAACCTCATCCATTGTTCCATGACTTCGATGCATCATATGTTTTATTGAGGAACAAGTTTGGAAAGGCATATGCTAGGTATGTTGGGCCACACCGCAAGAGTCCCAAACCTTGTTTGTGAGTGCCCAAGTGCCTCTTGACTAACATCAAAGGACCCAACTTCGCTTTGGTACCTAAAGCCAAGGTTTAAATCTTTCTTGTAGGCATACTCCTCCGGTGGAACCAAGTGGGTTCTTGATAGTGGATGCACTATCATATGACCAGAGAGAGGAAGATGTTTTAGGAGTATGAAGTAAATGAAGATCCAAATGAAGGAATTTATTTTAGGGACAATAGCCAAGGAAAAATCTTTGGCACCGATAAAATTGCTATATCCCCTAATCATACTCTTTCAAATGTTTTACATGTTGATTCACTTGATTATAACCTCTTGTCCATATCACAACTATGTGACAAAGGTTATTATTGTTTATTCATTAATGAGGGTGTGACTGTGACAAGGAGAAGCAATGGCTCAATTTCCTTTAAGGGTGTACTCAAGGGAAAGCTATATCTTGTGGATTTCTCCGCGGATAAAGCCCAACTTGATACATGCTTAATTGCAAAAACTAACATGGGATGGCTGTGGCATAGGAGGCTATCCCATGTTGGGATGAGAAATTTGCAAAAACTCCTTAAGAGCGAGCACATCCGCGGCTTAAAGAATGTTGTGTTTGAAAAAGATAGGCCATGTAGCGCATGCCAATCCGGAAAGCAAGTTGGAGCACGACATCCATCCAATATCATTATGAAAACATCAAGACCATTGGAGCTTCTACACATGGATCTCTTCGGTCCAATCGCCTACATTAGTATTGGTGGTAACAAATATTGTCTTGTTATTGTTGATAACTTTTCACGTTTCACTTGAGTATTCTTTTTGCATGACAACAACGAGACTCAAGGTGTTCTCCAGAGATACTTGAAGAGAGCTTAAAATGAGTTCTCCTTGAGTATCAAGACCATAAGGAGTGACAACGGTACGTAATTCAAGAATACTCAAGTTGAAGAATTTTTGGATGAAGAATGTCACGCCCGATCATCATAAAGATGAACAGACGCTAACCACATGTACGCCAGGATCAGTTGAATCGTACATGCGTTGACAAAAGTGAAATACCATTACATAGCCATGTTCGAATACATAAATAGTCTTACAATACGACCCGAAGGTCTACAAATACACAACCCAAACCTATATACAACATCTAAACAAATCACAAAGGCTTAACTACCGCGGAAGGTTAGATAGATGAGAACAGCTCCATCTCCATAGGCAGTCGCGCGGAGGATCGCCAGCCTAGCCCAAGTCTTCCAAGTTGACGAAGAAGTCTTCCGGTGCCGCTTCTTCTTCATATTCTAATGGAAAAGTAAACGCTTGAGTACATAGAGTACTCAGCAAGTGCAGGAAGAGGATGACATGATTGGCTAAAGCAAGGGAAGGCCAATTATGGCTTAAGCACTATGCTTAGAACCTAACCTTAGCTTTCAATTATCAATATCATAATTCAAGAAATAATTCAACACATAACTGAAGATGATGAATGTAACTTGAATCATAAATAATCAGCATTTCACAACCATAAACTAATTATGAACTGGCCCCAAGCCGCTCTTGTCCGTGAGCACGGCTGTCATGACAGTTTTACCAAATCTCTGCAGAGAGTGTACCCTTTCCCAACAAGCAGTGATTTCATCCCCTGTTGCCAGGTGGACTAAGTGAACCTCCCTGAATGCCCGTGGTAGCTAACCACATTACACACTTCCTTTGGTGTGAGGCCGGGAGATCACAACATGGTCTTTACAAAGGTACTCCCGACTAGTACTAGCCCTCTAAGGTTTCCACCACTGAGGATTCCTGGAGTAACCCTCCACCTAAAAGCCCCCTCTCGAGTCTTGCGGTTCCCAGAGCAGTACCCCTGCATCATTCCCCGCACCATCCAAATACTAGCATTTCATCGGGAGAAACCTAATTAATTGACCAAGCTGCCCCATCTCAGTCTCGTGGTAGTACTATAAAGCTTAGTGGCTTCCCCCATAAACCGGTCCTTAGAATCCGGTGGTACCAAACCCAATCCCGGGTCTCGTGCAAACTGCACCATACCAAATCTATCCAACCACCAGATTCCTATCCACTACTATTGTGTATCCACCACAATTAAAGTAATCAAATATTTTAACATGTCACAATTGTTTGAAAACCCATTCCCAATGTCTAAGCATGGATAAGCATAATTAATTACCTATCTACTTCCCAACCCACATCAGGTAACAAGGAATTATATGGAACAGGGCATGAAACATGAAATATGACATCAATTTAATTAGCATGCATCTAACTAAATTCCTAAATTTGGTACAAGATGGTCAAGGGCACTTGCCTTCGTCAAAGACTTGGTTGTTGGTGAAGTCTTGGTCTTGGAAATTGAAGTTGGGGTCGTAGCACGACTCTAAATATATTGCCCAAGCATGGCAAAGAGAAATAAAGGCTAAAATAAGTAAATAGCACATAATACATGGCATCAAACATACACATAGGCATAAAACTCTATACTTATGCGTCCCTACGAGATATTTATTATTTTACATAGCCAAAATATGCATTTTATATTTATCTTACATTTTTAGGATTTATTCATGGCCTGAAATCATTTTTATAGAATTTTCTATGGCCAAAATGTATTTTAAACATTTTTAATAAATTTTCCAGGGTCAAAATATATTTTATTTTAACTCTAAAAATTAAGTACAGCATAAAAACATTTTATACAAATTTTCCTACTGTTTTTATATTTATCCACCATTTTTATCTAATTTCTACACATTAAATACACCTAAAAACAATATTCATCAATTAAATAAAAGTCCAGGGACTGATTAATAAGTTTCCCACACTGTACAGGGGCTAAATCCACAATTCTATAAATTTCCAGGGGTTAGATTGCTTATTTAAATGATTAAATCCAATTCCAGAGATTCCAGGGGCTAGTTTGCTAAATTCAGGGGCTAGACTTGAATTCCAGTGAAGTCCAGGGGGTAGCTGGTGAATTTCCAGGGGTCTGGGTGCAATTTCGGCGGCGGGAAAAGGGAATTCAATGTGGGCCGTCGGTTTTGAAATGGACGCACGAGATTTAAATAAACGAACCGGTACGCTTAATCTAATCTCGGCCGTTCGGTTTTAACCGAGGGCCGAGATGCGGCCACGTCGTCCCCGGCGACGCAGGCGGCGCAGAGCGCGGCGGCGATCTCGCTGGCGTTGGCCAATTTGGCCAAAACGCCACTGATCTCAAGCGCTGAATACCTTAAACGCAAGAGGGGAGAGGGGTGAGCATACCTTGGGGGTTCTCAGGGTCCGAAATTGGCCGGAGAGGGGTCGGCGGCGAGAGGTGGCGGCGGTTGGCGTCGGCACCCGATGATTCCGATGAAACCCTGGCTAATTCCCCACACCGACTTGCCCGGCGTGCTCCTGGCGACAGGGTGAAGAGGTTAGGAAGGGAGGAAGAGGGAAATAACCGGCGAGGCGTCGGGAACACGCGAGACCAACCTCGACGACGGCAATGGCTAGGGTTTGCGTGCGGGAAGGGGGAAAGAGAGGGAGAGGGCGGGGTTTTATAGAGGGGGGGGAGTGCGACGGTTGCAGGCGCACGCGAAGGGAGCTTCCCCAGGGGTGATTCCGTCGTGGGATGAGGCAGTTGGAGGGGGGGTGCGGCGTGGGCGCGGCGCGGGAAAGAGGGGAAGCGGTAGTTGCTCCCTGGGAGGGATGACAGGCGGGGTCCACGGCACAGAGAGAGAAAAGAGGAGAGGGGTTGGCTGGGCCGCGGGTGAGGGGAGAGAGAATTGGGCCAGGGGGGAAATTTGGCCCAACAGGGGTTTCATTTGTTTTTCCTTTTTTTATTTCTTTTCTTTTGATTTGAATTCAAATTCAAATTTAAATCGTTTGCTACACGTTTGAACTTCAAAAATCACCCAAAAATGCATACAATAATGTGCAAGGGTTTGATCAAATTTTGATACATAAAATATGGATGTTACAACTCTACCCCCCTTAAAAGGAATCTCGCCCTCGAGATTCGGACGTCCTAAGAGAATAGATGAGGGAAATCCGCTTTGAGATCTTCTTCTCTTTCCCATGTTGCTTCTGCCTCTGAGTGATGTTTCCACTGCACCTTACACATGCGAATGACTTTGTTTCTGGTGACCTTTTCTAATGTCTCAAGTATCTTGATAGGTTGTTCCACATAAGATAAATCTTCTTGTACATCGACTGCTTCCATAGGCACTTGTTCCTCAAGCACTCTCAGACACTTCTTAAGTTATGACACATGAAATACGTTATGAACATCTGACAAGTGCGGTGGAAGCTCAAGCTGATAAGCCACTTCACCTCGTCGTTCGAGTATCTTGAACAGGCCAATGTAGCGGGGTGACAACTTACCTCTTACTTTAAATCTTCTCAATCCTCTCATAGGTGACACCTTCAAGTACACATAATCACCAACCTCAAATGTTAGATCACGTCTTCGAGTATCCGCATAACTCTTCTATCTTGTTTGGGCTGCCTTTAGGTTCTTCCGAATTTCTTGCACTTGTCTTTCAGCCTCTTTCAACACATCAGGACCAAAGACTTGACTTTCCCCAGTTTGATTCCAAAACAACGGTGTTCTACATTTCCGCCCATATAATGCTTCAAAAGGAGACATCTTCAAACTGACTTGATAACTATTGTTGTAAGAAAATTCGGCATATGGCAGATTCTTATCCCAACTTTGGCTATTCTTTAGAGCACACGCTCTTAACATGTCTTCTAATATTTGGTTGGTGCGTTCTGTCTGACCGTCAGTCTGAGGATGATACGCCGAACTAAAGTTTAGACGGGTATCCATTGATTCATGCAACTTCTGCCAGAATCTTGAGGTGAATTGAGTGCCTCGATCTGAAATAATCTTCTTAGGAACTCCATGTAATCATACAATCTTGGAGATATATAGTTCTGCCAACTTGGGACCATTGTAGGTTTCTTTCACGGAGCAACTTTAGTCAAACGATCCACTATAACCCATATAGAATCATATCCAGATTGTGTCCTTGGTAGTCCCACAATGAAATCCATACTAATTTCTTCCCATTTCCATTCTGGCACTTTGATTGGTTGCAACAACCCTGCTAGTCTTTGGTGTTCCGCCTTAATCAATTGACATGTATCACATATGGCCACATATTCTGCTACATCCCGTTTCATTCCATGCCACCAATATCGATCTTTGAGGTCTTGATACATCTTTGTGCTTCCAGGATGAATGGAGTATGATGAGTTATGAGCTTCCCTTAGTATCAACTCTCTAATCTCCTTGATATCTGGAACACAAATCCTCTTTCCTAGCCATAGAGTTCCTTGTTCATCTTCCCTAAAGTTTGGAGCTTTCCCCTTCTTCATTAATTGCTTGATCTCCTTGATCTTCTCACCATTCTTTTGTCCTTCTCGTATATCACGTTCAAGGGTTGAGTCCACTTCCATAGCAACTGCTTCAGTGCTTGACACTAGACATAAGTTTAACCTTGCAAATTCTTCACATAGCTGGGGTTGAAGAGCTTGTACTGACAATTTATTACATTGTCCTTTCCTACTGAGAGCATCAGCGACCACATTAGCCTTTCCTGGATGGTAGTTGATTCCCACATCGAAGTCATTTATTAACTCCAACCAATGACGTTGTCTAAGATTAAGATCTGGCTGTGTGAATATGTACTTCAAGCTCTTGTGATCCGTGTATATCTCGATTCTTTTTCCCATCAAGTAGTGTCTCCATATCTTCAATGCATGAACAACAACTGCCAATTCTAAATCATGTGTTGGATAATTCCTCTCATGTTTCCGAAGCTGTCTTGAAGCATAGGCTACAACATGTCCTCCTTGCATTAAGACACATCCTAAACCATGACCAGATGCATCACAATAAACTACAAACTCCTTCTGCATATCAGGCATCACTAATACCGGTGCACTGGTTAACCTCTTCTTCAACTCGGTAAAGCTTACTTCACATTTGGGGGTCCACTTGAAAGCAACTCCTTTCTCAAGCAACTTGGTTAGTGGTCGAGAGATCTTCGAAAATCCCTCGATGAATCGACGGTAATAAATAGCCATGCCTAAGAATCTTCGTATATCATGTACACTCTCAGGTGTTTCCCACTTAAGGACATCAGCCACTTTGCCTGGATCCACTGCTATACCTCCTTCAGATATGACATGACCCAAAAATGATACTTAATTTAGCCAAAACTCACACTTACTAAGTTTGGCATATAATTGGTGTTGGTGAAGCTTCTGTAGAGCCATCCTGATGTGCTCCTCATGCTCTTCTTCAGTCTTGGAGTAGATAAGTATGTCGTCGATGAACACCACTACAAACTTGTACAAGTACTCCATGAATACCTTGTTCATTAGATACATAAAATATGCTGGAGCATTGGTCAGTCCAAACGACATAACCGTATACTCATATAGTCCATATCGAGAGACAAATGCAATCTTGGGAATATCTGAGGGTCTAATCTTCAGTTGGTGATAACCTGAGCGAAGATCAATCTTAGAGAACACACATGCTCCTCTCAACTGATCACATAAATCTTCTATTCTTGGCAGTGGGTACTTATTCTTGATTGTTACCGCATTTAAGGCACGGTAATCAACACACAACCTTTGAGTACCATCCTTCTTGGGTACAAATATGACTGGTGCTCCCTAAGGCGATGAGCTAGGACGAATATATACTTTCCCCAATAACTCCTCAATATGATCCTTTAGTTCAGCTAGTTGTTTAGCATCCATTCTATACGGCCTCTTATATATTGGGGCCGTTCCAGGTACTAATTCAATGACAAACTCAAACTCTCGATCAGGGGGCATACCTGGTAAGTCATTTGGAAATACATCCGGAAACTCACTCACAACCCTGATGCCTTCTGTACTCTCAAGATGGTTAAGTTGTACAACTGCCTCCTGTGTCTGATCTGGCTTGAATTCCTCTGTAGTTCCATCTGGGTGTGTTAAGCGAACTGTCCTAGTTGCACAATGAATTAATCCTTGATTCTTTGTCAGCCAGTCCATTCCCAGAATGATGTCTAATCCTTGTGAGTCCAACACTATTAGGTTGGCCCAAAAGACTACCCCCCTTATGTTTATACTCACTTTACGGCATAGATGCCTTGCCACCATCTCTCCCCAAGGAGAGTTTATCAACAGTGGCCGATTCAAGAATGAAACTACCATGTCATGCTTCTTTATGAAATCTTTGAATATAAATGAATGTGTAGCACCCGAATCAAACAATATTGTGGCAGGGTGGGAATTTGCAGAAAACGTACCGATCACCACATCAGGTGCTTCCTGTGCTTGCTCCAAAGTCACATGATTGACACGTCCAGGTGGGTTCTGCTGCTTCTTTGGGCAACTGTTGGAGTAGTGTCCCCATTCTCCACATTTGTATCATTGAACTCCCGCAGCATGGTTCTGACCCTTGTTACCTCCTGATTGATTTCTTGGGGGTTGACCATTGGGACGGGTAGCTGGAGCTGAAGGGCGAGGGGGTTGCATCTGCTGGCGAGGTAGTTGCATTGGCTGGCATGGAGGCTGTTGTTGCTGGCGCATTTGCTGATTGTTGGAGTTTGGAAATCTCTGTCCCGAGTAGTTCATAGGACGAGTCATCTGGTTTGCAGGCTGAGGGTTGAGACGAGGGCATACATTACTGCTAGAGGCATGGCTCAGAGTCAACTTCCTCTTCCTTTCATCATCATCCAGTTCTTTCTTAGTCCTCTCCACCTCAAAAGCTTTTTCAACCAACTTCTAAAAGTCACTGTAGTCGCTAGAAGACATGGCAAACTTCAACTCCTTGTCCAGTCCATTCTTGAAACGGAATTGTTTCTTGGAGTCAGTATCCACATCGGTTGGAGCATAGCGGGACAACTAGGTGAATGCATTCAATTAGGCCCTCACAGTCATACGACCCAGCTTCAACATAAGGAACTCTTCACGTCTTGCTTGTATTTCTCCCTCAGGCACAAAGTGATTGCGGAAGTTGGTCCTGAATTCTTCCCAAGTAATGTTCTCCGGATCCTGGTGGGCTTCAGTGAAGGCAGTCCACCAGTCAGCTGCCGGTCCTTGGAGTTGATGGGAGGCTAATAATACCTTCTCTCTTCCTTCACAGTGTATGAGCCTCAACTTGCTTTCAACTGTTCGGAGCCAATCATCGGCATCCATTGGTTCAGTAACTGTGGCAAAGGTTGATGGATGAGTGTTTAGGAAGTCCCTTAGAAAGGAACTGGGTGGAAAAGGTGGTGGTGGCGAAAGGTTGTAATTTGGTGGTGGTGGGGGTGGGGCTTGCTGCAGGTTGGTGACAATCTGGTGAGGTTGTTGAGCAGTTGGGTTTGAATGGCCATCATCTGCTGCATTTGCTGCGCTGCTGGGGCTCCTCGAGCACCCCTACCGTTCCATCCTGGCACACCTCCAAGTCCTTCCTCCTGGGGTACAACACCCCTTCCACGACCTCTACCTCTACCTCTTCCAGCCATCTGTATAGGGAATAATTGAAACTTTAGGACATTAGGTAAGATATAGAAGGGTACGCTATGTCAAACGGTCCCAACTATATGCATCAAGGGAAACATATATATAAAGCAAGCAAATTCATTAACCAACTAGTGCGGATGTGGACAAGATGCTAATGCATTCCACAACTCGCACGACATATTAACAAGCCTATATACAAATGACGTGGATGTGGACAGGATGCCGAAGCATTCCACAACTCACGTCACACACACACACACACAACATAAAGCAAACTAATACAATACCATAGATAATACAACTCAAGACTAGAGAGGGGGCAGCCACACGCTCCTACATACTAAGGATAGGTGTCTTGAGTCGTCCAACAAGGTAACAAGGCTATCCCTACTCATCGGAGTCCTCCTCGATCTCCTCCTCGGGATCCTCCTCCTCCGTGTCCTCCCCAGAATTCTCGGGCGAGTTCTCACGATGATCCGGAGAGTTCGGGTCCCACGGCTCAACGTCCGAAGTGTACTGAGGAGAGTTAGGATCAGCTGCAGTGATCCTCGCGTAGCGTCATCGAAGTCGCTCGTAGCTGTCAACCAGGTCCCTGCCGTCCTGAAGCTCCTACTGACAATGCTGGAGTCGGGAAGACAACTCCACAACGTCGTCCACAAGCCTCTCGCACTGAGCGTGGTGCAGAGGCCCCTCGACGTCACGTCTAGTGAAGTCGGCTGTGCCACTAGGGCGCTGAGGGGTGAAGGCGTGCTCCGTGCACCCGAGGCAGAACCTGTGGGCGTGACTCTAGTAGGTAGTCGCCTCCCACGTAGCATCCTCCTCAGCAGCACGCCGGGAGCTCCTCCAAGCCAGAGAGAAGTGTGAGTGCAGCAGCTCCGAGTCGTAGTAGACAGATAGCTGGGAAAACCACTCCAGTCTACCAGGAGAGGGTATAGAGACCCTGTTGGTGTGGTAGACGAAGCGAACACGGTACTCAGGTACCCCGCAGCTCGAAGAAGAGAGTGAAGACGGGCACGCATCCTCGGAACAACACGTCCAGAAGAGATCAGCACGGTCTCCCACCTGGGTGTGTGAGGTGCAGAGCGGCTGGCTAGGGCGTGGTGAGGAACACGACCCCCAGTCGACTTACGCGCCGTCTGCTTGGTGCACGCCATCTACAAACATTTGAAAAGAAGAGAGTGAGAATAATAATCAATAAATTAAGTTAGAATTAAAACAATAAGCACAACAAGATAAGAAGCACAAGGGTTGGGATGGGAAACACAAAGTTTTGGAAATACTATTTTATAAGAAAATAGTATAGTCCTTATTTTCGACCATTTCTAACTAGGTTGCGTCCTACGGGCAACACGGCTCTGATACCACTTTGTCACGCCCGGTCATCATAAAGATGAACAGACGCTAACCACATGTACGCCAGGATCAGTTGAATCATACATGCGTTGACAAAAGTGAAATACCATTACATAGCCATGTTCGAATACATAAATAGTCTTACAATACGACCCGAAGATCTACAAATACACAACCCAAACCTATATACAACATCTAAACAAATCACCAAGGCTTAACTACAACGGAAGGTTAGATAGATGAGAACAGCTCCATCTCCACAGGCAGTCGCGCGAAGGATCGCCAGCCTAGCCCAAGTCTTTCGAGTTGACGAAGAAGTCTTCCGGTGCCGCTTCTTCTTCATATTCTAATGGAAAAGTAAACGCTTGAGTACATAGAGTACTCAGCAAGTGCAGGAAGAGGATGACATGATTGGCTAAAGCAAGGGAAGGCCAATTATGGCTTAAGAACTATGCTTAGAACCTAACCTTAGCTTTCAATTATCAATATCATAATTCAAGAAATAATTCAACTGTAAGGACCGAATGCCCAAGAGGGGGGGGGGGGGGCGAATTGGGCTTTCTTCGAAAAATTCTAAGCAATGAAACTTAATTTTTAAAGCCCAATTCCCTACGCGACTATCTATGCATTCTAGTAGATAAAAACTTTGCGGAATATAAAATGCATAAAAGTAAGAGAAGGAGAAGGGATGCAAACTCCCGAGGAGACAAGGATTTATCCCGTGGTTCGGCAAGATCGTGAAGATCTTCCTACATCCACGTTGTGGCACCCACCAAAGGGTTTTGCCACACCCACGTCACCAAGACGAGGGGTCTTCACTATTCCTCTCCGTTCGCCTCCTTGGCAAGGTGGAGCTCAAGCCTTGTACAACTTCGACCTTCCGGGCTTCTACACACGCCTTGGCAAGCTCCGGAAGTCTCTTCACGATTACAACACCAAGGGCACTCCCTTGAGGCTCTCACACTAACCTAGAGAGTCCACTCACACAGAATGGTGGCACACAAGCTCTCTCTCTCTAGCTAGTTCTAGCCTAAACCTTGGTGTAGAGGTGATCAAAAAGGTGTGGAAGTGATTGCTCTTGGCCTTGAACACTTGTGGATGTGTTGATAGCTTCTGGTGATCAAGACTTGACGAAATGACAAGGTTAGGGGGTATTTATAGCCAGCCTCCCCGAAATAGCTGTTGGAAAAGTAGGCTGACAGAACTTTACTGTGAACACCGGATGATCCGATGTCTCCCTTTAGTTATCATTGGTCTAATTACTTTGGCTAACGTCATTGTGTCAGATATGACCGTTGTTAGACCGATGTTGCCCCTGTCTTCTCATTGGATGATCCGGTGGGTCTTCCTCTAGAATTTGCTTGATCTTGATGCTTACTGGAGTGATCGACCGATGTGTGTAAGTCTGCACATCGGATGATCCGGTGCTTCACTTGGTCCAATGGTATTGCAAACTGTACTGATGGACCGATGTCACTAAGCCCTTCACATCGAATGATCCGGTGAGTACATTGTTCTGAGGTCTTCTTCTTTAGTTGAACCAACTCGACCGATGTGTACATTTCTGAAGTCATCAGTTGATCCGGTGAGTTGATTTTGTTTGCTTCGAGTTGTTTTTGAGTGAATCTTTTGTGTTTTGCTCAGATGTCCTCTTAGACATTTGTTTCACAAGGCTCTCTAATGATCTTCAAGCATTGTATGTTGTCAACTTATGGTTGAGTGACTTAGGCATAAGAGCTTTCACTTCTTGTCTTTATCTCATTGATTTGATCTCAAAAGTTGATTGTATATGGGTCTCCAATGACATATTCATTTCATTTTATTGAGTAATTATGGGGACCTTGCATTCACAAATTCATTAGTAAAGTTTAATGGTTGTGATTAATCACCAAAACCGTACTTCATAGGGGGCCTAGATGCTTTCAATCTCCCCCTTTTTGGTGATTGATGACAACACAATAATCAAAGCGCAATAGTAATGAATTTGATAGAATGAAACTTAAAAGAATATGCAATGAATACAGGAGGCCACACTTGAAGCTTAAACATCAATTAATAACTCAAGTGAATAATAAGTGATCATAAACATAGATAAACACCAAATGAGCTCAATCGATTAATAACTCATGGAAATAAGTTCATTGGAGCTCAAAAGTAGCAATTGAGTAGCAAACACATCAAATGTAGCAAACACACTGAATTACAAGAATGATAAACGATAAAGGATAAATGAGACTCCCCCTGACACTAAGACGCTCCCCCTGACTCCTCTAACTCTTCTCCTCCTTTGGCATCAAGACACCAAAAAGGGATCCGAGCGCCTAAGGACCCTGAGTACTGGGCACGATGATGAACTGGTCACCGTCGCTGTCGTCGGAGCTGCTGGCTGGAGTAGCGGTGGAGGGAGCTGTCGGAGCCGTAGGAGCCGCCGTCGGTGCCTGCTGTGGAGGAGCTGCTGGAGCAGGGGCACTGACGACGGAGGCTGGCGACTGCTGGAACAAGGTCGTGGCCGGCAGCGGGGAGTGAAGCGGAGCACTAGGAGCCAGAAGAGGAGACATGCTGAAGGAGGGAATCGGCGTAGAAGGTACTGGGGCCACTGGAGTGGCAGCTGGAGCCAGGACTGGAGGTGGTGGAGCGACTCCTGGCAGCTGCGACGGGAGGGCAATCCCGGTCTGGGTGTAGAGTTTGGTGATCAACCCCAGGATGCCCATCATCGCCTACTGCGTCTACTGCTGCTGGTCGAGGGTGCGCTGGTGCATCTGGTTGATGAGCCCCGTCAGCCTGTCAGTGTCTTCACGCCTCTCACAGGCGATCTGACGCTGCATCTCCTACTGCTGCTGCTGCTGGAGCTCAAGGAGACGGGCAGCCTGCTCCGCTCGGGCCTGCTCGGCTGCCAGCCTGTCCAGACGCTGCTGCTTAACCATTTGCTGGAGAAGCGACGTCAGCTCTGACGGCTGTGTGACCTGCGCCTTAGTGACGGGAGGTGGAGTAGGTGGTGGCACTGTAGAGCCTCCAGCCTCCGCGTCGTGCTGCCTGGGAGAGGGCGGAGGAGGGAAGTACTCCTCGACACTATCGTCGGTGTCGCTCTCTGACCAGATATGCTGCAAGTCCTCCCCCTGTGCCTCAGCCTCGGCAAGCCTCTCATCCTCCTTCTCTAAGTCAGACCAGTCCTCCTCAGACAGTCGAGCCCTAACCTGACGCTCAACTGGACGGCCAAGGTGGCGGTCTCCAGGAGCTGGGGCACGGTAGTGACCAAACCGTGTCACACTCTCGTCAGTGAGACGGTCATGCATGGCGGACCCCTCAGGAACCATCATAGAAAGCAGGTAGCTGATCCAGTGCCCATATACTAGCTGCCTCATCATGCCCACACCGTCTGTGATCACATCCTCCATCTCGCATATGAGGACTTCCACGATGTCGAACTCCATCCCGTTCATGATGTAGAACAGGAGAGTCTGCTGCAAGCTGGTGAACCCCTCCAAATAGCCAGACCTCGGCAGGAGCGTGCGGCGCAAGGCGAGGTGCACTGTGCGCGCAGCTGGAGTCAACAAAGCTGGTACTCTCGGTTGGTCAGGAGAGAAAGTAGGACCGAACAAAGAACGGATCTCTTCCAGCGGTGGTGCCACTCCTCCAGTGAGCGGCCTCCTCGGTGGGTCTGCCTGACCATAGACCCTCTCATGCACGCAGGTGTCGTGCAAGTCCACTCCAAGCAACTGTCCCAGCGTCTGCCTCGTCAAGTGGTAGTGCTGACCCATAAACATGAAGTCAATTGATCTTCTGCCCTCAGAGACATAGAGGGTGGTGTAGAAGACGCGGACCCAATCTTCCACATAGGCACTCCGCTCATATGCCATTAGCTGCACCAAGCCTCGGTACCTCTCAAAGTAAGGACAGATCTCTGTCTCTGCTGCCAAAGCTAGCTGTCCCCAATCCAGATAGTTGTGTTGAAATAGCTTGTGCCCTCGACGCCTGTAGGTCTCGTAGAGAGACGCCTGGGTGACAGTCCAAAAGCGACTATCCATCAGAGCCTCTCAGGGCCGTGGGTACCACTCCTCAAGCAGCACATTCCACCTGAGCTTGCGAAGCTACTTGGCCTTCATCTTCCGGTAGTCGGTCAACCGGATTCCTTCAGCGACATGGACAGTGGTGTCCATCTCGTATATAGCACGCTGGGCCTCCCTGTCCTCACGACGGTCGGCAGCCGTCGGTCTTGGACGTGGAGCTGTCGGGAGATGACCCCCACGGGTCCGGGCTGAGCGCCGGCGGACAAGAGGCTCAACCGGCTCTTCCTCGGCCTCGGAGTCGTCAATCACCGGAGGCTGCCTCGGACGAGCCTCACGGATCCTTAGCGACCTACTTCGGCCACGCTCACGCGCCTCGGTGGCGCGAGCGGCCATCAAGGCCTTCTTCTCCTCCTTTGACAGTTTTTGCTTCTTCGCGGTCGGCTCCGCGATGGCCTTGCCCTTGTTCTTCTTGTCACGAGCCATTGCGATCACGCGATTGCACGGAGTCGACGACGGTGACATGGAGATCAACAGGCCGGGAAACCCTAGCGACGGGGCGGTGACCGTAGAGAGATGAGATGGCGGCGTTGCTTGGGTGGAGGTGCGGCGGTGGCTAGGTGAAGCGGCTGCAGTGGCTGCGGTGAAGCGGCGCGTGGATGGAGGCGGCGGCGCTTGTGATGGCGGTGGGTGGATGGAGGCGGCGGCGCGGCGAGCGGCGGCGGCGTCCGGCGGGAGCACGGCGGCGGCGCTGTGGTGATGGCGGCGGCCGGAGACGGCGGCGGCGGCCTGTGGGCGGCGGCGGCGTCCGGCGGCGGTGGAGGTGGCGCAGCGAGGGGAAAGCGGTGGCGGCGTCGGGATCGGAAGAGAGGAAGGGGAAGGGGTACGGCCGGTTTAAATAGTGGGTCCAAACCCTAGCAGACATTTTAACACCGGATGGACCGATGTTAGACGGGATATACATCGGTCGAATGCCACAATAAGGATATTCAAAAAATTGCTGTTGACATCGAATGGACCGACATTTAGGGTTTGGATCATCGGTCGAATGGCACAGTAAGGGTGTTCAAAAGAGGAATGGTGACACTGGATGGTCCGACGATGGAGGAGGTAGCATCGGTGGAATTTGGCACAGCTCCAGAATTGTGAACACCGGATGGACCGATGTTTTTCAGAATGAACACGTCGGTTGAATTGAGATACTTACTGAACTGGCCCTTGGAAATTGAACACCTAATGAACCGATGAAGGATTGACCTAGGCATCGGATAATCCGATGACTATAGAACAAAAACATCCCATATATGTCCTTTGACCAAACAAACAAGCAAAGAGAAACACATGTCTTAGGACTTTTTGGGCAACCCCTTACCCCTCAAAGATACTAATATGCCAATAGCTTGGCTAGGCCTTAAAGCAAATGGAACACCGAGAAAAATAGGAGGAAAATATCCAAATAAAATGTAAGGCCCATGTTTTGTGAGCTAGAGTATGAAGACTTCTATCTCTTTAAAGCATGTTCTCTAGGCATTAACGCACCTAACATTTTGTTCTTTCCACCTTATATGAGTTAAGATATTGCATTTCAAACAAGTCTCTTTCTCATGAGGTGGGTTCCCCTTTGTGACAATCTACCGTATGCAATGCCAAACATTTTATAATGCAAGAAATTGTAAGTCTATATGGCAGGCATCATGCAAGACATAAAGTAAATCTATCTTGCCAGGTTTGAACCTTTCAAAGGCTTCTTCAGGGAGAACCACTCTCCAAACCTTAGGAAACCCAAAAGAACCACCATCCCAAGCTAACCCTTGCTCACCCCTATCCTTTGAGAGTTAGGCAAGACCTATATGATGTGCATTCTTACATGACATTCGTTGCATCTAGCACATTTAATTCACTTCTTAGCCTAGAAAAAGTTTTCTCATCAAGTGGTTTAGTGAAGATATCCGCCAATTATTCTTCGGACCTAACACCTCTCAAAGAGATGTCTCCCTTAGCTTCATGGTCCCTTAAGAAATGATGGCAAATATCAATGTGCTTAGTGCGGGAGTGTTGAACGGGGTTTTTAGCTATCTTAACCGCACTTTCATTGTCACAAAGGAGAGGCACACAACCAAGTTTAATACCAAAGTCCAAAAGGGTTTGCTTCATATAAAGAATTTGGGCACAACATGCACCGGCCGCAATGTATTCCGCTTCCGCCGTGGACAAGGCGACAAAATTTTGCTTCTTGCTAGACCAAGAAACTAGGGAATGCCCAAGCAAGTGGCACCCACCGGAGGTACTCTTGCGATCCACGCGGCATCCGACAAAGTTCGAATCCGAGTATCCCACAAGATGGAATTTTGCACCTTTAGGGTACCACAAGCCCACACTAGGGGTATGCTTAAGATACCTAAGTATCCTAAAGACTGCCTTCCTATGCGATTCTTTAGGTGCCATTTGAAAGCGATCACACAAGCATACACTAAACATGATATCGGGCCTAGATGCGGTAAGGTAAAGCAATGAACCAATCATAGAATGGTAGTTGGATTGATCAATAGATTTACCGTCCTTATCCACGTCGAGATGACAATTGGTTGCCATTGGAGTGCTTCTTGTGCTACAATCTCCCATCTCAAATTTCTTCAAGAGGTCCTTGGTGTACTTCTCTTGATAGACGAAGGTCCCCTCTTGAAGTTGCTTGATTTGAAATCCAAGGAAGAAGTTGAGCTCTCCAATCATTGACATCTCGAATTCCCTAGACATCATTTTGCCAAACTCATGGCTAAAAGCTTCGTTAGTTGAACCAAAAATAATATCATCAACATAAATTTGACAAATGAACAAATCTCCGTTGATGTCTTTGGTGAAGAGTGTAGTATCCAACCTTCCGATCTTAATTCCTTGCATGATGAGGAAGTCCCATAGTCGTTCGTACCACGCCCTAGGTGCTTGCTTGAGCCCGTAGAGCGCCTTGTGCAACCTATACACATGATTAGGATTCCTCGGATCTTCAAACTCGGGAGGTTGTTCAACATAAACAATCTCGTTAATATAACCATTAAGAAAGACACTTTTCACATCCATTTGATAAAGTCTAATACTATGATGTGATGCAAAGGCAAGAAGTATACGGATGGCTTCTAGCCGAGCGACCGGGGCAAAAGTCTCCCCAAAATCTAGTCCTTCAACTTGCGAGAACCCTTTGGCCACAAGTCTTGCCTTGTTGCGGACCACGACGCCATTCTCGTCTTGTTTGTTGCGGTACAACCACTTTGTTCTGATGACGTTCTTGTCCTTGGGTCGCTCCTCCAATACCCAAACTTCATTGCGGATGAAGTTGTTGAGTTCTTCTTGCATGGCCATCACCCAATTTGGGTCTTGGAGCGCTTCCTCAATGTGAGTGGGTTCTACACATGAAACAAACGAGTAGTGCTCACAAAATGAAGCAAAGTGGCGAGAACGTGTACTTACACCCCTTGACGGACTTCCAATGATTTGATCCATTGGATGTGCCTTGGAGATGCGTCCATGCCTCATAAGCGGTTGTGAAGCACTTGGCGAAGGTGATGCGTGTTGTTCCTCTTGTGGTTGGACTTGATCATGGACTTCTTCTTCCTCTTGATGTTGTTGTGCTTGTGAGTCTTGAGTCGGCAATGGATCATCATTCTCTTCTTCGTCAACTTGAGGCGCCATAGAGGTGTTGTTGTTGGAACTTGAAGCTCCCCCGTGATCATGGCTCTCCTCAACTTCGGGCTTGATGTCTCCAATGGTCATGTTCTTCATGGCTTCTCGTAGAGGCTCATCATCTATTTCATCATGACCAAAACTCTCCTCTTGGGAGCCATTAGTCTCATCAAACTCAACATCACAACTTTCTTCAACTAAACCGGAGGTTTGGTTGAATACTCGATATGCTTTTGAGTTTGATGCATAGCCAAGAAATATACCAACATCACATCCTCTTTCAAACTTACCGAGCCTTTTCTTGTGGTAGATGTAGCACTTGCATCCAAAGACTCGAAAGTAGGAGATGTTGGGCTTTCTCCCAATGAGAAGCTCGTATGGGGTCTTTTGAAGTAGGCGATGTAGGTAGACCCTATTTGCGGCATGGCACGCCGTGTTGATTGCTTCGGACCAAAACTTCTCCGACGTGCCGTAGTCATCAAGCATTGCTCTTGCAAGAGTGATGAGTGTCTTGTTCTTTCTTTCAACGACACCGTTTTGTTGAGGAATGTATGTGGCCGAAAACTCATGTTTCACGCCTTCGCGGTCACACCACTCCCCAATGTTGTAGTTCTTGAATTCGGTGCCTTTGTCACTCTGGACCTTGATGATGGGAAGTTGAAATTCCCTTTGAGCACGGTTGGCGAAGGTCTTGAACACTTCCGGAGTTTCACTCTTGTCACCTAGAAATAGAGTCCAAGCATAGCGAGAATAGTCATCAACAATAATGAGACAATAGAGGTTACCACCAAGGCTTTGATATGTGGACGGTCCGAAGAGGTCCATGTGGAGTAGTTCAAGTGGCTTGGAGGTTGACACCATTGTCTTCATTGGGTAGTGTGAAGCAACTTGCTTCCCGGCTTGACAAGCGCTACAAAGCTTGTTCTTCTCAAATGTGACATCCTTCACGCCGGTCACCATCCCAAGCTTGAATGACTTCTTGAGTTTGCTCATTCCAATGTGCGCTATGCGTCGGTGCCATAGCCAACCCAAGCTTGTCTTAGAGAAAAGACAAGTGGTCAAGCTAGCATTCTTGTTGGCGAAGTCCACTAGGTAGAGATGTCCATGCCAGAATCCTTTGAAGACTATGTCTTGGCTTGTTTCACTACTCACAACAACATCATTTTTGCTAAATGTGCACGTTAGTCCAAGATCACATAGTTGTGCAATAGAAAGTAAATTAAAGCTAAGTGACTTAACGTACAAAACATTAGAGATAGACAAGTCATTTGAAATAGCAATTTTACCTAACCCAATTACCTTTCCCTTGGAGTTATCACCAAAGGTGACTTGTTCATGATTGCTGGGGTTTTCTATGGTGGTGAACATACCATCATTGCCGGTCATATGTTGAGTGCACCCGCTATCGAGTACCCAATGCTTTCCTCCGGCTTTGTAGTTCACCTACACACATGAATTCAATTTTTGACTTTAGGCACCCAAGCCAACTTAGGTCCTTGTATGTGTGATACAAGTGTTTTTGGGACCCAAAGTTGCTTGGGGGGCTTCCCCTTCATGCCCTTCATGTCTTTGCCAATGAATCTTGCCTTCACCTTGCCTTGTACTTTACTCAAGAGATAATAATGATCATTGAAAGTAGATTTATAGTTAGTAGGCAATTTTGGAGAAGGTCGGTTAGGAAGGGGACACTCCCTTGTGTGTTGACCGGTGACCTCACAATGTTGGCAATAAGAACCAACTTCCTTGATGAAGCTTGTTCTTAGCTCCAGTGAGGGCACCTTTCCTTTGTTAGGCACCGGGAAGGATCCAAGTCCTCTCTTGTTGAAGGCCTTTGCTTGTTGGAAGAGAATTTCCTTGTGCTTGACTTCTCCTTTTGAAAGTCTAGCCACACTAGTGCGGAGACTCTCAATTTCTTCCAACAAGTCCTTCTCCCTAGCATTAGCTTTCAAAGGCAAAGACTTGTGCAAAGCATTAGTGGTATGAGAAGTAATGGAAGTCTTATCATTAAGGGTTTGCTTCTTCATATTTTTCAACTCTTGATCAAGCATGTCATGAGCAAGGTTAAGTGTTTGATGTTTTTGTATTAACTTGTTGTGCTCTTCCAAGAGTGTTTAGTGTGCTAAGTCAAGTTCATGATTATCTATCTTAATTTTAGCCTTTTCTTCCTCAATTTGCTTGACATGGGATTTGAGCGTGTCATGCTCTTTGAGTATGCTTTCATACTTGTCAAGCAAATCAAGGTTAGCACTCTCAAGTCTAGCATGAGTTTCTTCAAGCACTTTTACCTTACTCTTTTCCCTCTTAATGATAGCATGATATTCATTGATCAAAGAAGTTAAATCATCGGGGGAAAGCTCATCATCACTAGAGTCATCACATACCTTGGTGTTACCTTTCGCCATGAGGCACATGGGCGGTGGATGAAGAGGTGCATCATCATTGTTGGCGATGGCGAGGCCGGCCAAGCTTTCTTCTTCCTCTTCACTCTCTTCATCACTTGTTTCTTCGTCGGTGACCCATTCATTTGCCTCACACATGAACACCTTTTGTGGGCCATTTCTCTTCTTTGGGAAGAGCCTTGCCTTCTTGCCCTTGTCATGTTTCTTCTTCCCAAAGGATCTTGGCTTTGGTTTGGCTTCTTCTTCATCATCATCGCTTCCTTCAAGCTTGCGATGCTTGCCTTTGTAGTTCTCTCTTCTTTTGTCCGGTTTTGAACAATCATAGGAGATGTGGCCTTGATCACCACAATTGTAGCAAGTCTTGCGATCATCCCTCCTTGGTAGAAACGCCTTCTTCTTGGGATCAAAGGTGTACCCCTTCTTGGTAATCTTGGAGTTCAAGCGTGAGAACTTTCTCATCATTAATGCAAGCTCATCATCATCATCTTCACTTGATGCTTGTTCTTCTTCACTTGAGCTAGGCTCAACCACATTCTTCTTCTTGAGGCTTGTTTTCTTGGTGGAGGCCTTTAGAGCAATAGTCTTTGATGATGATTGCTCCATCATCCCAAGTACACTCATCTCATGAGCGTGTATTTCTCCAATGAGCTCCGAAACTTCAATGTGGTCAAGTGACTCTTTTTGGAGCATGGAGTTGATGATGTTGTACTTTGGCTTGGGAAGGAGCATGAGGATCTTGCGGTTGATGAGTCCCTTGCCAAGAGAAGCAATGTCAAGAGCATTGATTTCTTCAATAAGCACATTCAAGCGAGAGAACATTTCATTGACATTTTCATGAGGAAGCATTTTAAATTCATCATATTTGGCTTTAAGCATGTGATATTTTAATTCCTTGACACGAGAAGAGCCCTCATGAATCTCAGTTAAGCAAGCCCAAATTTCACAAGCCTTTTCCTTGCTAGCAATCCTAGAAAACACATCTTGACTAATACATTCATAGATTGCATTCCTAGCTTTAGCATCCCATTTTAGTTGATCACCGACATAATTGTGTTCTCCAAACCCCGCGTGGGTCGCTTCCCATACTTCGGGGGCAATAGCCTCAAGGTAAGCGCGCATGCGTGCTTTCCAATAGGCAAAGTTCTTGCCCTCGAAGATAGGAACCGAACCCCCAACCTTGGCTATTTTAGCTCTCTAGCGATGAAGCTAGAATGATCCTATGAGCAACCTTTCTCTGATACCAATTGTAAGGACCGAATGCCCAAGAGGGGGGGGTGAATTGGGCTTTCTTCGAAAAATTCTAAGCAATGAAACTTATTTTTTAAAGCCCAATTCCCTACGCAACTATCTATGCATTCTAGTAGATAAAAACTTTACGGAATATAAAATGAATAAAAGTAAGAGAATGAGAAGGAATGCAAACTCCCGAGGAGACAAGGATTTATCCCGTGGTTTGGCAAGATCGTGAAGATCTTCCTACATCCACGTTGTGGCACCCACCAAAGGGTTTTGCCACACCCACGTCACCAAGATGTGGGGTCTTCACTATTCCTCTCCGTTCGCCTCCTTGGCAAGGTGGAGCTCAAGCCTTGTACAACTTCGACCTTCCGGGCTTCCACACACGCCTTGGCAAGCTCCAGAAGTCTCTTCACGATTACAACACCAAGGGCACTCCCTTGAGGCTCTCACACTAACCTAGAGAGTCCACTCACACAAAATGGTGGCACACAAGCTCTCTCTCTCTAGCTAGTTCTAGCCTAAACCTTGGTGTAGAGGTGATCAAAAAGGTGTGGAAGTGATTGCTCTTGGCCTTGAACACTTGTGGATGTGTTGATAGCTTCTGGTGATCAAGACTTGACGAAATGACAAGGTTAGGGGGTATTTATAGCTAGCCTCCCCGAAATAGCCGTTGGAAAAGTAGGCTGACAGATCTTTACTGTGAACACCGGATGATCCGATGTCTCCCCTTTAGTTATCATCGGTCTAATTACTTTGGCTAACGTCATTGTGTCAGATATGACCGTTGTTAGACCGATGTTGCCCCTGTCTTCTCATCGGATGATCCGGTGGCTCTTCCTCCAGAATTTGCTTGATCTTGATGCTTACTGGAGTGATCGACCGATGTGTGTAAGTCTGCACATCGGATGATCCGGTGCTTCACTTGGTCCAATGGTATTGCAAACTGTACTGATGGACCGATGTCACTGAGCCCTTCACATCGGATGATCCGGTGAGTACATTGTTCTGAGGTCTTCTTCTTTAGTTGAACCAACTCGACCGATGTGTACATTTCTGAAGTCATCGGTTGATCCAGTGAGTTGATTTTGTTTTCTTCGAGTTTTTTTTTTTGAGTGAATCTTTTGTGTTTTGCTCAAATGACCTCTTAGACATTTGTTTCACAAGGCTCTTTGATGATCTTCAAGCATTGTATGTTGTCAACTTATGGTTGAGTGACTTAGACATAAGAGCTTTCACTTCTTGTCTTTATCTCATTGATTTGATCTCAAAAGTTGATTGTATATGGGTCTCCAATGACATATTCATTTCATTTTATTGAGTAATTATGGGGACCTTGCATTCACAAATTCATTAGTAAAGTTCAATGGTTGTCATTAATCACCGAAACCGTACTTCATAGGGGGCCTAGATGCTTTCATCAACACATAACTGAAGATGATGAATGTAATTTGAATCATAAATAATCACCATTTCCCAACCATAAACTAATTATGAACTGGCCCCAAGCCGCTCTTGTCCGTGAGCACGGCTGTCATGATAGTTTTACCAAATCTCTGCAGAGAGTGTACCCTTTCCCCACAAGCAGTGATTTCATCCCCTGTTGCCAGGTGGACTAAGTGAACCTCCCTGAATGCCCGTGGTAGCTAACCACATTACACACTTCCTTTGGTGTGAGGCCGGGAGATCACAACATGGTCTTTACAAAGGTACTCCCGACTAGTACTAGACCTCTAAGGATTCCACCACTGAGGATTCCCGGAGTAACCCTCCACCTCAGAGCCCCCTCTTGAGCCTTACGGTTCCCAGAGCAGTACCCCTGCATCATTCCCCGCACCATCCAACTACTAGCATTTCACCGGGAGAAACCTAATTAATTGACCAAGCTACCCCATCTCAGTCTCGTGGTGGTACTATAAAGCTTAGTGGCTTCCTCCATAAACCGGTCCTTAGAATCCGGTGGTACCAAACCCAATCCCGGGTCTTGTGCAAACTGCACCATACCAAATCTATCCAACCACCAGATTCCTATCCACTACTATTGTGTATCCACCACAATTAAAGTAATCAAATAGTTTAACATGTCACAATTGTTTGAAAACCCATTCCCAATGTCTAAGCATGGCTAAGCATAATTAATTACCTATCTACTTCCCAACCCACATCAGGTAACAAGGAATTATATGGAACAGGACATGGAACATGAAATAGGACATCAATTTAATTAGCATGCATCTAACTAAATTCCTAAAATTGGTACAAGATGGTCAAGGGCACTTGCCCTTCGTCGAAGACTTGGTTGTTGGTGAAGTCTTGGTCTTGGAAATTGAAGTTGGGGTCGTAGCACGACTCTAAATATATTGCCCAAGCATGGCAAAGAGAAATAAAGGCTAAAATAAGTAAATATCACACAACACATGGCATCAAACATACACATAGGCATAAAACTCTATACTTATGCGTCCCTACGAGGTATTTATTATTTTACATAGCCAAAATATGCATTTTATATTTATCTTACATTTTTAGGATTTATTCATGGCCGGAAATCATTTTTATAGAATTTTCTATGGCCAAAATGTATTTTAAACATTTTTAATAAATTTTCCAGGGTCAAAGTATATTTTATTTGAACTGTACAAATTAAGTACAGCATAAAAACATTTTATACAAATTTTCCTACCGTTTTTATATTATCCACGATTTTTTTCTAATTTCTACACATTAAATACACCTAAAAACAATATTCCTTAATTAAATAAAAGTCCAGGGATTGATTAATAAGTTTCCCACACGGTACATGGGCTAAATCCACAATTCTATAAATTTCCAGGGGTTAGATTGCTTATTTAAATGATTAAATCCAATTCCAGGGATTCCAAGGGCTAGTTTGCTAAATTCAGGGGCTAGACTTGAATTCTAGTGAAGTCCAGGGGGTAGCTGGTGAATTTCCAGGGGCCTGGGTGCAATTCCGGCGCCGGGAAAAGGGAATTCAATGTGGGCCGTCGGTTTTGAAATGGACGCACGAGATTTAAATAAACGAACCGGTATGCTTAATCTAATCTCGGCCGTTCGATTTTAACCGAGGGCTGAGATGCGGCCACGTCGTCCCTGACGACGCAGGCGGTGCACAACGCGGAGGCGCTCGACTCCCGCGGCGGCGATCTCGCCGGCGTTGGCCAATTTGGCCAAAACGCCACTAATCTCAAGCGCTGAATAACTTAAACGCAAGAGGGGAGAGGGGTGAGCATACCTTGGGGGTTCTCGGGGTCCGAAATTGGCCGGAGAGGGGTCGGCAGCGAGAGGTGGCGGCGGTTGGCGTCGGCACCCGATGATTCCGGTGAAACCCTGGCTAATTCCCCGCACCGACTTGCCCGGCGTGCTCCCGGCGACAGGGTGAAGAGGTTAGGGAGGGAGGAAGAGGGAAATAACCGGCGAGGCGTCGGGAACACGCGAGACCAACCTCGACGACGGCAATGGCTAGGGTTTGCGTGTGGGAAGGGGGAAAGAGAGGGAGAGGGCGGGGTTTTATAGAGGGGGGGAGTGCGGCGGTTGCAGGCGCACGCGAAGGGAGTTTCCCCGGGGGTGATTCCGTTGTGGGATGAGGCAGTTGTAGGGGGGGTGCGGCGTGGGCGCGGCACGGGAAAGAGGGGAAGCGGCAGTTGCTCCCTGGGAGGGATGACAGGCAGGGTCCACGACACAGAGAGAGAAAAGAGGAGAGGGGCTGGCTGGGTCGCGGGTGAGGGGAGAGAGAATTGGGCCAGGGGAAATTTAGCCCAACAGGGGTTTCATTTGTTTTTCTTTTTTCTTTTTTATTTATTTTCTTTCGATTTGAATTCAAATTCAAATTTAAATCGTTTGCTACACATTTGAACTTCAAAAATCACCCAAAAATGCATACGATAATGTGCAAGGGTTTGATCAAATTTTGATACATAAAATATGGATGTTACAAAGAAGGCATCAAGCATGAGTTCTCGGCCCCCTACTCCCCTCAACAAAATGGGGGTGGCCGAGAGGAATAATAGGAGTCTAATTGAGATGTCAAGAACCATGCTTGATGAGTACAAGACGTTAGACCGGTTTTGGGCGGAAGCGGTCACCACCGCTTGCTATACCATAAACCGGTTGTATCTTCACCGCATACTTAAGAAGACGTCGTATGAGCTCCTAACCGGTAACAAGCCCAACATCTCTTACTTTCGTGTTTTTGGGAGCAAATGCTACATTCTTAACAAGAATCCTAGCACTTCAAAGTTCGCTTCTAAGTCCGATGAAGGTTTCTTACTCAGTTATGACTCAAACAAGAATCCTATCGTGTCTTTAACAAATCCTCCGGAATTGTTGAAGTAGCACGTGACATAGTTTTTGATGAGACTAATGGCTCCCAAGTGGAGCAAGTTGATCATCATGAGCTAGATCAAGAAGAAGCTCCACAAGTGTGATAGGAAGGATGGCACTTGGAGATATACGACCACATGAACAACTTCAAGATGCAAGTGACCATCCTACACATCAAGCAAGCTCCTCTTCAAGTGATCAAGATCAAGTTCCCCAAGATGCGCTCCAAGAAGATGAAAATTGAAGCATCAATCAAGGGGAGACAATGATAATGAGGAAGACCAAGATGATGAATCAAGAACTCAAGCGCCTCACCCAAGAGTGCATCAAAGTGTCCAACGGGACCATCCTGTTGACAATATACTTGGAGACATCTCCAAGGGGGTAACTACTCAATCTCGTGTTGCAAACTTTAGATCTGGATTGGGTGATGGCCATGCAAGAAGAACTCAACAACTTCAAAAGAAATCAAGTATGTGAGCTTGTGAAGAGGCCTAACGCGAATGTTGTAGGCACCAAATGGGCGTTCCGCAACAAACAAGATGAACACGGGGTGGTTACAAGGAACAAGACACGACTTGTGGCCAAAGGGTATTCACAAGTTGAAGGTTTGGATTTCGAAGAAACCTTTGGTCCCGTAGCTAGGCTTGAATCAATTCGTATATTACTTGCCTTTGCTACTCACCATGATTTTAAGCTATATCAAATGGACGTCAAGAGTGCACTCCTCCATGGTCCAATCAAGGAAGAGGTGTATGTGGAGCAACCCCCCGGATTTGAAGATGAAGAATTCCAAAACCATGTGTACAAATTGCGTAAGGCTCTCTATGGACTCAAACAGGCTCCTAGAGCTTGGTATGAGTGCCTTAGAGATTTTCTAACTCAAATAGGTTTCAAAATTGGGAAGGCAGACTATACTTTATTCACTAAGCACTTCAATGATGATTTGTTTGTTTGCCAAATATATGTCGATGATATTATATTTGGTTCTACTAACAAAGCTTTTTGTGATGAGTTTTCTAAGATTATGACGGAAAGATTTGAGATGTCCATGATGGGGGAGTTGAAGTTCTTTCTAGGTTTTCAAGTGAAGCAACTCAAGGAAGGCACGATCATTAGTCAAACCAAGTACACACAAGATATGCTCAAGAATTTTGACATGGACAAGGCCAAACCCATAAAGACTCTTATGGCAACCAATGGGCATATCGGTCTCAATGAAGATGGTCCAAGTGTGGACCAAAAGGTATATCGTTCCATGATAGGCTCATTGCTTTACTTATGTGCATCTAGGCCCGATATCATTCTTAGTGTGTGTATGTGTGCTAGATTTCAAGCCGCTCCAAAGGTGTGTCATTTGACCGCCGTTAAGAGAATTCTTAGATATTTGGTTCACACACCAAGCCTAGGACTTTGGTACCCCAAAGGCTCTAAGTTTAACCTCATTGGATATTCCGATGCGGACTATGCATGGTGCAAAGTTGATAGGAAGAGTACATAGAAAACTTGCCAATTTCTTGGTAGATCTCTAGTGTCTTGGTCCTCGAAGAAACAAAACTCCATTGCACTTTCCACAGCCGAAGCGGAGTATGTCGCCGCCGGAAGTTGTTGTGCACAACTCTTTGGATGCGACAAACTCTTAGGGACTATGGCATAAACTTGCGCCATATCCCTCTCCTATGTGACAATGAGAGTGCCATCAAAATAGCCCACAATCCAGTTGAACACTCAAAGACCAAGCACATCGATATTCACCACCATTTCTTGAGAGATCACTCCATCAAAGGAGACATTGCAATTTCCCATGTGAGAACCGAAAAACAATTGGCCGATATCTTTACCAAGCCCCTAGATGATAAAAGATTTTGTGAACTTAGGAGTGAGCTAAATATCCTAGATTCTCGAAATGTGGCTTAAGTCTTGCACATCTGATTGTTATATTCAAAATTCACACATGCTTGCGAAAAACTCATCCTCCTCAATTTTTTTACAAATTATTTTGAAATTATTGAATCCTTGTGGATCATGGTCATAATTTGATTGTTGATTGCTTACTAACCATGTTTACAAAGATCTTTTGTGAAATCTAGTCCAAAAGGATCAACTCTCCACTAAAAACTCAATATGTAAGAGTTTTCAGCCTTAGAACCGGACTAGTCCGGTGGCACAGAATAGTCCAAACCCAGTCCGATAGTCGGACGAGTCCGGGTCCCTGACCAGACTAGTACGGCCCTTGGGGACTAGTCCGATAGTCTTCACTTCACCTCAAGCTCTCTCTCTCTCTCTCTCTCTCCAAAAGCGCTCGAAAACCGCCCCCCTCATCAGTGATTTTTTATTCCAACCACAATATCTTGATTCCAATCGGTGGATTGAAGCCCTAAGGTGCGTGGGAACTCTTCCCCAAGCATCGGAGGCCAATTCCTCACCCACATTTCGTCGAATCAAAGATTTGAAGAGGTATTCTTAACCTAACCCAAAATCTCCAAAATTCAATTCTTTTAGGTCTATTGATAGAAACCTCTTCACAAATGTTGTTGTGCACATCATTGTGATCATGTACCTCCATTTTTGTGGTAGGATCCATAGTTTTTACAAAATTTCTCTAGATTAGGGTTCTTGCTGTGTGAACCAGACTAGTTCGGCTTCAGGGCGGACAAGTCCGGTTGGGTACGGACTAGTCCGGCCCCTGGGCGGACAAGTCTAGATTACACAGCAAAAACCCTAACCTTGATCAATTCTGTGAATTCTACCACTTTATCTTGACTCCTTGGACTCATACACATTCCCTTGCTTCTTTTATCAGCAACCATGTCGGATAACGAGTATGTTCCACCTTCCGACTCCGCAGCCAAAGTGGAGAAGCAAGCTCTTTATCGCCAGAGGCAACGAGAGGATCAAGAAATGGCTACTGCAGAATTTGCATCAAAGAGAGCAAAGCGAACGAAGCAAGAAGCACACAACTCTGCAGTAGCCGAGGCAGCCCCAAGGAAAAAGAGACTTGTGACATTGGGGGATCAGGCTAGAGCCCAAGAGGCGAGGTCCTCCAAGGATAAGGGAAAGGCCCCGGTCGTGCTGCACCCAAGAAGAGGGTGATAGTGGCCAAGAATGCTTCTAGCAAGGTCAAGAAGGGTGCCTCTCAACCCATAGGCCCCTTGAGGATGTCTTCTCCTGCACAGAACCCAAACCGTGCAACTGCCTTCGATGCTAACATCTTCAAGGGCAAAGGGGTTGAGAAGGCACGCAAGCTAAGGAAGATAAATGTCTATCAGTGAGATAGGAGCACAGTGGATCCCCGTTTCTGGTGTGATTTCCACTGTGACTATTACAGGACGGTCTACATGACCAAGCAGACTCCAGTCACCGATGCTCAGTGGATTGACTGGGACTATATGGCTCAAAAGGATCACGTGGCCTCCAATGTCGTGATTGAGGCCGTCGAGCGGAACGGTTTGAAGAAGTTCATGGCTTTCCAGTATGACTGGAATGTGGAAGTCATCACTCAGTTCTATTCCACTATCTACTTCCACATCGATGGGGACAGGAGGATTACCTGGATGACCCATGGAGAGCAATACTCCACCACCTACTGGGAGTTTGCTCAGCTGCTTGACCTAGAGGATCAACTAGACAATGAAGTCATTATCTCCAACTTGAGGCTAGTTGATCGCGATACCCTAGAGTACATGTATCCTAGCCATGTACTCTTTGAGGCGGGGCACATAAGGAACATCAAGCCCTCTATAGTGTCCTCAACAGGGTGCTCTGGAATACCATTGCCCCCAAGGATGGAGATGCGGTAATAATTCAAGGGAATCTGAGGCACTTGATGGTCCTCATTGATGGAGATGTCTGCTTCAATGTGGTTGACTACATCTTCGACGACATCTTCAACATCTCCCATACTCCCAACTGATCATGTGGATACGCTCCATACATCATGTACATGATCGAGAAGATCTTCGAACTCACCTTCAAGATAGACATAATTCACTGGAGGCTTCGACCTCAATTCCCTCCTCCAGAGCCAGCTGCTCCTAGGAGGAAGCATGCGGATCCTCCCGCTTCTTCCTCTCGCTTTGTGCCATCTTCTCCGCCACCTTCGCCTTCATCACAATGCGGGAGTGGCTTTCTCAAGTGTTTCAAGGCCATTTTCTCTTCTTGCCGAAAGGCGGAAGTTCGACAACATCGCATGGAGCATCGCCGAGAAAAGTATCTCAAGGCGGTGTGTGACAAGTTGGACATCCCATGTCTCCTACAGAGGAAAGTGATGGGGAGGTCACTCCATTCCCGGAGTTCACAACCGAGGAGCTCGCTCAATTTGGTGAAGATGGTACTTCCACCGCGGCCCCAACCGATGATGATGATGCAAATGTTGATCCGGAGGCCACGAAGAGCGATAGCGGGCGCCAAGGCAGAGATTATGACGATGACTCCGATGATGAGTAGACCTAAGGGATCTTCATCTCTTCTTTTCCTTTTTTTGTTTCTTGATGCCAAAGGGGGAGAGATTAGTGGATTGGGCACTTAGATAGGGGGAGAAATTGAGAGTGGGAGAGTTAAATTGAATTTAATTAATCCAAGATTGGACTTATGTTTGTATGATTAAAGCTTAAATTGTTGTAAGACTTAATTTATATCAATTGTGATGTTATGCTTGAGTTACATGCTTGTCTTGCATATTTGTTGCTTTGTCACAACCCATGAGCACACCACTTAGGCACCCCACCATAACATGTATATGTATGAGAACTCTCTCAAATATCTCTTACTCATGATGCATACATTGAGGGGGAGTCACTCATACAATACATGTTATGAAAAACAAATTAGTATCCTTTTTTGTCAAAGTCTTAATGTGTTGTCATCGATCACCAAAAAGGGGGAGATTGAAAGTGCATCTAGGCATCCCCGTAGGTTCTGGATGATTAATGACAACAATTAAGAAGTCTAATGAGCTAAGTTGATCTTAAGCACAGGTACAATGATTGAAATGAAATGAAACCCTCCAAAAAGGAAAAGGATGCAACGAGCCTCAAAGGCTCAAGAGAGAAATTAGGGTTTCTTTGAAGATGAGCTTATATGAGCCATGTCATGTAAAAGGGTGGATGTATCATGTGCATTGAGATCATTGTAGAGGGCTCAAAGTGGTGGTGTAGTGAAACAACTAAGTGAGAAGCCAAAAATGAGAGAAACCCTAGGAGGACGGACTAGTCCGGGCCTCAAGGCCGGACTAGTCCAGCCAGGCAGACCAATCCGTTTTGAGACGGACCAAACGTCTCTGGAGTGAATGTGAGTGAATTTTGAGCTAAGTCCGAGAAGTCCGAACTTGTTCGTTTTTGGACGGACCAAAGCTCTCTGGAAAAGTTCGGACTTGTCCGTTTGGGTACGGACCAGTCCGTTTGAGACTTAGTGAGATCATCCGAGAGAAACCCTAGTGGGGCGGACTAGTCCGTGCCAGTCTAGTTGAGTCCGTTTTGGGACGGACTAAACCTTTCTGTCCTACTTCGGACTAGTCCGTTTTGGACCGGACTAGTCCGTTGTCTAGTGACCGTTTGAATTTGGAAATTTTGCGGGTAGCGTGACGATCGCCGCGCAGTGTGGCAGTTGTCGGGAACTGACCAGAGGTCAGTGGTCCCATAAGGCCGGACTAGTCTGGGTCCAGAGGCCGGACTAGTCCGCCCTTCTGCTAAGGTCAGCAAAAGGGGCTCGGGACCCCTATAAAAAGGGGACCCCGACACCAGCTTCGACATTGAGCGTCGAAAGACTCTCCAGATGATGTATGGATGGTTCTGGTACATTACATCCCGGCGCATAGTGAAAACTTTGCATCGTGAGATGGCTGCCATAGCGCCCACCGCCAAGGCGGAGCCTCATTGGAAGTGGATGGACACTCTCATCACTTTCCACGCCTCCAACTGCCTGAAGAACATGGCCGGAGTTGGGAAACTACCATTGATGGTCTCCCCGACTATCAATAACGTCTAGCTCTTCCATGTTTTGGTTGATAGTGGAGCTGCGCTCAACCTTATCAGCTTCGCCGCCTTCATGAAGCTGCAAATCCCAATATCGGATCATAGGACCTCGCGTCCATTCTCCGGGGTGGGTCTAGGATCCATTACTCCACTCAACTCTATCTTTCCGGTTACATTCGGGAGACCAAAGAACTACCGATCGGAGAAGTTGGTCTTTGATGTGGCGCACATCAACCTTCCCTTTAACGCTATCTTCAGCAGACCGGCTCTGTACCAGTTCATGGATGTGGCCCACTATGGCTACCTGGTGTTGAAGATGCCAACTTCATCAGGTGGCCTTCGGATCTGAAGAACCATACTGCTAAAGTTACTGTGTTGGAGAAGCTTCATGCGCTTGCAGTTGCGCAAGAAGCTGAATCCAGCAAGGAGCAGACTGCTCAACAACCTACGAGCTCGCGCCACTGTGGCTCACAAACTGCACCCCATGTGCAGCCAAGCGACGACAACGATGTTCTTGTCAAAGTCGTCTAAATCGGTTCCAATAATGAAAGCAATACTTGTTTATGAGGAGTCTCAACAATGAAATTCAAGTACAATTGCTCAACACTGATTATGCTAACTTCCAGAAGCTTGTTGACAAGGCCATTGTGGTTGAGAACAAAGTTTGTGAATGGAACAAGCCAACAAGAGGAAAATGCCATATCATGGAAAACCGTAAGGAAGCAATGCCCGCCCTCGCTATGCACTGCCTGCTGCACCATATTACAACCTTGGAAACCCGTCTGCTAATGCATAACGCCCTGCTTATCCACCGCGACTGCAACAACCAATGCAACAACACCCTTCCATGCAAAAACCTCGCTTATCTATGCAACCTGCGCCACGTCCAAATATGACTGCCTATGCTCAGAATCAGCCTCGCCCAAATTTCTCTAGCACCACTAGTACAAAAATTTTCTTTACTTGTGGTCAAGTGAGACATTTTGTGAATCAATGCCCATTATCAGGTCAAGGACAGATGAACAATGCTCCAAGGCAGAATCCTAGGCCCAATGGAGGAGCAACTCAAGGCCACCGAGGACCACATAATTTCGCTTGTGACAAGGTGAACCATGTATCTGCAGAAGAGGCTTAACAAGATGAAGATATTGTGATTGGTATGTTTCTCGCAATCTCCAACCCCGCTACTATATTATTTGATTCTGGAGCATCCCATTCAATCATCTCATCAAAGTATGTTGCAAAGCATAGTATGCCTATATCATACCTGAAGTATACCTTGTTGGTTAAATCTCTTGGAGGAGAGATGAGGATGAATATAGTATGTCCAAAAGTAAGTATTTCCAAAAGGGGGCCATATTTCCTTGCCAATCCTATAGTCCTGAATTCACAAGGCCTGTACATCATACTTGGAATGGATTGGCTAAGGAAGCATAACAGAGTGATTCAGTGTGCCACTCGGACAATGCAATTGACAAGCGAAGAAGGAGTAAGTATAAAATTCAAGGCAGTTCAGCCAACAACCGAGAATGCAGAAGGAGTAACTTTGGAGGAAATTCTGGTTGTCCATGAGTACCCAGAAGTGTTTGCTGAGGAATTGCCAAGTATGCCACCTGATCGTAACATCGAGTTCGTCATTAATTTAATACCTGGAACTGCACCTATAGAAAAGAGGTCGTATAGGATGCCTCCTAAGGAATTATTGGAGCTCAAGAAGCAGATTCAAGAGAAATTAGAGAAAGGTTTTATACGCCCAAGCTCATCGCCATGGGGGTCCCCAGTGCTTTTCGTAGATAAGAAAGATGGATCCCAAAGAATGTGTGTGGATTACCGGTCTCTCAACAAGGTGACAATTAAGAATAGTACATGCTGCCCCGCATAGAGGATCTGTACGACCAAATGAAGGGAGCCAAAATATTCTCTAAGATTGATCTTCGATCGGGATATTTCCAAATGAAGATTAGACCATTAGACATACCCAAAACGACTTTCAGGACACGGTATGGATCCTATGAGTATACGGTCATGTCATTTGGATTGACTAATGCACCCGCATACTTCATGTATCTCATGAATAAGGTCTTCATGGAGTATTTGGATAAGTTCGTGGTAGTGTTCATAGATGATATTATGGTGTACTTGAAAAGTGAAGAGGAGCATGAAGAGCATTTAAGGCTGGCGCTGCAGAAATTGCGAGAGCACCAGTTGTATACCAAGTTTAACAAGTGCCAATTCTGGTTGAGGGAGATATCATTCCTAGACAATGTCATCTCCGGAGGAGAAGTGTCGGTTGACCCAGGAAAGGTTAGAGATGTGCTAAAGTGTGAACCACAACATAATGTGAAGGAATTAAGGAGTTTTCTTAGAATGGCTGGATATTACCGTCGGTTCATCAAGGACTTTTCCAAGATAGCGAAGCCCATGACTGAACTGTTAATGAAGGGGAAGCCCTTCAAGTGGACTCAAGCTTGTCAAGACAACTTTGAGGAGTTAAAGAAGAGATTGACGACCGCACCATGTTGACGTTGGCAGACATAAGCAAGAGTTTTGATATCTATTGCGATGCTTCAAGGCAAGGATTTGGTTGTGTATTGATGCAAGAAGGACGAGTAGTAGCTTATGCATCTACGCAATTAAAGAAACATGAGCAGAATTATCCTACGCATGATCTCAAACTTGCAGCTGTAGTGCATGCGTTGAAGATTTGTAGACATTACGTTCTTGTCCATAGATGCGAGGTTTATACGGATCATAAGAGTCTCAAGTACATATTCACGCAAACGGATATGAATTTGAGGCAACGATGATGGTTCAAACTCATTAAGGATTATGATGTGAGAATCAATTATCATCCAGGAAAAGCCAACATAGTGGCTGATGCTTTGAGTCGAAAGGGAGCAAGCCACCAGCTCACCGTTAGTGAGTTACCATTCGAGCCATGCAAGGAGTTTGAATGGTTGAATCTTGGATTTGTGAATGATATGGGAATAATGGAGTTAAATCCGACCTTGGAGCAGGAAATTCGAGAAGGTCAAACAAAGGATGAGGAAATCCAGGAAATCAAGCAAAGGACCCAAGAAGGGAGATAATTCAGATTTGATGAGGATGACCATGGAACTCTATGGCTTGGGAAATAAATTGTTGTGCCTAATGAGAAGCGTCTCCAACAGGCGATATTAAAGGAGGCACACGACTCACTTTATTCTATCCATCCCGGTTGTACGAAGATGTACAAGGACCTGGAGACGTGCTACTGGTGGGATGGCATGAAAAGGGACATAGCTGAATATGTTGCATTATGTGGTGTATGCCAACGAGTCAAAGCTGAACATCAAAGGCCAACTGAATTATTGCAGCCATTGAAAATTCCAGAATGGAAATGGGAAGAGGTTGGTATGGATTTCGTAGTTCAGTTGCCTCGCACTTCAACGGGTTATGATTCAATATGTGTTATTGTGGATCGGTTGACAAAATCAGCGCATTTCATTTCTGTCAAGACTACCTATAGTGGAGCAAAGTTGGCAGAATTGTATATGGGGAGAATAGCGTGCTTACACAGAGTGCCATAGAAAATAGTGTCCGGTAGAGGTTGTCAATTTAACTCAAGGTTCTGGCAAAAGCTGCACGACTCGATGGGAACTCAATTGAATTTCAGTTATGCATATCACCCTCAAACGGATGGGCATACGGAGAGAACAAAGCAGATATTGGGAGACATGCTAAGAGCTTGTGCGCTAAAGTATGGAGGAAGTTGGGACAAGAGTCTGCCATATGCTGAATTCTCCTACAACAACATCTATCAAGCAAATTTAAAAATGTCGCTATATGAAGCATTGTTTGGGAGAAGGTGTAGAACACCCTTGTTTTGGAATGAGAGGGGAGAAACTCAAGTATTTGGGCCTGATGTAATACAAGATGCTGAAATGCAAGTTCAGACAATCTGCAAAAACATAAGAGCTGCTCAGTCAAGACAAAAGGGCTACGTGGATAATAGACGAAGAAGCTTAGCTTTTAAGGTGGGAGACTTCATATATCTCAAAATGTCACCCATGGGAGGTCATAAGCAATTTAACATCAAAGGCAAGTTGGCACCTCACCATATTGGACCATTCAAGATTTTAGACAAACGGGGAGAAGTAGCGTATAAGTTGGAGATGCCAGCACATCTTTCTGATGTTCAAGATGTGTTTCATATTTCTCAGCTCAAGAAGTGTTTGAGGGTATCGAAAAAGCAAGTACTAATGGAAGAATTAGAGCTTGAGGAAGATTTGACCTATGCTGAGCAACCTACTAAAATTTTGGAAACCAAGGAGAGGGTCAAGGAACAAGGTGATTTGATGGTGCAAAGTGCAATGAAAGCATCATACAGAGTCAGAAGCAACCTGGGAGCAAGAAGAGGATCTCAGGAGAGAATTTTCCTATCTCTTTCCTTCTATGTCGAATCTCGAGGGCGAGATTCATTTTAAGGGGGGTAGATTTGTAACACCCTCATTTTCATGCATAATGCGTTGCATGCATCCTCATACTTATTTAACATTAAGCAGCCTAAAAAGGAACATGATTAAAATGAACTTAGGGCTAATCAACAATTTAACCCTATCTGGAAGCGGACTTGTCCGGCCTCCACCCCGGACTAGTCCGGTGTCCCTCTTCTACTTCAGAAAATTCAGCCCTTCAGAACTTTGAACTTGTCCGACACACTGCACGGACTAGTCCGATCGAGGTTCTGATGTTGTACAGACTTGCCCGACCTTTTACCGGACTAGTCCGATGTTTGTCTTTGTTCGGATCAATTTACTTGCCTCCAGCACGAGACTTGTCCAAAATCACTTCTGTTCCAAAACAGATTTGTCCGACCACCTTGCGGACTAGTCCGGTCTTCAGAGTCTAACTCGGATTCTATTTTCTTTAACATTAAGTCATTGGGTAATTGCCTTAATTGGGCCCAAGAACTTCGTGCCCAACCCCAGAGAAGCCCATGTGGACCCCACCACGGCCCTATTTTTTCTCCACCAAATTCTACTCCAAATCCGATCCAAAACTCTATCACTCCATCCTATTTAAGCAACTCAATACCCCACACCTCCCCACACGTTGAAAACGTTGCTGCCATCTTTTTGCCGTGCTCCGTTGTCAAGAGAAGAACCAGCAGCAAGGAGAAGGAGGAGAAGAAGAAGGAGGATCAAGCAAGCTCGATCTTCATCAACTTTTTGACATCGACATTCTTCATCACTAAATCTTCCTCAACACCTCATTATCATCCCTAGCATCGAGACTCAAGTTTTGCACTCAATTCTCGACCTTTGGAGCTCTAAACTCACGATATACCATCTACATCCAACTTTCCACGTGAATTCAACCCCGAATCTCACTGTCTAGGAAAACCCTAATTTGCAGTTTCTGGACAGGGCGGACTTGTCCGACCTTGAAATCGGACTTGTCCGACTCCTGCAATCTGTTGTTGCTGAATTAATTCCTATTTGACTCAAATCAACTTGAAACTTGTTCAAACTTGTTAAAATTCATTGTAACCAGTTAGTAAACATTAATAACAACTTATTAAAAAGTTTTATCTCACAATTGCATCAATCATGCATATCATGGAATATTGAGTAATATTTGAGCAATATTTGATTGTAATGTTTGTCTCACATGTTTGTCGCGCGGAATAGAAGGTATTGCTGTAGAGAGTGCTTTTGAGGACCTACAGAACCAGATATTCAAAGTTTTCGATCCAAACCAAGCTCAGGAGCAAGGCAAGTGTCCTTGATCATTTTGATCCAGGTTTTAATGTTTTGTTTGCAAAATTGCATGTCTGTGTCAAATTGATGGGAAAAATCCATTTATAGGAGTTTACTAGTTTTGTATGACCACCGTTGTTGCTTGAACACAATGTAGAGAGTCGGAAAGGGTATTTTACACTTTTTGCTTCGCTATACTCAATTGGGTTTGGGAAACAATCACATTGCTTAATTCTGAACTAGTGAACACATGAATGATGAGAATTGATAACAATGACCCTTTAGCAGCATGGAACCTAGGGATCTAAGCAAGCCAGTTACGTGGAATGGCTTGGACCGTTGTGGTGGTTTTGCTTGCTTTAGATCTAAGGACCGGTTCGTGGAGCGACCATTCAAGATTTACAGTGCCACCACAGGGCAAAGTATGGGTGCGACTTAGGTGATTAATTAGTGTGTTGGCAGCATTGTTCAGGCCATTTGGAAAGCTCGGGGAAGGGGTGGTCGGCTGGGTTTGTAATGACGGTGGGACTACCCTGTGATCCGAATGGCGCAAGAGGGGGCCCTTGGATGGATGTGCTCAGTTGGAGACATCACCAACGGTGAAACCTCAGTGGGGTCCGAATATGCTAGTAATCACTTTGTAAAGGCTATTTTGTGATCTCTTGGCCACAAACCAAAGGAAGTTTGAGATAGAATAATTGAGATTCCTTAGTCATCGAAAGGTGATGAAATCACAGACTTGTGGGTAAAATGGTACAACCTCTGCAGAGTGTTAAAAAGTATTATGATAGCCGTGCTCCCGATTATGAGTGACCTAGACCCTCACATTATTGGAGTTATGAACCTCGAACTTGGTTTAATGGCTGGGATTGATTTGGGAATCGTTATTGTTATAGTAATTGGGTATGGAACATGAAAATGGTAATATTGAGTCGAATGGACAGTTATGAGTTGAATATGGCATATAATTGATGGTTCTTGCTATTTATGTTGGAATTATGGTATTGGATATGAAATTAATTGTATTGGGGTTGTTAAGGGATTGACCTCACTTAATGATCATATTATTGCATTTTCAATTGTTTTTCAATGTACTTTTATGCAAATATCCATTTGATTATCATTCCTTATTTAAGCTACATGTCATACTTTTCCCACACTTGCTGAGTATGACATGTGCTCACCCATGCTATTCCCCCAACAAATTCAGTCGCATGCGACAATGTGGAGTACCCGGAGGTCTTTGAGGAGCTCTATGCGTGCGTGTTACCGTCAAGCTTGCCTGTGGAGTTGGTGTCATTAGCGTTTAGTGTTTCCGCTGCAGTCTTATTAGAGCTTGTATTCAAGACTATTTGGATTTGTAATAAGGTACTATTATTAGTATTATTATTCGAGACATGGTTATAATGTGGCTATCATTTGTGAATCACTTGTGTATGTATGTTAAACATCCTGTGCACACATATGCGCTACGCTTGATTCATTTTCGGAACCGGGTGTCACAAGGTGACTGAGCACCATTTGAAGATCTACCCAAATGCACGACCTATATAACAGAAGCCTCGAGAGCAATCGATTGAGCAGCAGAACTTCATTCGAGAAGAAGTGAAGAAGCTGCTTGATGCTAGATTCATCCTGGAGGTACGTCATCCATGATGGCTGGCAAACCCAGTCGTCGTGCCAAAGGCCGGCGGGAAGCTTCGGATGTGCATCGACCACACCACTTTGAAAAAGGCATGCCCAAAAGATGCTTTCCCACTACCAAGAATAGATCAAATAGTGAATTCTACTTCTAGTTGTGAGCTACTTGCTTCCTAGACGCGTACTCTGGTTTTCATCAAATACCAATGTCTAAGGTAGAATAAGAGAAAACTGCCTTTATTACAGTAGATGGTTTGTACTGCTACACTGCAATGCCTTATGGTCACAAGAATGCCCTCTCAACTTTTGTGCGAGCTATGCACAATACTTTTGGGGAGCTTATCTGGGACATAGTGGAAGTTTACGTCGATGGCATCATCGTGAAGATCAAGAACAAAGACTCCTTACTTTACAATCTCCAGTCCGTCTTTGACAAGCTACGCCTGATGCATACAAAGCTGAACCCTGACAAGTGTGTCTTTGGGTCTCCTCCGGAAAGCTTCTCGTATTCCTGGTGACTCACTGAGGGATAGAAGCGAATCCGGCCAAGATAAAAGCTATCGAAGCGATGCGGCCTCCTGCCCGCATCAAAGATGTCCAGAAGCTCACAGGGTGTCTTGCCTCACTCAGCTGGTTCATCTCTAGGCTGGCTGAATGGGCACTCCCCTTCTTCAAGCTTCTGAGGAAGTTCAAACCCTACCACTAGTCTGAAGAAGCAAACAAGGCATTCTAGGAGCTTAAGCATTTCCTAACTACACTACCCATCATGGTAGCTCCGGAACCTAGTGAGCCTCTTTTACTTTACATTGCTATAACAATGAAAGTTCTCAGCATGATCCTAGTCGCCGATAGGCCAGACACATCTCCAAGCTCCTCCACACAGAGGTTCGGACTCCTCCGGGAGGGTCCAGAGCCACTGGCAAGAGACAACCATTAAGGCGAGCCTGGGCCCAGCCCCCAGGCACAGGTCCTAATGGCTAGGCGCTTGTGGACCAACCTCTACAAGACAACGCGTCGGATCCCTCTGAGAGGGTCCCGATAGCTCAAGAAGGAGATCTGGACCCCTCTGAGAGGGTCCGGGTTGATGGAGAGGATGGACCGGACCCCTCCGGGAGGGTCCGGACTATCCAACGACCTGTCTACTTCATCAGCAAGGTCCTTTACGATGCCAAGACTCGATATCTCGAGGTGCATAAGCTGCTGTATGCGGTTCTTATTGCCTGAAGAAATCTCCGTCACTACTTCCAAGCTCACAAGATATCAGTGGTAACTTCTTATCCTCTGCGAGCTATCCTGCATAATCCTAACTCAACGGGAAACATCGCCAAGTGGGCTGCGCAGCTGGCAGAATTTGAACTAGAATTCTTGCCTCGACATACCATCAAGAGTCACACACTAGCTGACTTCCTGGCAGAGTGGACTCCATCTCCATCAGGTCCGGCGGGTCTTAGTGAAGAGAAGCCAAAACCTAAGGTCTCGATCTTCACAGAGCCTCACTGCACCCTCTACTTTGACAGCTTCGTGTAGAAGCCAGGGGTCGGAGCTGGAATCTTGCTCCTCGCACATACCGGGGAGCAAGTCAAATATATAGCCCGTCTTGACTTCAAGGCGACGAATAACATGGAGGAATATGAAGCTCTCATCTTCGGACTGAAGATGACACTATCATTCGGCATCCAACAGTTGCTGGTAAAGAGGGATTCACAACTCATCAATAAACAAGTCAAAGGTGAATGCAGTTGCAATAACCCTCATCTAGCAGCGTATCTTCTTAAAGGCATAAGTTGCAGAAAGATTTCCAGGTCATGGATCTATGCCATGTCTAGTGTCTCAAAAACGCTGAAGCTAACGACCTCTCAACGAAGGCTTCTATTGGGCTCCAGCACCCGATGGAGTTTTTGTCAGGAGATTACCAACTCCTACCGCTCAGCCTGCCGAACTGAGTGATGAGGGCGAGACCAGCATGTGACACCCGGTTCCGAAAATGAACCAAGTGCGACATATATGTGTGTCCAGGATGTTCAACACACATACATGAGTGCTTCACAAACGATATACAAAAAATTACCACAACACAAATTAAAAAAATAAGTACTTTTATTACAATATTCGAATAATCCTCAAATTACAAACTCTAATGATCGTTATTAATAATTCTGCAACGGAAATAATCTAACTAAGCAAACTAGGCATAAAACGGTAATCCACAGGCAAGTCAATAGCAGCACACAACCTAGTACTCCACATTATCTTAAGGATACTCCCAAACATCACCTGAAACTGTTGGTGGGGGAATTGCAAGGGCGAGGACATGTCGTACTCAACAAGTGTGGGAATAATGACACGTAGCTTAAATAAGGAATGATAATAAATAATGGATAGTTGCTGAAAAGTACAATTAAAACATGTAAAAAGCATCTTACAATGTCTATGTGAAATAATCCCATCGTAACCCAAATAATTTACAATTATGAGTCCAATACCTTGAATTACCATTATATCACATCTATCAATAATTATCCATCCAAATACCAATTTCTTACCATCATCATTAACCATGTCCATTTACCACAACTCAATCCATAACCATAACCAAAGCATCTCAAATGTTCCACTCTAATCATGTGAGGGTCCAGGTTTCTCATAAGACATAATACACCATATTCAACAACATATTCGGCAACATAATCAACAACGTGTTCAACAATGTGTTCAAGGAATTGCTTTATGTGATGTGTGCCAACGAGTGAAGGCTGAACACAAAGGCCAGCCGGGCTATTGCAGCCATTGAAGATCCCAGAGTGGAAGTGGGAACAAGTTGGTATGGATTTCATAGTTGGTTTACCTCGCACTTCAGCGGAATATGATTCAATATGGGTTATTATGGATCAGTTGACGAAATTAGCTCATTTCATCCCTGTCAAGACTACCTATTGTGGAGCAAAGTTGGCAAAATTGTATATGGGAAGAATAGTGTGCTTACACAGAGTGCCAAAGAAAATAGTGCCCGATATAGGTTCTCAATTTACCTTAAGGTTCTAGCAAAAGCTACACGAGTCTATGCGAAATCAATTGAATTTTAGTTCTGCGTATCACCCTCAAACGGATGGGCACACATATGCGCCACACTTGGATCATTTTTGGAACTGGGTGTCACAAATTAGTATCAGAGCCACAGTTGACTGTAGGAAGCAACCTAGAAAGAATGGACACTTTAGAGCACATAGGAGCACTCAGGAATAGTCGAGGTTTGTTTGGTGTGCTGATTTTCCATGTAATGTTTGCTTGTGTGCTTAGTAGAGGATTCTGGGATGCTTTAGCACTTGCCACATCCATATAGGTTTGTATAGGTAGTTGCTTAGTTTCATACTCCTAGATGCATATAGTTGGGAGTTCGTTTTATCCCTCTTTCCTATCTGGCTCAACCTCTACCATGATGGAAGATGGACACAACTGGAGGATTCACTATTTTAGACGAAGCTTGTTGGTACCCTGCGTACCGGGTACACCACAATACCGCAAGAAAAGTTACGGAGTTCCACCTGGCCGAGTTGAAGACCTCCAAAGGATCCACGTGTCCTGCAGCACTGGGTCCAGCTCCCTTGTTTGGGTAGCTCTGGTATCGCCACGTGTAACACAAGGCCAGACCTAACTCCCAGTATAGGGAAGCTCAGGTCATACCACGTGATAGGGGCCCCGGACCTAACCCCCAGTAGAGGGAAGCTCCGATGTTGCCACGTGTATAGGAGCTCCAGACCTGCCTCCCCACAGAGGGAAGCTCCGGAGATGCCACGTGTTGAGCCTCCGGACCTACGAAAACAACGGGAAGATAGAGGGATCTCCAACGGCGCGAACATTCAAGGGGCAGTTAAAATAAACGTTACAAGACCTGATTACGTGTTATTAATACTATATTAATGACACACGATCGGATGACCTTTAGTACCAGTAACGCCGCCATTAAGGCGCGTTATCACACTATTAGTCATGCTTAATACATACAAATCGTGTATTAAGTAATTAAAACCGCCGGGGTGACATGTCGGGCCAGGCTGACAATGTAACGGCCAGTCCTTGGACTATAAAAGGGCTGCACCACACGGTACAAAGGACACACTCTCTAAATCCCAGGCAACACACAACTCAACTAGACAACAACCACCCGTGGAGTAGGGTATTACGCTCAGGCGGCCCGAACCACGTAAAAATCTTCGGGCACCGTCTTGTTCATAATCTCACGCGCGCCCCAACCAATCACGAACCTCAGTGGACTACGATCTAGTAGTACCGGGGGAAGTGTTGATCACACACTTCGATATTTGGCGCGCCAGGAAGGGGGAGCACCTGAGATTCCAAGATGGTGAACTCTGTGGCAGCATCGTCCAATGGCAACGCGGGACAGCTTGACAGAGGAAATCCCTCCAATGCCCAACAACCAGCTAGCGCTGTTGTCCCGGCGGGTGTTGCTGCACCACCACTACCACCTGCTCTAGCTGCAAATGCCAGACAACAGAATGGTTCCTTCGTGTCGATGACTGGATCAACAAACAACCCAGTGAACGAGCTAATCATTGCACGTACTCTGCTCCAGCGTCCTCCAGCGGCTGAAGCTCCTCCGGCAGCCACGGAACGATGGCGTACTGATGTCGAATATCTGGTTGCAGCCGCAGCCGAAGCCATCAGTAACCAAGGCCCGCCCCCTGCTCGGCAGGCAACCTCTAGCGAAGGACCTTGTCTGGTAGATTTGGTTCTGAAGTTTCACAGCACAAGAGATGTGTTGTGTCCCACCAAGTGACACCGCTGCCCTCTGGGCCACGTTGTACTCACACTGCGTCGAGATTCTCGATGCATGATCTTCGGTCGGAGCTCGACCGAAGATACAGGCAGCAGGATGGCCGTGTCCACATCGAGCATGCTCACGAGAGGTGAGAAGCTCGGGAAAACCCTTCGTGGGGGGCGACTGCTCAGCCCTTGCCATGCACCTTCGCATGGCTCAATGGCCACAGAAGTTCCGACCTCATCTGCCGGAGAAATATGATGGGACCATCAACCCCGTCGAGTTCCTCCAAATTTACTCCACCGCCATCCTCATGGCGGGTGGCAATGAGGCCGCGATGGCCAATTACTTTCCCGTGGCTCTGACTGGGATAGCTAGGTCTAGGTTCATGAGTCTTCCGCCCGACTCCATCAATAGTTGGACAGAGCTATGCCACCAGTTCACTGCCAACTTCAGGAGCTTCTACACCTGACCAGACACAGAGCTGGATCTGTTTGCCATGCAATAGAAATCGGGGGAGTCGCTGCAATCATTCATCCAACGGTTTTCCCAGGTACCGAATACAATCCCTTCCATCTCCAATGCATCTGTCGTTGTGGCATTTCGATAGGGCGTCAGAGACAAGAAGATGTTGGTGACGAAAGAAGTCACCAATGTCATGAAACTCTTCAGCCTGACCGACAAATGTGCCAGGGCTGCGCAGGGTCGTGAAATGCACTCCAAGCCAGCTCTAGAGGCTAGCAAAAAGTCCTCCAAAGATGAAGCCACTACCTCCGATAGTGGAAAAAAGAAGAAAAAGTCTAACAGCAAGAAGAAGCCGTCAGCTAACACGCCTACTGCTGCAGTAGCTGCAACTCCGGGTGGCCGGGGGCCACGCCCCGAGAAATGTCCTTACGGTGGCTGTCAAAAGATGTGGTGTCCGATCCACAAAACGGACACTCACAATCTTGAAGATTGTCGTGAAGTCCAGAACCATGTCAAGTGCTTCAACAAGCGCCGAGAAGAAGCTCCTTTCTGCTAGCGGGAAGGAAAGCAGAAAGTTGACAAAGCTCCAGCTGATACGGATCTAGGCTTCCAGGCCCCAAGAAGGTCCTGAAGGCTGTGTACAACACCTTTGACAACGATTCTGACATCTCCGACAATGAGCATCGGAAGATCCTCAATACCATATATGTTGGGTCCTGGGATATCACCTCCCGCCGCGTCCTCAAGACTATGCATCCGGAGATTGCTGCCAGAGCTCGTACCGCCAAGGTAGAACCCCATCAGAAATGGATGGATATGCCCATCACTTTTGATGCTTCTTACTGTCTAGGAAACATGATCGGAGTTGGCCAACTGCCGTTGATGGTTTCTCCTACCATCAACAACGTCCAGCTCTACCATGTCTTGGTGGATGGAGGTGCGGGGCTTAACCTCCTGAGCTATGAAGCGTTCGTGAAAATCCAGCTCTGACTCTCATACCTTCACCCCTCTCGTCCTTTCTCTGGGGTAGGTTTGGGGGCCATCGGCCCTATTGGCTTGATTACTCTCCCTATGACCTTCGGGACTCAGGAGAACTACAGGACCAAGAAGCTGGTTTCCGACATAGCGCACATCAGCTTACCCTTCAATGCCATCCTCGGCAGGCCAACCTTGTATAGGTTCATGGCTGCAACTCACTACGGCTACTTGGTGTTGAAGATGCCGACACCTTAGGGCATTCTCCGGATCCGCAGAGACCTCACTACGGGAGTCATTGCATTGGACGAACTCCACGCGCTTGCAATAGCGTAGGAGGAAGCATCCGTCAAGGACCTAGCTGCTCAACCTCTGAGCACTCGTCACCGAGGCTCAACCTCTACACCACATGTGCAACCAAACGGCGTCACCAACATCCCCGTCAAAGTCGTCCAAATTGGTTCCGATCCTGCCCAGACCAACAGTATGTCGGGAGGCCTGGACAACAAATAGGAACTCGCGCTCATCACTTTTCTCCGGGTGAATGTTGACGTGTTTGCCTGGCAACCGTCACAAATGCCTGGGATCCCTTGGGAGGTGATTGAGCACAGTCTGAAGATATATCTCGCTGCACGACCAGCACACTAGAAGCCTCGAAAGCAAATGGTCGAGTGACAAAACTTCATCATACAAGAAATCAAGAAGCTACTCTAAGCTGGTTTCATCTGGGAGGTTCATCATCCACGATGGCTGGCAAAGCCAGTCGTTGTAGCCAAGGCCGCCGGGAAACTTTGGATGTGTATCGACTACACCACCTTAAATAAGGCATGTCCAAAAGACCAATTTCCACTACCTAGGATAGACCAGGTAGTGGACCCTACCTCCGGGTGCGAGCTATTGTGTTTACTAGATGCATATTCTGGATATCGTCAAATCCAAATGTCTAGGGAAGATGAAGAGCATACTGCCTTCATAATAGTAGATGGGTTGTATTGCTATACTGCCATGCCATTCGGTCTCAAAAATGCTGCTTCAACATTTCTGCGAGCCATGCACAAAATCTTTGGAGAGCTCACCAGGGACTTGGTGGAGGTCTACATCGATGACATCATCGTGAAAGTGAAGAACAAGAGTCACTCCTTGACAACCTACAAGACGTCTTCGACAAGCTGCGTGTGACGCGCACCAAGCTGGACCCGAACAAATGTGTCTTTGGGGTTAGCTCTGTGAAGCTCTTTAGATTCTTGGTGAATCACTGAGGAATTGAGGCAAATCTAGCAAAGATCAAGTCTATAGAAGATATGCGGCCCCCATCCCGCATCAAGGATGCACAGAAGCTAACTGGGTGTCCAGCTGCGCTCATCCGGTTCATCTCAAGACTGGCAGAACGGGCGCTTCCCTTCTTCAAGCTATTGAGGAAGTCCGGGCCATTCCATTGGTCTGAAGAAGCAGAAAAGGCGTTCCAAGAGCTCAAGCAGCTCCTCACCACACTACTAATCCTGGTAGCTCTGGAGCCTGGTGAGCCTCTTTTGCTTTACATTTTGGCAACTACGAAGGTTGTCAGCATGGTCCTAGTCGCGGAAAGACCGGATCTACATACAGTTCAGGAGCCCAGACCCCTCCGGGAGGGTCTGGAGCTACCTGAAGGCGAGTCTGGGTCCCAGCCCCCAAGCACGGATCTTCAAGGCAAGCTGCTCGATGATCAACCTCTCTCATCTGAGGGAGTTCACACGGCTAAAGAAGAAGTTTCGGACACCTCCGGGAGGGTTCGGGAAGCTCAACAAGAAGGTTTGGACCCCTCCGGGAGGGTCCGGGTTGATGAAGAAGAAGCTCCGGGACCTTTCGGGAAGGTCTGGACTGTCCAGCGACCGGTGTACTTCATCAGCAAAGTACTCCACGACGCCAAGACTCGATAAATTGAGGTGCATAAGCTGCTTTACGCAGTTCTTATTGCCTTAAGGAAGCTTCGTCACTACTTCCAAGCCCACAAGATATCAGTGGTAAGTTCTTATCTACTGCGTGCTATATTGCATAACTGTAACACCCTCATTTTCGTGCATCATGCCCTACATACATTCATATACATGTTTAACATTAACCCACATAAAGAGGAATGAGTTTAAAATTGATTTGGAACAAAACTGCACTTAAAATGCTGAAGAGTGCGGACTAGTCCGATTTTAGTGAGGACTAGTCTGATTTCTCTCTGACTAAAAACGGACTTGTCCGTTTTTGCTGCAGACTAGTCCGATTTTGCCTCTGGAAACTTTTGGAGATGTCCAATTTTGTGCGGACTAGTCCGATATTCCAAGAATCCTTGAAAATTTGCTAAGTCCTTGGACTTTTCCGGACTAGTCTGGTGTTCCAGCGGACTTGTCCATTTTCCTCTCTGACTAAAGTCGGACTTGTCCAATTTTTGGCCAGACTTGTCCGATTTCTCTCTCGACAACTTTGGACTAGTACGGTCCTTTTTGGACTTGTCCGATATTTCACGACCCCGAATTAATACTTTGTTTTACAAGTTGTTTCTTGGGTTTCACGTTAAGTGGGCCTAGAGACGTTGTGCCTAACTCTTTTAGTGCCCATGTGGGACTCTAAACCGGCCTCTACTCCTCTCAAACTCGAAATCCATCTAACCCTAGCCTCCACCTCTATATAAACAACCCCACCCCTTGGCTTGACATCTATTTGCGACTTTTTCACCCCACCCAAACCCTAGTTCGTGGAGAGCCACCATCAAGAAGGGGGAAGGAGATACCAAACAAGAAGAATAAGAGGAGGAAACGAAATAGGATCAAGATCTCCATCAAGTTTCGTTCTTCATCACCAATTAATCTCCAAGTTCTTCATCAACCCTAAATCATCAAGATCCAAGTGTTACCTCCAAGTTTCTTGATTCATTGGAGTTCTAAACACCTGGCATACCTTCTATTCTATTTTCCTTACGTGAATTCGACCCCTAATCTCCAAATTCACGCCGATCTAGAAAACCCTAGTTCGCTAGTTTTGCGAAGTGCGGACTAGTCCGGCCTTCTGCAGACTAGTCCGATTTTGCTAACTAAATTGTGTTGAATTGATTCTAAAAGTAGCTCTAATCAAATCAAAACCTGTATAAACTTGTTAAAAGCTATTAGAACTAGTTAGTGATCATTTAAAAGCAATCTATTAACAAGTTCTACCTTGCATTTGCATCAATCATTCATGTCATGTCATATTGAGTAATATTTGTGCACTCTTTGATTGTGTTTCTTGTCTTGTATGTTTGTTGTGTGGATTAGACGGATTTGCACTAGTGAGTGCCGCAGAGGATCTACAACACCAAGAGTTTGAAGGCTTTGACCCTAATCAACCGCAAGAGCAAGGCAAGTGTCCTTGAAGCATATTGATCCTGTTTTGAAATAAATGTTTTGTTTGGAAATTGCATGCTTGTGTCAATTTGATAGGAAATCATATGGTAGGAAGTTTACTAGTTTTGTTGACCACCCTTGTAACCTGGAATATATGGTAGAGAGTAAGGAATGTCTTTTTATCTGTTGCTTTGCTTAATCAACTGGGGTGGGAAAACAACTATACCACTCAATTTAATTATGCATGGATGAGATTATGGTTAACATGAACTAGTTAATATGATATGGTAATGGGTGATCTAAGCAAGCCTGATATGTGGATGGGTTGGATTTTATGGTGGTTTTGCTTGCTTTAGATCTAAGGACCGGTTCGTGGAGCGACCATCCAGGATTTACGGTGCCACCACGAGGCCAAGTATGGGTGCGGCGTAGCTGATTAATTAGGGCTTTGCCAGTGCTATTTGGACCATTAAGGATGCTCGGGGAAGGGATATTCGGATTGGGTTTTTTGATGATTGGTGGGACTACCCTGGGATTCGAATGGCTCAAAAGGGGACCCTTGGTTGAAGATGTGCGCAGTTGGAGACATCGCCACCGATGAAACCTCAGTGGGTCTAAGTAGGCTAGTAATCCCTTTGTAAAGGCTATTTTGTGATCTCTTAGCCACACACCTAAGGAAGTGTGAGACGACATAATTGAGATTCTATAGTCATCAAAAGGTGATGAAATCACAAACACGTGTGTAAAGTGGTACAATCTCTGCAGAGTGTGTCTAAAACTATCATGATAGCCGTGCTCCCAGTTATGAGCAACCTGGACCCTCACATGATTAGAGGAAAATCGGATTTAATTATGGTTATGGTTGGTATTATGGTTATGGATGGTTATGAACTGAAATCTGGTATTGAATATGGATATTGGTATATGATGATGGATATGGAATATGGACTGGTATTATGATAACTACATTATTAATCATGGATTATGATGGGTTTATTTCATATACATGTAATATATTGCTTTTCAAATGTTTTACTGTACTTTTCAGCACTTAGCCATTATTATATTCGTCATTTGAATCAGCCACATGTCATACTTTCGACACTTGTTGAGTACGACATGTACTCACTCTTGCAATCCCCTCCCAACAGTTGCAGGTCAGGATTGGGAGTTTAATGGCGATAATGCGGAGTTCTAGGCCGTGTCTACTGTCAGCTTGCCTGTGGTGTTGATTGGAGCTGCGCTATACCCTATTGCTTATGCTGCCTAGCTCTTTAGTTTGCTTAATTAGTTTATTTCCTCTGCATTAGTTGAACTTGTCATTAATATTTATTAGAGTCTGTATTCGAGGATAATATGGTTTGTTTAATAAAATTTGGTTAATTAATCTCTTGCTATGGTAATTTTCTGTATACTCTTTTGTGAATGCACACATGTATGTGTGATGAACATCCTGGGCACACATATGCATTTACTTGGTTCATTTTCAGAACCGGGTGTCACAATAACCCCAGTTCTATTGGGAATATTGCAAAGTGGGCAGCGGAACTAGCAGAGTTCGGTCTCGAATTCTTGCCTCGACATGCTATCAAGAGTCAGGCATTGGATGACTTCGTGGCAATGTGGACCCCTTCTTCATCAAATCCAGGGGGCCCCAGTGAGCAGAAGCCATAACCAAAGGTCCTGATCTTCACCGATCCTCACTAGACTCTCTACTTCGACAGCTCCATGCAAAAGTAGGGGACCAGAGCTGGAATACTTCTCCTTTCTCCGACCGGGGAGAAGGTCAAGTACATGGTACACCTTGACTTGAAGGCAACCAACAACATGGCGGAGTATGAAGCTCTCATCTACGGGCTCAAGCTGGTGTAAGACCTATGTGTGCTGAATACATTGGCTTGTAGTGAATACACTTGGCTTTGATGATAAAAGTTTTTAATATCTCCAAAACACCTTTTTATCATGGTCCGACTCTAGCTCCGAGCTACAGCAAGGTCCGACGGTAGGTCCGGCTTATTTTGGGTAGCTCCGATTACGTTCGATGCTAGGTCCGACTTATTGGCAAGGTCCGACTAGCTTTGGTCAGCTCCGGTGAGTTTTGTTTTTAGCTCCGACATGTCTTTGATAGCTCCGACATGTTTTTGCTAAGCTCCGAGTTGATTTTTCTAGCTCCGGCTTTTGGGTTGACTAGTTCCGACTAGTTCTGGTTAGCTCCGACGCTAGGTCCTGCTAGTTTTGTAAGCTCCGGCGGGAGCTTGGTTGTACTAGTTTTGGTAAGCTCCGGCGCCAGGTTCTACTAGACTTTGTTAGCTCCGGCTCAAGGTTCGGGTTGCTCTGGCAAGGTCCGGAACTTGACCGCAGTGCTTCTGCTTTTCATTTGCAATGTTTCGTACTTGCTTTACATTATTGGAAAGTTTGCTTAGTATTCTTTTACTAATTTTTGGTGCGTTTTGGATAATATGGCTGATATCGTTTTGCTATGCTTTGCAACATGCTTATGTGAGGTTCTCACGTAGGGTGTTGTGTTCGGAACTAACTTGAGTCAAGTCGAGGACTTGGGCTCGTATGGATTGGTTGTTTATTCATGTGCAGGTGTTGCTTGAGTTCAAGACATGGCTGGTGACGGGATCCATTGGTGTAGGATCGAAGAGTACGTGAAAATATACCATGGGGGGGGGGTGAATGGTAGATTTAAAAATCTTACGCAGCAGAAACAATTAAACCCCAAACCCTTCCGGCAGAAAAACGATCTGTTAAAGAAATCGTGTGTGAGACTAATCTAAACGTGTTTCACCGTGACAAAAGTGATATATATCAGAGAGAATCAAGTCACAAAGACAACACAAAAAGAATCACTCAAATCCGTCGAGAAAAACTCCAAGTTATGATCGAAAGATCAAACAATGGTCAATCTGTCCTACCCGAGAAAAACAGTTTTGAAACGCTGCAAAGAAACTCGTGTAGATCAGAAAGCACAAATCCAATGACCGTGAAATTTTGAAATATGATAGATAATCAAGTTGTGAAGACAACCGAGTTATGATAAAACCACCGACGAAAGGTAGTGCTGTCCAGAAACTCGACGAGTAAAACTTGTCTGGAACAAGTCGGACGAACAAGGCACAAAAGTTCCTTCAAACTATGAATTTTATAAACTAGAACACAAGAGGAACAGCCCCAAAGTCGTCTATCACGAGCTCTGGGCTCCCTTGTTTATATAACCAGCCCTTAGGCCAACCCAATATTAACTAGGACTCCAATCCTACTCAGATCACAAATCGTAACTTTCCATAACTGCTCAAGATTCTTCTATACGCAGATAAAAGCAATCTTAAGACTTACAAACACTTTAGGAACATATCCCACATTCCTAAACAACTCAAATTCCTGACACACACGAAATCCTAACATAACCAACTCGATACTTTCCATACCGAGCCATAACCGACTCCGCCGCAGCCGAAGTCATCAACCGGTACGGTCCGATCCTTCCAACCAGATCTTCCCATCCATAAACCATCTTCGGAACCATGTTGCCACGTCATGCACCGCATGCATACGTGCATACACCTTCCTTCGATGTCCAGTAACCTTCATATGCACCGCCCTTGATTCAATCATCCTGCGCGACCTCCTGATCAGCTCAACCACAGTTCCTCCAGAACTTGGTTGTTGGAACCTCACCTCCTTCCTGAGATTAGTCCAATGGATCCCGTCACCAGCCATGGCTTGAACTCAAGCAACACCTGCACATGAATAAACAACCATTCCATACGAGCCCAAGTCCTCGACATGACTCAAGTTAGTTCCGAACACAACACCTTACGTGAGAACCTCACATAAGCATGTTGCAAAACCACAATAACACGATATCATCCATATCAACCAAAACGCACCAAAAACTTAGCAAATGAATACTAAGCAATCTTTCCAACAATGTAAAGCAAGTACGAAACATTGCAAATGAAAAGCAGAAGCACTGCGGTCAAGTTCCGGACCTTGCCAGAGCAACCTGGATCTTGAGCCGGAGCTAACAAAAGCTAGTAGAACCTAGCACCGGAGCTTACCAAAACTAGTACAACCAAGCTCCCGCCGGAGCTTACAAAACTAGCAGGACCTAGCGCCGGAGCTAACCAGAACTAGCCGGAGCTAGTAATCCCAAAAGCCGGAGCTAGACAAAGTACGTCGGAGCTTAGCAAAAGCATGCCAGAGCTATCAAATATATGCCGGAGCTATCAAAGACATGCCGGAGCTATCAAATATATGCTGGAGCTATCAAAGACATGCCGGAGCTAACAAAGACATGTCGGAGCTAAAGATAAAGCTCACGGGAGCTAACCAAAGCTAGTCGGACCTTACCAAGAAGTCGGACCAAGCATCTAATGTAGCCGGAGCTACCCAAACCAAGCCGGACCTATCGTCGGACCTTGCTGTAGCTCAGAGCTAGAGTCGGACCTTGATAAAAAGGTGTTTTGGTGATATTAAAAACTTTTATCATCAAAGCAAGTGTATTCACTACAAGCCAATGTATTCAGCACACATAGGTCTTACAATCTCCCCCTTGATGAATGCATTGGCAACACCATTTAAAATCCGAACATTGGCTTATTCATATAAAAGTTTTGAAGACAATTCCCCCCCTTTGTAAATCAAAAATAAATGAGAAGAAAAATTATCAAAAATTATCCCATATTATCTCTCCCCCTTTTATTATCTCTCCTTATGCACATATTCTCATGCTTATCTCTCCCCCTTTGACAATGTATTCAGCAAGTCATGAGCATATAAACAAATTTTCTCTCCCCCTTTAGTTGTTATGAGCATATTATAACATATACATATAAACAAAGCTCATCCAAGTCATACTATCAAGTACCTTACATTATCACATCAGTGTAATACATAAAGTAGTGTAAGCATGCTAGAGATCATATGTAATTTTCAATTTAAGCAAGTCATGATCTCACAAACTTAACTATTTCAAAACCTGAAAGCATGACACTAGTTGCTGCATTTTATTATTTTTCAAAGCATAAATTTAGATCATATGATATTTGCAAGAGATTATATGCACATCTGCCTTATTCTAACCAACCAAGCCAAGCCTATGTCATTTGACAATCAGAAGCTTAAGGACATGGTTTTAGTCATACACAACTTCTTCCAAGTTCATATCTAAGTGCAATGATAAGCCATCTCAAAAGAAGAAGTGTGATGCATGCATATTCTCTTGATCCTTTCTCAATTTATATTTGTTCATAAAAACTCAACATGTGAGTTGATTACTTGATTAATTCTTAATGATTAAAAGCACTTGTGAACATGTAACAAGTTCAAAACAGCAAGAAAGTTCGACCATGACCAGTTTTAGTGTAAGTAATTATTCCAATTACTAGACATGGCAAAAACTACAAAATGTATAACACAAGTAATGTAGTAAGAACTTTCAGCATGTAAAAGGAATCACAGAGTCATATATGTATGAAATACTATGCTCATATTATTTTAATTTCAGATTCACACATAGACTTCCCAAGTTTCAAAAACTCCCCCTCAATTTAAGCCATGAGGATGCATAACCCCTATTTCACTACGAATGTAACAAAAACGAGTGAAATCCAAAGGTTTTGTAAAAATGTCAGCCAATTGTTGTTCGGTATCTACATGGTGAAGCACAATGTTTCCTTTTTCAACATTATCTCGGAGAAGTGATACCTAATATCAATGTGCTTAGTTCTAGAATGTTGCACGGGGTTTTTAGCAATGCAAATAGCACTAGTGTTATCACAAAATAGTGGAACACTATCTAGATCAACCCCATAGTCCTTAAGTGTTTGAACAATCCAAAGAATTTGTGAGCAAGCACTAGCAGCAGCTACATATTCAGATTCGGCTGTGGATTGTGCAACTGAATTTTGTTTTCTAGAGGACCAAGCAACAAGAGAATTACCAAGAAAATGAAAAGCACCGGAAGTACTTTTCCTATCAATCCTACAACCCCCAAAATCAGCATCCAAAAAAGCTTTCAAAGTAACGGTTGAGGAAGAAGGAAGAAAAATGCCAAATTCTTGGGTTCCATGTAAGTACCTGAGAATCCTTTTGACGGCTTGATGATGTGAAACACGTGGGGAAGCTTGAAACCGTTCACAAAGACATACGCTGAATTGTATGTCCGGTCTTGATGCCGCGAGGTACAAAAGTGATCCGATCATGCTTCTATATTCTTTTTGATCCACGGGTTCACCATCTTCATCAAGTTCAAGTGTTGTTGCTGTTCCCATTGGTGTCCGAAGAGGCTTGCTTTTGTCCATGTTGAAGCGCCTTAGGAGGTCTTTGGTGTACTTCGTTTGATGCACAAAGGTACCCTCCTTGGTTTGCTTGATTTGCAGCCCCAAAAAGTAAGTGAGTTCACCCATCATACTCATTTCAAATTCAGAACTCATCATTGTTGAAAACTTGGACACAAGATCAGGAGAAACACAACCAAAGATAATATCATCCACATACACTTGAATGAATAATGAGTCATTGCCATGCTTAAGCACAAAAAGAGTTTTATCAACCTTGCCCATGGTAAACCCCTTTTCAAGTAAGAATGTTTTTAACCTATCATACCATGCTCTAGGGGCTTGTTTGAGACCGTATAAGGCTTTGGACAGTTTGTAAACATGATTAGGAAAATCTGGATTTTCAAAACCCGGTGGTTGTTTGACATAAACCTCCTCATCTATGTAGCCATTAAGAAAAGCACTTTTAACATCCATTTGATATAGCTTAAAAACTTTAGATGCTACAAAAGCTAACAAAATTCTTATGGCTTCTAATCTAGCGACAGGAGCAAAAATTTCATCAAAATCTAGACCTTCAACTTGAGTGAAACCTTGAGCAACCAACCTAGCCTTATTCCTAACCACAACCCCATCCTCACTTTGTTTATTTTTAAATACCCATTTAGTTCCAATTAAAGTGTGACCTTGAGGTGGAGGTACCAGTTTCCAAACATTATTTCTTTCAAAATTTTCTAACTCTTCTTACATGGCAATAATCCAAGATTCATTAGTGAGTGCGTGTGATATATCTTTGGGTTCAAAAGAAGCAACAAAAGCAGAATGAGCATGAGAGTTTGGATCGCAAAACCTGGACCATGTGACTCATTCGTGCAGGCTTCCAATCATCTGTTGTGGAGGATGATCTTTGTAAAAACGTAGGGGAACAGATGTTTCACAAGCTTCTTTTTCATTAGGTTCACCGTAGATTGATGAGCTTGTGACTTGTGGATGATCAGGACCAGCATAGGTGATAGCCGGAGCTTGTTCAATGTCCGGAGCTAGACACGTGTCAACTTCGGAACTACCAGGCAGTATCACCGGCTCTTCTTCATCTTCGAAAATACCCTCCCCCCTGAGGATACGGATCTGGTCCTGCAACACCGGATCTAGTACCTGGGCTAGCTTCATCAAAAGACACTTCACAAGTCTCCACAATTTTGTTAGTGTCAAGTAAAAGCACACGGTAGCCTCTAGTATGAGATGGATAACCAAGAAACATGCCATCAATGGATCTAGGTTCAAATTTATCAAGATTACCATGTTTCTTAACAAAGCATTTGCAACCAAAGACCCGAAAGTGTGTAACACTAGGCCTATATCCAAACCGAAGCTCATATGGTGTTTTATCTAGCTTAGCACGCAAGAAAACATGATTTGAGACATAACAAGCGGTTGCTAACGCATCAGCCCAAAATTTCCTAGGAGTTTGATATTCATCAAGCATAGTCCTAGCCATCTCAACTAAGGTTCTGTTCTTTCTTTCTACGACACCGTTTTGTTGAGGTACATATGGTGAAGAGAATTGATGATCTATTCTATTTTCAGCACAAAAGTGATCAAAAAATTGATTTTTAAATTCAATTCCATTATCACTTCTAATTGCTTTTAATGATCCTGGGTGATCAATTGATAATCTAAGAAATAAAATTCTAAAGTGACTAAAAACTTCATTCTTAGATGCCATAAAGTAAACCCAAGAGTATCTAGAATAATCATCAACGATAACTAGAACATACCATTTACCTCTGAAGGATTGAACACGTGAAGGTCCTACGGTGTTAAGATGCAAAAGTTGACATGGTTCAGTTGTCATGATCATTGTGAGAGGAGTATGTGAACCTGCAACCATCTTAGCATGTCTACAAGAAGAGCACACAATTTCTTTGTTCCCTTTAAGCTTAGGCAGCCCACGTATGCGATCAAGAGCACTAACACGCGTTAGGTGATCAAAGCCTACGTGACCAAGTCTACGATGCCAAAAATATAAGCCCTTTGAACCATTAGCAACTAGACACCTATGCTTAGAGGAAGATATATCAAAATCAGCTTTAAAAACTCTTCCAAACCGAGACATGTTAAAAATAAGCTTACTATTTGAACTTACAACTTTGCAGCAGTTTTTATTGAAAATAATTTCTAGATTTTCATCTAGCAATTGTGAAACAGAAAGCAAGTTGTATTTCAAATTTTTGACAAGTGCCACATCCTTCAAAGTGTAGTGATCATTTACTCTGACCGAACCCTTAGCAATTATACGAGTTGAAGAATTATCGGCAAAAGTAACATTTTCTACACGTGACACAGAAGAGAGGGAGGAGAACCAATCTTTGTTACCGGTCATGTGGCGTGAGCAACCTGAATCCACAATCCAAATATTCTCCTTCCTCAAACGTGTAACCTAAATAGAAGCACAATACGTCGATGACTCAATACTGGGGTTAGTCAAAAGGCATTTAGGAATCCAGTACTGAGTCACGCGACGTGCAGTAGGAAAAACACGCGAAAGCTGAGACAAAACAGCGGGTTTATGAGTCAAAGTTTGAGAATTTTTATTCTTAACTACTGACCTATAAGGTGTTACTTGTGTAGCACAAAAATCAGTAGCTCCGGAGGCAAAAACAGAAGGTCCGGAGGTAAACTTTGAATGTTTTTGACTCAAAACAGCAGGTTGTACATTCAGTTCAATGTGTGCAGCAAATTTTGCATGAAAGTTATGAGATCTAGCAACCATTCTTTCCCTTTTCTGTTGTTTAGCTAGTCTATAACAAAAATCTATGACATGACCATCTCTACCACAGAAGGTACAATGAAATTTAACTTTGTGTTCATGTCTAGACAAGCAAGCAATATTTTTACTTGAAACCGAATGAGGCAACACTCCTGCAGATTTGAAAACCACTCCTTTTTGTTTAGGAACTGTTTGAATCAAACCACTTCCTAATGACTTTACAATTTTAGGTGGATGTGCCTTAGCATGAGCATGAGAATCAAAAACTAAACCAGTTTTATCATTGCAAGACTTGGAAGAATTCAGCAGCAAGTTTAGGTTCTTATTCCCATTACAAAATCGATCTAATGTCCTATGCATGTCATCAAGTTTGTTGGACAGATCAAGACAATTTTCTCATGAAGTTTTTCCTTTTAGTTTTCAATTGGAACAAAATTTAACTTCATGAGAACGTAAAGCATTGTTCAATATAGAAATTTCATTCATAGCATCCTGTAGTTTCTTATCAAGATCATCACAAGTAGAACAATGCAAATCAATTGTAGAACAACTAGCATCTTTCAAGTTTTTATCATTAAGTGCAGCAAGCTCTCTGTTCTTTTCAATTTCTTCATCAAGTCTATCTAGAGTGGAGGAGTGTGCACTTCTTAATGTGGACAATTGTTCATAAATTAAGTCACATGAGGGACATGCATCATCACTAGGAATCAAAGTTTTTAAACGGTTAATTTCAGATTCTAGTGATTCAATTTTAGCAGCATTATCCCTAAGCTTTTTGTCCTTTTTCTTGACAATAATAGTTGCACGAGAAATAGCATCACACATTTCATTGCAGGTAGAACATACCTCACCGTCTTCACTGTTGTGTTCTGCATCCTCCTGACTTGATCTTGATCTTGTTTTGCCCGCCATGAAGCATAGGTTGGCCAGATTGTCATCATCTTCATCACTTTCAAAGTCTACATCACTTGAACTAAGTTCTTGAAGTGCGGTGATGAAGCTGTTAATCATCTTGCGTCCTATGGTACCCTTCTTTTTCTTTTTGTTGGAATTTCCAGAGGAGGTCCGGACCTTGCTTTGTTTTTCTACCCGGGTGGTCGGACCTGAAAGGTTAGGGCATTCTGTACGAAAGTGTCCTGTTTTACCACATTCAAAACAGCGTTGAGGTCCGAAGCTTCCTCTCCTTCTAGTTCTCACATTTTGCAATGCTTTTGAGAATCTAGTAGAGATGAGTGCCAACTCCTCTTCTGGAAATTCTTCGATCTGCTCCAGGGTTAGTGAGGACAATAAAACAAGAGTATTGCAAGATGATGATTGGCCGGAGCTAGACATATCACATTGTGAAACAAATGCAATAGACTTATTTGGGTTCTTACGTGCTAGGATGTCAATTTCATGAGTTTTTAGTTTAGAATAAAGCACATCTAATGTAAGAGAACTCATGACAGTAGATTCACGAATAGATGTTACTTTCATCTCCCAAAATGACATGTCTAATGCACTAAGAAGTTGCCTAGCATTCTCAGCATCAGAAAAATTAACATTGACACTACGTAAGTTGCTGAGAATTTTATTGAAACGAGCAAAGAGGTCATCGATAGACTCACCTGGTTGCATCTCAAAACGCATATATTCCTTTTTGAACATATCTTGTTTTACCTCCTTGATTGTGTTGGAGCCTTCATGATAGTCACAGAGAGCTCTCCAAACATCGTATGCTGATCGGAGGTGCACGACACGATCAAAGTCGCTTTGAGTGAGTCCTTGGATGATCAAGTTTCAAGCTTTGTTGTTGTTGTCGACGTCCCGTAGGTTTGTGGCCGTGACTTGATCATTGGGTGGCACTTCATAAGGCTTATACACCTTCTCCCATATTGCAAAGCCTTGTGCCTGGATGAAAGCCTCCATGCGTGCCTTCCAAACCTAAAAATCAATGCCAGCGAACACACAAGGTTTGGTGGAGTACTTCTCCATGATGATTAGTCAAAAACATGCGCAAATCACAAAGATTAGAGCACCGTGGCTCTGATACCAATTGTAGGATCGAAGAGCACGTGAAAAGCTACCAGAGGGGGGGGGGGGGGGGTGAATGGTAGATTTAAAACTCTTACGCAGCAGAAACAATTAAACCCCAAACCCTTCCGACAGAAAAACGATCTGTTAAAGAAATCGTGTGTGAGACTAATCTAAACGTGTTTCACCATGACAAAAGTGATAGATATCAGAGAGAATCAAGTCACGAAGACAACACAAAAAGAATCACTCAAATCCGTCGAGAAAAACTCAAGTTATGATCGAAAGATCAAACAATGGTCAATCTGTCCTACCCGAGAAAAACAGTTCTGAAACGCTGCAAAGAAACTCGTGTAGATCAGAAACCACAAATCCAATGACCGTGAAATTTTGACATATGATATATAATCAAGTTGTGAAGAGAACCTAAAAAGAATCAGGTCAATTGGATCTGTAAAACTCGAGTTATGATAAAACCACCGACAAAAGGTAGTGCTGTCCAGAAACTCGACGAGTAAAACTTGTCTGGAACAAGTCGGACGAACAAGGCACAAAAGATCCTTCAAACTATGAATTTTATTCACTAGAACACAAGAGGAACAACCCCAAAGTCGTCTATCACGAGCTCTGGTCTCCCTTGTTTATATAACCAGCCCTTAGGCCAACCCAATATCAACTAGGACTCCAATCCTACTCAGATCACAAATCGTAACTTTCCATAACTGTTCAAGATTCTTCTATACGCAGATAGAAGCAATCTTAAGACTTCCAAACACTTTAGGAACATATCCCACATTCCTAAACAACTCAAATTCGTGACACACACGAAATTCTAACATAACCAACTCGATACTTTCCATACCGAGCCATAACCGACTCCGCCGCAGCCGAAGTCATCAACCGGTACGATCCGATCCTTCCAACCAGATCTTCCCATCCATTAACCATCTTCGGAACCATGTTGCCACATCATGCACCGCATGCATACGTGCATACACCTTCCTTCGATGTCCAGTAACCTTCATATGCACCGCCCTTGATTCAATCATCCTGCGCGACCTCCTGATCAGCTCAACCACAGTTCTTCCCGAACTTGGTTGTTGGAACCTCACCTCCTTCCTGAGATTAGTCCAATGGATCCCGTCACCAGCCATGACTTGAACTCAAGCAACACCTGCACATGAATAAACAACCATTCCATACGAGCCCAAGTCCTCGACTTGACTCAAGTTAGTTCCGAACACAACACCTTACGTGAGAACCTCACATAAGCATGTTGCAAAACCACAGTAACACGATATAATCCGTATCAACCAAAACGCACAAAAAACTTAGCAAATGAATACTAAGCAATCTTTCCAACAATGTAAAGCAAGTACAAAACATTGCAAATGAAAAGCAAAAGCACTGCGGTCAAGTTCCGGACCTTGCCAGAGCAACCCGGATCTTGAGCCGGAGCTAACAAAAGCTAGTAGAACCTAGCGCCGGAGCTTACCAAAACTAGTACAACCAAGCTCCCGCCGGAGCTTACAAAACTAGCAGGACCTAGCACCGGAGCTAACCAGAACTAGCTGGAGCTAGTAATCCCAAAAGCCGGAGCTAGACAAAGTACGTCGGAACTTAGCAAAAGCATGCCGGAGCTATCAAATATATGCCGGAGCTATCAAAGACATGCCGGAGCTATCAAATATATGCCGGAGCTATCAAAGACATGCCGGAGCTAACATAGACATGCCGGAGCTAAAGATAAAGCTCACGAGAGCTAACCAAAGCTAGTAGGACCTTACCAAGAAGCCGTACCTAGCATCTAACGTAGCCGGAGCTACCCAAACCAAGCCGGACCTACCGTCGGACCTTGCTGTAGCTCAGAGCTAGAGTTGGACCTTGATAAAAAGGTGTTTTGGTGATATTAAAAACCTTTATCATCAAAGCAAGTGTATTCACTACAAGCCAATGTATTCAGCACACATAGGTCTTATAATTGGACTAGTCTCAGGGAGGAGATGAGGTTCCAACAACCAAATTCAGCAGGAATTGTGGTTGAGCTGATCAGGAGATTGCGCAGCATGCTTGAATCAAGAACAATGCATATGAAGGTATCGTGGACGTCATTAGAAGATGTTTGCACGTGTGCAAGGAGTGCATGGACGTGTCTACATGGTTCCGAGACGTGATGAAGAGATGTGGATGTAAAGAGTTTGTCGGAAAGGTCCAACCAACTAGGTTATGGACTCAGGCTGCGGCTGAGTCGGGTTTGACTCAAATATGGAAAGATTTGAGTTGGTTATGATAAGATTTCGTGTGGGTCACGAATTTTAGTTGTTTAGGAATGTAGTATACGTTCCTAAGGTGTTTGGAAGTCTTAAGATTGCTTCTATCTTCGTATAGAAGAATCTTGAGCAGTTATGGAAAGTTACGATTCATGATGTGAGTAGGATTAGAGTCCTAGTTGATATTGGGTTGGCCTAAGGGCTGGTTATATAAGCAAGGGAGCCTAGAGCTCGTGGTACACGACTTTGGGGCTGTTCCTCTTGTGTTCTATTTAATAAAATTCGTAGTTTGAAGGAACTTTTGTGCCTTGTTCGTCCGACTTGTTCCAGACAAGTTTTACTCGTCGAGTTTCTGGACAGCACTACCTTTCATCGGTGGTTTTAGCATAACTCGAGTTTTACAGATCCAATTGATGTGATTCTTTTTGGGTTGTTTTCACAACTTGATTGTCTATCATATGTCAAAATTTCAGGGTCATTGGATTTGTGGTCTATGATTCACACGAGTTTCTTTGCAGGGTTCCAAAACTGTTTTTTCTCGGGTAGGGCAGATTGACCATTGTTTGATCTTTCGATCATAACTTGAGTTTTTCTCGACAGATTTGAGTGATTCCTTTTATGTTGTCTTCGTGACTTTATTCTCACTGATATCTATCACTTTTGTCACGGTGAAACACGTTTAGATTAGTCTCACACACGATTTCTTTAACAGATCGTTTTTCTGCCGAAAGGGTTTGGGGTTTAATTGTTTCCGCTGCATAAGATTTTTAAATCTACCATTCACCCCCCCCTCTGGTAGCTTTTCACGTGCTCTTCGATCCTACAGATGGAGCTGTTATATGGCGTTAAGCAGATCCTAGTGAAGGGTGATTTGCATCTCATTATCAAGCAAGTCAAAGGCGAATGCAGCTGCAACAACCAACAACTTGCTGCATACCTCCTTGAAGTCCAGAAGCTCCAGAAGGATTTCCATGTCCTGGACTTCTGCCATGTACAGTGTCTCAACAATGCTGAAGCTAATGAACTCTAGACGAAGGCTTCAACCGGAGCTGAAGCTCCCGACGGAGTTTTTGTCAGGAGATTATTGAGATCCACCGCGCAGCCTGTCGAACTGAGCAAAGAGGGCGAGACCAACACCTCGAAGCTGGCAGTCCCGGTGGCTCTGTTACCATGGCGTCCAACAAGGGTCGTAGGCGCTGCAGGAAGCTCTGATCAACCCAGCGCGCAAGATCCGGAGGCTCATGTTAGCTCCAATGCATGGATCTCGGAGATCCAGAACTACTTGAAAGACAACATCCTTCCTGAAGACGGTGCATCCGCTGATCGTATTTTTAGATTGGCTAAAAGATACACGCTGGTAGAAGGGGATCTCTACCGGCGCGGTGCCAATAGCGTCCTAATGCGGTGCATTTCTCAAGAAGAAGGCCGCGAGCTCCTCGTGGAAATCCATGGAGACGAGTGTGGGAACCACGCATCTTCCCGCACGTTGGTTGGTAAAGCCTTTCGGCATGGCTTTTACTGGCCTACAACACTCCAGGACGCAGTTGAGCTGGTAAAAAAGTATGAAGCGTGCCAGTTCCATGCGAAACAAATTCACACACTGGCTCAGTCACTGCAAATGATACCTCCTACATGGCCATTCGCCGTGTGGGGGATGTACATTTTGGGACCTTTTCCAAAAGCCGTCAGACGTTACATGTTCCTGTACGTCGCCATCGACAATTTCACAAAGTGGCCGGAAGCTACTACAGTTGTGACAATCAACGAACAATCAACTATCAAGTTCTTGAAGTCCATAGTCTGCAGATTTGGAGTTCCAAACAGAGTCATAACTGATAATGGAACCCAATTCACAAGTGCAGCATTACAAGAATATTGTGAAGACCTCGACATTCATGTCAGCTACGCATCAGTAGCTCACCCGACAACTAATGGCCAAGCCGAGAGAGAAAATGCAGAAATATTGAAAGGACTCAAGACGAGTGCATATGAGCGCTTGAAGAAACACGGAGCCATCTGGATAGAGGAGCTTCCGTCCGCACTATGGGAGAGTAGGACAACACCTAATCGGTCAACTGGACAGACTCCCTTCTTACTGGTGTATGGAGCTGAAGCGGTTCTTCCTCCGGAAATCACTATGGGGTCACTCCGGGTCCAGACCTTTGACAAAGCCGCGCAGGACAAGCTCTGGCTTGAAGACCTTGACCTCGTCGACGCGGGAAGGTACCAAGCAACTGTTTAGAATGCACGATACGTCACACGCTCCGGCGCTATCACCAAAGGCATGTGCGCAACTGACAGCTTGAAGAAGGTGATCTGGTGCTACGAAGAATACTAACTCGTGAAGGGATGAACAAACTATCCTTAGCTGGGAAGGTCCCTTCCGAGTGATCAAAGTATCCCGTCCTGGATGCTTTTGCTTGGTAACAGAGGATGGGACTCCACTTCCCAATCCATGGAACATCAAACACCTACGTAAGTTTTATGTTTAGTTTCATGGAGGTGAGTCTGTAAATACACACAATGTAAGTTATAGAGTCTATACACAAAGTCGGGTAGGTCCTAAAGGAGAATATCTGGACCCCTCCGGGAGGGTCCAGGCAGTTCAGGCCCACTTAACTTGGTCCCTGTACTGAAAGTGTGGCTTACCTACCCTGTGTTAGAACAAGATGAATAGCACACTTGGCCTGGTTCCGTACCCTAAGTGTGTCCTTGTCTCTCTTGTAATTCGGACCTATAATGAAAGATATTGTTGTGTGAAAACAGACTCCTCGTGCATTAATTTTGTACAAGCTCATTTTATTTTGTTATCTCTTCCTTCTTGTCCATAACGAAGTTGTGCAATTCTTTTTGAGATTTAGTCCAAGTTATTCATATGATATACGAGTTATATTGTTGATATTTTCGGATCTTAGCATTGCTAGATGGTCTACTCGCCTGAACGCCAAAGCCAATGATAGGTCTGGAGTGCGCTATCGACTTAGACTAGTCCAGCACCCTAAGTACGCCACTCTACCTATATTTCGGTAGGCCTCAAAAGGGCAGGTCCGGAAGGCATTCAGATCTAGAGAGATTACATCAATTTACTTGTTATCATGTTGAGTTCCTCCGGACCTAAATTTCAAATAAGAACAGTAAGCCACAAACAACTTATAGACAAGAGGATGAATAGTACTGTTTTTCTAGTCTTCAACATGCAGGAAAAATAGAAAACTCATGGCGATGGTGGATGTTGCCGGAGCTACTAAGCTCCGACAACCCCCAAGGGGTCCGCCGTCGACGTTTTATATGTTGACAAGTGGGCATCCTCGGAGCTAACAAGCTCTGACAACTCCCATAGGGGCCAACCGTTGACGTGAAGAACTAACGGAGATCTAAACAAAGATGGTGGAAAAATCACCCAGAGGGGTCCACTATCGACGTATTATACATTGACAAGTGGACACCGTCGAAGCCAGGAAGCTCCAACGATCCCAAGGGGCCCGCCTTCGACGTTCCAAGTGTTGATAGTGGGCGTAGTCAGACCTACAAAGATCCGACAACCCCCAAGGGGCCCGCCGTCAATGTTCTACATGTTGACAGTGGGAGACGTCGGATCTACAAAGCTCAGACAACGCCCAGGGGGCCCGCCGTCGATGATCTACGTGTTGACAGTGGGTGTCATCGGACCTACAAAGCTTCGACAACCCCTAGGAGGCCTGCCGTCGATGCTCTATGTGTTGGCAGCGGGCGCTGTCGGATCTACCAAGCTCCGACACCTCCCAGGGGGGCCTGCCGTCGACGCAACAAAGGGTTCCTGGAGATGTCGGAAGTAAACTTCAGACCTAAGAGCTAATTGTTATAGCTACAAGTTCGAAGTGTTCAAGTCATCAAGACATTGTCATATCCTTTTGGGACATGTTCGCAATAAAATTGTGTACATCTACCAGGGGGCTAACAAGATAAAGGACAATGCATTAAAGACAAATATAAAATGGAATTCATTCTTTCAAGAAGATTTGATTTCATTCATTGGAAGAATTGGATTACAAAATGAGGATTACAAGTGAAAGGCAGAAGAAAAAGGTCCTAGCTACTGGAGGTCCTAAGTCCTATGGAAAAATATGGCAACTTTCTCGGCAACCTCATGGACGCTAGCTCTAGCGCCATCTTCCTCTTTGGCAATGGGCCCTTCGACCACCGGATCTAGAGATAAGTGGGGATCCCGACTTTTGAAACACGTCAGCACATATTCGGTGACGTTCTTGGCCAAAGACTTCCCCCTGTCTCCAGTTGGTCGACGATGACGTTACCCATCGCGTCCAGCTTGTTGCTGGTAGAGCTCAACGCCACCAGCGCCTTGTACAGCTCTAGCTCCAAGTCATATGGACGTACCGAACTAAAGCCAAGTGGCACCTGAGCTTTATTGGCATGATCTAAGAAATCCCAGACTCGGTGGGACTCAATCGCCTTCATATTCTTCAGCTCCTCCAGTGAACTCCTGGCGGCTGCAAGCTCTGAATCTTCCTAGGAGACGCGCTTGACCTCCTTAGCATGTTGCTGAATACTCTCAGCCACATGCTTTTTGCGGTCGGCAAGCCCCGATTCCTGGAGGTGTATGCGGTTCCGGCAGTTTGCCAGATCTTTCTTCCTGCCTTTCACCTTCTCCTCCCTGGTGGCAACATCAACTTCTCTCTTGGAGAGCTCCTGTCCCATCTTCCATTTCTTCTCCTCCTCTTGCTTGCACCGCAGTTCAAACTTTTTTGTGCAATCAGCTAAGCTCTGCTCTCCCAGAGATAGTCTTTGGGCGAGCTTCTCCTCTCTCTTCATGATATCCTCCTGCTTCTCCAGGAGCTTCTCTTCCCTCTTGTCAAGGTCTCCTCAGTGCTTCAGGAGAATCTCATTCAGCTTGTTGAGGTTGTCTTGATGATCGTCAGCAGCCTCATTGCTTTTCTTAGCATGCTCAAGAATCTCCTGACTCTTCACATCGAGGGCCCTGATGGAAGCCTCCTGCTCATCTAGGAAGCGGCCCCAATATATCAGTTAGACCTTTTCCTTCTCGATCCATTCCTGCTGGTCACCAAGCCTTGTTTGCGCCAGCTTGGTCTCAAAGTGAAGTCTGTTGCGCCAACGCCTCAAGGTGGGGAGCTCTTCTTCGAGGACCTTGCTGTCATGGTCGAAGGTGAGCTAAACTTGATGGAGACTGGAGCAGGCGTTTTCGATAGACAAAGCCAAAGGAAATGGCTCCGGACTTGCTAGGATCTCCTCCGCCGATTCCAAGGGATCTAACACAAAAATTGGTATCTCCAGCAATTCAGATTGCTCTGATACCAATTGATGGGTAAAAGATTAGGCCCGATCTTCCGAAAGGTAATGGATAAGTCGATTGATGGAGATCTCGACGTTGATGATCCGAGGCTCTCGAGTAGAACACGAAAACTCCCTGCAACCACTACACCACTACTCTGTTGGTTATCAATTGTTCTACACACGATTGTCCTCGCCAAGAAGGCTAATCCCTACAAGTGCAACCAAGAACACAAGGAATAACAAGGTAGAAGCAATCTGAATTGCTAAGTTGGGGTCCTACAAACCGATGAACGACGAAACTGTGTATAACAAATTAATCTAAGCAAAACCCAATTGTTTATGACAGCTACTATGGAGTATATATAGGTGGGAGGACGTCCAAGGGAGTGCTGGGATCGTGACCTAACCCTAACACACGAAAATAATGGACTTAGACTTGATACAAGGCCCAATGGCCCAATACGGTGGCGCAGCACCCTGACAGATTCTGAACTCGATTTTGTTTTGACGATTCCTTTCGTCTCCAATGTAATTTTGACATGGGACCATCGCCATTGGAAAGTATATCCTCTCCCCTTTCTGTGCATATGTAGAACGTCCAAAACGGAGTTTGTATGCGTCCTCGGCGTCCATTTTAGTGCGTACTTCTCCTGGACTCCGAGTTGGACACGATTTTGAGTTGGAGTCGGTTTCCATCTTCTTTGAATGTATTCTTTGGTCCTCCACGTCCCTAAGACTTCCTCTAAGTACTCTTTGAAAATATCCATAGATCATAATAACAATTAAATCATTAGATAGCAATCTATGCTCAAAAACATATAAGAACGAGCTCACCTCTGAAATTAATTGTTGTGTGTGAACTCTATTGACTATATCTTGTATGTTCAATGGAGTGTTGTTTGTATCCATAGAAGGTGATGTCCCCATCACACTGCACAACTGTGGTTCCCTGCGGTTCTGTGGTGCTAGGGTTGCCCTCCGAGAGCTCTTTTGCCTCCACCAAGGTTGAGGAAGGTCCTACCGAGGGAACTTCAACCTCCGGAGATGACGACGAAGGTCCCCCTGCTAGATCTTCAACCATCGGCTCTGTGGGTGGAGGGCCTGCCACCGATTCTTCTGGGTGCTCCGGCTCTCCACACCACCTCTGGCTTAGGGGCCGGGACTTCAACCATCTCCGGCTCGGGCGCCGAAGCTTCAGCCATCTCTGGGTCGGGGGTCAGAGCTTCAACTACTTCCAGCACAGGTGCCGGAGCTTTGGTTATCTCTGGCTCAAACGCCAGAGTTTCCACCATCTCTGCCTCCTGCACCAAAGCCTTAGCTGCTAGCTCTGCACCCGCCAGCGCATCCTCACAAGCGTCTCCCCCGTGGTCCAGCGCTACCGCGGGAGCTTCTGGCATCACCTCTAGCTCAGATCCACGACAGCCGGCGCCGGAGCTGTTGTGACATCAGCCACCACTTGGGGAGGCACAAGGGTTGAAGTCGGAGCTTCTGCCTGCACTGCCTCAGTTGCTGCAGTAGGTGCCGAAGCCTCCATCTTCTTTTTTGACACCCTGGAAACAAAAGATTGGGAAAATTCAAGACATGATAAAGACAAAATTATCACCTCAAGGTGAGATGACAATGCTTACCTTGGGATGCTACCGCCCCAGTCAGCTCGAAACCTCTTCATCGGGCGGCCAGAGCTCGAACCCACCATCACCGGTATGGTGGAGGCTCCAGACTGCTGCCCAGAACTTGCCATAGTTGTCAGCGTCACCTCCGCTGGGACCCCCCCTCGGTTGGGAAGGACCTCCGGACCTGGAGCCCATAGCCGGCACTGGAGTCGGGGTCAATTTTCCAGAGCTAGCGCCGCTTGAGGACGTAGACACCGAAGGAGGTGTGGCCGCCAAAGTCCAGCTTGGCCGGGGGGAAGAAATTGCTGGACACAGAGCCGACCTGAGTGAGCTCCCATCAGCATGTCTCAGCTTCCTCTTCCGGCTGGAAGATTCAGCTGGCTCCTTGCCCTTGACCTTGACCTTGCCGACGTCATCAATCTTCTGGCTTGGAGCAGTGGGGGCCACCCTCTCTAAAGCTCCGGGGATTGCAACCCGGGAGGTCTTGCATCTCTCCACCACACTGAGGTCGTCTAGCCTCGGCATTCTCCCCCGGAGCTCCCTACTAACCTCTGCAACCATGTTCATAGGGAGGAAGGCAGCCGACAGGGTCAAGGCATCGCGGGAGATAGATCCGTTCTTAATTTTCTTGAGATGGAGCTTCAAAGTTTCATCATCCAACGGAAACCACCTGTTCACTAGGAAATTACCGAAGACCATCTGAGGGGTCACTCCACCCTCTACACATTCATGGATCCTCGTCGGGATGGGCTTGTATGCTTTGAACAGCTCCGGAACTGCATTCCAAGCGCCGGTGTCAACATTGGGGAGGCTCTTGAGCAACTCCAACCTCTCGTGCTCCTCAACTGCGATGATCACCCAGTCTGTCTTCTAGTCATCCCACTTTCCGAAGGGAAAGTTCCTTAAGTACTTGAAGGGGCAGTTCTTGCGTTTCACAAAGTAGTAGAAGACAAGCAACTTCGTCCCCTTTTCGGTAAAGTGGACCGTGAAGAAGCTCCGAAAGAGCTCTATGCATGGCGGCACACCCACCCACATCTCGTAGAAGTGGATGAAGGTTGCCACAGGAAAGAGGGAGTGGGGGCCGAGGTGGTGAAGCTGCAGACCGTAGAAGTCCAGTAGCATCAGCAAGAAGCTTGAAAATGGCGGGATCAGACCCACAATGGCATACGCCGAGAAGTATACCATCTCTTCGGTGCGCTCCTTCTTGAAGGGGAGCTTGCCAAAGCGGATGTAGTTGTTGAAGGAGTCGCTGGACCACCACATGTGGGTCCGGACCCTCGACAGGTCTTCATTACTCTTGATCTTGCTGCGGGGAAGACCCAACTCCATCGCGGCAAAGGGGAGCAAAGGATGGAAGGGCTATGCAAAGGTTAGGAGGCTCTGAGCGCAAGTTCGAATGAAAGCGTAAAGTGTCCTCAAATCATGTGGGCCTTCCTTGTTAAGTAAGCCTCCACAAAGTTTGGATGGAAACCACGATGGGATCAAGATCACACTTCAAAAACTTACCCCGTCAATGACAAATGGGCCCAGGTCCAATTCGGCGGAAAAGTCGAAGTTATTGCCCCAGGTGAACCGTTGTCATGATGGGAAGTTGGAAGCTCGAGGGTGGCGGCCTGACATGGCACGCGAAACTGATACAGTTTGCGTATGGGGAACCGGTGATCTTCAATTGTGTGAGATCCGCACGTGAGGATCTCACCTGTTGCGTCAAGAAGAGCCATGCGGCGATGGTTTAACTATGGACCATTGCCTCAGCGGCCCATGAAAAGACCTTTGAAGTCGCAGCACGGGAATCGAAGATGGCCTCACCCCTGGTAGAATAATTTAACCCAAAGGGTTTCTCCCAGAGGTGGGCCTGGGGGCCACTGTCGGTACCCTACGTACCGTGTACCCCACGATACCGCAAGAAAAGCTACGAAGTTCCACCTGTCCGAGTTGAAGACCTCTGAAGGCTCCATGTGTCCTGCATCGCTGGGCCCACCTCCCTCATTTGGGTAGCTCCGGTACCACCACGTGTAACACAAGGCCGGACCTAAGTCCCTGTATAGGGAAGCTCCGGTCGTACCATGTGACAGGGGCCCCAGACCTAACCCCCAGTAGAGGGAAGCTCTGGTGCTGCCACGTGTATATCAGCTCCAGACCTGCCTCCCCACAGAAAGAAGCTCCAAAGCTGCCACGTGCCGAGCCTTCGGACCTAAGACAACAACGGGAATATAGACGGATCTCCAATGGCGCGAACATTCAAGGGGCAGTTAAAACAACCGTTACAAGACCTCATTACATGTCATTAATGTTATGTTAATGACACACGATCAAATGACCTTTAGTACCAGTAATGCTGCCATTAATGCGCGTTATCACACTATAATCATACTTAATACATACATATCGTGTATTAGGTAATTAAAACCGCTAGGGCCACATGTCGAGTCAGGCTGACAATGTAACGGCCAGTCCTTGGACTATAAAAGGGTTGTGCCGCACGGTACAAAGGACACACTCTCTGAGTCCCAGGCAACACACAACTCAAACAGACAACAACCACCCGTGGAGTAGGGTATTACGCTCAGGCGGCCCGAACCACGTAAAAATCTTCGCGTTACCGTCTTGTTCATAATCTCACGCGCGCCCCAACCAATCATGAACCTCCGCGGACTACGATCTAGTAGTACCGGGGGAAGTATCGATCACATACTTCGACAAAGCTATACGGAAGATGAGAACAAAGATAGTATGTCCAAAGTAAGTCTTGAAATAAGGGGGGTAGCTAGAATTCCTCGCTAACCTCAATGATTTGGATTCACAAGTATTGGACAAGAGGGGATGTTCCTAGCTTGGGAGTTGAACGATGAGGAAGTCGGTGTTCTAAGGGGGTGGATTGGCTACAGAAGCACGATGGAGTAATTTAGTGTGCCCCAAAGACCGTGCAATCAACAAATGATGAGGGATTCATGTAACACCCTCAATTTTCACATCATGCATTGCATACATATTCATGCATTAAACATTAGTAAAATAAAAGAAAAATGATAAAACATAAAATATACATATACAAATATGAGTAGCAAAAGAAAAAAATAATAATAATGTAAAACATATATTATGGAATAAATATAAAAATAATAATAATAATATATAAAACAAATATATATATATATTTGGGGAAACCTAAAGAAACAAATAATATATATATATAAATAAATAATATAAAAAGTAAAACAATAAAATAAATAAGATAAATAATATAAATAATATATATATATATAATAATATGTAATAACAGTATATGTATAAAAGAAAAAGAAAAAGAAAGAAAAAAAGGGGCACTGCCGGCCAGGCAAACCGGCCCAGCCCGCGTGCCCGGCGCCGAGCGCCCCGCTGGCTTCCCGCGCGCGCCCCTGCGCACTGGTCGCCTGGGACCCGTACCGCGCGACCCCGGCCCCACCCCGATGCTCCTGTGCGAGCGCGCCCGGCCACGCACGCTAGCTCGCCCGCGCCTGCCCCGCTGGCCCCGCCGCCTGGCCCACCCTGCATCGTGCCCCGCCCGGTCGAGCCGCGCCCGCCGGACGCGCCCCGCACCGCCCGACTCCCGGCCTCGCCCAACCCGCGCCCGAGCCCCGTGGCCGACTCGGCCTCTGGCCGATTGCGATCTTTGCCACGCCTATATAAACACCGTAGTCCTCGTAGGTTTTTCCAAGTCGACAGAAAGCCCTAGCCACCGGTACAGAAAAAAAGAGGGACCAGAGGGCTGCGCCGCTAGGGAAGAAAAGAGAGGAGAAAAAAGGAGGAAGAGGAAGAAAAAAAAGAGGAGGGCGCCGCCGTCCGCCGGAGATCATCGTCGTCATCGTCGTGCGGTCGGAGGACCTTGCGCATCTACTTCGTCTACGCGTTGTCCCCATCCCGCGATCTTCGAAGCCATCACATCTACGGTAGGATTCATTTTTCCCGATGCAAATTTTTGCGACGTATTAGATCTAATAGACGTAAATTGATTTTAGTTGCATCGTCTTTTTATTTTCAGCCGCATTAATTCTCGCTAAAACTCCCATAAACTCGGATGAACACGTATGAACTAGTTGCATCTAATTAATAAACAACCATAGTTAATTAATAATTGATCTTTGCATGCATGCATATCATCACATGTTGATTAATGTGTGTGCATCGTGTTGATTTGTATGTATTTTCTTGTATGTGTGATCACGAGTAGAGGGAAGTGCTCAAGAGATCGTGTACGAGGATTTTCAGAATCAAGACTTCGAAGCGCTTGAGCAACCCTATCCGCCGGAGCAAGGCAAGTGTTTTTGAAGCATATTGATCCTGTTTTTTACAATAAATGTTTTGTTTGCAAACTGCATGCTTGTGTCAATTTGATGGGAATCCTATGGTAGGAAGTTTACTAGACTTGTTAAACCACCCTTGTCGCCTGAAATTTATGGTAGAGAGTCGGGAAGGACTTTTTACCTTTTGCTTCGCTTAATCAACTGGAATGGGAAACCAACTATACCACTCAATTTAATTATGCATGGATGAGATCATGGTTAACATGAACTGGTTAAACATGATATGGTAATGGGTGATCTAAGCAAGCCTGGTATGTGGATGGGTTGGATGTTATGGTGGTTTGCTTGCTTTAGATCTAAGGACCGATTCATGCGAGAATAGGCCAGGACTACATTGCCACCACGAGGCCAAGTATGGGTGCGGCGTAGCTGATTAATTAGGGCTTTGCTAGTGCTGTTTGGACCATTGTGGATGCTCGGGGAAGGGGTAGTCGGATTGGCTTTGTTGATGATTGGCGGGACTACCCTGGGATCCGAATGGCTCAAGAGGGGGCCCTTGGTTGAAGACATGCTCAGTTGGAGACATCGCCACCGGTGAAACCTCAGTGGGGTCTAAATAGGCTAGTAATCCCTTTGTAAAGGCTATTTTGTGATATCTTGGCCATACACCAAAGGAAGTGTAATTGGCATAAGGGAGGTTCTTTAGTCGCCAACGGGTGATGAAATCACAAACACGTAGGTAAAGAGGTACAAACTCTGCAGAGTATTAAAACTATCATGATAGCCGTGCTCCCGGTTATGAGCGCCTGGATGACCTACATGATTAGAGGGAAATTGGGATTTGGGATGGTTATGGTTTGGTAATGGTTATGGTTGATATTATTGTTATGGTTATGGTTATGGTTATGGTTATGGGATGGAATCATGGTTCATGACATTGATTATGGTTATTGGCAATGGTAAATTATGGAGTGGTATTATGATAGTTACATGGTTTATAATGGATTTACTTCACATAAATATGATACATTGCTTTTCCAAATGGTTTTATTGTACTTTTCAGCACTTAGCCATTATTATTGTCGTCATTTGAATCAACCACATGTCATACTTTCCACACTTGCTAAGTACGACACGCACTCACTCTTGCAATCCCCCAACAGTTGCAGGTCAGGATTGTGAGTTTAATGGCAATAATGCGGAGTTCTAGGCCGTGTCTACCGTCGGCTTTGCCTGTGGTGTTGCATGGAGCTGCGCTATCCCTTTTGCTTAGTTGCTTAATTAGTTTATTTCCGCTACATTAGTTGAACTTGTCATAAATATTCATTAGAGCATGTATTCGAGGATAATCTGGTTTGTGTAATAAAATTTGATAATTAATCTTGTTCTGTGGTAATTTTCTGTATACTCTTTTGTGATTGCACTCGTGTATGTGTGTTGAACATCCTGGGCACACATATGCGTTAGCTTGGTTCAGTTTTCGGAACCGGGCATCACAGATTGGTATCAGAGCGAGGTTGACCGTAGGACGTAGCCTAGATAGAATGGACACTTTAGAGCACATAGGAGCACTCAGGAATCGATTTGATTTTGTTGGCTTGTTGTTTGCTATATATATATATATATATTGTTTGCTTGTGTGTTTAATAGAGGATTTTGGGATGCTTTAGCATTGCCATGTCCACCTAGGCTAGTATAGCTATTTGTTTAGTCTCATATCCCTTGATGCATTTAGTTGGGGACGTTTCTAAATTCTTACCTATTGCTTCTCTCTAGATGGTGAGGACTCGCAACCATAGGGATGCTAATGATGATGAGGGGAATCATGGAGCACCTCAGAACAACAATGGGCAAGGACCTGCTCATGGAGCTATCAACATTGAGCAGCTATTGGCTATGCAAAACCAGCTCATGCAGACCATAATACAAACTATGGGACAGCTACAGGCTGCCAACATCAACAATCAGCCCCACATGCCTCCACCGCCACCCCCGCCTCCTCATAACCGATTGGGAGAGTTTATGAGGACTAGGCCGCCAACCTTTGCTCAAGCAGCCGACCCTATGGATGCTGATGATTGGCTGAAGTCCGTGGAGAAGAAACATGTTATTGTCCAATGCAGTGACCGAGAGAAGGTCCTATTTGCTTCTCATCAACTAGTTGGAGCAGCTGCGGATTGGTGGGATGGTTATTGCTATGCTCATGAGAACCAAGAGAGAATTACTTGGGCCGAATTCAAGGAGAATTTCCGTTCTCATTATGTGTCGGAGGGTGTTATGATTTTGAAGAGGCAAGAATTTGAGAATTTAAGGCAAGGAAGATCAAGCGTGAGTGAGTATCTCAATGAATTCACTCAACTCTCAAGGTATGCGCCTGAGGATGTAGGTCGGGACAGCCGGAAGCCATACTTGTTCATGAGGGGATTGAACAATGAGATCCAAGTGCAATTGCTCAACTGTGATTATATCAATTTTCAGAAGCTTGTGGACAAAGCGATTGTGGTTGAGAACAAGATTCGTGAGATGGAGCAAGAAATCAAGAGGAAGGTGCCATATCAAGGACAGCAACAAGGAAGTAATGTGCACCCTCGCCTTGCACCACCCAATGTGCCCTATTACAGCTCCTCTATCCCTGCTCAGCGCCCTGGTTATGCACCACGCCCAACTTAGTTTGTGCAGCAGCGCCCTGTTATGCAAGCACCTAGGCCTCCGATGTCTTATGCACCTCGTGCTAATTTCCCAAATGCAAATGCTCAAAACCAAGCTCGTCCCAATAATTTTGGTGGAGTTAAGAAGTGCTATACTTGTGGAGAAGCTGGACACTTTGCGCATTAATGTCCTAAGTCAGGCCTTGGTCAAGGAAGCAATGCACCAAGGCAAAACCCAAGACCCAATGGAGGACAGCTACAAGGGAACCGCGGATAGCAGAATTTTGCTCGTGGCAATGTGAACCATGTCTCTACGAAGGATGCTCAACAAGCGGATGACGTGGTCATTGGTATGTTTCTCGCCAACTCCAACCCCGCGACTATGTTATTTGATTCTGGAGCATCGCATTCATTCATTGCATCGAAGTATGTTGCCAAGTATAGTTTGCCTATCTCTCATATGAAGTTTACTCTATTGGTTAAGTCTCCTGGAGGCAAGATGAGGACAAATATAGTATGTGCAAAAGTAAGCCTTAGAATAAGTGGGGTAGACTTCTCCGCCAACCTCATTGTTTTGGATTCTCAAGGATTGGACATTATACTTGGTATGGACTGGTTAAGGAAGCACAATGGAGTTATTGAGTGTGCCACGAAGACGGTGAAGTTGACTAATAAGGAAGGGATCACCGTAGAATTTGAAGCATCTCAAACCGCACCGAAGCAATTGGAGCTGAATCATATGGACGGTGCTGCAATTGAGGAGATTCCGGCGGTGTGTGAATTTTTTGATGTTTTTCCGGACGAGTTGCCAGGTATGCTACCTGAACTAAGAGGCCGTATAGGATGCCTCCTATGGAATTAGCAGAGCTCAAGAAGCAAATTCAAGAGCAATTAGAGAAGGGTTTTATTCGCCTGAGCTCTTCACCTTGGGGAACGCCCGTTCTATTTGTGGACAAGAAGGATGGAACACAAAGGATGTGTGTGGATTACCGAGCTCTCAACGAGGTGACAATCAAAAACAAGTATACCTTGCTACGTATAGAAGACTTGTTTGATCAGATGAAGGGTGCTTGTGTCTTCTCTAAGATTGATTTGAGGTCAGGATACTTCCAAATGAAGATTAGACCATCGGATATACCCAAGACAGCATTTCAGACACGATATGGATCTTATGAGTACACCGTGATGTCTTTTGGATTGACAAATGCGCCTACCTACTTTATGTATCTCATGAATAAGGTCTTCATGAAGTACTTAGATAAGTTCGTCGTGGTGTTTATTGATGATATTATGATCTACTCGAAGGATGAGAAGGAACATGAGGAACACTTGAGGCTTACGTTGCAGAAATTGAGGGAGCATCAATTGTATGCCAAGTTCAACAAGTGTCAGTTTTGGTTGAAAGAGGTGCCATTTTTGGGTCATATCATCTCAGGAGGAGGAGTATCGATTGACCATGGTAAAGTGAGGGATGTGTTGAAGTGGGAACCACCGCAAAACGTACAGGAAATAAGGAGTTTTCTTGGAATGGCTGGATATTACCGTCGATTTATCAAGGACTTCTCCAAGATAGCCAAGCCAATGACGGAATTTCTAATGAAGGGAAAGGATTTCCGATGGACTCAAGCTTGTCAAAATAGTTTTGAGGAGTTGAAGAAGAGGTTAACAACAGACCCAGTCTTAATATTGCAAGACGTGAGCAAGAGTTTTGATATTTATTGTGACGCATCAAGACAAGGACTTGGATGTGTATTGATGCAAGAAGGTCAAGTGGTCGCCTATGCGTCAAGACAATTGAAGAAACATGAGCAGAATTACCCAACGCATGATTTGGAACTCGCGGCCGTGGTACATGCATTGAAAATTTGGAGACACTACATCCTTGGACATAGGTGTGAAATTTATACGGATCATAAGAGTTTGAAGTATATTTTCACACAAACGGATCTGAACTTGAGGCAACGGAGATGGTTGGAGCTCATCAAAGACTATGATTTGGGGATCAACTATCATCCGGGAAAAGCCAATGTAGTGGCCGATGCTTTGAGTAGAAAAGGAGTAAGTCATCAGCTCACAGCTCGAGAGTTACCATCCGAGTTATGCAAGGAGTTTGAACGGTTGAACCTCGGGTTTGTAAATGGATGGAGATGATGGAATTAAATCCGACCTTGGAGCAAGAAATTCGAGAAGCACAAACCACGGATGAAAAGATCAAGGAAATCAAGGAAAGGACTGAGGAAGGGAGATAATTCAGATTTGATGAAGACGAACATGGTACCTTATGGCTTGGAAAGAGAATCGTTGTGCCTAATGTAAAACATATTCGAGAGACAATATTAAAGGAGGCACATGACTCACCATACTCAATTCATCCCGGTTGTACAAAGATGTACAAGGATTTGAAGACATGCTATTGGTGGGCCAGCATGAAAAAGGACATAGCCGAATATGTTGCATTGTGTGATGTGTGCCGACAAGTTAAAGCTGAACATCAAAGGCCAGCAGGATTATTGCAGCCATTAAAGATTCCGGAGTGGAAGTGGGAAGAGATTGGTATGGACTTTATAGTTGGATTACCACGTACACAGTCCGGATATGACTCGATTTGGGTAATCGTGGATCGATTGACAAAATCAGCTCACTTCATTCTTGTCAAGACCACATATACTACCGCAAAGCTAGCAGAATTGTATATGGAGCATATTGTGTGCCGACATGGAGTTCCAAAGAAAATAGTCTCGGACTGAGGTTCCCAGTTCACCTCTAGGTTTTGGCAGAAACTGCATGAAGCTATGGGTACAAGGTTAAATTTCAGCTCAGCGTATCACCCTCAAACGGATGGACAAACCGAGAGGACCAATCAAATTTTGGTAGACATGTTAAGAGCTTGTGCTTTAAAGCGTGGGAAAAGTTGGGATAAAAGTTTGTCGTATGTTGAATTCTCGTACAACAATAGCTACCAAGCAAGTCTGAAAATGTCACCCTACGAAGCATTGTACGGAAGGAAGTGTAGGACTCCCTTGTTTTGGAATGAAACCGGAGAGAATTAAGTGTTTGGTCCCGAAGTGTTACAAGATGCTGAAAGGCAAGTCCAAATAATACAGGAAAACTTAAAGGCTGCCCAATCTCGACAGAAAGGTTATGCTGATAATAGGCGAAGGAGTCTGACTTTTGAAGTTGGAGATTTTGTATACCTCAAAATGTCACCTATCAGAGGTCAGCGACAGTTTAACGTCAAAGGAAAACTAGCACCACGTTACATCAGGCCGTTCAAGATTTTGGACAAACGAGGAGAAGTGGCATATCGACTTGAGCTACCGACGTATCTCTCTGATGTACACGACGTATTTCACGTCTCTCAACTCAAGAAGTGTCTCAGGGTGCCAGAAGAACAAGTGTCGATAGACGAGTTAGAACTTCAGGAGGTTTTGTCCTATGTCGAGCAACCTATCAAGATCTTGGACGTGAAGGAAAGGGTCACGAGGAATAAGAAAGTCCGTTGGTGCAAAGTGCAATGGAAACACCATACAAAAGCCGAAGCTACGTGGGAATGTGAAGAAGACCTGAAGGCAGAATTCCCGCATCTTTTCTCCATGCTGTCGAATCTCGAGGGCGAGATTCACTTTAAGGGGGGTAGGTTTGTAACACCCTCAATTTTCGCATCATGCATTGCATACATATTCATGCATTAAACATTAGTAAAATAAAAGAAAAATGATAAAACATAAAATATACATATACAAATATGAGTAGCAAAAGAAAATAATAATAATAATGTAAAACATATATTAGGGAATAAATATAATAATAATAATAATATATAAAACACATATATATATTTGGGGAAACCTAAAGAAACAAATAAAAAAATATATATATAAATAAATAATATAAAAAGTGAAACAATAAAATAAATAAGATAAATAATATAAATAATATATATAAATAATAATATGTAATAACAGTATATGTATAAAAGAAAAATAAAAAGTAAAAAAAGGGGCACTGCCGGCCAGGCCAAACCGGCCCAGCCCGCGTGCCCGGCGCCGAGCGCCCCGCTGGCCTCCCGCGTGCGCCCCCGCGCACTGGTCGCCTGGGCCCCGTACCGCGCGACCCGGGCCCCACCCCGACGCTCCTGCGCGAGCGCGCCCGCCCACGCGTGCTAGCTCGCCTGCGCCTGCCTCGCTGGCCCCGCCGCTTGGCCCACCCTGCACCGTGCCCCGCCCGGTCGAGCCGCGCCCGCCCGACGCGCCTCGCACCGCCCGACTCCCGGCCTCGCCCAACCCGCGCCCGAGCCCCGTGGCCGACTCGGCCTCTGGCCGATTGCGATCGTTGCCGCGCCTATATAAACGTCGTAGTCCTCGTAGGTTTTTCCAAGCCGCCAGAAAGCCCTAGCCGCTGGTACAAAAAGAAAGAGGGACCAGAGGGCTGCGCCGCCAGGGAAGAAAAGAGAGGAGAAAAGAGGAGGAAGAGGAAGAAAAAAAAGAGGAGGGCGCCGCCGTCCACTGGAGATTATCGTCGTCGTCTTCGTGCCGCCGGAGGACCTTGCGCATCTACTTCATCTATGCGTTGTCCCCGTCCCGCGATCTTCGAAGCCATCACATCTACGGTAGGATTCTTTTTTCCCGATGCCAATTTTTGCGACATATTAGATCTAATAGACGTAAATTGATTTTAGTTGCATCGTCTTTTTATTTTCAGCCGCATTAATTCTCGCTAAAACCCCCGTAAACTCGGATGAACACGTATGAACTAGTTGCATCTAATTAATAAACAACCATAGTTAATTAATAATTGATCTTTGCATGCAGGCATATCATCGCATGTTGATTAATGTGTGTGCATCGTGTTGATTTGTATGTATTTTCTTGTATGTGTGATCACGAGTAGAGTGAAGTGCTCAAGAGATCGTGTACGAGGATTTTCAGAATCAAGACTTCGAAGCGCTTGAGCAACCCTATCCGCCGGAGCAAGGCAAGTGTCCTTGAAGCATATTGATCCTGTTTTTTACAATAAATGTTTTGTTTGCAAACTGCATGCTTGTGTCAATTTGATGGGAATCCTATGGTAGGAAGTTTACTAGACTTGTTAAACCACCCTTGTCGCTTGAAATTTATGGTAGAGAGTCGGGAAGGACTTTTTACCTTTTGCTTCGCTTAATCAACTGGAATGGGAAACCAACTATACCACTCAATTTAATTATGCATGGATGAGATTATGGTTAACATGAACTGGTTAAACATGATATGGTAATGGGTGATCTAAGCAAGCCTGATATGTGGATGGGTTGGATGTTATGGTGGTTTGCTTGCTTTAGATCTAAGGACCGGTTCATGCGAGAATAGGCCAGGACTACAGTGCCACCACGAGGCCAAGTATGGGTGTGGCGTAGCTGATTAATTAGGGCTTTGCTAGTGCTGTCTGGACCATTGTGGATGCTCGGGGAAGGGGTAATCGGATTGGGTTTGTTGATGATTGGCCGGACTACCCTGGGATCCGAATGGCTTAAGAGGGGGCCCTTGGTTGAAGATGTGCTCAGTTGGAGACATCGCCACCGGTGAAACCTCAGTGGGGTCTAAATAGGCTAGTAATCCCTTTGTAAAGGCTATTTTGTGATCTCTTGGCCATACACCAAAGGAAGTGTAATTGGCATAAGGGAGGTTCTTTAGTCGCCGACGGGTGATGAAATCACAAACACGTGGGTAAAGAGGTACAAACTCTGCAGAGAATTAAAACTATCATGATAGCCGTGCTCCCGGTTATGAGCGCCTGGATGACCTACATGATTAGAGGGAAATTGGGATTTGGGATGGTTATGGTTTGGTAATGGTTATGGTTGATATTATGGTTATGATTATGGTTATGGTTATGGGATGGAATCATGGTTTATGACATTGATTATGGTTATTGGCAATGGTAAATTATGGACTGGTATTATGATGGTTACATGATTTATGATGGATTTACTTCACATAAATATGATACATTGCTTTTCCAAATGGTTTTACTGTACTTTTCAGCACTTAGCCATTATTATTGTTGTCATTTGAATCAACCACATGTCATACTTTCCACACTTGCTGAGTACGACACGTACTCACTCTTGCAATCCCCCAACAGTTGCAGGTCAGGATTGTGAGTTTAATGGCGATAATGCGGAGTTCTAGGCCGTGTCTACCGTCAGCTTTGCCTGTGGTGTTGCATGGAGCTGCGCTATCCCTTTTGCTTAGTTGCTTAATTAGTTTATTTCCGCTGCATTAGTTGAACTTGTCATAAATATTCATTAGAGAATGTATTCGAGGATAATCTGGTTTGTGTAATAAAATTTGATAATTAATCTTGTTCTGTGGTAATTTTCTGTATACTCTTTTGTGATTGCACTCGTGTATGTGTGTTGAACATCCTGGGCACACATATCCGTTAGCTTGGTTCAGTTTTCGGAACCAGGCGTCACAATTCAACCTTGAAATTAATGCGTTATAGATTCGACAACATAATCAACAACGTGTTCAGCAATGTGTTCAAGGACTTGCTTTATGTGATGTGTGCCAACGAGTGAAGGCTGAACACCAATTGTCAGTTGGACTGTTGCAGCCATTGAAGATCCTAGAGTGAAAGTAGGAAGAAGTTAGTATGGATTTCATAGTTGGTTTACCTCGCACTTCAGAGGGATATGATTCAATATGGGTTATTGTGGATCGGTTGACAAAATCAGCTCATTTCATCCCTGTCAAGACTACTTATAGTGGAGCAAAGTTGGCAGAATTGTATATATGAAGAATATTGTGCTTACACGGAGTGATAAACAAAATAGTGTCCGATAGAGGTTCTCAATTTACCTCAAGGTTATGGCAAAAGTTGCACAAGTCTATGGGAACTCAATTGAATTTTAGTTCTGCGTATCACCCACAAACGGATGGGCACACATATGCGTCGCACTTGGTTCACTTTCGGAACTGGGTGTCACAAATTGGTATCAGAGCCACAATTGACTGTAGGACGCAACCCAAAATGAATGGGCACTTTAGAGCACATAGAAGCACTCAGGAATAGTCAAGATTTGTTTGGTGTGCTGATTTTCCATGTAATGTTTGCTTGTGTGCTTGTGTGCTTAGTAGAGTATTGTGGGATGCTTTAGCGCTTGCCACATCCATATAGGTTTATAAAGGTAGTTGCTTAGTTTCATACTCCTTAATGCATATAGTTGGATATTCATTTTATCCTTCTTTCCTATCTCTCTCAACCTCTACCATGATGGAAGATGGACACAACTGGAGGATTAACTATTTCAAACGAAGCTATATGGAAGTTTAGAACAAAGATAGTATGTCCAAAAGTGTTGACGGCTGTTATATACCAATTTCATCTGTCAACTTAACTCAATTATGTGAAGAATTTGACATTTCTTGCACACATCACCTTTCTATCTAATCCAATTCCACTTGGACTTTGAGAAATATGTGTATGCAACATTTTATGCAGGAAATGAGGAAATGTAGAGGGATCAATCCTATAAAATATCATCCCAGACAATCAAGCAACGACAAGTGGCATCCCATGGATCAAATGGCCCACAAACATAAGTATTCAAGGAGATCCAACGGTGTATCACCCATATACATCAATGGGACCCACCTGGCAACCACCTGGAGAAAGCACACGAGAATTGGTGCAATGACTAGGTCAGCAGAACTAGGGGGTCGGCCGACCTGGTCTCTGCACCAAACTCGGTCAGCCTCCACGTGTTGGCTCCTCCCGGCTTCCTGGAGTCAATGGTGACTGATTCACGTGCTTTTGGTGGCGGAAACCGACCTCAACACTAGTATAAATAGACCCCTACCCCTCACTTCAACACACACCACTTGAGCTTCATCTCTATTGTATACACTATCATCCATAGTCTTAGAGGAGTTAGGTTGTATAGAGGAGAGTCTCTAGTACCAAGTCCAAATTGGGAAAGGAGTAAGAAGTCTCTCTCTTCCCAATCCTACATTGGGAAAGGTATGGCTCATGTATTCTTTCTTGTATTTGTGACTTTATGCATAATAAAGATAGTATCTTTAGTCTCTACTTATACATATACTTGGGCAAAGCGTTTCTTGTTTGATTGTGGAGTCCATGAATGTGGAAGGTATAGCTTCTATGACTATCTCATCATGAACATATCCCATTATCATAGAACCTATAGACCCCCACTATAGTCTAGTTAAGTATAACATAACTAGGTTTCTATGGATAATTATGTTGTGTATCAACATTGGTTCAATGATGATTCAATTCATTGCCTTAGGATGGATTGTGCCTAGGCTCTTAAGGTAATTACTTAATATGCTAGCATGGTGCTAGGATAGCTAAGTAGCATTGGATGTCTCGTAGACCCACAGATTGAAGAGGTAGGCAGTAGGTCATGATAGCCCTATCTGTCCTTTGTAATCCTCCACCTTCGGCTATGCCACAGGCTCTTGGCGGGAGTCGCCCTAGTATTGCTAGGGGTAAGCCCGTGACCGATGTGTTAAACCACATAACATAAGTATTAACTATTGATCTAGCTTATGGATAATTAGTTTAGACTATGTATATGTACAATAGAGCATAGTAGGAGTACCTCCATAACTCTCAACCTTAACTAACCTCTAGGATCCTCTTACCCCCCTTAGACTTGAAATATTTTGTGTGTGTCACACTACCTCCACTATTATTTTATCCATCGTTACTAGATTCTTACCTAGACCTTTCTACCCTTTCCACTTGATGATTGTTATATCTCTACCCCGCCTTCCTTTGGGATCAAATAAATGACACCCTTGGAAATACTCTTAAGGGGAAATGCTACAATGATACCTCCGTGTGCTTGCGGAATTCATTCTGTGATCCAGTAGAACCATTAGCAAGCATTTCTGACACATCAGTTGGACATGTTTAGTTAATGGTGCGTAAGTAATACCAATAAGCATTTCTGGCACTATTGCTAGGGATGATTTGTTAGTATACCTTAGGAGCCGTCAACAAGCATTTCTGGCGCCATTGTCGGGGAAGGCAAATAGATATATAACATGACTAAGTGAATAGGATAGAACCCTGGGTAGGATTTTAGTAGGATAAACATTCTTTGTTTTAACATTTTTAATGTGAAAACATGGTAGTGTATGTCTGGTTTCCGCCTGCCGGAAAACTTTGTTGAATATCCCGAATCTCTTCTGAGAGACCGACCCCGTGTCGTTACTCCTCGGAAGATTCGAGCGGCAAGGCAAGCCAGCATTTCTGCACCAACAATCCAAACACCAATGGCTCAGAAGACCCTTCGTGAGTTCTCAGCTCCCTCTGCTAACAATGTGCCTATTGGGCCCACTGTTAACATGGGAGATGTGAACTTCGAGATCAAAAATGGCCTTATGACTATGGTGCAAGCCAACCCATTTTGTGGGAAGGCTAACGAGGATGCAAGTGCTCACCTGCAACAATTCCTCGAGATCTGCACCACTTTTAAGATCAAGGACGTGTCTTCGGATGCGGTCTGTCTGAGACTGTTCCCGTTCTCCCTCCTTGGGAGAGCGAACAGTGGCTCTACGCAAACCGAAGTGTTGTAGACACTTGGGAGAAATGTTCTACAACATTCCTTGCCAAATTCTTCCCGTTGGGCAAAACCAATGCCCTACGTGGAAGGATTTCCAGCTTTCAGCAAGAGCCCAAGGAATCTATTCCCAAGGCATGGGAAAGGCTTCAGGAGTACATCCTAGCCTGTCCCCACCATGGGATGGATGACTGGCTCCTTATTCAAAATTTCTATATTGGGCTGATCCCATCAGCTCGTGATCATTTGGATGCTGCTGCTGGAGGAGCCTTCTTCTCATTGACGGTGCCAAAAGATAAAGATCTTATTGAGAAGATGGTGTCCAACATGGGATGGAATGATGAGCGTCTCCATACCCGATAGCGAGGCATGCACACCTTAAAGGAGGTGGACATGATCACTGCAAAAATTGGACCTCCTAATGAAGAAAATAGATGTACAAGCCAGTGGTGAAGTGTCTGGCAATGCCTATGCCCTAGACTCTCACATCACGTGTGAAGTCTATGGCAACACGGTTCATATGGGCAATGATTGCCAAGAAACTCGTGAGGATGCCTTATACCTTGACAACAACGGAAATTTCAACAACAATGGCTATCGTCCAGGAGGTCAAGGGTGGGGTCAACAACGCCCATTCTTTCAAGGAGGGTATAACAACAATGGCAACCCTGAAAATCAGCCCAACTTGAGAGAACTTACCATTAGCCAGCTCAAGATCAACGATGCCCTATCCAAGAAGCTATCAGCTAATGACAAGACCCTGGAAAACATCAATGCAAAGATTGAAGGACTATCCTCAACATTCAAGAATCAACTGAGCTTCAACAAGATGCTGGAGACTCAGTTGGCACAACTTGCTGCAGTTGTCCCTCCATTTGAAAACAACAAAATTCCGGGGCAGCCAGAAGCCCAAGTGGAGAACGTCAGTGTAGTGGTTACAAGAGGAGGAAAGACCACTCGTGACCCACCATATCTCACACAAGAAAATAGGACAACTGAGCCTGAGAAGGAGGATGTCCCAAGTGAATTACTTGGTGAGAGAATGGCTAAACACTTTGAAGACACCAACTTATTGCCATTCCCTCACAGACAAAGGAAGCCAACAGTGGATGAGCAATTCAACCGTTTTGTTGAGATCATCCAAAAGATCCACATCAATGTGCCCTTGATTGATGTGATGCAAGTACCCACTTATGCTCGCTATCTCAAGGACATATTGAACAACAAACGGCCATTGCCCACCACTGAGGTTGTCAAGCTTACGGAAGACTGCAGTGCAGCCATCCTAAATAGGCTTCCTGAAAAGCAAAAGGACCCCGGATGTCCTACCATTTCATGCTCAATTGGGGCTCACCACTTTGACAAGGCACTTTGTTGTTTGGGAGAAAGTGTCAGTGTGATGCCCATGGTTGTGTTCAACCAGCTGAACTTCTCAGAGCTCACTCCAACACCAATGCAGCTACAACTGGCACACTCTTCAATCCGTTATCCAGCGGGTATTGCTGAAGACGTCCTGGTGAAGATCCGGAACTGCTTCATACCCATGGATTTTGTGGTGCTAGACATGGACACTGAGAAGGATACACCACTCATTCTTGGCGCCCATCCCTAAGCACTGCAAAAGCTCGCATAGATGTGGGAGCTGGAGAAATCCACTTCCATATCAATGGCAAGGAGGAAAGGTTTAACTTTTGGCCAAAATCAGAACAATGCTCCATGATTCGAATCAAGTATGGGCCGAATGATAAACACATCAGAGAGGTCGAAGTCACACCTCCAAAGGTGGACTCACTCATTGCATTCATGAGAAGATTAATCTACAAGGAGAATCCGTCGTTTCGACCACGCTGATATCCAAAGGCGACAAAATCATCTGGACCTTCCCGAAGGCCCAAGTCCACCAAGCCGCTAAAGAAGGAATGACGGAAGAAGAAAGTCAAGCCGTCCGAGCCCATCCCTCCGGGCCCGGATGTGAAATGAAGACGGAGGAATGTCCATCTCATTGGACGGTGGTGAGACCTACGCCAATAGGTTAAATTGGTAGTTATCCCACTTTATTTTTCTTTCTTTCTTTTTCCACCCCATTTGGATTTTTCCCATTGCATATTTCATTTTTCCTAGCAAGTTGAGAATCTTATATTCTCAACTATCATTTTTATTTATTTCTTTTCAAAAGATTTTTTTTGTTGGATTTGAAAAAAAAAATTTATTTGAAAAACAATTTTTTCTGAGTTGCACATATGGCATTTCACCAACATGCTAACTTTATAGCCGTTGGGGAGTCACTTGCCAAAAGGGGAACCAGGGGGGCCACCTGTCAGGTCGGCCGAACCCCCTGGTCGGCCGAACAGGGAATGGAGCCAATGTGACGCCCGGTTCCAAAAAAGAACCAAGCTAACGCATATGTGTGCCCAGGATGTTCATCACACATACACGAGTGCTTTCACAAAAGAGTATACAGAAAATTACCACAGAACAAGATTAATTAACCAAATTTTATCAAACAAACCATATTATCCTCGAATACAAGCTCTAATGAATATTAATGATAAGTTCAACTAATGCAGCGGAAATAAACTAAATAAGCAATCTAAACAGCTAGGCAGCATAAGCGATAGGGTATAGCGCAGCTCCAATCAACACCACAGGCAAGCTGACGGTAGACAGGGCCTAGAACTCTGCATTATCGCCGTTAAACTCCCAATCCTGACATGCAACTGTTGGGGGGGGGATTGCAAGAGTGAGTACATGTCGTACTCAGCAAGTGTGGAAAGTATGACATGTGGCAGATTCAAATGACGACAATAATAATGGCAAAGTGCTGAAAAGTACATTAAAACATTTGGAAAGCAATATATTATATGTATGTGAAGTAAACCCATCATAATCATAAGTAATATCATAATACCAGTTCATAATTCACCATCCTCATCCATAATTCCAGATTTCACCATTTGCCAATAACCATATTCAATACCATAAAATAATCCATAACCATAATACTGACCATAACCATAATACTAACCATAACCATCCCAAATCCCAATTTCCCTCTAATCATGGAAGTTGTCCAGGTGCTCATTACCGGGAGCACGGCTATCATGATAGTTTTAGACACACTCTGCAGAGGTTGTACCGCTTTACCCACGTGTTTGTGATTTCATCACCTTTCGATGACTAGAACCTCTATTATGCCGTCTCACACTTCCATTGGTGTGTGGCCAAGAGATCACAAAATAGCCTTTACAAAGGGATTACTAGCCTATTTAGACCCCACTGAGGTTTCACCGGTGGCGATGCCTCCAACTGAGCACATCTTCAACCAAGGGCCCCCTCTTGAGCCATTCGGATCCTAGGGTAGTCCCACCAATCATCAACAAACCCAATCCGACTACCCCTTCCCCGAGCATCCACAATGGTCCAAATAGCACTACCAAAGCCCTAATTAATCAGCTATGCCGCACCCATACATGGCCTCGTGGTGGCACTGTAGTCCTGGCTTATTCTCGCATGAACTGGTCCTTAGATCTAAAGCAAGCAAAACCACCATAACATCCAACCCATCCACGTACTGGGCTTGCTAAGATCACCCATTACCATATCATATTGACCAATTCATATTAACCAAAATATCATTAATGCATAATTAAATGTGTAGTATTGTTTTCCCATCCCAATTAATTAAGCGAAGCAAAAAGGTAAAAAGCCCATCCCGACTCTCTACCATAATTCCAGGTGACAAGGGTGGTTAAACAAAGCTAGTAAACTTCCTATCATAGGATTCCTATCCAATTGACACAAGCATGCAATTTTGCAAACAAAACATTTATTTTAAAACAAGATCAATATGCTTCAAGGACACTTGCCTTGCTCTTGCGGTTGATTAGGATCAAAGCCTTCAAACTCTTGGTGTTGTAGATCCTCCACGGCACTCTCTAGCGCAAATCCTTCTAATCCACACAATAAACATACAAGACAAGAAACACAATCAAAGAGTGCACAAATATTACTCAATATGTCATGACATGCATGATTGATGCAAATGCAAGGTAGAACTTGTTAATAGATTGCTTTTAATGATCACTAACTAGTTCTAATAGCTTTTAACAAGTTTATATAGGTTTGGAGTTGATTAGATCAAATTTTAGAATTAATTCAACACAATTTAACCAGGAAGATCGGACTAGTCCGCCAAGGATCGGACAAGTCTGCACCTTGCGAGATCAGCATATTGGGGTTTTCTAGATCGACGTAAATCTGGAGATTAGGTGTTGAATTCACATAAGGAAAAGATAATAGATGGTATACCAAGTGTTTAGGACTCCAATGAATCAAGAAACTTGGAGGTAACACTTGGATCTTGGTGATCTAGGGTTGGTGATGAACTTGGAGATGAATTGGTGATGAAGAACGAAAGCTTGGTGGAGATCTTGATCCTCTTTTGTTTCCTCCTCGTCTTCTTCTTGCTTGGGATCTTCTCCTCCCTCCTTGATGGTGGCTCTCCACAAACTAGGGTTTGGGTGGGTGGAAAAGTGTCAAATAGATGTCAAGCCAAGGGGTGGGGTTGTTTATATAGAGGTGGAGGCTAGGGTTAGATGGATTTCGAGTTTGAGATGAGTAGAGGCCGGTTTAGAGTCCCACATGGGCTCTAAAAGAGTTAGGCACGGCGTCCCTAGGCCCACTTAACGTGAAACCCAAGATTCAAGTCGTAAAACAAAAGATCAACTCGGAGTCGCGAAATATCGGACAAGTCCGGAAAGGACCGGACTAGTCTGAAGTCGTCCAGAGAGAAAATCGGACAAGTCTGGCCGAAAATCGGACAAGTCTGACTTTAGTCAGAGAGGAAAACGGAAAAGTCCGCTGGAACACCGGACTAGTCCAGAAAAGTCCAGGGACTTAGCAATTTTTCAAAGATTTTTGGAATATCGGACTAGTACGCACAAAATCGGACAAGTCCGAAAGTTCCCAGAGGCAAAATCGGACTAGTCCGTAGCAAAAACAGACAAGTCCGTTTTTAGTTAGAGAGAAATCGGACTAGTCCTCAGTAAAATCGGACCAGTCCGCACTTTCCTTCGTTTTAAGTGTGGTTTTGTTCCAAATCAATTTTAAATGCTCCAAATCAGTTTTAAACTCGTTCCTCTTTATGTGGGTTAATGTTAAACATGTATATGAGTGCATGCAAGGCTTGATGCATGAAACGAGGGTGTTACAAACCTACCCCCCTTAAAATGAATCTTGCCCTCGAGATTCGACGCGGAAGAGAAGAGATAGGGAAAGTCCTTCTTGATATCATCCTCCAATTCCCACGTCGCTTCTTTTTCTGTGTGGTGCTTCCATTGAACTTTACACCATCGAATCACCTTGTTCCTTGTGACCCTCTCCTTGGTTTCCAAGATTTTGATTGGTTGCTCAGCATAAGTCAAATCTTCCTCTAGTTCCAACTCTTCCATTGGCACTTGTTATTACTGTACTCTCAAACACTTCTTGAGCTGGGAAACATGAAAGACATCATGGACATCCGAAAGATGAGATGGCATCTCCAACTTATATGCTACTTCTTCTCTTTTGTCCAAAATTTTGAATGGTCCAATATAACAAGGTGCGAGCTTGCCCCTTATGTTAAACCTCTTATGACCTCTCATTGGTGACACCTTGAGGTAAACAAAATCTCCTATTTCAAAGGCTAATTTCCTTCTCCTGTTGTCCACATAGCCTTTTTGCCTTGATTGGGCAGCCCTCAAGTTTTCACGAATTATTTGGACTTGCTTTTCGGCTTCTTGTAACACATCCGGACCAAATACTTGAGTTTCTCCTACCTCATTCCAGAATAAAGGTGTCCTACACTTCCTCCCATAAAGCGCTTCATACGGTGACATCTTCAAACTTGCTTGGTAACTATTATTGTATGAAAATTCCGCATATGTCAAGCTTTTGTCCCAACTTTTCCCATGCTTTAAAGCACAAGCTCTTAACATGTCCTCTAAAATTTGATTGGTCCTCTCGGTTTGTCCATCAGTTTGAGGATGATATGCTGAACTAAAATTCAACCTCGTTCCCAAGGCTTCATGCAACTTTTGCCAAAATCTAGAGGTAAATTGAGAACCTCTATCCGAAACTATCTTCTTCGGTACTCCGTGTCAACACACAATATTCTCCATGTATATTTCGGCCAATCGTGCAGCTGTATATTTGGTCTTCACCGGGACAAAATGAGCTGACTTGGTTAAGCGATCCACAATTACCCAAATTGATTCATAAACGGACTGAGTACGTGGTAAACCAACTATGAAGTCCATTCCGATCTCTTCCCACTTCTATTCCAGAATCTTCAATGGTTGCAATAATCCAGCTGGCCTTTGATGTTCTGCCTTGACTCGTTGACACACATCACACAATGCCACATATTCAACTATGTCCTTCTTCATGCTATCCCACCAATTGCTAGTCTTCAAGTCTTTGTACATCTTCGTACAACCGGGATGAATTGAGTAAGGTGAGTCATGTGCCTCTTTTAATATCGTCTCCCAAATATGCTTCACATTAGGCACAACGATTCTCTTTCCAAGCCATAGGGTACCATGTTCATCCTCATCAAATCTGAATTCTCTCCCTTCCTCGGTCCTTTCCTTGATTTCCTTGATCTCTTCATCTGCGGTTTGTGCCTCTCGAATTTCTTGCTCTAAGGTTGGGTTTAAGTCCATCATCTCCATATCATTTACAAATCCGAGGTTCAACCTTTCAAACTCCTTACATAACTCAAATGGTAACTCTCGAACTGTGAGTTGATGACTTACTCCTTTTCTACTCAAAGCATCGGCCACTACATTGGCTTTTCTCGGATGATAGTTGATCCCCAAATCATAATCTTTGATGAGCTCCAACCATATTTGTTGCCTCAAGTTCAGATCCGTTTGTGTGAAAATATACTTCAAACTCTTATGATCCGTATACATTTCACACCTATGTCCAAGGATGTAGTGTCTCCAAATTTTCAATGCGTGTACCACGGTCGCGAGTTCCAAATCGTGCGTGGGGTAATTCTGCACAAGTTTCTTCAATTGTCTTGATGCATAGGCGACCACTTGACCTTCTTGCATCAATACACATCCAAGTCCTTGTCTCGAGGCGTCGCAATAAATATCAAAACTCTTGCTCACATCCGGCAGTACCAAAACTGGGGCTGTTGTCATCCTCTTCTTTAACTCCTCAAAACTGTTTTGACAAGCTTCAGTCCATTGGAACACCCTTCCCTTCATTAGCAATTCCGTCATAGGCTAGGCTATCTTGGAAAAGTCCTTGATGAACCTACGGTAATATCCAGCCATCCAAAGAAAACTCCTGATCTCCTTTACATTTTGTGGGGGCTCCAACTTCAACACGTCTCTCACTTTTCTGGGGTCAACCGATACTCCTCCTCCTGAGATGGTATGACCCAAAAATGGCACCTCTCTCAACCAAAACTGACACTTGTTGAGCTTGGCATACAATTGATGCTCTCTTAATTTCTGCAATGTAAGCCTCAAGTGTTCCTCATGTTCTTTCTCATCCTTCGAGTAGATCATAATGTCATCAATAAACACCACAACAAATCTATCCAAGTACTCCATGAAGACCTTATTCATGAGGTACATAAAGTACGCAGGCGCGTTTGTCAATCCAAATGACATGACGGTGTACTCATAAGATCCATACCGTGTCCTAAAAGCTGTTTTGGGTATGTCCGATGGTCTAATCTTCATTTGAAAATATCCTGACCTCAAATCAATCTTAGAGAAGACACAAGCACCCTTCATCTGATCAAACAAGTCTTCTATGCGTGGCAAGGTGTACTTGTTCTTGATTGTTACCTCGTTGAGAGATGGGTAATCTACACACATCCTTTGGGATCCATCCTTCTTGTCCACAAATAGAGCGGGCGCTCCCCAAGGCGAAGAGCTCGTGCGAATAAAACCTTTCTCTAGTTGCTCTTGAATTTGCTTCTTGAGCTCCGCTAATTCCATAGGAGGCATCCTATAAGGCCTCTTAGCTATAGGTGCAGTTCCAGGTATTAAATCAATAACAAACTCAATGTCTTGATCAGGTGGCATACCTGGCAACTCTTCCGCAAAAATATCCCAAAATTCACACACCACTGTAATCTCCTCAATTGCGGCACCGTCCATATGATTCAGCTCCAATTGCTTCGGTGCGGTTTGAGATGCTTCAAATTCTACGGCGATCCCTTCCTCATTGGTCAACTTCACCGTCTTCGTGGCACACTCAATAACTCCATTGTGCTTCCTCAACCAGTCCATACCAAGTATAATGTCCAATCCTTGAGAATCCAAAACAATGAGGTTGGCGGAGAAGTCTACCCCCTTATTCTAAGGCTTACTTTTGGACATACTATATTTGTCCTCATCTCTCCTCCAGGAGACTTAACCAATAGAGTAAACTTCATATGAGAGATAGGCAAACTATACTTGGCAACATACTTCGATGCAATGAATGAATGAATGCGATGCTCCAGAATCAAATAACATAGTCGCAGGGTTGGAGTTGACGAGAAACATACCAATGACCACGTCATCCGCTTGTTGAGCATCCCCCGTATAGACATGGTTCACATTACCATGAGCAAAATTCTGCTGTCCACAGTTCCCTTGTGGTTGTCCTCCATTTGGTCTTGGGTTTTGCCTTAGTGCATTGCTTCCTTGACCAAGGCCTGACTTAGGACATTGATGCGCAAAGTGTCCAGCTTCTCCACAAGTATAACACTTCTTAACTCCACCAGAATTATTGGGACGAGCTTGGTTTTGAACACTTGCAGCAGGAAAATTAGCACGAGGCGCATAAGGCATTGGAGTCCTAGTTGTTTGCATGACAGGGCGCTGCTGCACAAACTGAGTTGGGCGCGGTGCAAATCCAGGGCGTTGAGCAGGAATAGAGGAGTTGTAATAGGGCGCATTGGGTGGTGCAAGGCGAGGGTGCACATTACTTACTTGTTGCTGTCCTTGATATGGTGCCTTCCTCTTGTTGTCTTGCTCCATCTTACGAATCTTGTTCTCAACCACAATTGCTTTGTCCACAAGCTTCTAAAAATTTGCTTAGTCACAATTGAGCAATTGCACTTGTATTTCATTGTTCAAGCCCCTCATGAACAAGTATTGCTTCCGGTTGTCCCGACTCACATCCTCAGGTGCATACCTTGAGAGTTGAGTGAACTTATTGAGATACTCACTCACGCTTGATCTTCCTTGCCTTAAGTTCTCAAGTTCTTGCCTTTTCAAAATCATAACTCCTTCCGGCACATAATGAGAACGAAAACTCTCCTTGAATTCGGCCCAAGTAATCCTCTCTTGATTCTCGTGAGCATTGCAATAAGGATCCCACCAATCCGCAGCTGCTCCAACGAGTTTATGAGAAGCAAATAGCACCTTCTCCTGGTCATTGCATTGGACAATAGCTAAATTCTTCTCCACAGACTTGAGCCAATCATCCGCATCCATAGGGTTAGCAGCTTGAGAAAAGGTTGGCGGCCTAGTCCTCATAAACTCTCCCAACCGGTTATGAGGAGGCAGGGGTGGCGGTGGAGGCATGTGGGGCTGATTGTTGATGTTACCAGCCTGCAGCTGTCCCATAGTCTGTATCATGGTCTGCATGAGCTGGTTTTGCATGGCCAATAGCTGCTCAATGTTTATAGCTCCCTGAGTATATCCTTGTCCAATGTTGTTCTGAGGCACTCCATTGTTCTCCTTCTCATCATTGCCATCCCTCTGGTTGCGAGTCCTCACCATCTGGAGAAAAGCAATAGGTAAGAATTAGAAAACGTCCCCAACTATATGCATCAAGGGATATGAAACTAAACAGCTAGCTACACTAGCCTAGGTGGACATGGCAATGCTAAGGCATCCCAAATTCCTCTATTAAGCACACAAGCAAACAATATATATAGCAACAGCACACCAAGCAAAACACATCGATTCCTAAGTGCTCCTATGTGCTCTAAAGTGTCCATTCTATCTAGGCTGCATCCTACGGTCAACTTGTGGCTCTGATACCAATCTGTGATGCCCGGTTTCGAAAAAGAACCAAGCTAACGCATATGTGTGCCCAGGACATTCATCACACATACACGAGTGCATTTACAAAAGAGTATACAGAAAATTACCACAGAACAAGATTAATTAACCAAATTTTATTAAACAAACCATATTATCCTCGAATACAAGCTCTAATGAATATTAATGACAAGTTCAACTAATGCAACGGAAATAAACTAAATAAGCAATCTAAACAGCTAGGCAGCATAAGCGATAGGGTATAACACAGCTCCAATCAATACCACAGGCATGCTGACGGTAGACACGGCCTAGAACTCCGCATTATCGTCGTTAAACTCCCAATCTGACCTGCAACTGTTGGGGGGGGGATTGCAAGAGTGAGTACATGTCGTACTCAGCAAGTGTGGAAAGTATGACATGTGGCTGATTCAAATGATGACAATAATAATGGCAAAGTGCTAAAAAGTATATTAAAACATTTGGAAAGCAATATATTATATATATGTGAAGTAAACCCATCATAATCATAAGTAATATCATAATACCAGTCCATAATTCACCATCCTCATCCATAATTCCAGATTTCACCATTTGCCAATAACCATATTCAATATCAGAAATTAATCCATAACCATAATACTGACTATAACCATAATACTGACCATAATCATCCCAAATCCCAATTTCCCTCTAATCATGGAAGTTGTCCAAGTGCTCATAACCGGGAGCACGGCTATCATGATAGTTTTAGACACACTCTGCAGAGGTTGTACCGCTTTACCCACGTGTTTGTGATTTCATCACCTTTCAATGACTAGAACCTCTATTATGCCGTCTCACACTTCCATCGGTGTGTGGCCAAGAGATCACAAAATAGCCTTTACAAAGGGATTACTAGCCTATTTAGACCCCACTGAGGTTTCACCGGTGGCGATGCCTCCAACTGAGCACATCTTCAACCAAGGGCCCCCTCTTGAGCCATTCGGATCCCAGGGTAGTCCCACCAATCATCAACAAGCCCAATCCGACTACCCCTTCCCCGAGCATCCACAATGGTCCAAATAGCACTAGCAAAGCCCTAATTAATCAGCTACGCCGCACTCATACTTGGCCTCGTGTTGGCACTGTAGTCCTGACTTATTCTCGCATGAACCGGTCCTTAGATCTAAAGCAAGCAAAACCACCATAACATCCAACCCATCCACGTACTGGGCTTGCTTAGATCACCCATTACCATATCATATTGACCAGTTCATATTAACCAAAATATCATTAATGCATAATTAAATGTGTAGTATTGTTTTCCCATCCCAATTAATTAAGCGAAGCAAAAAGGTAAAAAGCCCATCCCGACTCTCTACCATAATTCCAGGTGACAAGGGTGGTTAAACAAAGCTAGTAAACTTCCTATCATAGGATTCCCATCCAATTGACACAAGCATGCAATTTTGCAAACAAAACATTTATTTTAAAACAGGATCAATATGCTTCAAGGACACTTGCCTTGCTCTTGCGGTTGATTAGGATCAAAGCCTTCAAACTCTTCGTGTTGTAGATCCTCCATGGCACTCTCTAGCACAAATTCGTCTAATCCACACAATAAACATACAAGACAAGAAACACAATCAAAGAGTGCACAAATATTACTCAATATGTCATGACATGCATGATTGATGCAAATGCAAGGTAGAACTTGTTAATAGATTGCCTTTAATGATCACTAACTAGTTCTAATAGCTTTTAACAAGTTTATACAGGTTTGGAGTTGATTAGATCAAATTTTAGAATTAATTCAACACAATTTAACCAGGAAGATCGGACTAGTCCGCCAGGGACCGGACAAGTCCGCACCTTACGAGATCAGCAGATTAGGGTTTTCTAGATCGACGTAAATCTGGAGATTAGGTGTTGAATTCACGTAAGGAAAAGATAATAGAAGGTATACCAGGTGTTTAGGACTCCAATGAATCAAGAAACTTGGAGGTAACACTTGGATCTTGGTGATCTAGGGTTGGTGATGAACTTGGACATGAATTGGTGATGAAGAACGAAAGCTTGGTGGAGATCTTGATCCTCTTTCGTTTCCTCCTCTTCTTCTTCTTGCTTGGGATCTTCTCCTCCCTCCTTGATGGTGGCTCTCCATGAACTAGGGTTTGGGTGGGTGGAAAAGTGACAAATAGATGTCAAGCCAAGGGGTGGGGTTGTTTATATAGAGGTGGAGGCTAGGGTTAGATGGATTTCGAGTTTGAGATGAGTAGAGGCCGGTTTAGAGTCCCACATGGGCTCTAAAAGAGTTAGGCACGACGTCCCTAGGCCCACTTAATGTGAAACCCAATATTCAAGTCGTAAAACAAAAGATCAACTCGGAGTCGCGAAATATCGGACAAGTCCGGAAAGGACCGGACTAGTCCGAAGTCGTCGAGAGAGAAAATCGAACAAGTCTGGCCAAAAATCGGACAAGTCCGACTTTAGTCAGAGAGGAAAACAGACAAGTCCGCTGGAACACCGGACTAGTCCGGAAAAGTGCAGGGATATCAGACTATCGGACTAGTACGCACAAAATCGGACAAGTCCAAAAGTTCCTAGAGGCAAAATCGGACTAGTTCGTAGCAAAAACGGACAAGTCCATTTTTAGTCAGAGAGAAATCAGACTAGTCCTCAGTAAAATTGGACTAGTCCGCACTTTCCTACGTTTTAAGTGCGGTTTTGTTTCAAATCAATTTTAAATGCTCCAAATCAATTTTAAACTCGTTCCTCTTTATGTGGGTTAATGTTAAACATGTATATGAGTGCATGCAAGGCATGATGCATGAAAATGAGGGTGTTACAGCCAAATTGGCTCCCCTTCCTCCAACGGTTATATTTTGAACCCCAAGTGACCTTCGGAGGGTGCACCCTATAAATTGTGGCTAGGAGGAGCACTTCTCTTCACACATCACATCATTCTACACCTCCCCAAGTCACTCTCCATCTCACCTTGTTTTTCTTGCTCTTCATTGCAACACTCTTGCTCAAATCCATCCCCAAAAAGATTTTCTTTTGTTTGCATTTGCATTTTACACTCAAACTTTCAAGAGGAGAAAATTCGTTGAGAGTTTTGTTTTCCAAACATCTCTTCTTTTCGAATTTTCTCGCCTTGTTTTGTTCTTACTTGTTGAACTCAAAAAGACATGAAGAGGTTGTTTGGAAAGAGGAAGGAGGCTGCAAGCTCAAGCCATGGTGAAGGTTCTAGTGCACGCCTCTCTTCCATGGGTACAAGCCCAAGGAGGAGAAGTGTGTGTGAGGACACTCCCATGGAAGAGAGAAGCAACCCACACCAACTTCTTCATGACAATGACCTCGACATATGAAGCGAATTTGAAGATCAATCACGCAGGCTTCTCCAAGATCGTGTGTTCCGCCACACCAAGGCTTATGATCTACATTTGATCTCCAAAATAGGTATGGACTCTGAATTTCTTTCCATTTGGCATGCAATTGGATTTGATGACTTTGCTCACATAGAGGAGAAAGGTTCACGCCTTCTCACTATCCAATGCCTTTGCACGCTAAGAATAGGATTTGATGGTATTTATTTTAGATTATTTCAAAAAGAATACAACATCCTATGGAAAGAATTAGGTAGCATCCTAGGCTTCCATAAACGGTGTTTGCTAGATTTAGACAATTTGCCTAAGTTTAACAAACAAAGTTTTTGGTATGTGCTAACTAGTGAGGTCACATGTAGGGCTCCTAGGAATAGCCACATCCAAAACCCTACCTTACGCTTCATGCAAAGATGGGTGGCTATGACTATGTTCCCTAGGGGAGATGTTAGGGTTGCGCGAGATGATGAATTGAAAATTTTTTTTGCCATGACTAAAAAGATAAAAGTTGCTCCAGTCAAAGCCATGATGACACAATGGTTAGATTACATTTCAAAATCAGGACCAATTGAATGCACTTCATTGATTACTCATATTGCTAATAGGGTAGGAGCACTTAAATACTCTTCATTTGAATATATTGAAACTGAAAGAGAATTAATTGATGAAGACTATTAGTGCAAGGACATACCCTTAAGCATGATCAAGATGGGTCCTTGATATTTTTCTATCCCGGCTTTGTCAATGAAATTCAGTTACCTAACCTGGATTTTCATTTGTACAAATGCCGGAAGCTAACCATTAATCTTCTTCCCCTTGAGGAAGCAAGGAGAAGTAGTTTCTCTGACAGAGTAACAAGGAATCGTACGAGGGCTGCATCCACAGGCATGCCACCGATAATCTCTCCGTTCTATGAATACCAAGAGGAAGAGAACCCAACGGGTTATGCGCCCCGATGGACTCAACCTTCGACGTATGAGACTGGAGGATCATCTTGGCAAGAATGGCAAAGGGATCAACCCTTATCCTCTTCAAGCTCTAGCAGCTTGCCCCCAACGTCCATGAGAGGACGTCGTTCCTTTTCGACCAGAAGTCATCATGACTATAGCCAAGGAATGATCGGCCTCACTAGACGTATGGGAGAACTTGAAGTGAGAACGGGTGACATCTACAGCACACTCCAAGAGCATGTTCAAGGTACCCAGGATTGGCAACAACACATGGATGCTCAATTCACCAACTTCAACACGGTGCTACAACAACAACAAGCCGATCTTACAGCGTACTTCTGTCATCAAGGGTTCAACCCTTATCACGGAGGTAGTTGAAGAACAAGCTTGGGGGAGGACCCCCACTTGAGGTAACATGTATCACATTCCTTGCATATTTGTTTTCCATCCATCCATCATCCACCTTGCATTTAAAAAAATATATATAGGTTAGATTTGCTTTCATGAAATAAAGATGTGCAGTAAGAATGATTTAGAATTCACATAGATGAAATGGTGAATAGTTGCTCTGTTTTATTTTCCTAAGTCTCTAGCTTACAATTTGCTACTCTCTGAATATTGCTTTCATTGGTTTGAAATACTTTTACCTTAATTTGGAAGTTGTGGGTAGCAAAAGCTTGATCTAATTCTAGGTTGTTGCAAGACTAGAATTGGTAATAGGGCTACTAGTCCTAGTTTGAAAGTAAAACATAGACTTCCGGGGAAATTATAAAAAGATTTAAGTTTCCCTCAATTGATTGGAAATACCTACCAAAGCCATATGATATTCATACATAGACAAAACCTTATGCATATGCTATTTGCTTTCACATTGAGCCTAGTCAAACTAGTATAGTCCTATGTGAGAAATCATTCAACTCTTTTTGAATTCAAGACTTCACTTGCACATGCTATACTTCTACAATAGAAGTAAGCAAAACATCCATCATATCCACCATACCACAATAAAAATAGAAACTCCATGTTATTCATGTTTAGCACTCTCTTCAAAATTCATTACAAATAAAGGGAGTAGAAGACATGGCTACAAAATGAAAAAAAAAGAGAAGCATGCTTACATCATAAGCATGAGAAAAAAAAGTAGCCATGTTTCATCCCTGCAAAATAAAGAGAGATTATACCAAAAAGGAGTTATCTCAAGTATCCACATCCACTTCCACTCCATCACACATGCACTAGTCTTGAATCAAAAAGTTTTGAATTAAATTCTCCTAAGGCTTACTCTTTTGACTTAGCAATATATGTGATGCAAATATGCCTACCCACTTTTCTTACCAAGCTCCACATACAAGCCATATTCAATGAGTAGGAATAGTAGAGGCACAATGCTTTGGTAAGGAAATATTTCCACTATCCACAAAGGAGTGATTGAGAGAATCAAATTGAGGTACTTAATATCTAAATTGAATTCTCTGGGATTTAAGTGGAACTTGATTTCTAGGCTATGTTTGCTCCATTGGCTATTCTACCTTTCAACTACTCATGAATATGAGAAAGCATAAGCCCCATGATAACTTAAGAAAGGTAGAGAATCATAGCCAATTTCTGCAATACTAGATAGAGTATCTTGTTGTGCATTAGATACCTTTGAAAATAAGACATTGTAGCAACTCCTGATCATCAGCCTAAAGTCTTGACTTTGCTCGGGACGAGCAAAAGATAAGCTTGGGAGAGTTTGTTGACGGCTGTTATATACCAATTTTATCCGTCAACTTAACTCAATTATGTGAAGGATTTGACATTTCTTGCACACATCACCTTTCTATCTAACCCAATTCCACTTGGACTTGGAGAAATATGTGTATGCAACATTTTATGCTGGAAATGAGGAAATGTAGAGGGACAAATCCTATAAAATATCATCCCAGCCAATCAGGCGACGACACGTGGCATCCCATGGATCAAATGGCCCACAAACAGAAGTATCCGAGGAGATCCAACGGTGTATCACCCATATACATCAATGGGACCCACCTGGCAACCACCTGGAGAAAGCACACGAGAATTGGTGCAATGACTAGGTCGGCCGAACCAGGGGGTCGGTCGACCTGGTCTCTGCACCAAACTCGGTCAGCCTCCACGTGTTGGCTCCTTCTGGCTTTCTGGAGTCAATGGTGACTGATTCGTGCACTTTTGGTGACAGGAACCGACCTCAACACTAGTATAAATAGGACCCCCTACCCCTCACTTCAACACACACCACTTGAGCTTCATCTCTATTGTATACACTATCATCCATAGTCTTAGAGGAGTTAGGTTGTAGAGAGGAGAGTCTCTAGTCCCAAGTCCAAATTGGGAAAGGAGTAAGGAGTCTCTCTCTTCCCAATCCTACATTGGGAAAGGTATGGCTCATGTATTCTTTCTTGTATTTGTGACTTTATGCATAATAAAGATAGTACCTTTAGTCTCTACTTATACATATACTTGGGCAAAGCGTTTCTTGTTTGACTGTGGAGTCCATGAATGTGGAAGGTATAGCTTCTATGACTATTTCATCATGAACATATCTCATTATCATAGAACCTATAGACCCCCACTATAGTCTAGTTAATTATAACATAACTAGGTTAGTATGGATAATTATGTTGTGTATCAACATTGGTTCAATGATGATTCAATTCATTGCCCTAGGATGGATTGTGCCTAGGCTCTTAAGGTAATTACTTAATATGCTAGCATGGTGCTAAGATAGCTAAGTAGCATTGGATGTCTCATAGACCCACAAATCGAAGAGATAGGCAGTAGGTGGTGACAGCCATATCTATCCTTTGTAATCCTCCACATTTGGCTATGCCATAGGCTCTTGGCCTGTTAGGCGGGAGTCGCCCTAGTATTGCTAGGGGTAAGCCCGTGCCCGATGTGTTGAACCACATAACATAAGTATTCACTATTGATCTAGCTTATGGATAATTAGTTTAGACTATGTATATATACAATAGAGCATAGTAGGAGTACCTCCATAACTCTCAACCTTAACTAACCTCTAGGATCCTCTTACCCCACTTAGACTTGAAAGCTTTTGTGTGTGTCACACTACCTCCACTATTATTTTATCCATCCTTACTAGATTCTTACCTAGACCTTTCTACCCTTTTCACTTGATGATTGTTATATCTCTACCCCGCCTTCCTTTGGGATCAAATAAATGACACCCTTGGGAATACTCTTAAGGGGAAATGCTACAATGATACCTCCGTGCGCTTGCGGAATTCACTCTGTGATCCAATAGAACCATTAACAAGCATTTCTGACACATCAGTTGGACATGTTTAGTTAATGGTGCGTAAGTAATACCAATAAGCATTTATGGCACTATTGCCAGGGATGATTTGTTAGTATACCTTAGGAGCCATCAACAAAAGGTAAGTATTAAAATAAGAGGAGTAGAATTCCTCGTTAACCTCATTGATTTGGATTTACAAGGATTGGACAAGAGGTGATGTTCCTGGCTCAGGAGTTGACTGACGAGGACGTAGGTGTTCTAAGGGAGGTGGATTGTCTACAGAAGCACGATGGAGTAATTCAGTGTGCACCCAAGACCGTGCAATTGACAAATGATGAGGGAGTCAACCTTGAAATTAATGCATCACGGTAAACATCAAAGGACATAAGAGAACATATTTGGCAACATAATCAGCAATGCGTTCAAAGACTTGCTTTATGTGATGTGTGTCAACGAGTTAAGGCTGAACACCAAAGGCGAACTGGACTGTTGCATCCATTGAATATCTTGAAGTGGAAGTGGGAAGAAGCTGGTATGGATTTCATAGTTGGTTTACCTCGCACTTCAACAGGATATGATTCAATATGGGTTATTGTGGATTAGTTGACAAAATCAGCTCATTTCATCCTTGTCAAGACTACCTATAGTGGAGCAAAGTTGGCAGAGTTGTATATGGAAATAATAGTGTGCTTACACGGAGTGCCAAAGAAAATAGTGTCCAATAGAGGTTCTCAATTTACCTCAAGGTTCTGGCAAAATCTGCACGAGTCTATGGGAACTTAACTGAATTTTAGTGTTGCGTATCATCCTCAAACGGATGGGCACACATATGAGTCACACTTGGTTCATTTTAGGAATCGGGTGTCACAAAGTGGTATCAGAGCCGCAATTGACTGTAGGACGCAGCCTAAAAAGAATGGACATTTTAGAGCACATAGGAGCACCCAGGATTAGTCGAGGTTTGTTTGGTGTGCTGATTTTCCATATAATGTTTGCTTGTGTGCTTGTGTGCTTAGTAGAGTATTGTGGAATGCTTTAGCGCTTGCCACATCCATATAGGTTTACAAAGGTAGTTGCTTAGTTTCATACTCCTTGATGCATATAGTTGGGGATTCATTTTATCCCTCTTTCCTATCTCGCTCAACCTCTACCATGATGGAAGAGGGACACAACTGGAGGATTCACTATTTCAGACGAAGCTATATGGAAGATGAGAACAAAGATAGTATGTCCAAAAGTAAGTCTTAAAATAAGGGGGGTAGAATTCCTCGCTAACATCATTAATTTGGATTCACAAGGATTGGACAAGAGGGGATGTTCGTGGATTGGGAGTTGACCGACGAGGACGACAATGTTCTAAGGAAGGTGGATTGGCTACAGAAGCACAATGGAGTAATTCAGTGTGCCCCCAAGACCGTGCTATTGACAAATGATGAGGTAGTCAACCTTCAAAATTAATGCATCACAGTAAACATCGAAGAACAAAATATAACATATTCAGCAACATATTCGACAACATAATCAGCAACGTGTTCAACAATGTGTTCCAGGACTTGTTTTATGTGATGTGTGCCAATGAGTGAACGTTGAAGACCAAAGGACAGCTGGACTGCTGCAGCCATTGAAGATCTCGGATTGGAAGTGGGAAAAAGTTGGTATGGGTTTCGTAGTTGGTTTACCTCGCACATCAGCGGGATATGATTCAATATGTGTTATTGTGGACCGGTTAATGAAATTAGCTCGTTTCATCCCTGTGAAGACTACCTATAGTGGAGCAAAGTTGACAGAATTGTATATGGGAAGAAGTGTGTGCTTACATGGAGTGCCAAAGAAAATAGTGTCCGATAGAGATCCTCAATCTACCTCAAGGTTATGGAAAAAGCTGCACATGTTTATGGGAACTCAATTGAATTTTAGATTTGCATATCACCCTCAAACGGATGGGCACACATATGCATTGCACTTGGCTCATTTTCGGAACAGGGTGTCACACAACACCTCGAAGCTGGCGGTCCCAGTGGCCCTATTACTATGGTATCCAGCAAGGATCGTAGGCGCCACATGAAGCTCCGAGCAACCAGGTGCGCAAGATCCAGAAGCTCAAGTTAGTCCTTATGTGTGGATCTCGGAGGTCCAGGACTACTTGAAGGACATAATCCTTCCTGAAGACATTGTATCTATTGAATGGATTGTCCGGATGGCTAAAAGATACACGTTGATTGAAGGGGATCTCCAGTAACGTGGCACCAATGGAATCCTATTGCAGTGCATTTCTCGAGAAGAAGGTTGTGAGATCCTCACAGAGATCCATGGAGGCGAGTGTGGCAATCACGCATCATCTCGCACACTGGTCGGTAAGGCCTTTCTGGATGGTTTTTACTAGCCTACAACTCTCCAAGATGCAGTCGAGCTGGTGAAAGAAATGTGAAGCGTGCCAGTTTCACGCAAAGCAGATCCACACACTGGCGCAGTCACTGTAGATGATTCCTCCCTCGTGGACATTCACTGTGTGGGGGATGGATATTATGGAACCTTTATCAAAAGCCGTCGGAGGGTAACAGTTCTTATATGTCACCTTTTACAAGTTCACAAAGTGGTCGGAAATAGCTCCAGTTGTGACTATCAATAAGCAATCACCTATCAAGGTCTTGAAGTCTATAGTCTGCAGATTTGGAGTCCCGAACAGAGGCATCACTAACAACAAGACCTAATTCACAAGTGCAGCCTTCCAAGAGTATTGCAAAGACCCCGACATCAACGTCAGCTATGCATCAGTAGCTCACTCGACAAGCAATGTCCAGGCAAAGAGAGCAAATGTTGAGATTCTCAAGGGACTCAAGACTCGCATCTATGAGCGCTTGAAAAAGCATGGTGCCAACTGACTTGAGGAGCTTCCGTCCGCACTGTGGGCGAGCTGGACAACACCCAGCCGGGCTACTGGAGAGACACTCTTCTTTCTGGTGTATGAAGTCGAAGTAGTCCTTCCTCCGGATATCGCCATGAGTTCTCTCCGAGTCTGGACCTGCGACGAAGCTGCGCAGGATCATCTCCAGGATGATGACAAGGACCTCATCGACGAGGCAAGGTGTCGAGCAGGTGTCTGAAATGCGCGATATCGCCAGGCGCTCTGGTGCTATCATCAAAGGCTTGTGCGCACTCAGCAGCTTGAACAAGGCGATCTGGTGTTGCCGCAAATACTCTCTCGAGAAGGAGCAAACAAACTCTCCCCCGGCTTGGAGGGTCCTTTCCGAGTCATCAAAGTTTCCCGTCCCGGATGCGTTCGCTTGGCAACAGAGGATGAGACGCCCCTTCTCAACCCATGGAATATAGAGCATCACCGTAAGTTCTACACTTAGCACGGAGGTGAATCTGTTTTTGTATAGTATTTCATAGAGTCTATGAACAGAGTCGGGTTGGTCCAAGATGTATAGCAGACTTAACTTGGTACTATACTTTAAGTGTTTCCTTGCCTCCTCTGTTATTCGGACCTATTATGAAATACAATTACATGAAAATAGACTCTACGTGCATTTACTTTGCCCTTGCTCTTATTTAATTTCCTCTTTACATTCTTGCAAATAGTGAAGCTATGCAATCTGTTTGAAAATTTGTTTCTAAGAATTCATGTGATACATATTCAGTTATTATCGGTAGTCTTTTTCGCGATCTAGTGTTCGCTGAATGGCTTACTCGCATGAAAACCAATGCTAATGGCAGGTACGGAGTCGGCTATAGACTTAGCCTGGTCCAACACCCTAAGTCCACCACTTTACCTATTCTGGTGTTGTGTCAAGGTAAGGCGGGTTTGGGAAGCACACGAATCTATAAAAGTACAACCAATATACTAAGTATTATCATGTTGAAATGATTAGGACCCATAATTCAAGGAAGGATAGTAAGCCACAAGTAAACTAGCAAGGAGAAGCACTTTTACTATTTTTCTTGTCTCTCATGTGAAAGACAAATGATTTTCACGCTCGTTTTGGAAGTTTTGACGTCCCCAGGGGGCCCATCATCAACATTTCACATGTTGATGATGGGCACCACAGGAGCATCCAACTCCGGCACCACTCAGGGGGCCCGAAGTCGATGTTTTGCATGTTGATGATGGGCTCCACTAGAGCATCTAGCTCTGGTACCACCCAGGGGCCTAGCATCGATGTTTCACACATTGATGACGGGCGCCACGAGAGCATCCAGCTCTGGTCCCACTCAAGGGGCCTGACATCGATGTTTCGCACATCTATGTTGGGCGCCACCAGAGCATTTAGCTCCGACTCCACCTTGGGGGCCCGCCGTCGATGTTTCACACATTGATGATGGTCGAAGTACCTAGCTCTGACGCCTCCCAGGGGGCCCACCGTTGATGTTCTGTACGTTGGCAAGGGGTTCTTTAAGCTCTCAGAGGCCAAGCTCGGAGCTCGGAGCTAACACAAATACTTGAAGACATTGCCGATCTCTAGATGGTATATGCCCTCAATCAATTGAGCATATCTACCAGGGGGCCAATAAGAGTATGACAATGACACAGTCATGACAAAAACTAAAGTTCGAGAAGGTTTCATTCATTCAAATTTCAAGTCTTTACAAGCTGAGGGTACAAAAGGAAAATGAGGTCTTAGCTACTCATTGGAGTTGCATTGGGACCACGCAGCGACCTTCCGGCAACTTTTTGTACACATGCTTTGGCAGCCTCCTCCGTCTCTGCAACGGGCCCTTCAAGAACTGGAGCTAGCGACATTGAGGGGTCCCGGCTGAGGAAACAAGCCAGCACATACTCTGCGACTAACTTGGCTAGGGTTTTCCCCTCAGTCTCAAGCTGGTCACTGATGACGTCTTCCAGAATCCCCAACTTGGCTCCAGTTGAGTTCAGGGATATCAAGGTTTGACCCACTTCTGGCTCTAGGTCAACTAGTCAAGCTGGACTAAATCCCAAAGACACCAACACATTTTCTGCTTGCCCAATGAAGTCCCAGATCTGCTTGGCTTCGACTTTCTGCATGGTCTGGAGCTCCTCCAGAGACATCCTAGTGGATGTTAGCTCCGCAAAACTTTCCTTCGAGAATCACTCGACCTCCTTGGCGTGCTGCTGCATCCGCTCAGCTAGCATTCTATCTTATTGTGCAACTTGTTTCTCGCGGAGGTTTAGGCGGTGCTTCTTTGCTACTGTTGATGGCTACTAACATCACAGATCATCTCTAGTAACAGATGAGGTCCGCAAGCGCACGAAAACTATCGTGTAGCATTTCACCCAAGAGTATTCCCAAGGGTATCATTTTTATCCCAAAGGACGACACTAGAGTAAAGTAAACACTATTCTTGTGATCAATCGATGGGATACTAATCAATTATCAATATAGGGGTAAGTTGATAATATATGGGTAGTGTGACACACACCTGAGCAATCTATTCTAAAGGGTAAATAGGTCCTAATGGAAATTAGACTAAGAGTTGGGGAGTTGCTCCAAAGTGCTTCTAATATACATATACATAGCCTAGGTTAGATACTAATGAGCATGCCAATGTTGAATACTTATGCTAAGTTGGTTAACATATCGGGCACGGGTTTACCCCTAGCAATTCAAGGACGACTCCCGCCAAGAGCCTGTGGCATAGCCGAACGTGGAGGATTACAAAGGACAGATAGGGTTGTCATTACCTACTACCTACCTCTTCAATCCGTGGGTCTACGAGACATCCAACAATACTTAATTACCCTAGCACCATGCTAGCATATTAAGTAAATACCTTAGGAGCCATGGGACAAGCCGTCCTAAGGCAATGACTGATGTAAACATCATTGAACCAATGTTGAGACATAGCATAAGTTATTCATATTAACATGATCATATCATAACTACTTAGACTATAGTGGGGTTTTATAGTGTTTATGATGATAGTATAATGACATTAAGTCATGATCCTAAAGACTATTCCTACCACATACATAGAATCCACAATCAAACAAGAAACGCTTCATCCAAGTATATTAATAAAAGAAGACTAAAGATAATATCTTTATTATGCATAAAGTCACAAATATAAGAAAAGATACATGAGCCATACCTTTGCCAACTTGGACTTGGGACTAGAGGCTCTCCTCTCTATAGCCTAACTCTACTAAGGACTAAGCGAACTAGTGTATACAATAGAATGATGCTCAAGTGGTGTGTGCTGAAGTGAGGGGGTCCTATTTATAGCTTGGAGAAGGGTCGATTCTGGCCACCAAAAGCGCGCGAACCAGTCACCACTTAATTCTTTAAGACGGGAGGAGCCAAAACGTGGAAGCTGACCGAGTTTAGAGGAAAGACCAGGTCGGCCGACTAGGGAGGTCGGCCGACCTGTAAGTCCTTCAAACAGTCTGTACTTTCTTGGGGTGACTTCTAGGTGGGTCCCATCCCTTGATATGGGTGCTACACTATTGGATGGCCTCGGATACTTCTGTTTGTGGGACATTTGATCCATGTGGTGCCACATGTCGGCGCTTGATGGGCTGGAATGATATTTTATAGGATCCATCCCATTATTTTACTTCATTTATGTATAAAATACCTGCATGCACCAATTTCTCCAAGTACAAGTGGAAATAGGATAAATAGAAAGGTGATGTGTGGAAGAAATGATATTTCCTTCACATAATTGAATTATATTGATGGGTGAAATTGGTATATAACAGTTGTCAGCAGGTGCCAGGTCCTTCTCCTCTGCCGTCACCTTGTCTTCCCTCGTAGAGACATCAAGCTCTCGTTTGAAGACTCCTTCTCTAGCCAGTCACAGTTGGTGCTTTTCTTGCTCGCACCGGGATTTTAACTTCTCAACACGGTCAGCCAAGTCCTGCTCACCGTGCTACAATTTTTGAGAGATCTCAACATCTCTCTTATTCATCTCTTGCTCCCTATTGTTGATAGCCTCCTATCGCTTGAGGAGCTCATCCCTCAGCTTGGCTAGGCTTACAAAGAGAGCATCCGCCAAATTGTTGGCTTCTGTCACTTTGTCATAGATTTTGCGAGTCTTCTCACCTAGAGATTTGTTGGCAACTTGCTTGTCATCTAGTAACTTGTCCATCAGCTTCAGCCGTGTCTTCTCGGTTGCAAGCAAGTCTCTCAAGTCGGCCAAGTGAGTCTATGTCAACTTCGTGTTGAAGTTGAGAAGCTTCCGCCACCGCCATAGAGTTTCCCATTCTGCTTCCAGAGCACCACGTTCGTAGTCGAAGCCGAGTTCAACTTGGCAAAGGCTTGAGCAAGCGTATTCAATCGAGAGCGATAGGGGGATCGACTCTGGACCTTCCTGTAAATCTACTGGAGCCCCCATAGCCTCCGGGACAGCCGTTGGATCCCATGGCACAAGCATGGACTTCAAGAAGTCTTCATCAGCTGCACCAAACTCCGGGAAGTCGTCTTCCTCAGGCGCATATGTCGAAGCACCCAAAGCCGATTCTCCAAGCGCAAGCTCCAGAGATGCCGGTGCTACTGTAGCCTGCTCTGGTGTTGGCGCAACTTCTTCTACATGGTCCGGTGCAACCGCGACACCTCTGGCTGCTAGCGCCGAGGTCATCTTAGCGTCAGCTAAATCCAGAATCATCGTACTGCCTACCATGACCACACGAGGAGTCACGACATCAACCGGCGCTTTGGCTGGCATGGTCTCTTCGACAGCAACGCTGGCCTGGCTGGTTAGTGGTGTAGGAGCAACAGCTGGCCTCGACACTCTAGAAATAGAGGAAATGCAAATTCAACAAAAAGCAAGAAGTGAAAGAGAAAACAGGTTTCTAGTGCCAATTCTTACCTAGGGCTGCTGCAGCTCCAACTAGCATCGACCCTCTTTCTCGGGCGATCGAAGTCACCTGAACCCACTGCCGCCGGTGAGGCAGATAGTCCAGACTTCGCCCCGGGAGTCTTCGAAGTAGTCAACGGTGTCACACAGCTGGGACCTTCGGAGTAGACGCTGCTCCACTTGCCGCTGTCGGAGCTACCATCAGAGAAGATATTCCGGACCTGGTGCCCACCGTTGGCACCAAGATCGAAGGTGAAGACTTGCCGGACCCAGTTCCCATGATTGGCTCTAAGACTGAAGATGATGATTTCCCGGACCTAGAGCTCATCTTGGGCACCGGGACCGAAGATGCCGTTCCAGGAGGTACAACCACCATGGACCTCAGGGTCAGGCGCGACATCGATGATAATAACGCTTCCGTCAGAGCTTCTTTGATAGAGCTACCGTCAGCTCGCATCAACTTCCTATTCCGATCGGAGGAATCCACAAGCTCTCCCCCCTTGCCCCAACTTGAGTCAGATTTCTTCCCTTTGCTCGGCTCTGCAACAACCTTACCATTGCCACCGATAGAGGCAGCTTCAGATCTGTATTGTGTGTTGGGCATTACTCCTCTGCTGCACTACAAGACCAGTGTCATCAAGGATTGGCATCTTATTTTGCAACTGCCTCTTGAACTCTGGCCCTGCAGACAGTGGTAGGAACTCTGATGGAGGCACAAGGTCATCTCTTGAGACAGAACCGCTATACAACTTCTGTAGTTGAAATCGCAGAGCCTCACCGAAGTCGATTCCGAGGCCAACTTCGATCCGGTAGAAGTCCATCTCTCTGCTGTAATTCCAAGATGGAAATTCCTACTGCTTAAGTGGTGCCCAACGGATGGACAAGAAGTCGCCAAACACCATCAGAGACATCAACCCTCCATCGAATAGGTGCTAGATCCTGGTGAGCACTGGGTTATACTCCTCTGATAGCTCCGGAAGCAGCTCCCAGAAGTCGTTGTTCGTCGTCGGAAATCCGATTGGCAACTCCAATTAGTCGTGTTGGTATGTTCGGACAACCACCCAGTCGCTCTTCCAAGTCTCCACCTCCCAGAGGTGAAGGATCTGATGTACTTGAATAGAGGATTCCTACGTCTCACAAAGTAGTACAATCCAATGAGGCTGGTACCTTTACCAGTCGTTCGAAGGGTGAAGAAAGTCTTGAACAGCAGCACACAGGGCCGCATGCCTACCCACATCTCGCAGAAGTGGACGAATATCGCCACCAGCAAGATTGAGTGGGGGCTGAGGTGCTGATGTTGAAGCCCATACACTTCCAGCTGTAGGATTGAAGAGCATGTGAAAAACTAACAGAGGGGGGGGGGGGTGAATGGTAGATTTAAAAATCTTACGCAGCGGAAAAAATTAAACCCCAAACCCTTTCAGCAGAAAAACGATCTAAAGAAATCGTGTGTGAGACTAATCTAAACGTGTTTCACCATGACAAAAGTGATAGATATCAGAGATAATCAAGTCACAAAGACAACACAAAAGGAATCACTCAAATCCGTTGAGAAAAACTCATGTTATGATCGAAAGATCAAACAATGGTCAATCTGTCCTACCCGAGAAAAAACAGTTCTGGAACGCTGCAAAGAAACTCATGTAGATCAGAAACCACAAATCCAATGACCGTGAAATTTTGATAGATGATAGCTAATCAAGTTTTGAAGACAACCCAAAAAGAATCACGTCAATTGGATCTGTAAAACTCGAGTTATGACAAAACCACCGACGAAAGGTAGTGCTGTCCAGAAACTCGACGAGTAAAACTTGTCTGCAACAAGTCGGACGAACAAGGCACAAAAGTTCCTTCAAACTACGAATTTTATTCAATAGAACACAAAAAGGAACAGCCCCAAAGTCGTTCCCCACGAGCTCTGGGCTCCCTTGCTTATATAACCAGCCCTTAGGCCAACCCAATATCAACTAGGACTCCAATCCTACTCAGATCACGAATCGTAACTTTCCATAACTGGTCTAGATTCTTCTATACGCATATAGAAGCAATCTTAAGACTTCCAAACACCTTAGGAACATACCCCACATTCCTAAACAACTCAAATTCATGACCCACACGAAATCCTATCATAACCAACTCAAATCTTTCCATATTTGAGTCAAACCCAACTCAGCCGCAGCCTGAGTCCATAACCTAGTCGGTTGGACCTTTCCGACCAATTCTTTACGTCCACATCTCTTCATCACATCTCGGAACCATGTAGCCACGTCCATGCACTCCTTGCACACGTGCAAACATCTTCCAATGACGTCCACGATACCTTCATATGCATTGCTCTTGATTCAATCATCCTGCGCGACCTCCTGATCAGCTCAACCACAGTTCCTTCCGAACTTGGTTGTTGGAACCTCATCTCCTCCCTGAGACTAGTCCAATGGATCCTGTCACCAGCCATGACTTGAACTCAAGTAACACCTGCACATGAATAAACAACCAATCCATACGAGCTCAAGTCCTTGACTTGACTCAAGTTAGTTCCGAACACAACACCTTACGTGAGAGCCTCACATAAGCATGTTGCAAAACCACAGTAACACGATATCACCCATATTAACCAAAACGCACCAAAAACTTAGCAAATGAATACTAAGCAATCTTTCCAACAATGTAAAGCAAGTACGAAACATTGCAAATGAAAAGCAGAAGCACTGCGGTCAAGTTTCGGACCTTGCCAGAGCAACCCAGACCTTGAGCCGGAGCTAACAAAAGCTAGTAGAACTTAGCGCCGGAGCTTACCAAAACTAGTACAACCAAGCTCCCGTCGGAGCTTACAAAACTAGCAGGACCTAGCGCTGGAGCTAACCAGAACTAGTCGGAACTAGTAAACCCAAAAGCCGGAGCTAGAAAAATCAACTCGGAGCTTAGCAAAAACACGGCGGAGCTATCAAAATCATGCCGGAGCTAAAGACAAAACTCATCGGAGCTGACCAAAGCTAGTTGGACCTAGCATCGAACATAACCGGAGCTACCCAAAACAAGCCGGACCTACCGTCGAACCTTGTTGTAGCTCAGAGCTAGAGTCGGACCTTGATAAAAAGGTGTTTTGGTGATATTTAAAAACTTTTATCATCAAATCCAAGTGTATTCACTACAAGCCAATGTATTCAGCACACATAGGTCTTACAATCTCCCCCTTGATGAATGCATTGGCAACACCATTTAAAATCCGAACATTGGCTTATTCACATAAAAGTTTTGAAAGCAATTTCTTCCCCTTTTGTAAATCAAAAGTAAAATGAGAAGAAAAATTATCCCATATTATCTCTCCCTTTATTATCTCTCCTTATGCACATATTTTCTTTCTCATCATGCTTATCTCTCCCCCTTTGACAATGTATTCAGCAAGTCATGAGCATATAAACAAATTATCTCTCCCTCTTTAGTTGTTATTAGCATATTATAACATATACATATAAACAAAGCTCATCCAAGTCATACTATCAAGTACCTTACATTATCACATCAATGAAATACATAAAGTAGTGTAAGCCATGCTAGAGATCATATGTAATTTTCAATTTAAGTAAGTCATGATCTTACAAACTTAACTATTTCAAAACCTGAAATCATGACACTAGTTGCTGCATTTTAATATTTTTCAAAGAATAAATTTAGATCATATGATATTTGCAAGAGATTATATGCACATCTGCCTTATTCTAACCAACCAAGCCAAGCCTATGTCATTTGACAATCAGAAGCTTAAGAACATGGTTTTAGTCATACACAACTTCTTCCAAGTTCATATCTAAGTGCAATGACAAGCCATCTCAAAAGAAGAAGTGCGATGCATGCATATTCTCTTGATCTTTTCTCAATTTATATTTGTTCATAAAAACTCAACATGTGAGTTGATTACTTGATTAATTCTTTATGATTAAAAGCACTTGTGAACATGTAACAAGTTCAAAACAGCAAGAAAGTTCGACCATGACCAGTTTTAGTGTAAGTAATTATTCCAATTACTAGACATGGCAAAAAATACAAAATGTATAACACGAGTAATGTAGTAAGAACTTTCAGCATGTAAAAGGAATCACAGAGTCATATATGTATGAAATACTATGCTCATTTTATTTTTATTTCAGATCCACACATAGACTTCCCAAGTTTCAAAAACTCCCCCTCAATTTAAGCCATGAGGATGCATAACCCCTATTTCACTACGAATGTAACAAAAACGAGTGAAATCCAAAGGTTTTGTAAAAATGTCAGCCAATTGTTGTTCGGTATCTACATGGTGAGGCACAATGTTTCCTTTTTCAACGTTATCTCAAAGAAAGTGATACCTAATGTCAATGTGCTTAGTTCTAGAATGTTGCACGGGGTTTTTGGCAATGCAAATAGCACTAGTGTTATCACAAAACAGTGGAACACTATCTAGATCAACCCCATAGTCCTTAAGTGTTTGAACAATCCAAAGAGTTTGTGAGCAAGAACTACCAGCAGCTACATATTCAGATTCGGCTGTGGATTGTGCAACTGAATTTTGTTTTCTAGAGGACCAAGCAACAAGAGAATTACCAAGAAAATGACAAGCACCGGAAGTATTTTTCCTATCAATCCTACAACCCCCAAAATCAGCATCCGAAAAAGCTTTCAAAGTAACGGTTCAGGAATAAGGAAGAAAAATGCCAAATTCTTGAGTTCCATGTAAGTACCTGAGAATCCTTTTGACGTCTTGACGATGTGAAGCACGTGGGGAGGCTTGAAATCGTGCACAAAGACATACGCTGAATTGTATGTCCGGTCTTGATGCCGTGAGGTTCAAAAGTGATCCGATCATGCTTCTATATTCTTTTTGATTCACAGGTTCACCATCTTCATCAAGTTCAAGTGTTGTTGCTGTTCCCATTGGTGTCCGAAGAGTCTTACTTTTGTCCATGTTGAAGCGCCTTAGGAGGTCTTTGGTATACTTCATTTGATGCACAAAGGTACCCTCCTTGGTTTGCTTGATTTGCAGCCCCAAAAAGTAAGTGAGTTCACCCATCATACTCATTTCAAATTCGAAACTCATCATTGCTGAAAACTTGGACACAAGATCATGAGAAGCACAACCAAAGATAATATCATCCACATACACTTGAACGAATAATGAGTCATTGCCATGTTTAAGCACAAAAAGAGTTTTATCAACCTTGCCCATGGTAAACCCCTTTTCAAGTAAGAATGTTTTTAACCTATCATACCATGCTCTAGGGGCTTGTTTGAGACCGTATAAGGCTTTGGACAGTTTTGTAAACATGATTAGGAAAATCTGGATTTTCAAAACCCGGTGGTTGTTTGACATAAACCTCCTCATCTATGTAGCCATTAAGAAAAGCACTTTTAACATCCATTTTATATAGCTTAAAACCTTTAGATGCTGCAAAAGCTAACAAAATTCTTATGGCTTCTAATCTAGCGATAGGAGCAAAAGTTTCATCAAAATCTAGACCTTCAACTTGAGTAAAACCTTAAGCAACCAACCTAGCCTTATTCCTAACCACAAACCCATCCTCACTTTGTTTATTTTTAAATACCCATTTAGTTCCAATTAAAGTGTGACCTTGAGGTGGAGGTACAAGTTTCCAAACATTATTTCTTTCAAAATTTTCTAACTCTTCTTGCATGGAAATAATCCAAGATTCATTAGTGAGTGCGTGTGATATATCTTTGGGTTCAAAAGAAGCAACAAAAGCAGAATGAGCATGAGAGTTTGGATCGAAAAACCTGGACCGTGTGACTCGTTCGTGCAAGCTTCCAATCATCTATTGTGGGGGGTGATCTTTGTAAAACCGTAGGGGAACAGATGTCTCACAAGCTTCTTCTTCATTAGGTTCATCGTAGATTGATGAGCTTGTAACTTGTGGATGATCAGGACCAGCATAGGTGATAGCCAGAGCTTGTTCAATGTCCGGAGCTAGACACGTGTCACCTTCGAAACTACCAGGCAGTATCACCGGCTCTTCTTCATCTTCGAAAATACCCTCCCCCTGAGGATACGGATCTGGTCCTACAACACCGGAGCTAGTACCTTGGCAAGCTTCATCAAAAGACACTTCACAAGTCTCCACAATTTTGTTAGTGTCAAGTAAAAGCACACGGTAGCCTCTAGTATGAGATGGATAGCCAAGAAACATGCCATCAGTGGATCGAGGTTCAAACTTATCAAGATTACCATGTTTCTTAACAAAGCATTTGCAACCAAAGACCCGAAAGTGTGTAACTCTAGGCCTATGTCCAAACCGGAGCTCATATGGTGTTTTAGCTAGCTTAGCACGCAATAAAACACGATTTGAGACATAACAAGCGGTTGCTAACGCATCATCCCAAAATTTCCTAGGAGCTTGATATTCATCAAGCATAGTCCTAGCCATCTCAACTAAGGTTATGTTCTTTCTTTCTACAACACCGTTTTGTTGAGGTACATATGGTGAAGAGAATTGATGATCTATTCTATTTTCAGCACAGAAGTGATCAAAAGATTGATTTTTAAATTCAGTTCCATTATCACTTCTAATTGCTTTTAAAGATCCTGGGTAATCAATTGATAATCTAAGTAATAAAGTTCTAAAGTGACTAAAAACTTTATTCTTAGACGCCATAAAGTAAACTCAAGAATATCTAGAATAATCATCAACAATAACAAGAACATACCATTTACCTCCGAAGGATTGAACACGTGAAGGTCCTACGGTGTCAAGATGCAAAAGTTGACATGGTTCAGTTGACATGATCATTGTGAGAGGAGTATGTGAACCTGCAACCATCTTAGCATGTCTACAAGAAGAGCACACAATTTCTTTGTCCCCTTTAAGCTTAGACAACCCACGTATGCAATCAATAGAACTAACACGCGTTAGGTGATCAAAGCCTACGTGACCAAGTCTACGATGCCAAAAATGTAAGTCCTTTGAATCATTAGCAATTAGACACCTATGCTTAGAGGAAAACATATCAAAATCAGCTTTAAAAACTCTTCCAAACCGAGACATGTTAAAAATACGCTCACTATTTGAACCTACAACTTTGCAGTAGTTTTATTGAAAATAATTTCCAGATTTTCATCTAGCAATTGTGAAACATAAAGCAAGTTGTATTTCAAATTTTTGACAAGTGCCACATCCTTCAAAGTGTAGTGATCATTTACTCTAATCGAACCCTTAGCAATTATATGAGTTGAAGAATTATCGGCAAAAGTAACATTTTCTACACGTGACACAAAAGAGAGGGAGGAGAACCAATCTTTGTTACCGGTCATGTGGCGTGAGCAACCTGAATCCACAATCCAAATGTTCTCCTTCCTCAAACGTGTAGTCTACATAAAAGCACAATACATAGATGACTCAATACTGGGGTTAGTCAAAAGGCATTTAGGGATCTAGTACTGAGTCACGCGACGTGCAGTAGGAAAAACACACGAAGGCTGAGACAAAACAGCAGGTTTATGAGTCAAAGTTTGAGATTTTTTATTCTTAACTACTGACCTATAAGGTGTTACTTGTGTAGCACAAAAATCAGTAGCTCCGGAGGCAAAAACAGAAAGTCCGGAGGTAAACTTTGAATGTTTTTGACTCAAAACAGCAGGTTGTACATTCGGTTCAATGTGTGCAGCAAATTTTGCATGAAAGTTATGAGATCTAGCAACCATTCTTTCCCTTTTTTGTTGTTTAGCTAGTCTATAACAAAAATCTATGACATGACCATCTCTACCACAGAAGGTACAATGAAATTTAACTTTGTGTTCATGTCTAGATGAGCAAACAATATTTTTATTTGAAACCGAATGAGGCAACACTCCTGCAGATTTGAAAACCACTTCCTTTTGTTTAGGAACTGTTTGAATCAAACCACTTCCTAATGACTTTACAATTTTAGGTGGATGTGCCTTAGCATGAGCATGAGAATCAAAACCTAAACCAGTTTTATCATTGCATGACTTGGAAGAATTCAGCAGCAAGTTTAAGTTCTTATTCCCATTACAAAACCGATCTAATGTCCTATGCATGTCATCAAGTTTATTGGACAGATCAAGGCAATTTTCACATGAAGTTTTTCCTTTTAGTTTGCAATTTGAACATAATTTAACTTCATGAGAATGTAAAGCATTGTTCAATATAGAAATTTCATTCATAGCATCCTGTAGTTTCTTATCAAGATCCTCACAAGTAGAACAATGCAAATCAATTGAAGAACAGCTAGCATCTTTCAAGTTTTTATCATTAAGTGCAGCAAGCTCTTTGTTCTTTTCAATTTCTTCATCAAGTCTATCTAGAGTGGAGGAGTGTGCACTTCTTAATGTGGACAATTGTTCATAGATTAAGTCACATGAGGGACATGCATCATCACTAGGAATCAAAGTTTTTAAACGGTTAATTTTAGATTCTAGTGATTCAATTTTAGCAGCATTATCCCTAAGCTTTTTGTCCTTTTTCTTGACAATAATAGTTGCACGAGAAATAGCATCACACATTTTATTGCAGGTAGAACATACCTCATCGTCTTCACTGTTGTGTTCTGCATCCTCCTGACTTGATCTTGATCTTGTTTTGCCCGCCATGAAGGATAAGTTGGCCAGATCGTCATCATCTTCATCACTTTCAAAGTCTACATCACTTGAACTAAGTTCTTGAAGTGCGGTGATGAAGCTGTTAATCATCTTGCGTCCTATGGTACCCTTCTTTTTCTTCGTATCTTTTGCAGAGGAGTGCTTCGTTCTTGTTTTCTTTTCATCCCGGGAATTAGGACCTGAAAGGTTAGGGCAATCTGAACGAAAATGCCCTGTCTTACCACATTCGAAGCACCGTTGAGGTTCGGAGCTTCCTCTCCTTCTAGTTCTCACATTTTGCAATGCTTTTGAGAACCTCGTAGAGAGAAGTGCTAGCTCCTCCTCTGGAAACTCCTCAATCTGTTCAAGGGTTAGTGAGGACAACAAAGCAAGAGTATTGCAAGATGATGATTGGCCGGAGCTAGACATATCACGTTGTGAAACAAATGCAATAGACTTATTGGGATTCTTACATGAGATTATGTCAATTTCATGAGTTTTTAACTTGGAATATAGCACATCTAAAGTAAGTGAACTCATGACAGTAGATTCATGAATAGATGTGACTTTCATCTCCCAAATTGACATATCTAATGCACTTAGCAATTGCCTAGCATTTTTAGCATCTGAAAAATTAACATTGACACTACGCAAGTTGCTGAGAATCTTATTAAAGCGAGCAAAAAGGTCATCAATAGACTCACCAGATTGCATCTCGAAGTGCATGTATTCCTTTTTGAACATGTCTTTCCTTAACTCTTTGATTGTGTTGGATCCTTCGTGGTAGATTTAAAAATCTTACGCAGCGGACATAATTAAACCCCAAACCCTTTCGGCAGAAAAACGATCTGTTAAAGAAATCGTGTGTGAGACTAATATAAACGTGTTTCACCGTGACAAAAGTGATAGATATCAGAGATAATCAAATCACAAAGAAAACACAAAAGGAATCACTCAAATCCGTCAAGAAAAACTCAAGTTATGATCGAAAGATCAAACAATGGTCAATCTGTCCTACCCGAGAAAAAACAGTTCTGGAACGCTGCAAAGAAACTCGTGTAGATCAGAAACCACAAATCCAATGACCGTGAAATTTTGACAGATGATAGCTAATCAAGTTGTGAAGATAACACAAAAAGAATCACGTCAATTGGATCTGTAAAACTCGAGTTATGATAAAACCACCGACAAAAGGTAGTACTGTCCAGAAACTCGACGAGTAAAACTTGTCTGGAACAAGTCGGACGAACAAGGCACAAAAGTTTCTTCAAACTACGAATTTTATTCAATAGAAAACAAAAAGGAACAGCCCCAAAGTCGTTCCCCACGAGCTCTGGGCTCCCTTGCTTATATAACCAGCCCTTAGGCCAACCTAATATCAACTAGGACTCCAATCCTACTCAGATCACGAATCGTAACTTCCATAACTGCTCAAGATTCTTCTATACGCAGATAGAAGCAATCTTAAGACTTCCAAACACCTTAGGAACGTACCCCACATTCCTAAACAACTCAAATTCGTGACCCACACGAAATACTATCATAACCAACTCAAATCTTTCCATATTTGAGTCAAACCCGACTCAGCCGCAGCCTGAGTCCATAACCTAGTCGGTTGGACCTTTCCGACCAATTCTTTACGTCCACATCTCTTCATCGCGTCTCGGAACCATGTAGCCACGTCCATGCACTCCTTGCACACGTGCAAACATCTTCCAATGACGTCCACGATACCTTCATATGCATTGTTCTTGATTCAATCATCCTGCGCGACCTCCTGATCAGCTCAACCACAGTTCCTTTCGAACTTGGTTGTTGGAACCTCATCTCCTCCCTGAGACTACTCCAATTGAACCTGTCACCAGCCATGACTTGAACTCAAGCAACACCTGCACATGAATAAACAACCAATCCATACGAGCCCAAGTCCTCAACTTGACTCAAGTTAGTTCCGAACACAACACCTTACATGAGAGCCTCACATAAGCATGTTGCAAAACCACAGTAACACGATATCACCCATATTAACCAAAACGCACCAAAAAATTAGCAAATGAATACTAAGCAATCTTTCCAACAATGTAAAGCAAGTACGAAACATTGCAAATGAAAAGCAGAAGCACTGCGGTCAAGTTCCGGACCTTGCCAGAGCAACCCAGACCTTGAGCCGAAGCTAACAAAAGCTAGTAGAACCTAGCGCCGGAGCTTACCAAAACTAGTACAACCAAGCTCCCGCCGGAGCTTACAAAACTAGCAGGACCTAGCACCGGAGCTAACCAGAACTAGTCGGAACTAGTAAACCCAAAAGCCGGAGCTAGAAAAATAAACTCGGAGCTTAGCAAAAACACGACAGAGCTATCAAAAACATGTCGGAGCTAAAGACAAAACTCATCGGATCTGACCAAAGCTAGTCGGACCTAGCATCGAACGTAACCGGAGCTACCCAAAACAAGCCAGACCTACCGTCGGACCTTGCTGTAGCTCAGAGCTAGAGTCGGACCTTGATAAAAAGGTGTTTTGATTATATTTAAAAACTTTTATCATCAAAGCCAAGTGTATTCACTACAAGCCAATGTATTCAGCACACATAGGTCTTACACCAGCAACATCAGCAAGAAGTTGGAGACCGGCGGAACTAGCCCAACCATGGTGTACGCCGTGAAGAAGACGATATCGCCGGAGCTCTCCTTCTTGAAAGGTAGCTTTCCGCGGTGAATCGCATTGTCGAAGGAGGGGATCTACCAGCCCATCAACATTGAAACCCTTACGAGATCACTCTTGCTCACAAGTTTACTGGGGAGGAAGTCCGAGATCCATCTCTGCGAAGTGGAGCGAAAGTGGAGAACGCGATGCATGGGATGAAGCGGAGAGCTCTATGCATGAGAAAAAAGATTGAAGCGTAAGAGTTCTCTCCCCCTGTAAAGCCTCTTCCTTTATTAACCTCTGCAACGCTTGGATGGCAACTGCTCGTGGAGCCTGAATACGCACTGTGAAGTTATCTCGTCAATGACAAGGGGGTCCGGGTCCACTTTGCCAAAAAAGTCGCACTAGGTGAGCTATTGTCATGATGAGAAGTTGGAAGCCCAAGGGGGGCGGCCTGATAGGGTTAGAAAGATTGCGCTAGGAGTCGATACGAAAATCGTATTGGGAACCAGCGACTTTCACTCGCGTGAGATCTGCACATCATGTGTCTCACCTGCAAAACCATGAAGAGCCACGTAGCGATGGCACAAGAGCGTGCAGTCATTTCAACCACCTAAGTGAGAAGTCAAAGTAGCAACACGGGAAATGATAGTGGCCCCACCTCCAAGATCAAAGCCTCATCCCGAGGTTGGCCCGGGGCCACTTTTGGTATCCTGCAGACTTGGTACCCCTTCGTACCAGAAAGAGAAGCATGGAGTCCCACTCTCTAGGAATGTAGATCGTCGGAGGCCAACACGTGTCTGGCAGTGCCGGACCTACCTCCCTTCTAAGAGTAGCTCTGGTACTATCACATGTCCCACAGTGCCGGACCTGCCTCCATCCTTAGGAGGGATCCAGTGCTGTCGCGTGTCCCGCAGAGCCAGACTTGCCTCCCTCCTAAGGGTGGCTCCGGTGCTGTCACGTGTTCCGCAGGGCCAGACCTGCCTCCCTTCTTAGGGTGGCTCCGGCGCTGCCTCGTGTCCCGTGGCACCGGACCTGCCTCCCTGCTCAGGGAAGCTCTGATGCTGCCACGTGTCTCGTTGCACTGGACATGCCTCCTTGCCAAGGAAAGCTCCAGTGCTGCCACGTGTCACACGTCCAAATCTACATCTCCAACGTGAAGAACTCTGGGATCACCAACGGCGCAGACATTCAAATACAATCAATTAGCTGTTACAATCCCTAGTTAACGCATAATCAATTCTTTATTAATGACACACGATCAGAGGACCATCAAGCCTAGTAATGCTGCCATCATGGCACATTATCACACTAATGAACTACCGTAACATACGTAGATCGTGTACAGCGTAGTGAATACTGCCAGAGCCACCTGTCGGGCCTTAGTACGCTGTAACAGCCAGTCCTTATCATATAAAAGGACTGCGCTGCACGGTAGAAGGCCAATCCCATCTAAGGCTAAGGTCATTTAGACTAGCTCACTAGCATACTCACTCAAAGCAATTCAACACACAAACACCCGTGGAGTAGGGTATTACGCTGAGGCGGTTTGGACCATGTAAAACCATTGTGTCACCTATGTTCCTGAATTCTTGAGGTTATGCCCTGCCTAAAGATGAACATTCGCGGACTACTTCTTAGTAGTGCCGAGGGAAGTATCGATCGCACACTTCGACAAATACTTTAAATATTAGGATGAATAACAATGATCATAACCACAAAACCACTAGTATTGATGGTGATTCTCCTAAGTCTGATATATTTGATCCAAGATATTGGAATTTCTTTGATCCTAGTCAGATTGACATTTTACATAAAAATACCGTAGAAGAGACTTATGAATTTAAAAAGGTTATAAAGATAATTATTCTATAATGTTTTCTGCATTCTATAATGTGATTGACTTGTTTGTCCAAAGAAACACTATATAGTATTTGAGTTTGGTTGTAAATTACTTACGAAAGGGTGTTGAAAAGGTCTAGCTGAATGAAGTTTTTCTAAATTGTAGCTACATAAGTTCTCTTTTCACTCTACAATAACACAACAAAACCTTACTGATTTGGTTGCACTAGCACTTGAGAGTGAAGTTTTGAACAAGATCGAATATGAATGTATACTTGGATCTTTCATTTCTAGGAACACTGAAAGAATAAGGTTGTTAATATAAAAATTATGTATCCAAGAGACAAGAGTTAACAATAGGTATGCTTTTTATATATATCCTATTGTTATATTAGATATTATTACAATATATATTATAGATTGGTTCTATTTTTTACAAATATATATCTCATTTTAGTATTTCATATGGGGTCTCGGATTTTAGCCCTAGTAGATGCATCACATTACTTTCACTTTCGTGCATGGTTCCCAGGTCATTTCTCCCAAAAGGGACTTCTCCACTTTAACTGTATATTTGCCAAAAATTATTGCATTAACTCAGTAAGAACTTACAATTAACCTGTTTCCATGGTGTGCCAGGTGGAGGGCATGCGTGTAAAGCCACGGAGGGCCGAGAGGGCCATGGGCCCACTTATGCAAACATGGTCCCAACCTATATGGCAGCACACAAGACACGACCGTGTTTATTTCAAAAACACTGTGATGGCGGTGATAGTGAAAAAGTCAGGGTCGCCAAAGTTATCTGGATTTGATGAAAAATGGTATGTCTGATTCTCTTACTTTTGTATGATAGTTTTGTTCCTCACGCGGTTCCACGGATGCGATTTCCCCATCCCGTACCATACTTCCATGCTTACTTCTATCCATGTGGCGAATTCATCGGATCTCATTTTATGTTTCGTGCCCACATACAAAACAGGTGGAATGGAAATCTTTGATTCACGAGCATAGATTTGAAAAACAAATTAAATACTTCTGACACCAAAATAAATGGGTCCAATGAGAATTAACCATGTGGGGATGAGTACGTATGGGAGGAGGAAAGCTGCGTTCGGTTTCACCAGCCATCGTCACCATGTTCCGTGCGGATCATGGTAGTGACTGAAAGACTTGAAGACAATATATATTTTTTTCCTTTTTGTGACCAATTCATATTCTCAAAAACATAAGTGTGCATAAATAAAACTAAGAATACATTATGTTGTTATGCTCAACATCACTTGAGATAGAAGTTTAACTTCAATTGGTCACAAAGTGGTTCGTCCAAATTACATGGTATATCAAACCTACATAGCAGTTTTTACATATTCTTTGATGTTTCAAAAATCTTTCTTGGTTGTAAAATGTTAAAATGACAAACTAATGCCGTATATAAAAAATTAAAGAGGAGATTTGTCGAAGTGTGTGATACGACACTTCTCCTGAACCCGCTAAGAAGCATCCCATGAAGGTTCTTTTACGGTTGGGGAACCCAGAGATCAAGATCAAGATGGTGACCTCAGAGATGTACGTGATTTGGGCCACCAGAGCGTAACAGCCTACTCCACGGGGTTTGTGTTGTTGTATTGCGAGTTGGTCGGCTGGGATCAGATTGAATCTGCTTGTCCCCTGATATTCGTGCGGTGCATCCCTTTTATAGTTCTAAGGACTGACTGTTACAAAGCTTGTCTGACCCGACATGTGGCCCTGACGTGCTTAATGACCTAATACACTGTCTAAAGAGTATTAAGTATAATTAATAGTGTGATAACATGACTTCATGGCAGCGTTACCCCTATTAACGATACACTGATTGTGTGTCATTAATATGACATTAATGACACATTATCAGGCCTTGTAACTGCTGCTTTAACCATCCTTGAATGTTTGTAATGGATGTGATTGCCTGCTTGTATTTCTGTTGGCGATGAAGGTCCGGAAGCTCCACACGTGGCGGACCCGGAGCCTTCCCTTGCGGGAAGGTAGGTTCGGGGTCGCTGTATACGTGTCGGCACCGGGGCTCCTCTCTGACGGAGGCTAGGTCCAGGGCTGTTGTACACGTGTAATAGCCGGAGTTTCCCTTGGTTGGAAGTTTAGTTCTGGTTTTCTTTTACACTTGTTAACCCGGGAGCCAGCCATGTAAGGGGAGCGGGTCCGGTGCAACATGACATGTGGGACCTGCAAGGGCCTTCGACTCTGATGGACGGAACTTTCTTTCTCTTCTTGCAGTATCGCGGAGTACCCGGTACGCAGAGTACCGACAAGATTGATTTGCTCTTATGACCTGTTTTCATAAATCTCATAAATTTGCTATGTTTTAATACACACGTGCTCTAAATCATAAAGTGAAGAATGTGGGTACACAAAAAATTCTATTGAAACATCAAAGATGATTAGGATACATCTAAAGTGTAACAATGATAACCAGATGATAAAAAAAGTCAAGTTGTGGTAGATTCAGATAGTGTTTGGTTCGTGGACGAAATACGATGGGACGGGACAACCTCACTTTTGATAGTGTTTGTTTTGAAGCTAATTGGGATAAAGTCATGTGACACCTGGTTCTGAAAATGGACCAAGTGAACGCATATGTGTGTCCAGGACGTTCAACACACATACACGAGTGCATTCACAAAAGGATATACAGAAATTTACCACAGAACAAGATTAATAGCACTTTTATTACAGAATTCAGAATATCCTCGAATACAAGATCTAATGAATAATAAATGACAAGTTTGAACTAATGCAGCGGAAATAAACTAAATAAAGCAACTATGCAGCTAAGCAAAGGGTATATGGAAGCTCCAATCAATCCACAGGCAAGCTGACGGCAGACACAGCCTAGAACCCCGCATTATCATCGTTTTACTCCCAAATCTGACGTGCAACTGTCGGTGGGGGAATTGCAAGAGTGAGTACATATCATACTCAGCAAGTGTGGAAAGTATGACATGTAGATGATTCAAATGACAAATATAATAAAGGCTAAGTTCTAAAAAGTATATTAAAACATTTGAAAAGCAATATATTATACGTATATGAAGTAAACTCATCATAAACCATGTAGTTATCATAATACCAGTCCATATTCAATATCCATTACCATTATTCCAGATTATTACCATCACCATCAACCACATCCATTACCATAATCCAATCCATAATCAGCCATAATCATGTTATCAACCACAACCAATACCAAACCATATCCCAATTTCCTTCTAATCATGAAAGTTGTCTAGGTGCTCTTAACCGGGAGCACGTCTATCATGATAGTTTTAAACACTCTGCAGAGATTGTACCACTTTACTCACGTTTTCATGATTTCATCACCCTTCAATGACTATAGAATCTCAATTATGCCGTCTCACACTTCCTTAGGTGTGTGGCCAAGAGATCACAAAATAGCCTTTACAAAGGGACTACTAGCATGTACGGACCCACTGAGGTTTCACCGGTGGCGATGTCTCCAACTGCGCACATCTTCAACCAAGAGCCCCCTCTTATGCCATTCGGATCCCAGGGAGTCCCACCTGAAATCCAAACCCAATCCGACTCCCCTTCCATGGTGTGTCAAATGATCCATGCAATACTAGCAATACCCTAATTAATCCGCTACGTTGCACCCATACTTGGCCTCGTGGTGGCACTGTTGTCCTTTCCTATTCTCGCAAGAACCGGTCCTTAGATCTAAAGCAAGCAACCACCGTGTCTTCCAACCCATCCACATATCAGGCTTGCTTAGATCATCCATTACCATATCATATTAACTAGTTCATATTAACCATAATCTCATTAATGCATAATTAAATGGTATAGTTGTTTTCCCATCCCAATTAGTTAAGCTAAGTGTTAGTATTTCTTAACACCACAGAGTTATCTACAAGCGCATGGAAATACCATTGTAGCACTTCCCCTTAAGGAGTATTCCCAAGGGTATTGAATCCAAAGAACGTGTGTGCTAATATTTCGAACTATCTCACCCAAGGACACAAAGTTGTTTGGTAGGCAAGGAACAGAGAGGAATTCAAAGTATTGATCCTAATTCAAGGTAGTTTGCAGTAGATGCTTGCTTCGGGCACGGGCTTACTCCTAGCAATACTAGGACAGCGGGACAAAGAGGAATTCAAACTATTGATCCTAATTCAAGGTAGTTTGCAGTAGATGCTTGCTTCCGGCACTGGCTTACTCCTAGCAATACTAGGACGACTCCCGCCAAGATCCTATGGCATAGTCGAACGTGGATGATTACGAAGGACAGATAGGGTTGCCACCACCTACTGCCTACCTCTTCAATCCGTGGGTCTACGAGATATCCACTGATGATTTATAACTTAAGCACCACGCTTACATTCTAAATCACTACTCTAGTTGTTTCGAACACAAAGCTACAACTAGAGCCTCTAATGAATTAAAGCAGTGTACCCACAAGTAACTACTTGTGCAAACTACTAAGAATAAAAGATCAAACTTGTATTGAATTCACAAAGACTTACTTGATTGAGTAAAACCTTTGTAGGGGTACAAGTGTAGAAGAGGGACTTGACAAGCCCAAGCCTCCTTCTCCTAGACTCTTCACCACACTCTCCTTCTACTTTGGTAGCCTCTAGGACTACTCTAAACCTTTGGAGTGTAGCACTATTCTCAACTTTTGGTGTGTGTGAGAAGTGAGGTGAGGGGGTCTATTTATAGGTGGAAAAGGGTTGTTTCCCGCCACAATTAACGCGCGAATCAGTCACCATTGACTCCAGGGAGCCGGGAGGAGCGAACACGTGTCATTTGACGGGTTTGGCGCCAGGAAGGGGTCGGCTGAACCCCTGGTTCGACCGACCTGGTCAAGCCTCCGCTCGGGGAGTGCTTCCTCCAGGTGGCTTCCAGGTGGGCCCCCTTGATGTATATGGGTGTAACACCATTGGATCTCCTCGTATTCTTCTGTTTGTGGGCCATTGGATCCATGTGTTGCCACGTGTCATCACCTGATTCGTTGAAATCCATTTTCATGGATTCATCTCTGCATGTTTTGGTATTTTGGGTAATAATTCACCTGCATGCAAATAAACACCAACACTTGTGAAATTTGGTTAGTGTATGGCCCTACCATTATGTTTTGTGTTTCTTTTATGCACATTATGAGGTTAATCGACGGTCAAAATATGGTACTTAAGGACCGTCAACAAACTCCCCCACACTTAGTCCTTTGCTCGTCCTCGAGTGAAGGCAATAATAACTAGAGTGTTGTCATGAATTTGCTATAAGGTAGAAAATAAGGATACTATATATTTCAACTTATACCTGAATTCATGGATCCCCTTTGTGTATGTGGCTACCACATCAATCTTGGGTGTTTGAAAAGTGGAACGGTTAGAATGAAGTTCCCTTGGATCATTCTCTGGTGAAATAATTTGGCAATTGCTATATTTGAAAGTCATAGGAACATTTGCCCTTGCCTTCTCGATCGGAATCTCTCAAATCTCTCAAAGTGTTTGAGTCCTCACCATGGCATGTTTTGCCAATTCTTGTCCCTATACTAAAAGTGGCTATATATGGAGCTTGGTAGGGATGAATGTGGCACACAGTTGCAATTCATATGTTACTAAGTCAAAAACTTGATCCTATGAGAGACTTATGCAATGAACAAAGTGAAGGGAAAATTCCTGTGCACATGAATGGAATGAAGGGGTGAGGTGATAATTCCCATGAATTTGCTCTCTTTTAAGGATGAAACATGGCTACTTCTTTTTAGCACTCTTACTCTTTTTCAAGAGTGGATGCTTTTTATTTTTCCTGTAGCCATGTATTCTACTCCTTTTTATTTTTAGAGAGGCTTTCATTTGTATTGCATGAAGTTTCTTTTTGACGGATGGGTAATCGATGGATGCAAACTCTCAATGTGAGAAATTTTGCATGAATGGAGTGCACAAGAGTTTTCAATTCAAAAAGTTCATGCATGTCACTCAATTGGGGCACGGGTTTGACAAAGTTCAATGAAAAGCAAAGTGGCATATGCTTGTGGTTTTCAATGAATGTATCATATGGCCTTGGTGGGTATATAAATTTCCAATGAGATATTTAGGCAAAGTTCAAGACTTCAAATAGTTACAAATGTCAAAATCAATTTCAAGCAAAAGGATGATTTCTAAAGAACTCATTTACCATATCACACTAGTCAAATACCTAGGTGATGTGTTTTTCCTATTGAATTATGGGAATCATAAACAAGGTAATGAATTGAAATATAAAGTATTCAAATTTTTAGCTTAAGCAAATTCTTGACTACCAAATTTTATTTCAATTTGTTGAGTTGATTCATTTTAGATATACAATGAAAAATATGAAATCAACTCAAACAGCAGAGTAGCGCATAAAAGTGGGGATAGGAAATCCAAACCAATTTTCTGGAGTGAAACGGAGTCGTACGGTGCAGAAAACAAGTCAGCTGACCAGGGGGTTCGGGTGACCTCCTGTTGGCTCTTCTATGGCTCTGTTTCGTTAGGTCATTTTGCTCATTCAGTCGCGACGTGTTTTGATATGGAACGTTAATTTTTCATGTCGGGATTTCGTCACTTGGGGACATGTTTCCCCCACACTTGTTTCCTGAATTCTTTATTCAACAAAATAAACTAAAGGGGGAACTTTACCAGTGTTAGATGAACAGGTAAATTCACTTTATTGAAATAAAAGTATGGGGATGCTTACATTATTTAACCTAGCTTTATAAAACAAATGTTTTTAAAAAATACAAAATCCTAAGTAGTAAGCATCCTATGCTGTCGGGACATCTAAACTATGGTGTGTTGTAGATGTCGGGCTCCCCGACGGCATTGCACAAGCACCGCAGTTTGGCGCTCATGCCATGGCGAACACCATCAATCTCCTCCTTGAGGGCCATGATGTTATCCTTCAGTTCCGCCCTCTTGATGCGCCCTTCAGCCACCAAGTTAGTCAGCTTCTTGTTCTCCAAGCGGACAGAAGTGAACTCCTTGGTCAGCTGTGCCACTTTAGGGGCACGAGGAGAGTCCTCATCACTGCCCTCGAACTGGCCGGGTCACCCGTTGATGGCAGGTGGTGAGACGTGTCGCCTAATCTTGGAGGGCGATGAGCCCGTTGACTCCTCTATCGCCAGATTATCCACACACTTGAATAGGCCCTTAGCGTAGACTCCTTCGGGTTTGTGCCCCCCCCCCCCCCCCCCCCGTGGATAAGAAAGCGATCTCCCATGCGTTCCGGCGAGGTACAGGTGGGCGTCTTGTAGTGGTGGCTCACTACATCGCCCTTCTTAGTCTTCAGTGTGTACATGAACTCCTCGCCGGACAGCAACAATGGGAGAGACTCGTCTTTTCCATGGAAAAGACGTGTCTTGACTGGGTTCAGTCCAGCCAAAGTCGGACGACATGGCGTCATCGACTTCATCGGCGTTCTCCGAGGGGAGAGCGACTGGACAACGCTACGAGGTGTAGGGTTGCGCCCGCGTGGAGTCGTCGCAGGCGGGATCATGGCAAGGGGCTTGATATCGATCGCCATACATACTCCAAGGCAAGGGTAGTTTTGTCGTTGGCCGACGTAATGTCCCCTCTCAGGTTGAAGGTTGAGCTGCAGGAGGTGTGAGGCACAATCTTTTTGTCGGCCATGACGAGGACAGGAGGAAGATGATGATTCAATGAGGTGTATAACTTTCCTCTCTATTTCCGTCCTTTAAGTAGGCGGGGAATGATGCGTTTCACCGAGGATTTTGTGGAGGATATCGAGGAGGATCAACACGAGAAAACAGAACGCGAACAGCGCGAAGGGAGAGTCGGTCGACCCCCTTCTGGCTCCGTTCAGGCCACATTTTCTCGGGTCGATTAAATGGGCCTCATAGATGAAGAATTGGATGGGCCCATTAGTTGGACGTGGAGAATTTAAACAGAATTGAAAGAAATGGCATGAAAATCATTTAGATTTACCACGTCAATTTCTTTTTCTGTATCCTTTTGGGAATCGAGAAATAATTTGAGTCGGTGCCCATACACTTTGAATAGTTGACCGTCATCGCCTTGGGGTGTGATTGCTCCATGGGATGAAGTCTCTACTATAGTGAAGGGTCCTTCCCATTTACTTCTAAGCTTCCCATGTCCAAAGAGTTTAACCCTAGAGTTAAAGAGTATAACTTTATCTCCAGGTTTGAACTCTTTCAGTGTAATCCCCTTATCGTGCCATCTTTTGGTTCTCTCTTTATAAATTCTGGCACTGTGGTACGCCTTATCTCTCCATTCCTCCAACTCAGAGATTTTCTTCAATCGGTGATTTCCAGCTTCGTTAAGATTCATGTTCCACCGCTTGATGGCCCAATACGCTCTATGTTCCAATTCTACGGGAAGATGGCAAGTCTTCCCATAGACAAGTTGAAAAGGAGACATGCTGATAGGTGTTTTGTAGGCAGTACGATATGCCCACAATGCGTCGGGTAGCTTTTGCTTCCATCCCATTCCCATTTCCAAGACAGTCTTTTGCAGAATATTCTTAATTTGCTTTATAGATGTTTCTGCTTGACCACTTGTTTGTGGGTGGTATGGGGTAACAATGTTATGCTGGACTCCAAGTTCCCTTAAAAAGTTCCGGAAGGTCTTATCTATGAAATGAGACCCTCCATCACTTATGACCATACGGGGAGTTCTAAAGCGTGGGAAAATGATCTCATGGAACATTTTCCTTGCTAGCCTGGAATCAGCATTTTTGCATGGCAATGCTTCTACCCATTTTGACACATAATCGACGGCAACCAGAATATACTCGCAATCATAAGACCTAGGAAAAAGGTCCCATATAATCAATAACCCATACATCAAATAATTCCACTTGGAGATTGTAGGTTAGGGGCATCGCATCGCGAGCAGAGATTCCTCCATGCTTCTGGCATTTCCAACATCTGTGAATGAATTCCTTGGTATCTTCATACATTTAAGGCCAATAGAATCCACTCTGCCAGATCTTTGTCTGAGTACGGTAAACACTGTAATGACCATCATAGGGGCCAGCATGGCATTTCTCTATAATTTTGGTGCCTTCGATTGATGGGACACACCTTCTAAGAAGGCCATCAGTACATACTCGATAGAGGTAAGGGTCATCCCAAAGGTGTCTAAGACTCTCATAAATGAGTTTCTTTTTGTTCTCCCCTGGTGGTACATATCCTGTGACCATAAAGTTCACGATATCCGCATACAAAGGGTGAGAGTCTGTCACCTTGAGGAGCATATCATCTCCTAGGAAGTCATTGATAGGTATGTCCATGGTTTGTGTGACTTCCATACGTGAAAGATGATCTGCTACTGAATTCTCTACTCCTTTCTTATCTCTTAGTTCCATATCAAATTCTTGGAGTAGAAGAATCCATCGAATTATCCTGGTTTTAGCATCCTTTTTGGTAAGCAGATATTTCAAAGCAGCAGGGGTCTGTGTAGACTATGACCTTTGCTCCAACCAAATAGGATCTAAACTTGTCGATAGCAAAAATTACTTCTAGGAGCTCTTTCTCAGTTGTGGCATAATTGAGTTGGGCTCCTGTCAGAGTTTTGCTAGCGTAGGCTATTGCGTGATGCTTTTTATCTTTGGTTTGGCCTAAGACCGCACCAACAGCAAAGTCACTGGCATCACACATGATTTCGAATGGCAGTGTCCAATCAGGAGGTTGGATAATTGGAGCTGAGATGAGTGCCTTTTTGAGTATATCAAATGATTTAAGGCATTCATCATTGAAATCAAAGGGAGCTTATTTATCTAATAGGTTGGTGAGGGGTCTAGCGATTTTTGAGATATCCTTGATAAATCGTCGGTAGAACCCCGCATGACTTAAAAAGCTGCAGATTCCCTTAACATTGATAGGAGGTGGAAGTTTATTAATAACTTCAATTTTAGCTTTGTCCACCTCTATCCCTCTCTCGACACCAAGTGTCCAAGAACGATGCCTTCCCGGACCATGAAATGGCACTTTTCCCAATTAAGCACAAGGTCCTTCTCCTGGCATCTTTGTATGACCTTGTCTAAATTTTCTAGACAATGATCAAAAGTTTTTCCATAGACAGAGAAATCGTCCATGAAAACTTCCATGATATCCTCGATCATGTCTGAAAATATAGACATCATGCATCTTAGGAAAGAGGCAGGAGTCTTACACAGTCCAAAGGACATACTGTAAGACCTATGTGTGCTGAATACATTGGCTTGTAGTGAATACACTTGGCTTTGATGATAAAAGTTTTTAATATCACCAAAACACCTTTTTATCAAGGTCCGACTCTAGCTCCGAGCTACAGCAAGGTCCGACGATAGGTCCGGCTTGCTTTGGGTAGCTCCGGTTACGTTTGATGCTAGGTCCGACTTCTTGGTAAGGTCCGACCAGCTTTGGTTAGCTCCGGTAAGCTTTATCTTTAGCTCCGGTGTGTCTTTGTTAGCTCCGGCATGTCTTTGTTAGCTCCGGCATGTCCTTGATAGCTTCGACATATATTTGATAGCTCCGACATGCTTTTGCTAAGCTCCGACTTACCTTGTCTAGCTCCGGGTTTTGGGTTGACTAGTTCCGACTAGTTTTGATAAGCTCCGGATCCAGGATCTACTAGTTTTGATAAGCTCCGGATCCAGGACCTACTAGTTTTGGTAAGCTCCGGCGCTAGGTTCTACTAGATTTTGTTAGCTCCGGCTCAAGCTCCGGGTTGCTCTGGCAAGGTCCGGAGCCTGACTGCAGTGTTTCTGCTTAGCTCCGGCTCAAGCTCCGGGTTGCTCTGGCAAGGTCCGAAACTTGACTGAAGTGCTTCTACTTTTCATTTGCAATTTTTCGTACTTGCTTTACAAGATTGTAAACATTGCTTAGTATTCATTTGCTAAGTTTTTGGTGTGTTTTGGATGATACGGCTGATATCGTTTCTAATGTGGTTTTGCAACATGCTTATGTGAGGTTCTCATGTAAGGTGTTGTGTTCGGAACTAACGTGAGTCAAGTCGAGGACTTGGGCTCGTATAGATTGGTTGTTTATTCATGTGCAGGTGTTGCTTGAGTTCAAGTCATGGCTGGTGACGGGATCCATTGGACTAGTCTCAGGAGGAGATGAGGTTCCAACAACCAAGTTCAGGAGGAACTGTGGTTGAGCGGGTCAGGAGGTCGCGCAGGATGATTGAATCAAGGACAGTGCATATGAAGGTCGAAGGAAGGTGTTCGTACGTATGCATGAGGTGCATGACGTGGCAATATGCTTCTAGAGACAGATTATGGAAGGAAGATCTGATCGGAAGGATCAGATCGTATCGGTTGAAGACTTAGGCTGCTAGCTGAGTCGGTTATGGCTCGGTATGGAAATATCGAGTTAGTTATGTTAGGATTTCGTGTGTGTCACAAATTTGAGTTGTTTAGGAATGTGTGATACGTTCCTAAGGTGTTTGGAAGTCTTAAGATTGCTTCTATCTGTGTATAGAAGAATCTTGAGCAGTTATGGAAAGTTAGGATTGTGATCGGATTAGGATTGGAGTCCTAGTTGAGATTGGGATGGCCTAAGGGCTGGTTATATAAGCAAGGGAAGGCCAAAGCTCGTGGAGACGACTTTGGGGCTGTTCCTCTTGTGTTCTATTGAATAAAATTCATAGTTTGAAGGAACTTTTGTGCCTTGTTCGTCCGACTTGTTCCAGACAAGTTTTACTCGTCGAGTTTCTGGACAGCACTACCTTTTGTCGGTGGTTTTATCATAACTCGAGTTTTACTGATCCAATTGACGTAATTCTTTTTAGGCTGTCTTCACAAATTGATCATATATCATCTGTCAAAATTTCACAGTAATTGGATTTGTGGTTTTTGATCTACACGAGTTTCTTTGCAGCACTCCAGAAACTGTTTTTCTCGGGTAGGTCAGATTGACCAGTGTTTGATCTTTTGATCATAACTTGAGTTGTTCTCGACGGATTTGAGTAATTCTTTTTGTGTTGTCTTCGTGACTTGATTCTCTCTGATATATATCACTTTTGTCACGGTGAAACACGTTTAGATTAGTCTCATACACGATTTCTTTAACAGATCATTTTTCTACCGAAGGGATTAGGGTTTTATTGTTTCCGCTGCGTAAGATTTTTAAATCTACCTTTCACCCCCCCTCTGGTAGCTTTTCACGTGCTCTTCGATCCTACAATTGGTATCAGAGCCACGGTGCTCTAATCTTTGTGATTTGCACGTGTTTTTGACTAATCATCATGGAGAAGTACTCCGTCAAACCTTGTGTGTTTGCTGGTATTGATTTTCAGGTTTGGAAGGCACGCATGGAAGCTTTTATCCAGGCACAAGGCTTTGCAATATGGGAGAAGGTGTATAAGACTTATGAAGTGCCACCCAATGATCAAGTCATGGCCACGAACCTCCGGGACGTCGACAACAACAACAAAGCCCAAAACTTGATCATCCAAGGACTCACTCAAAGCGACTTTGATCGTGTCGCGCACCTCCGGTCAGCATACGACGTTTGGAGAGCTCTCTGTGATTATCATGAAGGCTCCAACACAATCAAGGAGGTAAAACAAGATATGTTCAAGAAAGAATATATGCGTTTTGAGATGCAACCAGGTGAGTCGATCGATGACCTCTTTGCTCGTTTCAATAAAATTCTCAGCAACTTGCGTAGTGTCAATGTAAATTTTTCTGATGCTGAGAATGCTAGACAACTTCTTAGTGCATTAGACATGACAATTTGGGAGATGAAAGTAACATCTATTCGTGAATCAACTGTCATGAGTTCTCTTACATTAGATGTACTTTATTCTAAACTAAAAACTCATGAAATTTACATCCTAGCACGTAAGAACCCAAACAAGTCTATTGCATTTGTCTCACAACGTGATATGTCTAGCTCCGGCCAATCATCATCCTGCAATACTCTTGCTTTATTGTCCTCACTAACCCTGGAGCAGATCGAAGAAATTCCAGAAGAGGAGTTGGCACTCATCTCTACTAGATTCTCAAAAGCATTGCAAAATGTGAGAACTAGAAGGAGAGGAAGCTCCGGACCTCAACGCTGTTTTGAATGTGGTAAAACAGGACACTTTCGTACAGAATGCCCTAACCTTTCAGGTCCGACCACCCGGGAAGAAAAACAAAGCAAGATCCGGACCTCCTCTGGAAATTCCAACAAGAAGAAGAAAGGTACCATAGGACGCAAGATGATCAACAACTTCATCACCGCGCTTCAAGAGCTCAGTTCAAGTGATGTAGACTTTGAAAGTGATGAAGATAATGATGATCTGGCCAACTTATGCTTCATGGCGGGCAAAGCAAGATCAAGATCAAGTCAGGAGGAAGCAGAACACAACAGTGACGATGATGAGGTATGTTCTACCTGCAATGAAATGTGTGATGCTATTTCTCGTGCAACTATTATTGTCAAGAAAAAGGACAAAAAGCTTAGGGATAGTGCTGCTAAAATTGAATCACTAGAATCTGAAATTAACCGTTTAAAAACTTTGATTCCTAGTGATGATGCATGTCCCTCATGTGACTTAATCTATGAACAATTGTCCACATTAAGAAGTGCACACTCCTCCACTCTAGATAAACTTGATGAAGAAATTAAAAAGAACAAAGAGCTTGCTGCACTTAATGATAAAAACTTGAAAGATGCTAGCTGTTCTACAATTGACTTGCATTGTTCTGCATGTGAAAATCTTGATAAGAAACTGCAAGATGCTATGAATGAAATTTTTATGTTGAACAATGCTTTACGTTCTCATGAAGTTAAATTTTGTTCCAATTGCAAACTAAAAGGAAAAACTTCATGTGAAAACTGCCTAGACTTGTCCAAGAAACTTGATGACATGAATAGGACACTAGGTCGGTTTTGTAATGGGGATAAGAATCTAAACTTGCTGCTGAATTCTTCCAAGTCTAGCAAAGATAAAACTGGTTTAGGTTTTGATTCTCATGTTCATGCTAAGGCACATCCACCTAAAATTGTAAGGTCATTAGGAAGTGGTTTGATTCAAATAGTTCCTAAACAAAAAGAAGTGGTTTTCAAATCTGCAGGAGTGTTGCCTCATTCGGTTTCAAATAAAAATATTGCTTGCTCATCTAGACATGAACACAAAGTTAAATTTCATTGTACCTTCTGTGGTAGAGATGGTCATGTCATAGATTTTTGTTATAGACTAGCTAAACAACAGAAAAAGGAAAGAAAAATTGCTAGATCTTATAACTTTCATGCAATTAGAAAAACACAACCTGCTTTAGTGAGTCAGAAATTTGAGAAGGTAGCTTCCAGACCTTCTGGTAAGAAATCCGCAAAAGCAGCTCTGATAGTTCCGATAGCTCCAAGAGCTACCGGATCTTCTGTTGTTCCCTCTGGAGCTTCAGTTTTTGCCTCCGGACCTTCTGCTTTTACCTCCGGAGCTACCGGGTTTCACTCTAAACAAGTAACAACTTCTAAATCAACTGTTAAGAAAAGAAAACCTCAATCTTTGACTCATAAACCTGCTGTTTTATCTCAGCATTCGCGTGTTTTTCCTGGTGCACGCCGCGTGACTCAGTACTGGATTCCTAAATGCCTTTTGACTAACCCCAGTATTGAGTCATCGGCGTATTGTGCTTCTATGTAGGTTACACGCTTGAGGAAGGAGAATATTTGGATTGTGGATTCAGGTTGCTCACGCCACATGACCGGTAACAAAGATTGGTTCTCCTCCCTCACCTTTGTGTCACGTGTAGAGAATGTTACTTTTGCCGATAATTCTTCAACTCCTATAATTGCTAAGGGTTCGGTTAGAGTAAATGATCACTACACTTTGAAGGATGTGGCACTTGTCAAAAATTTGAAATATAACTTGCTTTCTGTTTCACAATTGCTAGATGAAAATCTAGAAATTACTTTCAATAAAAACTGCTGCAAAGTTGTAGACTCAAATAGTGAGCTTATTTTTAACATGTCTCGGTTTGGAAGAGTTTTTAAAGCTGATTTTGATATGTCTTCTTCTAAGCATAGGTGTCTAGCTGCTAATGATTCAAAGGACTTATATTTTTGGCATCGTAGACTTGGTCACGTAGGCTTTGATCACCTAGCGCGTGTTAGTGCTCTTGATCGCATACGTGGGCTGCCTAAGCTTAAAGGGGACAAAGAAATTGTGTGCTCTTCTTGTAGACATGCTAAGATGGTTGCAGGATCACATACTCCTCTCACAATGATCATGACAACTGAACCATGTCAACTTTTGCATCTTGACACCGTAGGACCTTCACGTGTTCAATCCTTCGGAGGTAAATGGTATGCTCTTGTTATTGTTGATGATTATTCTAGATATTCTTGGGTGTATTTTATGGCGTCTAAGAATGAAGTCTTTAGTCACTTTAGAACTTTATTTCTTAGATTATCAATTGATCACCCAGGATCATTAAAAGCAATTAGAAGTGATAATGGAACTGAATTTAAAAATCAATTCTTTGATCACTTTTGTGCTGAAAATAGAATAGATCATAAATTTTCTTCACCATATGTACCTCAACAAAATGGTGTTGTAGAAAGAAAGAACAGAACCCTAGTTGAGATGGCTAGGACTATGCTTGATGAATATCAAACCCCTAGGAAATTTTGGGCTGATGCGTTAGCAACCGCTTGTTATGTCTCAAATCGTGTTTTCTTGCGTGCTAAGCTAGGTAAAACACCATATGAGCTCCGGTTTGGACATAGGCCTAGTGTTACACACTTTCGGGTCTTTGGTTGCAAATTCTTTGTTAAGAAACATGGTAATCTTGATAAATTTGAACCTAGATCCAATGATGGCATGTTTCTTGGTTATCCATCTCATACTAGAGGCTACCGTGTGCTTTTACTTGACACTAACAAAATTGTGGAGACTTGTGAAGTGTCTTTTGATGAAGCTAGCCCAGGTACTAGCTCCGGTGTTGCAGGACCAGATTCATATTCTCAGGGGGAGGGTATTTTCGAAGATGAAGAAGAGCCGGTGATACTGCCTGGTAGTTCCGAAGTTGACACGTGTCCAGCTCCGGACATTGAACAAGCTCCGGCTGTCACCTCTGCTGGTCCTGATCGTCCACAAATCACAAGCTCATCAATCTACAATGAACCTAATGAAAAAGAAGCTTGTGAGACATCTGTTCCCCTACGGTTTTACAAAGATCATCCCCCACAACAGATGATTGGAAGCTTGCATGAACGAGTCACACGGTCCAGGTTTTGCGATCCAAACTCTCATGCTCATTCTGCTTTTGTTGCTTCTTTTGAACCCAAAGATATATCACACGCACTCACTAATGAATCTTGGATTACATGCAAGAAGAGTTAGAAAATTTTGAAAGAAATAATGTTTGGAAACTTGTACCTCCACCTCAAGGCCACACTTTAATTGGAACTAAATGGGTATATAAAAATAAACAAAGTGAGGATGGGGTTGTGATTAGGAATAAGGCTAGGTTGGTTGCTCAAGGTTTCACTCAAGTTGAAGGTCTAGATTTTGATGAAACTTTTGCTCCTGTCGCTAGATTAGAAGCCATAAGAATTTTGTTAGCTTTCGCAGCATCTAAAGGTTTTAAGCTATATCAAATGGATGTTCAAAATGATTTTCTTAATGGCTACATAGATGAGGAGGTTTATGTCAAACAACCACCAGGTTTTGAAAATCCAGATTTTCCTAATCATGTTTACAAACTGTCCAAAGCCTTATATGGTCTCAAACAAGCCCCTAGAGCATGGTATGATAGGTTAAAAACATTCTTACTTGAAAAGGGGTTTACAATGGGAAAGGCTGATAAAACTCTTTTTGTGCTTAAACATGGCAATGACTCATTATTCGTTCAAGTGTATGTGGATGATATTATCTTTGGTTGTGCTTCTCATGATCTTGTGTCCAAGTTTTCAGCAATGATGAGTTCCGAATTTGAAATGAGTATGATGGGTGAACTCACTTACTTTTTGGGGCTGCAAATCAAGCAAACCAAGGAGGGTACCTTTGTGCATCAAACAAAGTATACCAAAGATCTCCTAAGGCGCTTCAACATGGACAAAAGCAAGCCTCTTCGGACACCAATGGGAACAGCAACAACACTTGAACTTGATGAAGATGGTGAATCCGTGGATCAAAAAGATTATAGAAGTATGATCGGATCACTTTTGTACCTTACGGCATCAAGACCGGACATACAATTCAGCGTATGTCTTTGTGTCAAGCTTCCCCACGTGTTTCACATCGTCAAGCCGTCAAAAGGATTCTCAGGTACTTACATGGAACTCAAGAATTTGGCATTTTTCTTCCTTCTTCCTCAATCGTTTCTTTGAAAGCTTTTTCGGATGCTGATTTTGGGGGTTGTAGGATTGATAGGAAAAGTACTTCCGGTGCTTGTCATTTTATTGGTAATTCTCTTGTTGCTTGGTCCTCTAGAAAACAAAGTTCAGTTGCACAATCCACAGCCGAATCTGAGTATGTAGTTGCTGCTAGTGCTTGTTCACAAATTCTTTGGATTGTTCAAACACTTAAGGACTATGGGGTTGATCTAGATAGTGTTCCACTGTTCTGTGATAACACTAGTGCTATTTGCATTGCTAAAAACCCCGTGCAACATTCTAGAACTAAGCACATTGACATTAGGTATCACTTTCTCCGTGATAATGTTGAAAAAGGAAACATTGTGCTTCACCATGTAGATACCGAACAACAATTGGCTGACATTTTTACAAAACCTTTGGATTTCACTCATTTTTGTTACATTCGTAGTGAAATAGGGGTTATGCATCCTCATGGCTTAAATTGAGGGGGAGTTTTTGAAACTTAGGAAGTCTATGTGTGAATCTGAAATTAAAATAATATGAGCATATTATTTCATACATATATGACTTTGTGATTCCTTTTACATGCTGAAAGTTCTTACTACATTACTCGTGTTATACTTTTTGTAGTTTTTGCCATGTCTAGTAATTAGAATAATTACTTACACTAAATCTGGTCATGGTCGAACTTTCTTGCTTTTTTGAACTTGTTGCATGCTCACAAATGCTTTTAATCATTAAGAATTTATCAAATAATCAACTCACATGTTGAGTTTTTATGAACAAATATAAATTGAGAAAAGATCAAGAGAATATGCATGCATCGCACTTCTTCTTTCGATATGGCTTGTCATTTCACTTAGATATGAACTTGGAAGAAGTTGTGTATGACTAAAACCATGTCCTTAAGCTTCTGATTGTCAAATGACATAGGCTTGGCTTGGTTGGTTAGAATAAGGCAGATGAGCATATAATCTCTTGCAAATATCATATTATCTAAATTTATGCTTTGAAAAATAATAAGATGCAGCAACAAATGTCATGCTTTCAGGTTTTGAAATAGTTGAGTTTGTGAGATCATGACCTGCTAAAATTGAAAATCACACTTGCTTTCTAACATGGCTTACACTACATTATGTATCTCATTGATGTGATAGTGTAAGTTACTTGATAGTATGACTTGGGTGAGCTTTGTTTATATGTATATGTTATAATATGCTCATAACAACTAAAGAAGGAGAGATAATTTGTTTATATCTCATAACAATTAAAATTTCTCTTTTACCTTGCTGAATACATTGTCAAAGGGGGAGAGATTAATCACACATTCAAAAAGGAAGAGATAAGCATGAAGAGAATATGTGCATAAGGAAAGTTAATAAAGGGGGAGAGATAATATGGGATATTTTTTTTCCTTCTCATTTTATTTTTTATTTAAACAAAAAGGGGAGAAATTGTTTTCAAAACTTTTATTTGAATAAGCCAATGTTCGGAATTTTAAATGGTGTTGCCAATGCATTCATCAAGGGGGAGATTGTAAGACCTATGTGTGCTGAATACATTGGCTTGTAGTGAATACACTTGGCTTTGATGATAAAAGTTTTTAATATCACCAAAACACCTTTTTATCAAGGTCCGACTCTAGCTCCGAGCTACAGCAAGGTCCGACGATAGGTCCGGCTTGCTTTGGGTAGCTCCGGTTACGTTTGATGCTAGGTCCGACTTCTTGGTAAGGTCCGACCAGCTTTGGTTAGCTCCGGTAAGCTTTATCTTTAGCTCCGGTGTGTCTTTGTTAGCTCCGGCATGTCTTTGTTAGCTCCGGCATGTCCTTGATAGCTTCGGCATATATTTGATAGCTCCGACATGCTTTTGCTAAGCTCCGACTTACCTTGTCTAGCTCCGGGTTTTGGGTTGACTAGTTCCGACTAGTTTTGATAAGCTCCGGATCCAGGATCTACTAGTTTTGATAAGCTCCGGATCCAGGACCTACTAGTTTTGGTAAGCTCCGGCGCTAGGTTCTACTAGCTATTGTTAGCTCCGGCCCAAGCTCCGGGTTGCTCTGGCAAGGTCCGGAACCTGACTGCAGTGTTTCTGCTTAGCTCCGGCTCAAGCTCCGGGTTGCTCTGGCAAGGTCCGGAACTTGACCGAAGTGCTTCTGCTTTTCATTTGCAATGTTTCGTACTTGCTTTACAAGATTGTAAAGATTGCTTAGTATTCATTTGCTATGTTTTTGGTGTGTTTTGGATGATACGGCTGATATCGTTTCTAATGTGGTTTTGCAACATGCTTATGTGAGGTTCTCATGTAAGGTGTTGTGTTCGGAACTAACGTGAGTCAAGTCGAGGACTTGGGCTCGTATAGATTGGTTGTTTATTCATGTGCAGGTGTTGCTTGAGTTCAAGTCATGGCTGGTGACGGGATCCATTGGACTAGTCTCAGGAGGAGATGAGGTTCCAACAACCAAGTTCAGGAGGAACTGTGGTTGAGCGGGTCAGGAGGTCGCGCAGGATGATTGAATCAAGGACAGTGCATATGAAGGTCGAAGGAAGGTGTTCGTACGTATGCATGAGGTGCATGACGTGGCAATATGCTTCTAGAGACGGATTATGGAAGGAAGATCTGATCGGAAGGATCAGATCGTATCGGTTGAAGACTTAGGCTGCTAGCTGAGTCGGTTATGGCTCGGTATGGAAATATCGAGTTGGTTATGTTAGGATTTCGTGTGTGTCACAAATTTGAGTTGTTTAGGAATGTGGGATACGTTCCTAAGGTGTTTGGAAGTCTTAAGATTGCTTCGATCTGTGTATAGAAGAATCTTGAGCAGTTATGGAAAGTTAGGATTGTGATCGGATTAGGATTGGAGTCCTAGTTGAGATTGGGATGGCCTAAGGGCTGGTTATATAAGCAAGGGAAGGCCAAAGCTCATGGAGACGACTTTGGGGCTGTTCCTCTTGTGTTCTATTGAATAAAATTCATAGTTTGAAGGAACTTTTGTGCCTTGTTCGTCCGACTTGTTCCAGACAAGTTTTACTCGTCGAGTTTCTGGACAGCACTACCTTTTGTCGGTGGTTTTATCATAACTCGAGTTTTACTGATCCAATTGACGTAATTCTTTTTCGGCTGTCTTCACAACGTGATCATATATCATCTGTCAAAATTTCACAGTAATTGGATTTGTGGTTTTTGATCTACACGAGTTTCTTTGCAGCACTCCAGAAACTGTTTTTCTCGGGTAGGTCAGATTGACCAGTGTTTGATCTTTTGATCATAACTTGAGTTGTTCTCGACGGATTTGAGTAATTCTTTTTGTGTTCTCTTCGTGACTTGATTCTCTCTGATATATATCACTTTTGTCACGGTGAAACACGTTTAGATTAGTCTCATACACAATTTCTTTAACAGATCGTTTTTCTACCGAAGGGATTAGGGTTTTATTGTTTCCGCTGCGTAAGATTTTTAAATCTACCATTCACCCCCCTCTGGTAGCTTTTCACGTGCTCTTCGATCCTACACATACGCCGGTAGGCATAGGTCCTGTAAGGACATGTGAATGTGGTCTTACTTTGATCATCGGGATGGATAGGAATTTGATGATATCCTGAATACCCATCAAGGAAACAGAAGTAGGAGTGTTTTGCCAATCGCTCTAACATCTGATCGATGAAGGGCAATGGAAAATGGTCTTTCCTTGTTGCCTTATTACATTTTTTGTAGTCAATGCACATCCTCCATCCCGTGACGGTCTATTGAGGAATTAATTCATTCCTCTCGTTTTGAACGACTGTCATACCTCCCTTCTTAGGCACTACTTGAACTGGACTTACCCATTCACTATGAGGAATAGGGTAAATAATCCCGACATGCAGAAGTTTCAAGACTTCTTTCTTGACAACTTCCCGCATCACATTATTCAATCGCCTTTGAGGTTCCCTTGATGGGACACTCTCAGGGTCAATAGGAATACGATGGGTGCATAACGCTGGACTAATTCCCTTGAGATCCTGAAGCGAATATCCAAAAACAGCTCTACACCTTTCTAACAAGGCTATGACTTTGAGCGTTTCATCATCTGAAAGCTTGTCACTTATGATGACAGGGGCTTCCAAATCGCCATTTAGAAAGGCATAACGTAGGTCTGGAGGTAAAATCTTGAGCTCAACAGGAGGTTTTGGGGGGGGGGGGGGGGGGGGCTCTTCTTTTGGCAATTCAATTTCCTCCTGAAATTCATCCTCCTCTTGGACGAAGTCTTCTTCTCCTTTAATTTCAGGGGGTTCTAAAAATTGAAGAGTCCTAACCTCCTCCATTGGCTCATCTTGGATGGAGATTTTGCAGATGTGTTCTTTGAACGCAGAATAGGCATAGAGAAATTTCTCCCTCCAAGATTGATATTGAGGCTTCCTTCCAAAGGAACTTCCATCAGAAATTTCTCTATGGGAATCCCTATCATGATGTTGAAATCTTGGATTTCAAACACGTGAAAATCTTGGAGAGCCTCAACATATTTGTGTCTAACAGACACTTGTTGCAGAACCCCACATCCTTCAAGATTGGTTCCGAATGAATCTCGAAAGGATTTGCGTGTTGCTGCCAATGGCACATCGCCAAGAATGGCGAGAGCATAAGAATCAGAAATGAGATTTGGTCCAAAAGTAGGGTTGTATTGGACTTTCATTGGTGTCCCTCTAATAGAACATAAAATGGTAGCCAAAGGTGAGGTCATCCGAAGAATTTCGGGTGAATTCTCGACTTCAGCTGTCCACTCTCTACTTAAGATAGAGGTCAACTCCTTGACCGTCTAACGGACGAACACCCCGTCAGGTGGTTCTGGTGGAGTTGGTGGCAATGAAGGTTTCCTATAGCAACAATACTTTGAGGTATTTATATAATCTTCAAAAAGCTCTCCCTCGAAGTAAAATGGAAACTGCGATGGTTGAATTTCTTCTACCTTCGTAGTGTCAGGTTCGGGAGAGGATTCCTCTGGCAAGGCTTGGGGTAAACAAGAAATGGGTTCATCCTTTTCCAAGAGTGTATCCTCCGTTCTTGACACGACTTCCTCTTGGGGAGGCTCATTAAGACCCATAATGAAGGAAGAATTTTCTAGAATTATGTCCAGAAGATCCTTGCCTTCTTCTGGAGTCTTATGGAGGAAAGATCCTCCAGCCGTAATGTCAAGATATAGGGCAAAATCTTTGTTCAATCCCATGAAGAAATGTTGTAAAAGCATTGGATCAGGGATTAACAAATCTGGGCTATAATTTTTCAAAAGAGAAAATATGTCCCAAGCTGCACCTATGGATTCCTTCTCCATCTGTTGGAAGCATAGTACTTCCTTTAGTAAGGAAACAATTCGGGCAATGGGAAAGAAAGCAAGACAAAATTTGTCTCGTAATTCACTCCAATCACTGTTTGTCTTCCCAACATAGTGGTTGTACCATTGTTTGGATTTTTCCTTGAGAGAAAAGGAAACAACTTCCATTTCAGAGTTTCCTGTGTCATACCTTTGATTAGAAGGCATGAACATAGTTGTTCGAACTCTCGTAGATGGTGGTAAGGGTTTTCACAATCTGTTCCTGAGAAGGATTGTTCCCGAACCATGGCTATAAAGCTAGGGCGAAGTTCATAGCTGGTTGAATAAATAGGTTCCGCCGAAGGCGGTGGCTCACAGAACTTTCCCTTCGGAGTAGAGTAAGAAAGAATGGTGGGTTGCTCCATTTATATGGTGGTGGTAAGGTAAGAATAAGAAAGGTAAGATGATAGATAAGGGGGATATGATACGAGGGTGATCTTGGTTCGAAGATTAACAGCAACCATTCCCTGGCAACGGCGCCAGAAATGCTTGTTGGTATTTCTTAACACCACAGAGTTATCCACAAGCGTACGGAAATACCGTTGTAGCACTTCCCCTTAAGGATTATTCCCAAGGGTATTGAATCCATAGAACACGTGTGCTAATCTTTCAAACTATCTCACCCAAGGACACAAAGTTGTTTGGTAGGCACGGAACAGAGAGGAATTCAAAGTATTGATCCTAATTCAAGGTAGTTTGCAGTAGATGCTTGCTTCGGGCACGAGCTTACTCCTAGCAATACTAGGACGACTCCCGCCAAGAGCCTATGGCATAGCCGAACATGGAGGATTACGAAGGACAGATAGGGCTGTCACCACCTACTGCCTACCTCTTCAATCCGTGGGTCTACAAGATATCCACTAATGATTTATAACCTAAGCACCACGCTTACGTTCTAAATCACTACTCTAGTTGTTTCGAACACAAAGCTACAACTAGAGCCTCTAATGTATTAAAGCAGTGAACCCACAAGTAACAACTTGTGCAAACTACTAATAATAAAAGATCAAACTTGTATTGAATTCACAAAGGCTTACTTGATTGAGTAAAACCTTTGTAGGGGTACAAGTGTAGAAGAGGGACTTGACAAGCTCAAGCCTCCTTCTCCTAGACTCTTCACCACACTCTCCTTCTACTTTGGTAGCCTCTAGGACTACTCTAAACCTTTGGATTGTAGCACTATTCTCAACTTTTGGCGTGTGTGAGAAGTGAGATGAGGGGGTATATTTATAGGTCGACAAGGGTCAGTTCCCGTCACAATTAACGCGCGAATCAGTCACCATTGACTCTAGGGAGCTGGGAGGAGCCAACACGTGTCATTTGACCGAGTTTGGCGCCAGGAAGGGGTCGGCCCAACCCCTGGTTCGGTCGAACTGGTCAAGCCTCCCCTCGGGGAGTGCTTCCTCCAGGTGGCTTCCAGGTGGGCCCCCTTGATGTATATGGGTGCAACACCGTTGGATCTCCTCGTATTCTTCTGTTTGTGAGCCATTTGATCCATGTGTTGCCACGTGTCATCGCCTGATTCGTTGAAATTCATTTTCATGGATTGATCCTACATGTTTTTGTATTTTGGATAATAATTCACGTGCATACAAATAAACACCAACACTTGTGGAATTGTGTTAGTGTATAGCCCTACACTGTGTTTTGTGTTTCTTTTATGCACATTATGAGGTGAATTGACAGTCAAAATATGGTACTTAAGGACTGTCAACACTAAGCAAAGGCAAAAGTCCTTCTCGACTCTCTACCATGTACTCTAGGTGACATGAGTGGTTAAACAAAGCTAGTAAATTTCTTATCATGGGATTTCCCATCAAATTGACACAAGCATGCAGTTTTGTAAACAAAACATTTATTGTAAAAACAGGATCAATGTGTTCAAGGATACTTGCCTTGCTCTTGGGCTTGGTTTGGGTCAAAGTCTTCAAAATTCTGGTACTGGAGGTCCTCCGCAGCACTCTCTAGTGCAAATCCATCTAAACCGCGCAATAAACCTACAAGACAAGAATTACAATCAATAAGTGCACATATATTACTCAATATGACATGCCATGCACGATTAATGCACATTTGAAGCAAAACTAGTTAATGAGTTGTTAATGATGTTTACTAACTAGTTCTAATAGTTTTTAACAAGTTTGGACAGGTTTGGAATTGATTCAAATCAATTTAGATTTAATTCAGCAGAACAGATAACAAAATCGGTCTAGTCCACTGTAGGGTCGGACTAGTCTGCCCTTCGCAGAAAAAGCGAGCTAGGGTTTCTAGATCAATGTGAATTTGGAGAAACGGGGTTGAATTCACATGAGAAAGAGGAAGTAGAAGGTATACCAGGTGTTAGAACTCCAATGAATCAAGAGTTTTGGAGGCAACACTTGGATCTTGACGATCTAGGGTTGATGAAGGAACTTGATGGTGGATTGTTGATGAAGAATGAAAACTTGATGGAGATCTTGATCCTCTTTTGTTTTCTCCTATTCTTCTTCTTGCTCGAGATCTCCTTCTCCCTCCTTGGTGACGGTTCTCCACGAACTAGGGTTTATATAGAGGATGTAAAGTCAAGGGGTGGGGTTGTTTATATAGAGGTGGAGGGCTAGGGTTTGATGGATTTCAAGTTTGGGGAGGGTGGAGGCCGGTGTGGGGTCCCACATGGGCTCCAAAAGAGTTAGACACGACGTCCTTAGGCCCACTTAAGGTAAAACCAAAAAACACATTGTGGAAGAAAAGATCAACTCAGAGTTACAATCGCCGGACAAATCCGCAATAGGCCGGACTAGTCCAAAGTTAGTTAGAGAGATATCAAACAAGTCTGGACTGGACATCGGACAAGTCCAAACTTAGTCGGAGAGGAAGACGGACAAGTCCGCTAGATGTCGGACAAGTCTAGGGACATGGAATTAGGGTACCGCACTAGTCCGTAATGGATCGAACAAGTCCGAAAATTGTACAGAGACAAAACTGGACTAGTTCACAGCAAGTGTAACACCCTCATTTTCATGCATCATGCCCTGCATCCATCATTAAATATGTTTAACATTAAGCAACATAAAAAGGAACAAGTTTAAAATGAATTTAGAGCAAAACTACACTTATGAATTCTGGAAAGTGCGGACTAGTCCGGTCTTGATGCGGACTAGTCTGATTTCTCTCTGACCTTGCTCGGACTTATCCGTTTTTCTGCGGACTAGTCTGTTTTGCCTCTGGACACCTTCGGAGTTGTCCGGTCCTATGCGGACTAGTCTGGTGTTCCAATTCCTTGGAAATTTTGCTAAGTTCGTGGACTTGTCCAGACTAGTCCGGTATTCCAGCAGACTTGTCCGTTTTCCCCTCTGACTAAAGTCGGACTTGTCCGATTTTGGCCAGACTTGTCTATTTTTCCTCTCTGGATAAGTTCGGACTTGTCTGTTGTAGTCCGGACTTGTCCGTTATCCCTCTGACCAACTTCGGACTAGTTCGGCCCCTTTTCGGACTTGTCCGATAACGCGACTCCGAGTTGACCTTTTGTTTCACGACTTGTTTCTTGGGTTTTACGTTAAGTGGGCCTAGGTACGTCGTGCCTAACTCTCTTAGATCCCATGAGGGACTCTAAACTGGCCTCTACTCATCTCAAACTTAAAATCCATCAAACCCTACCCTCCATCTCTATATAAACAACCCCACCCCTTGGCTTGATATCTATTTGCCACTTTTCCACCACACCCAAACCCTAGCTCGTGGATAGCCGCCACCAAGGAGGGAGATGGAGATCTAGAGCAAGAAGAAGAAGAGGAGGGAACAAAAGAGGATCAAGATCTCCATCAAGTTTCGTTCTCCATCGCCAAGTCACCATCAAGTTCTTCATCAACCCTAGATTGTCAAGATCCAAGTGTTGCCTCCAAGATCCTTGATTCTTTGGAGTCTTAGACACCTGGTATACCTTCTACTTCCTTTTTCTTACGTGAATTCAACACCACATCTCCAAATTCACGTCGATCTAGAAAACCCTAGTTCGCTAGTTCTGCGAAGAGCGGACTTGTCCGGTCCCTAGCAGACTAGTCCGATTTTCCTGGTGAAATTGTGTTGAATTAATTCCAAAATTAGATTGAATCAAATCCAAACCTATATAAACTTGTTAAAAGCTATTAGAACTAGTTAGTGATCATTAAAAGCAACTCATTAACAAGTTCCACCTTGCATTTGCATCAATCATGCATGTCATGTCATATTGAGTAATGTTGTGCACTCTTTGATTGTGTTTCTTGTCTTGTATATTTGTTGCACGGTTTAGACAGATTTGCGCTAGAGAGCGTTGCGGAGGATCTCTAGCACCAAGAGTTTGAAGGCTTTGACCTGAACCAATCACAAGAGCAAGGCAAGTGTCCTTGAACTTATTGATCCTGTTTTTTAACTAAATGTTTTGTTTACAAAATTGCATGGTTGTGTCAATTTGATGGGAAATCCAATGATAGGAAGTTTACTAGCTTTGTTTAACCACCCTTGTCACCTGGAATATATGGTAGAGAGTCGGGAAGGGCTTTTTACCTTTTTGTTTCACTTAATTAATTGGGATGGGAAAACAACTAAATCATTTAATTATGCATTGATAAAATTATGGTTAATATGAACTGGTTAATGTGATATGGTAATGAGGGGATCTAAGCAAGCCTAGTATGTGGATGGGTTAGAAGGCATGGTGGTCTGCTTGCTTTAGGTCTAAGGACCAGTTCATGCAAGAATAAGTCAGGACTACAGTTCCACCACGAGGCCAAGTATGGGTGCGGCGTAGCTGATTAATTAGGGCTTTGGTAGTGCTATTTGGACCATTAAGGATGCTCGGGGAAGGGGTAGTCGGATTGGGTTTGTTAATGATTGGTGGGACAACCCTGGGATCCGAATGGCTCAAGAGAGGGCCTTTGGTTGAAGATGTGCTCTGTAGGAGACATTGCCACTGGTGAAACCTCATTGGGGTCTAAATAGGCTAGCAATCCCTTTGTAAAGGCTATTTTGTGATCTCTTGGTCATACACCTATGGTAGTGTTTTGGTGTAATGGAGGTTTTCTTTAGTCACCGACGGGTGATGAAATCACAAACACGTGGGTAAAGTGGTACAAACTCTGCAAAGTCTAAAAAACTATCATGATAGCCGTGCTTCCAGTTATGAGAACCTGGACAACTTCCATGATTAGAGGGAAATTGGAATTTGGAATGGTTTGGTAATGGTTATGGTTTGGTTATGGTTATGGCTGGTTATGAATTAAATTCTAGTATTGGATATGATTAATGGTAATGGTGAAATCTGGTATATGGATGATTGATATGGAATATGGACTGGTACTATGTTAATAATTATGGTTTATGATGGGATTACTTCACATACATATAGTATATTGCTTTTTCAAATGTTTTAATGTACTTTTCAGCACTTAGCCATTATTATATTCGTCATTTGAATCAGCCACATGTCATACTTTTCACACTTGCTGAGTACAACATGTACTCACCTTTGCAATTCCCCCACCAACAGTTGCAAGTCAGGATTGGGAGTATAACGATGATAATACGGAGTTCTAGTCCGTGTCTGCCATCAGCTTTGCCTCTGTTGTTTGGAGCGCGCTATACCCTTTGCTTATGCTGCTTAGTTGCTTAGTTTGCCAAATTAGTTATTTCTGCTGCATTACTTCAAACTTGTCATTTATAATCATTAGAGTTTGTATTCAAGGATATTATGAATTGTGTAATAAAAGTGGTTAATTAATCTTGTTCTGTGGTAATTGTCTGTATATCCTTTTGTGAATGCACTCGTGTATGTGTGTTGAACGTCCTGGGCACACATATGCGTTCACTTGGTTCTTTTTCGTAGCCGGGTGTCACAGCAAGAAAGGACAAGTCTGAAGAAGGTGAGAGAGAAATCAGACTAGTCCGCACCAAAAAAATACTAGTCCACACTCCTCAGAACACCTGAGTGTGGTTTTGCTTTAAGTTCATTTTAAACTCATTTTTTTATGTGGATTAATATTAAACATGTATATGAACATATGCGATGCATGATGCATGAAAATGGGGGTGTTACAAGTCATTGTTTAAAAAGGAATATTTCATTCAAATTGGAGATTAGTTGGCCCCAAAATTAAGTGGACAACTCATCCCACTTCAATATTGCGAAGCTACATTCAGTTTTGCTGCACCACGCTCCTCTCGCCTTGCTCGTCATTTTCCGTCTCGAGCCTGCTGCTTCATGCCTGCACAACAACCTCACTGGTGACTTCTATGCCGAACTCACCGTGCTGCAGTACCAGCTTAGGGGCACGGTGCAACTCACACCCAATGGCTCCTGCACGCTCCCGCTCTCCTGCTTCGACATCCTCGCCACCTTTCTGGTCGAGCTCTTTGCTGTTAGGCCCTTTTCACCGCTCTTGATCAATCACACCTTCCGCAATGCCACACTCGACTTACTTTTATCCAGCGCCCGCACCCATCGTGTTCGAATAGTTTGTCCCTCTCTCGGGGCGGGGGAGGGGTGGAGGAGGGAAGGAAGAGGAGCGAAGGCGCTTGTCGGTACCCGGCATACCGGGTACCCTCGCGCACAAGCTAGAGCCGCCTAGGTACCTCGCCTCCCAACAGGGACAGAGTCCGAGGGCGCCACGTGTTCAAAGAAACCTGGACCCGCCGGCCTCAAATGGGAAGTACAGGGTGCCCACGAGACATCCAAAAGTGGGAGCTCAGCTCCACCTTGATGACAAGCTCCCAGGCAGCCACGTATCCAGCGGGACGGGACACGACCTCCTCCGCAGAGGTGAGCTCCCAAGCTGCCACGTGGCCCACGAAGTCGAGACTTGATATCCCCAGCGGAGGCGAGCACCCGAGCTACCACGTGTCCTGCGGGGCGAGACCTGGCCTCCCCCACGGATGTGTGCTCCCGAGCTGCCATGTGGGCCACAAGACGGGCGTGGCCTCCACCATGGCGGAGAGCTCCCCAGCGGCGGCATGGTCAGTCCACTTGCTCTGAGCAGATAGTGGGGAAGTTAAGAGGGTGGTGCGCCTTGTCTCAATCAAGCCTTGAAGATACGCGGCTTCCCCAGACGCATGGCGCGGCGCATGCCTAATGTTAGGTACCGCTACAACTAATCGCATCGTAGTGAAAGCACCACAGGTCTATCCCTCTCTGCCAAGTGGGTATCTTACGGCGCCAGAGACAGTTGGATGGGACATTCCATGCCAATATCAGCAATGGCGCATGGGCTACTGACAACCCGGATGGCAAGACGGCGAGTCCTCATGTCCGCGGTCAGAGCAAGCTTACAGAAGAAGCCTTAGATCTCTTAGGATAAGATCGCCCTAGGACCACCTGTTGGGCTTTGGGACCCCACATGTAAGGCGTCCGACCTTGACTATAAAAGGCCCGGACCACCATCGCTACAAGGACAAGACTCATAATCACCGATACACACACACTCGCATACACACTCACCAATCCATACAATCCACCGTGGAGTAGGGTGTTATGCTCCTTGCGGCCCGAACCACGTAAAAACTCGACCGTCTCATACTCTTCCGCTAGAATACTAGTTTGAGGCCTAAGTCCCGCCGAACAAGAACCTCCGCGGTCTGCTCCTTAGCAAATTCGGGGGAAGTGTCGCATTGACCCTTCAACAGCGTTGGAACCCCACAGTGCTTGCCGAGAACTAAGGATTGTGAGGCAGGCGAAGAGTTGAGGAGGCGATGCCTGGCTCTTGCGTGGGGAGCCGAGGATGGCAAGGCGGGCTAAGAGACTGCGGAGGCGATGACGGAAACAATGGAGGTAGCGGTCAAATATGGAGGTTATAGAGTCAATTGATTTCAGCGGGCTCTTGCACCGCTTGGTAGCGGACTAGCGAAATAGAGGTTGGCGAGGGCGCCGCACCATGGACGATGGTGATGGCTTCTCTCCACCGTTGGAAGAGGAGGAAGCGAGCGGCGGTCGATGGTTATGGAGGGATGGGACGGGGGCATCAAGAGACAAGGGAAGAACTTGTGCTGTGAGTGGCAAGCAGCTTTACGAACAGGGGATGCCATTCATCCCTATCCCTCTTCATCCCTCGAATCAAACCAAAAACAAGGTTGGTCCCATCCCTCTTAAACAAATAGAAAATGGGATCATCCCATCACTAAAAATAGGGATGGAAATGTCTTCTCGGACTTCATCCCCAAACAAAACACTATCTAAGAAAAAATGTTGATGTAAGCAAAAATAATGTTCTTTGATTCTCCTTCATTTGCTTCCACCATGTCAAGAAATTTCTTGTTAGCCTAACAATAGTAGTTATAACTATAATTAGCATTGTTGAATGCTTGCACCAAACATACCCATTACTTTAGATAAAAGACTCATTCTTATATGTCAAAACGTTTGTACTTTGAAAATAAATATGACAGAGTTCTATATCCGGAGTACCAACATACGGGACCCGACGATATGTGACCACTACGTGGCTACGGTCTGAAGCTACTCTCCGTTTAGGAGGGACCCACTACTAATGCCATGACCATGGGAGTTCGAAGTATTTAACCCGCTCAAGTCCCGACCGAGAGGTCGGGCGAACAATTCCTCCCGGGCTCGAGCTCAGGTGAGGGCGGGTAGATGGAGGCATTTATGACGAACAGTGGATGCTATAACTTCAGCAGGGGGAGGAACCCGCGATGTGACCCATTGAAGGATAAGCTTGCCATCTGTACCATCCATCTTCAGAAGGGTGGTAACTTCACTCTCAAGACTGTGCCTTGGAGACCATGAAAAAGACAAGACCGAAGCTTCTGACAGACTGGATACATAGAACGAACACTGTAAAACTGGTTCCACTATACGAAATGTCGAATAGATAAAGCCACCTTGCCCCCTCCCATATAAGTGGACCCAAGGCCTTCAGCGGGGATGGGGGGGGCAAATTCATTCTATATTTATGATTACTATACGCATTTTACTTTACGCATTTCCTTATGCATTTTTCCTTTTGGTGGTCTTGCACCCTTTTCTTTTGAAGCACTTGTGTTCGTGCTTTACTTTCATACGCCCGTGTGTGTTTACGTTTATGCGTTACTTTCATAGTGTTCTTACTTTCTTAGAGTTCAGATACTCGGGTCAGGCTTGCTTGTAATATGTTCTCTCGCATTTTGAGCTAACAAAGATCACAGAAGACTTTCTTCGAATGTAGGGCCTTTTTTGCCTGAACTAGGACAAATCTGTTGTTCTTTGTAGCTAGCCATACAGAGATGAACATGGTACAACACAAATGTGTTAGTCGGTCGCAGAAACACTGATAACATCAGGGGGATCGAGGTCGATTCTATGCTCGCCGCAAGCCGAGCTTTCCATTTTAGAAGCCTGGATTTCATCGCTGACAATGCCAACATCCTCTAGAGAGCCTGCGATGCCCGCACCAACAACTCTCCTATGGTTCCTTTCATCGGGAAGATCGACCACGACACCGCGCTTCTCCAACAAATCTCGAAGGAAACCGCAGGCAGCAACTCCGACTCCGATGACACCATTGAGGTAAGTAACTCCATCCCATGAATGTTATGCGACGAGCAATGAGGTTCAGGACACAGCTGTCACCGACACACTGCCACGACCAATCCTCAGAAAAGCACCAACAAGCATCACTGGACTGGCCGAACTCATCGAAGCGCAACATGTCGCCCTTGACCACGAACAGGAGCATTTGGACACGTCTAGTGCTACCTTTCGGATAAAACCCGACCCCCGAGCAGAGGCGCCACACACCTTCAAACCGATGCGACTGCCCCCTTCACCGAGGATGATGCCCCACCATGCTTTGGACGACCAAGTCAAAATGTGGCGGCCGCCGCGGCGATATTGCACGGTGTTCCTTAACCCACAAAACCTGGATCTAGACGCGCCTACCGGAATCTCCGTGTTCTCCTGAACACAATAGTCCTCCAGCATGTGGAGAGCTCCCTCGCCCGATATCTTGAAGCGTTAGCTCACGATGGAAGTCATGAGCATCAGGAGTGCAGCGGCGAACCAAGGAGGCCACACACATCATGTTGGACGAGCGGGGCAAAGAGAGCCAAATCCTCAGTACTCTTGCCTGACCTTATGCATATCTGGGGAGGACACCCGAGATCCCGTCCCTATTAATAGCAATGACAAACTCCTCCAGACAGTCGTAGCGATGATGACGATGGTCGAAGCCCGAGCCCAATTCTTCGGGACCCAGAGCCTTTGGAAGGCGGATACGCAATGCGGTGTTCCCGCCTCGTTTCCGTGTCCTATCCATCATCGAGAAGCACGACGATGAGTCAAATCCCAGTGTGTGGCTGGAGGATTACCGCCTGGCTTGCAGAGCGAACGGTGCCATGGACGATTACTTCATCATACAGTACCTCCCCAATTACCTAGTAGACACGATGCGAGTATGGCTCGAGTATATGCCTGCCAATCTAGTAGGAGCTGGGCCAAGCTGAAGTCCACCTTCGTGGGCAACTTCCAGGGAACATACGTTCACCTTGGTAATTCATGTGACCTCAAAGGATGCACGTAGAAGCCTGACAAAACTCTCTGTGCATACATTCGGCACTTCTTGAAGAAGTGTAACGAGCTGTCCAACGTCATTGACATGGATGTCATAGGGGACTTCCTCTAAAGGACCATTTGTGAATCCCTGGTCCACAAGCTCGGATGCGTCAAACCCCAAAGTACCACAGAGTTGCTTGACATCGCCACCAACCACGCCTCCAACAAGGAAGCGGTGTGGGTCGTCTTCAGCAGAATAAGGCCGAAGGACTCCGAAGAATAGAAAGATATGAAGCTGATCTGCGACAGGGGAAAGAAGAGGGATGACACCAGGAGGCGTCGCCCCCAGAAGGATGATCCAAGCCTGGTCGTGGCCACCGAGCATTGTGAGGGAAAAAGGTTGGTCGAACCCTCCACTGACTCCTTCGAGAAAGCAATCAAGAAGTTGTGGAACCACACCTATCCGGTCAGGCACGCCCTCAAGGACTTCTTATCAAATGATTCCATAGTGGCGAGTCCAAGCACGATGAGGCCAGGAAGCCTAAGTGCCAGGCGACCGAGCAGAAGGCGGCGGCCTTCTCCGAACTGAAAATGGTCTTCTACGATACATATGCTAATGAAAGTCGGCACAAGAAAAAGTTGACAACCCAGGAGGTGTACACCGCCGAGCCGGCCATCCCGACATACCTCCGGTGATTCGAGGCGGTCGTTGCCTTCATTAGAACCCGTCACCTGAGCCATATCCTGCAGCTTGGGAGCTTCCCCCTTGTGGTGGACCCAATCGTGGGAACCAAGCGACTCACCAGGGTGCTCATAGATGGGAGAGCAGCCTCAACATTTTGTATGTGGGGACTCTAGATGCGATGGGGATTCATCTCTACTGCCTCCGTCCCACGAAAGACCCATTCCGCGACGTTATACCTGGGAAATAGGTGATTCCTCTCGGACAAATTGACCTTCCCGTCACATTTGGGGATAAGTCGAACTTCCGTACAGAGACACTCACATTTGAGGTCACCAACTTCGAGGGTTCCTATCACACCATCATGGGAATATCCTGCTATGCAAAGTTCATGATCATCCCGAACTACACTTACCTAAATCTGAAAATCTTGGGTCCATGCGGGGTCCTTACGCTGGACATAAAATTTCAACAAGCCTTGTTATGCAAGCAGGACTGCTACCAGCATGCTTCGGCAGCAGTGGCAGCGGCCAAACTCAACGAGCTCGTCGGGCCTTCGCCTCGATCTCGCCCTATACCCACTAAGCATCAACCTCCAGCGCCTTGAAACCCGCCGAGGATTGCCGCTGCCCTACCCGACAAATAGGTAAGCATGCTTGTTGACTTCCTCTGCACGAATCGAGATATATTTTCCTGGCAGCCTCAGACATGCCAAGCATCCCGAGGGAAGCCACCGAGCACATACTAAACATAAAGCCGTGATCCAAGCCCGTCAAGCATAGGTTGTGATGCTTTGACGAGGAAAAACGGCTAGCAATCAGGGCCGAGATCAGAAAACTCCTTGCGACTGGCTTTATCAAGGAGGTCCCACATCCCGAATGGTTGGCCAACCTCGTCCTAGTTAGAAAGAAGAATAGAAAGTGGAGGATGTGCGTCGACTACACGGACCTCAACAAGGCGTGCCTGAAAGATCCCTTCTCGCTACCTCGAATCGACCAGGTCATCGACGTGACATCTTGGAGCGAATCTCTAAGTTTCCTGGACGCCTATTGAGGTTACCACCAGATCACCCTCCGCGAAGAAGATCAACAGGCCACCACATTCATCACCCCCATGGTTCTTACTATTACGTGAGGATGCAGCTCGGGCTGAAGAACGCAGGGGCGAATTATCAGAGATGCATGCAGAAATGCCTGCAGGAACAGATCGGGCGGAATCGAACTATACATTGATGACATCATGGTGAAATCCAAAAAAGCCACGCAGGTCGTCTCCGACCTCGAGGAAACATTTACGACCTCCGAAGCAACAACATCAAGCTCAACGCGGAAAAATGCGTCTTTGGCGTGCCAAGGGGTAAATTTTTGGGTTTCATCATCTTGGAGTGCCATATCGAAGCGAATCCTAAAAAAATCACGGCCATCACCGATACAATTTTGATTTCATTCGCTTTTGTGACTGTGATGGTCTACTTGCTTGTGCTAAGGCTGGTGGAAACAAATACACTAGCTTCTAAAATTAAAATGGAAACAAATTTTTTTTTTATTACGCAATTTTATGGTGAGTTGGATAAGAATATTTTTTCTATAACCTGTTTGTTTTATTCTAACAAGTCCTATACGGAAATGCCCACTGAAGAGAAAATATATCTGATTCTATTGGCTGATCTTATGATGAGAATTTTCTCCATTTATGTTTTATTTCCCTTAATTCTAATTGGGGCGGGGGTATAAATGAATTCGCCCTCTTCATATACCCATATGGCTGGGTATTGTATGAATTTGCAGTGATATACCTCTTATCTGTTTTGGTGCGAGATTGAAACAGTTTTTCCTTCCACCAGCATTGCATTGGCTTCATTCTTCCTACGGGACCCCGCCATGATGTCAAGGGAGTACAAAGGTTGATGGGGTGCCCTGCAATGTTGAGTCATTTTGTTTCCCGACTCGAGGAATGAGGCCTACCCCTTTACAAGCTGCTAAAGAAAATAGAGTGTAGGATCGAAGAGCACGTGAAAAGCTACCAGAGGGGGTGAATGGTAGACTAAAACTTTTTCAGCAGAAGCAATGAAAGCCCCTCGGCAGAAAAACGATATGTTAAAGAAACAATGTGTACGATTAATCTAAATGTGATCAATCGTGACAAAAACCAGTATAGATTGTGATGAATCAAGTCACGAAGAAGTCACAACAAGAATCACGAAAAACCGTCGAGAAAACTCAAGTTATGATCGAAAGATCGAACAAGGGTCAATATGTTCTACCCGAGTAAAAAACCAGATCTGCAACACAGCAAAGAAAGTTGTGTAGATCATAAACCACAAATCCAATGGTCATGAAATTTTAACAGATGGTATATAATCAAGTTGTGAAGACAACCCAAAAAGAATAATGTCAATTGGATCTGTAAAACTTGAGTTACGATAAAAACACCAAAGCAACATAGTGCTGTGCAGAAACTCGATGAGAAAAACTTGTGTGAAACAAGTCAGACGAACAAGGTACAAAAGTTCCTTTAAAATATAAATTTTATTGAACAAAACATAAGAGAAACAGCCCGAAAGTCGTCTCACCACAAGCTCTGGCCTCTCTTGCTTATATAACCAGCCCTAAGGCCAACCCAATTCAAATTAAGACTCTAATCCTACTCAGTTTCAACTGAAACATTTTATAACTGCTCAAGACTCTTCCATACGCGGATAGAAGCAATCTTAAGACTTCCAAACAACTTAGAAACATCATAAACATTCCTAAAACACCTCAACTTTGTGACCCACACGAAATCTAACCAAAACAAACTCGAAACTTTCTATAAACGAACCATAACCACCTCAGCCGTAGCCTGAGGCATAATCCAGTCAGATAATAAGTTCCAATTTTCAAAATTTAAGTGATTTGAACCTTTCCAACCAATTCTTTATGTCTACTTCTCTTCATCACGCCTTGGAACCATGTTGCCATGTCCATGCACTCATTTCACATGTGCAAACACCTTCCAACAACGTCCACAATACCTTCATATGCATTGTTCTTGACCCAAACATGTTGCATGACCTCTAGATCAACTCAAGCACAATTCCTCCCGAACTTGGTTGTTGAACCTCATCTTCTTCCTAAGACTAGTTCAATGGATCCAGTCACCAGCCATGTCTTGACCTCAAGCAACACCTACACATGAACAAACAACCAATTCTTCTGAGCATAAGTCCTCGACTTGACACTCATTAGTTCGAAAACCACAACACCTTACATGAGCACCACACATAAGCATGTTGCAAACCATTGCAAGATAATACCAGCCTTAACCACCAAAATACACCAAAAACTTAGCAAATGAATACTAAGCAAACCTTACCATAGGCGTAAAGAAATTTTGAAACATTGCAAATGAAAAACATAGCAGCCACACGATTATTTCAGCACATAGAAAGTTCAAACAGTCCAAAACAGCCGCTATGCATTATACAAGAAAAGTTCGGACATTCCAGAACACAAAACACGTGCAGCTCACGTGCAGCAAATGTTCGGATAGTGAGAAGTGTGTTTCTCAAGTATATTCAGAACTTTGCATGTAAATCTACACGTTTAACATTATTGTCAATGTATTCAGCACATAGGTCTCATAATCTCCCCCTTGATGAATGCGTTGGCAACACCACTTAAAATCCGAACATTGGCTTATTCACATGAAAAGTTTTGAAAACAATTTTCTCCCTCTTTTCAAAATCAAATGAGAAAGATTTTAAAAACAAATATTTCTCCCTCTATACATATTTCTCCACCTATGATAATGTATTTAGCAAGGTTCAAAAGAGAAATTTCAATAGTTATGAGCATCTTATAACATATACATATAAAACAAAGCTCATCCAAGTCATACTATCAAGTAACATACACTATCACATCAATTAGATACATAAAGTAATGCAAGCCATGCTAGAGATCAAGTGGATTTCAATTTAAGCAAGTCATGATCTCACAAACATAACTATTTCAAGACCTGAGAACATGACACTTGTTGCTGCATTTTTATTTTCTTTTAAGGAATAAAATTTATCTTGTGACATTTGCAAGAGATTATATGCCGCATCAGCCTTATTCTAACCAACCAAGCCAAGTCAATGTCATTTGACAATCAGAAGCTTAAGGACATGGTTTTAGTCATACACAACTCCTTCCAAGTTCATATCTAAGTGCAATGATAAGCAATCTCAAAAGAAGAAGTGTGATGCATGCATGTTCTCTTGATCTTTTCTCAATTTTTCATTTGAACAAAAAAAATCAACATGTGAGTTGATTACTTGATTAATTCTTTATGATTGAAACTACTTGTGAGCATGCATCAAGTTCAAAACAGCAAGTAAGTTTGATCATGACCAGATTTAGTGTAAGTAATTATTCCAATTACCAGTCATGGCATACTGTATAACCCCTATGTATGAAATACTATGCTCATATTATTTTAAATTCAGATTCACAAATAGACTTCCGAAGTTTTAAAACTCCCCCTCAATTTAAGCCATGAGGATGCATAACCCCTATTTCACTACGAATGAAACAAAAACGAAATAAATCCAAATGTTTTGTAAAAATATCAGCCAATTGTTGTTCGGTATCTACATGGTCAAGCACACTGTTTCCTTTTTCAACATTATCACGGAGAAAGTGATACCTAATGTCAATGTGCTTTGTTCTCGAATGTTGCTTAGAATTTTAGCAATGCAAATGGCACTAGTGTTATCACAAAACAGTGGAACACTATCTAGATCAACCCCATAGTCCTTAAGCGTTTGAACAATCCAAAGAATTTGTGAACAAGCGCTAGCAGCAGCTATATATATTCAGATTTGGCCGTGGATTGTGCAACTGAATTTTGTTTTCTAGAGGACCAAGCAACAAGTGAATTAACAAGAAAATGACAAGAACCCGAAGTACTTTTCTATCAATCCTACAACCGCCAAAATCAGCATCCGAAAAATCTTTCAAAGTAACGGTTGAGGAAGAAGGAAGAAAAATGCCAAATTCTTGAGTTCCATGTAAGTACATTAGAATTCTTTTGACGGCTTGACGATGTGAAGCATGTGGGGAAGCTTGAAACCGTGCATAAAGACATATAGTAAATTGTATGTCCGGTCTCGATGTTGTGTAACACCCTCATTTTCATCCATCATGCATTGCATACATTCTAATACATGTCTAATATTACTCCACATAAAAAGGAACAAGATTAAAATGAATTTTGATACAAAACTGCACTTAAGAATTCTAGGAAGTGCGGACTAGTCTGTTTTTGGTGCGGACTAGTCCGATTTCTCTCTAACCTCGCTCGGACTTGTCTGTTTTTCTACGGACTAGTCTGTTTTTCCCTCTGGATATTTCCGGACTTGTCCCGCCCATAGCGGACTATTCCGGTATCCCAAATTGCTTGAAATTTTGCTAAGTCCCTGGACATGCCCGGACTAGTCCGATTTTCCAGCGGACTTGTCCGTTTTCCCCTCTGACTAATGTCGAACTTGTCCGATTTTTTGCCAGACTTGTCTGTTTTTCCCCTCTGGATAAGTTGAGACTTGTCCGATATCCAGTCCAGACTTGTCTGATTTCTCTCTGTCTAACTTCAGACTAGTCCGGCCCTTTTCAAACTTGTCCAATAAATCACGACTCCGAGTTGATCTTTTGTTTCACGACTTGTTTCTTGGGTGTTACGTTAAGTGGGCCTAGGGACGTCGTGCCTAACTCTTTTAGAGCTCATGCGGGACTCCAAACCGACATGTACTCATCTCAAACTCGAAATCCATCTAACCCTAGCCCTCCACCTCTATATAAACAACCCCACCCCTTGGCTTGACATCTATTTCCCAGTTTTCCACCACACCCAAATCGTAGCTCGTGGATAGCCGTCATCAAAGAGGGAGAAGGAGATCCCAAGCAAGAAGAAGAAGAGGAGGAAACAAAAGAGAATCAAGATCTCCATCAAGTTTTGTTCTACCTCACCAAATCATCTCCAAGTTCTTCATCAACCCTAGTTTGGCAAGATCCAAGTGTTGCCTCCAAGATCCTTGATTCATTGGAGTTCTAAACACCTGGTACACCTTCTACTTCCTTTTCCTCACGTGAATTCAACCCCAATCCTCCAAATTCATGTCGATCTAGAAAACCCTAGTTCGTTAGTTCTGCGAAGTGCGGACTTGTCCGGTCCCTAGCGGACTAGTCCGATTTTCCTGGTTAAATTATGTGGAATTAATTCTAAATTTGTTTCAAATCAAATACAAACATTTATAAACTTGTTAAAAGCTATGAGAACTAGTTTCTGATCATTAAAAGCAATTCATTAACAAGTTCCACCTTGCATTTGCATTAATCATGCATGTCATATCATATTGAGTAATATTTGTGCACTCTTTGATTGTAATTCTTGTCTTGTATGTTTGTTGTGCAGTTTGGACGGATTTGCGCTAGAGAGTGTCGTGGAGGATCTCCAGTATCAAGAGTTTGAAGGCTTTGACCCGAACCAATCCCAAGAGCAAGGCAAGTGTCCTTGAAGCATATTATTCCTGTTTTCAAAGTAAATATTTTGTTTGCAAAACTGCATGCTTGTGTCAATTTGATGGGAACTCCTATGGTAGGAAGTTTACTAGATTTGTTTAACCACCCTTGTCACCTGGAATACATGGTAGAGAGTTGGGATGGGATCTTTACCTTTTTGCTTCGCTTAATTAATTGGGATGGGAAGACAACTATACAATTAACTTAATTGTGCATTTATGAGATCATGATTAACATGAAATGGTTAATATGATGTGGTAATGGGTGATCTAAGCAAGCCTGGTATGTGGATGGGTTGGATGATATGGTGGTTGCTTTCTATAGATCTAAGGACCGGTTCATGCGAGAATAAGCCAGGATTATAGTGCCACCATGAAGCCAAGTATGGGTGCAGCGTAGCTGATTAATTAGAGCTTTGCTAGTGCTATTTTGACCATTAAGGATGCTTGGGGAAGGGGTAGTCGGATTGGCTTTGTTGATGATTGGTGGGACTACCCTGGGATCCGAATGGCTCAAGAGTTGGCCCTTGGTTGAAGATGTACTCAGTTGGAGGCATCGCCACCAGTGAAACCTCAGTGGGGTTTAAATAGGCTAGTCATCCATTTTTAAAGGCTATTTTGTGATCTCTTGGCCATACACCAAAGGAAGTGTAATTGGCATGAAGGAGGTTTTTTAGTCGCCGACGGGTGACGAAATCACAAACACGTGGGTAAAGTGGTACAAACTCTACAGAGTCTAATAAAACTATCATGATAGCTGTGCTCCCGGTTATGAGAGTTTGGATGACCTAGATGATTAGAGGGAAATTGGAAATTGGGATGGTTATAGTTTGGTAATGGTCATGGTTAATAATACGATTATGGCTGGTTATAGATTAAATTTCTGGTATTGGATATGATTAATGGAAATGATGAAATCTGGAATTTGCATGATCATATTGAAATATGGACTGGTACTATGTTATTACTTAAGTTTTATGATGGGTTTATTTCACATACTTATAATATATTGTTTTTCAAATGTTTTAATGTATTTTTTAGCACTTAGCCTTTATTATATTCGTCCTTTGTATCAGCTATATGTCATACTTTCCACACTTGTTGAGTATGACATGTACTCACCCTTGCAATTCCCCCACCAACAGTAGCAGGTCGGGATTGGGAGTTTACCGATGATAATGCAGAGTTCTAGGCCGTGTATGCCGTCAGCTTTGCCTGTGGAGTGTTGGAGCTGCGCTATACCCTTCGCTTATGTTGCTTAGTTTGCTAATTTAGTTCATTTCTGCTGCATTAGTTGAACTTGTCATTAATATTCATTAGAGCTTGTATTCGAGGATAATATGAATTCTGTAATAAAAGTACTTAATTAATCTTGTTTTGTGGTAATTTCCTGTATACTCTTTTGTGAATGCACTCATCTATGTGTGTTGAACGTCCTGGGCACACATATGTGTTCACTTGGTTCATATTCGGAACCGGGTATCACATGCCGTGAGGTACAAAAGTGACCCGATCATGCTCCTATATCCTTTTTGATCCACGGTTTCACCATCTTCATCAAGTTCAAGTGTAGTTGTTGTTCCCATTGGTGCCCAAAGAGGCTTGCTTTTGTCCATGTTGAAGCGCTTAAGAATGTCTCTTGTATACTTCATTTGATGCACAAAAGTACCCTCCTTGGTTTGCTTGATTTGCAGCCCCAAAAAGTACGTGAGTTCTCCATCATACTCATTTCAAATTATGAACTCATCATGGCTGAAAACATGGACACAAGATCATGAGAAGCACAACTAAAGATAATATCATTCACATACACTTGAACGAATAATGAGTCATTGCCATGCTTAAGAACAAAAAGATTTTTATCAACCTTGCCCATAGTAAACCCCTTTTCAAGTAAGAATGTTTTTAACCTATCATGCCATGCTCTAGGGGCTTGTTTGAGGCCGTAGAAGGCTTTGGACAGTTCGTAAACATGATTAGGAAAATTTGGATTTTCAAAACCTGGTGTTTGCTTGACATAAACCTCCTCATCTATGTAGCCATTAAGAAAAGCACTTTTAACATCCATTTGATATAACTTGAAACCTTTAGATGCAACAAAATCTAACAAAATTCTTATGGCTTCTAATCTAGCAACAGGAGCAAAAGTTTCATCGAAATCTAGACCTTCAACTTGTGTGAAACCTTGATAAACAAACCTAGCCTTATTCCTAACCACAACCCCATCCTCACTTTGTTTATTTTTAAACACCCATTTAGTTCCAATTAAAGTGTGATCTTGAGGCTGAGGTACAAGTTTCCAAACATTATTTCTTTCAAAATTTTCTAACCCTTGTTTCATGGAAATAATCCAAGATTCATTAGTGGGTGCGTGTGATATATCCTTGGGTTCAAAAGAAGCAACAAAAGCAGAATGAACGTGAGAGTTTGGATCGAAAAATCTAGATTTTGCGACTCGTTCGTGCAAGCTTCCAATGATTTGTTGTGGAGGATGACTATTAGGGATGCGGAGGAAAGTAGACACTTCACAAGATCCTTCTTCTTCATGTTCATCACAGATTGAAGAACTTGTGGCTTGAGGACGATCTGTACCATCTGCAGTAGTTGTTGGTGCTAGTAGTGGTGCGAAATCAGTAGCATTATCAACGTCATTTGCTTCTGAATTTTCGGGCAGCGGCACCACTTCTTCGTCTTCTTCGATGAAAATACTCTCCCCTTGTGGATATGGATCTGGACCTGCAATATTGGAGCTAGTAGCTGGGCTAGCTTCATCAAAAGAAACCTCACAAGTCTCCACAATTTTGTTAGTATCAAGTAAAAGCACACGATAGCATCTAGTATGAGATGGATAACCAAGAAACATGCCATCAACAGATCTAGGTTCAAATTTATCAAGATTACCATGTTTCTTAACAAAGCATTTGCAACCAAAGACCCTAAAGTGTGTCACATCAGGCCTATATCCAAACCGAAGTTCATATGATGTTTTTCCTAGCTTAACACGCAAGAAAACATGATTTGAAACATAACAAGCAGTTATAATTGCATGAGCCCAAAATTTCCTAGGAGTTTGATATCCATCAAGCATAGTCCTAGCCATATCAACTAAGGTTCTATTCTTTCTCTCTACGACACCATTTTGTTGAGGTACATAGGGTGATGAAATTGATGATCTAATCCATTTTCAGCACAAAAGTGATCAAACAATTGATTTTTAAATTCATTCCATTATCACTTCTAATTGCTTTTAAAGATCATGGGTGATCAATTGATAATCTAAAAATAAAGTTCTAAAGTGACTAAAAGCTTCATTCTTATATGCCATAAAGTAAACCCAAGAGTATCTAGAATAATCATCAACAATCACAACAACAAACCATTTAACTCTAAAAGATTGAACACGTGAAGGACCTTCGGTGTCAAGGTACAAAAGTTGTCCCGGTTTAGTTGTCATGGTCATTGTGAGAGAGCATGTGAACCTGCAACCATCTTAGCATGTCTACAAAAAGAGCACACCATTTCTTTGTCCCCTTTAAGCTTAGGCAGCCCACGTATGCGATCAAGAGCACTAACACGCATGAGATGATTAAAGCCTACGTGACCAAGTCTATGATGCCAAAAATATAAGTCTTTCAAATCATTAGAAACTAGACACCTATGCATAGAGGATGACATATCAAAATCAACTTTAAAAACTCTTCCAAATCAAGACATGTTAAAAATGAGCTCACTATTTGAATCTACAACCTTGCAACAATTTTTAGTGAAAATAATTTCTAGATTTTCATCTAGCAATTGTGAAACAAAATGAAGTTGTATTTCAAATTTTTAACAAGTGCCACATCCTTCAAAGTGTAGTTATTATTTACTCTAATCGAACTCCTTGCAATTATAGGAGTTGAAGAATTATCGGCAAAAGTAACATTGTCTACATGCGATACAAAAGAGAGGGAGGAGAACCAATCTTTGTTACCGGTCATGTGACGTGAGCAACCTGAGTCCACAATCCAAATGTTATCCTTCCTCAAACGTGTAACCTAAATAGAAGCACAATACGTCAATGAATAAATATTGGGGTTAGTCAAAAGGCATTTAGGAATCCAACACTGAGTCACATGATGTCCAGCAAGTATAACACGTGAAAGCTGAGATAAAACAGCAGGTTTATGAGCCAAAGTTTGAGGTTTTTTGTACCCAACTACTGATCTACGAGGTGTCACATGTGTAGCACAAAAAGCACTAGGTTTGGGAGCAAATTTTGCATGTTTTCAACTCATTACATCAGGTTGCATGTTCCTAACATTCGGTTTAGAACGTGCAACAAAGTTTGCATGAGAGTTATGAGATCTAACTTGCATTCTTTCCTTTTTCTGTTGTTTAGTTAGTCAATGACATGACCATCTCTACCACAGTAAGTACAATGACATTTAACTTTGTGTTCATGTCTAGATGAGCAAGCAACTTGGTTATTAGAAATCGAATGAGACAACGCTCTTGCAGATTTGAAAACCACTTCTTTTGTTTAGGAGCTATTTCAATCAATCCACTTCCTAATGACTTTACAATTTTAAGTAGATGTGCCTTAGAATGAGCATGGGAATCAAAATATAGACCAATTTTATCATTATATGATTTAGAGAAATTCAATAGTAGGTTCAGATTCTTATTCTCATTACAAAACCGCTCTAGTGTCCTACTCATGTCATCAAGTTTCTTAGATAAGTCTAGCCAGTTTTCACATGAAATTTTTCCTTTTAGTTTTAATTAGAACAATATTTAACTTCATTAGAACGTAAAGCATTGTTCAATATAGAAATCTCATTCAAGGCATTGTGTAGTTTTTTATCAACATCATCACAAGTAGAACAATGCAAATCAATTGTAGAACGGCAAGCAGTTTTCATCATTAAGTGCAGCAAGCTTTTTTTTCTTTTCAATTTCTAACTCAAGTTTATCAAAAGTGGAGGTATGCACACTACTTAATGAGGACAATTGTTCATATATTAATCCACATGAGGAACAAGAATCATCACTAGGAATCAAAGATTTCACACGATTAATTTCAGATTCTAGTGACTCAACTCTAACAACATTGTCCCTAAGCTTTTTGTCCTTTTTCTTAACTATAACAGTGGCACGAGAAATAGCATGACACATTTCTTCACAAGTAGGACATACCTCTTCATTATCGTTGTTGTGTTCTGCCTCCTCCATACTTGATCTTGACTTACCCACCATGAAGCACAAGTTTGCCAAATCATCTTCATCTTCGTCACTTCTGATGTTCACATCGCTCGATCCAGGTTCTTGGAGTGCAGAGACAAAATTGTTTACCATTTGGCGCCCTGTAAAATCCTTCTTTTTCTTGTTGTTGTTTGTAGAGGACTTGAATTTTGCTTACTTCTTGTTACAGGGAGTAGAACCTAAAATTTTACGGCAATTTCTAGGAAAATGTCAAAACTCATCGCATTCGAAGCATCGTTGAGAACCGGGACTTCCTCTCCTTCTAGTTCTCACATTTTGCAATGCTTTTGAGAACCGAGTAGAGAGAAGTGCTAGCTCCTCCTCTAGAAACTCTTCAATCTGTTCAAGGGTTAGAGAGGATAGCAAGGCAAGTGTACAACATGATGAAGATTGGCTAGAGCTAGGCATGTCACATCGAGAAACAAATACAAGAGGCTTATTGGGGTTCTTACGTGAGATTATGTCAATTTCATGAGTTTTCAACTAAGTATATAGCACATCCAAAGTAAGTCTACTCATGATAGTAGATTCACGAATAGATGTAACTTTCATCTCCCAAATTGACATGTCTAATGCACTTAGTAATTGCCTAGCATTCTCAGCATCTAAAAAATTAACATTCACACTACGCAAGTTGTTGAGAATTTTATTAAAGCGAGCAAATAAATCAATGATAGACTTACCTGGTTGCATCTCAAAGCACATATATTCTTTCTTGAACATATCTTGTCTTACCTCCTTTATCGTGTTGGATCCTTTGTGGTAGTCGCAAAGTGCCTTCCACACATCGTATGCTGATCGGAGGTGTGCAACACGATCAAAGTTACTTTGAGTCAATCCTTGTATAATCAAGTTGCAAGCCTTGTTATTGTTGTCGGCATCTCTCTGGTTTGCAGTCGTAACTTGATCTTTTGGTGGCATGTGGACTTGTGGACCTTTTCCCATATGGTAAAGCCTTGCGCATGTATGTAAGCCCTCATCCGTGCCTTCCAAACCTGAAAATCAAATGCCATTGAACACACAAGGTTTTGCGGAGTATTTCTCCATGTCGAGTAGTCAAAACACGTGCAAATCATGAAGATTAGAGGACCTTGGCTCTGATACTAATTGTAGGATTGAAGAGCATGTGGAAAGCTACCAGAGGGGGGTGAATGGTAGATTAAAACTTTTTTAGCGGAGGCAACGAAAACCTCTCGGTAGAAAATCAATTTGTCAAAGAAACAATGTGTGCGACTAATCTAAACGTGATATATCCTGAAAAAAATCAGTATAGATTGTGAAGAATCAAGTCACGAAGATGTCACGACAAGGGTCATTCTGTTCTACCCGAGTAAAAAACCAGATCTGCAACACTACAAAGAAACTCGTGTAAATCATAAACCACAAATCCAATGATCGTGAAAGTTTCACAGATGATGGACAATCACGTTGTGAAGACAACCCAAAAAGAATCATGTCCATTGGATCTATAAGACTCGAGTTATGATAAAAACACCAGAGCAACATAGTGTTGTGCAGAAACTCGACGAGAAAGACTTCACAAAAACAAGTCAGACGAACAAGAGTCAGATGAACAAGGCATAAAAGTTCCTTTAAACTACGAAATTTATTGATCAAAACATAAGAGGAATAGCCCCAAAGTGGTCTCACCACGAGCTCTGGCCTCTCTTGCTTATATAACCAGCCCTAAGGCCAACCCAATCCAAACTAGAACTCTAATCTTACTCAGTTTCAACCGAAACATTTCATAACTGTTCAAGACTCTTCCATACGCAGATAGAAGCAATATTAAGACTTCCAAACATCTTAGGAACGTCCTAAACATTTCTAAAACAACTCAACTTCGTGACCCACACGAAATCTAACCAAAACAAACTCGAAACTTTCTATAAATGAACCATAACCGCCTCAGCCGCAGCCTGAGGCATAATCCAGCCGATTGGACCTTTCCGACCAATTATTTACATCTACTTCTCTTCTCACACCTTGGAACCATGTTGCCACGTCCATGCACTCTTTGCACACCTGTAAACACCTTCCAACAACGTCCACGATACCTTCATATGCATTGTTCTCGACACAAACATGTTGTGTGGCCTCTTGATCAACTCAACCACAATTCCTCCCGAACTTGGTTGTTGAACCTCATCATGTCTATAAGACTAGTTCAATGGATCATTTCACCAGCAATGTCTTGACCTTAAGCAACATCTGTACATGAACAAACAACCAATTCTTCCGAGCACAAGTCCTCGACTTGACTCTCGTTAGTTCGAAAACCACAACACCTTACGTGAGCACCTCACATAAGCATGTTGCAAACCATTGCAAGATAATACCAGCATTAACCACCAAAACACACCAAAAACTTAATAAATAAATACTAAGCAAACATTACCATAAGCGTAAAGCAATTCTAAAACATTGCAAATGAAAAACATAGCAGCCACACGATTATTTCAGCACATAGAAAGTTTGGACACTCCAAAACGACCGCTATGTATTATACAAGAAAATTTTGGACATTCCAGAACGCAAAACATGTGCAGCTCACGTGCAGTAAAAGTTTGGACAGTGCAAAGTGTGTTTCTCAAGGATATTCAAAACTTTGCATGTAAACCTACACGTTATCATAATTTTCAATGTATTCAGCACATAGGTCTCACACTCAAATAGCTGCTGCCATTACTACTTATGCTCGGATTCATATGCAACCTTATTTCCATGGGGGTGATTGCTTTTACACCGACAGAGCCATTTAGATGGACCGAGGAAGCGCAATCCACTCTAGATCAGGTAAAAGCTTTTCTCACAAACAACCCCGATTCTAGCCTCCCCCGAGCAAAATGAGCAGCTCCTCCTCTACATAGTGGTGACACATTAGGTGGTCAGCACCGCCCTCGTGGTGGAAAGAGAGGAGCACGGACATGCCCACAAGGTACAAAGACCGGTCTACATTGTCAGTAAGGCGCTGTCGGACTGCGAGACCCGCTATCATCACGTTCAAAAGCTTGTGTATGCCATACTGCTGACAAAGTGAAAGCTGGTTCTCTACTGCTGACATGCAGGTGGTCACGATGCACGAGTTAGGAGCCATAATCAACAATCTGGCGGCATTCGGGAGGATCACTATGTGGGCCCTCGAACTTATAGGATTCGACATATCCTACGCCCCGCGCACAGCAATCGAATCAAGGTTGTCGGTACCCAGCATGTCGGGTACTCTCGTACACTGGGTAAAAATGCCTAAGTGCCCTGCCTCCCCGTTGAGGCAGGGTTCGATGGCGCCACGTCTCCAGCAGGTCGGGACCTCGCTACTCCTCAAGGGCAGGCTCCGTACCCTACCACATAGACCTCAAGACGGAACCTTACACCACAGAGGAGACAGGCTCTCGAGCTGCCATGTGTCTGGCAGGATAGGACTTCGCTCCTCCATAGGAGTTGGCTTCGATGCTGCCACATGGTCCGAAGCTCCGGACCGGCCTCCCCCGCAGAGGTGGACTCCAGAACCGCCACTTGTCCAACCGTTGTGGACCCTCAACTTTCCTAACAGATAGGCTCTAGAGCTGCCACGTGGCCCGCAGTACAGGACCCGACCTCCCCCGCGAAGGCTGGCTCTTGTGCTGCCACGTGTCCTGCAACTTTCCCTGAACAGTAGGTTGTGGGAGTTAAGAGGTGGTGCGCCCTATCTAAATTGGGCATTGAAGACACATGCCTTCCCCAGGCGCACGACATGGTGCACACCTCCTGTCAGGTACCATTGTGACCAATCACATCACAGTGAAGATGCCGCAGGCCTACCCTGCTCTGCCAAGTGGGTAGCTTACGGCGACAAGATAGTTGGACAGGACCTTCCCTTCCCTCATCAATGACTACGCACGGGCCACTGGCGTCTGAAGTGGCAAGACGATGAGTCTTCAAGCCGCGGTTGGAGGCTGCGTCACATGAAAGCCATCGATACAGGGCAAACCATTTATACCCAAGAGAACACACTCTCTAGCAATACAACACACACACCATGGAGTAGGGTATTACGCTTCGGCAGCCCAAACCATGTAAAACCATAATCTCACCCATATCTCATACGCTTAGCCTCACCTGAGGACTAAGCGTGCGCCGATCAAGAACCTCTGCGGGCTGCTCTCAAAGCAGGTTCGGTGGAAGTGTTGCAGAAACACTTCAATAGAGGCGCTCACCGACTTCACCGCCGAATTGACAGAGACCAAGGTGCCAAGTCCTCTGACAAGCCCCGAGTACTGGACGATGTACTTCCATGGCTCGCTCACCTTGAATGTCACCCACGGTAGCGTAGTGCTGACCTCCCCAAAGGGGGACCAATTTTGGTACGCATTAAAGTTGCATTTTAAGGCCACAAACAATGTTGCTGAATATGAAGCGCTTCTCAACGGGCTGAGAGTCGTCGTCAAACTCGGCGTGCGGCGCTTCTACGTGCAGGGGGATTCCAAGCTAGTTGTTAACCAAGTGATGAAAGAGAACTGCTGCCTTGACCCGTGGATGACCGTGTACTGCTAGGAGGTACGGAACATGGAGGACGGGTCCGAGGGGCTCAAGCTCTTCCACATCTCTCGAAACAATGAGATGGCCAACTCCCTGACCAAACTGGCCTCCAACCGGAGGCTCCTTCCTGCCAAAGTCTTCACCAGTGATATCCACGAGTTGTCCACCTAAGTCAAATAGGACTGCCCAGACTCGTCGTCTAGGCCTCAACCTCAGGATAGCTCGAGCAATTCGGATGTCAGTCTCGGCCCAGCGGCTCTTGTCATCGAACTCGGCTGGCAGGCCCCCTTCATTGAATACCTCCAACACGAGAAGTTACCTGAAGATGAGACAGAAGCTAGACGACTAGCCTGCCAGGCTCAATCTTTTGTCATCATTGGTGACAAACTTTTTAGGCGTGGCACCTCGGGCATCGTCCAGCGTTGCATCCCCTGCAGCCAGGTGAAGGAGCTCCTGCTCGACATCCACACAGTTTTCTGTGGCCACCACGCAGCTCCCAAGTCCTTGGTAGGCAAGGCATACATGCAAGGATTCTACTCACCGACTACTGTCACTGACGTTGAGCACATCGTGCGCACTTGCGAGGGTTGCAATGCCCGATAGGCGCACCTACCAGCTCCAGATCTACAAACCATCCCCATCACATGGCCATTTGCCGTGTGGGGGCTTGACCTCCTAAGCCCCTTCAAGAAAGTGTTTGGGGCTTGACTGTCCTCCAGGTCGCCATAGATAAGTTCAAAAAATGGATCGAGGCAAAACCCTTCATCACCGTCACTTCTAAGTAGGCGACGAGCTTCTTCCAAGACATTGTCCATTGTTTCGGGGTACCCAACATCGTTATAACCGACAATGGTACACAGTTCACAGGCAAAGAGGTTCCTAGAGTTCTATGATGGGCCCCACATCCAAATTGATTGGTCGTTTGTGGCTCATCCTCGAACAAACAGACAGCTTGAGCGGCAAATGGATTGATCATGCAAGGACTCAAGCCGCGAATTTTTTATTGACTCAATAGGTATATGGAGTGATGGGCCATCAAAGTGTCGTGTGTACTATGGAGCCTGCGCACCATGCCCAACCAGTCAACCGGCTTCACGCCTTTCTTCCTGACATATGGTTCGGAGGCTGTACTGCCCACCAACCTTGAGTATGGGTCGCCTCGGATCAAAGTCTACGGCGAGGGTCGATCCGAGGAAGCCTGCCAATACTCTGTCGATCAGATTGATGGATCCCGCCAGGTATCCGCCATGAAGTCATCCAAATACCAACAAGCACTACAACGCTACCACGAGCGCCACATCCCACTGAGGGCCTTCCAAGTCAGCGACTTGGTCCTGTGTAGGGTGCAAACTAACAAAGGTAAACACAAGTTATCCTCACCGTGGGAAGGCCCAAATGTGGTGGCAAAAGTCTTATGGCCCGAAGATTATCGGCTTAAAGACACCAACGGGAACGTCCTCTCCAACGCGTGGAATATCGAGCACCTTAGACATTTCTACCCGTAGGGTGGGAAAAATCTGGATCTTGTGAAGGGACTTCAGGAATGCAACATGCAAAGATAAGCTCCCTCCCTAACCTTGAAATGGTGTTCGAGCAGAGACGCCACTCCAGGACCATGAGACGAGTTGGCCACACCGTTGGCCCTGCGTCGCTCGAGGGCTACCCTTAGGGCTAAGAAACAGGACACCGCAAAAGGGCAGGCATTGCCTAGGAATCATGGCGAAAGGAAATAACAGGTGTCCTTCAATACTTGAAAAAAAAACAAAGAAACACGAGGGTCACAAGGGACTGCCCCATCAAACCAACGCCTACCGGGCCCCGTCGCATCTCTACCAGCCAGAGGACGTCATCAAAGAGAACCATTGCAATAGCCATTGATGTCACAGTAGGCGCAACTTCATCTTCGATGTCATTAAGATCATCTGCAGACCAGTTGGACGCAAAGCCCTTCCCGATGGCTCGAAGATCAACACTGTCATAGTGCAAGACTACAGCTGCCAGGGCTGCCTGGGCACCCATATCAGCCTCGAAAGCAGCAGTCGGTCCAGGTGAGCGTCAAGACGACCTGGATCTCAGCCAGCCGGTCATTCGAGGGCATGCCCGGGAAGCCCATGACAAGGAAAGCGGACCAAGCGGCCCCTCAAAGTTCTTCCAACTCCTTCGGGTGACCTCGAACCTCCTCTGAACCTCGCCCAACCGAGATGCCGGAGCAATCCCATAATCCAGACGCCAACGTCGGATGCGCTACAAGCCAGCCGGTTGATATCTGGTGCTGAAGGTTGGAGCACAGACAGAAGCTAATCCCACCGCCTCCTGCACGATACACCCGTTCCGCTCTAGGACCTCGAGCACCCAATGAATCCCCGGAGTCGGGGAATCAGCTCTGGTCGTCCCTCAGGTGCGCCGGACGTAGGGACATAAATTGCTCCCCTAATCTCCCGAGTCGGGGGAAGCTCGCCCTCTCTAGCCTCATGGGCACCCTAGGGATCCGCGGGACCAAGAGTAACCCCTACAAGCAACTAAGCGTTAGACACTTAAGGACCCCCTATTGCAATTCCTCGCCCCAAGAGATAGAGAGAAACCCACCTTCCACAGGTTCTCAGGTGGTTTTGGCATAAGCTTGGGTCTCCACTAATGGGGTGGAGGACTCCTCCGCCACCCGGAACAGCTGATCCAGGACGTCCTGCTCCTCAGACAGCTGATCGACGGCCTTTTCGCATCATGAAACCACAGTCCCGTGCGGCCAACACCTCGCCAAGCTGCACAGTTGCCTCCTCTGCCTTGGTTTAGGTGACAATCGTCTCTTGCCGCGCCGTTGCGGCATCTGCCTAGGAACACTCTAGTCACCCCCGCATGGCCAACAGCTCGGCCTGAAGGGAGCTCTGGCGTTCATAAGCTTTGCTGAGCAGACGCAACCTTTTGGCTGCCAACCACACCAACTCCTGCGAAGGGAATCAGGTCAACAAGTGCCAAAACAAGCAACAACGGGACAAGGGCAGGGTAACTCACTCAGCTGTTGTCGACCGTCCCTTGGATACGCTCGAACACATCGAGGGCCTACTCAAGCCTAGCCTCTAGATGTGACTGGACATCGTCGAGCTGTGAGATCACATCGACGGTGTTCGCGAGGGGACACCCACACTCGACACGCCCCGCGACTGCAAACCCGGGTGCATCTTCACCGCCCCCCCCCCCCCCCAAAAAAAAGGGGGCCTGAGGCTTCCAGTGACAAAAGAATGGTTGGAGCAGGACTGCCATTACCTGGACTCCCGGCAGGCACAGCCGATGGGCCTCCCGCCGGCAGGAATTGGGTCTGCACCTCAACCAAAGCCCAGGTTGTCGAAGGATCTGAGGCGTCAAGGTTTGTCAGCTACAGCACGGCCGCCGACACCTCCCCGCCCCGCACCACAACGACAAAGCTGATGCTTCCACAAGCAGCGCTCGAGGTGTTGAAACAATCACGACATTTTTAGACGAAGATACCTGGAAATCAAGGCCTCTTCCCATTAAGAGGTAGAAGGCAAATCGATCAGCGCCTCGACCCTCGACTCCCCAAATGCCTCTGTCGGAGCCAAGGGAAAAATGACCATTGCTGCCTCAACCGCAGTCATCTCTCCCGACGCTATCACCAGATCCACCAAAGATACTGCAGACGACATTTCGGCGACCACCTCCGTCAATGTCCCCCTGTTCCTATCGACGTGGGCATCAGCCCCGGGGCCGACAGGAGAACCCCGTTTGACTCCGCATACGCCATGCTCGCCGACACCACCGATAAGTCCGGCGGAACAAGTTTGAAAAACAGACAGACCTACCGCGTCGGAACATAACCCTCAGGAATCAGTGGTTGCAGGGGAAGATCTTCCATTTCCGCATCCCTAGAAGTGATCACCTCGGCCTACAGAATCAAACCCGCTGGCGGTGAGGTGTGAAAAACCATGGACAATTTCCGCGGTGGGGCAGTCGTGTCGGCCTTATAGGTCCTCCGGCGTTGATAGAAGACATAAGAATCCCAAGAAGCAAAAGGATCAAGGATCATGAGATAGAATGAACCTTGACGAGAAGGAGCACTTGAAGCGTGGAGCTTGGCTCCATGAGGACCTGAGACCCTGGGCCTCGAACGGCAGAGGCATCGCCTGGGCATCCGAACACCAAAAGGTGGGGTTTGACACTAGGGGGGGCAGAGATCTCAGACCGGAACCCGACACCCTCTCGCTCTTCTAGCTCCTAGAGGATGTGTCTAATGAACCGGGGTCGGACTTGGTCCCCCTCCTATCATCGTCCAGTAGCCTGGGGAGATAGATGATCCCGGTGAAGCCCCACTGAGGAGTATGATCTCCGCTTGCCGGGAGAGCACCAGTCGCGACATCACTCGATGCTATCCCATAAGTCTCGATATCCTCTGCAAGACCTCGGATGGCGACAACTCCTCCTACAACTCCCTCGTCAGATTGCCGACAGAAGCATAATCCCACATAGTGTTGGCCCTATCTCGGAGCAGTAGGACACTCTTCTCGACAAGGATTTGGAGGATGGTCTAGCCATTAAGGCCATCTGCTTTCATCCTGTAACACCCTCATTTTCATGCATAATGCATTTCATACATCCTCATACATGTTTAACATTAATCAACATGAAATGGAACAAGATTGAAATGAATTTAGGCTTAATCAGGAATTCAAGTCTATTAGGGTACGGACCTGTCCGGCCCCAAAACTGGACTAGTCCGGTATTCCCCTTGTATTAAGAAAATTCAGTCTTCTTTAGAGCCCGAACTTGTCCGCCACAATGCACAGACTAGTCCAGATTGAGCTTCTGATGTTTTTTCAGATTTGTCCAATGTATAGCGGACTAGTCCGATCTTGTCAAATTTTTAGTCCGGAACACTTTTGTTTTGCAACCCTGGACTTGTTCGGCCCATAGAACCGGACTTGTCCGAAATAGTTTCTGCTCCAAAATGGACTTGTCCAGTCCTAACTACGGACTAATCTGGCCTGCTGAATTGCACTCGAATTCTATTATTCTTCCACAATTGGTTACTGAGTAATTGCCTTAATTGGGCTCCAGAACTTTGTTCCCAACCTTAGAGGAGCCCAAGTGGACCCCACCTCGGCCCCTACTCGTCCCCCACCGAAATCCACTTGGAATTCACCCCAAAACCCTACCTCTCCACCCCTAAATAAACAACCCAATACCCTCACCCCTCTGACCTTGAGAAAAACCCTCGCTGTCGTTCCTTGATCGTGAGTTGTCGTCAAGAAGGAGCCAGGAGCAATAAGAAGGAGGTGAAGAGGGAGAAGGATCGGTCAAGCTCAACCTTCATCAACTTTTTGACATTGACGTTATTCACCACCCAACTGGGCATGAACACATCTCATCAAGCCCTAGACGTCAAGATTCAAGTGTTGCATCCAATCTTCAACCCTTGGATCCCTAGACACGTGGTACACCCTCTACATCCACTTTTCCATGTGAAATTAACTCCAAATTCCCTCTGATCAGAAAACCCTAAATTCACAGTTCTGATCAGGGCGGACTAGTCCGGCCCTGATACCGAACTTGTCCGACCTCTGAATTTGTATTGTGCTGAATTTAATCCAAATTGACTCAAATAAATTCCAATTTGTTAGAAACTATTTTGACTAGTTAGTAAACATTAATAGCAACTCATTAACAAGTTTTGCTTCACAATTGCATTAAACATGCATATCATAGCATTGAGTAATATACGAGCATTTATTGATTGTAATGTTTTGTTTTGCATGTTTGTCGCACGGAATAGGTCTCACTGTAGAGAGTGCTTTTGAGGACCGATAGAACCAAAATTTTGAAGCCTTCGATCCAAACCAAGATCAAGAGCAAGGCAAGTGTCCTTGATCATTTTGATCCGATTTTTTAAATGGTTTGTCATAAAATTGCATGCTTGTGTCAATTGATGGGAGAACCCAATTGTAGGAGTTTACTAGTCGTTAATGACCACCCTTGTCGCTTGAACACTATGTAGAGAGTCGGGAAGGGTATTTTACACTTTTGCTTCGCTTAAATTAGGTTTGGGAAACAATCATGATACTTAATTATGAACCATTGAACACATGAATGATGAGAATTGGTAATAATGACCCTTTAGCAACATGGTGCCTAGGGATCTGAGCAAGCTGATTATGTGAAATGGGTTGGAATGTTTTGGTGGTTTTGCTTGCTTTAGATCTAAGGACCGGTTTGTTGAGCGACCATCCAGGATTTATAGTGCCACCACAGGGCCAAGTATGGGTGCGACTTAGCTGACTAATTAGTGTGTCATCAGTACTAGTTGGACCATTAAGAATGCTCGACGAAGGAGTAGTCGGGTGGGTTTGTAGAGATTGGTGGGACTACCCTGGGATCCGAATGGCTCAAGAGGGGGCCCTTGATTGGATGTGCTCAGTTGGAGACATCACCACTGGTGAAACCTTAGTGGGGTCTAAATATACTAGTAATCACTTTGTAAAGGCTATTTTGTGATCTCTTGGCCACACACCTAAGGAACTGTGAGATGGCATAATTGAGATTCCATAGTCATCGAAAGGTGATGAAATCACGAACTTGTGGGTAAAGTGGTACAACCTCTGTAGAGTGTGTTAAAAACTATAATGATAGATGTGTTCCCGGTTATGAGCAGCCTGGACCCTCACATGATTAGATTATGAACCTTGAACATGGTTTAATGGTTTGAATTGAGTTGAGAATTGGTAATGGCTTAATAATTGGCTTTGGTGTATGGAGTTGATTAAATGAGACATATGAGCAGATATGAGTTGATTATGGATTATTAATAATGGTATTTAAGTTGAAACTAATGTTATTGGGTTATTTTGGGAAGGATATCACTTAATGATAATATAATTGCATTTTCAACTATTTTTAATGTACTTTTATGCAATTCGCCATTTTATTATCATTCCTTGTTTAAGCTATATGTCATACTTTCCCACACTTGATGCGTACGACATGTGCTCACCCTTGTTATTCCCCCAATAAGTTCAGTCGCAGGCGGCAACGTGGAGTACCAGGAGGTCTATGAGGAGTTCTAGGCACGCGTCAAGCTTGCCTGTGGAGTTTGGAGTCATTAGTGTTTAGTGTTTTCCGCTGTAGTTGTTTAGAGATTTTATTCAAGACTATTTGGATTTGTAATAAGGTACTATTATTATTTGAGACATGGTTTAATTTGTTTATCATTCGTGAATCACTTGTGTATGTGTGTTAAACATCCTGGGCACACATATGCATCACGCTTAGTTCATTTTTGGAACTGGGTGTCACACATCCTCTCCATCCCTACCAAGATCGATGCCAAGCCCGGCTCCTCCTCTGTCTGGCATAGTTGGCCCCAGGCGAATGAGGTCTCTAACACCCTCATGTTGAAAGCCGGTAGGTTGGGCCTCGCGTTCTGAATGTAGAACCACCCCAGATTCCAACTCTTGTGTAACACCCTCATTTTCATTCATCATGCATTGCATACATTCTTATACATGTTTAACATTGAGCAACATTAAAAGGAACAAGTTTAAAATGAATTAGAACCCAGAACATCATTTAAAATCTTGCAACAGTGCGGACTTGTCCAGTTTGGACCCCGGACTAGCCCGGTTTTGCTCTCTGTTGTCCCCCGAACTTATCCGCTTTTTGCTGCGGACTAGTCCAAAATCATTTATGTTATTGTCTGGACTTGTCCATTCCATAGTATGGACTAGTACGTTCTTCGCTACTCGAACTCTTTGGAGTTGTCCGGTGATCCCCCGTTTAGTCCAGTTTTGGGGAATTTTGACATATCTCAATACTTGTCTGGTCTCATACCGGACTTGTCTGTTTGACTCTCTGAAACTTCGATTTGCTTGCGGACGGACTTGTCCGGCTTGATACAGGACTTATCCGTTCAACTTTCTGACTTCCAACGGACTAGTCCGGCCCCTAGTGGACTTGTCCGATGTGCCCGACTCGGATTCAGTTTTTCCTCCATGATATGTTATTGGGTATTTGCCATAATTGGGCCCAAGAATGTTGTGGCCAACCCCTATGGAGCCCATGTGGGACCCCTACACGGCCTCCACCACCCTCTACACGAATTCCACCCAAACCCTACCTCTCCATCTCTATATAAACACCCCACCACCCCAACCTTTCATCCCTTTGTAACAATTGAAGAACCTCTAACCCTAGTTCGTGGGACCCACCATCAAGAAGAGTTCATCGCAGTCGGGCGAAGAGAAGGAGGAAGGAGAAGGATCAAGCAAGATTGATCTTCGTCAACTCATCACATCATCGTCACCTCTCCACCAATTCTTCATATTCTTTGGATCTATATGTCAAAATCTCGAGTTTCATCGAATTCTCGACCCTTGAGTTGTTGAATTCATGGTAATTACCTTTGATCATCTTTTTACATCAATCTTGGTTCCATAATTCAACTCAAACTATGCTCTAGTTTGAAATTCGCCAAAACCTAGCCATAGCGGACTTGTCCGGCCCTAGTGCAGACTAGTCCGATTTTCTTTTTGTACCAGAATCGACTTGTCCAGTCCCTGTGTGGACTAGTCAGGTCTTCCTCCTTTGAATATTCCTGGAACTTCTTAACAATCTCCAAAATGACTTAGAACTTGTTCTAACATGTAATACTTAATTGTGATTAGTTAGTAGGCTATCATATCAACATAATAACATGCATTACCCCATAATTGCATTATTCATGCATGTCATGACATATTGAGTAATATATGAGCATTTATTAATTGTAATGCTGGTTTTGTATGTTTATTGTGCGGAATAGAAGGTATTGCTGTAGAGAGTGCTTTCGAGGACGTGCAGAACCAGAACTTTGAAGCTTTTGATCCTAATCAGTCTCAAGAGCAAGGCAAGTGTCCTTGATCATTTTGATCCTGTTTTTAAATGTTTTGTTTGCAAAATTGCATGCTTGTGTCAAATTTATGGGAAACCCATGATAGGTGTTTACTAGTCTTGTTTGACCAACCTTGTCGCTTGGAATGTATTGTAGAGAGTCAGAAAGGGTATTTTACCTTTTTGCTTCGCTCTAATTAATTAGGATGGGAAAACAACCAAATGGCTTAACTATGAATAAACTTATGGATGGTGAGAAGTGATGAATATGGTTAATTGGCAACATTGGACTTGGGAGATCTAGGCAACCATGGTATGTGAACAGGGTTGGATGATGTGGTGGTTTGCTTCCTTTAGATCTAAGGACCGGTTCATGGGAGAATAAGCCAGGACAACTGTGCCACTACAAGGACAAGTATGGGCGTGGCGTAGCTGAATAATTAGGTGTGCTGCTGGTATTGTATGGACCATTGGATGGTGCGGGGAATGGGAGTCGATAAGGGCTACCCTAGGAACCGCATGGCACATGAGAGGGCCCGTGGGTGGGAGAATGGAGATTCAAGCCTGCTGGTGAAACTTTAGTGGGACCGTACATACTAGTAGTCCCTTTGTAAAAGCTATTTTGTGATCTTTTGGCCACACACAAATTTAAGTATGATAAGGCATGATAGAGGTTCTTAGTCACAGAAAGGTGATGAAATCACAAACATGTGGGTAAAGTGGTACAACCTCTGCAGAGTGTTAAAAAATATCATGATAGTCGTGCTCTCGATTATGAGCACCTAGACAACTTCCATGATTAAAGTGGATCTTGGAAATTGGGATGGTTTGGTTATCGATATTGTTTGAGTTATGATAAATGGACATGGTTGGTGATGATGGTAATAATCTGGTATATGGATTGCTGATGGATTCACATTATGTTAATTGTTTGGGTTATGATGGGATTAATTCATATAGACATCTTAGGATGCTTTTACATGTTTTAAATGTACTTTTCAGCAAATAGCCATTACTTATTATCAATTCCTTGTTAAGCGACATGTCATTATTTCCCAGACTTGCTGAATACGACATGTGCCTACCCTTGCAATTCCCCCACCAATAGTTTCAGGTGATGTGTGGAAGTATACTGAGGATAATGTAGAGTCCTAGGTTGTGTGCTGCCGTCGACTTGCCTGTGGTCTTGCTGGAGCTGTGCTATATCCCCTATGCTTAGTTTGCTTAGTTGCTTAGCTTAATGTTTAGATTGTTTCTGTTGCATTAGTGTAACACCCTCATTTTCATGCATCATGCCATGCATACATTCATTTACATGCCTAACATTAAGCAACATAAAAAGAAACAAGTTTAAAATTGATTTAGAAACAAAACCGCACTTAACAATTCTGGGAAGTGCAGACTAGTCCGATTTTGGTGCGGACTAGTCCGTTTTCTCTCTGACCTCGATTGGACTTGTCCGTTTTTCCTGCGGACTAGTCTATTTTTGCCTCTGGACACTTTTGGACTTGTCTGGCTCAGTGCGGACAAGTCCGGTGTTCCAAATTTCCTTGGAAATTTTGCTAAGTCCCTGGACTTGTCCGGTATTCCAGGGACTTGTCCATTTTTTCCTCTGACTAAAGTCGGACTTGTCCGATTTTTTACCAGGCTTGTCTATTTTTCCTCTCTGGATAAGTTTGGACTTGTCCGATATCCAGACCGGACTTGTCCGATTTCTCTCTGGACAACTTCAGACTAGTCTGACCCTTTTCAGACTTGTCCGATGAATTGCGACTCTGAATTGGTCTTTTGTTTTATGACTTTGTTTCTTGGGTTTTACGTTAAGTGGGCCTAGGGACGTCGTGCCTAACTCTTTTAGAGCCCATGTGGGACTCTAAATTGGCCCCTACTCATCTCAAACTCAAAATTTGTCTAACCCTAGCCTTCACCTCTATATAAACAACCGCACTTTTCCACCTCACCCAAACCCTAGTTCGTGGAGAGCCACCATCAAGGAGGGAGTAGGAGATCCCATGCAAGAAGAATAAGAGGAGGAAACGAAAGAGGATCAAGATCTCCATCAAGTTTCGTCCTTCATCACCAAATCATCTCCAAGTTCATCATCAACCCTAGATCATCAAGATCCAAGTGTTACCTCCAAGATCCTTGATTCATTGGAGTTCTAAACACCTGGTATACCTTCTATTATCTTTTCCTTATGTGAATTCAACCCTAAATCTCCAAATTCACGTCGAGATAGAAAACCCTAATCTGCTGATCTCGCGAAGAGCAGACTTGTCCGGTCCCTAGCGAACTAGTCTGATATTTATGACTAAATTGTGTTGAATCAATTCTAAAATTGGATATAATCAACTCCAAACCTGTATAAACTTGTTAAAAGCTATTAGAACTAGTTAGTGATTATTAAAAGCAACTCGTTAACAAGTTCCACCTTGCATTTGCATTAATCATGCATGTCATGTCATATTGAGTAATATATGTGCACTCGTTGATTGTGTTTCTCGTCTTGTGTTTATTGTGTGGATTAGATGGATTTGCGCTAGAGATGCCGCGGAGGATCTCCAGCACCAAGAGTTTGAAGACTTTGACTCGAACCAATCCCAAGAGCAAGGCAAGTGTCCTTGAAGCATATTGATCCTGTTTTGACAATAAATGTTTTGTTTGCAAAACTGCATGCTGTGTCAATTTGATTGGAAATCCTATGGTAGGAAGTTTACTAGATATGTTTAACCACCCTTGTCACCTGGAATTATGGTAGAGAGTCGGGAAGGGTTTTTTACCTTTTTGCTTCACTTAATTAATTGGGATGGGAAAACAACACTACAAATTTAATTATGCATTAATGATATTATGGTTAATATGAATTGGTTAATATGATATGGTAATGGGTGATCTAAGTAAGTCTGGTATGTGGATGGGTTGGATGTTATGGTGGTTGCTTGCTTTAGATCTAAGGACCGGTTCATGCGAGAATAAGCCAGGAGTACAGTGCCACCACGAGGCCAAGTATGGGTGCGGCGTAGATGATTAATTAGGGCTTTGCCAGTGCTATTTAGACCATTATGGATGCTCGGGGAAGGGGTAGTCGGATTGGGTTTGTTGATGATTGGTGGGACTACCCTGGGATCCGAATGGCTCAAGAGGGGGCCTTGGTTGAAGATGTGCTCTATAGGAGTCATCGCCACCGGTGAAACCTCAGTGGAGTCTAAATAGGCTAGTAATCCCTTTGTAAAGGCTATTTTGTGATCTCTTGGCCACACACCGATGGAAGTAAGAGACGGCATAATAGAGGTTCTAGTCATCGAAAGGTGATGAAATCACAAACACGTGGGTAAAGCGGTACAAACTCTGCAGAGTCTAATAAACTATCATGATAGCCGTGCTCCCGGTTATGAGTGCCTGGATGACCTACATGATTAGAGGGAAACTTGGTATTGGGATGGTTTTTGGGATGGTTATGAATATGGCTTGTTATGAATTAAATTCTGGTATTGAATATGGATATTGGTATATGGATGATGGATGTGGAATATGGACGGGTACTATGTTATTACTTATGGTTTATGATGGCATTACTTCACATACATGTAGTATATTGCTTTTCAAATGTTTTAATGTACTTTTCAGCACTCAGCCATTATCATTGTCGTCATTTGAATCAGCTACATGTCATACTTTTCACACTTGCTGAGTACGACATGTACTCACTCTTGTAATTCCCCCACCAACAGTTGCAGGTCAGGATTGGGAGTATAACGGTTATAATGCAGAGTTCTAGACCGTGTCCACCGTCAGCTTGCCTGTGGAGTGTTGGAGTTATGCTATCCCTTATGCTTATTTGCTTAGCTTGCTCAGTTTAGTTTATTTCCGCTGCATTAGTTGAAACTTGTCATTATTATTCATTAGAGCTTGTATTCGAGGATAATATGGTTTGTGTAATAAAATCTATTAATTAATCTTGTTCTGTGATAATTATCTATATATCATTTGTGATGCACTCGTGTATGTGTGTTGAACGTCCGGGGCACACATAAGCGTTTGCTTGGTTCATTTTCGAAACCGGGTGTCACAGATTGGTATGAGAGCCACAGGTTGACCGTAGGACGTAGCCTAGATAGAATGGACACTTTAGAGCATATAGGAACACTCAGTAAGCGATGTGCTTTTGTTTGGTGTGTTGTTTGCTATATATTGTTTTCTTGTGTGCTTAATAGAGGATTTTGGGATGCTGTAGCATTGCCATGTCCACCTAGGCTAGTTAGTTGCTTAGTTCCATATCCCTTGATGCATATAGTTGGGGACATTTTCTAAATCCTTACCTATTGCTTTTCTTCAGATGGTGAGGACTCGCAACCAGAGGGATGCTAATGATGAGGAGGATAACCATGGAGCACCCCAAAACAACAATTGACAAGGACCTGCTCATGGAGCTATCAACATTGGGCAGCTTTTGGCTGTGCAAGACCAGCTCATGCAGACCATAATACAGACTATGGGACAGCTGCGGGCTGGTAACAACAACAATCAGCCCCACATGCCTCCACCGCCACCCTCACCTCCTCATAACCGGTTGGGAGAGTTTATGAGGACTAGGCTGCCGATCTTTGCTCAAGCTGCTGACCCTATGGATGCTGATGATTGGCTCAAGTCCGTGGAGAAGAAACTAGCTGTAGTCCAATGTAGTGACCGCGAGAAGGTAGTATTTGCGTCTCATCGACTTGTGGGAGCAGTTGCCGATTGGTGGGATTCACTATGCAGTGCTCATGAGAATCAAGAGAGGATCACTTGGGCGGAATTCAAGGAGAGCTTCCGTTCTCACTATGTGTCGGGGGGTGTTATGATCTTGAAGAGGCAAGAATTTGGGAACCTGAGGCAAGGAATATTAAGCGTGAGTGAATATCTCAATAAGTTCACTCAACTCTCAAGGTATGCACCGGAAGATGTTAGTCGGGACAGCTGGAAACAATACTTGTTCATGAGGGGCCTTAATAATGAGATCCAGGTGCAATTGCTCAATTTTGACTATGCCAACTTCCTGAAGCTTATGGACAAAGCAATTGTGGTGGAGAACAAGGTCCGGGAGATGGAGCTATACAACAAGAGGAAGGCGCCATATCAAGGACAGCAATAAGGAAGTAATGTGCACCCTCGCTTTGTACCACTAAATGTGCCTTACTTTAGCCCTTCTATGCCTACTCAGCACCCTAGATTTGCACCACGCCCAACTCAGTTCGTGCAGCAACACCCTATCATGCAAGCAGCTAGGCCTCCAATGCCTTATGCACCTCGTGCCAATTTTCCTGGTGCAAATGTTCAGAACCAAGCTCGTCCCAATAATTCTGGTGGAGTAAAGAAGTGCTATACTTGTGGAGAAGCTGGACACTTTGCACATCAATGTCCTAAGTCATGCCTTGGTCAAGGAAGCAATGCGCCGAGGCAAAACCCAAGACCCAATGGAGGACAGCCTCAAGGAAACTATGGACAGCAGAATTTTGCTCGGGGCAACATGAACCACGTCTCTACGGAGGATGGTCAACAAGCGGATGACGTGGTCATTGGTATGTTTCTCGCCAACTCCAACCCCAAGACTATGTTATTTGATTCTGGAGCATCGCATTCATTCATTGCATCGAAGTATGTTGCCAAGTATGGTTTGCCTATCTCTCATATGAAGTTTACTCTATTGGTTAGGTCTCCTACAGGAGACATGAGGACAAATATAGTATGTCCAAAAGTAAGCCTTAGAATAAGGGGGTAGACTTCTCTGTCAATCTCATTGTCTTGGGTTCCCAGGGATTGGACATTATACTTGGTATGGACTAGTTGAGGAAGCACAATGGAGTCATTGAGTGTGCCATGAAGACGGTGAAGTTGACCAATGAGTAAGGGATCACAGTAGAATTTGAAGCATATCAAGATGCACCGAAGCAATTGGAGTTGAATCACATGGATGGTACTGCAATTGAGGACATTTCAGTGGTGTGCGAATTTTTGGACGTGTTTCCGGATGAGTTGCCAGGTATGCCACCTGATCGAGATGTTGAGTTTGTTATTGATTTAATACCTGGAACTGCACCTATAGCTAAAAGGCCATATAGGATGCCTCCTAATGAATTAGCAGAGCTCAAGAAGCCGATTCAAGAGCAACTAGAGAAGGGTTTTATTCGCCCCAGTTCTTCACCTTGGGGTGCAACCGTTCTATTTGTGGACAAGAAGGATGGATCCCAAAGGATGTGTGTGGATTACCGAGCTCTCAACGAGGTGACCATTAAGAACAAGTACACCTTGCCACGCATAGAAGACTTGTTTGATCAGATGAAGGGTGCTTGTGTATTCTCTAAGATTGATTTGAGGTCAAGATATTTTGAAATGAAGATCAAACTGTCGGACATACCCAAGATAGCTTTTAGGACACGGTATGGATCTTATGAGTACATCGTGATGTCCTTTGGATTGACCAATGCACCTGTGTACTTTATGTACCATATGAATAAAGTCTTCATGGAGTACTTGGATAAGTTTGTCGTGGTGTTTGTTGATGACATTATGATCTACTCGAAGGATGAGAAGGAGAATGAGGAATACCTGAGGCTTACATTGCATAAGTTGAGAGAGCATCAATTGTATGCCAAGTTCAACAAGTGTCAGTTTTGGTTGAAAGAGGTATCATTTTTGGGTCATATAATCTCAGGAGAGGAGTATCGGTTGACCCAGGAAAAGTGAGGGGCGTGTTGAAATGGGAACCCCCGCAAAACGTAAAGGAGATCCGGAGTTTTCTTGGGATGGCTGGATATTACCGTAGGTTCATCAAGGACTTTTCCAAGGTAGCCAAACCAATGACGGAATTGCTAATGAAGGGAAAGGCTTTCCGACGGCTTGAAGCGTGTTAAAACAGTTTTGAGGAGCTGAATAAGAGGTTAACTACAACCCTAGTTTTGGTTTTGCTGGATGTAAGCAAGAGTTTCGACATATATTGTGATGCATCGAGACAAGGACTTGGATGTGTGCTCATGCAAGAAGGTCAAGTGGTCGCCTATGCATCAAGACAATTGAAGAAACATGAGTAGAGTTACCCAACGAATGATTTGGAACTTGCAGCAGTGGTACGTGCATTGAAAATTTGGAGGCACTACATCCTTGGACATAGGTGTGAAATTTATACGGATCACAAGAGTCTTAAGTATATTTTCACACAAACGGATCTGAATTTGAGGCAACGAAGATGGTTGGAGCTCATCAAGGATTACGATTTGGGAATCAATTATCACCTGGGAAAGGCTAATGTAGTGGTCGATGCTTTAAGTCGGAAAGGAGTAAGCCACCAACTCACGGTTAGAGAGTTACTGTCCGAGTTATGTAAGGAGTTTGAACGGTTTAATCTTGGATTTGTGAATGAGATGGAGATGATGGAGTTAAACCCAACTTTGGAGCAAGAAATTCAGGAAAGTCAAACTAAGGATGAGGAAATTCAAGAAATCAAGGAAAGGACCCAAGAGGGGAGAGAATTCAGATTTGATGATGATGAACATGGTACTCTGTGGCTTGGTAAGAGAATTGTCGTGCCTAATGTGAAGCATATTCGGGAGACAATACTAAAGGAAGCGCATGACTCGCCATACTCAATTCACCCTGGATGTATGAAGATGTACAAAGACTTGAAGACTTGCTATTGGTGGGCTAGCATGAAAAAGGACATAGTTGAATATGTAGCGTTGTGTGATGTGTGCCAACAAGTCAAGGCGGAACACCAAAGGCCAGCTGGATTATTGCAGCCATTGAAGATCCCGGAGTGGAAGTGGGAAGAAATCGGTATGAACTTTATAGTTGGTTTACCGCGTACCCAGTTCGGATATGATTCAATTTGGGTAATTGTGGATTGATAAACTAAATCAGCTCATTTTGTTCCTGTCAAGACCACATATACCACCGCGAAGCTAGTAGAGATATATATGGAGCATATTGTGTGCTGACACGGAGTACCAAAGAAGATAGTCTCGGATAGAGGTTCTCAATTTACATCCAGGTTTTGCAAAAATTGCATGAAGCTTTGGGAACAAGGCTGAATTTTATTTCACCATATCACCCTCAGACGGATGGACAAACTGAGAGAACCAACCAGATTTTAGAGGACATGTTAAGAGCTTGTGCTTTAAAGCATGGAAAAGGTTGGGACAAAAGCTTGCCATACGCGGAGTTTTCATACAACAATAGTTACCAAGCAAGTTTGAAGATGTCACCTTATGAAGCACTGTATGGAAGGTAGTGTAGGACACCCTTATTCTGGAATGAGACGGGAGAAACTCAAGTATTTGGCCTGGATGTGTTGCAAGAAGCTGGAAAGCAAGTTCAGATTATTCGGGAAAACTTGAGGGCTGCTTAATCAAGGCAAAAATACTATGCGGACAATAGGAGAAGGAAACTAGCCTTTGAAGTGGGAGACTTCGTTTACCTCAAGGAGTAACCAATGAGAGGATATAAGAGGTTTAACATAAGAGGTGAGCTAGCACCTCGCTATATTGGACCATTCAAGATTTTGGACAAAAGAGGAGAGGTAGCATATAAGTTGGAGATACCAACTCATCTTTCATATGTTCATGATGTCTTTCATATTTCCCAGCTCAAGAAGTGCTTGAGGGTACCGGAAGAACAAGTGCCAATGGAAGAATTGGAACTAGAGGAAGATTTGACTTATGCCGAGCAACCAGTCAAAATCTTAGAAACTAAGGAGAGGATCACAAGGAACAAGGTCATCAGATGGTCCAAGGTTCAATGGAAGCATCATACAGAATCGGAAGCAACTTGGGAACTGGAGGATGATCTCAAGAAGGAATTCCCTATCTCTTCTCTTCCGTGTCAAATCTTGAGGGCGAGATTCATTTTAAGGGGGTAGATTTGTAACACCCTCATTTTCATGCATCACGCCCTGCATACATTAATATACATGCCTAACATTAAGCAACATAAAAAGAAACAAGTTTAAAATTGATTTAGAAACAAAACCGCACTTAAGAATTCTGGGAAGTGCGGACTAGTCCGATTTTGGTGCAAACTAGTCCGTTTTCTCTCTGACCTCGATCGGACTTGTCCGTTTTTCCTACGGACTAGTCTGTTTTTGCCTCTAGACACTTTCGGACTTGTCCGGCTTAGTGCGGACTAGTCCAGTGTTCCAAATTTTCTTGGAAATTTTGCTAAGTCCCTAGACTTGTCCAGACAAGTCCGGTATTCCAGCGGACTTGTTCATTTTTCCCTCTGACTAAAGTCGGAACTGCCCGAACTTTGGCCAGACTTGTCTGTTTTCCCCCTCTGGATAAGTTTGGACTTGTCCGATATCCAGTCCGGATTTGTCCGATTTCTCTTTGGACAACTTCAGACTAGTCTGGCCCTTTTCGGACTTGTCCGATAAATCGTGACTCCGAATTGATCTTTTGTTTTACGACTTGTTTCTTGGGTTTCACGTTAAGTGGGCCTAGGGACATCGTGCCTAACTCTTTTAGAGCCCATGTGGGACTCTAAACCGCCCCCTAGTCATCTCAAACTCGAAATCTGTCTAACCCTAGCCTTCACCTCTATATACACAACCCCACCCCTTGGCTTGACATCTATTTGCCACTTTTCCACCCCACCCAAACCCTAGTTCGTGGAGAGCCACCATCAAGGAGGGAGGAGGAGATCCCAATCAAGAAGAAGAAGAGGAGGAAACAAAAGAGGATCAAGATCTCCATCAAGTTTTGTCCTTCATCACCAAATCATCTCCAAGTTCATCATCAACCCTAGATCATCAAGATCCAAGTGTTACTCCAAGATCCTTGATTCATTGGAGTTCTAAACACCTGGTATACCTTCTATTCTCTTCTCCTTACGTAAATTCAACCCTAACTCCAAATTCTCGTAGATCTAGAAAACCCTAATCTGCTGATCTCGCGAAGAGCGGACTTGTCCGGTTCCTAGCGGACTAGTCCGATATTTCTGACTAAATTGTGTTAAATCAATTCTAAAATTAGATCTAATCAACTCTAAACCTGTATAAACTTCTTAAAAGCTATTAGAACTAGTTAGTGATCATTAAAAGCAACTCGTTAACAAGTTCCACCTTGCATTTGCATTAATCATGCAAGTTCCACCTTGCATTTGCATTAATCATGCATGTAATTAATATATGTGCACTCTTTGATTGTGTTTCTCGTCTTGTATGTTTATTGTGTGGATTAGACGGATTTGCGCTAGAGAGTGTCGCGGAGGATCTCCAGCACCAAGAGATTGAAGAATTTGACTCGAACCAATTCCAAGAGCAAGACAAGTGTCCTTGAAGCATATTTGATCCTGTTTTGACAATAAATGTTTTGTTTGCAAAACTGCATGTTGTGTCAATTTGATGGGAAATTCTATGGTAGGAAGTTTACTAGATTTGTTTAACCACCCTTGTCACCTGGAATTATGGTAGAGAGTCGGGAAGGATTTTTTACCTTTTTGCTTCGCTTAATTAATTGGGATGGGAAAACAACACTACACATTTAATTATGCATTAATGATATTATGGTTAATATGAACTGGTTAATATGATATGGTAATGGGTGATCAAAGCAAGCCTGGTATGTGGATAGGTTGGATGTTATGGTGGTTGCTTGCTTTAGATCTAAGGACTGGTTCGTGCGAGAATAAGCCAGGACTACAGTGCCACCATGAGGCTAAGTATGGGTGCGGCGTAGCTGATTAATTAGGGCTTTGCCAATGCTATTTGGTCCATTATGCATGCTCGGGGAAGGGGTAGTCGGATTGGGTTTGTTGATGATTTGTGGGACTACCCTGGGATCCGAATGGCTCAAGAGGGGGCCCTTGGTTGAAGATGTGCTCTGTAGGAGACATCGCCACCGGTGAAACCTCTGTGGGGTCTAAATAGGCTAGTAATCCCTTTGTAAATGATATTTTGTGATCTCTTGGCCACACATCGATGGAAGTGTGAGACGGCATAATAGAGGTTCTAGTCATCAAAAGGTGATGAAATCACAAACAAGTGGGTAAAGCGGTACAAACTCTGCAGAGTCTAATAAACTATCATGATAGCTGTGCTCCTGGTTATGAGCACCTAGATGACCTACATGATTAGAGGGAAACTTGGTATTGGGATGGTTTTTGGGATGGTTATGAATATGGCTAGTTATGAATTAAATTTTGGTATTGAATATGGATATTGGTATATGGATGATGGATATAGAATATGGACTGGTACTATGTTATTACTTATGGTTTATGATGGGATTACTTCACATACATGTAATATATTGCTTTTCAAATGTTTTAATGTACTTTTCAGCACTCAGCCATTATCATTGTCGTCATTTGAATCAGCTACATGTCATACTTTCCACACTTGCTGAGTACGACATTTACTCACTCTTGCAATTCCCCCACCAACAGTTGAAGGTCAAGATTGGGAGTATCACGGTTATAATGCAGAGTTCTAGGCCGTGTCTGCCGTCAGCTTTCCTGTGGAGTGTTGGAGTTGCGCTATCCCTTATGCTTATTTGCTTAGCTTCCTCAGTTTAGTTTATTTCCGCTGCATTAGTTGAAACTTGTGATTATTATTCCTTAGAGCTTGTATTCGAGGATAATATGGTTTGTGTAATAAAATCTGTTAATTAATCTTGTTTTGTGGTAATTATTTGTATATCGTTTGTGATGCACTCGTGTAGGTGTGTTGAACGTCATGGGCACACATATGTGTTCGCTTGATTCATTTTCGGAACCGGGTGTCATAATTAGTTTCAGATTCATTAATAATGATTATTAGAGTCTATAATTTGAGGATTTTTTTAATATTGTAGTAAACGTACATGTTTAATAATTTGTGTTGTGGTAATTTTCTGTATATCGTTTGTGACGCACTCATGTATGTGTGATCAACGTCCTGGGCACACATATGCGTCGCACTTGATTTGTTTTCGGAATCGGGTGTCACAAATTGGTATGAGAGCCAAAGGTTGACCGTAGGACGCAACCTAAATAGAATGGACATTTTAGAGCACATAGGGCACTCAGGAATAGTCGAGGTTTGTTGGTGTGCTGATGGCTATGTAATGGTTGCTTGTGTGTTTGTGTGCTTAGTAGAGGATTGTGGGATGCTTTAACGCTTGCCACATCCATATAGGCTAGTATAGGTAGTTGCTTAGTTTCATATCCCTTGATGCATATAGTTGGGGACGTTTTCTAAATCCTTCTATCTCTTGCTCCTTCTTCAGATGTCGAGGACTCGCAACCAAAGGAATGTCAATGATGAGGAGGAGAACAATGGAGCACCTCAGAACAACAATGGACCTGGACCTGAGGCTATCAACCTTGAGCAATTGTTGGCTATGCAAAATCATCTTATGCAGACCGTGATGCAGACTTTTGAACAGTTGCAGGCCCACAATCAAAATCAGCCCCATATGCCTCCACCACCGCCACCCCCACCACCTCATAACAGATTGGGGGAGTTTATGAGGACTAGGCCACCCACCTTTGCTCAAGCCAATGATCCTATGGAAGCTAATGATTGGTTGAAATATGTGAAGAAGAAGCTTGCTATTGTCTAGTGCAGTGACAGGGAGAAGGTTCTCTTTGCTTCCCATCAACTAGTTGGAGCAACTGCGGATTGGTTGGACTCGCTATGCAATGCCCATGAAAATCATGAGAGGATCACTTGGACAGAATTTAAGGAGAGTTTTTGTTCTCACTTTGTTCCTGAAGGTGTTATGATCTTGAAGAGGCAATAATTTGAGAACCAAAGGCAGCAAAAGTCAAGTGTGAGTGAGTATCTCAATAAATTCACTCAACTCTCAAGGTATGCTCCAGAGGATGTCAACCGGGACAGCTGCAAGAAATATGTGTTCATGAGAGTCCTAAATAATGAGATTCAAGTCCAATTGCTCAATTGTGACTATGCCAATTTCTAGAAGCTTGTGGATAAGGCCATTGTGGTTGAAAACAAGATTCGCAAGATGGAACAAGACAATAAGAGGAAGATGCCATACCAAGGGCAGCCGCAGGGGAGCAATGTTCGTCCTCACCTTGCATCGCCAAATGCGCCATATTAAAACCCCTTAACTCCTGCTTATTGAGTTGCTTACCCTCCACACTCAAACCATAAGCAGCGCCCTATTATGCAAGCGCCTTGCCAGCCTGTGCCGTTTGCACCGCGCCCAAATATGGTTGCTAACTCTCGGAATCAGCAGTGCTCGAGTTTCCCTGGTGCTTCGAGCAGCAAGACATGCTATGTCTGTGGTGAGGCTAGACAGTTTGCAAGTTAGTACCCCAAGAGGAGCTATGGACCAATGAACAATGCACCGAGGCAGAACCCAAGTCCGAATGGAGGAGCGCCACAAGGCAACCATGGACAGCAGAATGTCACCCGTGGCAATGTGAATCACGTCTCTGCTGAGGAAGCTCAACAAGCGGATGACGTCGTGATTGGTATGTTCCTCGCCAATTCCAACCCGCAACAATTTTATTTGATTCCGGAGCATCTCATTCATTCATATCATCGAAGTATGTTTCCAAGTATAATATGTCTATAGCTCATTTGAAACACACTATGTTGGTAAAATCTCCTGGAGGAGTCATGAGGACAAATATAGTGTGTCCGAGAGTAAGCATCAAAATAAGGGGATAGACTTTCTTGCAAATCTCGTCGTACTAGATTCCCAAGGGATAAACGTAATACTTGGTATGGAATGGTTGAGCAAGTTAATGGAGTGATTCAGTATGCCGAGAGGATTGTGCAGTTCACAAGTGAGCATGACACCCGTATTGAAGTTGAGACAGTCCAACCCGCAATGAATAAAGCAACACTAAGTCATGTGGAAGGTGTGACATTGGAGAGCATTCCGGTTGTTTGCGAGTATCCAGATGTGTTTCCGCATGAGTTGCCAGGATGTTGCATGATCGTGATTTTGTTATTGATTTGATACCTGGAACTGCACCTATATATAAGAGGCCATATAGGATGCCTCCTATGGAGTGAGCGGAGCTTAAGAAGCAAATTCAAGAGCAGCTAGAGAAGGATTTCATTCGCCCAAACTCTTCGCCTTGGGGAGCACCAGTGCTTTTCGTGGACAAGAAGGATGGACCCCAAAGGATGTGTGTGGATTACCGAGCTCTTAATGAGGTGGCAATCAAGAACAAGTATACATTGCCCAGTATAGAGGATTTGTTCGATCAAATGAAGGGTGATTGTGTTTTCTTCAAGATTGAATTGAGGTTAGGTTACTTCCAAAAGAATATTAGACCGTCGTACATACCTAAAACAGCATTCCGACACATGACCTCCGGGCGGAGCTTGATCGCCGATACTGCCAACAGGATGGCCGTGTCCATATCGAGCGAGCTCGAGAAAGACGGGATGCTCAAGACCTTTCTACTCTGGAAGGAGTAGGAGGAGGCTGTTCCGCCCTAGCCATGCACCTGCGCATGGTTAGATGGCCACAGAAGTTCCGGCCACACTTGCCGGAAAAATTCGACGGGACTGTCAACCCCGTAGAATTTCTGCAGATATACTCCACTGCAATCTTAGCAGCTGGAGGAAACGAGGCCGTAATGGCCAACTACTTTCCAGTGGCCTTAACTGGGACCGCCAGGTCCTGGTTTATGAGCCTTCCACCCAACTCTATCGACAGTTGGGAGGAGCTGTGCCGTCAGTTCACTGCCAACTTCGGGAGTTCATACACCCGACCGGGCACTGAACTAGACCTTTTTGCGGTCGTGCAAAAAGGGGGAGAATCTTTGCGGTCATTCATCCAGAGGTTCTCTCAGGTACGCAACACAATCCCTTCTATCTCAAGCGCTTCTGTCATTGTGGCATTCAGACAGGGTGTACGAGACAAGAAGATGTTGGAGAAGCTGGTGATCAAAGAGATCACCAGCGTCACGGAGCTCTTCAGCTTGGCAGACAAATGTGCCAGAGCTGCGGAGGGCCGTGAAATGCACTCCAAACCAGCCTTGGAGGATCACAAAAAATCCTCCAAAGAAGAAGCCGCTACCTCCGGGAGTGGCAAGAAGAAAAAGAAGACCAACGGCAAGAAGAAGCCGTCGGCCGGCACATCCAACGTTGCAGCCACTGCAACTCCTGGTGGCCGGGGGCCACGCCCCGAGAAGCGACCTCGACCGTCTTCCGAAGACGGCGGCAAATCCAAAATGTGGTGCCCCATTCACAAAACGGGCAGCCACAGGCTGGAAGACTGCCGGGAGGTCCAAAACCTTGCCGAGCGCTACAACAAGCGCCGGGAAGGGTCTCCTTTCCGACAGAGGGAGGGAAAACAGAAGGTTGACGAAGCTCCGGCTGAAGAGGAGTTAGGGTTTCAGGACCCCAAAAAGGTCCTGAAAGCCGTCTACACCTCCGTCGACGATGACTCCGACGTCTCCGACAACGAGCGTCGGAAAACCATGAACACCATCTTTGGTGGATCATGGGACATCACTTCTCGTCGTGTCATCAAGACTATGCGGCGGGATATGGCTGCTGTAGCTCCTACAGCTAGACCGGAGCCACATCGAAAGTGGATGGACACACCCATCACTTTTGATGCTTCGGACTGTCCTCGAAGCATGGTCGGAGCTGGACAATTACCCTTGATGGTATCTCCCACCATCAACAACATCCAGCTCCATCATGTTATGGTGGATGGAGGTTCGGGGCTGAACCTTATAAGCTTTGAAGCTTTTACCAGACTTCAGCTTCGACCTTCGGATCTTCAGCCCTCTCGACCATTCTCCGGAGTAGGTCCGGGGGCCATTACCCCACTCGGAGCTATAATTCTCCCCGTTACCTTCGGGACATGGGAGAAGTACCGCACCGAGAAGTTGGTCTTCGACGTCGCTCAGATCAACTTACCATTCAAAGCCATCTTGGGTAGACCTACCCTATACAAATTTATGGCAGCTGCTCATTATGGATACTTGGTGTTGAAGATGCCAACACCAGCAGGCGTTCTTCGGATTCGTGGAGATCGCACCGCCGGAGTAACTGCTCTGGAGGAGCTCCATGCACTCACCACTGCGCAAGAGGAGGACTCCAGACAGGGGCAAGCTCCAAAACCTCCGAGCATTCGGCAACGAGGCTCAACCTCTGCTCCCCGTGTGCAGCCAAGCGGCGACACCGACATCCCCGTCAAAGTCGTCCAAATTGGTTCCGATGTCACTCAAACCACCCGCATATCGGGTGGGTTGAATGACAAATAGGAACTCGCGCTCATCACTTTCCTCCGGGCTAACGTTGACGTATTTGCTTGGCAACCATCACAAATGCCTGGGATCCCCAGGGAAGTGATTGAGCACAATCTGAAGATTTACCCCGATGCTCGGCCTGTGCATCAGAAACCTCGGAAGCAATCTGTAGAGCGACAGAACTTCATCCGACAAGAAGTGAAGAAGTTGCTCGAAGCCGGATTTATCCGAGAAGTCTTCCATCCAAAATGGCTGGCGAACCCAGTCGTTGTGCCCAAGGCCAGCGGGAAACTTCGGATGTGCATCGACTACACCACACTGAATAAGGCATGTCCAAAAGATCCATTCCCACTACCTAGAATAGAGCAGATAGTGGATTCCACCTCCGGGTGCGAGTTACTGTGTTTTCTAGACGCATATTCTGGATATCATCAAATCAGTATGTCTAGGGAGGATGAAGAGCATACTTCATTCATCACAGTGGATGGATTGTATTGTTACACAGCCATGTCGTTTGGTCTAAAGAATGCAGCTTCAACTTTTGTACGAGCTATGTACAAAACTTTCGAAGAACTCATCAGAGACATAGTGGAAGTGTACGTCGATGACATCGTGGTCAAAGTCAAGAACAAGGAGTCCCTCTTGGACACCTTGCAGGCTGTCTTCGACAAGCTGCGGGCCACCCGCACGAAGCTAAACCCAGACAAGTGCGTCTTCGGGGTTAGTTCCGGAAAGCTTCTTGGTTTCCTGGTAAGTCACCGGGGCATAGAGGCTAATCCGGCGAAGATAAAAGCCATTGAAGACATGCGGCCACCAACCCGCATCAAAGACGTCCAAAAATTAACTAGATGTCTAGCAGCCCTCAGCCGGTTCATTTCAAGACTGGCGGAAAGAGCACTTCCCTTCTTCAAGTTACTGAGGAAGTCCGGACCATTCCAATGGTCTGAAGAAGCAGAGAAGGCATTCCAGGAGCTGAAACAGTTCCTCACCACCCTACCAGTCCTGGTAGCTCCGAACCCTGGTGAGCCTTTGTTGCTTTACATTTCAGCTACTGACGAAGTCGTCAGTATGGTTCTGGTTGCGGAGAGACCGGAACTACCCAATACTCAGGAATCCAGACCCCTTCGGGAGGGTCCGGAGGTTCCTGAAAGCGGGTCTGGGTCCCAGCTCCCAGACTCAAACCCACAAGAAGCCACTTCAGAGGACCAGGACCCCTCTAAGAGGGTCCAGGTCATTTCTGAAGAAGCTCCGGGTTCCTCCACCCAGAACCCGGAGGTCCCCGAAGAGAGTCTAGACCCCTCCGAGAGGGTCCGGATCAATGAAGAGGAAGCTCCGGACCCCTTCGGGAGAGTCCGGACCATTCAACGCCCGGTATACTTCATCAGTGAAGTGTTACATGATGCCAAGACTCGATACCTAGAGGTGCATAAACTGCTTTATGCAGTTCTTATTGCCTCAAGGAAGCTTCGACACTATTTCCAAGCTCACAAAGTCTCAGTGGTGACCTCATATCCACTTCGAGCGATCCTGCATAATCCCAATTCAACTGGGAATATTGCAAAGTGGGTAGCGGAATTGGCTGAATTCGATCTCGAATTCATTCCGAGACAAGCAATCAAGAGTCAAGCGTTGGCAGATTTCGTGGCAGAATGGACTCCCTCTCCATTAAACCCTGGGGGCCCCAGCGAGCAGAAGACGGAACCTCAAGTTCCAACCTTCACTAAGCCTCACTGGACCCTTTACTTCGACGGCTCCATGCAGAAGCAGGGAGCCGGAGCTGGAATCCTTCTCCTCGCACCAACTGGGGAGAAGGTGAAATACATGGTACACCTTGACTTCAAGGCAACCAACAACATGGCGGAGTATGAAGCACTCATCTATGGATTAAAGGTGGCACTATCATACGGTGTCAAGCAATTGCTGGTCAAAGGAGATTCACAACTCGTCATCAAGCAGGTGAAGGGTGAATGCTCCTGCAATAATCTCCAGCTGGCTGCTTACCTCCTTGAAGTCCAGAGGCTTCAGAAGGACTTCGAAGTCCTAGACCTTCACCATGTTCAGCGTGCTCACAACGCTGAAGCTGACGAACTCTCGACCAAGGCGTCAACTGGAGCTCCGGCTCCTGATGGAACCTTTGTCCGGAGGTTGTCAAAACCCACAGTTCAGCCTGCCGAACTGAACGAAGGGGGCGAGATCAGCATCCCGAAGCTGACGGTCCCAATGGCCCTGTTACCATGGCAGCCATCAAGGGTCGTAGGTGCTGCCGGAAGCTCCGAGCAACCCAGCACGCAAGACTCAAATGCTCAAGTCAGTTCCGATGCATGGATCTCGGAGATCCGGAGCTACTTGAAAGACAACATCCTTCCTGACGATGATGTATCCGCTGATCGGGTAGTCAGATTGGCTAAAAGATACACGTTGGTAGAAGGGGATCTCTACCGGCGCGGTGCCAACGGCATCCTAATGCGGTGCATCACAAGGGAAGAAGGCTGCGAGCTCCTCGCAGAAATCCATGGAGGCGAGTGTGGGAACCACGCATCTTCCCGCACGCTGGTCGGAAAAGCCTTTCGGCACGGCTTCTACTGGCCTACAGCGCTCCAGGATGCCACTGAGCTGGTGAAGAAATGCAAAGCATGCCAATTTCATGCAAAGCAAATTCATACACCTGCTCAGTCCTTACAAATGATACCTCCCACATGGCCTTTCGCTGTGTGGGGGATGGACATCTTGGGACCCTTCCCTAGAGCCGTCGGAGGTTACAAGTTCCTGTACGTCGCCATCGACAAGTTCACCAAGTGGCCGGAAGCAACTCCCGTTGTGACGATCAACAAACAATCTGCAATCAATTTTCTACAATCCATCGTGAGCAGATTCGGAGTCCCAAATAAGATCATCACTGATAATGGGACTCAATTCACAAGCTCCGCATTTCAAGGATATTGCGAAGACCTCGGCATACAAGTTTGCTACGCTTCCGTAGCTCATCCTGCCAGCAATGGACAAGCCGAGAGAGCAAATGCAGAGATCCTTAAAGGACTCAAAACACGCACTTATGAGCGCTTGAAAAAGCACGGAGCCAATTGGATCGAAGAGCTTCCGCCCACTCTATGGGCCAACAGGACTTCTCCAAGTCGGGCAACCGGAGAAACACCCTTCTTTCTGGTGTACGGAGCTGAAGCGATCCTTCCTCCGGAAATCACCTTGGGTTCCCTCCGAGTCCGGACTTTCGACGAAGCCGCGCAGGACCAGCTCCGGCGCGAAGACCTAGACCTCCTCGAGGAGGGAAGGTGCCAAGCAGCTGTTCGGAATGCCCGATACCGCCAAGCTCTACGGCGCTATCACCAGCGACATGTACACAACCGACAGCTCGAGGAAGGCGATCTGGTGCTACGGAGAATACTATCCAGAGAAGGGCAAAACAAACTCTCCCCCGGCTGGGAAGGGCCCTTTCGAGTGATCAAAGTATCCCATCCCGGAAGCTTTCGCTTGGCTACCGAGGATGGGACACCTCTCCCAAATCCTTGGAACATCGAGCACCTCTGTAAGTTCTACACTTAATTCCACGGAGGTGAGTCTTAAGTAACTTGAAATGTATGTTATAGAGTCATTGTACAGAGTCGGTTAGTTCCTCCGGGAGAGCAGCCGGACCTTTCCCGAAAGGTTTGAAAAGCTCATGCAACACTTGACACAGTCTCCGGACTAAAAGTGTGGCTAACTACCCTGGGTCAAACGAGAAACCAAACACACTTAGCCTGGTTCCGTACCCTAAGAGTGTACTTGTTTCCCCTGTACCCCGGACCTATAATGAAAGACATCTTCATGTGAAATAGACTCCACGTGCATTCATTTTTGCATAGGCTCGACATTTTTATTTTTCTCTTTCTTGTCTATAACAGAAACGTGCAATTCTTAAGAAGTTCTAGTTTGACCGGCTTACATACGATTCGAGTTGAATTGTTAGATTTTTTGGATTTAAATATCGTCTGTGGCCAACTCGCCTGAAAGCCGCCAAGCCATTCTAGGGCCGGAGTGCGCTATCGACTTAGCCTGGTCAAGCACCCTAAGTACGCCACTCTACCTACATCCCGGCAGGCCAAAGTAAGGTGGGTCCATGGACAATTGGATCTAAAAGAAAAGACAATTCATCCAGTCGTATTAAAAATCGTGTTCAACTTAAAATTTTCTTGAGAACCGTAAGCCGCAACGAAGTTATAGACAAGGAACGAATTTTACTATTTTTCTTGGCTTAAGTGTGCAGGAAAAATGAACCCTACGTTGATGGAGAAAAACCGGAGCTAACCAAGCTCCGACTCCTACCAGGGCGTCAACCGTCGGCGTTGACTAAAAGATGGTGAGAAGACCCCGTCACTGGAGTCTGTTGCCAACAAACCAAGTGTGGCAAAGGTCATTGCCGGAGCTGCTAAGCTCCGACACCTTGGAGTATTAACTACCGACGCTCAACGTGTTGATAGAGGCTATTGCCGGAGCTACTAAGCTCCAGCGATGGACAGTGTCGGAGCTTCTTAGCTCCGACAACTTCAGGGGACCTTCACTATCAAAAACTTCGGACCTAAATTCCACAAGTTCGAAGCAAATTCGTCTTCAACAAAACTCAACATCCTTTTGGTACATGTCCACAATCAAATTGTGCACATCTACCAGGGGGCCAAGTGAAGATAAAGATGTTGAAGACAAAAAAAAAATGAAATTCGCAAAAAATTGGGGATTTCATTTCATCTGAAGACCGGAGATTACATCTGGAGACAAGGGATTACAAAATTGAGGAAGAAGAGAAGATACAAGTAAAGGCTAAAAGAGACGGTCCTAGACCCTATAGAAGAACTCGGCGACCTTCTGGGCGACCTCTGACACGCAGGCTTGGGTAGCTTCGCCTTCTCCTTCGACGGGGCCTTCAAGCACCGGGTCCAGAGGAAATCGAGGGTTCCGGCTGGTGTAGCACGTCAACACATATTCTGTGACGTTCCTAGCCAGGGATTGCCCCTCGACCTCCAGCTGGTCCGCGATGACGTCGCCCACCTTGGAGAGCTTGCTGCCTGCGGCGCTCAACGCTTGCAACGCAAGGTCCGGCTCCGGCTCCGGATCATCCGGGTGCACGGGGCTGAAACCCATCGGCGTCAGCGCGTCATCGGCCTTGCCCAGGAACTCCCAAATCTGCAGGGAGTCCGCCTTCCTCAAGTTCTTCATCTCTTCCAGGGATCTCCGGGCCGCCGTCAGCTCTGAATTCTCGCGGGCGAGGCGCTCAACTTCTTTGGCGTTTTGCTGGATCTTCGCAGCAACCCGCTTCTCAAGTCTTCCGAGCTCCTCCTCCCGGAGGTGGATCTTGTTCCGGCGGTCGACCAGGTCCTTCTCCCTAGCCTCCACTTTCTTCTCCCGGGCGACAAGGGCACACTCGTATTCGTAGAGTTCCTGCCCCCGCACCCAGGTCTTCTCCTCTTCCTCGAGGCAGCGCTCTTCCAATTTCTTAGTGCGCTCCTCGAGGCCCTTGTCCGCCAGAGCTGTTTTCTCGGCGAGCTCTTCTTCCCGTCGCAAGACGTCATCCCGTAGCTCTAGGAGTTTTTGCTCCTCGTCCTCGAGCCGTCTTTCCCTCCCTTCAAGTGCCTCTCGGCGCTTGATGAGTGCGGTGTTGATGGCCTCGAGCTGATCAAACCGAGCATTGGCCGCGTCGTTAGCAGCCTTAGCTCGGTTGTGGAACTCCCGAGATTGAGCATCGAGGGCGTGAGTCATGCTCTCCCTCTCGTCCAGCAGCTTATCCCAGAGCTCCAGGCGGATCTTCTCCCGCTTGATCCACTCCTTGTCATCCACAAGCCTCGACTGCGCCAGCTTAGTCTCGAAGTGGAGCCGATTACGCCACCGCCTAAGGGTTTGGCGCTCCTCTTCAAGAGCCTTGCTGTCGTGGAAGAAGGCCAGTTGGACCTGACGTAGACTGGAGCAGGCGTTGTCGATGGCACATGAGGGGGCCCGTGGGTGGGAGAATGGAGATCCAAGCCTACTGGTGAAACCTTAGTGGGTCCGTACATAATAGTAGTCCCTTTGTAAAAGCTATTTTGTGATCTCTTGACCACACACCAATGGAAGTGTGACAAGGAATGATGGAGGTTCTTAGTCACCGAAAGGCGATGAAATCACGAACATGTGGGTAAAGTGATACAACCTCTGTAGAGTGTTAAAAATTATCATGTTAGCCATGCTCCCGGTTACTAGCACCTGGAGAACTTCCATGATTAGAGTGGATCTTGGGAATTGAGATGGTTTGGTTATGGATATGGTTTGAGTTATGATAAATAGACATGGTTGGTGATGATCGTAATAATCTGGTATATGGATAGATAATTGATGATGGATTCACATTATGTTAATTGTTTGGGTTATGATGGGATTAATTCATATAGACATCTTAGGATGCTTTTTATATGTTTTAAATATACTTTTCAGCAAATAGCCATTATTTATTATCAATTCACATGTCATTATTTATCACACTTGCTGAGTACGATATGTGCTCACCCTTGCAATTCCCCCACCAACAGTTTCAGGTGATGTTTGGGAGTATCCTAGGAATAATACGGAGTACTAGGTTGCGTGCTACCATCGACTTGCCTGTGCTCTTGCTGGAGCCGCGCTATATCCCCTATGCTTAGTTTGCTTAGTTGCTTAGCTTAATGTTTAGATTATTTCTGTTACATTAGTTTCAGATTCATTAATAATGATCATTAGAGTCTAAAATTTGAGGATTATTTGAATATTGTAATGAAGTTACTTGTTTAATAATTTGTGTTGTGGTACTTTTCTGTATATTGTTTGTGATGCACTCGTGTATGTGTGTTCAATGTCCTGGGCACACATATGCGTCACACATGGGTTTTTTTTGAACCGGGTGTCACACCTTGTGGGAATTCGACATCAAAATCGGAAAATGATATGGCAACCACGATCGTGCTTTGGCACAGTGGAGCCGACAGAAGGAATCTGGGTCTTGAAGGAGCGGATGAAGAAGAGAGGTCTTCAAAGGGAATAATTGGGAGGCATCCCAAGATATGCCTCAAACAGAGTGACAGATATGAAGATTTGGAGCACCGTGTTCGGCGTCAAGTGATGGAGCTCCAGCTGGCATTCATCGAGGAGCCCCCGGAGGAACGACGTTGCCGATAAACCAAGGCCCTGCTCATGAAAGGACAAAAATGTTATAATCTCGCCGAGCCTCGGCTGCGGGACTCTCTCGCCGCCCGGGCAGCGAGCACTCCCTCGATTCGCGGGTGACATCTGGTATCGAGAGACTAGGGTGTCAAGATTCTTCGGGCGAATAGAGGACGAACACGACTCTGCCATCAAGGAAGAATGACTACGGGCGAGAGCGGCAACAGGGGAAGTTTTCTTTTTGGTTTCTTCGCACCAGCGTAGACTAACCTTCTAATTTTGCAAAAAGAGCGACCGGGCATGGAGATTGGGAGATGAAATGGAAACCACTGAGGAGGTAAGGGTTATTAACGCCAGGACCTTTTGTGGCGCTCGACGGGGAGGTTACGAGCGTGAGTTTTTCTAGAACGCGTACGGGTGTCGAGGGCAGACGTGGGGCATTAGTACGCGTCGCCTCAGCAATCGTACGCGGTGGGCCCGTGTACTGGAGTGTCGCAGAGCGTGCCACGGGCCCCCAATCCCTCGTAATCAGTGCCGCTTCAAATTGAGCATCTCTTCAGAAATTGGCAATCAACTGAATTGGCTTGGCGGCCCACCTTTCTTCTGAGTCATACCGACGTTGACTCCAAGTCGTGCGGTGCCTCCTCGTCTCCTGCAACGCTACATCACGGGCCAACGGGCCTAGGTAGGTAAGTAGGTAAGTTTCCGGGTCACTTTTTGGGCCCATTTTAGTTTAGAGTGCCTAACTGTCTGACAGGTCGTAGTGTTGCTACCCCGAACGAACAAGAGTGGGGGATGAATGAATCGAGATAGTCGACGTAAGTGCGTACTCAGGGGTCTTGCTCCCCTCGACATCTCCATCTATTTGTGTCCAAGTCTTAGCTCCGCGACTCCATAGTATCCCAGTAATGGGTTGGTCCCTGGGCCAGACGGGTCTCTCGGGACCTGGAAACTATGATGATGTCCCGAGCGTATTTATAAAATTTGGGCATTTGTGTCTCTATGTACTGCCATCGCTAGCAGTCAGCGATGGATGTGTTCCGGTCGCCACAAACAAATGGCAACCACCGAGCGCAAGATTTTTTACTCTACCCTAGGACTTCCTGGCCTGCTTACCCCTCAGAGCAGACGAACGGCTCGTCGACGGGGCACAAACCAACCCGCGCCTAAGAACTTGACCTCGTAAGAGGCTTGGGGTCCGCCACGCGATCTCGGCTAACAACGATAGGGCGCCTGCGCTTCGTATGAATTAGTTCGAGCCGCTAATGGTCAGGCATGTAATCGAATCGATACTAACACATTTTTGAGCTCTTGTTTTTCAGGGTCCCACGCGAGGGAAAATTCAACTTATGACCAACCCCACAAAGACTCGGACGAAGGCTCGAGGGCTATTGACGAGTTTTGTACCTGGGGTACCAAACATACGGGACCTGGCGGTATGTGACCACTACGCGGCTACAGACTGAAGCTACTCTCTGTTCGAGAAAGGGTCCACCACCAACACCACGACCACGCGAGGTCGGTGTATTTAACTAGCCCAAGTCTTGACGGAGAGGTCGCGCGGATTCCCCTCGGGCTCGAGCTCGGGAGAGGCGAGCGGTTGGGGGTATTTATGACGGGTGGTGGGTGCGATAACTTCGGCGGTGGGGAAGAACCCGCGATATGACCCGTTGTAGAATAAGCCTATCATCTGTCCCATCCATCATCAAAAGGATGGTCACTTCACCCTCAACACGGTGCCTTGGAGACCACGAAGAAGCCAACACCGAAGCTTCCGATAGACTAGATACATAGAACGGACACTCTGAAATCGGCCCCACTATAAAGAATGTCGGATAGATAGGGTTGCCTCGGTCCCTATAAAAAAACCCAAGACCTTCAGCGGTGGAGGGGGGGGGCAAATTCACTATGTATTCGGGATTACTATACACAATTTACTCTCTGCATTTCCTTACACATTTTTCTCTTTTGTGCTCTTACACTCTTTTCCTTTGACGCACTTGCATTCATGCTTTACTTTCATATGCCTATGTGCATTTGTATTTACGCATTACTTTAATAGCTCTCCTTACTTTTTTAGAGTTCATATACTCAGGTCAGGACCGCTTGTAATATGTTCTCTCACCTTTTGAGCTAACAAAGATCACGAAAGACTCCCTTTGGATGTAGGCCTTTTTTGCCTAAACCAGGATAAATATCTTATTCCTTGCAACTAGTCATACGAAGACGAATGTGATTCAATACAAATGTACTAGTTGGTTTCCGAAATGCTGAAAAAGTATCATTTCAACAAAATAAAATAATGTTGAGAATAGGATAACAATGTTAAAACCTCACGTCTCGTAGAATGTACCCGCTGGAATTAAGTTGCACAACTGAGGATGATGTCAAAAATTTATGGCTCATAAAACTACCATACAGTGTGTTTATGGTGTTTATTCTAACTAGAACGAATCTGTCAAAACTTATGTGTGCCTGTTTAAATTAGAGTATTGAATTCTCTTTTGGAAATGCTCAACTACTATATATGAAGTTTCCTTCTACCAACAAGCACATTCAATCTTCACATGACTGATGTGCCATAATAAATTCGAACTGTAAAATTTACTTCTACTGCGGAGTACATTAAATTCACATTAGAGATCAGTTCATGACTGATGTTCTATTACAGTCAACTTCTGATTGTAAAATTTACTTTTACGGTCAAGCATACTCTATCTACACTGGATATCAGTCATCACATATATACTATGTAACATCAGCTTTTAACAATTTCTACTATTAATTGCACTAAATGTACATCAATTTAACTGTAATCGTAAAATTTACTTCTCGCATTAAGTGTATTAAATCTACACCAGACATCAATGCCCGATGGATATGCTATATAAGGTCAACTTCCAACTATGAAATTTATTTCTACCAACAAGTACATTAAATATGTACAAACATCGGTCCATAACCGATGTACTAGATAATGTCATCTTCTAGCTGTGAAACTAACTTTTACTATCAAGTACATTAAATCTGCAACAGATATTAGTGTGTGACATATATATATGGTCAACTTCCAACTATGAAATTTATTTCTACCAACAAGTACATTAAATATGTACAAACATCAGTCCATGACCAATGTACTAGATAATGTCAACTTCTAGCTGCAAAACTAACTTTTACTATCAAGTACATTAAATCTGCAACAGATATTAGTGTGTGACGCATATACTATTAACATCAACTTCTAACCGTGAAATTTACTTCTACTATTGAGCATATTAAATCACACCAAACATTTGTGCATGATTATTGCAGTATATAAGTACAACTTCTAACTGTGAAATTTACTTCTACTTTCAAACACATTCAACTTGTACCACATATCAATGCATGACAGATATGATATATTAGTTCAACTTCTAACTGTGAAATTTACTTTTACTTTCAAGCGCATTCAATTTGTGCCACATATCGATGCATGACAGATATGATATATAAGATCAACTTCTAACTGTGATATTTAATTCTACTGACAAGCACATTGGATCGGACACTAGTGCATTACATATGTGCTATTATGGTCACCTACTAACTGTGATACATACTCTACAATAACCACATTCAATTTACAAGTGGTATCAGTGCGTTTATAATTGCCTAAAACCAGACTCACCCTCTTAAACTCCTCATTTGGATCATGTAAGATGGTTCATTACAATTTATCGTGAATAAACCACCAAACAATTTACTCAACGCGTCAATGATTAAACGAAAGGTAGATATTATTTCATCGCCGCACTGCATCGTAGTGACAGTTCGCGGTTGGTGGAAGGCGGGTTAGCTTAAGAGGGCATTATAAAAGAGAGAAGGCATGTCGCTGTTGTGGCCAAGCACCACCCACACCCACTTGCCCAAGGAGAGAAGGCCGCCGTTCTTATCTCCACTCGTGCCTCCCCCTCCCTCCCCTCTTTCTCCCTTGCTTCTCCCAGGTCATGGCAAAGCTGAGACAGCAGAGAAAATAGCACGTGGGACATAATGGAAGAGGTGAGTTCTTGCGTACCCACCCGCTCTTTTCACTTCCTGTTCTTGTGTGCTCGTGCTTCGTATGTCTGGCCGCACTTCTTTTTTTTTCTCTACTTTGTTCATCGTTTTTCCTTTTTTCTACTCCTTTTGTTCGTGTTTGTTGGAGGGTGGTGCGGTGATTATCAAATAGGCTTGATTTATTCAGCGATATGGTTTTGTTCTTGATTTTTTTAAAGGATTCTGCAATTCCATAGAGTGGTCAATTCCTATTGGAGTTCTGGTCGATCCCTACTTTTCTGAAGAAAGGTGTCGCTAAATCCATGGCAGAATTCCAAAGTTGCGTCCTTGGATGTTGTAGCATGGTGCCTCTCTGTTTTAGCTTTGTTTCGGATCTAAATACATATTCCTGATCAAAGGCTGTAAGCTTGTGGCTGAGCATGTTCCAGGAAATGTATAGCAGTTTGGTATGAATGGAACCTTTTGTTCTGAATGAGGGCAAACTCATATCTGTTTCATCTCTTGAGATGGCGAATGCCATTTTTTATATGTATTCAAGCCATTCCATCTCCTATTTCTCCTGTTGTTAGGTGACTTTGATTCCTTTTCATAAGCACGTGGATATATATTCTTGTTTCCAGCTGTCCGTACCTTTTTGGTTTGGTGAAATTAATGAATCACAAGAAAAAAATATTTTTTTCTTCCTCAACTGTTTTACGAACTTTGCATATTGTTTTCTTGCTTGAATTCCTTGTTTCTGTTCTTCCGTTAGTACGTTATAATGGTGCATCGTTTTTCTTCGTGCTAATGATCCTATCTTAGGTGCTTCTTATTGTGAGTTTGTTATCTTGCTTAGTTGAGTCAAAATTAGCAACTTGATCAGGGGAGGTGTCTATGTATGATTTGATAAAGATGAAGGCTCAGTTATGTTTTACCAAACACATGCTATGTTGCTAACTCAGGCTTCCTGTTGTCGCTTCAATAGGCAAGCTTGCTTTTTTTGCCACATAATTGGCTCCTAGCGGTGTAGATCTATGGTGTCAAGGCAACCACCCCTGTGTTCAATTTCGCTTATTTGCTAATCGTGTAAGCTGCCGCAATAAACTTCACTCTCGATCAACTTGATTAACTTGTTAACACGTGTAATCATGTTGCTTGTGTTACTCACTTTAGAGGTAACACTAAATATTTTGACACTTAATTGCTAATAGCAAGATCATCCGCAATAGGTGTAAAAAGTGAACATACCGAAAAGATAGAGGATATACTAGAAGTATAAAATAAATACAGATGATAGAGTATGATTTAGGGAACACGAATGCGGATAGTTTAAGCAATCCTCATCTTGAAGATGGCAATTTACATGTTGCTTGCTGCTTCCGCACAGGTGAAGACTACATGTAGGACCACAAGAAGTCTTACCTGTGGCTGTGAGTGATTTTGCCCGTGTGCTCCGTTTGCGATCCACTCGCGATGATTGGAGATGGCCTAACGATGGATCAGAGCTTGGTGTTCCCCGACGTCCACAACTTGGTGGATCTCCTGCACCAAAACGGCGCCGGCGGCGACAAGAACTTCGGCTTCGGGCCTCTGATGACGCAGTCGTCGTCGGGCGACCAGTCCGTGATGGGCGAAGGCGACCTCGTCGACCCGCCGCCGGATGGCTTTCCGGACGCCGCTGAAGACGACAGCGACGACGACTTGGAGGATATCGAGGAGCTGGAGCGCCGCATGTGGCGCGACCGCCTGAAGCTGAAGCGGCTCAGGGAGCTGCAGCAGAGCCGCGGCAAGGACCAGGCGTCTGGCGGCGGGACCGGCTGCGGGGGCGGCGGGTCGTCCAAGCCGCGTCAGTCGCAGGAGCAGGCGCGGCGGAAGAAGATGTCGCGCGCTCAGGACGGCATCCTCAAGTACATGCTCAAGATGATGGAGGTGTGCCACGCTCAGGGCTTCGTCTACGGGATCATCCCGGAGAAGGGCAAGCCGGTCAGCGGCGCCTCCGACAACCTCCGCGCCTGGTGGAAGGAGAAGGTCCGCTTCGACCGCAACGGCCCCGCCGCCATCGCCAAGTACCTGGCGGAGAACGCCACCCGGGGCTCCAAGAGCGAGCTTACCTCCGGCGCCGCCCGCCCGCACTCCCTGCAGGAGTTGCAGGACACCACGCTGGGCTCGCTACTCTCGGCGCTCATGCAGCACTGCGAGCCCCCGCAGCGGCGCTATCCTCTCGAGAAGGGCGTGCCGCCGCCGTGGTGGCCCACCGGCGACGAGGAATGGTGGCCGGAGCTTGGCATCCCCAAGGAGCAGGGCCAGCCCCCTTACAGGAAGCCCCATGATCTCAAGAAGGCCTGGAAGGTGAGCGTGCTCACCGCCGTCATTAAGCACATGTCCCCGGACATCGAGAAGATACGCCGCCTCGTCCGCCAGTCCAAGTGCCTCCAGGACAAGATGACCGCCAAGGAGATCTCCACCTGGCTGGCCATCGTCAAGCAGGAAGAGGAGCTGTACCTGAAGCTTCACCCAGGTGCGCCCCCGCCGTCATCTACCGGTGGCATCGCCAGCGCCATATCTCTCGACGCCAGCTCAAGTGAGTATGATGTCGACGCCGCTGAGGACTGCAAGGGCGACGAGGCTGGCAACCAGCAGATGGCTGTTTCAGACCCAACCGCGTTCAACCTCGGCGCGGCTATCCTGAGTGACAAGTTTCTCATGCCGGCACCGATGAAGGAGGAAACTGCTGACTTTGAGTTCATCCGGAAGAGGAACGGGCCTGCCTCTGCTGAGCAAGAGCTGATACTGAACAACCGAGTCTACACCTGCAACAATGTCCAGTGCCCGCGCAGCGATTATGGGTATGGGTTCCTTGACCGGAACGCTCGGAACTGCCACCAGTACACCTGCGAGTACAACGTTCCCCTTCCGCAGAGCGCTGGGAACAAGCCGCCGCCGCCACCACAAGCCTTCCCGGCAACCTTCAACCAGCCCAATCAGGCTCTGAACAACATGGATTTCTGCCTACCTATGGACGCCCAGAGGTCCATTGCCGAGCTGATGAACATGTATGACAACAGTTTCATGAACAAAAACATGGGCAGCGGCAGTGTTACCATCATGGAGAGGCCTAATGCGCTCCCTGAGAGGATTCAGATGAATGATGGCTTCTTTGGACAGGGCAGTGGTGTGTTTGATGATGTGAATAGCATGATGAGGCAACAGCAGCATCCTCCCGTGCAGCAGCAGCAGCCGCCGCAGTTCTTGATCCGTGACGAGTCTCAATTTGGGAACCAGATGGGTGACATCAGTGCTGCTTCAGAGTTCAGGTTTGGTTCTGGTTTAAACATGTCCGGCGTCGAATACCCAGGTGCTGCGCAGCAGAAGAACAACGGGAACAATTGGTACTACTGAAGAATAAACTTGTAGGGCTTCAAAACCGTTATAAGCTTTTAATCTCTCTATGATCTCCCTTGGCTTCCGTGGTGGGAGCATTATATTAAGTTGTTATCAAGTTTATAGGTCTTTGTCATGTAGGTTTTGCAGTATCTGCAACAAGGCTGGGATTTGGAACTGGTTTATACATGTATGTCCGTCCCATCAGTGAACCTTTGTGGAAACTTAATGTTATCCCTAGTTTTTAATCTGTTGGTTTAATGATGTTCCTATGTTCAGTTGTTGAAGTGCTTGTTCTTGGTTGGGGTATGTGATGCTTCTCTACCTTGTGGCTGTATGAAGTTTTTGTTTCTTGCGTGTTTTGCTGGGGATTTCTGCTCGTATTGCTGCTTCTCTTAGGTCATCCGCAGTGGTACACTGTAAAGCGTACTGAAAAGGATACAGAAAAGCATAATAGGAAAGTTTTGTGAGAGTTCATACCGGAAATATAGAATATAGTTTAGAGAATAGAATATGCTTTAAGGGTGCTGGTGCGGATGATCTTAACCAAACAAAACGGCATGAGCTGTTTCGCCCAGATGTTTCCTTACCATTCCGAGCATTCATGTTCGGTGGTGGTTGTTTCTTTGGCTCCCATGTTGTGGGTGTCCATGTACGACAGGGTTTCCAACCTAACATGTTCAAATTTTTCTGGTCCTGTATCCGCCATGATTTGAAATTTTGCAAAGTTGGTAGATACTTTTGTTTCGGTCATATTGGGTGGAAAACTTGCCAGCACTCTATTTTGCTTGATGTTGAATTCCAAATGATGTCGACCCACTAGTTCTTGCAAGCAAAGTAGAACTCCACAGTAATAGTCTAGCATATTATGTTCCGTCCGTCAATTACACTGTCAAAGATTAGTACTCCCTCCTTTCTCGAAAGTTTGTCGTTTTCTAGTTCAAATTGAACTAGAAAACGACAAACTTTCGAGAAAGGAGGGAGTACTATATTTCACATCAATATGCTTAGAAAAGCATGTTTTGATATCCCCGATTTTTCCTAAAGCCGGGTCAATGCACAGTGGCAACTCTTAAGGAAAGTTGGGCCGCCCAAGCCGTGTCAAGTGTCTTGATGCAAATCAAGAACCACTTGCGCCTTTTTTTATCAAGCTTGAAAGAACGGAGGAATTGGATGGTGCGTTATTCGAGCACAAGTGCCCTCTCTCACCTTCCATCTTTATTGGTGGCACCGGTCATTATCCATGACCATCCTAACCTTAGGTCTTGAGAGCAAGTCCAAGATGTTATTCCTTTTACTATCCTATATTTTAGCAAAAAAAAAAGTTTGTAACCGAGTTGTTACTCCATTTGCAGTGTCGAATCAAGATGAAAATTGTAGAGGGGGTGGGGGTTGAACCGCTCGTCGCCCCATGCCGCCTGGTGCCCGCTACTTAACGCCGGCTGCATCGTGCCACCCGCCCGTTGCTTGCCGTCCAGACCTTTCTGCTCAATGAAGGGTTTCCGATCCTGTAAAACTTCCTGTAAAACTTCTCGTAGAAGGTAGCTTCTCCGGACCGTAAGCTTGAAATAGGAAGTAATAAAACAGCGACGTCTGAGATGGGGACAACGCCCAGCGAGAGCGATATTAACATGAGTGTGAGGACCGACGCTACCACCGACACGACGACAGAGAGGAGCCATAGTCGTACTCCGCCAACCATCGTCAAGGCATTCTGCCCTGGCACACTCAATGACATGGTCTCCCCAGATCAATCCTCCCATCCAAACATCATCTATGCTCTACGAAGTTCAGATGCAAGAAAAGAAATCAATGTCGATGGGGGCTCAAGAAAGCAAGAAGGCATACCAGCCACCACCCATGATCGAGCGTGTCACAGTGTCACACGCCTGCTCACTATCGACGCCTGCCGATGGCCGCTCCTGTCCATTGTGCGGATGATCTTTACTGGTGAGTGGTGACTCCAACACCTCTGCCTCTGCACGAAACAGCCGAACAGAAAGATGCAACGAGCACTTCTTGTTCCTGTTCATGAACACTTTCTTGCTGCAAGATCTTGCTTAATGCCTATAGAAAACAAATCTAAACAAACATCAACCACTTGAGAAATTATAGATATACAATCACAAAAAGGATAAAACACCTTCCTTCGTCTTCCTCCTTTGGTCGGCCTCTTGTAGCTAGGTCAGGAGCCCATGACTGCCTCCTTCCCCATCCCCTTTCCTAACCGCATCAGGCTGAAGTTAGCCTCCTCAGCCGCAACTTCAGCCACCACTATCGTGTCAAGTCATGCAACGAAGCTGTCATGGCATCGGTCTGACACCCCCCCCCCCCCCCTATCCAGCCTACCTGCCCATGCGGTGAGCGCATGCCTCCTTCTTTCATCTCCTCTGTTTTATAGCAATATAACCATTAAAAATAGCCATTAAAAATATAACCGTTAAAAAATAGTTGTTACAGATATGATAGCTCAAAAATAACCATAGAAATATAGCTGTAATAAATATGTTCTTTACGGATATAGCCCTTGCAACAATGTGGTTTGAATTTCAAACTAGGTACCATATATCAATAAAATATGAGAGAGTGGAATAGAGGATAATAGTTTTAGCAAATCGGTTGGAGTGTATTGGAATGGACTGCTTAATCTGGATAAGGTATTTGCTATTGTGAGATATAGAAAATGAAAAATAGAAACTCGGCTGAACTTTCTCTGAAGGTAGTGTGACTTGTGAGCCCGACGGCCTCACATGCCTACTGGGCTCCTCCCTCTCTCCACATGCAACAATTGCTCATTGTTCAGATAGTGGTTTAGTTCTGTGAGAATTCCTTTTTAGGGGCTTTGTTTCTTATTCTACCTAATTTCTGTGTGCGGATCTACAACAACAACCAACCAACCCTTTGACCCAAACAAGTTGAGGTGGGCTAGAAATGAAACCCAACATTTTTTTATAAAAAATAATAGAAAATAAGATAAGAGTAAAAAATACAAATAAAATACGATTCTTTATTTTATTATTTTAAAAATGGATTAATAAGAAAGAAGATAAGAGTAAGAAAATATGAATAAACTAAGATTCTAGCACATGAATTGCTAATTTCTATGCAGTCTTATCATGAGACAAATCTCTATGTATGTTCCACTCCTTTAAGTCTCGTTTCACCGCCTCCTACCATGTCAACTTTGGTCGACCTCTACCTCTCCTAAATTTTCTCTACTCTTTATAATCCCACTGTTAACCAGTGCTTCTGAAGATTTCTGTTGGATATGCCCAAACTACCATAGGCGATGTTGAACTAGCTTCTAAGTTTGGATGATCCAGTTTCCCGTGAAATTTCATTTCTATGTATTTGTCTTTTTTTCTCAATCGGCTCCTGGGGATGTTGATCGAAGGGAAAAGGCTAAAGAGTCGAGTACGTTCCAAGCTAACCATCCATATCTAAGGCCATCAGATCTGGAGACGTGTCGGCTCCGAATCCTTCTTGATATCCCCTCCATCTCAAAATATTTGTCACTTAGGACGAGAATTTCAGTTTAAAAATGAACTAAAATTCTTATCCTAAGTAACAAGTATTTTAGGATAGAGGGAGTATCTACCTAATCAGCCCTTGAATGAACCTTTGCTTGCTTCTTAACAAAGCGTTCTTGTAATTTGTATAGAACCGAAAAACAGGTGGCTAATTATTAGGAAATATATTTATTAGGATAATTGTATAGCATTGATTACCTTTTATTTGCTTTCATTCATGATGATTCTTTCTTAATCACCGGCTTGTAATTGTGTATAGAATTTACCACTGCCCTATATACTCCGGCGCCCTAGGCTAAAGCCCTGTTTGGAACCTCTAGAGCTAATAGTTAGCTGCTAAAAATTTGCTCTAGAGGTTTTAAACTTCTCAACTAATGGAGCATCTAATTATTAGCTATCCCCTCACCTAACTATTATCTCATTAGTTGCTTCAACCCAGCTAATTCTAGCTAATTCTTGGCTGAAGTCTATTTTACCACTGCTCGTATCTCTTAATCTCCTCCCAAACCGAACCCTTCACCGCTCTAAAACGGCACACGGCTCGGGCAGCTAGCGCCGCGGCCCATCGCGTGGGCCCCAGTCGCGCCGTCGGGTAGCAAGTCGCGTCGCTCGTCATGCAGCCCGTCGCCATATCCGGATTTGGCCGCCGTCGCACAGCCCCAGTCGCGCCGTCGAGCAGCAAGCCGAGTTGCCCGTCGCGTAGCCTTCGTCCGTGAGGGTGATGAGAGCACTTCCAATTTAGGGCAAAATAGTCAATTAGTGTCTAGAGATACAATTAGCTCTAGTGGTTACAAACAACCTCCAGCTAATAATTAGCTAGCTCAATTCAGCTAATAGATTATTAGCTAGCTAACAATTAGCTCTAATTCAGCTAATAGATTATTATCTAGCTAACAATTAGCTCTAAAGGTTCCAAACAGAGCCTAAGTTTGTGTGACATTTGCCCCCAATTCTATATATTCCTTACACTAATATGACTTGAAGTGGTCAATTTGTCCATTTGATATTCGCGAGCCACCGTAGATGCTAAACTCACAGTCCCTTTACCTAATATTTCTCTCAAAGGTCAAACTCTAGAACATACAATTTATTTATGCGTGTCACTTTTGCTCTATCGGTGAGCTTAGACGTGCATAATAGTGAGAGGAAGCATCCACCAGGGGAATCAACCGTCACCCTCCAGCTAATCAATATTGTAAAAAAATCTGTGCATCAAACACATGCTTCAGGGCACTTGATTCTTTATCCGGGCATGGGGCATGTTTGTTTAAATTAATTTTGGCAGTTGTTTGGAGGTGAGGAAAGCAACCCTACAATGATTTGTTAAAAATTAAGAGGGAGCCCAAAGATCAAATAGCCACTAAATCATCTCGAATTACATGGAGAAATCCAAATACAACATGAACATCAAGTGCTATCTCTCAAATAGCACAAGAACATCAATAATACCTTCTCCTCCATCTTTGTTATTGCTTGACGATGCAACCATCTAGCCAACAAGGCGAGGCCACAAGAAGAACGACGACGAGAGGCGTTTCCCCTTGTTCTTCTCTTGGTATCTTGATCGGATTCTGAGTGAGTTAGAGTGTTCAAATGTGTATGAGTGTATGCCTTCAAACCTTCTTTAATCATACACTTGACCCTCTTCTTATAGTTGACCAAGAGACACAAGAGGGGGCCTCCCACCCTTAGGAATTTTTGAGTATCCCGATCAGAGACTCAAAATTCGGTGGGTTGTGTCCTTTCAATTAGAACACATGTCAATTTCGAGTTCAAACTGATAGTTACTGAAAAATCGGACTAGTCCGTATAGGGTCCGGACTAGTCCGGTTACCCTTACTCGACAATATTGGACTAGTCCGGTACTTCCAATATTCTCCCCCTTGAACTCGAATCTGAAACTTACCAACTTACTTAATACTAAACTTAGTGTCCATTTTCTCATGCTTGACATATAGGGCACGACGCATCACAACAATCATTTACGTATTGTTGGACTCGAAGACCACAATACATCTCACACTTGAAAATGAACCTTACTCTTACTTGGCCCCTAAATATCCAGTGATCATAGGCTCTCCCTTAAACCCATGCCGGCTACGTGTTCACTGAACACGCTGGGTGGAAGACCTTTTGTTAGCGGATCCGCAAGCATACGCTTGATACTTATATGCTCAAGACAAATGGTATGATCCTGGATTCGATCTTTCATAACATAAAACTTAATGTCGATGTGTTTGGCAGCACCACTCGACTTATTGTTGTGAGAGTAAAATACTGCAGGCTCATTATCGCAGTATAACTTAAGTGGTTTTTCAATGCTGTCGACCACTCTAAGACCGGGCAAAAATTTCTTAAGCTAAACAGCCTGCCTGATGGCCTCATAACATGCAACAAACTCGGCATACATCGTGGACGATGCAGTGACGATTTGTTTGGAGCTTTTCCACGAAATGGCTCCATTCGCGAGGGTAAATATATAACCCGACGTGGATTTCTTAGTATCCACACAACCCGCGAAATCTGAATCTGAATATCCCACTACTTCAAGTGGGTCTGACTTACTATACGTTAACATGAGGCATTTTGTGCCTTGCACATATCTTAATGCTTTCTTAACTGCCTTCAAGTGATCAATTACTGGATTGGCCTGGTATCTGCCAAGCATTCCGGTCACATAAGCTAAGTCAAGGCGAGTACAGACTTGAGCATACATAAGGCTTCCGACAGCAGAAGCATATGAAACCGACTTCATTTGATCGATCTCATATTGGTTCCTTGGACACTGAAAGTTCCCAAACTTATCGCCCTTGACAATCGGAGCAGGCGAAGGCTTACTCTTATGCATACTGTACTTTCTCAGTACATTCTCTAAGTATGCCTTTTGTGATAAGCCTAATACCCCTTATTTCTATCTCGGTGAATTTCTATGCCCAATACATAGGATGCTTCACCAAGATCTTTCATATCAAAATTAGAGGACAAAAACTTCTTAGTTTCTGATAGTAGATTGACATCACTAGTTGCAAGTAGTATATCATCTACGTAAAGAACGAGGAAAATAAATTTCCCCCTCTTAAACTTAGCATAAATGCAATTGTCCTCCTTATTTTCTTTAAACCCAAACTTTCTTACTGTTTCATCGAACTTGAGATACCACTGCCTTGATGCTTGTTTAAGTCCATAAATGGACTTTCTTAAGTGGCATCCCATATGTTCCTTACCCTTAACAACAAAACCTTTCGGTTGTGTCATATAGACGTTCTCATATAGATCACCATTGAGAAACACCGTCTTTACATCCATCTGATGTAATTCTAAATTATAATGTGCAACTAACGCCATAATGATTCTGAACGAATCCTTACTTGAGACAGGTGAAAATGTCTCATTATAATCAATCCCTTCTCTTTGAGTGAAGCCTTTTGCAACAAGTCTGACTTTAAACTTATCAATATTCCCTTTGGAGTCACGTTTAATTTTGTAGACCCATTTACAGCCTACTGTTTTGGCTCCATTAGGAATCTCAACTAAATCCCAGACTTTGTTTGTTTCCATAGACCTCATTTCATCCTCCATGGCTTTACGCCATTAAGATGATTGAGGACTTCTCATAGCTTCTTCAAATGTGGTGGGATCACCCTCTATTTGAATTGCCTCACTCAAATAGATCTCATAATTGTCCGAAATGACCGATTTTCTTTCTCGTTGAGATCTTCTTAATTGCACATTATCCTCATTTTGAGATTGTTGTTGCTCTTCATTATTAGTGACAACGGGCTGAAAATGCTCAACCTCTATTAATAATTCCGTTGTCAATGGAGAACTAACAACAGGTGTTGAATCATTACCAATAGGCACTGATGATTCAACAGCAGTAGGTAATAAGAAATATGGTTCTTGAATCATAGGAGTGGGTATATAAACCCGCTTCTCTTCAAGATTAATTTCTCGTCTTACCGTACTCCTCTTGATCATGGCATTCTCTAAAAAGACGGCATGCCTTGTTTCTACAAACTTAGTATATCGTTATGGACAATAGAAATGATATCCCTTACTCTTTTCTGCATAGTCAATAAAATGACAACTTACTGTCTTAGAATCCAACTTACCAATGTTTGGGTTTAACAGTTTTGCCTCAGCAGGACAGTCTCATATATGCATATAACTTAATGAGGGCTTACGTCCTGTCCATAACTCATACGGTGTTTTGGGAACCGACTTAGTAGGAACCCGATTTAGCACATGAATGGCGGTTTTTAATGTCTCCATCCATAAGCTAACCGGCAAATCTGATTGACTTAACATGGATCTAACCATATCCATTAGCGTACGGTTGCGCCGTTCCGCTACTCCATTTTGCTGAGGCTCGCCCGGTGTGGAATACTGGGCGACTATGCCATTTTCTTGTAGGAACCAAGCAAACGGTCCAGGAACTTGGCCATACGTGGTATGACGACCGTAGTACTCACCACCACGATCGGATCTTACCACTTTAATCTTAATATTGTGCTGATTTTCAGCTTCAGTCTTAAATATCTTAAATTTATCCAACGCTTCAGAGAGTTCTTTAATTGGATAAATATAACCATAGCGAGAATAGTCACCCGTGAAGGTTATGAATGAATCAAAACCATCAACAGATACTACGGGAAAAGGACCATATGGATTAATTCCAAAATCCCCACATTGCGTATGACATTTTTCTTAATTTTCTTAACAAACTTTCCCTTAATGCAGTCTATGCATTCTTCTGAATCCGAAAAATCCAAATGGGGAAGAATCGATTGTGAAATCAATTGTTCAATTCTCCCCCTCTAAATATGGCCCAAGCGATAATGCCATAATTTTGAAGACATTTCGGAATTTATTCTCTTATGCTTACCCTGATGTGAGGAAAACTGATTGTCGCTTACAACATTAACATCATCATGCATAGATAATAAGTATAGGATGCCTTGTCTTATGGCAACATCAACCATGTTATTATCATACTTAATTACACATCTGTCTTTGCCAAACTGGCAAACATAACCATCATCATCTAAGCATGACACTGAGATGAGATTTCTACTTAAAGAGGGTACATATAACACATCCTGAAGTGTAAGTACAAATCCATTTCTTAATACTAATGGATAATCTCTAATGGCTTTCACTTCAGCTTCATGGCCATCAGCAACTTTAATGGCCATTTCCCCTCTTTCTAGGGTCCTCCTCATATTTAACCCCTGCAACGAATTGCAAACGTGCACAGTGGCACCTGAGTCAATCCACCAAGAAGATGGTGTATAATCTAAAAGCAGAGATTTATCAACAAAGGTCACAAAATCATTACCATTTTTGCAACACCATTTAAGGAAGCCAATGCAATCTTTTTGATGGTGACCTTTGTCTAAACAAAAGCGGCACTGACCTTTATCCACTTTCACATCCTTATTATAAGGATGGCTTTGTGGAAACTTACCCTTATCTTTATCATGGTGAGAAGAACCATGATACTTAAAAGATTGCTTAGAAGAATAATTCTTCTTAGCCTTACCTTTTCCCTTCACGTAATTAATAGCATCATAACCGTGAAGGGACTTAATCCTCTCTTCTTCCTGAACACACATAGTCATGAGTTTTTCTATGTTCCATAGTTCAGGTTGAGAGTTGTAGTTGATGACAAAAGTCTCAAATTCCTTAGGAAGTGAGGCAATGATGAGATGCACAATGAACTCATCTTTAATCCCCAAATCCATAGGCTTAAGCTTTGCAGCCATATTTGTCATCCTTAAGATGTGCTCACGCACACCACCTCCATGATACTTTTCAGTAACAAGCCTCTTGATAAAAGTGCTTGCAGTGGCCTTAGAAGAATCAGTAAACTGATTCTCTATCCTTTGGAGGTATTCAACAGCAGTTTCACATTCAGGGATTGCTCCCCGAATGGCCTCAGTGATAGTGCCCTTAATAACCATCAAACATTTCCTGTTTGATTTCTTCCACATATAACGATCAATGTCATAAGCCAATAACTCAGTAGTATATTCCTTTGTCCTCATAGCAAAGGCTTCCTGAGTTTCATCATCATTTCTTACTGGTTCAACCGGTGCAACCGGATATGGAGTAGTGAGAGCCAAGTCTATCTCAGAGACTGCCAAAGCAATCTCCAACTTCTCTCGCCTTCTCCCATAATTGCTTCCATTGAGTGGATCAATAGAAGCGATAAAACTCAGTGCTGAATTCGCATTGGAGGAACCTTCTTAATCAAAAAACCAAAATCAAGAAGAATGCATAGATGTTAACCACAAGAAAATGATGAGTTTTATCTTTCACTTTGGTTACTCCATCAAAACTCAACATTTGAGAATAACTGAAAATTAACATAGTAATTTATCTTTCACTTTGGTTACTCGACCAAATTACTATGTTCTTACAAAAAGAATGTCATTAATGCCTTTCGCTATGGTTACTCAGCCAATAATGATATTAAAATTGAACATTGAAGAACAACTGAAATACATAGTAATTTATCTTTCGCTTTGGTTACTCGACCAAATTACTATGTACATAGAAAGGAAAATGGCATTAATGCCTTTCGCTTTGGTTACTCGGCCAATAATGACATTAATATAATTTAAAATCATGACAATTCTATTTTTCACTTTGGTTACTCAATAGAATTCCATGCAACTTAAATTGACATAGCAATTTATCTTTCGCTTTGGTTACTCGACAAAATAGCTATGACAATAAACTTAATTCACAGCGGAAGCTTATTAAATAAGCAAACTTAATTGTATAGCACGGACTAGTCCGCACATGGCCGGACTAGTCCGAACTCTTACAGTATGGTTTTCGGACTAGAACGGTTCATACACCGGACAAGTCCAGTCCCATCAAAAACATTTGATCCGTCCTTTATTGAACTTTTCGAGTTTGGTCCGTACTATTCCAGACTAGTACGACCAACCCCGAAAAAGTTTCATATAAAAAACTGGAAAAATGTCGAAATACCCAAAAGGGAATCTTAATCTTACCATCTTACCAAATCAACATAATTTTCACAATAGATTTCAATCCAAAGTGCTTAATTGGTTTTCAATCAGATGGATGCGTCAAAACGTCCTGATCCGAAAACCTAACCACTTTACATGGCACACCGGACTAGTCCGACCCTTAGACCGGACAAGTCCGGACCTTCAAAAATTTCAGCGAAAAACTTCGATCAAAACTCAATTCGAAATGATTAGAGGTCTAAACGGCTCTGATACTATTGTTAGAAATCAAGAGGGAGCCCAAAGATCAAATAGCCACTAAATCATCTCGAATTACATGGAGAAATCCGAATATAACATGAACACCAAGTGCTATCTCTCAAATAGCATAAGAACATCAATAATACCTTCTCCTCCATCTTTGTTATTGCTTGACGATGCGGCCATCTAGCCAACAAGGCGAGGCTACAAGAAGAACGGCGGCGAGAGGCGTTTCCCCTTGTTCTTCTCTTGGTATCTTGATCGGATTCTGAGTGGATTAGAGTGTTCAAGTGTGTATGAGTGTATGCCTTCAAGCCTTCTTTGATCATACGCTTGACCCTCTTCTTATAGTTGACCAAGAGACATAAGAGGGGGCCTCCCACCCTTAGGAATTTTTGAGTCTCCCGATCAGAGACTCAAAATTCGATGGGTTATATCCTTTCAATTAGAACACATGTCAATTTCGAGTTCAAACTGACAGTTACTGAAAAATCGGACTAGTCCGTATAGGATCCGGACTAGTCCAGTTACCCTTACTGGACAATATCGAACTAGTCCGGTCTTAACCGGACTAGTCCGGTACTTCCAACATGATTGTCTAGTCTAAACATCCCAAGAGGCAAAATTAGTGTTAATTATAAGTGTGTCGAGAGCGAGGAGATTGAGTTCATCGAAATTGTGCTGGGGAATTACATGTAAATGAACCCGTTTCAATTCCGACTGGAGAAGAAAACAGTTTTTGCAATTTATTCGAGCATGTTTATTTAATTTATTTTGGCAGTTGTTTGAAGGTGAGAAAGCAACCCTACAATATTTGTCTAGTCTAGACAGCCCAATAGGCAAAATTGGTGTTAATTTTAGGGGCGGAGAGAGAGGGGTGATTCAGTTCATCGAAAAACGCGTGGGTAATTGTATGTGAACAAATCCGTTTCATTTCCAGCCAAAGAAGACAAAAAGATTTTGGAATCGGTATAGAAGTTCATGCACGTGCCTAACAAAGGCATGGATCAACTGAATTCCGTATCCTGGATCAATTGATTTTGTTACACACCTAGTAACTACTCCCTCCATCATCGAAGCTTGTTGCTTTGTAGTAGTTTTTAGGAACGGAGGGAGTACTCATTCTGGTTTAACGTAAGTTGTCAATAATTTGGGTATTAGGGTGTTAACACATAGAGAAGTACGTACTTTAAGTAGCACTCTTCGGATATTCTCTGTGTACGTGAGTTTGAGGTCTAAATTTCACAATATTAAGTTCAGATACTCTACAGGTGAATTCATCGGTGCTGAAATTAGCAGTAGAACAATGAGTGTATGCGTTTGTATTCAGTTATAATAATATATGTATTCATTAGCTCTTTAGAGAGAAGGTCGGAACTTTTGCCCATTATCTAAAACAACATAGAGAATGAGAGATCCGAGTCATCACCACTTCAACACCAGTGGGACCTACCGCCCTGGCATGAGTCTAAAAAGTTGGTCCACCTACGGAAGTAGGGTCGAGAACAGCTAGCTTAGAAGACCTCTGCATCTCGGATGCGGCTTCCGTGCTCCCGTTCGGTGCTCTCATACATACTCCCGCTGATGTGGCATTATTTTATTGATCTCTTCATTAATGCTCATATTAACTGCCATACTTTCATATAACAAATACGATTGTGACACATTAGCGGGAGCACATATAGGACCACAAATAGGAGTATAGAAGCTGCATCCCTGCATCTCTGGGCACATGCATTGGATGAAGCAGTGACTGGACCTAGATGATTTATACAAGGTATGCACTAGTGTTACCAAAGTACTAAACTATATATATGACTTTTTCTTAAAAAAAATTAATTGAATCCCGCAAAATCTGGATATGCACAAGCATATCTAGCAACCCATTTTCGGTCCATCCCTCGGTTGAGGCTATGGCACGACAAATCCAACAACACGTGAACACCAACGGCCAGCCAGGGACGCCACGAGCATCTCAAGGTGAACTACAACAGTGACAGACCCAAGTGAAAAAACTATACTCTGGCACATTTCCGTACGTGGCTATGCTAACATCACCATTAACGTATCCAACCATCATCTATGACGCATGACATGGGCAGGCGACGTGCGATGTGTCGTTGACCGTAACCACCAACAAGCCCTGACACAACACATGGTATGCATTGTCCGTATATATTGCACAACTTTAAGACCGTCCACAGTGACAAATTATAAAGCATACTGGATATACTGTTTCATAGTATAATTTAGATTACGTACTACTTAGTGTATAGAGTATGTTTTATAGGACGCTGGTGCGGATAGCCTAAGCGATATGTGTACCATGCAGTTACACTCATCATTGGCCCTGAGCTAGAGGATGTCACCCGTTCCGACGAATACGCACCACACAAACAACAGGAGGCTACATGATGCCTCTGTTAGATTGATCTCCACATAAAGCCGTCTTTGGACCGTTTCCACCCGTTTAACGTCCTGATCGGGGGCGTGGGCCACGTTTGTGGCTGTGGGCCCTCTCTCACACCGTGTTGTATAAAAGGAGGATTAAGGGGTTAATGAAAGTAATTAATCCTAACCATCTAAGAATTCGATTTGTTAGGCACATGAGTGAAAGTCGCCTAGAGGGGGGTGAATAGGTAATAATACCTGAAATGACTTAATCAAACGAGATTAAATTCTTGAGGCCGGACTTGTCTGGACAGGGCCGGACTAGTCCGCTCAGCACAGGTGAAAACCTCAAGACTTGGTTTTGACAAGTTATTTGCGGAAATTCAGTTCATCAATATATAAACAATGTATAGTAACTTAGTACAACTAAGATTGGAAGGTTTAAGCACTTAGATCACAAGACTTCAACAAAGATAAAAAATGAAAGGCAATGAGAATAATATGAACCCTAATAGCAATGCTAGTGATCACAAGAAGTAAAAGACAAGTGAGACAAAATTTATCCTGTGGTTCAGCTTCACGAAGAACCGGATCTCACTTGACCCTTCTCTCACCAAGTTACCACAATGGTCGGCTTGGTTTCCACTATATCAATGGGTAATCACCAAGTTTGATGGCGTTACTCACAAGTTGAGGCTCCACAAATAAATACAATGAGGAGCACACAAAGCTCAACTCACACAAGCCACAAAACACAATCACAGTGTGCAAAGAGATCAAACTGAGAGCCCAAGCGCGATGATCTTCCATTACCCTCTTCCCCAAACCCTAATCTCTTCAAGATTTGGTCTTAGAGGGCTAGTAGGACGAGTAGAAGGCTTTGGAAGGTTTTTGGTCACTTGTGGCAGCGATAGGGTTTCAGAATTCTTCAAATGAGGCTGGGGGTCCCCTTTTTATAGGGGTATCAAGCCCCTTCTGCTGACCTCAGCAGAAGGGCGGACTAGTCCGACCACTGGACCCGGACTAGTCCGGCCCAATAGGACCACTGACCTCCGGTCAGGCCCCGACAACTGCCACACTGCGCGACGAGCATCATGCTACCCGCCAAATTTCCAAATTCAAACGGTCACTAAACAATGGACTAGTCCGGCCCACAACGGACTAGTCCGAAGTAGGACAGAAGGGTTTAGTCTGGCTCAAAACATACTCATCAGTGTAGGCCCGAACTAGTCCGGCCACAGGGGGCAGACTTGTCCGGCCCTCTAGGGTTTCTCTCAGTTCATCTCACTAAGTCTCAAACGGACTAGTCCGTACCCATACGGACAAGTTCGAACTTTTCCAGAGAGCTTTGGTCCGTCCAAAAACAGAAAGTCCGGTCTTCTGGGACCTAGCTCCATTTTCATTAAGAAGCACTCCAGAGACGTTTGGTCCGTCTCAAAACAGATTTGTCTGCCTGGCCGGACTAGTCCGGCCTTGAGGCCCGGACTAGTCCAGCCTCTTAGAGTTTTTCTCATTTTGGCTTCTCACTTAGGTTTTTCTCTAAACCGCCACATTGAGCCCTCTAGAATGATCTCAACGCAGATGATACATCCACCCTTTCGCATGACACGGCTCATACAAGCTCATCTTCATAGAAACCCTAATTTCTACTTCTTGAGCCTTTGACGCCTGTTATGTCATTTTCCTTTTTGAAGGGTTTCATCTCATTTCAATCATTGTACATGTGCTTATGATAAACTTAGCTCATTAGACACTTAATTGTCGTCATCAATCATCCAAAACCCACGGGGATGCCTAGACGCACTTTCAATCTCTCCTTTTTGCTGATTGATGACAACACATTAAGACTTCAACAAAAAGGATAATAATTTGTTTTTCATAACATGTATTTGTATGAGTGACTCCCCCTCAATGTATGCATCATGAGTAAGAGAGATTTGATAGACTTCTCATACATATGCATGTTATGGTGGGGTGCCTAAGTGATGTACTCATAAATTATGATAAGGCAACAAATATGCAAGACAAGCATGTAACTCAATCATAACATCACAATTGATATGAATTAAGTCTTACAACAATTTGAGCGAGAGTTTTAAACATAAAAACATAAGTCCAATCTTGGATCAATCTCTCTCACTAATAACTAAGTAGAACTTCTCAATATCTCCCCTTATCTAAGAGATTACTAATAACTAAGTAGAACTCTCAATCTCTCCCCCTATCCAAGTGCCTTGTCCACCAATCTCTCCCCCTTCTCTAAGAGACATATCCACTAATCTCTCCCTCTTTGGCATCAAGACACCAAAAAGGAAAAGAAGAAAGGAAGAACCCTTAGGACTACTCATCATCTTCATCGTCGTCGTTGTCGTCTCCGCCTTGGTGCCCACTATCACTCTCCGTGGCCTCCGGATCAATATTAGCATCATCATCATCGGTCGGGGCCGCAGTGGAAGTACCATCTTCACCAAATTGAGCGAGCTCCTCGACGGTGAACTCCGAGAATGGTGTGATCTCTCCATCACTCTCCTCGGCGGGAGACATGGGGATGGCAACTTGTCACACATCGCCTTGAGATACTTCTCTTCGCGACGCTCCATGCGACGTTGTCGAACTTCCGCCTTCCAGCAAGAAGAGAAAATCGCCTTGAAGCACTTGAGAAATCCACTGCCGCACTGTGATGAAGGCAAATGTGGTGAAGGAGATGGCACAAAGTGAGAGGAAGAAGCGAGAGGATCCGCATTCTTCTTCCTAGGGGCAGCCAGTGTAACACCCTAAATTTTCGCATCCTGCATTGCATACATGATCATGTATTAAACATTAGTAGGATAAAAGAAAAATGATAAAATATACAAATGAATGTAGCAAAAGAAGAAAAAGAAAATAATAATTATTGCCTAAAACTTGTAAAGAGAAATAAGTATAAAAATAATAATAAAAATATATATAAGTATATATATAAATAACATATAACAATATATAAAAATAGATAAAATACTAATATTAATAATATACATTATAAAAAAATAATAAATAATAAATATAAAATAATAATAATAATATATAAATAGATTGAATGATAATAAATATATATATAATAATAAATAATAAATGTATAACATGAATAATATTTATATATAAAATATATATAATAAATAACATAATAAAAAAAAGAGTATAAAAAATAATAAGTAAAATAAAAAAATATAAATAATATAATAAAAAAAGAAAAGAAAAGAAAAAAAACTATCCGCCGGCCAGCCGGCCCCCGCCTCGCGCGACCGCGCCTGCGCTCCGGGCCCCACCGCCGCCTGGCCCGCGCCGACCGAGCGCCGCTCGCGCTGACCCCGCTCCCACGCGTCCGACCCCGCGCGGGCGCCCCTCCCGACGCCGCCCGACCTCCCGTCCTGCTCAGCGCCCCACCCCGCCGAACCGCGTGCCCCGCGATTCCCGGGCCCCGCTGACGCGCACCGACCGGCCTGGGCCCTGCCCCGCACGTGCCCCGGCGCGAATTACCGCCAGCGCTCCCGCGCTGCCCACCCCGCTCGACGCGTCCCGCCGCTCGCCCGATTCCCGCGCGCACGAGCCCCGAAGCCCGATCGCGCGCCTGCCACCCCCGCACGCCCGCTCCCGCCTCAACGCGCGCATTGCACGCCCGCGCCGCACCTGACCCGCCGCGTGGCCCCACTGCGCGATGCTCACGCGCGAGCTCCCGCGTCGACCCCCCCCCCCCCCCCCCCATGCGCCGGCCCTAGACGCCGGAAAAACCCTAGCCGCCCGGTATAAAAGCCACGGGGCCTCACGTTTCCCGATGCCAGGAAAGCAGCCGCCACCAAAAGGGAAAAGGAGCCCTAGCCGCCGCCTATAAAAGGACCGTAGGTCCCTAGGGGTTTTCCCCGATCCCAGAAACGCCGCCGCCAGAGAGCCAGCCGCCGGTAGAGAAAAAAAAGGCACCAGAGGCTGCGCCGCCCGGGGAAGAAAAAAAGAGAAAAAAGAAGGGGAAGAAGAGGGAGAAAAAGAGGAGGGCACCACTGTTCGCCGGAGATCGTCGCCGACATCGCGTCGCCGTCGTCGTGCCGCCAAGGGACTGCTGTGCCATCCACTTCGTCTACGCGTCGCATTTGTTCCGCGACCGTCACGCCGTCAGATCTACGGTAGGATTTATTCCCGATGCGAATTTTAGCGACCGTATTAGATCTAATAGACGTAAATTTATTTTAGTTGCACTATAATTTTATTTTCAGCAGCATTAATCCATCCTAAAATCCCCGTAAAATCGTATGAACACGTATGAACTAGTCGCATCTAATTAATAAACAACCGTAGTTAATTAATTAATTGGTCCTTGCATGCATGCATATCATCGCATGTTGATTAATGTGTGTGCATCATGTTGATTGTATATGTTTCTTGTATGTATGATCACGCGTAGAGGAACGTGCTCAAGAGGTTGCATACGAGGATTTCCAAAATCAAGACTTCGAAGCGCTTGAACAACCCGATCCGCCGGAACAAGGCAAGTGTCCTTGAAGCATATTGATCCTGTTTTAAAATAAATGTTTTGTTTGCAAAACTGCATGCTGTGTCAATTTGATGGAAATCCTATGATAGAAAGTTTACTAGACTTGTTAAACCACCCTTGTCACCTAGAATCTATGGTAGAGAGTCGGGAAAGGTTTTTACCTTTTTGCTTCGCTTAATTAATTGGGATGGAAAACAACACTACACATTTGATTATGCATCAATGATATTCTGGTTAATGTGAATTGGTCAATACGATGGGTGATCTAAGCAAGCCTGGTATGTGGATGGGTTGGATGTTATGGTGGTTTGCTTGCTTTAGATCTAAGGACCGGTTCATGCGAGAATATGTCAGGACTACAGTGCCACCACGAGGCCAAGTATGGGTGCGGCATAGCTGATTAATTAGGGCTTTGCTAGTGCTGTTTGGACCATTATGGATGCTCGGGGAAGGGGTAGTCGGATTGGGTTTGTTGATGATTGGTGGGACTACCCTAGGATCCGAATGGCTCAAGAGGGGGCCCTTGGTTGAAGATGTGCTCAGTTGGAGGCATCGCCACCGGTGAAACCTCAGTGGGGTCTGAATAGGCTAGTAATCCCTTTGTAAAGGCTATTTTGTGATCTCTTGGCCATACACCGAAGGAAGTGTAATTGGCATAAGGGAGGTTCTTTAGTCGCCGACGGGTGATGAAATCACAAACACGTGGGTAAAGTGGTACAAACTCTGCAGAGTATTGAACTATCATGGTAGCCGTGCTCCTGGTTATGAGCGCCTAGATGACCTACATGATTAGAGTTGGAAATTTGGGATTTGGGTTGGTTTATGATTATGGTTTATAGATTATGATCATGGATTTGAATTTGAGTTATGGTAATTGGACATGGATAATGGTGATGTTGGCAATAATTGGATATGGTTTATATTATGTTAATATGATGGTTTATGATAGGATTACTTCACACACATATAATATAATGCTTTTCAAATGTTTTACTGTACTTTTCAGCACTTAGCCATTATTACATTCGTCATTTGAATCAGCCACATGTCATACTTTCCACACTTGCTGAGTACGACATGTACTCACTCTTGCAATCCCCCACCCCAACAGTTGCAGGTCAGAATTGTGAGTTTAATGGCGATAATGCGGAGATCTAGGCCGTGTCTACCGTCAGCTTTGCCTGTGGTGTTGCATGGAGCTGCGCTATCCCTTTTGCTTAGTTGCTTAATTAGTTTACTTCCGCTGCATTAGTTGAACCAGTCATTAATATTCATTAGAGCTTGTATTCGAGGATTTAATGAATTGTGTAATAAGAGTACTTATTTAATAATTTGAGCTGTGGTAATTATCTGTTTATCATTTATGAATCACTCGTGTATGTGTGTTGAACATCCTGGGCACACATATGCGATAGCTTGGTTCATTTTCGGAACCGGGCGTCACAGATTGGTATCAGAGCCACAGGTTGACCGTAGGACGCAGCCTAGATAGAATGGACACTCTAGAGCACATAGGAGCACTCTGGAATCGATGTGTGTTTGCTTGGAGTGCTATTTGCTATATATTGTTTGCTTGTGTGCTTAACAGAGGATTTTGGAATGCTTTAGCATTGCCATGTCCACCTAGGCTAGTATAGCTAGTTGGTTAGCTTCATATCCCTTGATACATATAGTTGGGGACGTTTCTAAATTCTTACCTATTGCTTTTCTCTAGATGGTGAGGACTCGCAACCAGAGGGATGCCAATGACGAGGAGGAGAACAATGGAGAACCTCAGAACAACAATGGACAAGGACCTGCTCATGGAGCTATCAACATTGAGCAACTCTTGGCTATGCAAAACCTGCTCATGCAGACCATGATACAGACCATGGGACAGCTGCAGGCTGGCAATATCAACAATCAGCCCCACATGCCTCCACCGCCACCCCCATCTCCTCATAACCGATTGGGAGAGTTTATGAGGACTAGGCCGCCAACCTTTGCTCAAGCTGCCGACCCTATGGATGCTGATGATTGGCTCAAGTCCGTGGAGAAGAAACTTGCTATTGTCCAATGTAGCGACCGAGAGAAGGTCCTATTTGCTTCTCATCAACTCGTTGGAGCAGCCGCCGATTGGTGGGATTCACTATGCAATGCTCATGAGAATCAAGAGAGGATCACCTGGGCGGAATTCAAAGAGAGTTTCTGTTCTCATTACGTGCCGGAAGGTGTTATGCTCTTGAAGAGGCAAGAATTTGAGAATTTAAGGCAAGGAAGATCAAGCGTGAGTGAATATCTCAATAAATTCACTCAACTCTCAAGGTATGCGCCTGAGGATGTTAGTCGGGACAGCCGGAAGCAATATTTGTTCATGAGAGGCCTCAACAATGAGATCCAAGTGCAACTACTCAACTGCGATTATGCCAATTTCCAGAAGCTTGTGGACAAAGAAATTGTGGTTGAGAACAAGATCCGTGAGATGGAGCAAGAAATCAAGAGGAAGGCGCCATATCAAGGACAGCAACAAGGAAGTAATGTGCGCCCTCGCCTTGCACCACCCAATGCGCCTCATTACAGCTCCTCTATTCCTGCTCAACGCCCTGATTTTGCACCACACCCAACTCAGTTTGTGCAGCAGCGCCCTGTTATGCAAGCAATGCCTTATGCGCCTCGTGCTGATTTTCCTGTAACCAATGCTCAAAACCAAGCTCGTCCCAATAATTCCGGTGGAGTCAAGAGGTGCTATACTTGTGGAGAAGCTGGACACTTTGCGAATCAATGCCCTAAGTCAGGCCTTGGTCAAAGAAGCAATGCGCCGAGGCAAAACCCAAGACCGAATGGAGGACAGCCACAAGGAAGCCGTGGACAGCAGAATTTTGCTCGTGGTAACGTGAACCATGTCTCTACGAAGGATGCTCAACAAGCGGATGACGTGGTCATTGGTATGTTTCTCGCCAACTCCAACCCCGCGACTATGTTATTTGATTCTGAAGCATCGCATTGATTCATTGCATCAAAGTATGTTGCCGATTATAGTTTGCCTGTCTCTCATACGAAGTTCTGGAGGAGAGATGAGGACAAATATAGTATGTCCAAAAATAAGCCTTAGAATAAGGGGGGTAGACTTCTCCGCCAACCTCATTATTTTGGATTCACAAGGAATAAGAGGATCCGTTGGTGCAAAGTGCAATGGAAACACCATACGGAAACCGAAGCCACATGGGAACGTGAAGAAGACCTGAAGGCAGAATTCCCTCACCTTTTCTCCACGCTATCGAATCTCGAGGGCGAGATTCACTTTAAGGGGGGTAGAATTGTAACACCCTAAATTTTCGCATCCTGCATTGCATACATGATCATGTATTAAACATTAGTAGGATAAAAGAAAAATGATAAAATATACAAATGAATGTAGCAAAAGAAGAAAAAGAAAATAATAATTATTGCCTAAAACTTGTAATGAGAAATATGTATAAAAATAATAATAAAAATATATATAAGTATATATATAAATAATATATAACAATATATAAAAATAGATAAAATACTAATATTAATAATATACATTATAAAAAAATAATAAATAATAAATAATAAATAATAATAATATATAAATAGATTGAATGATAATAAATATATATATAATAATAAATAATAAATGTATAACATGAATAATATTTATATATAAAATATATATAATAAATAACATAATAAAAAAAGAGTATAAAAAAATAATAAGTAAAATAAAAAAATATAAATAATATAATAAAAAAAGAAAAAAAAAAGAAAAAAAAACTATCCGCCGGCCAGCGGCCGAGCCGCCAGCCGGCCCCGCCTCGCGCGACCGCGCCTGCGCTCCGGGCCCCACCGCCGCCTGGCCCGCGCCGACCGAGCGCCGCTCGCGCTGACCCAGCTCCCACGCGTCCGACCCCGCGCGGGCGCCCCTCCCGACGCCGCCCGACCTCCCGTCCCGCTCAGCGCCCCACCCCGCCGAACCGCGTGCCCCCCCCCGATTCCCGGGCCCCCGCTGACGCGCGCCGACCGGTCTGGGCCCCGCCCCGCACGTGCCCCGGCGCGAATTGCCGCCAGCGCTCCCGCGCTGCCCACCCCGCTCGACGCGTCCTGCCGCTCGCCCGATTCCCGCGCGCACGAGCCCCGAAGCCCGACCGCGCGCCTGCCACCCCGCACGCCTGCTCGCCCGCTCCCGCCTCAACGCGTGCATTGCACGCCCGCGCCGCACCTGACCCGCCGCGTGGCCCCACTGTGCGATGCTCACGCGCGAGCTCCCGCGTCGACCCCCCCCCCCCCCCCCCCCCCCATGCGCCGGCCCTAGACGCCGGAAAAACCCTAGCCGCCCGGTATAAAAGCCACGGGGCCTCACGTTTACCGATGCTAGGAAAGCAGCCGCCACCAAAAGGGAAAAGGAGCCCTAGCCGCCGCCTATAAAAGGACCGTAGGTCCCTAGGGGTTTTCCCCGATCCCAGAAACGCCGCCGCCAGAGAGCCAGCCGCCGGTAGAGAAAAAAAGGCACCAGAGGCTGCGCCGCCCAGGGAAGAAAAAAAGAGAAAAAAGAAGGGGAAGAAGAGGGAGAAAAAGAGGAGGGCACCACTGTTCGCCGGAGATCGTCGCCGACATCGCGCCGCCGTCGTCGTGCCGCCAAGGGACTGCTGTGCCATCCACTTCGTCTACGCGTCGCATTTGTTCCGCGACCGTCACGCCGTCAGATCTACGGTAGGATTTATTCCCGATGCGAATTTTAGCGACCGTATTAGATCTAATAGACGTAAATTTATTTTAGTTGCACTATAATTTTATTTTCAGCAGCATTAATCCATCCTAAAATCCCCGTAAACTCGTATGAACACGTATGAACTAGTCGCATCTAATTAATAAACAACCGTAGTTAATTAATTAATTGGTCCTTGCATGCATGCATATCATCGCATGTTGATTAATGTGTGTGCATCATGTTGATTGTATATGTTTCTTGTATGTATGATCACGCGTAGAGGAACGTGCTCAAGAGGTTGCATACGAGGATTTCCAAAATCAAGACTTCGAAGCGCTTGAACAACCCGATCCGCCGGAACAAGGCAAGTGTCCTTGAAGCATATTGATCCTGTTTTAAAATAAATGTTCTGTTTGCAAAACTGCATGCTGTGTCAATTTGATGGGAATCCTATGATAGAAAGTTTACTAGACTTGTTAAACCACCCTTGTCACCTGGAATCTATGGTAGAGAGTCGGGAAAGGTTTTTACCTTTTTGCTTCGCTTAATTAATTGGGATGGAAAACAACACTACACATTTGATTATGCATCAATGATATTCTGGTTAATGTGAATTGGTCAATACGATGGGTGATCTAAGCAAGCCTGGTATGTGGATGGGTTGGATGTTATGGTGGTTTGCTTGCTTTAGATCTAAGGACCGGTTCATGCGAGAATATGCCAGGACTACAGTGCCACCACGAGGCCAAGTATGGGTGCGGCGTAGCTGATTAATTAGGGCTTTGCTAGTGCTGTTTGGACCATTGTGGATGCTCGGGGAAGGGGTAGTCGGATTGGGTTTGTTGATGATTGGTGGGACTACCCTGGGATCCGAATGGCTCAAGAGGGGGCCCTTGGTTGAAGATGTGCTCAGTTGGAGGCATCGCCACCGGTGAAACCTCAGTGGGGTCTGAATAGGCTAGTAATCCCTTTGTAAAGGCTATTTTGTGATTCTTGGCCATACACCGAAGGAAGTGTAATTGGCATAAGGGAGGTTCTTTAGTTGCCGACGGGTGATGAAATCACAAACACGTGGGTAAAGTGGTACAAACTCTGCAGAGTATTGAACTATCATGGTAGCCGTGCTCCCGGTTATGAGCGCCTGGATGACCTACATGATTAGAGTTGGAAATTTGGGATTTGGGTTGGTTTATGATTATCGTTTATGGATTATGGTCATGGATATGAATTTGAGTTATGGTAATTGGACATGGATAATGGTGATGTTGGCAATAATTGGATATGGTTTATATTATGTTAATATTATGGTTTATGATGGGATTACTTCACACACATATAATATAATGCTTTTCAAATGTTTTACTGTACTTTTCAGCACTTAGCCATTATTACATTCGTCATTTGAATCAGCCACATGTCATACTTTCCACACTTGCTGAGTACGACATGTACTCACTCTTGCAATCCCCCACCCCAACAGTTGCAGGTCAGAATTGTGAGTTTAATGGCGATAATGCGGAGATCTAGGCCGTGTCTACCGTCAGCTTTGCATGTGGTGTTGCATGGAGCTGCGCTATCCCTTTTGCTTAGTTGCTTAGTTGCTTAATTAGTTTACTTCCGCTGCATTAGTTGAACCAGTCATTAATATTCATTAGAGCTTGTATTCGAGGATTTAATGAATTGTGTAATAAGAGTACTTATTTAATAATTTGAGCTGTGGTAATTATCTGTTTATCATTTGTGAATCACTCGTGTATGTGTGTTGAACATCCTGGGCACACATATGCGATAGCTTGGTTCATTTTCGGAACCGGGCGTCACAGCCAGCTCCGGAGGAGGGAGTTGAGGTCGAAGCCTCCGGTGAGTGATGTCCTTCTTGAAATTGAGTCCGGAGATCTTCTCGATCATGTACATGATGTATGGAGCGTATCCACATGATCGGTTTTGAGTATGGGAGATGTTGAAGATGTTGTCGAAGATGTAGTCAACCACATTGAAGCGGACATATCCATCAATGAGGACCATCAAGTGCCTCAAATTCCCTTGAATTATTCCCGCATCTCCATCCTTGGGGGCAATGGTCTTCCGGAGCACCCTGTTGAGGACACTGTAGAAGGGCCTGATGTTCCTTATGTGCCCCGCCTCAAAGGGTACATGGCTAGGATACATGTACCCCAGAGTGTCCCGATCAACTGGCCTTAAGTTGGAGATAATGATTTCATTGTCCAGTTGATCCTCCAAGTCAAGCAGCTGAGCAAACTCCCAGTAGGTGGTGGAGTGTTGCTCTCCATGGGTCATCCATGTAATCCTCCTGTCCCCATCGGTGTGGAAGTAAATAGTGGAATAGAAGTGAGTAATTACTTCCACATTCCAGTCATACTGGAAAGCCATGAACTTCTTCAAACCATGGCGCTCGACGACCTCAATCACGACTGTCGGTACCTTGCGTACCGGATACCCCTCGGAACCGCAAAGAGTGCAAAGGAACTCCACCTATCTGAGTTGAATACCTCCGAAGATCCCATGTGTTGCTTGTAACTGGACTTGCCTCCCTCATATGGTTAGTCCCAGTCGCCACGTGTATCATAAAACCGGAGCTACAATCCCTACATGGGAATGCTCCGGACTGGATACCTGTGTGGCACTCCCAGACCTAACCCCCCACAGAGGGAAGCTCTGGTACCGACACGTGTACCACGGCACCAGATCTACTCGTCCAAGATGGTAAGCTCCGAAGCTGCCACGCGTCCAACCGTCGGACCTTCGACCTCAACAGGAAGAATGGTGGACCTCCAACGGCTCGGACCTTCAAGGGACATTAAAGGCTTCAAGACCCGATTATGTGTCAGTAATGCTATCTTAATGACACACGATCGGAGGACCCTTAATACTAGTAACGCCACCATTAAGGTGCGTTACCATGCTATTAAGGGGAATTAAGTATATTAAACTGTGTATTAGGCATCATTAATCGCCAGAGCCACATGTCGGGCCATGCTAATGATGTAACGGCCAGCCCTTGTACTATAAAAGGACTGGCCGAGCGATACCCAGGAGGAGGTTGGCTGGAGGCTCTAGAGGCGAACACACGTGCCCAAAAGACTTTTTTTGGCCTCTCTGTGGCTCACGCTCTCATACACTCAATACAACAACAACAACACACCCGTGGAGTAGGGTATCACGCTTAGGAGGCCCGAACCATGTAAATCCTCATGTCAAGTCACCATCTTGTCCTGAATCTCTGCGTGCCCCAACCGAACTAAGAAACTCCGCGGGCTGCCAACGGTAGTACCGGAAGGATTGCCGGAACCAGACTCCAACAGTTGGTGCGCCAGGTAGGGGGGCGCCTGAGGTTCCAAGATGGTGAACTCTGCTGCTGGATCATCCAACGGTAACCGCGTTGAGCAACCTGCTGGAGGCAATCCCTCCAACATGCAGCAGCCAGCAGGTGATGTGGCTCCAGCAGGAGTCATGCCACCACCGCCACCGTTCGCTCCGGTGAATCAACCCGGACAGCGAGATGGGGCGTCCGCGTCGATCACTGCATCGGCGAACAACAACCCTGAACACGCGCTTAATCCTGCGCGTGCTCTTCTCCAACGTCCACCACCTCCAGGAGCACCCCAGGGTGTGATGGAGCAGTGGAGAGCTAATGTGTATCATCTGGTTGCAGCACCAGCCGATGGCATCAGCAATCAAGGTCCTCCCCCCTCAGGGCGGGCCCCATCGCAGCGTCGGACCTTGTCGGGTAGACTCGGTCCGCAAGCTTCGCAGCACAGGAGGTGTGCTGCATCTCAATAGGCAACGTTGCTGCCTTCCGGGGCGCGACGTACTCACACGGTAACAAGGCTTTCGACTCAAGACCTCCGGGCGGAGCTCAATCATTGTTACCGGCAACAGGACGGCCGCGTCCACATCGAGCGTGCTCGTGAGAGGCGAGAGGCTCGGGATAGTCCTGCTCCTGAGGGAGTAGGAGGAGGCTGTTCTGCCTTGGCCATGCACCTACGCATGGTCAGATGGCCGCAGAAGTTCCGGCCTCACTTGCAGGAGAAATTTGATGGGACTGTGAACTCCGCCAAATTTCTTCAAATCTACTCCACCGCTATCCTTGTGGCTGGGGGAAATGAGGCCGTGATGGCCGATTATTTCCCAATGGCTTTAACTGGGACCGACAAGTCTTGGTTCATGAGCCTTCCGCCAGACTCTATAAATAGTTGGGCGGAGTTGTGCCAACAATCCACCGCCAATTTCGAGAGCTCATACACCTGACCAGGCACAGAACTGGATCTTTTTGCTGTCAAGCAAAAAGGGGGAGAGTCCTTGCGATCTTTCACCCAGAGGTTCTCCTAGGTACGAAATACCATTCCTTCTATCTCAAGCGCTTCTGTTATTATAGCATTCAGGCAGGGCGTTTGAGATAAGAAAATGCTGGAGAAGCTGGCGACCAAGTAAGTCACCATCGACACGGAACTCTTCAGCTTGGAAGACAAGTGTGCCCAGGTCGTGGAGGGCCGTGAAATGCACTCCCAACCACCTCCGGGGGTCAACAAAAAATCCTCCAAGGGTGAAGCCACTACCTCTGGGAGTGGCAAGAAGAAGAAAAAGTCCAACGGCAAGAAGAAGCCGTTGGCCGGCACACCCACTGCTGCAGCTGCCACAGCTCCGGGTGGTCGGGGGCCACGCCCCGAGAAACGACCTCGGTCGTCGTTTGAAGATGGTGGAAGCTCCAAGATGTGGTGTCCCATACACAAGACGGACAGCCACAACCTAGAAAACTTTCGAGAGGTCCAGAACCTTGCCGATTGCTACAACAAGCGCTGGGAAGAAGCTCCTTTCATTCAAAGGGAAGGAAAACAAAAAGTCGATGAAGCTCCGGATGAAGAGGAGTTAGGCTTTCAGGACCCCAATAAGCTCTTGAAGGTTGTTTACACCTCCGTTGACGACGACTCTGACGTCTCTGACAACGAGCGTCGGAAGACCATGAACACCATCTTTGGTGGTTCGTGGGACATCACTTCCCGCTGTGTCCTCAAGACAATGCGGCGGGACATGGCCTCTGTAGCTCCCATCGCTAGGGCGGAGCCTCATCGGAAGTGGATGGAAACTGCCATCACTTTTGATGCTTCGGGCTACCCTCATAACATGATAGGAGCCAACCAACTTCCATTGATGGTATCTCCAACCATCAATAACATCCAGCTCCACCACGTGATGGTGGACGAAGGTTTGGGGCTGAACCTCATAAGCTTTGAGGCCTTCATCAAGCTTCAGCTCCGACCTTCGGATCCTCGCCCCTCCCGAACTTTCTCAAGAGTAGGTCCGGGGGCCATAGCCCCGCTCGGTGCCATTACTCTCCCGGTGACCTTCGGAACTCGGGAAAATTACAGGACTGAGAAGTTGGTCTTTGACGTAGCACGGATCAACTTGCCATTCAACGCCATCTTGGGCAGGCCAGCTTTATACAAATTTATGGCTGCTGCTCATTATGGCTACTTGGTGTTGAAGATGCTAACACCCTCAGGCGTTCTACGGATCCGCGGAGATCGCACCGCCGGAGTTACGGCTCTGGAAGAACTCCACGCACTTGCTACAGCGCAGGAGGAAGAATCCGGAAAGGAGCAAGCTCCGAAGCCCCCAAGCATTCGCCATCGAGGCTCAACTTCCGCACCTCGTGTGCAACCAAGCTACGACACCGACATTCCCGTCAAAGTCATCCAAATTGGTTCCGATGCTGCTCAGACCACCCGTATATCGGGAGGTCTGAACGACAAATAGGAACTCGCACACATCACTTTCCTCCGGACTAATATCGACGTGTTTGCCTGGCAACCGTCACAAATGCCTGGGATCCCTAGGGAGGTGATTGAGCACAATCTAAAGATTTATCCCAACACTCGGCCTGTACATCAGAAGCCTCAGAAGCAATCAGTAGAGCGACAGAACTTCATACGTCAAGAAGTGAAGAACTTGCTCGAAGCTGGATTCATCCGGGAAGTCTTCCACCAAAAATGGTTGGCAAACCCAGTCGTTGTACCCAAGGTCGGCGGGAAGCTTCGGATGTGTATCGACTACACAACACTGAATAAGGCATGTCCAAAGGATCTATTTCCACTACCTAGAATAGATCAGATAGTGGATTCCACCTCTGGGTGTGAATTACTGTGTTTTCTAGACGCATATTCTAGGTACCATCAAATCAGAATTTCTAGGGAAGATGAAGAGCATATTGCCTTCATCACAGTAGATGGATTATACTATTACACTGCCATGCATTCGGTCTCAAAAACGCTGCTTCAATGTTTGTGCGAGCTATGTACAAAACTTTTGGAGAGCTCATCAGAGATGTAGTGGAAGTATACGTCGATGACATCGTCGTCAAGATCAAGAACAAGGAGTCATTTCTTGACACCTTGCAAGCTGTCTTCGACAAGTTGCGAATCACATGTACAAAGCTGAACCCAGACAAGTGTGTCTTCGGGGTTAGCTCCAGAAAGCTTCTTGGATTCTTGGTGAACCACTGAGGAATAGAGGCGAATCTGGCAAAGATTAAAGATATTGAAGACATGCGGCCACTAGCTCGCATCAAGGATGTCCAGAAGCTAATTGGGTGTCTAGCTGCCCTCAGCCGGTTCATCTCAAGACTGGTAGAATGGGCGCTACCCTTCTTCAAACTATTGAGTACGTCCGGACTATTCCAATGGTTTGAAGAAGCAGAAAAGGCATTCCAAGAGCTGAAGCAGCTCCTCACCACTCTACCAACTTTGGTAGCTCCGAATCCTGGTGAGCCACTTCTGTTTTACATTTCAGCAACTGACGAAGTTGTCAGCATGGTCCTGGTTGTGGAAAGACCAGAACCATCTCCAGTTTAGGAATCCAGACCCCTCCGGGAGGGTCCAGAGCTACCTGAAGGCGAGTTTGGGTCCAAGCCCCCAGACCCAGATCCTCGAGGTGAGACGCCAGAGGATCAACCTCCTTCAAATGAAGGAGTTACTGTTGCTGAACAAGAAGATTCGGATCCTTCTGGGAGGGTCCGGGTCACTTCAGAAGAAGCTCCGGGTTCCTCTAGCAGGAACCGGGAGGTCCCCGAAAAAGGTCCAGACCCCTCCGGGAGGGTCCGGGTTGATGAGGAGGAAGCTCTGGGCCCCTCCGGGAGGGTCCGGACAGTCCAACTCCCAATATACTTCATCAGTCAAGTACTTCACGATGCAAAGACTCGGTACCTAGAGGTGCATAAACTGCTCTACCCAGTTCTTATCACCTCTAGGAAGCTTCGTCACTACTTCCAAGCTCACAAGATTTCAGTGGTAACCTCTTATTCACTGCGTGTAATCTTGTATAAACCCAACTCTACTGGAAACATTGCAAAGTGGGCAGCGGAATTAGCCGAATCTGATCTTGAATTCGTCCCGAGACAAGCGATCAAGAGTCAAGCATTGGCAGACTTTGTGGCGGAATGGACCCTCTCTCCATCAAATCTTGGGGGCCCCAGTGAGCAGAAGCCGGAACCTAAGGCTCCGGTCTTCATTGAGCCTCACTGGACTCTCTACTTCGACGGCTCCATGCAGAAGCAGGGGGCCAGAGCTGGAATCCTTCTCCTTGCTTCGCCACGGGAGAAGGTCGAATACATGGTTCACCTTGACTTCAAGGCGACCAACAACATGGCGGAGTTTGAAGCACTAATCTATGGGCTCAAGGTGGCACTATCATATGATGTCAAGCAGCTGTTGGTAAAGGGTGATTCGTAGCTCATTATAAAACAAGTCAAAGGTGAATGCTGCTGCAACAACCCCCAACAAGCTGCATATCTTCTTGAAGTCCAGAAGCTTCAGAAGGATTTCGAAGTCCTAGATCTTTGCCATGTCCAGCGTCTCAACAACGCTGAAGCTGACGAACTCTCGATGAAAGCTTCAACCGGAGCTCCGGCCCCCGACGGAACCTTCGTCCGGAGATTGTCGAGACCAACAGCTCAGCCTGCCGAACTGAGTGAGGGGGGCGAGACCAGCACCTCGAACCTGGCGGTCCCGATGGCCCTGTTACCATGGCATCCATCATGGGTCGTAGGTGCTGCAGGAAGCTCTGAGCAACCAAGCACGCAAGACTCAGAAGCTCAAGTTAGCTCCGATGCATGGATCTCGGAGATCCGGAGCTACTTGAAAGACAACATACTTCCTAAAGACAATGTATCTACTGATCGGATAGTCAGATTGGCTAAAAGATCCACACTGATTGAAGGAGATCTCTATCGGCATGGTGCCAACGGCGTCCTAATGCGGTGCATTACAAGGGAAGAAGGCCGCGAGCTCCTCGCGAAAATCCATGGAGGCGAGTGTGGGAACCACGCGTCTTCCCGCACGTTGGTCGGTAAAGCCTTCCAACATGGTTTTTACTGGCCTACAGCACTCCAGGATGCAACCGAGCTAGTGAAGAAATGTGAAGCATGCCAGTTTCATGCGAAGAAAATTCACACACCCGCTCAACCACTACAAATGATACCTCCGACATGGCCATTCGCTGTGTGGGGTATGGATATTTTGGGACCTTTCCCAAAAGCCGTCAGAGGTTACAAGTTCCTATATGTCGCCATCGACAAGTTTACCAAGTGGCCAGAAGCAACTCCAGTTGTGACAATAAACAAGCAATCAACTATCAATTTCTTGCAGTCCATAGTATGCAGATTTGGAGTCTCAAACAAGATCATAACTGACAACGGGACCCAATTCACAAGTTCTTCATTCCAAGAATATTGTGAAGACCTTGACATTCAAGTCAGCTACGCTTCTGTGGCTCACCCGGCAAGCAATGGTCAAGCTGAGAGAGCAAATGCAGAAATCCTAAAGGGACTCAAGACGCGCACATATGAGCGCTTGAAAAAACATGGAGCCAACTGGATCGAGGAGCTTCCGCCCACCTTGTGGGCAAACATGACAACTCCAAACCGGTCAACCGGAGAGACACCCTTCTTCCTGGTGTACAGAGCTGAAGCAGTACTTCCTCCGGAAATCACCTTGGAGTCGCTCCGGATCCGGACCTTCAACGCAGCCACGCAGGACCAGCTCCGGCGTGAAGACCTTGACCTCGTTGAAGAGGGAAGGTGTCGAGCAGCTGTTTGAAATGCACGATACCGCCAAGTGCTCCGGTGTTATCACCAAAGGCATGTGCATAGCCGACAGCTCAAGGAAGGCGATCAGGTGCTACGGAGAATACAAACTCGAGAAGGGTTAAACAAACTTTCCCCCAGCTGGAAAGGACCCTTTCGAGTGATCAAAGTATCCCGTCTCGGATGCGTTCGCTTGGCAACCGAGGATGGGACACCACTCCCTAATCCTTGGAACATTGAGCACCTCCATAAGTTTTACACTTAATATCACGGAGGTGAGTCTGTAATTGCATATGATGTATGTTATAACATCATTGTACAGAGTCGGGTAGCTCCTCCGGGAGGACAGCCGGACCTTTCAAGGAAGGTACGCAAAGTTCAAGCAACACTTGACACAGTCTCAGAACTAAAAGTGTAGCTAGCTACCCTGGGTCGAACAAGAAATGTAACACACTTAGCTTGGTTCCGTACCCTAAGAGTGTTCTTGTCTCCCATGTACCCCGGACCTATAATGAAAGACATCGATATGTGAAAATAGACTCCACGTGCATTTATTTTGTACAGGCTCATTCTTTTTTTTTCTCTTTCTTGTCTATAACAAAGTCGTGCAATTCTTAAGAAGCTTTAGCTCGAACAATTCATATATAATTCAAGTTGCATTGTTATTTTTTTTGGGTCTTAACATCGTTGAATGGCCTACTCGCCTGAACGCCAAGCCAATCTAGGTCCGGAGTGTGTTATCGACTTAGCCTGGTCCTGCACCCTAAGTACGCCACTCTACCTACACCCCGACAGGCCTAAGTAAGGTGATTCCAGAAAACGATCGGACCTGGAAAAAATAAACAAACACGCTTGATTGTATATAGAATTGTTGTCGACCTAAAATTTCATATGGGAATAGTAAGTCGCAAATGATTTATAGATAAGAAATGGATTTTACTGTTTTTCTTGACTTCAGTGTGCAGGAAAAATAAAAATCCCACGATGATGGTGGACAATGCCGGAGCTATCAAAGCTTCAACATCCCCCAAGGGGGCCCACCGTCGATGTTTTAAACATTGATAGTGGGCGTTGCCGGAGCTATCAAGTTCCGACAAATCTAGGGAACTAGCCGTCAACGTGAAGAAATAAAAGGAATTGAAGAAAATATGGTAGAAGGACACCCCAATGGGGTCTACGGTCAACGCTCTACGTGTTGATGGTAGTCGCTGTTGGAGCTACTAAGCTCCGACAACCCCAGGGGGCCCCTGCTGTCGATGCAACAAAACTTCGGACATATACTCTACAAGTTCGAAGCACTCAAGTCTTCAACAAAATGCTACATCCTTTTGGTACATGTTCACAATCAAATCGTGTACATCTACCAGGGGGCTGAGTAAGACAAAGGTGTTGAAGACAAAAAATGAAATTCATAATTTTTTTGGATTTCATTCATCTGAAGACAAGAGATTACAAAATTGGAGGAAAAAAAAGAGAAGATACAAGTGGGAGATAAAAGGAGAAAGTCCTAAGTTCTATGGAAGAACGAGGTGACCTTCTGGGCAACCTCCGACACGCTGGTCTTGGTGGTGTCTCCCTCTCCGTCGATGGGACCTTCAAGCACCAGGTTTAGTGGGAAATGAGGATCCCGGCTTGTGTAGCACGTCAGCATGTATTCTGCGATGTTCTGCGCAAGGGGTTTTCCTTCAGTTTCCAACTGATCCGCGATGACATCGCCCATCGCGCCGAGTTTGTTGCCAACCGAGCTCAGCGCCCCCAATGCATGGTCCAGCTCCAGCTCCGGATTGCCCGGACGCACGGGGCTAAAGCCCAGCGGTGCCAGCGCAACATCGGCTTTGCCCACAAAGTCCCATACTTGTTGAGACTCCGCAGCTCTTGAGCCTCAAACCTCCTCCAAGGACCTCTTGGCTACCGCAAGCTCCGAACCCTCCCGGGCAAGGCGCTCGACCTCCTTGGCGTGCTGCTGAATCTTTTCAGCAACTTGCTTTTCAAGGTTACCAAGCTCCTTCTCCCAGACGTGGATCCGGTTTTGGCGGTCAACCAGGTCTTTCTCCCGACCTCACACCTTCTTCTCCCGGGCAGCGACTTTGGCCTCCCTTTTGGTAAGGTCCTGTCCCCGCTGCCAGGCCTTCTCCTCTTCGCTCTTGCAGAGCTCGTCCAGCTTTTTGGTGCGCCCTGCAAGGCCCTTGTCACCCAGAGCCAGCCTTTGGGCGAGCTCCTCCTCCCTCTTCCCGAGGTCATCCCTCAGCTCCAGGAGTTTTTGCTCTTCCTCTTCGAGCTTTTTCTCTCGCTCATCGAGACTCTCTCGGCGCTTGACGAGACCTTCGTGGATGGTATTGAGGCTCTCCTGGAGATTATTCGCCGCCTCATTAGCAACCAGGGCTTGTTCATGTATAGCCCAGGACTGATTGTCAAGGGATTGCACCATGCTTTCCCTCTCATCCAGCAACTGGCCCCAGTACTCCATCCGGGCCTTCTCCCTCTTGACTCACTCCTTGTTGTCGGCCAACCTTGTTTGCGCCAGCTTGGTCTAGAATTGGAGTCGGTTGCGCCACCTCCTAAGAGCTTGGCGCTCCTCCTCGAGGGCCTTGCTGTCGTGATAAAAATTCAAGCTGGACCTGACGAAGGCTGGAGCAGGCATTGTCGATGGATAATGACAGGGGGATTGGCTGCAGACCTGCCGGGGTCCTCTCCGCTGACTCCAGCGGGTCCTCTAGAACAAAAATTGGGTCCCACTCTACAAGAGTGGTCCCCTGAGCTTCCGCGGCACTAGGATCGCCCTCCGAGAGTGCCTCGGTCATCGCCGAGGAAGGTCCTGCCACAGGAGTTTCTACCTCCGGAGTAAGCTCCGAAGGTCCCGTCGCCAGGTCATCATCAACTGGCGCCTCAAGCAAGGGACCGACCGCTTCATCTTGGCACCCTGGCTCAAGAACGGGCACCTCCGGAACTACCACCTCCGAGGCTGGTAGTGAAGACTGAGCCGGAGCTGGGGCCGTCTCCGGCTCCGACGCTGGTGCTTCCTCCACTGTCTGTTCGGGCACTGGCGCTTCGACCTCCATGGCCCCTGCTGGTTCAGGGACTGGCGCTTCGACCTCCACCGATTCGGGTGCCGGCACCTCCACGTCAACCGGCTCAGGCACCGGAACTTCATCAACCGCCGGCTCCATCGCCGGGGCTTCAGTAACATCCAGCTTGAAGGCTGGAACTGCAGCTACCTCCGACTCTAAAGTCGGAGCGTCCGTCATCACAACATCCATAACTGGAGCATCAGCCTCCAGAGCTGGTGCTGCTGGTACATCTTCATTCCCGTGGTCCAGCGCTACCACGGGAGCTTCGGGAGATGAGTCGAGAATTAGGACAGCTAGCACCGGAGCTGTCGTGACCTCAGCCACCACGTGGGGCGGCGCTGGAATTGGAGCCGGAGCCTCCACCTGCACAACATTAGCTGCTGTCAAGGAACAGGAGCTTCAACCACTTTTTTGGAGACCCTGTGGATGAAGGACAAAGAAACTAAAAATATGGTTACAACAAAAATAACCAACTGAGGTAAAAAAACAAATTTACCTTGGAAGGCTTCTGCTCCAGCTAGCGCAGAACCTCTTCACCGGACGCTCAGAGCCCGGCCCCGTCGCAATTGGGGTAGTAACTCCGGAAGGCTCTTTGGAGCTTGCTGCCGCCATCAGCGACGTCTTGGTTGGGGCCTTCTTTGACTGGGAAGGACCCTCGGACCTTGAGCCCTTAGCTGGCCCCAGCGCCGGAGTCACCTGGGCGGAGCTGATGTTCCGGGGAGATGCCGATGCTGGAGTTGGTGTCGCCATCGGAGACCTCCCCTGCCAGGGAGAAGGAGCTGTCGTGGAAGGAGCAGGTCTGACGGGCCTCCCATCAGAGTGCTTCAACTTCCTCTTTCGGCTGGAGGGCTCAACCAACTCTTTGCCCTTGCCTATGACTTCAGCTCTTTGTCTCGGGGCGGAAGCAGGGCCACCCTCGGAAGCTCCGGGGATCACCAATCTGGTGGTCGGATGCCTCTATACCATGGCGTACACAGAGAAGTATACCATGTCTCCGCCATGCTTATTCTTGAACGGGAGCTCGCCAGCGCATACTAGATGATTGAAGGAGTCGCTGGACCACTCCATGTAGGTCTGGACCTTCTTCAGATCGTAGTCGCTTGTGAGACGGCTCTAGCGGAGACCCAACTCCATCGCAGCACGGCGGTGCGAGAGAGAAAAAGCAAGCAAAAGTTTGGACGATTTGAGTGCAAGTTCAAATGAAGGCGTAAGGAATCCCAAACTGTGCGCGCTTTCCTTCTTAAGTAAGCCCCCGCAACGCTTGCATGGAAACCGCAAAAGGGCCAAGGATACATTTCAAAAATTACGCCCTTCCAATGACAAAGGGGCCCGAGGCCACCCAGACGATCAAGTCAAGGTCCTTACCCTAGGAGAACAGTTTTCATGATGAGAGGCGGGAAACCCAAGGGCAGCGGCCTGACAGGACGCGCAGAACCGATACGATTTTCATATCGGGAACCGGCGACCTTCAATTGCGTGAGATCTGCACGTGCAAATCTCACCTGTCACGTCCTGAAGATGCCACACGGCGATGGTTTAACTATGAACTATCACCTCAATGGTACATCCAAAAGCCCTTGAAGACACGGCGCAGAAATCAAAAGATGGACCCACCTCCGGCAGAACGACTTAATCCAGAGGGTCTCTCCCAGAGGTGGGAAAGGGGGCCACTATCGGTACCCTGCGTATCGGATACCCCTTGGAACTGCAAAGAGTGCAAAGGAACTCCACCTATCTGAGTTGAAGACCTCCAAAGGTCCCACATGTTGCTTGTAACTGGACCTGCCTCCCTCATATGGTTAGTCCTAGTGCCGCCAGGTGTATCATAAAACCGGAGCTACAATCCCTACATGGGAATGCTCCGGACTGGATACCTGTGTGGCACCCCTGGACCTAACCCCCTACAGAGGAAAGCTCCGGTACCGAAACGTGTACCACGACAGCGGATCTACTCGTCCAAGACAGTAAGCTCTGAAGCTGTCACGCGTCCAACCGCCGGACCTTCAACCTCAACAGGCAGAATGGTGGACCTCCAACGGCTCGGACCTTCAAGGGACATTAAAGGCTTCAAGACCCGATTATGTGTCATTAATGCTATCTTAATGACACACGATTGGCGGACCCTTAATACTAGTAACGCCACCATTAAGGCACGTTACCATGCTATTAAGGGGAATTAAATATATTAAACTGCATATTAGGCATCACTAACCGCCAGGGCCACATGTCGGGCAATGCTAATAATGTAATGGCCAGCCCTTGTACTATAAAAGGACTGGCCGAGCGATACCCAGGAGGAGGCTGGCTGGAGGCTCTAGAGGCGAACACACATGCCCAGGAGACTTTTTTTGGCCTCTCTCTGGCTCACGCTCTCATACACTCAATACAACAACAACAACAACAACACACCCATGGAGTAGGGTATTACGCTCAGGCATCCCGAACCACGTAAATCCTCGTGTCAAGTCACCATCTTGTCCTGAATCTCCGCGCGCCCCAACCGAACTAAGAAACTTCGCGGGCTTCCAATGGTAGTACTGGGAGAATTGCCGGAACCAGACTCCGACAACGGCATTGAAGGCCGCATGATCCTTCTGAGTCATGTAGTCCCAGTCAATCCACTGAGCATCGGTGACTGGGGTCTGCTTGGACATGTAGACCGCCCGGTAGTTGTCGTAGTGGAAGTCACACTAGAAACTGTAGGATCGAAGAGCACGTGAAAAGCTACCAGAGGGGGGGGGGTGAATGGTAGATTTAAAAATCTTACGCAGCAGAAACAATAAAACCCCAAACCCTTCCGGTAGAAAAACGATCTGTTAAAGAAATCGTGTGTGAGACTAATCTAAACGTGTTTCACCGTGACAAAAGTGATAGATATCAGAGAGAATCAATTCACGAAGACAACACAAAAAGAATCACTCAAATCCGTCGAGAAAAACTCAAGTTATGATCGAAAGATCAAACAATGGTCAATCTGTCCTACCCGAGAAAAACAGTTCTGAAACGCTGCAAAGAAACTCGTGTAGATCAGAAACCACAAATCCAATGACCGTAAAATTTTGACATGCGATATATAATCAAGTTTTGAAGACAACCGAAAAATAATCGCGTCAATTGGATCTGTAAAACTCGAGTTATGATAAAACTACCGACGAAAGGTAGTGCTGTCCAGAAACTCGATGAGTAAAACTTGTCTGGAACAAGTCGGACGAACAAGGCACAAAAGTTCCTTCAAACTATGATTTTTATTCAATAGAACACAAGAGGAACAGCCCCAAAGTCGTCTATCACGAGCTCTGGGCTCCCTTGTTTATATAACCAGCCCTTAGGCCAACCCAATATCAACTAGGACTCCAATCCTACTCAGATCACAAATCGTAACTTTCCATAACTGCTCAAGATTCTTCTATACGCAGATAGAAGCAATCTTAAGACTTCCAAACACTTTAGGAACATATCCCACATTCCTAAACAACTCAAATTCGTGACACACACGAAATCCTAACATAACCAACTCGATACTTTCCATACCGAGCCATAACCAACTCCGCCGCAACCAAAGTCATCAACCGGTACGATCCGATCCTTCCAACCAGATCTTCCCATCCATAAACCATCTTCGGAACCATGTTGCCACGTCATGCACCGCATGCATACGTGCATACACCTTCCTTCGATGTCCAGTAACCTTCATATGCACTGCCCTTGATTCAATCATCCTGCGCGACCTCCTGATCAGCTCAACCACAGTTCCTCCCGAACTTGGTTGTTGGAACCTCATCTCCTCCCTGAGACTAGTCCAATGGATCCCGTCACCAGCCATGACTTGAACTCAAGCAACACCTGCACATGAATAAACAACCAATCCATACGAGCCCAAGTCCTCTACTTGACTCAAGTTAGTTCTGAACACAACACCTTACGTGAGAACCTCACATAAGCATGTTGCAAAACCACAGTAACACGATATCATCCATATCAACCAAAACGCACCAAAAACTTAGCAAATGAATACTAAGCAATCTTTCCAACAATGTAAAGCAAGTACGAAACATTGCAAATGAAAAGCAGAAGCACTACGGTCAAGTTTCGGACCTTGCCAGAGCAACCCGGATCTTGAGCCGGAGCTAACAAAAGCTAGTAGAACCTAGCGCCGGAGCTTACCAAAACTAGTACAACCAAGCTCCCGCCGGAGCTTACAAAACTAGCAGGACCTAGCGCCGGAGCTAACTAGAACTAGCCGGAGCTAGTAATCCCAAAAGCCGGAGCTAGACAAAGTACGTCGGAGCTTAGCAAAAGCATGCCGGAGCTATCAAATATATGTCAGAGCTATCAAAGACATTCCAGAGCTAACAAAGACATGCCGGAGCTAATGATAAAGCTCACGGGAGCTAACCAAAGCTAGTCGGACCATACCAAGAAGCCGGACTTAGCATCTAACGTAGCCGGAGCTACCCAAACCAAGCCGGATCTACCGTGGGACCTTGCTGTAGCTTAGAGCTAGAGTCGGACCTTGATAAAAAGACGTTTTGGTGATATTAAAAACTTTTATCATCAAAGAAAGTGTATTCACTACAAGCCAATGTATTCAGCACACATAGGTCTTACAATCTCCCCCTTGATGAATGCATTGGCAACACCATTTAAAATCCGAACATTGGCTTATTCACATAAAAGTTTTGAAGACAATTTCTCCCCCTTTGTAAATCAAAAATAAATGAGAAGAAAAATTATCAAAAATTATCCCATATTATCTCTCCCCCTTTTATTATCTATCCTTATGCACATATTCTCATGCTTATCTCTCCCCCTTTGACAATGTATTGAGCAAGTCATGAGCATATAAACAAATTTTCTCTCCCCCTTTAGTTGTTATGAGCATATTATAACATATACATATAAACAAAGCTCATCCAAGTCATACTATCAAGTACCTTACATTATCACATCAGTGAAATACATAAAGTAGTGTAAGCATGCTAGAGATCAAATGTAATTTTCAATTTAAGCAAGTCATGATCTCACAAACTTAACTATTTCAAAACCTGAAAGCATGACACTAGTTGCTGCATTTTATTATTTTTCAAAGCATAAATTTAGATCATATGATATTTGCAAGAGATTATATGCGCATCTGCCTTATTCTAACCAACCAAGCCAAGCCTATGTCATTTGACAATCAGAAGCTTAAGGACATGGTTTTAGTCATACACAACTTCTTCCAAGTTCATATCTAAGTGCAATGATAAGCCATATCAAAAGAAGAAGTGCGATGCATGCATATTCTCTTGATCTTTTCTCAATTTATATTTGTTCATAAAAACTCAACATGTGAGTTGATTACTTGATTAATTCTTAATGATTAAAAGCACTTGTGAACATGTAACAAGTTCAAAACAGCAAGAAAGTTCGACCATGACCAGTTTTAGTCTAAGTAATTATTCCAGTTACTAGACATGGCAAAAACTACAAAATGTATAACACAAGTAATGTAGTAAGAACTTTCAGCATGTAAAAGGAATCATAGAGTCATATATGTATGAAATACTATGCTCATATTATTTTAATTTCATATTCACACATAGACTTCCCAAGTTTCAAAAACTCCCCCTAAATTTAAGCCATGAGGATGCATAACCCCTATTTCACTACGAATGTAACAAAAACGAGTGAAATCCAAAGGTTTTGTAAAAATGTCAGCCAATTGTTGTTCGGTATCTACATGGTGAAGCACAATGTTTCCTTTTTCAACATTATCTCGGAGAAAGTGATACCTAATATCAATGTGCTTAGTTCTAGAATGTTGCACGGGATTTTTAGCAATGCAAATAGCACTAGTGTTATCACAAAACACTGGAACACTATCTAGATCAACCCCATAGTCCTTAAGTGTTTGAACAATCCAAAGAATTTGTGAGCAAGCACTAGCAGCAGCTACATTTTCAGATTCGGCTGTGGATTGTGCAACTGAATTTTGTTTTCTAGAGGACCAAGCAACAAGAGAATTACCAAGAAAATGACAAGCACCGGAAGTACTTTTCCTATCAATCCTACAACCCCCAAAATCAGCATCCGAAAAAGCTTTCAAAGTAACGGTTGAGGAAGAAGGAAGAAAAATGCCAAATTCTTGGGTTCCATGTAAGTACCTGAGAATCCTTTTGATGGCTTGACGATGTGAAACACGTGGGGAAGCTTGAAACCGTGCACAAAGACATACGCTGAATTGTATGTATGGTCTTGATGCCGTGAGGTACAAAAGTGATCTGATCATGCTTCTATATTCTTTTTGATCCACGGGTTCACCATCTTCATCAAGTTCTAGTGTTGTTGCTGTTCCCATTGGTGTCCGAAGAGGCTTGCTTTTGTCCATGTTGAAGCGCCTTAGGAGGTCTTTGGTATACTTCATTTGATGCACAAAGGTACCCTCCTTGGTTTGCTTGATTTGCAGCCCCAAAAAGTAAGTGAGTTCACCCATCATACTCATTTCAAATTCGGAACTCATCATTGCTGAAAACTTGGACACAAGATCATGAGAAACACAACCAAAGATAATATCATCCACATACACTTGAACGAATAATGAGTCATTGCCATGCTTAAGCACAAAAAGAGTTTTATCAACCTTGCCCATGGTAAACCCCTTTTCAAGTAAGAATGTTTTTAACCTATCATACCATGCTCTAGGGGCTTGTTTGAGACCGTATAAGGCTTTGGATAGTTTGTAAACATGATTAGGAAAATCTGGATTTTCAAAACCCGATGGTTGTTTGACATAAAACTCCTCATCTATGTAGCCATTAAGAAAAGCATTTTTAACATCCATTTGATATAGCTTAAAACCTTTAGATGCTGCAAAAGCTAACAAAATTCTTATGGCTTCTAATCTAGCGACAGGAGCAAAAGTTTCATCAAAATCTAGACCTTCAACTTGAGTGAAACCTTGAGCAACCAACCTAGCCTTATTCCTAACCACAACCCCATCCTCACTTTGTTTATTTTTAAATACCCATTTAGTTCCAATTAAAGTGTGGCCTTGAGGTGGAGGTACAAGTTTCCAATCATTATTTCTTTCAAAATTTTCTAACTCTTCTTGCATGGCAATAATCTAAGATTCATTAGTGAGTGCGTGTGATATATCTTTGGGTTCAAAAGAAGCAACAAAAGCAGAATGAGCATGAGAGTTTGGATCGCAAAACCTGGACCGTGTGACTCGTTCGTGTAGGCTTCCAATCATCTGTTGTGGAGGATGATCTTTGTAAAAACGTAGGGGAACAGATGTTTCACAAGCTTCTTTTTCATTAGGTTCATCGTAGATTGATGAGCTTGTGACTTGTGGATGATCAGGACCAGCATAGGTGATAGTCGGAGCTTGTTCAATATCCGGAGCTGGACACGTGTCAACTTTGGAACTACCAGGCAGTATCACCGGCTCTTCTTCATCTTCGAAAATACCCTCCCCCTGAGGATACAGATCTGGTCCTGCAACACCGGATCTAGTACCTGAGCTAGCTTCATCAAAAGACACTTCACAAGTCTCCACAATTTTGTTAGTGTCAAGTAAAAGCACACGGTAGCCTCTAGTATGAGATGGATAACCAAGAAACATGCCATCAATGGATCTAGGTTCAAATTTATCAAGATTACCATGTTTCTTAACAAACCATTTGCAACCAAAGATCCGAAAGTGTGTAACACTAGGCCTATGTCCAAACCGAAGCTCATATGGTGTTTTACCTAGCTTAGCACGCAAGAAAACACGATTTGAGACATAACAAGCGGTTGCTAATGCATCAGCCCAAAATTTCCTAGGAGTTTGATATTCATCAAGCATAGTCCTAGCCATCTCAACTAAGGTTATGTTCTTTCTTTCTACAACACCGTTTTGTTGAGGTACATATGGTGAAGAGAATTGATGATCTATTCTATTTTCAGCACAAAAGTGATCAAAAAATTGATTTTTAAATTCAGTTCCATTATCACTTCTAATTCCTTTTAGTGATCCTGGGTGATCAATTGATAATCTAAGAAATAAAGTTCTAAAGTGACTAAAAACTTCATTCTTAGATGCCATAAAGTAAACCCAAGAGTATCTAGAATAATCATCAACGATAACAAGAACATACCATTTACCTCCGAAGGATTGAACACGTGAAGGTCCTACGGTGTCAAGATGCAAAAGTTGACATGGTTCAGTTGTCATGATCATTGTGAGAGGAGTATGTGAACCTGCAACCATCTTAGCATGTCTACAAGAAGAGCACACAATTTCTTTGTTCCCTTTAAGCTTAGGCAGCCCACGTATGCGATCAAGAGCACTAACACGCGTTAGGTGATCAAAGCCTACGTGACCAAGTCTACGATGCCAAAAATATAAGTCCTTTGAATCATTAGCAACTAGACACCTATGCTTAGAGGAAGACATATCAAAATCAGCTTTAAAAACTCTTCCAAACCGAGACATGTTAAAAATAAGCTCACTATTTGAACTTACAACTTTGCAGCAGTTTTTATTGAAAATAATTTCTAGATTTTCATCTAGCAATTGTGAAACATAAAGCAAGTTGTATTTCAAATTTTTGACAAGTGCCACATCCTTCAAAGTGTAGTGATCATTTACTCTGACCGAACCCTTAGCAATTATAGGAGTTGAAGAATTATCGGCAAAAGTAACATTTTCTACACGTGACACAGAAGAGAGGGAGGAGAACCAATCTTTGTTACCGGTCATGTGGCGTGAGCAACCTGAATCCACAATCCAAATATTCTCCTTCCTCAAACGTGTAACCTACATAGAAGCACAATACGTCGATGACTCAATACTGGGGTTAGTCAAAAGGCATTTAGGAATCCAGTACTGAGTCACACGACGTGCAGTAGGAAAAACACGCGAAAGCTGAGACAAAACAGCAGGTTTATGAGTCAAAGTTTGAGATTTTTTATTCTTAACTACTGACCTATAAGGTGTTACTTGTGTAGCACAAAAATCAGTAGCTCCGGAGGCAAATACAGAAGGTCCGGAGGTAAAATTTGAATGTTTTTGACTCAAAACAGCAGGTTGTACATTCGGTTCAATGTGTGCAGCAAATTTTGCATGAAAGTTATGAGATCTAGCAACCATTCTTTCCCTTTTCTGTTGTTTAGCTAGTCTATAACAAAAATCTATGACATGACCATCTCTACCACAGAAGGTACAATGAAATTTAACTTTGTGTTTATGTCTAGACAAGCAAGCAATATTTTTACTTGAAACCGAATGAGGCAACACTTCTGCAGATTTGAAAACCACTCCTTTTTGTTTAGGAACTGTTTGAATCAAACTACTTCCTAATGACTTTACAATTTTAGGTGGATGTGCCTTAGCATGAGCATGAGAATCAAAACCTAAACCAGTTTTATCATTGCAAGACTTGGAAGAATTCAGCAGCAAGTTTAGTTTCTTATTCCCATTACAAAACCGATCTAATGTCCTATGCATGTCATCAAGTTTGTTGGACAGATCAAGGCAATTTTCACATGAAGTTTTTCCTTTTAGTTTGCAATTGGAACAAAATTTAACTTCATGAGAACGTAAAGCATTGTTCAATATAGAAATTTCATTCATAGCATCATGTAGTTTCTTATCAAGATCATCACAAGTAGAACAATGCAAATCAATTGTAGAACAGCTAGCATCTTTCAAGTTTTTATCATTAAGTGCAGCAAGCTCTCTGTTCTATTCAATTTCTTCATCAAGTCTATCTAGAGTGGAGGAGTGTGCACTTCTTAATGTGGACAATTGTTCATGAATTAAGTCACATGAGGGACATGCATCATCACTAGGAATCAAAGTTTTTAAACGGTTAATTTCAGATTCTAGTGATTCAATTTTAGCAGCATTATCCCTAAGCTTTTTGTCCTTTTTCTTGACAATAATAGTTGCACGAGAAATAGCATCACACATTTCATTGCAGGTAGAACATACCTCATCGTCTTCACTGTTGTGTTCTGCATCCTCCTGACTTGATCTTGATCTTGTTTTGCCCGCCATGAAGCATAAGTTGGCCAGATCGTCATCATCTTCATCACTTTCAAAGTCTACATCATTTGAACTAAGTTCTTGAAGTGCGGTGATGAAGCTGTTAATCATCTTGCGTCCTATGGTACCCTTCTTTTTCTTTTTGTTGGAATTTCCAGAGGAGGTCCGGACCTTGCTTTGTTTTTCTTCCCAGGTGGTCGGACCTGAAAGGTTAGGACATTCTGTACGAAAGTGTCCTGTTTTACCACATTCAAAACAACGTTGAGGTCCGGAGCTTCCTCTCCTTCTAGTTCTCACATTTTGCAATGCTTTTGAGAATCTAGTAGAGATGAGTGCCAACTCCTCTTCTGGAAATTCTTCGATCTGCTCCAGGGTTAGTGAGGACAATAAAGCAAGAGTATTGCAAGTTGATGATTGGCCGGAGCTAGACATATCACGTTGTGAAACAAATGCAATAGACTTATTTGGGTTCTTACGTGCTAGGATGTCAATTTCATGAGTTTTTAGTTTAGAATAGAGCACATCTAATGTAAGAGAACTCATGACAGTAGATTCACGAATAGATGTTACTTTCATCTCCCAAATTGACATGTCTAATGCACTAAGAAGTTGCCTAGCATTCTCAGCATCAGAAAAATTAACATTGACACTACGTAAGTTGCTGAGAATTTTATTGAAACGAGCAAAGAGGTCATCGATAGACTCACCTGGTTGCATCTCAAAACGCATATATTCCTTTTTGAACATATCTTGTTTTACCTCCTTGATTGTGTTGGAGCCTTCATGATAGTCACAGAGAGCTCTCCAAACATCGTATGCTGATCGGAGGTGCGCGACACGATCAAAGTTGCTTTGAGTGAGTCCTTGGATGATCAAGTTTCGGGCTTTGTTGTTGTTGTCGACGTCTCGTAGGTTTGTGGCTGTGACTTGATCATTGGGTGGCACTTCATAAGGCTTATACACCTTCTCCCATATTGCAAAGCCTTGTGCCTAGATGAAAGCCTCCATGCGTGCCTTCCAAACCTGAAAATCAATACCAGCGAACACACAAGGTTTGGCGGAGTACTTCTCCATGATGATTAGTCAAAAACACGCGCAAATCACAAATATTAGAGCACCGTGGCTCTGATACCAATTGTAGGATCGAAGATCACGTGAAAATCTACCAGAGGGGGGTGAATGGTAGATTTAAAAATCTTACGCATCAGAAACAATTAAACCCCAAACCCTTCCGGCAGAAAAACGATCTGTTAAAGAAATTGTGTGTGAGACTAATCTAAACGTGTTTCACCGTGACAAAAGTGATATATATAAGATAGAATCAATTCATGAAGACAACACAAAAATAATCACTCAAATCCGTCGAGAAAAACTCAAGTTATGATTGAAAGATCAAACAATGGTCAATCTGTCCTACCCGAGAAAAACAGTTCTGAAACGCTGCAAAGAAACTCGTGTAGATCAGAAACCACAAATCCAATGACCGTAAAATTTTGACATATGATATATAATGAAGTTGTGAAGACAACCGAAAAAGAATCACATCAATTTAATCTGTAAAACTCGAGTTATGATAAGACCACCGACGAAAGGTAGTGCTATCCAGAAACTCGACGAGTAAAACTTGTCTGGAACAAGTCGGACGAACAAGGCACAAAAGTTCCTTAAAACTATGAATTTTATCCAATAGAACACAAGAGGAACAGCCCCAAAGTCGTTTATCACGAGCTCTGGGCTCCCTTGTTTATATAACCAGCCCTTAGGCCAACCCAATATCAACTAGGACTCCAATCCTACTCAGATCACAAATTGTAACTTTCCATAACTGCTCAAGATTCTTCTATACGCAGATAGAAGCAATCTTAAGACTTCCAAACACTTTAGGAACATATCCCACATTCCTAAACAACTCAAATTCGTGACACACACGAAATCCTAACATAACCAACTCGATACTTTCCATACCGAGCCATAACCGACTCCGCCGCAACCAAAGTCATCAACCGGTACGATCCGATCCTTCCAACCAGATCTTCCCATCCATAAACCATCTTCGGAACCATGTTGCCACGTCATGCACCGTATGCATACGTGCATACACCTTCCTTCGATGTCCAGTAACCTTCATATGCACTGCCCTTGATTCAATCATCCTGTGCGACCTCCTGATCAGCTCAACCACAGTTCCTCCCGAACTTGGTTGTTGGAACCTCATCTCCTCCCTGAGACTAGTCCAATGGATCCCGTCACCAGCCATGACTTGAACTCAAGCAACACCTGCACATGAATAAACAACCAATCCATACGAGCCCAAATCCTCGACTTGACTCAAGTTAGTTCCGAACACAACACCTTACGTGAGAACCTCACATAAGCATGTTGCAAAACCACAGTAACACGATATCATCCATATCAACCAAAACGCACCAAAAACTTAGCAAATGAATACTAAGCAATCTTTCCAACAACGTAAAGCAAGTACGAAACATTGCAGATGAAAAGCAGAAGCACTGCGGTCAAGTTCCGGACCTTGCCAGAGCAACCCGGATCTTGAGCCGGAGCTAACAAAAGCTAGTAGAACCTAGCGCCGGAGCTTACCAAAAATAGTACAACCAATCTCCCGCCGAAGCTTACAAAACTAGCAGGACCTAGCGCCGGAGCTAACCAGAACTAGCCGGAGCTAGTAATCCCAAAAGCCGGAGCTAGACAAAGTACATCGGAGCTTAGCAAAAGCATGCTGGAGCTATCAAATATATGCCGGAGCTATCAAAGACATGCCGGAGCTAACAAAGACATGCTGGAGCTAAAGATAAAGCTCACGGGAGCTAACCAAAGCTAGTCAGACCTTACCAAGAAGCCGGACCTAGCATCTAACGTAGCCAGAGCTACCCAAACCAAGCCGGACCTACCGTCGGACCTTGCTGTAGCTCAGAGCTAGAGTCGGACCTTGATAAAAAGGTGTTTTGGTGTTATTAAAAACTTTTATCATCAAAGCAAGTGTATTCACTACAAGCCAATGTATTCAGCACACATAGGTCTTACAAAAACGGGGATCCACTGTGCTCCTGTCCCGCTGATAGACATTTATCTTTTTTAGCTTGCGCGCCTTCTCATCCCCTTTTCCCTTGAAGATGTTGGCATCGAAGGCAGCTGCACGGTTTGGGTTCTGTGCAGGAGAAGACATCCTCAAGGGGCCTATGGGTTGAGAGGCACCCTTCTTGGCCTTGCTTGTCGGCTTCTTGGCAACGATCACCCTCTTCTTGGGTGCAGCAGCATCAACCGGGGCCTTACCCTTATCCTTGGAGGTCCTCGCCTCTTGGGCTCTAGCTTGATCCCCCAATGTCACATGTCTCTTTTTCCTTGGGGCTGCCTTGGCTGCTGCAGAGTTGTGTGCTTATCGCTGCGTCTTCTTTGCTCTCTTTGATGCAAAGTAGGCAGCAACCATTTCTTGATCCTCGCATCTCCGGTGATAAAGAGCTTGCTTCTACACTTCAGCCTCGGAGTCAGAAGGTGGAACATACTCGTTACCCGACATGGTTGCTGATAAGAGAAGCAAGCGAATGTGTATGAGTCCAAGGAGTCAAGACAAAGTGGTAGAATTCACAGAATCGATCAAGGTTAGGGTTTTTGTTGTGTAATCCGGACTTGTCCGCCCAGGGGCTGGACTAGTCCGTACCAAACCGGACTTGTCCGCCCTGAAGTCGGACTTGTCCGGTTCACACAACAAGAACCCTAATCTTGAGAAATTTTGTGAAAACTATGGATCCTACCACAAAAATGGAGATACATGATCACAATGATGTGCACAACAACATTTGTGAAGAGGTTTCTATCAATAGACCCAAAAGAATTGAATTTTAAGGATTTTGGGGTTAGGTCAAGAATACCTCTTCAAATCTTCAAATTGATGAAATGTGGATGAAGGATCGGCCTACGATGCTTGGGGAATGGTTCTTGAGCACCTTAGGGCTTCAAATCATGGATTGGAGTCGAGATTTGTTGGTGGGAATCAAAAATTGTCGTTTGGGAGGTGGTTTTCGAGCGTTTTTGGAGAGAGAGTGTTTGAATGGAAGTGGAGAGGTCGAGGGTTCCCTCGGGAGGTTAAGTCCCCAAGGGCCGGACTAGTCCGGTTAGGGAACCAGACTTGTCCGGCTATCGGACTCGATCCGGGCAATTCTGATCCACCGGACTAGTCCAGTCTAGGGGCGGACTAGTCCGGTCCTAAGACTGAAAATTTCTATATAGCCGTGCTCCCGGTTATGAGCACCTGGACAACTTCCATGATTAGAGGCAAATTGGAATTTGGGATGGTTATGGTTTGGTAATGGTTATGGATGGTTATGGATTAATCTCTGGTATTGAATATGGTTATTGGCAATGGTGAAATCTGGAATTTTTGATGATGGTAATGAATTCAGATTTGGTATTACGGTATTACTTATGATTATGATGGGTTTACTTCACATACTTATACTATATTGCTTTTCAAATGTTTTACTGTACTTTTCAGCACTTTACCATTATTATTGTCGTCATTTGAATCAGCCACATGTCATACTTTCCACACTTGCTGAGTACGACATGTACTCACTCTTGCAATTCCCCCCCCCCCCAACAGTTGCAGGTCAGGACTGGGATTTTAATGGCGATAATGCGGAGTTCTAGGCCGTGTCTACCGTCAGCTTTGCCTGTGGTGTTGATTGGAGCTGCGCATATATACCCTATTGCTTATGCTTAGTTGCTTAGTTTGCTTAATTAGTTTATTTCCGCTGCATTAGTTGAACTTGCCATTAATATTCATTAGAGCTTGTATTCGAGGATAATATGGTTTGTGTAATAAAATTTGGTTAACTAATCTTGTCTTGTGGTAATTTTCTGTATACTCTTTTGTGATTGCACTCGTGTATGTGTGATGAACATCCTGGGCACACATATGCGATAGCTTGGTTCATTTTCGGAACCGGGCGTCACAGATTGGTATCAGAGCCACAGGTTGACCGTAGGATGCAGCCTAGATAGAATGGACACTTTAGATCACATAGGAGCACTCAGGAATCAATGTGTTTTTGCTTGGAGTGCTATTTGCTATATATATTGGTTGCTTGTGTGCTTAATAGAGGATTTTGGGATGCCTTAGCATTGCCATGTCCACCTAGGCTAGTGTAGCTAGTTGTTTAGTTTCATATCCCTTGATGCATATAGTTGGGGACGTTTTCTAATTCTTACCTATTGCCCTTCTTCAGATGGTGAGGACTCGCAACCAGAGGGATGGCAATGATGAAGAGGAGAACAATGGAGTGCCTCAGAACAACAATGGGCAAGGATCTACTCAGGGAGCTATCAACATCGAGCAGCTATTGGCCATGCAAAACCAGCTCATGCAGACCATGATACAGACTATGGGACAGCTGCAGGCTGACAATATCAACAATCAGCCCCACGTGCCTCCACCGCCACCCCCACCTCCTCATAACCGATTGGGAGAGTTTATGAGGACTAGGCCGCCGACCTTTGCTCAAGCCGCTGACCCTATGGATGCGGATGATTGGCTCAAGTCCGTGGAGAAGAAGCTAGCCATTGTCCAATGCAGTGACCGGGAGAAGGTGCTATTTGCTTCTCATCAACTCGTTGGAGCAGCTGCAGATTGGTGGGATTCTTATTGCAATGCTCATGAGAACCAAGAGAGAATCACTTGGGCAGAATTCAAGGAGAATTTTCGTTCTCATTATGTGCCGGAAAGTGTTATGCTCTTGAAGAGGCAAGAATTTGAGAACTTGAGACAAGGAAGATCAAGAGTGAGTGAATACCTCAATAAATTCACTCAACTCTCAAGATATACGCCTGAGGATGTTAGCCGGGACAGCCGGAAGCAATACTTGTTCATGAGGGGATTGAACAATACGATCCAAGTGCAATTGCTCAACTGTGATTATGTCAATTTTCAGAAGCTTGTGGACAAAGCAATTGTGGTCGAGAACAAGATCCGTGAGATGGAGCAAGAAATCAAGAGGAAGGCGCCATATCAAGGACAGCAACAAGGAAGTAATGTGCGCCCTCGCTTTGCGCCGCCCAATGCGCCTCATTACAGCTCCTCTATTCCTGCTCAGCGCCCTGGTTATGCACCGCGCCCAACTCAGTTTGTGCAGCAGCGCCCTGTCATGCAAGCACCTGGGCCTCCGATGCCTTATGCACCTCGTGCTGATTTTCCTGGAGCCAATGTTCAAAACCAAGCTCGTCCCAATAATTCTGGTGGAGTTAAGAAGTGCTATACTTGTGGAGAAGCTGGACACTTTGCACATCAATGTCCTAAGTCGGGCCTTGGTCAAGGAAGCAATGCATCGAGGCAAAACCCAAGACCCAATGGAGGACAGCCACAAGGAAGCTGTGGACAGCAGAATTTTGCTCGTGGTAACGTGAACCATGTCTCTACGGAGGATGCTCAACAAGCGGATGACGTGGTCATTGGTATGTTTCTCGCCAACTCCAACCCCGCGACTATGTTATTTGATTCTGGAGCATCGCATTCATTCATTGCATCAAAGTATGTTGCCAAGTATAGTTTGCCTATCTCTCATATGAAGTTTACTCTGTTGGTTAAGTCTCCTGGAGGAGAGATGAGGACAAATATAGTATGTCCAAAAGTAAGCCTTAGAATAAGGGGGGTAGACTTCTCCGCCAACCTCATTGTTTTAGATTCTCAAGGGTTGGATATTATACTTGGTATGGACTGGTTGAGGAAGCACAATGGAGTTATTGAATGTGCCACAAAGACGGTGAAGTTGACCAATGAGGAAGGGATCACCGTAGAATTTGAAGCATCTCAAACTGCACCGAAGCAATTGGAATTGAATCATATGGACGGTGCCGCAATTGAGGAGATTCTGGTTGTATGTGAATTTTTGGATGTGTTTCCGGATGAGTTGCCAGGTATGCCACCCGATCGAGACATTGAGTTTGTTATTGATTTAATACCTGGAACTGCACCTATAGCTAAGAGGTCGTATAGGATGCCTCCTATGGAATTAGCGGAGCTCAAGAAACAAATTCAAGAGCAATTAGAGAAGGGTTTTATTCGCCCTAGATCTTCACCTTGGGGAGCGCCCGTTCTATTTGTGGACAAGAAGGACGGATCCCAAAGGATGTGCGTGGATTACCGAGCTCTCAACGAGGTAACAATCAAGAACAAGTACACCTTGCCCCGCATAGAAGACTTGTTTGATCAGATGAAGGGTGCTTGTGTCTTCTCTAAGATTGACTTGAGGTCGGGATACTTTCAAATGAAGATTAGACCATCGGACATACCCAAGACAACTTTTAGGACACGGTATGGATCTTATGAGTACACCGTGATGTCTTTTGGATTGACAAATGCACCTGCCTACTTTATGTACCTCATGAATAAGGTCTTCATGGAGTACTTAGATAAGTTCGTTGTGGTGTTTATCGATGATATTATGATCTACTCGAAGGATGAGAAGGAACATGAGGAACACTTGAGGCTTACGTTACATAAATTGAGGGAGAATCAATTGTATGCCAAGTTCAGTAAATGTCAATTCTGGTTACGGGAAGTTTCCTTCTTAGGCCATATTATTTCCGGAGGAGGAGTATCAGTTGACCCAGGGAAGGTGAGAGATGTGCTTAAGTGGGAACCGCCACAGAATGTCAAGGAAATTCGGAGTTTTCTTGGGATGGATGGATATTACCGTCGATTCATCAAGGACTTTTCCAAGATAGCCAAGCCTATGACGGAGTTGCTAACGAAGGGAAAGGCGTTCCAATGGACTGAAGCTTGTCAGAATAGTTTTGAGGAGTTGAAGAAGAGGTTGACAACAACCCCGGTTTTGGTATTGCCGGATGTAAGCAAGAGTTTTGACATTTATTGCGATGCATCAAGACAAGGGCTTGGATGTGTATTGATGCAAGAAGGTCAAGTGGTCGCCTATGCGTCGAGACAATTGAAGAAACATGAGCAGAATTACCCCACACACGATCTTGAACTAGTAGCCGTGGTACATGCATTGAAGATTTGGAGACACTATATTCTTGGACATAGGTGTGAAATTTACACGGATCATAAGAGTTTGAAGTATATTTTCACACAAACGGACCTGAACTTGAGGCAATGAAGATGGTTAGAGCTCATCAAAGATTATGATTTGGGGATCAACTATCATCCGGGAAAAGCCAATGTAGTAGCCGATGCTTTGAGTAGAAAAGGAGTAAGTCATCAACTCACGGTTCAAGAGTTACCATTCGAGTTATGTAAGGAGTTTGAACGGTTGAACCTCGGGTTTGTAAATGAGATGGAGATGATGAAGTTAAACCCAACCTTGGAGCAAGAAATTCGAGAGGCCCAAACCGCAGATGAAGAGATCAATGAAATCAAGGAAAGGACCGAAGAAGGGAGAGAATTCAGATTTGATGAAGACGAATATGGTACCTTATGACTTGGAAAGAGAATCGTTGTGCCTAATGTAAAACATATTCGGGAGACAATATCAAAGGAGGCACATGACTCGCCTTACTCGATTCACCCCGGTTGTACGAAGATGTACAAGGACTTGAAGACTTGCTATTGGTGGGATAGCATGAAAAAGGACATAGCTGAATATGTAGCATTATGTGATGTGTGCCAACGAGTCAAGGCGGAACATCAAAGGCCATCCGGATTATTGCAACCATTGAAGATTCCGGAATGGAAGTGGGAAGAAATTGGTATGTACTTCATAGTTGGGTTACCGCGTACTCAGTCCGGGTATGACTCAATTTGGGTAATTGTGGATCGCTTAACCAAGTCAGCTCATTTTGTCCCTGTGAAGGCCAAGTATACAGCTGCACGATTGGCCGAAATATACATGGATCATATTGTGTGTCGACATGGAGTCCCTAAGAAGATAGTCTCGGATAGAGGTTCTCAATTTACCTCCAGATTTTGGCAAAAATTGCATGAAGCTTTGGGAACGAGGTTGAATTTTAGTTCAGCATATCATCCTCAAACGGATGGACAAATCGAGAGGACCAATCAGATTTTGGAGGACATGTTAAGAGCTTGTGCTTTAAAGCATGGGAAAAGTTGGGACAAAAGCTTGCCATACGCAGAATTTTCATACAACAATAGTTACCAAGCAAGCTTGAAAATGTCACCTTATGAAGCGCTTTATGGGAGAAAGTGTAGGACACATTTATTCTGGAATGAGGCAGGAGAAACTCAAGTATTTGGTCCGGACGTGTTGCAAGAAGCCGAAAAGCAAGTCCAAATAATTCGTGGAAACTTGAGGGCTGCCCAATCAAGGCAAAGAGGCTATGCGGATAATAGGAGAAGGAAATTAGCCTTTGAAATAGGAGATTTTGTTTACCTCAAGGTGTCACCAATGAGAGGTCATAAGAGGCAAGCTCGCACCTCGTTATATTGGACCATTCAAGATTTTGGACAAAAGAGGAGAAGTAGCATATAAGTTGGAGATGCCAGCTCATCTTTCAGACGTACATGATGTGTTTCATGTTTCCCAGCTCAAGAAGTGTTTGAGAGTACCGGAAGAACAAGTGTCAATGGATGAATTGGAATTAGAGGAAGATTTGACTTATGCCGAGCAACCAGTCAAAATCTTGGAAACTAAGGAAAGAGTCACAAGTAACAAGATTATTAGATGGTGTAAAGTTCAATGGAAGCACCACACCGAAGAAGAAGCAACTTGGGAGCTAGAAGATGATCTCAAGAAGGAATTTCCCTATCTCTTCTCTTCCGCATCGAATCTCGAGGGCGAGATTCATTTTAAGGGGGTAGGTTTGTAAAACCCTCATTTTCATGCATCATGCCTTGCATACACTCGTATACATGTTTAACATTAACCCATAACAAGAGGAACAAGTTTAAAATTTATTTGGAACAAAACCGCACTTAAAAATGTAGGAAAGTGCGGACTAGTCCGGTTTTGCTGAGGACTAGTCCGATTTCTCTCTGTCTAAAAACGGACTTGTCCGTTTTTGCTGCGGATTAGTCCGATATTTGCCTCTGGACAACTTCGGACTTGTCCGATCTTGTGCGGACTAGTCCGATGTTCCATGAATCCTTGAAAATTTGCTAAGTCCCTGGACTTTTCCGGACTAGTCCGGTGTTCCAGCGGACTTGTCCATTTTCCTTTCTGACTAAGATCGGACTTGTCCGATTTTAGGCCAGACTTGTCCGATTTTCTCTCTGGACGACTTCGGACTAGTCCGGTCCTGTCCGGACTTGTTCGATATTTCGTGACTCCGAGATTGACCTTTTGTTTTACGACTTGTTTCTTGGGTTTCACCTTAAGTGGGCCTAGGGACGTCGTGCCCAACTCTTTTAGAGCCCATGTGGGACTCTAAACCGGCCTCTACTCCTCCCAAAACTCGAAATCCATCTAACCCTAGCCTCCACCTCTATATAAACAGCCCCACCCTTTGGATTGATATCTATTTGCCACTTTTCCACCCACCCAAGCCCTAGTTCGTGGAGAGCCACCACCAAGGAGGGAGGAGAAGATCCCAAGCAAGGAGAAGAAGAGGAGGAAACGAAAGAGGATCAAGATCTCCACCAAGTTTCGTCCTTCACCACCAATTCATCCCCAAGTTCATCACCAACCTTAGATCATCAAGATCCAAGTGTTACCTCCAAGTTTCTTGATTCATTGGAGTTCTAAACACCTGGTATACCTTCTATTCTCTTTTCCTTACGTGAATTCAACCCCTAATCTCCAAATTCACGTCGATCTAGAAAACCCTAATCTGCTAATCTCGCAGAGTGCGGACTTGTCCGGTCCCTAGCGGACTAGTCCGATCTTTCTGGTTAAATTGTGTTGAATTAATTCTAAAATTTGATCTAATCGACCCCAAACCTGTATAAAATTGTTAAAATCTACTAGAGCTAGTTAGTGATCATTAAAAGCAATCTAGTAACAAGTTCTACCTTGCATTGCATCAATCATGCATGTCATGTCATATTGAGTAATATTTGTGCACTCTTTGATTGTGTTTCTTGTCTTGTATGTTTATTGTGTGGATTAGACGGATTTGCGCTAGAGAGTGCCACGGAGGATCTACAACATCAAGAGTTTGAAGGCTTTGACCCTAATCAACAGCAAGAGCAAGGCAAGTGTCCTTGAAGCATATTGATCCTGTTTTTAAAATAAATGTTTTGTTTGCAAAACTGCATGCTTGTGTCAAATTGATGGGAATCCTATGGTAGGAAGTTTACTAGTTTTGTTTGACCACCCTTGTCACCTGGAATATATGGTAGAGAGTCGGGAAGGGTTTTTACCTTTTTGCTTCGCTTAATTAATTGGGATGGAAAAACCAACACTACACATTTAATTATGTATTAATGATATTCTGGTTAATGTGAATTGGTCGATACGATATGGTGATGGGTGATCTAGGCAAGCCTGGTATGTGGATGAGTTGGATGTTATGGTGGTTTGCTTGCTTTAGATCTAAGGACCGGTTCATGCGAGAATAAGCCAGGACTACAGTGCCACCACGAGGCCAAGTTATGGGTGCGGCGTAGCTGATTAATTAGGGCTTTGCTAGTGCTGTTTGGACCATTGTGGATGCTCGGGGAAGGGGTAGTCGGATTGGGTTTGTTGATGATTGGTGGGACTACCCTGGGATCCGAATGGCTCAAGAGGGGGCCCTTGGTTGAAGATGTGCTCTGCGGGAGACATCGCCACCAGTGAAACCTCAGTGGGGTCTAAATAGGCTAGTAATCCCTTTGTAAAGGCTATTTTGTGATCTCTTGGCCACACACCAACGGGAGTGTGTAATGTGACCGACGGGTCATGGGCATAAGGGAGGTTCTTAGTCGCCGAAGGGTGATGAAATCACGAACACGTGGGTAAATAGGTACAAACTCTGCAGAGTTAATTAAAACTATCATGATAGCCGTGCTCCCGGTTATGAGCACCTGGACAACTTCCATGATTAGAGGCAAATTGGAATTTGGGATGGTTATGGTTTGGTAATGGTTATGGATGGTTATGGATTAATCTCTGGTATTGAATATGGTTATTGGCAATGGTGAAATCTGGAATTTTTGATGATGGTAATGAATTCAGATTTGGTATTACGGTATTACTTATGATTATGATGGGTTTACTTCACATACTTATACTATATTGCTTTTCAAATGTTTTACTGTACTTTTCGGCACTTTACCATTATCATTGTCGTCATTTGAATCAGCCACATGTCATACTTTCCACACTTGCTGAGTACGACATGTACTCACTCTTGCAATTCCCCCCCCCCAACAGTTGCAGGTCAGGACTGGGATTTTAATGGTGATAATGCAGAATTCTAGGCTGTGTCTACCGTCAGCTTTGCCTGTGGTGTTGATTGGAGCTGCGCATATATACCCTATTGCTTATGCTTAGTTGCTTAGTTTGCTTAATTAGTTTATTTCCGCTGCATTAGTTGAACTTGCCATTAATATTCATTAGAGCTTGTATTCGAGGATAATATGGTTTGTGTAATAAAATTTGGTTAACTAATCTTGTCTTGTGGTAATTTTCTGTATACTCTTTTGTGATTGCACTCGTGTATGTGTGATGAACATCCTGGGCACACATATGCGATAGCTTGGTTCATTTTCGGAACCGGGCGTCACATTATCTCCATTTTCACTAAGAGGCACTCAAGAGACGTTAGGTCCGTCTCAAAACGGACTTGTCTGCCTGGCCGGACTAGTCCGGCCTCCTAGGGTTTTTCTCATTTTGGATTCTCACTTAGGTTTTTCTTTAAACCACCACTTTGAGCCCTCTAGAATGATCTCAGTGCACATTATACATCCACCTTTTCACATGACACGGCTCATATAAGCTCATCTTCATAGAAACCCTAATTTCTACTTCTTGAGCCTTTGATGCCCGTTATGTCATTTTCCTTTTTGAAGGGTTTCATCTCATTTCAATCATTGTACCTGTGCTTATGATCAACTTATCTCATTAGACTCTTAATTGTGGTCATCAATCATCCAAAGCCCACGGGGATGCCTAGATGCACTTTTAGGGACTGAGGGGAAGGTTCCCGCGGCGTCAAAGTCAGCAGCGAGCTCACCGCCGCCGCCACCATCTCCTCGACCGCGGATTGCCCCTACAACGCAGGTACATTTTTCAAAGGTGCGGCCAAACCTGCGCTTTTCTATTCTCTATTTCATGTTGTGATTAGAGCTAGGAACTTTACTGTTCGTCACACGATTAAGCATGCATCCCGGTTGATCCAAACCGCTAGGGGCGATTAGCAACACCAACAATGGTATCAAGAGCCACCCTAGGCAGTTCTTACCATGGATTAAGTCCCAATAGCAATTAGAAGAAGGTGATTTACTTAGATCTGCACCAAAATCTCCAAATCCTGAGTCCAAATCCCGCAACCTCAGAACCCTAACCTTAGAAAGAGTAAGAAGGGGCGACTAGAACTCACCCAACGGTGATCCTCGTTGTCGCCACCACCAGAGAACCATCGGGCTTCTCTTCAACCTCCGGGTAAAGGTCGCCGACGCGACGTCATTCGACGTGGTTGAGCGAGCGCGCTTCGGTCTGGTTAAGGGTACCAGCACGGCGCCGCTCGACGGCGGCGCGTCCACCCTCGGGTGGGAGTACGCGCTGGCGAGGGGGTCTGTGGCAGTGCCGCCGTGGCCGCCATGGCTGCCGCTTTTCTCGGTTTTTGCTCCATGTGGCGCTCAGGGAGAAAGTGGGTAAGGTTTCGGGGTGGAGGGCAGAGCACAACGCTTTTTGTGTTCCTGATCAGTGCACCTGGCCGAAGGATCTAATCCGATGGTTGGCCGCGTTCACAGCAGGTAAGTTGGCCATGAGCCGCACACCGGCCATAGTAGACACTCGTGCATGGGCCGTAACGAGCGGTCAATGGGCCATTTTTTTAAGCTGGTGGAGTAAGGCTCATGTGGGCCCACTGAATGAGTCCTTGGCGGCACATGAGATCATGCAAGCACGGGCAAACTGTGGGCGCGTTACGTGGCGCATGGGCGTAACGCCTGTTGCTTCAGTCGGCCACATGTCGGGTGCAGATACGTGATCCGTGGAATGCGGACCTAATCCGTGAGCGTACATGGCGGCAAGCACATACGTGAGTGTGCATGCAGGCTAAGACAGCAAGTATTTGAGTAGCAAACCACGGGATAGACATTTTTAAGTAAGAATATCGTGTTTCGGGCCAACACGATATGGATTAAGTAAGAATATTTTAAGCAATTTTAAGTTGGTTCTTTGGGCCTGGTAAGCATGCTGTTTTATTAAGATGTTTTGATTATTTTATTGCAAACTTAAGTTTATCAGTAAGGGTAAGAATTCATTGCTATGGAGACGTAAGGATATTTAGATAAGTTTTTCCAAATTTTTATGAATTGGAATTTTGTTGTGCTTGAAAATAAATACATATATATACAGTAAGTTCACCAATTTCTCATAATGTGGAAATTGGTGTAGTGCTAAGAATTCCAATTTTTTAATAATTTGGAAAATTAGTAATAAGAATCAGAAGTTTCATTTTCCCAAACTATATAAATTCACTAATTTACATTTATGTGTGAATTGTTGTAATATTTAGTATTTATGTAGAAAAATTGATATTTCTCAATATCATTAAAATAAGATTATTTTGCTACTATGTATAAATAAGTATGAATTAAGTACGTTAGCTTTTGCTGTTAAGTGTTAAGTTTATGACTTTCTAGTTAAACTTTTTTAACCAACGTGAAAAATTTTTATTAGAATACTTTGAGTAAGCTTTCACTATGTTTAAATACTTAGTTATAAGTTTAAATACCCCATTTTGTTTCAAGTAATTAGTAATTTATATAAGTTTTAGTATTTAGCTAATTAGTGTAAGTATAAGATTAGTAAGATTTAACATTGTAATTTTAAGGATTTAGCTACAAGTATAAGTATTTAGTCATCATTTAAGTAGTTAGTCACTGTTTTAAGTTTTTAGTATTTCGGGAATTAGTGGTTAAGCATGAAGCAATTTTCTTATATTTAAGTAAGATTTCAAATATCTAGTTACTATGATAATTTTATATTGCGATCAACGTCGTTGATAGAATTTTACTATGATATTGTAATAAGTTAATTTGGGAATTTTACGCTACTCCCTAAAAGTGACGTAAAATTAATATTTAATCTTATTAAGTAATTAGATTTTGCCCCATATTAGATTCTAATAAGTAACATGATGATTCAACCATCGTGATTAGGATATGTAAGTCCTTATTAAGATTCAGATGTATATGGTGTACATATACATATAAGTTTAGTAAGTTCACATTTAGCTTCCGTTGTTCTTGTAAGATGAATTAGTTTAAGTATTCTTCTATTTAAATTGGATCTAACATGGAGATTTATTTAGAAGAATCAATTTATTAAGATTGTCCCATTAATTAATTCAGTTCTAATAATTAAGCTTGTTAAGACTTAAGCTTTCGCTGTCATCATTGGTGCGGTAAATTTATTGAGTAACCAACGTGAAAAAAATAAATTTATTGTGTGTTTAGGTTTATTAAGATCTTTTGTATTAGTGTATGATAATTATGTTGAGTAACCAACATGAAAAACAAAATTTTCATACTTTAATGTTGTGTTCTGTCAAGTAACCTACAGGAAAGACAGAACACATCTTTTAAGTAATTTGTAGTTCGCAAAGAATTTCGTTGAGTAACCAACGTGAAAAACAAAATTTAGTACGTTTAGAATGTCTTGTTTTGTCAAATAACTAACGTGAAAGAAAAAACACATATTTTTAGTTGTTTAAGTAAATTTTAGTTCATAACGAATTTTGTTGACTAACCAACGTGAAAATCAAAATTTGTTATGTTATGAATTTAGTGTGTTTTGTCAAGTAACTTTGTGAAAGACAAAACACAACTTTTGTAGTTTATTAAGATAATTAAGTTATTGAATATTTTGTTGAGTAACCAACGTGAAAGACTAAATATTCTATATTAATTAAGATGTATTAAATATTGTATTTTGTTAAGTAACCAACGTGAAAGATAGAATACAATATTCTATTTGGTCGTGTATGTTTCATTAAGACTATGATCAAAATGTTGCATACACTTAGTAATTGGGACCAACTTTATTTAAGTAATTGAGTTTAAGATTAATTCAGATTTATTTCTGAATATATATTGTCTCGGATATTAAAAGTATTTCTCATGCCTTAAGTTTTATTTTAGTAATTAAGTCGCTTCATCGAGAAATATCTCGCGTGATAAGCAAATCAGGTATGTCTTTTGTATGCTATTTTACATTTTAATAAGTTTTTTATGTCGATAAGATCTTAAGTAAATTAGAAATTTTATGAGAGCATTCTCATTGTATCATTAATACTAAAATAACTATTAATAATTGAAGATTTTCAGTTGGATGTATCTTCAAATACGTATTTTAGCACTTATTATAATTGTCGTTTTACAATTTATTTAGTAGTCATATATCATGATAGCATATTCTTAAAATGTGCAATTCAGTTATTAAAATTAAGTTATTTGACATGGAATTTGAGAGTAAGAAATTAAATTTTCACATTTTGATATTGTCAAATATGTTAAGCATATCGTTTAAAATCATACAACCATTAGACGATGGCATGGAGAAACTTTTATTTTCTAGAAAGAGGTGATATACTCCCATTAGTATTAATTGATGTTATTAGGATACTAAGTATTGTAAATTGTCTTCAAAATTATGGCACTATTGTATAGGCCATATTTCGAGGGAGGGACTGTAGGTTTATCACTAAGATGATGAGTGAGATTATTAAGTAATAGATTTTCATCTCACACTTTTCACTTTTTATATAATACTTTGTGTGCATGGTAATAAGAATGATCTATACAATAAGGGGGAGTACAATATATTTTATCGTCTAATACCCTGAATTAGAAATGTACGACTATTTCTTTATATTTTATTAAGTTTGTAAGGAAATGTAGCATAATTAAGGGGGTGATCTGGTAAGCTGAGACTCTAGTGTTCTCACTCCGTATTTTTCTTAATCGGGCAACTTTCATTTTAAGTTGATGCTTATAAACATCGCATAAGTTATATATATATATAATTAAAATTACCCAAATAATTATCAGTATGATATTAAGAAGATAAGATTATTATTAAGAAAATAAATTGCAATTTTGTTGGTCTTTTGATAAGATTTAAGATCCTCATCTTGAAATGAGGTATTATAGTCTTCTTAAACAATGACTAAATCAGGGGGAGTTTGACATCTAAAGATACCGATCTTGAAAATAAGTGGTTTGTGTAAGCACTTTCATTTTTTAGATTTATTCTTTATGATGTCTTACTGATATTGTGTTAACAATGTTAGACATTGTTCTCACAATACCTGCTATTGGTTTTTCATCATTAGTAGCCAATAATGATGAAGAGTGAAAGCAACCACATTTTAAGATCACAAATAGGTCAACAAATGCGTTAAGAAATTCAAATGATAATGACCACACTTCATATGAATAAGTTGTGAGTGATTGTCACTCATTTGAATGACTTAAGAATTTTAGTTTTCTGGTGGAGTCAAATTAGTGGACTCTAATGAGTCTATAAAAGCTAACGTGACTCTAAAAGGAATAATAAATGCTTTTGATGTAAGTGTCATCGTAAGATGTTCATAAATGAGACATTTCTCAATGAGTTCATTTGAGAATGTTTTAGATAATTCAAACTATGAGTTCTGTCATGTAAGTTATTGAAGTGAGATATCTTAAAGAAAATCTATTCATAGATTAAAATAATAGTATCTAAGTGAAGAATATCTTACGTTCAATAAATTCATAATGGATTTTGGGTATTATAAGATATTGAGAAGGACAATTAGTGTTTATATTAAGTTTAAGACAATAAAGTTAAATATCTATTAGAGGATGATGTACTGCAGTAAGAAAATAATGTTGATGAACTATTGAAGAGTAAGTATGTTGTCCTCATCGTTATTAAGTTAAGATCTTGGTGATGTTTCTTATTTGTTAATATGTAAGTTTCATCAAGATATAATAAGGGAGTATTTAGACTATCAGATAATGCATATCTACTATAGTCATAAGAATGAGTAATATGTATAGATTAAGTTCACGTCTGCTCTTAAGGTCAAGGGTGATAAGTATAGAAACTATCGGTACCCTGTGTACCGGATACCCTTTGGGACTGCAAAGAATGCTAAGGAACTCCACATACATGAGTTGAAGACCTCCGGAGGCCCCACGTGTCATACGGAACCAGACCTGCCTCCCTTCTATGGTTAGTCCCAGTGCCGCCACGTGTATTGTTAAACCGGAGCTACATCCCACGCATGGGAAAGCTCCAAACTAGATACCTGTGTAGCACCCCCGGACATAATCCCCGACAGAGGGAAGCTTCGGTACCGACACATGTACAATAGCACCGGACCTACTCGTCCAAGATAGTAAGCTCCGGAGCTGCCGCGCGTCCAACCGTCGGACCTTCAACCTCAACAGGCAGAGTGGTGGACTTCCAACGGCTCGGACCTTCAAGGAACATTAAAGACCTCAAGACCCGATTAAGTGTCATTAATGCTATCTTAATGACACACAATCGGAGGGCCCTTAATACCAGTAACGCCACTTTCAAGGCGCGTTACCACACTATTAAGGGTAATTAAGCTCATTAATTATGTATTAAACATTAGTAACCACTACAGCCACATGTTGGGCCAGGCTAAACGATGTAACGACCAGTCCTTGTACTATAAAAGGACTGGTCGAACAATACACAGGGGGGGGGGGGACAAGTCCAGACACATGCCCACAAGCACTCAGACGCTCAATACAACAACAACACACACCCGTGGAGTAGGGTATTATGCTCAGACGGCCCGAACCACGTAAATCCTCGTGTTAACTTGCCATCGTGTTCTGAATCTCTGCGCGCCCACAACCGAACTACAAACTCCGCGGGCTGCCAACGGTAGTACCAGGAGAATTACCGAAATCATACTCCGACAGAAACTAATTAGAGATCGATCGAATAAAATCGGTTACATGTACTTCTACTGTCGGAAGTTTTTAAGTTTGCTCAATTAATGATACACTTTGACAGAGTTTAAGTAATCGGGGTATTTTGGCATAAGTAAACTCAATTCAGATATAGATCACTGGTTTAGAAATAAGGAAAGTTTTGAAGTTCTATAAGTGACTTAGGCCTTATGATAAGATGTGTAAGAATTAATGTCATTTAGATAAAGTTTTAGTAAGATTCAGTTTTACGAGATGTGTAGCAAAATCCACAATCAATTGCTAACACTTGTATTTTGGAGTTTTATTGTGGAAAAACTCCAATCGAGCGGTCACTACATCGTGAGTGATGTATATCGAATGTTCTTTAACCATGAGGCCGTCGAGCAGACATTATAATTGTTTTACTCGGTTTAAGAGTGGTTTACAGCGTCAAACCACTTAAGTCATTATATTTCAATTGCAACAAGTCATGTGTGCCATCAAACACATTGACATTAGGTTGCAAATGATAAAAATCCAGGATCATACTATTATTTTGAGCAAATCAGTGACAAGCGATTGCTTGCGGTACCGTTTACAAAAGGTCTTCCACCCAAGTGTTCAGTGAACACAAAGTCGACATGGGTTTAAGGAGGAGCCTATGATCAACTGGATACTAAGGGACCATTAAGAGTAAGGTTACTTCTAAATATGAGATGTATCGTGGTCGTTCGAGTCAGATAGCACGTAACTGGCTATTCTTGATGCGACATGTCCTATATGTCAAACATATAAAAGCTAATACTAAGTTCAGAATTAAGTAAGTCTAAGTTTTGAGATTAAGTATTAGGTTAGTCTTGATCTGTGGAGATCAAGAGGGAGATTGTTAGATTGATCTCCACAGGAAGTGGTCTTTGGACCGTTTCCACCCGTTTAACACCCTGATCGGGGGCATGGGCCACGTTCGTGGTTGTGGGCCCCCTCTAACACCGTGTTGTATAAAAGGAGGATTAAGGGGTTAATGAAAGTAATTCATCCTAACCACCTAAGAATCCGATCTGTTAGAAACGGGAGTGAGGGGAAGGTTCCCACGGCGTCGAAGTCAGCGGCGAGCTCACCGCCGCCGCCACCATCTCCTCGACCACGGGCCGCCCCTACATCGCAGGTACATTTTGCAAAGGTGCGGCCAAACCTACGATATTCCATTATCTGTTTCATGTTGTGATTAGAGTTGGGAACTTTATTGTTCATCACACGATTAAGCATGCATCCCGGTTGATCTAAACTGCTTGGGATGATTAGCAACACCAACATCCTCCTCATTGGGTTAGAAGGCAATGACCTTAAATGTTGGATTGCACTCCACGGTGGCCAAGGAAGGACAAGTTAAAAAGATATGTTTCATCACCAAGCGACACCATCAAGCTCTTTTTGGATTGAATGAATGATAAAGGAATTTTGAAGGATATAATTGGTAAAGGATTTTTTCATACATGACCATTTAGCTCACAGGAAAAACAAAGGGTAGTTTCCATATGAATGAATTTCTTTGCTAAATTTTGTAAGAAACTTAACATGAGCTTGAACCTCTTTTTTTCTTTCCTTGCTCATGTTACAAGTTCCCTTATTTTTACTATGATGTTGCCAAAAGGGCTTCTTATCTTTCCTATATTTTCAATTCCTATAAGGTTGCAAAAACATACAATCTCAATTCCTATGTTTTTTCTATTCATGTGTTTTTCAATTCCTTCAATCCAAAGGGAGCATCAGTTTGTATTGAACAAGAGGCCACTATGGTGCCCTCTTAGCAGTAAAGCGGAAGAGTCAAGGCCATCTAAAAGAGGGCACTCTAGAGAGCACACACACATATAAGAATACCCCCTAACTCAAAAGAATTAATAAGCGCACAAGATAGGAGTATGGTATAACATTTCGAGAAGTCTTGTCTCTCATCCTTAAGCTTGATTTAACATTGGTTGATCATTCGCTCATTGGCCGAACGCAAAGAATGCTTTTTACTAACTCTCCATACGTCATCGAAAGTAATGTTGGAACGAGAGAAATTGCTCCTAAAATTAAATTCTACTGACCTCGATTTTCAAGCGACTTGTAGTAAGGATTTGGATCAAAGTAAAATCTAAATGTGGCTTCAATTTTGATAGAATAGTTCATATGTGAAACTTCTTTTAGTTAATTTTCAAACGAGTAAAATTAACATCTCATTTTAACCTACATCCTAAGTCGTCAGGAATCGAACGACTACAACTTCAAAAAAAATTACAGTCAGTACATTAACAATTCTTTCTGTACATATTAAAAAAGAACAATAAATATATTAAAAAAGATGTTAATTTCAAACAATTAAAATTTAGCATTTCTATTTTTTAGTATACACAGCGAAAAGAAAAGGCTGAGTTGGCCGCCTACCAGGCTGCCCGAAAGAAACCGGTGAGATGGCGTGAGGTGACGAGTCTACTCCGCCGTCGGCGTCAGGGCATGGCCCCGCGCCGCGGCCGAGACGTGGGCTGCCGCGCCGAGTAATGAGTTATCCAGTGTGAGGCCCCTTTGCCGCCGCGTGCGATCACGGAACGTGAGACAACTCAGTGGACGCCGGTGAGCACCAGACGATCGCAAAGGAGGAGACAATATGTCAGGGATAACCCACTTTCTATTTTCTATTGTCTGCCTTTCCACCGAGTTCAGCATCTCCTTTTAAGGGAGTTCTCAGGCCCACATCCCAGGGTCCTTAATTATTTACAATAAGCAGGAATTACTTTTAAGCCTAATGACAATTAAGAAAGACATCAAAAAGCCTAATCACCCTTAATGACTAAACAAAACTCATGTCAGGACTGAGGTCCGTGACATCTCCCCCATCGCCAGAGGAAGCTTGGCCCCAAGCTTGAATCTCCGGAAACTGCTTCACCAATGAGTTCCAGTCTTCCCAGGTGCTTGATCCCTCTGGTGTGTTGCTCCAGGACACCTGAACTTGAACAATTGCTGAATTTCCTTTCTTCACCAGACGTCTTGCCAGGATAGCCTTGGGTTGCAAGTGTATCTGATCCAGACTGACAGCAGCAGGAAGCTCTGAATAAACAGGTCGATAGTTGGGTAAGAACGGTTTCAATTGGGACACATGAAACACCGGATGGATTTGTGATTCAGCCGGGAGCTCCAATCTGTATGCAGCCTTCCCAATCTTCTGCAACACTTTGTAAGGACTAAAGAAGCGAAAAGAGAGCTTCGGGCACACCCTGTTTACCACAGAAGATTGACAATACGGTTGGAGCTTTAACAATACCATTTCACCCACCCTGAATTCCCTGTCAGTCCTTTTTTTGTCAGCCTGTTGTTTAATGCGGTTCTGAGCTGAAGCTAAATGTGCCCTTAAGACCTCAGTTTGCAACTGTTTTTCTCGCAACAAGTCAGAAACTGACTGATCCACATCAGGAGGTATAGTAGGAGGGACAAGGAGGGAAGGTTCATACCCATATAGTGCTTTGAAAGGGGAGCAGCCGAGGGAAGAATGAAAGGAGCTGTTGTACCAAAACTCAGCCAATGGGAGCCATTTCTTCCACTGTGAAGGTGTTGAATTGACAGCACACCGCAAAAACATCTCCAAGCATTGATTATCTCTCTCACTTTGGCCGTCCGTTTGAGGGTGATAAGCTGTGGTGAGCAGTAATTTGGTGTTCAGTAATTGAAACAGTTGCTTCCAGACAGAGCTAGTGAAAACCTTGTCTCTGTCCGAGACCATCGACTTGGGCAGCCCATGTAATTTGACTACATTGTCCAGCAATACCTGAGCAACCTTTAGGGACGTGAAAGGATGCTTCATGGGGAAGAAATGTGCTACCTTAGAGAATCGATCCACCACAACCAAAATGGTGTCAAACCCATCTGACTTTGGAAGTCCCTCGATGAAATCCATTGTGATATCTTGCCATGCTCCATTTGGGATCGGCAGGGGTTGGAGAAGACCTGCAGGATGCTGTTTTTCAGTCTTAGCCTGCTGACAAGTTATACATTGTTTGACAAATTCTTCAACCTCTTTCTTCAGCCCTTTCCAGTAAAAGAGCTTTTTGAGTCTCATGTATGTGACCAGGGAGCCTGAATGTCCTCCCATGGTCGTCTCATGAAAGGCTGCCATCAATTTAGTACGTGTTGCTGAGTTGTTACCGATGAAGATTCGGTCACCACGACGTATAACCCCTTGTTGCAGAGAATAACCATCATCATCAGGACTTTTCAGGGCCAACCTTGCTAAGAGTTGTTGAGCTGCTGGATCTGTCATATAGGAATTGATGACCTCTTGAATCCACATGGGTTGAGCTTCAGTGACTGTTCGGATACTCATAATGTGACCCACACGTGACAATGCATATGCTGCTAGATTCTCACGCCCTTTACGGTACACAATCTTGAAGTGAAGACCCATGAGCTTTGACATAGCACGCTTCTGTAAATCGGTCTGCAGAGATTGGGCATCCAGGAAACTCAAACTACGATGGTCCGTCTTGATAATGAATTCACCTCTTTGCAGATATGGTCTCCAACGCTCCACTGCTATGATCAAGGCAAGGAACTCTTTCTCATAGATTGATAGCTTCTTGTTCTTGTCAGCAAGGGCTTTACTTAAATATGCAATGGGTCTGCCTTGTTGCATCAAAATCGCACCAAGTCCCACATCACTAGCGTCGGTTTCCACCTCAAATGGTAATGTGAAGTCTGGTAAGGCCAGTACTGGTGTCTCAACCATCGCTTGTTTGAGGGCTTCAAATGCCTTGTGAGCCTCTGGTGTCCAGTGAAAGGCTTTCTTCTTCAAGAGAGATGTCAATGGTTTAGCCAATATCCCATAACCTTGTACAAAACGCCTGTAATATCCCGTGAGCCCGAGGAAGGCCCTCAGTTCCGTTACCGTAGTTGGCTGTGGCCAAGTGTGCATAGCTCGAGTCTTGTCAGGATCCGTGGAGACACCCTCACCCGAAATGATGTGTCCCAGGTACTTCAATCTCCTCTGCATAAAGGTACACTTCGAACGTTTAATGTAAAAATGATGGGCACGCAGAGTAGAAAGGACCTGTACAAGATGATCCATATGAGCTTCCATTGTTGAGCTATAGATGAGGATATCGTCCATAAAGACAAGCACAAACTTGCGCAAGAAAGGTCCGAGCACTGAATTCATTGTGCACTGAAAAGTCGCCGGCGCGTTGGTCAACCCAAACGGCATGACTTTAAATTGAAAGTGGCCATTATGTGTTTTAAATGCTGTCTTATACTCTTCACCTTGTTTCATCCGGATTTGATGGTACCCCGCACGCATGTCCAAACTTGTAAAGACAGTAGCACCGGCAAGTTCATCCAAGATTTCCTCGACCAAAGGCATGGGAAAACGGTTCTTTATAGTGAGATCGTTCAGCTTACGATAATCAACGCAAAAACGCCAACTCCCATCTTTTTTTTGGACCAAGAGAACCGGCGATGCAAATGGACTAACACTTTCTTCAATCAACCCTGAGTTGAGCAAGTCCTGGACCTGGCGCTCAATCTCATCCTTGTGATATGGAGAATAACGATATGGTCTGGAGTTGACTGGTAAAGCTCCTGGAAGCAGTGAAATGACATGGTCGAATGGTCTTGCTGGAGGTAGTGTTTTGGGTTCTTCAAATACATCCTGAAAGTCTTGTAACAGGCTTGTAAGACGAGGGTCTTCACTCTTAAGATCAGTGAGGTCAGTAACAGGCTTCTGATGATCAACCACAGCCATGGCCCACACTTCATTGCCAATCATCCATTTCTAAAGTTGAGATGCAGATAAGTGTTGTATTGTAGTCCTCGGTTCAGACAACATCCCCTGCAAGGTGACCTGCTGTCCCTTGTAAGAGAATTGAATAATCTTCTGATCCCACTTACACATCATAGGACTATGTGCTGTTAGCCAATCATACCCCAAGATGGAGTCATAAGTTCCCAAAGGCAAAATTCTCATATCTGAACTGAATGTGTGACCTGCACACCACCACTCCACCCCTCTCACCATGGAGTCAGTCACCATTTTATCTCCATTGGCAACCTTAACAGACAGAGGCTTGCACTTGGTGGCAACGAGTCCTGCTCTCTCCACCAGTGCAGAATTAATGAAGGAAGTGGAGCTACCAGAGTCCAGTAATTGCAAGAAGGCTTGGTTCCTGAGCAAGGACTTAAGTCTGAAACAGTTAGTACCTTCAGTACCAGACAGAGCGTGTAGAGATACTTCACCCTGATCCTCCAACTGAATATCTTCTTGTTCCAATTGGGTCAATACTTCTTCAGACAGAACCATCTCCAAGTCCTCTTGAGACAAGGTGTTGAGCTGAGGAGAGTGCCTCTTCACACATTTAGCTAAATGGCCAGGCTCAAACTTTTCACCACACACATAACATAGACCATGAAGACGGCGATAATCCCGGAGCTGTCGTTCCTTGCTCAATTCAGAAGGTCCAGTGCTTTGTTTAGCCTCTGTTCTGTTAAATGAAGTGCTCTTAGACGAGCCTGAAGATCTCTGAAACTTAAACTTTTGACCCTCCAGCAAATCAACTTGAACTCTTGCAAGCAAAATAGCCCTGTTAACAGTTTGAGGAACCTGTGATAAAACTTGACCCTTCAAATCATGTTTCAATTCCTTGACAAACTGAGAGACAAAAAATACTTCATCGAGATCAGGGTTATGAACAGAATTGGAATAACGAAGCTCATCAAAACGACTAATGTAGTCTTCCAGATCAGCAGTTTGCCTGAGATGCAATAAGTCAGACATGGACTTGGAATACTCATGAGAACCAAACTTAGTCTTAACAGCAACAGCAAACTGATCCCATGTGCCTAAGCCATCAGTGAGTTTATAAACCTGAAGCCAACGAGCTGCTGCTCCCTCCATGTGCAAGGATGCTGCCCTAACCCAGAAAGTCTCTTGGACATGAAAAATAGAGAAGTAGTCCAGACATTTATCAAGCCATATGGTCGGGTTGTCACCAGAAAAATTTGGGAAGGATAGCTTCAGGTAAGAACGATCGGCACCCCCTTCCTCTCGCCGTGGACGTGCAGGGTCTGGAACACCTCGGCGCGGAAGATAAGGACGGGAAATCTCACCGGGATCTGGAGGAGGGAAGCGATCGCGATGTCCACCTTCAAAACTCCGCCGCCTGGCCGGATTCCGGTCCTCAGAGAAGTGCTCCATGTCCTCCGCCACGCGCTCCAGGGAGAACTCCTCCAGCCTCTTGGTCGTCGCCGCGATCTGGCGAAAGAGCGTATCGCGTTCCTTGCCCGCTTCTTCCGCCACCGCCGCCGCCAGATGCTGTTGACCTAGGAGTTGCTTCTGGACCTCATCAACGACCTGGAGCCGCTGTGAGATCGCATCCAGAGTGTCGAACACTTTCTCCCAACGCCTGTCATCCTCGTTCGCCGCCGACGCCATCGCATCCAGCAGGAAGCGCGTTTGGACAGAGGGTTTTGCCGGAGCCGTCGCGACCGCCGCAAACCGAACGAACCAGGAGGGGATTTACAGGAGAACCACTCGACGACACGCGCTTCGCGGTTCTCGACCAACCTCCCCCGGAATTTTACCGCTCAAGGTCGACGGAATATGGTCGCAACTGAGCCGGACGGCAGCCCCCTCCCGAAAATTTCGCCTGCTCTGATGCCACTTGTGAGGCCCCTTTGCCGCCACGTGCGATCACGGAACGTGAGACAACTCAGTGGACGCCGGTGAGCACCAGGCGATCGCAAAGGAGGAGACAATATGTCAGGGATAACCCACTTTCTATTTTCTATTGTCTGCCTTTCTACCGAGTTCAGCATCTCCTTTTAAGGGAGTTCTCAGGCCCACATCCCAGGGTCCTTAATTATTTACAATAAGCAGGAATTACTTTTAAGCCTAATGACAATTAAGAAAGACATCAAAAAGCCTAATCACCCTTAATGACTAAACAAAACTCATGTCAGGACTGGGGTCCGTGACATCCAGTCGAGTCGGCGACGTGCGCGTTGCTGCGTCCAGCCTGGCTGGCCCCGGCGACGTCGCGCTCAGCCCCATCGCTGGCCGCGGCACACTACTAGTACCTCACGTGCTATTGCATCCTGGCAAGCGACTCCGCGCATGGGCCGGTCGCCGTCATGACGCCGGCGACAATGAGGCGCCGAATCCTGCGCCTTGCTGTGTGCCCTGCGACGTGGACCACGTCGGCCGCGACTCGCTCCTCGATCGGCGGAAGATCTCGGCTGGTCCAGTGCACCGTGCACGCACACAACTGCATCCTCTGCCTTGCCTCGCGAGACTAGCCGCGTAGCGTGCCAGCGCGTGTTCGTGCCTCACCACCGCCGAACGGGGACGTGTCGCCGAACGATCCAAGATTTCGGGGCGAGGGGCCTTCGCCGAGGCGGCGCACTGTTCACGTCTCAACTTGGCCCCGCCTCGACATATGCAGTGGCGGGCGAGCAGCAGCGAGTCTCGATTCCCTTGACGTGACGCGGTGACCGCCAAGTTGCCGAACCCTACACAACCCTGGTCGGCAACCCTTTCCATGTTTCGGTGGCCAAGCTCTTTTCGCCGTTAATGGCGCTGTTAGGGACAACACAGCGGGTCAGCGGCAGTTAACACGGCGGATCGGCATGTGCATCGACCTCGACAGCGAAACAAAGAACGAGTGGGGATGGGAAAGGGCGACGAAACTTCGTGGGTTGTTGTTTTGCTTCACTGGCTTTCCGTCCCTTTCGCTGCCCTGTCCACAGCGGCCTCCGTTGGTTCGGGAGATATTTGAAGGGAAATAAGCACAAGCTATTCGGGACCAATTTAGAACACGGCGAGCTTACGGGTGTGACCGGAATTTTGATGATTGTGCAGTGATCGGAGGATGGATTTTGAGTCTCTAGCTGACTGCTATAGGCCATTGAACATGTTAGATGAAACCAGGACTCCCAAACTCAGGTCATCGCTGGGTTACGTATTGATCTATTTATAGGAAAAAATACAAGAGATATACGGCTGATCAGATAGAGAAAAGATAAAATGGTTTGAATCACAACCGATCAAACCTTATATAAAGATATTCTATCTAGAACCTAAATCTATATCTAACTACCTTAAAATCTGATCAGCCATACGTGAGTACATCGAATATATTATTTTAGAGTCTACTTTATCTCTACTTGATATCTTGTTCTCCGGATGCCGTGTCAAGACTATATTCGTGTCAGACTCCAAGTGCTGTAGCCCTGCCAAGACTCTGCTCGTGCCAGACTCAAAGTGCCGTAGCCCATATTTTATTTATCTTCCAACAGAACAAGCAAACGTCTCTTCCAGCAGTGAACATGGCTCAGGTGACACAAACAGCAGAGTATGTGGGTTTGATGGAACTTCAGACCAGTCTCTTGTTGTTGTTTCCGGTGCAGATACAAGATAGAAATAACTTTGCCAGATTCAACAAGTTTGCAGGTACGTCATTAGGTGTGTTTGTTTCCTTGTCTTGGCTTGGATTGACTTGTATTGATCCATCCAAGCAGGTGTTTGTTTCACCGTCATAGTGGATAGAGGCATCCAACTTGGAGAATATTCGTGTGAGATGCTGGACAAACTCATCCGTAAATAATGGCCGGACAGCCCTGCCCGCGACCGCTCGCGGAAACGCCTGCCGCGACACTTCACTCCGTTCGTCTATTTCGTTTTCAGAGGCAAAGGCAAGCGGCGGCACTTCATTCATTCCCAAAAGCACTGCAACATGCGTGCCTCTGCCCTCACTCCGTCGTGCTTCAATCTGGGCAAGCGGTAAATTTTGTTGGCGTGCTTCAATCTAGAAGCTCAATTTGATATAGCATGCACCGTGTTAATTATACCTGCAGTATAATCGATTGCAAAGCTAAAGCATCACTTTTTGTACGATGATTATCAATCTGAGTTATTAGGAAAAAAATTATGTGATATAGTACATGGTTGTGCCATGAATCATGCATAGTGTATTATTTACTTGTTGCAAGTCGGCAACACTTAAATGTATTGTGAGACGTATTTTGATGTTGGAAGCAAATCAACGGCAAAATATAGGGTTTGTGTATGATTATCTTGTGGTCACTAAAATACAAGTTTGATGAAATTATTGTGAAAACTTTGTGCCTATGTACTCTCTCTTTAGAAATGATCATTATATGTTGCTTGTCATTTATATCCATAGAAACAAACACTGACTTGGATCATCCAATCCACCTTTCATCCGACCTACCAAACAAAAAATTGGCTCATCCAATCCATCCAACCAAACATTAACTTGGATGATCCAGTACAGAAAAAACTGGATGATCCTATCCAATCCAACTTTATCGTCAAACCAAACACACCCTAAGTGTTCAGATCACATCCAGCTCAAGAAAGTAGATGTTCGTAGGGCACAGTATATTTTATTCCAGTAGCTAATCCACACCTCTATCAAGAAAAACAATATATATTGACAGGGTACATGTTATTCCAGCAGCCAATTAATTGTTCAGAATATCTCAAACTGGTCCGAAGCAACGACAAGTCGACAATCAGATATTAAATCAGGAACCTAACCGAGCGGGTAATAAAAAGTGCCACGATGATTCAGACAAACACATCAAAAGGCACAGGAGGCAGACACAAACCCGCAAAGGAGACCAAGAATTTATTTAGAGAATGTGAGAAGCTTAGAATGGCTACTGCCAGGTCAGGTAAACAAAGGGGCATTTTTTTAGATATTGAAAAATAGTTCCAGCATTTTGCATCAGAATAAATACAGCCTAAGGTCACAGTTATTACAGAGTTCGCATCAATGATGCCGACAGCAGTAAATAAAACACTAAGTGGCCCATAATCTTGTAACACCCGTATTTTGCTAAAATAAAAGAAAAGACATAATCTAATTAGATAATAAAGAAATAAAAAGGAAAAGATAAAAGAAAATAAAAAGGAAAGAAAAAAATTGAATAAATCTCAATCTGGGTCAACTTGGAGCCCAACTCCCTCTTCCTATCCACCTCGGCCCAGGCCCAGCTGCACCTTTTCCTCCCCTCTCTCTTACGCGTGGGGTCCACCTGTCATCCCTTACCTCCTTCTCTTCTTCCCCAACCGCCGTCCCTGCCCCGCTCGCACCGCCCGTGCCTCCAACCGCCGCCGCCCTGGGAAATCGCCGCCCCGAGGCAACCGCCGCGCCCCTTGCCCATGCAACCGCCCTCTCCTATTTAATCCCCAGCATCACTCCATTTTTCCCCAACTGTAACCCTAGCAAATCGCCCACGCCATTGCCATCGATCTGGAGCTCGGCGCCGTGCGTAGGGGAGCCATTCCGGTCGACGTCAAGGTCCGGCCAAGCTCCACATCATCGCGCCGCCCCTGTAGAGCCCCTCCTTGATGAGCTTTGGTGCCTCCATCGCCTCCCTCGCAAGCACCGACGGAAGCCGCCGCACCTCGCCGTCGAACGCCCGTCTCCGACCTCCTTTCCGTGCATGCGACCTCCTGGTAAGGTTCCCCACCCCCTCCTCGTCATTTTTAGCTATACCCCGTCGAGTTTGGGCCACCGGAGCGCCATTCCAGCGAGACTCTGGCGACCCCACGGCAGCGCAGCCGCCTAGCCCCCTGTCGGCCGCCGCCGGCCACCCGAGCCCCTCCCTGGCCGTTGGATCCTATTCCACGGCCAGGATTAAAACAACTGAAGGGGTATGCCCCTGGTCCATGGTGGACCATGGACCGCACCCCTAACCCCGGTCCACGGGACCGTAGACCAATTCCATAGCTTTTCCTTTAGAAAAATAAATCACAAAAGAAATAGAAAATACATAATTACGGCTAGGTCCTTGGACTTTTATAACTAATTGCACATAAGCCCTTAGTTTCACAAAAATAACCCTGAACTTTATTTTAATTATGCAGCATTATGTAAATAGATAAAAATAATGATTTAGACCCTTGAACTTTACATTAATTAGTGAATTAGTCTCTGATTAATAACAGAAATAATATTTAAGCCACTGAAGTTTTATTTAATTACTGAATATGGTTTAAAATTGCATTTAGTGGTGGAAAATATTTATAAATGGTAAAATAAATAAAGAAAATAATAGAAAATTAGTTATAAATCTTTTTATGCTGAAATAAAATTATAGATGCATATAAAATATATTTTGACGATAGAACATTTTATAAAAATGCTTTTAGCTATAAATAAATATGAAAAATGGAGAATAAATATGTAAATAATAAGAAAATTATTTATAAAATTTTTATGCTGAAATAAAATTTATAAAATGCATATAAAATGTATTTTGGCTATAGAAAACTCATTAAAAATGTTTTTAGCCTGTAAATAAATACTAAGAATGGAAAATAAATGGTAGATGTGTTTCTTTAGCTATGAAAAATAATAAATCACTCATAACTCCGATTTAAATCATAATCATAACATATTTCAATCATAATATTTGTATTGCTTGTATGGTGTATTGTTCTTGATTGTTTTTATTTCTCTTTTGACGGTAGTTTATACGCATTCATATTTCGACGAAGTAACGACATGAAGATATGAAGACAATAGTTCAATCAAGAGACTGAGCAACTATTTGTAACGCCCTGTTCCTGCAAGGGAAACAAAGCGCATACTCACGTGTGCCAGGATCAATTTTCATCATCACACACGAGCACAATAAGAGATATCATATATAATAAGCCAAGCTCGATAATCATGATAAGCCAAGTATGGCGAGTACATCATCCTCGATACATGAATGACCCGTAGGTCTAAAAGGAAAACTCATGACAGCGGACAGGTAGTAGTGGGATCTCCATCACAGGCGCCGTCCGTGGGAACACCCGCCTAGACCTGAGCACCAGTGTCGTCCCCGTCGAACTCCTCGTCCATCTCTCCACCACTGGGCCCTGAGCAGCAATATATGCACAAGAAAACAGAAAAGGAAAGAAACGAGGATGATTACCTAATGTACTCCGCGAGTGAGGGAAATTATGACATGCGGGCTATTCAATGAGGAAAAGCTGACACGGGTTAGCCTCTATGCAACCTTAATTTCCTAGGTTGACCTTAGCATCCTATTTACTAGGTGAAGGACTCATATATACCATAATAATAACCGTCGGGTTACAACCACCCGACTCACCACTGTCCAGGTTACCCCACCTGGAAACCGACTCACCGGGTTAAACCACCCGACTGCCAATCATCCAACCAGTACCCCCCTAATCGAGGTTGAGCTATCCAAGCGAGCTCATCACCGTGAGCACGGCTATCTAGATAGATTTATACTCTGCAGAGTTTGTACCACTTTACCCACAAGTTGTGATTTCATCGTCTAACAACGACTAAGAAAACTCCATCCTGCCATCTCACACTGCCTAAGGTGTGTGGCCAGGAGTCCACAATAGAGCCTTTACAAAGGGTCTCCCGACAAGTACCAGCACTCTAAGGTTTCGCATACCCCGCCATTCTGGAGTACACCCTCCGACGTGGTAGCCCCCCTCTTGAGCCATGCGGATCCCAGAGCATGTAACACTGAACTCGTTCCCCGCACCAATCCATTGCCCATACTTATTGAAAGATCTCCTAATTAATTGGCTAAGCCGTTCCATACCGTCATGTGGTGGTACGAATAAGTCCTGGAATCGCAACGCCAAGAACCGGTCCTTAGAATCCACGCAGGCAACTAACAACAAACTCGAGTCTCGTGCGTACTGCACCCACCAAGTCGACCTGCCTGCGAGATTCCTATCAACTACACCCCACCACCATAACCACAGTAATACAAAATATAATAGAGTAAACAGATTAGCAAATTTAAATAAAGTTACTTCCCCCCCCCCCCAACTATGACAGCATGGCTAAGCAGTAGCAACCACCCACAAAATACCCTAACATCTACCCAATATAGCAACAAGGAATATTATGGAAATCTAGGGAAACAATCTAGCATAGGATTCAAATTAATTGACTTGCATGTAACTAATTCTATCTATATCCTTAATAATTCCTAAACGGAGCAAAGTGGTCAAGGACACTCGCTTGGGTAGTGTGGGTCGACGTAGTCAAACACCTGGTCCTGAAGGCCGAAAGTCGACTCCGGGGTCGCCTCTAATCACATAACCACATGCAAGAAAATAGTACAAAGGAAAATAAGTACAAGCGTGAAGACCTATGCATAAGGATAAAGCATAGCATACACATAGCAAGGCATTTCCATACACCCCAAGGTGATTCAATCAAGTTCTATTATACCTACCCTAAGCAAATTACATTTTATCATCATTTCATGTGCCAAGAAACATATAAAAGGGTGCACTACATGTTTTATTAAGTTTTCCCATATTTTATTATGCATGAAATATCATTTTTACAAATACTAGATTTATTACGCATGAAAATGATGTTTAACTACCCACTAAGCATGTGTATTAGGTGAATATTCACTACTGCAGGGGCTAAAATATCAATTCAGCACATTCCAGGGGGTAGTTTGCAATTAAATCTACTGCAGAAACTATTTAATGTACAAACAGAGAAGTGCAGGGGGTAGACCCATAATCTGCAGTTAAATCGCCAATTATCAGTAAGTCCAGGGGGCTTCTAATGAAACCAGGGGCCTAATCGCAAGGAAACCGAAACCTCATGGGTGTGGGCGCAAAATCGGCGGAGGGGTTATGCGCGCTCCAATCTGGGTCGTCGGATCGAGGACCAGCGGCTCGGATTAGAACGGGCGAAGGGGTAGGCGTCGGTTAAAACCAGCCGTCGGATCTGAGACCCACGGCCCAGATCCAAGGGTGACGTGGCCACACCCTAGCTCTACGTTTTAAAACAAACGGCCGAGATTCAACAGAACGAAGGGGTATGCGGCCGTCTAATCTTGACCGCAGAAGAGGGATCCAAGGGTCCACAGCGCATCCAGGCCAAGTCCGGCCGCCGCCGGCGCGGTTCAAGGCGGCGCGCCATGGCCGAGCCTAGAGGCTCGCCGGCGTTGCGCAAAACACGCCAGAAAAACCCTAAGACCACCGCTAAACGCATGAAAAATGAGTGGGGGTGTAGCGAGCTCACTGAGGGTGATAATGGGCCTCAGGGACGAGTGGAAGGGTCTCGCGATGGAAGGTGGCGGTTTCGAGTTGTCGGTGCTCGCCGAGAACGCGTATCGGTGTTGGTCTCCCTCGTGCGACACGACGAGGAGGTGCCCTGGACCAAGACAAGCACAAAGAGCAGGTCGACCAAGGAAATCGAGGGAGGAGAGGGTGCAGAGAGGGAGGCGGGGAACCTCACCGGAGTTGGATGAACTCGCGCCTCCACGGGCTGCTACGCGTCGGGGAGAGGGCGAGGCGGTCCGATACGTCCCTGTGAAGATGACCAAGCGGTTAGCTAGGCCGATCAGGGGAGGGGGAAGAAGCCTTTGGCTCGGCGAGGTGTTTACCGGAGTTGGGGCGGCGGCGGATGATGAGTAGGTTTAGGCCCGATCTTCCGAAAGGTATGTCGATTGGGGTGGAGAACTCGACGTTGATGATCCGCGGCACTCGAGCGGTTCGAGTACCCCTGCAATCACTACACCACGGCTCCGTTGGTTATCAATCGTGCTGCACACGTTTGACCTCGCCAAGAAGGCTAATCTCTGCAAGTGCAATCGAGAACACGAGCAAGAACGTAGAAGACACGATCGGAAATCGCGAAATTGGGGTCTCACAAACCGTAGAACGGCGATATTATTGATCTAAGCAAAACCCACCGAATATGACCGGCGGCTGCAGTATTTATAGGATAGGGTTCGACCAAAACACGATTAGACGCGTCCCTAATGGACTCTTACGGGATACAAGGCCCAAAGGCCCGATTCGGTGGCGCAGCACCGGACAGAAATCTGGACTCGACTTTTTTCGACGATTCCCAATGACTCTGGAGGAATTTTGAGGTGGGACCAGAACCATTGGAAAGTTTATCTTCTCCTCTTTCCGTGCATATGTAGAACGTCGAAAACGGAGTCCGTATGCCTCCTGGGCGTCTGTTTTAAGGTGGACTGCTCCTGGACTCCGAGTTGAACTCGAGTCCGAGTTGTAAACTGTTTCCATCTACTTGTGGACGTCCCAGGTGGTTCTCCACGCTCCCAAGGCCTCATTCCTTCACTTGTTGATCTTTTCCATTATTCCTAATAACAATTAAATCATCACATAGCAATCTATTCTCAAACTCACATGCAAAAGAAGTTAAGAACGAATTCACCTGCTGATTTAATAACCGTGCCCGTGCTCTTGTGATTGGTCCTTGCAGTTCAATGCGCGTCTCTGCTGTTGTGATGTCCTCATCATCCTCCCCCTCTTGAATTGGAGTCGTCCTCGACCCAAGTTCATCTTCTTCTCCCAAGTACGGTCGCAAATCTGAAATATTAAATGTAGGACTAACCCCAAAATCGGGAGGCAATTCAAGCTTATATGCATTATCATTAATCTTTTCAACGATCTTAAAAGGACCAGCAGCTCGTGGCATAAGTTTAGATTTTCTCAAGTCGGGAAATCGCTCTTTTCTCAAATGTAACCACACCAAATCGCCCGGTTCAAGTTTTACTTCTTTTCTACCTTTACTACCTGCAATCCTATACTTCTCATTCATCATTTCAATATTTTTCTTTGTAGTTTCATGCATCTTAAGAATGAATTCAGATCGTTGTGTAGCATCCAAATTTATAGTTTCAGAAGGAGGCAAAGGTAGTAAATCAATAGGAGCACGGGGATTGAAACCATACACTACCTGGAATGGACTTACCTTTGTCGTGGAGTGAACGGATCTGTTGTAAGCAAATTCTATATGTGGTAAACACTCCTCCCACAACTTCAAATTTGTTTTCAAGACAGCCCGTAACATAGTGGATAAAGTACGATTAACTACATCGGTCTGTCCATCCGTTTGTGGGTGACATGTAGTTGAAAACAGCAACTTGGTTCCCAATTTATACCACAAAGTTCTCCAAAAATGACTTAAAAATTTTGCATCACGATCAGAAACAATGGTATTTGGCACACCATGTAAACGAACAATTTCCGTCATAAATAAATCAGCAATGTGTGAGGCATTATCATTCTTATGACAAGGTATAAAGTGTGCCATTTTGGAAAAACGATCAACAACTACAAAAATACTATCCCTCCCCCTCTTAGTCCTAGGCAATCCCAAAACAAAGTCCATAGAAATATCCTCCCAAGGTACACTAGGAACAGGAAGAGGCATATAAAGACCATGTGGGTTAAGACGAGACTTAGCTTTGTTGCAAGTAGTGCATCGTGACACGTAGCGCTCGACATCATGCCTCATCTTTGGCCAAAAGAAGTGTGTGGACAGCACGTCTTCAGTTTTCTTCACTCCAAAATGTCCCATCAAACCTCCTCCATGTGCTTCCTGCAAAAGCAATAGACGAACGGAGCTAGCTGGAACGCATAGCTTGTTAGCACGATAGAGGAGACCCTCTCGCAGCACATATTTATTCCAAGGTCTTCCTTCTCTACAATTTTCAAAAGCAACTTTGAAGTCCAAATCAGTAGGATATAATGCTTTAATTGTTTCCAAACCAAAGATTTTATGATCAAGTTGGGACAGCATGGTATAATGCCTAGATAATGCATCGGCAATGATATTTTCCTTCCCTTTCTTATGCTTAATGATGTATGGAAACGACTCTATGAACTCAATCCATTTAGCATGTCGTTTATTCAGATTGGTTTGACACTTAAGATACTTCAATGATTAATGATCGGAATGTATGACAAACTCCTTAGACCAAAGATAATGTTGCCATGATTGTAATACACGGACTAAGGCATACAATTCCTTATCATAAGTGGAGTAATTCAGAGAAGGACCATGAAGTTTTTCACTAAAGAAAGCAACGGGTTTACCTCCTTGTATGAGAACGCCTCCAATACCAATGCCGCTTGCATCGCATTCTAGCTCAAAGGTCTTGTCAAAATCAGGAAGTTGTAGTAATGGTGCTTGTGTAAGCTTCGATTTGAGAGCATCAAAAGCTTGTTACTGCTGTTCGCCCCATCGAAATGGAACTCCCTTCTTCGTTAGCTCATGTAGAGGTGCTGCAATGGTGCTGAAATCCCGCACAAAGCGCCGATAAAATCCTGCAAGACCAAGAAAACTACGAACCTGTGTGACGGTAGTTGTGGCTGGCCAGCTGGTGATTGCTTCAATTTTTGCCTCATCCATCTCAATTCCCTGCGAGGAAACGACATAGCCAAGAAACGAGACTCGATTGGTGCAAAAAACGCACTTTTCGAGGTTACCAAACAAACGTGCATCTCTCAAAATAGTAAAAACAGCACGTAAATGATCAAGATGTTCATCATATGACTTGCTGTAAATGAGGATATCATCGAAGTAAACCACCACAAATTGTCCAATGAAAGCACGTAAAACCTCGTTCATTAATCGCATAAAGGTGTTGGGTGCATTAGTTAAACCAAAAGGCATGACTAACCACTCATAAAGTCCAAACTTGGTTTTAAATGCAGTTTTCCATTCATCTCCTAGTGCCATTCTAATTTGGTGGTAACCACTACGCAAGTCAATTTTTGTGAAGATGATAGCACCACTCAATTCATCAAGCATGTCATCTAATCGAGGAATAGGATAACGATATCGAATGGTGATGTTATTAATCGCTCGACAATCAACACACATGCGCCAACTACCATCTTTCTTAGGAACCAAAAGAACAGGAACGGAACAAGGGCTAAGGCTTTCACGAATGTACCCGCGGTCCAAAAGATCTTGGACTTGTCGCTGAATTTCCTTAGTTTCTTGTGGATTCGCCCTGTATGCTGCACGATTTGGCAAACTTGCTCCTGGAATCAAATCGATCTTGTGTTCAATGCCTCTCATCAGTGGTCAACCAGGGGGTATCTCGGAGGGAAACACATCCTCAAACTCCTGCAAAAGGTTAGCAACAGCAGGGGGCAATGCAATAGACAATTCATGAAGTGAAAACATGGCTTCTTTGCAAACTAAAGCATAGCACATCCCCTTAGCATCGAATAAATCAGCAAGTTCAGATTTGGTTGCGAGCAATGATGGTGATTTTAACTTAATAACTTGCTGTTTTTCAGATTCTAATTTAGTTGCTTTGCCCTCACGAATTTTACTCTTCTCAAAATGCACAATTTCAGCAGGAGTCATGGGGAGCAAAGTGATTTTCTTTCCCTTATGCATGAGAGTATATTTATTGGTTCTACCATGATGAATAGCATCTGTATCAAATTCCCAAGGACGACCCAATAAAAGAGAACAAGCATCCATAGGAACAACATCAAAATCAGCAAAATCATGGTATGAACCAATTGAAAAATGGATTCTCGCTGTTTGTGTTACCCGAACCTTACCGCTGTTGTTGAACCATTGAATGTGGTATGGATGAGGGTGTGCTCTTGTTGTCAAACCGAGTTTCTTGATGACGTTCGTGTTTACCAAGTTATTGCAGCTACCTCCATCAATTATAGTGTGTACACGGCAGTCCTTGACGACGAGAAACATGTGGAAGAGGTTGTGTCGTTGTAGCTTGTCGTCGGTCTCCACTTTGGAGCTCAAGGCACGCTGCACAATGATGCTCCTATAGTTCTCCGTCGCCGCTGTACCAAGTACCTCTTCTTCGGTGTGTTCGTCATTTGGATCTGTAAAGTCAGTAGCAAGAGAATATTCATATTCAACATCCGAAGTACTATCATACCCGCCATCGTCGCGTGCTATGTATGCTCGTTTGCTCGGGCAATCTCTCATCATATGACCAAGTCCCTGGCAGCGGTGACACTTAATGTCGGAAGTACGACCCGTAGAAGGAGTGGACGACGAAGGCTTGAATGATGTCGCCTTGCTGCCTTCCGGCACGCGAGAAGGTGGAGCAGAAGGTATAGTTCGTTGGCCGCCATTGGGTGTTGTAGTCGCTGCATGGGGGGCCGAAGATGGTGCTGTTTTGGATGGTGTAGTTGCTGCACGCGGCGTGAAGTTGCTCCTCGTGCGTTGTTGCTGTTGTTGTCGGCCCTGCAATTCTTTTTCTGCCAACATAGCAAGCTGAAACAATCTGTTAACAGTATCATATTCTTTGTAATCAACAATGTCCTGAATTTCACGCCTCAACCCCCCATAAAAACGAGCTATTTTATCATCCATGTCCTCTACTACCCCACAACACAGCATACCCTTTTGTAACTCTTGATAATACTCCTCTACGGACATGTTACCTTGGTCTAAACGCTGCAATTTTTTGCGAAGGTCCCGCTGAAAAGATGGAGGAACAAAACGAACACGCATAGCTTCCTTTAATCTATCCCATGTTGGAGGATCAGTTCTAGTTTTAACAAGTTCATTCCACCATATGATAGCAAAGTCCTTAAACTCACTAGTGGCTTGACGAACTCTATGTTGTTCAGGAACAAGATGGGAATTAAATTTTTGCTCTACTGTCATCTCCCAATCAAGATAAGCCTCAGCATCATAAGCACCAGAAAAAGAGGGTATAGTAAATTTCACTTTAGCAAAAGGATCATCAGGAGGGCGGTTATAATTGTTATGATTATTACCTCCCATACCTCGACGATAAAGTGGCAGTCTTGGCTGATTACTGTGATCTTCTAGTTCATCATAAGCATTGTCTTCTTGTCTTCCAGCGAGAGGCAACCGAGCCTCAAAAGTATTCATCCGAAGAGCAAGGTCATCCAGTTTGCGAGTCAAGTTCACCAATGACTCCTCCGTTGATGCGTTGTATTTGGCGAACATATCACGTAACTCAACATGTTGAACACATTCGTCATTATTTTCTTCTCCTACCATTGTTAGTAGGAAACAAAAGACAACAAAAAAAATGTTATCCCTATCAACTACAGTGACAATGTGGAAGGTAGAAGAAAACAATCTCTCTCGCTCAAGCGTCTTACCACGCTCTTACAAGTGTTCTTACCGACACAGCAGGTGGTGTGGACGGTGAGATGAACCAATGAAGCGTGGGGTGATTGCAAAGGTATCTGTTATGCTCAAGAGAAAAGGTGGAGCTTGGATGGCACAATATGGTGGCTAATAAGCAAAAAATCGTTAACAGCTAAACAAAGTTGAATAAGTATTCAATGTAGGAAACTGTTGCTGGTCAACTGAGTGCCCTAGAGCCTAGCACAACACAAGGAAGTATCAAGGCAAAAGAAATACAGAATGATATAACCAAACAAACAGCACCAAGTGGTATAGGCCAATTGCTTTAATATGCGTGCTCTTCACTATTTTTTTTCTTTTTTGTAATATTTTTTTGATATTTTTCCTTTACTCAGTAGCACAAATATAGGAAGCACACAAATTTGCAGCTCAATTGGATGTAATATGCGGCCTATAGAAAATCAAGAAGGTTCTTTAAAATTTGTGCTAAAACTTCGGAGGCCGGATAGCCTATCTTCCGAGGGGAATTTGGGCAATCTAATTTCGCCCAACGCGGCTACGCTGCAGAAAATCAGATGCGAAATTTCGCGTAGATGAATTTGAAAAAAAAAATCGCCCGATTTCGAGTTCGTATGCGAAAGTTATGGCCGTTTTAAGGTAGGCTGTCCGAGTTACGTTTTTTTGGATGTTGATTCCAACTCGGTTTGAGAACAGAACTCGCAAACGGATACGAAAACGATCTGGAATTTGCACAGAAACTAATGGGGTGGTGTGTGATGATTCAAGGATGAATGGCACAAAGATTTGTCACCTAATCTAGGGCTGGCGATGCGGGAGTTCACGCAAGGCGGCTAGCTAGGGAAAACCGATGAATGTGGCGGATCGGTTTGTTATTTAGGGATTGTGGAATAGGTGTCGAATAGCAAGAAAACAAGGACGAAACACGATAACTAGGACAAAAAAACACAAAGCTAAACTAGCAACAAGACTTAACCACACGAATGCAAACTCAACAATGCAAACTGGAAAACGAAACTGCAGGCACTATAGTCTGGGAAGCGGTAAAAACGATCTAATTTTTTTTGTGGCTTTTTTGTGGACTCTAGGTACGAAACAAAATCGATCTAATGGAAGGAAGGAAAACAAAGATACCTCACGGGCAACCTGGAAATCTGATACCAATTGATGAGTAGGTTTAGGCCCGATCTTCCGAAAGGTATGTCGATTGGGATGGAGAACTCGACGTTGATGATCCGCGGCACTCGAGCGGTTCGAGTACCCCTACAATCACTACACCATGGCTCCGTTGGTTATCAACCGTGCTGCACACGTTTGACCTCGCCAAGAAGGCTAATCCCTGCAAGTGCAATCGAGAACACGAGCAAGAACGTAGAAGACACGATCGGAAATCGCGAAATTGGGGTCTCACAATCCGTAGAACGGCGATATTATTGATCTAAGCAAAACCCACCGAATATGACCGGCGGCTGCAGTATTTATAGGCTAGGGTTCGACCAAAACACGATTAGACGCGTCCCTAATGGACTCTTACGGGATACAAGGCCCAAAGGCCCGATTCGGTGGCGCAGCACCGGACAGAAATCTGGACTCGACTTGTTTCGACGATTCCCAATGACTCCGGAGGAATTTTGAGGTGGGACCAGAACCATTGGAAAGTTTATCTTCTCCTCTTTCCATGCATATGTAGAACGTCGAAAATGGAGTCCGTATGCCTCCTGGGCTTCTGTTTTAAGGTGGACTGCTCCTGGACTCCGAGTTGAACTCGAGTCCGAGTTGTAAACTGTTCCATCTACTTGTGGACGTCCCAGGTGGTTCTCCACGCTCCCAAGGCCTCCTTCCTTCACTTGTTGATCTTTTCCATTATTCCTAATAACAATTAAATCATCACATAGCAATCTATTCTCAAACTCACATGCAAAAGAAGTTAAGAACGAATTCACCTGCTGATTTAATAACCGTGCCCGTGCTCTTGTGATTGGTCCTTGCAGTTCAATGCGCGTCTCTGCTGTTGTGATGTCCTCATCAGCGGAGCAGGGCTCCCGCGAGGTGGAGGAAACGGGAGCAGAGAGGGTTGTTGGATCTGGTGTGGCTTTATAGGGGGGCGGCTTCATGGCGGACACAAAAACCTGAGCGCGGATTCCAATCGAGTGAAGGCCGTTTTTTTGGCGTCCGTGCCGCGGCCATCTCACACGGAGCGCGTGACCCGCGCGCGTGAGGAAGTGGCGTGGCGGGGGGAGAAAGCCGACATGCGGGCCCCACGCGTTGGTGACGGGGAGAATCGGTCTAAGCGTCGGGAGGATCCGAGGCATGCGCTCGTGCACCTCACGCGCGCCTGGGCTGACGGTAGAAGGAAGAAGAGAGTGGGCCGGCGGGAAAAGAAGAGAAAGATTGGTCCACGGCTGGGAAAAGTGAAAGGTAAGAAGTAAAAATGGTTTGGGCCTAAGAAGGGTAATGGGTTTTTGGTCCAGAGGGATTTTAACCCAGGCTAAAGGTTTTCCAATTACAGTTTTAATCTTATAAACATGTTTTAATTAGTGCTCTTGAAATTTAAACTTAACTTAAGCACCAGAGAAGACCTAAAAATCTACATAGCCCCTTATATATATTTTGGGGTGTTACAACTCTCCCCCCCTCAAAGAAATCTCGACCCGAGATTTAAGAGGCTTACCGAAGAAGTCAGGGAAATCCTTCCTGAGTTCATCTTCTCTCTCCCACGTAGCCTCCTCCTCCGAATGATGCTTCCACTGCACCTTGCACATGGGAATCTTCTTGTACCTGGTGGTACGCTCTGACATCTCTAGAATCCGGACAGGATACTCCTCATAAGACAAGTCCTCCTGTACATGAAGGTCATCCATAGATAGCTGCTCCTCCGGTGCTCTGAGGCATTTCTTCAACTGAGAGACATGAAACACATCATGCACATCCGCCAACCGAGGTGGCAACTCCAACTGGTAAGCAACCTCTCCTCTCCTGGCCAACAACCTGAAAGGTCCAATATACCGAGGTGCTAGCTTGCCCTTCACTTTGAACCGATGAAACCCTCTAATGGGCGACACCTTGAGGTACACAAAGTCTCCCACCTCAAAGGTCAACTCTCGCCTCCGAGTATCAGCATAGCTCTTCTGTCTAGTCTGGGCTGCCTTTAAGTTCTGACAAATCTCACGCACCTTCTCTTCAGCAACTCTCAACGACTCTGGCCCAAATACCTGTCCCTCGCCTGCCTGGCTCCAAAACAAAGGTGTCCTGCACTTCCTGCCATACAAAGCCTCGAACGGGGACATCTTCAAACTCGCCTGATAGCTGTTGTTGTATAAGAACTCCGCATAAGGAAGATGCTTATCGCAACTCTTGTTGTTCCTCAAGGCACAAGCTCTCAACATGTCCTCAAGTATCTGGTTAACCCTCTCAGTCTGGCCATCTGTCTGTGGGTGGTAGGCTGAGCTGAAATCAAGTCGAGTACACAAACACTCCTGTAGCTGCCGCTAGAACCTTGACGTGAATTGTGTACCACGGTCAGAGACTATCCTCTTAGGCACCCCATGCTGACACACAATCCTGGATATATACAACTCAGCCAAGGTATCCACACGATACCGCACTTTGACGGGAATGAAGCGAGCGACCTTGGTCAATCGATCAACTACCACCCAAATAGAGTCATATCCTGACTGAGTCCTGGGCAATCCAACGATGAAATCCATACCAACCTCCTCAAACTTCCACTCAGGCACCCTCAAAGGTTGAAGCAATCCTGCAGGTCTCTGGTGTTCTGCCTTCACAAGCTGACACGTCTCACAAAGAGCCACATACTGAGCCACATAACGCTTCATGCGACGCCACCAAAAGCGCTCCTTGAGATCCTGATACATCTTGGTACTCCCAGGGTGAATGGAGTAACCCGAATCATGTGCCTCTCTCAAAATCAACTGACAGAGGGCCTTATCCTCAGGCACACAAATCCTCTTCCCAAGCCACAGAGTCCCCTGCTCATCCTCCCGGCACCCAGCAATCTTGCCTTCCTTCATCAACCTCTTAAGCTTCAAAATCTCCCTATCAACCTTCTGGCTATCCCGAATATCACACTCCAAGGTGGAATCCACATCCATCACCGCTGCATCAGCACTCGACACCAAGCTGAGATTAAGTCTCGCAAACTCTTCACACAACTGAGGATGCATCAACAAAGCATTGCAATGCACCTTCCTGCTCAGAGCATCCGCCACAACATTAGTTTTCCCCGGATGATAGTTAATGCCCAAATCAAAATCATTAATGAGCTCTAGCCACCTGCGCTGTCGGAGATTAAGATCCGGCTGAGAGAATATATACTTGAGGCTCTTGTGATCCGTATAAATCTCCGTCCTCTTCCCCATCAAATAGTGCCTCCAAATCTTCAAAGCATGAACCACCGCAGCCAACTCCAAGTCGTGAGTCAGATAATTCCTCTCATGCTTTCGAAGCTGCCTAGAAGCATAGGCCACAACATGTCCCTCCTGCATAAGGACACAACCCAAACCCTGTCGAGAAGCATCACAATAGACCGAGAACTCCTTCTGCATATCAGGCATCACCAACACGGGTGCAGAAGTCAATCTCGCCTTCAACTCCTGAAAGCTCGCCTCGCACTCGGGCGTCCAGACAAAAGCTGCTCCCTTCTCAAGCAGCTTTGTAAGCGGCTTAGCAATCTTCGAGAATCCCTCAATAAAGCGTCGGTAATAGCCAGCCATCCCCAAGAAACTCCTGATCTAGCCAACATCCATAGGTGCCTCCCATTTCAACACATCTGCCACCTTGACTGGATCAACAGAAACTCCTCCTTCAGATATAACATGCCCCAAGAAAGCCACCTCTTTCAACCAGAACTCACACTTGCTGAACTTGGCATACAACTGATGGTCCCGAAGCTTCTGCAACACCAACCTCAAATGCTCCTCATGCTCGTCTTCATCCCTCGAGAAAACCAGAATATCATCAATGAAGACCACCACAAACTTATCCAAATAATCCATGAATACCTTATTCATAAGGTACACAAAGTAAGCTGGAGCGTTGGTCAACCCAAAGGACATGACTGTGTACTCATAGAGACCATAGCGGGTGACAAAAGTTGTCTTCGGAATGTCCGAGGGTTGGACCTTCATCTGATGGTACCCAGACCGAAGATCAATCTTAGAGAACACGCAAGCTCCTCTAAGCTGATCAAGTAAATCCTCAATACGCGGCAGGGGATACTTGTTCTTGATGGTCACGACATTAAGAGCCTGATAATCAACACACAACCGCTGGGTCCCATCCTTCTTCGGCACAAAGATAACCGGCGCTCCCCAAGGTGAGGATCTAGGGCGAATAAAGCCCTTACTCAATAGTTCATCAATATGGTCCTTCAGCTCCGCTAGCTGCTGAGAGTCCATCCTGTAGGGTCTCATATAGATAGGAGCAGTACCAGGTATTAGTTCAATAACGAACTCGATATCACGGTCAGGTGGCATACCTGGCAACTCCTCAGGAAAAACATCAGAGAACTCCTTGACCATCCGAATCTCCTCTGGTTCACCCATTTGATTAATCCGAATTCCCTCGATCGTCGCTGGGGTGGAAGTGTACTCCACCAAAGTGCCATCAGGTAAGTCAACCTCACAGTCCGGGTCGCACAGAGGATCACCCCATCATACTTGGCCAACCAATCCATTCCCAAAATAATATCCAGTCCTCGCGACTCCAGCACAATGAGGTTTGTAGAGAAAATCATCCCCATAATATCAATGCCAACACTAGGGCACACAACATTAGTCCTGAACTCTCCTCCGGGAGAGTGGACCACCATCATATGAGTAATAGAAGAAGTCCCCAAAGAGTGTCTCTGAACAAACTCATAAGCAATGAATGAGTGAATAGCACCTGAATCGAACAAGACAGAAGCGGGGTGAGAATTAGCAAGAAACATACCAAACACCATGTCCCGGGCCTCCTGAGCCTCCTCCAAGGCCACGTGGTTCACCCGACCACGCGAGAACCTATGCTGATGTTGCTGTGACTGCGGCACTGGCTTCTTCTGACAACGGTTGGCAAAGTGTCCTGTCTCTCCACAGTTATAGCACTGAAGGTCACCTCTGGCTCCCTGAGGCCTGCCTCCCTGGCTCTGCTGGAACTGTCCTGGTGGACGAGGTGGGAGAGTAGTGCGCTGCTGGGGCTACTGAACACACTGATGCTGCTGCTGCTGCTGCTGGGGATGTCTGTAAGCTGGTGACAGGTACCTCTGAGGCTGCCACTGTCCCACCGGTGGTCTGTAGGGCCCACCCGGCTGTGGTGCGAAGCGGGGGCGTGCACCACTCCCCGAAGACTAACCCTGACCTTGGAAAGCAGTCTTCCGCTTCCTGTGTGCCTCCAACTCTGGTAGCTGCCTCTCCATCACGTATGCCTTGTCAATCATCATCTGGAAACACCCGTAGTAACTGCTGGAAAAGGCATTCTTCAGTTCTTCATTCAACCCCTGGATGAAACAGTCTTGCTTCAGGTCATCTGTCCTGACCTCCTTTGGTGCATAGCGCGACAGCTGCGTGAAGCGATTGAGGTACTCACGCACTGTCAACCCTCCCTGCTTCAGGCTCAGAAACTCCTTGCGCTTCATCTTGACCTCTCCTACCGGAACAAAGTGACTCCTGAAGCTGTGACAGAACTCCTCCCAGGTGATGCTCTCAGGGGCTGCGTGAGCGGCGGTGAGAGCCGTCCACCAATCAGCAGCCGGTCCTACCAGCTGGTGAGCAGCTAGCAAAACCCTCTCTGGGCCCACACACTGTATCAGCCTCAGCTTACTGTCCACGGCCTTCAACGAGTCATCCGCGTCCATAGGCTCCACGGGACAGCTGAAGACAGGAGGTTGTGTGCTCTGAAAGTCTCGGAGGCACGACCGCAGTCCCCCACTAGGAGCAGGCGGTGGCGGGGGAGCTGGCTGCATGTTGGCTAGCACTTGAGTCAGACTCTGGAGAATCTAGTTCTGTGTCGCCAACATCTGCTGCACCCCGGAAGCGACAGGTGCACCACGAGCTCCACGGCCCGCCCAACCAGGCATCTGAAAGGCGGGGCCCTCATCCACTGGAGGCTCGCCACGGCCTCTGCCACGTCCACGACCCCTGCATGCCATCTGTTACATGTATTATAGCACGTAAGTCATAGCAATATATAATAAAAGGCAATATGGGGTAAAATTTTCCAAAACGAAGGAAAATCATCTACTAGCCCTATTAATATAAAAACAAACACAATCATGCACATGCATTAGTGAAAACCAACTGTAGTGTAAACAATCCATAAGGAAAATTTAACGGCTACGCGACCAAGGACAAGGTGACAACCTAACCTAAGCGTGGCTCTTCAGGGTGGTTTCACAATTTTTGAACAAGGGGAGAACAAAAAAGTTCATTTATTAGAAATTTTCAAGCAAATAAGTAGGGGAGGTGAGGTTTTCTTGAAAAGAGGTGAGACACGTAGAAATAGAAACACACGCCACATTTTCGCAAATTTTTCTTGTGAAAAGAATTGTTGAAGCGAAAATAGTTTTAGTTCACGACCATTTCTAACTAGGATGGTGTCCTAGGGACAGTATTGGCTCTTATACCACTTTGTAACGCCCTGTTCCTGCAAGGGAAACAAAGCGCATACTCACGTGTGCCAGGATCAATTTTCATCATCACACACGAGCACAATAAGAGATATCATATATAATAAACCAAGCTCGGTAATCATGATAAGCCAAGTATGGCGAGTACATCATCCTCGATACATGAATGACCCGTAGGTCTAAAAGAAAAACTCATGACAGCGGACAGGTAGTAGTGGGATCTCCATCACATGCGCCATCCGTGGGAACACCCGCCTAGACCTGAGCACCAGTGTTGTCCCCGTCGAACTCCTCGTCCATCTCTCCACCACTGGGCCCTGAGCAGCAATATATGCACAAGAAAACAAAAAAGGAAAGAAACGAGGATGAGTACCTAATGTACTCCGCGAGTGAGGGAAATTATGACATGCGGGCTATTCAATGAGGAAAAGCTGACACGGGTTAGCCTCTATGCAACCTTAATTTCCTAAGTTGACCTTAGCATCCTATTTACTAGGTGAATGACTCATATATACCATAATAATAATCGTCGGGTTACAACCACCCGACTCACCACTGTCCAGGTTACCCCACCTGGAAACCGACTCACCGGGTTAAACCACCCGACTGCCAATCATCCAACCAGTACCCCCCTAATCAAGGTTGAGCTATCCAAGCGAGCTCATGAACGTGAGAACGTCTATCTAGATAGATTTATACTCTGCAGAGTCTGTACCACTTTACCCACAAGTTGTGATTTCATCGTCTAACAACGACTAAGAAAACTCCATCCTGCCATCTCACACTGCCTAAGGTGTGTGGCCAGGAGTCCACAACAGAGCCTTTACAAAGGGTCTCCCGACAAGTACCAGCACTCTAAGGTTTCGCATACCCCGCCATTCTGGAGTACACCCTCCGGCGTGGTAGCCCCCCTCTTGAGCCATGCGGATCCCAGAGCATGTAACGCTGAACTCGTTTCCCACACCAATCCATTGCCCATACTTATTGAAAGATCTCCTAATTAATTGGCTAAGCCGTTCCATACCGTCATGTGGTGGTACGAATAAGGCCTGGAATCGCAACGCCAAGAACCGGTCCTTAGAATCCACGCAGGCAACTAACAACAAACCCTAGTCTCGTGCGTACTGCACCCACCAAGTTGACCTGCCTGCGAGATTCCTATCAACTACACCCCACCACCATAACCACAGTAATACATAATATAATAGAGTAAACAGATTAGCAAATTTAAATAAAGTTACTCCCCCCCAACTATGACAGCATGGCTAAGCAGTAGCAACCACCCACAAAATACCCTAACATCTACCCAATATAGCAACATGGAATATTATGGAAATCTAGGTAAACAGTCAAGCATAGGATTCAAATTAATTGACTTGCATGCAACTAATTCTATCTATATCCTTAATAATTCCTAAACGGAGCAAAGTGGTCAAGGACACTCGCTTGACTAGTGTGGGTCGACGTAGTCAAACACCTGGTCCTGAAGGCTGAAAGTCGACTCCGAGGTCGCCTCTAATCACATAACCACATGCAAGAAAATAGTACAAAGGAAAATAAGTACAAGCGTGAAGACCTATGCATAAGGATAAAGCATAGCATACACATAGCAAGGCATTTCCATACACCCCAGGGTGATTCAATCAAGTTCTATTATACCTACCCTAAGCAAATTACATTTTATCATCACTTCATGTGCCAAGAAACATATAAAAGGGTGCACTACATGTTTTATTAAGTTTTCCCATATTTCATTATGCATGAAATATCATTTTTACAAATACTAGATTTATTACGCATGAAAATGATGTTTAACTACCCACTAAGCATGTGTATTAGGTGAATATTCACTACTGCAGGGGCTAAAATATCAATTCAGCACATTCCAGGGGGTAGTTTGCAATTAAATATACTGTAGAAACTATTTAATGTAAAAACAGAGAAGTGCAGGGGGTAGACCCACAATCTGCAGTTAAATCGCCAATTATCAGTAAGTCCAGGGGGCTTCTAACGAAACCAGGGGCCTAATCGCGAGGAAACTGAAACCTCAAGGGTGTGGGTGCAAAATCAGCGGAGGGGTTATGCGCGCTCCAATCTGGGCCGTCGGATCGGGGACCAGCGGCTTGGATTAGAACAGGCGAAGGGGTAGGCGTCGGTTAAAACCAGCCGTCGGATCTGAGACCCACGGCCCAGATCCAAGGGTGACGTGGCCACACCCTAGCTCTACGTTTTAAAACAAACGGCCGAGATTCAACCGAACGAAGGGGTATGCAGCCATCTAATCTTGACCGCAGAAGAGGGATCCAAGGGTCCACAACGCATCCAGGCCAAGTCCGGCCGCCGCCGGCGCGGTTCAAGGCGACGCGCCATGGCCGAGCCTAGAGGCTCGCCGGCGTCGCGCAAAACACGCCAGAAAAACCCTAAGACCACCGCTAAACGCATGAAAAATGAGTGGGGGTGTCGCGAGCTCACCGAGGGTGATACTGGGCCTCAGGGACGAGTGGAAGGGTCTCGCGACGGAAGGTGGCGGTTTCGGGTTGTTGGTGCTCGCCGGGAACGCGTATCGGTGTTGGTCTCCCGTGTGCAACACGACGAGGATGTGCACTAGACCAATACAAGCACGAAAAGAAGGTCAACCAAAGAGAAATCAAGGGAGGAGAGGGGTGCAGAGAGGGAGGCGGGGAACCTCACCAGAGTTGGACGAACTCACGCCTCCACGGGCTGCTACGCGTCGGGGAGAGGGCGAGGAGGTCCGATACGTCCCTGTGAAGATGAACAAGTGGTTAGCTAGGCCGATCAGGGGAGAGGGAAGAAGCCTTTGGCTCGGCGAGGTGTTTACCGGAGTTGGGGCGACGGCGGAGCAGGGCTCCCGCGAGGTGGAGGAAACGGGAGCAGAGAGGGTTGTTGGATCTAGTGTGGCTTTATAGGGGGGCGGCTTCGTGGCGGACACGAAAACCTGAGCGCGGATTCCAATCGAGTGAAGGCCGTTTTTTTGGCGTCCGTGCCGCGGCCATCTCACGCGGAGCGTGTGACCCGCGCGCGTGAGGAAGTGGCGTGGCGGGGGGAGAAAGCCGACACGCGGGCCCCATGCGTCGATGACAGGGAGAATCGGTCTAAGCGACGGGAGGATCCGAGGCAGGCGCTCGTGCGCCTCGCGCACGGCTGGGCCGGCGGTAGAAGGAAGAAGAGAGTGGGCCGGCGGGAAAAGAAGAGAAAGATTGGGCCATGGCTAGGAAAAGAGAAAGGTAAGAAGAAAAAATGGTTTGGGGCTAAGAAGGGTAATGGGTTTTTGGTCCAGAGGGATTTTAACCCAGGCTAAAGGTTTTCCAATTACAGTTTTAATCTTATAAACATGTTTTAATTAGTGCTCTTGAAATTTAAACTTAACTTAAGCACCAGAGAAGAATTCAAAAATCTACATAGCCCCTTATATATATTTTGGGGTGTTACACTATTCAATGAAAGACAAGTGTCCTTGACCATCTTGTACCAATTTTAGTATGTTAGTTAGTTGCATGCTACATAAAATGATGTCCTATTTCATGTTACATGCCCTGTTTCACATAATTCCTTGTCACCTGAATTGGATTGGGAGGTAGATAGGTTTTAACTATGCTTAGCCATGCTTAGACTTTGGGATTGGGATATTCTATACACTTGCAATATATTATACTTTATGACTACTTTAATCATGTTGGACACATAATAGTAGTTGATATGAATCTAGCGGTTGGATGGTTTGGTATGGTGCAGTTTGCACGAGACTCGAGATTGGGTTTGACACCGCCAGATTCTTAAGGACCGTTTATGGAGGAAGCCACTAAGCTTTATAGTACCACCACGAGACTGAGATGGGGCGGCTTGGTCAATTAATTAGGTTTCTCCCGACGAAATGCTAGTAGTTGGATGGTGCGGGGAATGATGCAGGGGTACTGCTTTGGGAACCGCAAGGCTCAAGAGGGGGCTCTGAGGCGGAGAGTTACTCCAGAAATGCCTCAGTGGTGGAAACCTTAGAGGTCTAGCACTAGTCGGGAGTACCTTTGTAAAGACCATGTAGTGAACTCCTGGCCACACACCTACGATAGTGTGTAATTTGGTTGGCCGCTACTGGCATCAGGGAGGTTTACTCAGTCCACCTGGTAACAGGGGATGAAATCACTGCTTGTGGGTAAAGGGTACACTCTCTGCATAGGTTTGGAAAACTATCATGACAGTTGTGCTCACGGACAAGAGCGGTTTGGTGTCGAATTCATAATTAGATGCTGGTTGGAATGGTGTTGAGATGATGGATTGGGAATGATATTGGTATTGATTTTATTATCATTATTCTATTATGGTTGGGAATATACACCTAGATGTAGGTGCTAATAAAAGCTAAGAATAGGTTTAATGCATAGTGCTTAAACCACTATTAGCCTTTCCTCTTTGATTGGCCTTCATGTCATTTATTTCCCACACTTGCTGAGTACTCTATGTACTCATGCGCTTGCTTTTGTGGTTTTTCATAAATGCTACTCAGTGAAAAGAAGATTCAATGAAGTTAAGTTCTATTAAAGACGGTGTGTCTGAAGGTCGCGTTGCTGCCAGTCTCTGCCGCTGCTATTCAAAACTCTTTTCAAGGTATTAAGGTTGTTTCTATTCGATATAGAACTGTGTATCACTATTTGTCATACATGTATGGTGAAACTTATCCTAGCATACATATATTTGCAGCTGGTTTTATTCTTAATAAAACCGGGTGTGACAAGGTGGTATCAGAGCTATATGTTGACTCTAGGCATGTGACCTTAGTTAGAATGGACCTCATATACACTCTTTTGACCTTGCTCATGAAGACGAAGATTCAACTCAACCGACAGGAGCGTGAAGATTGACGTATGAAGACAAAACGCGAAGGAAGAAGAAGACTCTTGAAGATTATTACACATCACTTGCTTAGGCCCCCTTTGGTTAGCAAGTGAAGCCCATGCCTTTCTCACAGCGAATTAGAACACATTGTTTGATGTATTACATTAGATTAAAAATAACAATAACAAAAATTTATAGCATTTGCCTGTTTAAGGGGGTAGCTGACCCGCTTGAATCTCGAGGGTGAGATTCATTGTAAAGTGGGTGGAATTGTAACCACCATACTTAACAAAAAGGAAAATAAATAATAACAATAATAAATCTAGTATCATGACAATGTATTTGAAATAAAAGACTTTAAAATTGAAAATCACGATAGAAATTTAAACCAAATTCAAAAATAACAATAATCATAGAAAAAAATTGTGTTATTATTATGTGATAAAATGTTAAAAATCAACTAAATCGACATATTTAATCATAATTGTTTATTTGTGGAAAATGTAAATTTCATTTTTTAGGGAATATCTTTGAATTCAAATAAAATATGGAAAAAAACAAAGAATACCCTACCATAACTAGTAGCACCTCACTTAAATGAAATATTGGGTTGATAATAAAATTAATAACTATATACAACAATAATAATTATAATGATAATGATATAACAATAAAGTATAAATTTGTTTGGCAATGAAGTAATTTCTTAAGACCATTTAAAAAAAGATCATCATGTTTTAATCTTGCATTGAGTGAGATATTAAACATTAAAAATTTGAGAATGAAGAATTGAAAATCAAACAAGAAATAAAACTACTTTCTAATGGGATAGTTTTCTATAAACAAAAATCAAAACCTCTTCTTAGTCCAATCTAGAATCTCGGGGCGAGATTCCGTTTAAGGGGTGTAACACCCGTATTTGGCTAAAATAAAAGAAAAGACATAATCTAATTAGATAATAAAGAAATAAAAAGGAAAAGAGAAAAGAAAATAAAAAGGAAAGAAAAAATTGAATAAATCTCAATCTGGGCCAACTTGCAGCCCAACTCCCTCTTCCTATCCACCTCGGCCCAGGCCCAGCTGCACCTTTTCCTCCCCTCTCTCTTACACGTGGGGGCCCAACTGTCATCCCTTACCTCCTTCTCTTCTGCCCCAATCGCCGCCCCTGCCCCGCTCGCACCGCCCGTGCCTCCAACCGCCGCCTTGAGGCAACCGCTGCGCCCCTTGCCCATGCAACCGCCCTCTCCTATTTAATCCCCAGCATCACTCCATTTTTCCCCAACCGTAACACTAGCAAATCGCCCACGCCATTGCCATCGATCTAGAGCTCGGCGTCATGCGTAGGGGAGCCATTCCGGCCAACGCCAAGGTCCGGCCAAGCTCCACATCGTCGCGCCGCCCCTGTAGAGCCCCTCCTTGATGAGCTTCGGTGCCTCCATCGCCTCCCTCGCGAGCACCGACGGAAGCCGCCGCACCTCACCGTCGAGTGCCCGTCTTCGACCTCCTTTGCGTGCGTGCGACCTCCTAGTAAGGTTCCCCACCCCCTCCTCGTCATTTTTAGCTATACCCCGTCAAGATTGGGCCACCGAAGCGCCATTCTGGCGAGACTCCGGCGACCCCACGGCAGCGTCACCGCCTGGCCCCCTACCGGCCGCCGTCGGCCACCCGACCCCCTCCCTGGCCGTTGGATCCTATTCCACGGCCAGGATTAAAACAATTGAAGGGGTATGCCCCTGGTCCATGGTGGACCATGGACCGCACCCCTAACCCCGGTCCACGGGACCGTAGACCAATTCCATAGCTTTTCCTTTAGAAAAATAAATCACAAAAGAAATAGAAAATACATAATTATGGCTAGGTCCCTGGACTTTTATAACTAATTGCGCATAAGCCCTTAGTTTCACAAAAATAAACCTGAACTTTATTTTAATTATGCAGCATTATGTAAATAGATAAATAATGATTTAGACCGTTGAACTTTACATTAATTAGTGAATTATCCCCTGATTAATAACAGAAATAATATTCAAGCCATTAAAGTTCTATTTAATTACTGAATATGGTTTAAAATTGCATTTAGTGGTGGAAAATATTTATAAATGGTAAAATAAATAAATAAAATAATAGAAAAATTAGTTATAAATATTTTTTATGCTGAAATAAAATTATAGATGCGTATAAAATATATTTTGACAATAGAAAATTTTATAAAAATGCTTTAGCTATAAATAAATATTAAAAATAGAGAATAAATATGGAAATAATAGGAAAATGATTTATAAAATGTTTTATGCTGAAATAAAATTTATAAAATGCATATAAAATATATTTTGGCTATAGAAAACTCATTAAAAATGTTTTTAGAATGTAAATAAATACTAAAAATGGAAAAAAATGGTAAATGTATTTCTTTAGCTATGAAAAATAATAAATCACTCATAACTCCGATTTAAATCATAATCATAACATATTTCAATCATAATATTTGTATTACTTGTATGTTGTATTGTTCTTGATTGTTTTTATTTCTCTTTTGACGGTAGTTTATAAGCATTCGTATTTCGACGAAGAAACGACATGAAGATATGAAGACAAGAGTTCAATCGAGAGACTGAGCAACTATTCAATGAAAGGCAAGTGCCCTTGACCATCTTGTACCAATTTTAGGATGTTAGTTAGTTGCATGCTACATAAAATGATGTCCTATTTCATGTTACATGATCTGTTCCACATAATTCCTTGTCACTTGAATTGGATTGGGAAGTAGATAGGTTTTAACTATGCTTAGCCATGCTTAGACTTTGTGATTGAGATATTCTATACACTTGCATTATATTATACTTTATGACTACTTTAATCATGATGGACACATAATAGTAGTTGATATGAATCTGGTGATTGGATGGTTTGGTATGGTGCAGTTTGCACGAGACTTGATATTGGGTTTGACACCGTCGGATTCTTAAGGACTGGTTTATGGAGGAAGCCACTAAGCTTTATAGTACCACTACAAGACTGAGATGAGGCAGCTTGATCAATTAATTAGGTTTCTCCCGACGAAATGCTAGTAGTTGGATGGTGCGGGGAATGATGCAGGGGTACTGCTCTGGGAACCGCAAGGATCAAGAGGGGGCTCTGAGGCGGAGGGTTACTCCAGAAATGCCTCAGTGGTGGAAATCTTAGAGGACTAGCACTAGTCAGGAGTACTTTGTAAAGACCATGTAGTGATCTCCTGGCCACACACATACGATAGTGTGTAATGTGGTTAGCCGCCATTGGCATCAGGGAGGTTTACTCAGTCCACCTGGCAATAGGAGATGAAATCACTGCTTGTGAGTAAAGGATACACTCTCTGCAGAGATTTAGAAAACTGTCATGACAGCCGTGCTCACAGACAAGAGCGGGTTTGGTGTCGAATTCATAATTAGACGATGGTTAGAATGATGTTGAGATGATGGATTGAGAATAATATTGGTATTGATTTATTATTATTATTATTATTATTCTATTATGGTTGGGAATATACACTTAGATGTAGGTGCTAATAAAAGCTAAAGATAGGTTTAATGTATAGTGCTTAAACCACTATCAGCTTTTCCTCTTTGATTGACCTTCATTTCATTTATTTCCCACACTTGCTGAATACTCTATGTACTCATGCGCTTGCTTTTGTGGTTTTTCATAAATGCTGCTCAGTGAAAAGAAGATTCAATGAAGTCAAGTTCTATTGAAGACAGTGTGTCTGAAGGTCACGTTGCTGCTTGTCAATTTTGCCTGTAGTTGTCCTAGAGATTTGTCTCTGCCGCTGCTATTCAAAACTCTTTTCAATGTATTAAGGTTGTTTCTATTCGATATAGAATTGTGTATCACTATTTGTCGTACATGTATGGTGAAACTGATCCTAACATACATATATTTGCAGCTGGTTTTATTCTTATAAAAACGGGTGTGACAAATCTGTAATTAGATTTAGACCACCACCCATTTGTTGTAAAGACCTCCGTAGCAAACCACTTTACAATATGGCAGACCCTCTGGATGTTGTCCCTCACTTCAAACAAAAGGGCATGCAAGTGGATAACTCAAACATAACAGTTCCAGAAAAGTTATAAAGGAAAAATGAATAAACATCATGCATCACTTCAATTACCAAATTGAATTCTTATATTAGGAATTGATTGTTGTTGCAGCATCACTTCAATTACCAAATTGAATCCTCATATTAGGAATTTGCTGCAGTCTCAGAGCCTTCTTGCAGGCACCAGCGCTCCAGGGCATCACATCCACTTACAGTCAATTGGGCTATGTTCCTTGGCAATATGTCCACTGCGCTTATCCTCATATTCGGGGCGCCATTGATTTCCAGGGAGTGAAGGCGTTCTAGGTTACATAAACCTTTTGGAAGAATAGCAAGGCTAGCACATTGACGAATCTTGAAATTCCTGAGAAATGGCAGTGTTTCCACGGAAAATTGAGTGAGCCTGGGGCAAGAAATTATCTCGAGAGAAGCCAGAGATGAGAGCTTATCCACCCAAGAAGGAAGTTTCCTTCCTGGGTAGTTCTCGATGCGTAGATGCTTGAGGTTGGTATGTGGACAGAGTGCATCAATGACTCTCTCACTATCCTCTACGTGTTGCTGCTGCTCATCCTTACAGACTTCACTCCACTTCAGCATCAGTCTGTGCAAATATTCCTTTTCCTTCCCTTTCATATTGGCCTGTGTGGCACCATCAGTAGTGGCGGCCTCCAAATTAAGAATAGAAATCTCTCCACGGATCTTCAAGTTCTTCAACTCACTAATATTGCATTTGCCTCCATCTCTAGAGACTACAACAAACCTTGAAAGAGTCTGAAGTGATTGCATCTTGTCAATAGCGCTCGGCATTGATCTAAAAGGAGTGACTCTATCCCAATCAAGATGTAAACAGAGGTGTCGCAAGTTAACTAAGCGGTTCAAACCTTCAGGCAAACTCATGAGCCAGTAGCAGTCATTAAGGTCAAGTGTTTGCAAATTGAATAAGTTGCAGACTGTTTCTGGAAGTGCCTTTATCAAAGTATTCCGAAGGCTGAGGTACCTGAGGTGTGCAGAACACCCAATAGAATCTGGTAAGGCATCTAGTTCAGTGTAACTCAGATCTAGTGCACGCAGACAATTTAACTTTGAGAAAAGTGCTGATGGAACCTGCCTTGAGGGCAGTTTCATTGTGCGGCATAATTTCAAGAGCCTCAAATTTTCGTAGTGATAAATCTTGTCAAGTGAAAGATGTTCATCATTAGGGCATATGACAGTTGCATAACGAACCCACTCCGGATGCTCAGCAACCTGTGAACTCTCAGGAGCCAGAGTCAGAGATTCATATCTAGAAACACGTCGTGCAACATTAAGCATCAAATTTGGCACTCTGAACTTCTGATGTGAGAAGGTGTGGGAAGTTTCAAAAAATGACCTCCGTAGGAGTTCATCAAAGAATCTGGCTGCTTTCATCTCCACCCTTTTCGTTCCAGTGCTCTTAACAAGACCATCAGCTATCCAAAGTCTGAGCAGTTCATCCTTCTCAAATTCAAAACCAAGAGGATACACAGAACAAAAGGCAAAGCACTGTTTGAGTTCATATGGCAAGTGTTGATAGCTTATCTGCAAACTAGCCAAGATAATGTCTGTATTTCTGTGATCTTGAAGGAACTGCATGTCACTTAGTATGCTTTCCCACTGCTCTATCTGTCCGTCAGTGTCAGACAAAAGCATCCCAAGTGACTTGGCTGCTAATGGGGAACCTTGGCAGTTTGCGGCAATCCTCTGCTCAATCAACTCCAAATCACGCTGATCGTTGCTGCTCCAATGTGAGGAAACATAAGCTTTAAGGATTTCCCAGCATTCTTCTGTTTCCAAACCCTCTAAATGGATGTTTAGAATGTTGGACATCATCTTGGACACTCTTTCATCCTGAGTAGTGATCAGAACCTTGCTTCCTTCCTCTCCATCAGTCAGTGGGGGCTTCAGAAATTCCCAGAACTGAAAGCCCTTGGTCCAAATGTTATCGATCACCAGGAAAAACCGCTTTCTGTGCAAATGCTCACGCAACCGTTGCTGCAATATGTCCAAGCTTAGATGCTCACACTTCCGTCTGGTCACAGCTTCGATGATCATCTTAGTGGCTACCTTCACATCACACACATCAGGTAACCAAACCCAAATTCTGTCTGTGAAGAAGTTCTCTACCTCTGGATCGTTGTAGACCATCCGTGCCAGTGCTGTCTTCCCAATCCCTGCCGTTCCGCAGACGGAAACCACAGGAAGATCCAAGACACAGTCTGAAACTAGAGCACGGATGATAACCTCCTTCTCCTTGATGCGGCCAATGGGTCTCTCGTCGCGATGCGCGGCAGCTTCAAGAAACCTTGGGCGCTGCATCGGCTGAGCCGCCGTCCTCCTTCCGTCCCCGGCCTGCAACCTGAACCTTCTCTTGCTCTTGTCGATCTCGTCGAGGCGTTCGTTGATCTTAGCGATCCAGGCATCCAGCTGCCAGCGCTGGCGAAGGCCGAGATCTACGTTGAGCCAAAGCCGCTTCCGCTTCCGCGACGGCTCGGTTGCGGCCATAGTGCTGAGGCGGTCCTGCAGGGCGTCGACATCGAACGCCGTGGCCCGGAGCTCCTGGAGCCAAAGCTTGACGAAGTCGTCGTCGACGAAGCGCCGTTGCTCGGCGTCGGTGAGCACCGCGCGGATGCGCTTCACCGTGCGCTGCAGCTTTTCCGCCTCTTCCTCCACGTTCCACAGGCGGGCGCCCGTGGAGCAGAGCATGTCGATGACCGCCCCGCCGATCTTCTCCGTGAAGCCGACCGCGGAGGAGAGCTTCTTGAGCAGATCCATGGGTCCCGGTGCGGCGCCGTCAGGAGTTGACCGAATGACTTTGTGCAGGGAATGGAACGAGCGAATTGGACGGAGAAATCTTGCGCGGTGCAGGCAACCAGCACTGGAGATGCTGCAAAAGCCGCCCTTTGTATGGTCTGATGGCCACCGATTCTTGGTTCTGAACTGGGTGCGAAAGTCACTGGCCGCTTCCGTGAAGGTTCTTGGCCATCGCAAGGGGATGAGGAAACGAGAACAATAGCCGGTTCTGGCGGTCTGGTCCGCACGGGCAAATGAGCGGACACCTCGCGTTCGGCAAAGCGTTGACCGAGCGGTCAACGGTGATTAACGTGCACGACTCACCAGAGTGCAAACGTGATGATTGGCATGACATGTCAATCTCTTGGCACTCTGCACGTACGACACGTTCCAGATTCAGAGGCAGCCGCTGGTCATGCAGCGTTTTTCCGAACATCTGTGCGAATCCGAATCCATCGTTAAGCTGGGCTTCCTTTCCGAGTCGAACTCGAGGGAGCACCGGCAATGCCTACAAATCTACGCGCACAACGGGGGCGCTCTACCATCTCCCACAGCATCGATCTCACCCGCTTCTCGTGGTTGTTCCTCCAACTCGATCCGTTCAAGAATGCAAGGCAGGATGGATCACCGTCTTCCGGGCGGCGTTCCGGCTGTTCGTCTTTCCAGCCGTGTTCAGCTCGCTACTTTCTTCACCGCGACGCGTCGTGGCTGCCGTCATGGCCGGATAGGACCGCCCCCGGCGCTGACGGTGGACGTGAGGGTCATCATTCGGCGACACTTCCCAATCAGTGGCCCAGGCAACACCAGCGTAATCGTCGAGAAGGTCGCGGAGGACATCGCCCTGCGCCGGCGCCCGTCGCGACAGTTGCGACAACCGGAGCTCGTGGACCGGGCTCTTCTTACGGACGTGCTGCCCCTCGTCAGTCACAAGTTCGACCGCGGCGCCGTAGTCGCGGCCGGGAATGAGATATGCGCGCACGTGTCGGCGGCCTGCGCGGACCCGCGCATCGCGCAGGGCGGCGCGCACGTGGTTGCCTTGATAGACACCTTCGCTTGCCCCGTCGTGTTCCTCCGGCCCCCGCATAGCAACATGACAGTGCAGCGTGTCGTGTGTGCGCCACCGGAGAGCTTCGTCGTGAAGGACGCCGACCCATGCATGGATTTCAAGAGCTCGGCACCGGCAAAGAAGTTGGAGCCTGTCTGCATGATCGGAGACCAGCGGGCGAAGACGATGCAGTGTGTCGTGTGTGCGCCGCGTAAGAGCTTCGCCACGGTCAAGGCTGACGACCCGTGCATGGACTTGGAGAGCATTGTACCGGAAGGGAAGCTGAAGAACGTCGGCGTTATTGGGGACAAGCGGCCTAAGCCCGCGGCGGCGATGTTCCAAGGCTGGGTGCCGTGGTAGCCTGCTGGTAGGATGAAGTTGAAGAAAGTGCGATCACTGCTTCTCCAGTGGCTTTGGACGATCCAGTTTATCGCTTGGTTCAGAGGTGTATCGTTTATTGTCTTGGTGCTTAGAACAGCCTGGAGCCCTGGAACATGCCCGGATGCCGTCGGGCCATGGATATACACACTTTGTTCAAGCCGCTAGGGGCCTAGGGCTCGTCTGCCTGCGTGCAGCAAATTTTGTATTTACTCAAGAAACAAGGACATGTTATTGTTTGTATTTTGTGTGTTCCAGTTTGTAATTGATGGATCAATTAATCGATTGGATTTCGTGAACTTTTGATAGTCTGTTGGATTTTATTTGCTCAGTATTGTCGAAGGTTCATAGGTTCTTCTGTCTTCTGGTGTTCGTTCAGAAACTTGCTCATGAATCAGATGCGAACCTTGATTCGACGAACGTGCTGGTGCACCCGCCCAAGTAATAGCCAGACTATATACTACATAGGTGTTACTCCCTCCGAGCGATCGACACTCTGATTTTTTTTTGACAAAATAGAGACACAGCCAATTGACCTAAATACCCTACAAAAATTGGTATATTTAATATCCCGGTCTTTTACTCAGCCAACCGGAGGCGGTGCTGGTATGATGACAGAAGCAAAGCATTGAAGGTATTAACTAGGAGTGAAGCATAGGGTCAGAACGACAGTCTTTGTTGGACATTTTTAAAGACCCAAAACGTCTAACCTTATTGAACAAACGGAGTACCTCCAAGGCTCCAACAACAGTTGTTACCTATTTTCTTGCCATATTATGTAAAATTAGCAATTATAGACCAAAAATTTTTCTGAACAGTGAATGGAAGTGATCTACATCTAATCCGCAATGTTAACTGTTTGTATCCACTGATTAGTTAATCAACGCAAAGAGTAATTAAATAATCATTAGGCAGAGGCACTAACCCCACATGCTCGCCCATGCACATACGGAAGTCACCGAGGCACTCATAATACGTTGGAGGCGACACTCCTATTGCTTGACAAACGTGCGACATCTATGGCCGTTGCTGTCATGGTGGATGTCCAGAGTTCACGTTCTACGTTGCCTTAGATAGGTTTTCAACTTAGTTCCTAATGTCTATTTTGGCCACTACTGTATGATCTTCTGCGCTGCCAATCCATCCAATCCGTTGGAATCAAGAAAAAAATGGATTATGGGATAGGTCATAGAGGTAGTGGGTTTTTTCGAGTTATCCACAATAGATATGATAATAATGTCACGCCATCCTTTTGGACCACAAAGTTTAATATGGCCTTAGGCACCATTTACTCATAATGTACAACTCATTTGTTCAATTTCTAATACATGTGACCTACTTGTGTCTACCGCGTAAGCTGTTGTACTTACTACGCAATTCACTCAAAACTAAACTAAGATATAGATTGACTGTTATCTTCTTTTTGATAAAAAGGGAAAACAATGCCAATTCAAAATGTAGAGACTACAAAAGATCAGGGGAAAAATTCCCCAAAATTTCGAGAATTTCATATTTATCGGTGGGTCCGATAAAAAAATATTTAGTCTTTATTGTTCAAATTTATTTGACTTTGTTCAAATTTATTTGAATTTGAATCCAAAATGTTTGAATTTTTGTTACTGGTAACCTCCGAAATTTTTGATGTACCTATAAATTTTGGGTGGGTCTAAATTTCAGATGACTGAAATTTGAGAAAAAAATCAGGCAATATGTAATTAACCACTAATTAACATCATTTCTACTAATCATTGTAATTAATCAATTAATTATATTTTATCTGACTTATTCTATGATCTGTAAATTACAAAATTATTTTATTAGATTATTTTACAAGTAACACAATCCTTACAATTAACATAGTTAACAAGTAACATAATGAGCACTTAAGTGAAACAACCATCGCCTTAGACTTGAGGCGTCTGAAAAGTAGAAGAATTCCCGATAATTCTCCCAACAGAACTGTAGAGGCTAGCCAGACCGTTCTCGTGTTCACAGTCACAGGTTCATGGCAACAGCGGCGTCTCCGAACATCCATCGGAATCCGAATTTCAAGGTTTGTTTCCTAGTCGAACTCGAAGGAGCAACGCGTGCACAGGCCATGCCTATAAATCTCTGGGCACCACGGGCCGGGGCGCTATACCATCTCCCACAGCATCGATTTTCATCCGCTTCGTTGTTCTTGTTCCTCCAACTCGGTCCGTTCAAGAATGCAAGGCAGGATGGATCACCCTCTTCCCGCCGGCTTTCCGGCTGTTCGTCTCTCCAGCCGTGTTCAGCTCGCTACCTTCTTCAGCCCGACGTCGCCATCGTCTTCGTCGCGCCGTGGCGGCCGTCATGGCCGGGAAGGACCGCCCCCGGCGCTGACGGTGGACGTGAGGGTCATCATCCGACGACACTTCCCAATCAGTGGACCAGGCAACACCTGGGTAATCGTCGAGAAGGTCGCCGAGGACATAGCCCTGCGCCGGCGCCCGTCGCGACAGTTGCGACAACCGGAGCGCGTGGACCGGGCTCTCCTTTTGGACGTGCTTCCCCTCGTCCGCCACAAGTTCGACCGCGGCGCCGTGGTCGCGGCCGGGAGTGAGATATGCGCGCACGTGGCGGCGGCCTGTGCCGATCCGCGCATCGCGCAGGGCGGCGCGCACGTGCTTGTCTTGATAGACACCTTCGCTTGCCCCGTCGTGTTCCGCTTCCCTCCACCTAGCAACAAGACAGTGCAGCGTGTTGCGTGTGCGCCGCCGGAGGAGAGCTTCGTCGTGAAGGAGGCCGACCCATGCATGGATTTCGATAGCTCGGTACCGGCAAAGAAGTTGAAGCCCGTCGGCATCATCGGGGACCAGCGGGCGAAGCCGGTGGCAGAGGAGAGGTTCCGTGGCTGGGTACCTTGGTAGGATGGGCAGTGTAGAGCATCATTTGTGAATTTTAGGTTGCAGAACAACAGGACAAAGGTTAGAGTAGTGCCTACGTGATGTCTATGTATCCTGTGGTTAGGGCAAGAAAAGATGACGTTTACTATTGGCCGAGGAGGTATTTCCTCCATGTATGAATGTGAAACGCTTGTGAACTCAGCATTGAGATAAAATCCCGACACGATGTGGCTTTCGTATCCGGTCTGTAATGAGACTTTACGATCGCCTTTTCTTGTTTGTGCTACGTCTGCCAACGGAGTACTTGACACTACTATGGAGTAGCTCCGTTGGCAGCTAGCGGCGACAAACCCTGCTTTCATCTTCCCTGGGTTGTTATCGACGACTGCCTACACTTGCAGAGGTCCTAATGCGGAGTCTGCGCCAAGATGAAATCGGACGTGCTTGTAAGTTGCTCGGCTCGGCTTAGCGGCATTACAGTCGGGAGGTGCACGCCGGCGGCCACCGGGCTCTCTCTTTCTCGGTACATTCTGGGCCTAAATGGTGTCTATCCCACACCTGAAAGCGCCTGCGGCCTGCTGCTCACCGTGTCCAAAAATCGCAAAAAAAAGCGGTCGGCGAGTACGGGAGTGTGTGCGGTGCTTGCACGGTTTCGGTAACCTAAGCCTATCTCCACAAAAATGGAACCCATTTGTGCTTTTGGGACTTGCTACAGTAAATTTCACATAGCCCATATTTTCTATGCTCCAAGAGCAAATCCAAACTCAAACCTACACCCAACTGTTGTGGTACCCGCCTTCCTCCGGACTTGGAGTGAATGGTGATTGTCGGAGTGTTTTTCCGGCAATTCTCCCGATACTATCATTGGTAGCTCACGAAGTTTATAGTACGGTATTGGGTGCACAGAGATTTCAAAGAATATGGCGAATGGACACAAGGATTTACGTGGTTCGGGCCGCCTGAGCGTAATACACTACTCCACGGGGTGTGTAGCTATTGTATTGAGCGTCTATGAGCTTCTCGGGAGTTTTCAGTCGGGGACCTCGTGTGCCTGAGAGCGTGAGAGAGTGTGAGCCTCAGAGAGTGTGTGTGAGAGTCCCTCTGTGTATCGTTGACCAGTCCTTTTGTAGTACAAGGACTAGTCGTTACACCGTTAGCCTAACACGACATGTGGCCCTGGCGGTTACTGATGTTTAATACATAATTAATGAGATTAATTACCCTTAATAGCCTGGTAACGGGACTTGAAAATGTTGTTACCAGTATTAAGGGCCTGCTGATCGTGTGTCATTAGTATGGTATTAATGACACTTAATCAAGTCTTGAAGTCTTTGATTGCCCCTTGGAGGTCCGAGCTGTTGGGGGTTCACCAGCTTGATTGCCAAGGTTGAAGGTCTGACGGTTTGGACATGTGGCAGCTTCAGAGCTATTCGTCTGGGACGGGTAGGTCCGGTGTAGATGTACACGTGTCGGTACTGGAGCTTCCCTCTGTCGGTGGTTAGGTCCGGGGGTGCCGCGCAAGTGTTTAGCCCGGAGCTATCCCATGTGTGGGGTATAGCTCCGGCTGTAGTATACACATGGCAGTACCGGAGCTAACCATAGATGGGAGGCACGTCCAGTCCCGTATGACATGTGGGGCCTTCGCAGGTCTTCAACTCAGACAGGTGAAGTCCCTTTGGTCTTTTTGTAGTCCCAAGGGGTATACGGTACGCAGGGTACCAACAGTGGCCCCCTGGGCCCACCTCTGGGAGAGACCTTTTGGATGAAGTCGTTTTGCCGGAGGTGGGTCCATCCTTTGATTTTTGCGCCGTGTCTTCAAGGATCTCCAGATGTGCTGTTGGCAGTAGTTCGTAGTTAAACCACCGCCGCGTGGCATATCCTAGATGCGGCAGGTGAGATCTTAGCGTGCGGATCTCACGCAATTGAAGGTCGCCGGTTCCCGATACAAAAATTGTATCCGTTCTGCGCGCCTTGTCAGGCCGCCGCCTTCGGGTTTCCCGCCTTTCATGATGACAGCCGTTCGCCAGGGGTAAGGACCTCGACTTGATCGTCGGGGTGGCCCCGGGCCCCCTTGTCATTGGCAGGGTAAAGTTTTTGACTTGTAACGTCGGCTCCTCTGCGGTTTCCATCCAAGCGTTGCAGGGGCTTACTTAAGAAGGAAAGCAGGCACCGTTTGGGGGTTCTTTATGGCTTCATTCGATCTTGCGCTCAAACCTTCCAAACTTTTGCTTGCTTTTCGTCTCTAGCCCTGCTTGTGCTGCGATGGAGTTGGGTCTCCGCGAGAGCTGACTTAAGACCGACGACAACTTGAAGAAGGTCCGGGCCCTCATGGGGTGCTCTAGTGACTTCTTCAATCACCAGGTCCGCGCCGGCAAGCTTCCGTTCGAGAAGGAGCACGCCAGCGAAATGGTATACTTCTCCGTGTACGCCATGGTGGGACTGATCCCACCCTTTTCTTCTTTTCTCTTGATGCTGCTAGACTTCTATGGTCTGCAGCTGTACCACCTCGGTCCCCACTTCATTCTTTTGGTGTCGATCTTTGTCCACTTTTGCGAGATGTGGGTGGGTATTCCTCCCTGCATCGAGCTCTTCCGCACCTTCTTCACCATCCACACCACGGCAAGAGTGACGAGTACCTTGGCTTCTATTACTTTGTGAAGCGCAAGAAGTGCCCGCACAAGTACTTGCGGTCGTTCCCTTCTGATAAGTGGGACGACTGGAAGAAGGATTGGATCGTCATCAGGGCAAAGGAGCATGAGAGGCTGGAGTTACCCGTAGGCCTCCCGAACGTCGACACTAAAGCTTGGAGTGAAGTTCCTGTGCTGTCGGACGCTTTCAACCCTGCTCTGACCAGGATCCGCCAATGCGTGGAAGGAGGGATGACCCCTCAGGCGGTATTTTGCAACTTCCTGGCCAACAGGTGGGCTCCGCTGAAGAAGAGAGAGAAGCTTTCTTGGGCCCTCAACAGTGTGATGGACGATGACCGGATCGAAACCGGTTTGAAGTCCAACTTGGAAGGCGCAACCTTGGAGCTTCACCTCAAGAAGTTCCAGCATGGCATAGACGTCGAGGGTGACTACTTGTCTCCGCCAGTGGCTTTCCTCCCTCTAAACATGGAGGCAGAGTTCAGCAGGGAGCTCTGGTGGAAGATGCCGGTGCTTGATGACCTTGGTGTCATTGAGAGGCGTCCGACCACCGGATTGGTGATCTCCGGAGCTTCCGAGGGTAGTCCCCCTTCCGTCCAGGAATGGAGAGTTGAAGTCGCGGGCAAGGGCAAAGAGTTGGCTGAGCCCTCAAGCCGAAAAAGGAAGCTGAAGCACTCTGATGGGAGGTCCGTCAGGCCTGCTCCTTCCCCAGCGGCTCCTTCGCCCCGGAGGGGGAGGTCTTCAACGGCGGCATCCACTCCAGCATCGGCATCTCCCCGGGGTGCTAGTTTCGGCCGTGTGGCTACAGTACCAGGACCGGCTGAAGGCTCTGGATCCGGAAGTTCCTCCCAATCGAGGGGGACCTCGACCAAAGCAGCGCCGACAGTCGTGGAAAGCTCCGAGGAACCTTGTGGAACATATATGCCAGTGGCGCCAGGGTCCAGTCCTGAGCGTCCGAAGAAGAGGTTCCGTGCTAACTGGTGCAGAAACCTTCCGTGGTAATTTTTGTTTTTTTACCTCAGTTAGTTGTTTTGTGTTGTAATTGCGTTTTAAGTGCCCTTGTCCTCCAACCACAGGGTACCCAAGAGAGGGGCTGAAGCTCCTGTTCCTGCCACAACATCTGGAGCTGTTCAGGCAGAGGCTCCGGCTCCAATCCCAGCGCCGCCCCAAGGGGTGGCTGAAGCTGCGACAGCTCTGGCACCGGTTGTCATGGTCTTGGACCTCGACTCATCCCCAGAAGCTCCCGTGGTAGCGCCAGACCACGAGAATGAAGATGTACCAGCGGCACCTGCCCCGGAGGTTGAAGCTTCGGGCTTGGACGCTGAAATGGTGGAGGCTTCGGCCTCAGAACCGGAGATATCTGTGACTCCAGCCCTAGAGCCAGATGTTGTTGAAGCCCCGGCGGTAGAGCCGGTGTTTGAAAATGCCCCGGCTGTAGAGTCGGTGGTTGATGAACGGCACCTGAGCCGGTTATTGAAGAAGTTCCGGCAGTAGAGCTAGTTGCTGCAGAAGTTCTGGCGGTATAGCCGGTAGTCAAAGAGGTTCCGGCGCCTAAACCAATTGTTGCAGAGGTGCCGGCGCCCAAGCCTATGATGGTCGAAGCGTCAGTGTCTGGGCCGATGGTGGAGGAGGCGCCAACGTCGGAGCTGAACCTTCAACACCTGCCCCGGAGGTGGTGGTCCCGGAGGTGCCCGCGCCTGAGTCAGGGTGCTGAGATGAAGTTGCTGGCCGTTCGCTTGAGGGACCAGCTGTTGACGACCTGGCGGCGGGGCCTTCGGAGCCAACTCCGAAGGTTGAAGCTTCTGTAGCAGGAACTTCCTCGACGACGGTCGAGGCTATTCTGGAGGGCGGCCCTAGTGCCGCAGAAGCTCAGGGAACTTCTCTTGTGGAGTGGGACCCAATTTTTGTCACGGAGAACCCGCTGGAACCAGCGGAGATGACCCCGGCAGGTCCAGACCCGATCCCTCTGTTGTTGTCTATTGACAACGTCTGCTCCAGTCTTTGCCAGGTTCAACTGGATTTTTACCATGAAAGCAAGGCTCTCGAGGAGGAGCGTCAAACTCTTAGGAGGTGGCGCAACCGGCTCCAATTCGAGACCAAGCTGGCGCAGTCGAGGCTGGCTGACGACAAAGAGTGGGTGAGGAAGGAGAAGATCCGCCTGGAGTACTGGGGTAAGTTGCTGGATGAGAGGGAAAGCATGACGCGATCCCTTGACAACCAGTCCTGGGCCATCTATGAATAGGCCAAGGCTGCTAATAGCGCAACGGATGATCGCTAAGAGAGGCTCGACGCCATCCACACCAGTCTCGTTAAGTGCCGGGAGGCTCTTGAGGAGCGGGAGAGAAAGCTCGAGGATGAAGAGCAAAAACTACTGGAGCTGCGGGACGACGTCGTGAAGAGGGAAGAAGAGCTTACTCAGAGGCTAACTCTGGGTGACAATAGTCTCTAGGAGCGCACCAAGAAATTGGATGAGCGCTGCGAGAGAGAGGAGAAGAAGGCCTGGCAGCAAGGACAGGAACTCCACAGGAGGGAAACTGACGTTGCTACCAGGGAGAAGAAGGTGCGGGGCCAAGAGAAGGACCTGGTTAACTGCCGGAACGAGATCCACCTCCGGGAGGAAGAGCTCAGTAAACTCGAAAGGCAGGTTGCTAAAAAGATTCAACAGAACGCCAAAGAGGTGGAGCATCTTGCTCGGGAGAACTCAGAGCTTGCGGCGGCCAGAAGATCCTTGGAGGAGATGCGAAGTGGCAGGGTTGTGGAGTCCCAACAAGTTTGGGACTTCCTGAGCAAAGCCAACGACGCGTTGACGCCAATGGGTTTTAGTACCGTGCGTCCGGATGATCTGGAACCAGAGCTGGACTAGGCGTTGCAGGCTCTGAGTTCAGCAGGCAACAAGCTCACCAAGATGGGCGATGTCATTGCGGACCAGCTTGCAACCGTGGGACAATCCCTGGCCAAGAGCGTTGCAGAATTTATTCTGTCGTGCTACATAAGTCGGGACCCCCAATTCCCCCTGGACCCGATGCTCCAAGGCCCCATCGACGGAGAGGGAGAAGCTGCCCAGGCCAGCATTTCTGAGGTTGCCCAGAAGGTCACCTCGTTCTTCCATAGGGTCTAGGACCATCTCTTTGTAGCTCTCGCTTGTACTCTCTCTTCTTCTTCTCTAATTTTGTAATCTCTTGTCTCCAGATGAATGAAATCCAAGTTTTTTATGAATTTCATTTTTTGTCTTCAACACTTTTGTCCCACTTGCCCCCCTGGTAGATGTACACAATTTGATTGTGAACATGTACCAAGAGGATGTAACAGTTGTTGAAGACTCGCGTGCTTTAGACTTGTAGAGCATAGGTCCGAAGTCTTCGGTAGTGAAGGCTCCCTGAGGTTGTGGGAGCTTAAGGGCTCCGGCTTTGACCATCATCGGAGCTTGGTAGCTCCAGCAGTGGTCTCCATCAACGCGTAGAGCATCGACAGTTAGTCCTCTGGAGTCTTCCCACCATCTTTTGTTCACTTTGACGTCTAGCCCCCTGGCTTTACCGGAGCTAAATAGCTCCGGCGATACATGCTATCAATGTTTAAAACATCGATTACAAGACATCTAGGAGATGTCAGAGCTTTAATAGCTCTGGCTTAATTCACCATCATCATGAGATCTTTATTTTTCCTGCACACTGAAGTCAAGAAAAATAGTAAAATTCGTTTCTTATCTATAACTTTGTTGCGACTTACTATTCTCGTAAGAAATTTTTGGGTCGAGCGCAATTGTTCATACAATCAAGTGCACTGCGTTGTTTTCTCCAGGTCCAATTGTTTTCAAGACCCGCCTTACTTTGGCCTGCCGGAGTGTAGGTAGAGTGGCGTACTTAGGGTGCAGGACCAGGCTAAGTCGATAGCACACTCCAGACCTAGATTGGCTGGCAGCATTCAGGCAAGTGAGCCATTCAAAAACGTGAAAACCCGATGGAATTAACAATGCGACTCGAGTTGTACATGAATTAGTCGATCTAAAAAATTCTTGAGAATTGCACAACTTTGTTATAGACAAGAAAGAGAAAAATAAAAAATATTGAGCTTGTACAAAGTAAATGCACGTGGAGTATGTTTTCACACAAAGATGTCTTTCATTATAGGTCTAGGGTACAGGGGAAACAAGTACACCCTTAGGGTACGGAACCAGGCTAAGTGTGTTTTGTTTCTTGTTTAACCCAAGGTAGCTAGCTACACTTTTAGTTCTGATACTATGACAAGTGTTGCCTGAACTCTGCAGACCTTCCAGGGAAGGTCCGACTGTTCTTCCAGAGGAGGTACCTAACTCTGTACAATGACTCTATAACATACACCACATGTAACTACAGACTCACCTCCGTGATATTAAGCGTAAAACATACGGAGGTGCTCAATGTTCCAAGGATTAGGGAGAGGTGTCCCATCCCCGGTTGCCAAGCGAACTCATCCGAGACGGGATACTTTAATCACTCGGAAGGGTCCTTCCCAGCTGGGGGAGAGTTTGTTTAACCCTTCTCTGAACTGTATTCTCCGTAGCACCAGATCGCCTTCCTCGAGCTGTCGGCTGCGAACATGCCTTTGGTAATAGCGCCGGAGAGCTTGGCGGTATCGGGCACTCCAAACAGCTGCTCGACACCTTCCCTCTTCAAGGAGGTCAAGGTCTTCACGTCGGAGCTGGTCCTGCGCGGCATCAATGAAGGTCCGGACCCAGAGCGACCCCAAGATGATTTCTGGAGGAAGGACGGCCTCAGCTCCATACACCAGGAAGAAGGGTGTCTCTCTAGTTGACCGGTTTGGAGTTGTCCTGTTGGCCCATAGAGTGGGAGGAAGCTCTTCAATCCAGTTGGCTCCATGTTTTTTCAGACGCTCATATGTGCGCGTCTTGAGTCCTTTTAGGATTTCTGCATTTGCTCTCTTGGCTTGACCATTGCTTGCCGGGTGAGCTACGAAAGCGTAACTGACTTGAATGTCGAGATCTTTGTGTTATCCTTGGAATGCAGAGCTTGTGAATTGGGTCCCATTATCGGTTATGATTTTGTTTGGGACTCCAAATCTGCACACGATGGACTGTAAGAAGTTGATGGTTGATTGTTTGTTTATTGTCACAACTTGAGTTGCTTCCGGCCATTTGGTGAATATGTCAATGGCGACGTACATGAACTTGTAACCTCCGACGGCTCTTGGGAAAGGTCCCAAGATATCCATCCCCCACACAACAAAAGGCCATGTAGGAGGTATCATTTGTAGAGGCTGGGCCGGTGTGGGAATTTGTTTTGCATGAAACTGGCATGCTTCACACTTCTTCACTAGCTCAGTTGCATCCTGAAGCGCTGTAGGCCAGTAAAAGTCATGCCGAAAGGCTTTACCGACCAGCGTGCAGGAAGACGCGTGGTTCCCACACTCGCCTCCATGGATTTCTGCGAGGAGCTCGCAGCCTTCTTCCCTTGTAATGCACCGCATTAGGACGCCGTTGGCACCACGCCGGTAGAGATCCCCTTCTACCAACGTGTATCTTTTAGCCAATCTGACTATCTGGTCAGCGGATACATCATCTTCAGGAAGGAAGTTGTCTTTCAAGTAGCTCCGGATCTCCGAGATCCATGCATCAGAGCTAGATTGAGCATTTGAAGGATTGTTACAGGAGCATTCACCCTTCACCTGTTTAATGATGAGCTGCAGATCTTCCTTGACCAACAGCTGCTTGACACCATATGATAGTGCCACCTTTAGTCCATAAATGAGTGTTTCATACTCTGCCATGTTGTTGGTCGCCTTGAAGTCAAGGTGCACCATGTATTTAACCTTCTCCCCGGTCGGAGCGAGGAGAAGGACTCCAGCTCCGGCCCCCAGATTCTGCATGGAGCCGTCGAAGTAGAGAGTCCAGTGAGGCTCGGTGAAGACCGTAGCCTTGAGTTCTGGCTTCTGCTCACTAGGGCCCCCGGGGTTTGATGGAGAGGGGGTCCATTGCGCCACAAAGTCTGCCAATGCTTGACTTTTAATTGCTTGTCTTGGGACCCACTTTGCAATGTTCCCAGTGGAGTTAGGATTATGCAAAATCGCTCGCAGTGGATATGAAGTCACCACTGAAATCTTGTGAGCTTGGAAATAGTGTTGGAGCTTCCTAGAAGCAATAAGAACTGCGTATAGCAGTTTATGTACTTCTAGGTACCAAGTTTTGGCGTCGTGGAATACTTCACTGATGAAGTACACTGGGCGTTGGACTGTCCGGACCCTCCCGGAGGGGCCCGAGGCTTCCTCCTCATCGACCCAGACCCTCCCGAAGGGGTCTGAACCTTCTTTGGGGATCGTCGGGTCCTTGTTGGAGGAACTCGGAGCTTCTTCAAGAGTGACCTGGAGCCTCCCATGTGGGTCTGGTTCTTCTTGCTCAACAAGAGTAACTCCTTGTTGACCCAAGTCTAGGGGCTGGGACCCAGACTCACCTTCAAGAACCTCCTGACTCTCCCAGAGGGGTCTGGATTCCTGAGCTTGTAACAGTTCTGGTCTCTCTGCAACCAGGACCATGCTGACAACTTCTTCAGTTGCCAAAATGTAAGCAGTAAAGGCTCACCGGGGTTATGAGCTACCAAGGTTGGTAGAGTGGTGAGGAGATGCTTCAGCTCCTGGAGCGCCTTTTCTGCTTCTTCAGACCATTGGAATGGTCCGGACTTCCTCAATAGCTTGAAGAAGGGTAGTGCCCGTTCCGCCAGTCTTGAGATGAACCGATTGAGGGTAGCTAGACATCTAGTCAGCTTCTAGACGTTCTTGATGCGGGCTGGTGGCCGCATATCTTCAATGGCTTTAATCTTTGCCGGATTTGCCTCTATGCCTCGGTGGTTTACCAGGAAACCAAAAAGCTTTCCGGAGCTAACCCCGAAGACACACTTGTCCGGGTTTAGCTTCATGCGAGTGACTCGCAACTTGTCGAAGACAGCTTGCAAGGTGTCAAGAAGGGACTCCTTGTCCTTAATCTTGACGACGATGTCATCAACATACACTTCCACTACATCTCTGATGAGCTCTCCAAAGGTTTTATACATAGCACGTACAAATGTTGAAGCTGCATTCTTGAGACCAAATGGCATGGCAGTATAACAATACAATCTATCTACTGTGATGAAAGAAGTATGCTCTTCATCTTCCCTAGACATTCTGATTTGATGGTACCCAAAATATGCGTCTAGGAAACACAGTAATTCACACCCGGAGGTGGAATCCACTATCTGATCTATTCTAGGTAGTGGGAAAGGATCTTTTGGACATGCCTTATTCAGTGTTGTGTAGTCGATACACATATGAAGCTTCCTGCTAGCCTTGGGTACAACGACTGGGTTTGCCAGCCATTTTGGGTGGAAGACCTCTCGGATGAATCCAGCTTCGAGCAACTTCTTCACTTCTTGTCATATGAAGTTCTGTCGCTCTACTGATTGCTTCCGAGGCTTCTGGTGTACAGGCCGAGCGTCGGGATAGATCATCAGATTATGCTCGATCACTTCCCTAGGGATCCCAGGCATTTGTGACGGTTGCCAGACAAACATGTCGATGTTAGCCCAAAGGAAAGTGATGAGCTCGAGTTCCTATTTGTCATTCAGACCTCCCAATATGCGGGTGGTCTGAGCGGTGTCAGAATCGATTTGCACGACTTTTACGGTAATGTCGGTGTATCCGCTTGGTTGCACACAGGGTGCAGAGGTTGAGCCTCGATGACGAATGCTCGGGGGTTTCGGAGCTTGTTCCTGCCTGGACTCTTCCTCCTGCGCTGTAGCAAGCGTGTGAAGTTCTTCCAGTGCAGTCACTCCGGTAGTGCGGTCTCCACGGATCCGTAGAACACCAGCTGGTGTTGGCATCTTCAACACCAAGTAGCCGTAATGAGCAGCAGCCATGAACTTATACAAGGCTGGCCTGCCCAGAATGGCGTTAAAGGGTAAGTTGATCTGAGCACGTCAAAGACCAACTTCTCAGTGCGATAGTTCTCCCGAGTCCTGAAGGTTACGGGGAGAGTAATGGCACCAAGTGGGGTTATGGCCCCCGGACCTACTCTGGAGAAAGGTCAGGATGGTCAAAGGTCTGAAGGTCGGAGCTGATGAGGTTCAGTCCCGAACCTTCGTCCACCATTACATGGTGGAGTTGAATATTGTTGATGGTCGGAGATACCATCAATGGGAGTTGACCAGCTCCGATCACATTCCGAGGGCAGTCTGACGCGTCGAAAGTGATGGCAGTATCCATCCACTTCCAGTGCGGCTCCGCCCTGGTGGTGGGAGCCACCGAAGCCATTTCCCTCTGCATGGTCTTGAGGACACGGCGGGAGGTGATGTCCCATGAACCACCAAAAATGGTGTTCATGGTTTTCCGACGTTCATTGTCAGAGACGTCGGAGTCGTCGTCAACGGAGGTGTAAACAACCTTGAAGACCTTTTTAGGGTCCTGAAAGCCTAACTCCTCTTCAGACGGAGCTTCGTCGACTTTCTGTTTTCCTTCCCTTTGCCAGAAAGGAACTTCTTCCCGACACTTGTTGTAGCGCTCGACAAGGTTCTGGACCTCTCGGCAGTCTTCCAAGTTGTGGCTATTCGACTTATGAATAGGACACCATACATTGGATTTGCCGCCATCTTCTGATGATGGCGAGGTCGTTTCTTGGGGCGTGGCCCCCGACCACCCGGAGCTGCGGCAGCTGCAGCAGTAGGTGTGCTGGCCGACGGCTTTTTCTTGCCGTTGAACTTTTTCTTCTTTTTGCCACTCCCGGAGGTAGTGGCTTCGCCCTTGGAGGATTTTTATTATCCTTCTTAGTTGGTTTGGAGTGCATTTTACGGTCCTCCGCAGCTTTGGCAGACTTGTCTGCCAAGCTGAAGAGCTCCATGACGCTGGTGATCTCCTTGATCGCCACCTTCTCTAGCATCTTCTTGTCTCGTACGCCCTATCTAAATGCCACAATAATAGAGGCGCTGGAGATAGAAGGAATAGTGTTTCGTACCTGGGAGAACCTCTGGATGAAGGAACGCAGGGATTCTCCCCCCTTCTGCGTGACAGCAAAAAGGTCCAGTTCGGTGCCTGGTCGGGTGTATGAACTCCCGAAATTGGCGGTGAACTGTTGGCACAGTTCTGCCCAACTATTGATAGAGTTGGGCAGAAGGCTCATGAACCAGGACCTGGCGGTCCCAGTTAAAGTCACTGGGAAGTAGTTGGCCGTTACGGCCTCGTTACCTCCGGCCGCGAGGATTGTAGTGGAGTAAATCTGGAGAAACTCAGCAGGATTAACAGTCATATCAAATTTCTCCGGCAGGTGAGGCCAGAACTTTTGTGGCCATCTGACCATACGTAGGTGCACGGCCAGGGCAGAACAACCTCTTCCTACTCCCTTGGGAGCAGGACTGTCTCGATCCTCTCGCCTTTCGCGAGCACGCTCGATATGGACACGACCGTCCTGCTGACGGTAACAGCGATCAAGCTCCGCCCGGAGGTCATGAGTTGAAAGCCTGGTTACTGTATGGGTGCGTCGCGCCCCGGCAGGCAGCGATACCACTTGTTGAGATGCAGCACGCCTCCTATTTTGGGAAGCGTGCGGGCCAGGTCTGCCCGACAAAGTCCAATGCTGCGATGGGGCCCGCCCCAAGGGGGAGTACCTTGGTGGCTGATGCGATCGGCTCCTGCTGCAACCAAATGTTCCACATCAGCCCTCTACTGCTCCATTACACACTGGGATGCACCTGGAGGTGGTGGGCGTTGAAGGAGAGCACGTGCTGCATGGAGCGCGTGTTCAAGATTGTTTTTATTCGCAGACGCTGTGACTGACGCAGATGCCCCATCCCGTTGTCCAGCTTGATTTGCTGGTGCAGACGGTGGCGGCGGGGGCATGACTCCTATTGGAACCGCGGCACCTGCTGGTTGTTGCATGTTGGAGGGATTGCCTCCAGCAGGTTGCGCAGCGGAGTTTCCATTGGACGATCCAGCAACTGAGTTCACCATTCTTGAAATCTCGAACAGCCCCCTTCCTGGCGCGCCAACTGTTGGAGTGTTTTTTCAGAAATTCTCCCGATACTACCGTTGGTAGCTTGTGGAGTTTATAGTACGGTATTGGGTGCGTAGAGATTTCAAAGAATATGGTGAATGGACACAAGGATTTACGTTGTTCGGGCCGCCTGAGCGTAATACCCTACTGCACGGGGTGTGTAGATGTTGTATTGAGAGTCTATGAGCTTCTCGGGAGTTTTCAGTCGGGGACCGCGTGTGCCTGAGAGTGTGGGAGAGTGTGAGCCTCAGAGAGTGTGTGTGAGAGTCCCCCTGTGTATCGTTGACCAGTCCTTTTATAGTACAAGGACTGGTCATTACACCGTTAGCTTGGCCTGACATGTGGCCCTGGCGGATACTAATGTTTAATACATAATTAATGAGATTAGTTACCCTTAATAGCGTGGTAACGGGACTTCATAGTGCCGTTACCAGTATTAAGGGCCTGCTGATCGTGTGTCATTAATATGGTATTAATGACACTTAATCAGGTCTTGAAGTCTTTGATTGCCCCTTGGAGGTCCGAGCTGTTGGGGGTTCACCAGCTTGATTGCCAAGGTTGAAGGTCTGGCGTTTTGGACACGTGGCACCTTCGGAGCTATTCGTCTGGGACGGGTAGGTCCGGTGTAGATGTACATGTGTCAGCTGGAGCTTCCCTTTGTTGGAGGTTAGGTCCGGGGGTGCCGCACAATTGTTTAGCCCGTAACTATCCCATGTGTGGGGTATAGCTCCGGCTGCAGTATACATGGCGGTACCAGAGCTAACCATAGATGGGAGGCATGTCCAGTCCTGTATGACATGTGGGGCCTTTGCATGTCTTCAACTCAGATAGGTGAAGTCCCTTTGGTCTTTTTGTAGTCCCAAGGGGTATACGGTATGCAGGGTAACAATAGTGATGATTCACTCGCCGTCCTGCGTCCCTGTTCTCCAGTGCGCGGCGACCTATTCTTCCTATGCTTCGAGGCCATGCACTGGTCTGCACTACTGCTTGGCCTGCCTCTCATAGGTGCCTTGGAGTTCGCGCTCGTCATCGACATCGTGCTGTCATCGAGATTTCGCAGGTGCTGCATGATCCGAAGCACCTCTCCCCCCAACAGTTCATGGCAAACGGTTGCGGCCTCGTAGACGTGGGCGGCATCTTGGTCAACAAGTTTAACGCCTTGGAGTCGGAGGCAGCCACAAGGCCATCTAGGACCAACTACTGGAAATCGCCACAAGGCTAGAGGCCAGTGGCCACCAGTTCCTGTGGGTGGTGAAGAGAACCGTTGTAGACAAGATTGCTGATGTCGAACAAGCACGGGGAGCAGAAATTTGCCACTCGCCATCAGCGGAACTTTGCTTGGGGACGGGTTGCTGATGGTGAAGCACGACATCATCGTCTGCTTGCTCGGCCTCAGGAGGAAGGTGAACCTCAGAAGGTGTCAGATCTTGCTTCCCCGTGCTTCACAAAGGATCTCTTAAGGCATTAACATAATCATAAACCTAATCACCTGTTATGCACCTAATCAACATAATTAACAGTGGATTAGCAATACTTACTTGGATCTCGCTTTCCATAGCCTCTATCATCATCGTTGTCCGCAGATCTGGTGCTTCCAATCCTTCCCATGACATAACACTTCATTTTGATCGAATTGTTTTCTTTCGGGATTAAGGGTAATTAGTCTCTTAACCACGTCATTAGTCCTTTCTCCCTTTTGTAGTGTGTGCCATAGGGGGACTGGGCCTCGTTGGTTACCGTTGCCCTCGATCGAGGCAGTTACGTGCGGGGTGACTCGGTAACATCGGTTACCGGTCTCCTTTTTCCCTTTTTCTTTACTTCTTTCTTTATTTAACACTTTTCCTTTTCCTTTTATCAGGTTGGACCCTAGATGAATCCAACATTCTCCCCCTAGATCGTGTGGTTCAACTTTATTTATCCATTCTCAATAAGTATTATACACAAAGTGAGGTGTTACAATAGTCTATAAACAACTATTGAACTTCAACACTTATGATGTATCAACTCATTTCAAATGGAAAACATTTTTATTTATGGAGTGGCCCCTTTGATAGTCCCTACTTTCCAGAATCACAAGGCTTTCATCCCCATGCCGACAACATAATTTGTATTGGGTGGTAAGCCTTTATCATCGGATCCTAGCATATAAATCGTACTATATGCTCATCATTGATGTTTGATTCTGGATTCTATCTTTCACAACATTCAAACTTTATGTCAACATGCTTGACAGTAGCATTTGACTTGTTGTTACTCGCATAGAAAATTGCGTGTTCATTATCGCAGTATAACACAAGTGGTTAATTGACGCTGTCATCCAACCTGTGCTCGGGAATGAAAACTTTGGCCATACAACCTGCTCATTGGCCTTATATCATGCTATTGAATAAGCGTACATCGTAGATAAAACATTTACACTTAATGATCGATCAAAATTATGATCTACGTTGTACGTAATCGTTATTCATTTGGAGTCTTTTCCACGATATGCCTCCATGGGTGAATGTGAAATTGATAACATTATCGTGGATTTCTTACTATTCACATGCCCAGTAAAACAATATATAAATAACCAATTACTTTATGGTTATCAATATTTGAAACATTAGCATGATATCTTTAGCGTCTTATATAAATAACATAAGACTTTATTTGCGGCCTTCCAATGGTCCAGTTCTGGATTTATTTGAAATTTGCCTCACATTCCCATTACATAATTCATGTCAGAGACATATACATGCTTTTGACAGCTGAAACATAAGGAACTAACTTTATCTGATCAGATTCATTTTGGTTCCACATACATCGTAATGTTCAGAAATCATTTTCTCTGACCATAACAGCATGCGTGAGAGAGCACTTGTGCATACTGAATTTCTTTAGCACTCTCTAAAGTATGATTACTTAAATAGTTCTAATGTGAAAATGGACCATCTCCACAATCTCAAAGTCAAAACACATATGAGTTTTTCATTATGATACTTTAAATGACATGTCACATATAGGACTATAAAATCGAATTACTGCCTTGATTTTTAACATCATTGCATTTATTCACAACATTTTTCATAAGATCGATAGTTCGGATAACTTTATCGAGCTTGAGTCATTATTATCTTGAAGCTTGCTTTAAGACTGATCATCTTCAAATGACATGCCACATGTCTTTCTTTATTATCGTTCTATGACAAAATCTTTTGATTTGGTCATACAAACATTGATGTACCTTTGCAACAATCTGCATTGGCTCTAAAACATGATGAGCCATCGTTTGAGCATCATGAAGAACAAAACAGAGACACGCTTCTTGCAAAGAATTAATCTTCTTGATATACGTGACATCATTATTTCGTTCCTCTTGCGAGTATAACATTTAGAAACATAATTACCTGAATTCGCGGATTGAACCTTTTTTCTTTTAATACATAGTAAGAAATACGTAAGTATCATTTGACTTTAACTCTAGTAAACTTGCACTACTAAGTACATTTCCACTATGAAAGGTGGTTGTGATGCTTAGATATTCGTGTTATTAAAGTTCACATACATGCTCCCCCGTGACACAACGATCGCGTATAGGATAAATACAACCATAGCGGAATAAATTATCCGTAAAAACTAAGAATGTGTCAAAATAATTCACGGATTTAATGTTAAAAGGTCCGCATATGTGGCTCTTATTTTTCCTTAATCATTTTCACGTTTTTTTAATGTCATAAATGCACTTATTGGTATTTGAGAAAGCAAATGGAAAAAGTGTATCTTTAATTAGACGTTCGATTCTCCCCCTAGAAATGTGGCATAGACGACAGTACCACAACTTCGAAGAATTAGTCGCACTTTTCCATTCTTCTCAACGTCATATTTCTTCATTAATATCATTAACATTATATACATTATTCATGTGCTAAATGGACTCATCAAGACATAATATGCAAAAATTTCTCGTTTGAAGATGAGACAAAACATATAATATTTATCTCTTAAGCATGACATCAACATCATTCATACTTAAAATGGGTGCAATAGTTATCGAATGGAAATATGGAATATACTTCAGCATGAGTCAACTCAACTTCGACATCCATGTATTCCCATTTCCCATTTTAATTTTTCTTTCCCCTCACCTCATGTTTTGGGTCGTATGCATGGAATGACATTTTCATTTAATTCAATCCACTAAACATTTCTAGAAAATCAACACAATATGATTTATCTAAAAACATAATCTTCATCATTATTATCTTATTGCAGAAGTTGCATACAATCCACTTGTACACAACGGAAACTTATAGTGCTAAAATCGCACGTGTCATAATTCAGGTCGATTGGTTCTTAAAATTCATTATATGAGGCTTGTAAGAACACGGGACAACACATTTTATCTTTATCTGATAGGAATTAACATTCATATCTTGATTCTTAATTTCTTTTACAATTCACCGTTCATCCTGAATAACTTCAAGAGTCATTTCAAAAAGTACTATCATATTTTTAGAGAATTATAGTTGAAATTTTGATTACTTATATTTGGAAGATGCTCCAACATTATTTCGTTAGTAATAGTCTGCTTAATCCAAAACATAAAGTTTTGAACTAGCAAAACACTTTATTCATAATATGCTCCCCACATTCATACCATCATAACATTTCTCACAAGATTTATCAAAAGCTTATGAGCATTAGTATTTTGAAATGCTTTTAAAAATACTTTTACTGTCATAAAAAGCTTTATGACAATATTTTATGACATTACATTCACAATGTCCAAAGACATTGAGACGTTCATTGTGTGAGGGACAATAAGTCCGGAGCACTTCTAATTTTTCTTAACTTAGCCTCATAATATCACTTAAAAACATCAATACTTGGACATATAAAAGATTCATTAGTTTCCAAGTAAATCTTAATGCAGTTCATTCAACGAGAGAAATCACTGCTCATAAAATTTTCGATATTTTCATATCGAAACATCATTATAGTGGTTGTCATCAGAAAGACATTAATGGATTGCATGAAAATAAATTTACGTTGGTAAATAAATCAACATGTAATTATAGTGCAAATCTATGACATATCACCGTTGGGCAGAAAATGTCATGAATCACAAAACATTAATATACATAACATGACTCAATTAAATCAATCAAATTTAATATTAGAGTCAACAAATGCTCAAAACTTTCAATTTCACGCTAAATCACCGTCGGGTAGAAAATAGCATAAAATTGTAAGATATAAATATGAGCATTAAACATAATATGACTCTGTCGGTACCCTGGGTACCATATACCCCTTGGGATTGCAAAGATATCAAGGGAAAGTCAACCACTTGATTTGAAGACCTTCGGAGGCCCACATGTCAGACATGTCCGGACCCGCTTCTCCAACATGGTTAGCCCCAGGGTCGCCACGTGTACTATCAAACCGGAGCTACCGCCTGCAAGGGTGGAAGCTCTGAACTATGTACCGAAGTGGCATCCCCGGACCTAACCCCAGACCGAGGGAAGCTCCGGTGATGACACGTGTCGGCTAACCCCAGAACTATCTGTTCTCCACAGCGTGCTCCTGTGCTGCCACGTGTCGAACCGTCGGATCTTCCCCTCTAACCTCCAGAAGACCCTGCAACGGCTCCGGATCTTCAAAGGGGAATCGAGGACTTCAAGACCCGATTAAGTGTCATTAATACTATATTAATGACACTTAATCGGACAACCTTAATACCAGTAACGGTTCTGTCAAAGCCCATTACACGGTCATTAAGGGCAATTAAACGTGTTGAAGAGGTATCAACACTAGTAAACGCCAGGGTCACATGTCGGGCCAGGCTAATTTGTAACGGCCTGCCCTTATACTATAAAAGGGCAGGCCAACGACGTTTACACACGGTCGAGATAGACGCGGAGACACGCTCGAGAGACGTTCAGACATACTGACACACTTGCTACATCTAATACAACATCAACACATCCCGTGGAGTAGGGTATTACGTTCAGGCGGCCCGAACCACGTAAACTCTTGTGTCTCCTCTGCCATTTACAATTCACCTTCTTGAATCTCCGCGCGCCCACACCGAACATCAAACTCCTTTAACACTTTAGTAGTGTCGGGAGATCTGCCGGTTCCAAACCACCGACAGTTGGCGCGCTAGGTAGGGGCGCCTGAGATCTTGAGAATGGTGAACTCAGCTGCTGGATCATCCAACGGTCAACCTGCTGCTCAGGATGTTGGGGGCAATCCCTCCAATATACAGCCACCAGCAGGAGTCACACTCCCACCACCACCGCCTCCACCAGCAAATCAAGATGGGCAATGTGATGGTGCGCCGGCGTCAATCACTGCGTCGGTAAATCATGACAATCCGGAACACGCGCTCCATGCAGCGCGTGCTGTTCTCCAACGCCCACCACCTCTGGATGCATCCCGGGATGCACTGAAACAGTGGAGGGACAATGTGGAACATTTGGTTGCAGCAGCAGCCGAACACCTCAGCAACCAGGGTCCTCCTCCTTCAGGACGAGCCCCGTCGCAGCGGTGGACTTTGTCTGGTAGACTTGGTCCGCACGTTTCCAATAGCAGGAGACGTGCTGCATCACAACAAGTGACGTCATTGCCCTCCGAGGCACGACGCACTCACACGGTATCCAGGCTCTCAACTCATGACCTCCGGGCGGAGCTTGATCGCCGATACCGCCAACAAGACGGCCGAGTCCATATTGAGCGTGCTCGTGAAAGACGGGAAGCTCAGAACCTTTCTACTCCTGAAGGAGTAGGAGGAGGCTGTTCAGCTCTGGCCATACATCTGCGTATGGTCAGGTGGCTACAGAAGTTCCGGCCTCACCTGCCGGAAAAATTCGACGGGACTGTCAATCCCGCCGAATTTCTTCAGATCTACTCCACTGCAATCTTGGCAGCTGGAGGAAACGAGGCCGTGATGGCCAATTATTTTCCAGTGGCCTTAACTGGGACCGCCAGGTCCTGGTTTATGAGCCTTCCACCCAACTCTATCAACAGTTGGGAGGAGCTGTGCCGGCAGTTCACCACCAACTTCGGGAGTTCATACACCCGACCAGGCATTGAACTGGAACTTTTTGCAGTCGTGCAAAAAGGGGGAGAATCCCTGCGATCATTCATCCAGAGGTTCTCTCAGGTACGAAACACTATCCCTTCTATCTCTAGCGCCTCTGTCATTGTGGCATTCAGACAGGGTGTACGGGACAAGAAGATGTTGGAGAAACTAGCGATCAAGGAGATCACCAACGTCACGTAACTCTTCAGCTTGGCTGACAAATGTGCCAGAGCTGCGGAGGGCCGTGAGATGCACTCCAAACCAACCCCGGAGGGTCACAAGAAATCCTCCAAAGAAGAAGCCGCTACCTCCAGGAACGGCAAGAATAAGAAAAAGACCAACGGCAAGAAGAAGCCGTCAGCCGGTACATCCAATGTTGCAGCTGCTGCAGCTCCGGGTGGCCAGGGGCCACGCCCCGAAAAGCGACCTCTACCGTCTTCTGAAGACGGTAGCAAGCCCAAGGTGTGGTGTCCGATTCACAAAACGGGCAGCCACAGTTTGGAAGACTGCCGGGAGGTCCAAAACCTTGCCGAGCACTACAACAAGCGCCGGGAAGAATCTCCTTTTTGACAGAGGGAAGGAAAGCAAAAAGTCGATGAAGCTCCGACTGACGAGGAGTTAGGTTTTTAGGATCCCAAAAAGGTCCTGCAGGCCGTTTACACCTCCGTCGATGATGATTCTGACGTCTCTGACAACGAGCGTTGGAAGACCATGAACACCATTCTTGGTGGATCAAGGGACATCACCTCCCGTCGCGTCATCAAGACTATGCGTCGGGATATGGCTGCTGTAGCTCCTACAGTCAGGCTGGAACCTCATCGGAAGTGGATGGACACAACCATCACTTTTGATGCTTCGGACTGCCCTCGGAGCATGGTTGGAGCAGGTCAGTTACCTTTGATGGTATCTCCTACCATTAACAACATCCAGCTCCACCACGTCATGGTAGACGGAGGTTCGGGGCTTAACCTCATAAGCTTCAAAGCTTTTACTAAGCTTCAACTCTGACCTTCGGATCTCCACCCCTCTCGACCTTTCTCCGGAGTAGGTCCGGGGGCCATTACCCCACTCGGAGCTATTACTCTCCCCGTTACCTTCGGAACACGGGAAAAGTACCGCACTGAGAAGTTGGTCTTCGACGTTGCTCAGATCAACTTACCCTTCAATGCCATCTTGGGTAGGCCTGCCCTGTACAAATTCATAGCAGCTGCTCATTATGGTTATCTGGTGTTGAAGATGCCAACGCCAGTAGGCATTCTCCGGATCCGCGGAGATCGTACTGCCGGAGTAACTGCTCTGGAAGAACTCCATGCACTCACTATGGCGCAAGAGGAGGACTCCAGGCAGGAGCAAGCTCCAAAACCCCCGAGCATTCGTCAACGAGGCTCGACTTCTGCACCTCGAGTGCAGCCAAGCGGCGACACCGACATTCCCGTCAAAGTCGTCCAAATTGGTTCCGATGCCGCTCAGACCACCCGTATATCGGGGGGATTGAACGACAAATAGGAACTCACGCTCATCACTTTCCTCCGGGCTAACGTCGACGTGTTTGCCTGGCAACCATATCCCCAGGGAAGTGATTGAGCACAATCTGAAGATCTACCCTGACGCCCGGCCTGTGCATCAGAAGCCTCGGAAGCAATCCGTAGAGCGACAGAACTTCATCCGACAAGAAGTGAAGAAGTTACTCGAAGCTGGATTCATCCGAGAAGTCTTCCATCCAAAATGGCTGGCAAACCCAGTCATTGTGCCCAAGGCCGGCGGGAAGCTTCGGATGTGCATCGACTACACCACACTAAATAAGGCATGTCCAAAAGATCCATTCCCACTACCTAGAATAGATCAGATAGTGGATTCCACCTCCGGGTGTGAATTACTCTGTTTCCTAGACGCATATTCCGGGTATCATCAAATCAGGATGTCTAGGGAAGATGAAGAGCATACCTCATTCATCACAGTAGATGGATTGTACTGTTATACAGCCATGCCCTTTGGTCTCAAGAATGCATCTTCAACTTTTGTACGAGCTATGTACAAAACTTTTGAAGAACTCATTAGAGACATAGTGGAAGTGTACGTCGATGACATCGTGGTCAAGGTCACGGATAAGAAGTCACTCCTTGACACCTTGCAGGCTGTCTTCGACAAGCTGCGGGCCACCCGCACAAAGCTAAACCCAGACAAGTGTGTCTTCGGGGTTAGCTCCGGAAAACTTCTCGGTTTCCTGGTAAGTCACCGGGGTATAGAAGCTAATCCGGCGAAGATTAAGGCCATTGAAGACATGCGGCCACCAACCCGCATCAAAGACGTCCAAAAGTTAACTGGATGTCTAGCAACCCTCAGCCGATTCATTTCAAGACTGGCGGAATGGGCACTCCCCTTCTTCAAGTTATTGAGGAAGTCCGGACCATTCCAATGGTCCAAAGAAGCAGAGAAGGCATTCCAGGAGCTGAAACAGTTCCTCACCACCCTACCAATTCTGGTAGCTCCGAACCCTGGTGAGCCTTTGTTGCTTTACATTTCAGCAACTGATGAAGTCGTCAGTATGGTTCTGGTTGCAGAGAGACCAGAGCTACCTCATACTCAGGAATCCAGACCCCTTCGCGAGGGTCCGGAGGTACCTGAAAGCGAGTTTGGGTCCCAGCTCCCAGACTCGAATCCACAAGAAGTCACTTCAGGAGACCCAGACCCCTCCGGGAGGGTCCAGGTCGCTTCTAAAGAAGCCCCGGGTTCCTACAGCCAGGACCCGGAGGTCCCCGAAGAAAATCTGGATTCCTCCGAGAGGATCCGGTCAGTGAAGAGGAAGCTCCGGACCCCTCCGGGAGGGTCCGAACCATTCAGCGCCCAGTGTACTTCATTAGTGAAGTACTACATGATGCCAAGACTCGATACCTAGAGGTGCATAAGCTGCTCTATGCAGTTCTTATTGCCTCCAGGAAGCTTCGCCATTACTTCCAAGCTCACAAAGTCTCAGTGGTGACCTCTTACCCACTTCGAGCAATCTTGCATAATCCCAATTCAACTGGGAATATTGCGAAGTGGGCAGCGGAATTGGCTGAATTTGATCTTGAATTTATTTCAAGGCAAGCAGTCAAGAGTCAAGCATTGGCAGATTTTGTGGCAGAATGGACTCTCTCTCCATCAAACCCTGGGGGCCCCAGTGAGCAGAAGACGGAGCATCAAGCTCCAGCCTTCACCGAGCCTCACTGGACCCTCTACTTCGACGGCTCCATGCAGAAGCAGGGGTTCAGAGCTGGAATCCTTCTCCTTGCACCGACCGGGGAGAAGGTGAAATACATGGTACATCTTGACTTCAAGGCGACCAACAACATGGCAGAGTACGAAGCGCTCATCTACAGACTAAAGGTGGCACTGTCATATGGTGTCAAGAACCTGCTGGTCAAGGGAGATTCGCAGCTCATCATTAAGCAGGTGAAAGGTGAATGTTCCTGCAATAATCTCTAGCTAGCTGCTTACCTCCTTGAAGTCCAGAGGCTTCAGAAGGACTTCGAAGTCCTAGATCTCCACCATGTTCAGCGTGCCCATAACGCTGAAGCTGACGAACTCTCGACGAAAGCGTCAACCGGAGCTCCGGCTCCTGACGGAATTTTTGTCCGGAGGTTTTCAAAGCCAACAACTCAGCCTGCCGAACTAAGCGAAGGGGGCGAGATCAGCATCCCAAAGCTGACGGTCCCGATGGCCCTGTTACCATGGTAGCCATCAAGGGTCGTAGGTGCTGCCGGGAGATCTGAGCAACCTAGCACGCAAGACTCAAAAGCTCAAGCTAGTTCCGATGCATGGATCTCGGAGATCCGGAGCTACTTGAAAGACAACATCCTTCCTGACGATGATGTATCCGCTGACCGGGTAGTCAGATTGGCTAAAAGATACACGCTGGTAGAAGGGGATCTCTACCGGCGTGGTGCCAATGGCATCCTAATGCGGTGCATCACAAGGGGAGAAGGCTGTGAACTCCTCGCAGAAATCCATGGAGGCAAGTGTGGGAACCACACGTCTTCCCGCACGCTGGTTGGTAAAGCCTTTCGGCATGGTTTCTACTGGCCTACAGCACTCCAGGATGCAACTGAGCTGGTGAAGAAATGTGAAGCATGTGAATTCCATGCAAAGCAAATTCACACACCAGCTCAGCCCCTACAAATGATACCTCCTACATGGCCCTTCGCTGTGTGGGGGATGGACATCTTGGGACCTTTCCCAAGAGCCGTCGGAGGTTACAAGTTCCTGTACGTCGCCATTGATAAGTTCACCAAGTGGCTGGAAGCAACTCCAGTTGTGACAATCAACAAGCAATCTGCTATCAACTTTTTGCAGTCCATTGTATGCAGATATGGAGTCCCAAACAAAATCATCACTGATAATGGGACCCAATTCACAAGCTCTGCATTCCAAGGATATTGCGAAGACCTCGGCATACAAGTTTGCTACGCCTCCGTAGCTCACCCAGCATGCAATGGCCAAGCCGAGAGAGCAAATGCTGAAATCCTTAAAGGACTCAAGACGCGCACATATGAGCGCTTAAAAAACATGGAGCTAACTGGATTGAAGAGCTTCCGCCCACTTTATGGGCCAACGGGACATCTCCAAACCGGTCAACTGGAGAGACACCCTTCTTTCTGGTGTACGAAGCTGAAGCAATCCTTCCTCCAGAAATCACCTTGGGTTCACTCCGGGTCCGGACCTTCGACGAAGCCGCGCAGGACCAGCTCCGGCGTGAAGACCTAGACCTCCTTGAGGAGGGAAGGTGCCAAGAAGCTGTTCGGAATGCCCGATATCGTCAAGCCCTACGGCGTTATCATCAGCGGCATGTACACAACTGACAGCTCGAGGAAGGTGATCTGGTGCTACAGAGAATACAATCCAGAGAAGGGTTAAACAAACTCTCCCCCGGCTGGGAGGAACCCTTCCGAGTGATTAAAGTATCCCGACCCGGAAGCATTCGCTTAGCTACCGAGGATGGGACACCTCTCCCAAATCCTTGGAACATCGAGCACCTCCGTAAGTTCTACACTTAATACCACGGAGGTGAGTCTTGAGTAACTTGAGGTGTATGTTATAGAGTCATTGTACAAAGTCGGGTAGTTCCTCCGGGAGAACAGCCGGACCTTCCCCGAAAGGTCCACAAAGTTCATGCAACACTTGTCACAGTCTCAGAACTAAAAGTGTGGCTAGCTACCCTGGGACAAACAAGAAATTAAACATGCTTAGCTTGGTTCCATACCCTAAGAGTGTACTTGTTTCCCTTGTACCCCGGATCTATAATGAAAGACATCTTCAGGTGAAACAGACTCCACGTGCATTCATTTTGTACAGGCTCAACATTTTTATTTTTTATTTTTCTCTTTCTTGTCTATAACAAAGACGCACAATTCTTGAAAATTTTTTAGTTCGACCGGTTCATATACGATTCGAGTTGTATTGTCTATTCTTTTGAATTCAAATATTGTTCATGGCTCACTCGCCTGAATGCCGCCAAGCCAATCTAGGGCCAGAGTGTGCTATCGACTTAGTCTGGTCAAGCACCCTAAGTACGCCACTCTACCTACACCCCGGCAGGCCGAAGTAAGGCGAGTCCAAATACAATTGAATCTGGAAGAAAAGGCAACGCATTCGATTGTGTTTAGAATCGCGTTTGACCTAAAACTTTCTCGAGAATCGTAAGCCGCGACGAAGTTATAGGCAAGAAACGAATTTTACTATTTTTCTTGACTTCAGTGTGCAGGAAAAATAAAATACACGTTGATGGAGAAAAGCCGGAGCTAAAAAAGCTCCGACTCCTCTAGATGGCTTGTAATCGATGTTAACAAGCATCACCGGAGCAACCAAGCCCCAGTAAAGCTAGGGGGGGTCAGCCGTCGACGTAAAAGATGGTGAGAAGACCCCACAAGTGGAGTCCGCTGCCGACAAGTTACTTGTTGGCAAAAGTCAGTGCCGGAGCTACTAAGCTCCGACACCCCGGAGGACTAACTGTCGATGCCCTATGCGTTGATAGGGACTATTACCGGAGCTACTAAGCTCCGACAGTAGTCAGTTTGATATCAGGGGGCCTTCACCATCAAAGACTTCAGACCTACGCTCTACAAGTTCGAAGAAAATGAGTCTTCAACAAAACATAATATCCTCTTGGTACATGTTCACAATCAAATTGTGTACATCTACCAGGGGGCCAAGTGAAGACAAAAGTGTTGAAGACAAAAAGTGAAATTCACAAAAAATTGGGGATTTCATTCATCTGGAGACAAGGGATTATAAAATTGAGGAAGAAGAAGAGAGGATACAAGTGAGAACTACAAAGATGGTCCTAGACCCTATGGAAGAATTGGGCGACCTTCTGGGCAACCTCCGATACGTTGGCTCGGGCAGCTTCGCCTTCTCCTTCAACCGGACCTTCAAGCACCGGGTCCAGAGGAAATTGGGAGTTCCTGCTGGTGTAGCACGTCAGCACATATTCTGCGACGTTCTTCGCCAGGGATTGCCCCTCAACCTCCAATTGGTCCGCGATGACATCGCCCATCTTGGAGAGTTTGCTGCCTGCCGAGCTCAACGCCTGCAACGCCAGGTCCAGCTCGGGCTCCGGATCATCCGGGCGCACGAGGCTGAAGCCCATCGGTGTCAGCGTGTCGTTGGCCTTGCCCAGGAACTCCCAAATCTGTAGGGAGTCCGCAGTCCTCAAGCCCTTCATTTCTTCCAGGGATCTTCTGGCCGCCACCAGTTTAGAATTCTCGCGGGCGAGGCGCTCAACTTCTTTGGCGTTTTGCTGAATCTTCTCAGCAACCCGCTTTTTGAGTTTTCCGAGCTCCTCCTCCTGGAGGTGGATCTTGTTCCGGCGGTCGACCAGGTCTTTCTCTCTGCCCCTCACTTTCTTCTCCCTGGCGGTAAGGGCACACTCTTGCTCGTAGAGTTCCTGCCCTCGCACCCAGGCCTTCTCCTCCTCCTCTATACAGCACTCTTCCAATTTCTTGGCGCGCTCCTCAAGGCCCTTGTTAGCCAGAGCCACGTTCTCGGAGAGCTCCTCCTCCCTCCTCAGGACGTCATCCCGCAGCTCTAGAAGTTTCTGCTCTTCATCTTCGAGCCGTTTCTCCCTCTCTTCAAGTGCCTCTCGGCGCTTGATGAGTGTAGTGTTAATGGCCTTAAGCCTTTCGTGGAGTTCATCGGCCGCACTATTGGCTGCTTTGGCCTGATCGTAGATCTCCCGGGATTGAGCGTCGAGGGCGCGAGTCATACTCTCCCTGTCATCCAATAATTTACCCCAATACTCCAGGCGCAATTTCTCCCGTTTGATCCACTCTTTGTCATCCGCTAGCCTTGACTGCGCCAGCTTGGTCTCGAAGTAGAGCCGGTTACGCCACCTTCTAAGGGTTTCGCGCTCCTCTTCAAGAGCCTTGTTGTCATGGAAGAAGGACAGTTGAACTTGACGCAGACTGGAACATGCGTTGTCAATGGACAGTGACAACGGGATAGGTTCCGGACCTGCTGGGGACTCCCCCGCTGGTCCCAGCAGGTTTTTAGATACAAAAATTGGGTCCCACTCCACAAGAGTGGTCCCCTGTGTCTCCATGGCACTAGGGCCATCCTCCGGGATGGCCTCAGTCGCTATCGAGGAGGGCCCCGCCACCAGGTCTTCATTCACCCCCTCAGACAGGGGGCCAGCGACTTCACCAGGGCACTCCGGCTCAGCCGTGGGTACCTCCGACGTCATCACTTCCGGAGCAGAGGCCGCTTCTGGCTCCGGCCTTGGTACCTCCTCCGATGGGGGCTCAAGCTTCGACACTTCTGTATCAACCGGCTCGGGAGCCGAAAGATCTTCATCTTCAATCGGCCCTGCAGCCGGAGCTCCAGCAACTACCGGCTCTGCGGCCGGTGCTTCTGAGGTAGCCGGCCCAACCGCCGGGACTTCCTCAACATCCAGCGCGCACGCCGGGACTTCAATCACCTCCAGCTTGACCGTCGGAGCTTCGACACTTTCTGGCTCTAGGGCCGGAATCACAGCTTCTTCCGGCTCAACGGCCGGAGCTTCCATCATCTCAGCACCAGGACCCGGAGCTTCAACCTCCGGGATAGGTGCCGCTGGCGCATCTTCACTCCCACGGTCTGGCGCTACCACGGGAGCCTCTGGGGATGAGTCGAGGTCCATGACCACGACAGCCGGCGCCGGAGCTATCGCACCTTCAGCCACCACTTGGGGCGGCACTGGGACAGGAGCAGAAGCTTCCACCCTCATGGCTTCAGCCGCTGTGGCTGAGGGTGGAGCCTCACTCTTCCATCATCTCAGCACTAGGACCCGGAGTTTCAACCTCCGGGACAGGTGCCGCTGGCGCATCTTCACTCCCACGGTCCGGCGCTACCACGGGAGCCTCTGGAGATGAGTCGAGGTCCATGACCACGACAGCCGGCGCCGGAGCTGTCGCAGCTTCAGCCATCGCTTGGGGCGGCACTGGGACAGGAGCAGAAGCTTCCACCCTCACGGCTTCAGCCGCTGTGGCTGAGGGTGGAGCCTCACTCCCCTTCTTGGGGACGCTGCAGATGATGAACTAAGAAACTTAAAAAATAGTTACTACAATTAAAACAACTATCCAAGGTAAAGATTAAAAATTACCTTGGGAGGCTTCTGCACCAGCTTGTGCGAAATCTTTTTCCCGGGCGTTCTGGGCTGGTCATAGCCGGCGTGGAAGCTCCGGAAGATCCCCTGGAACTCGTCGCGGCCACGGGTGTTTCCCGAGTCGAGGCCCCCCTCGATCGGGAAGAACCCCCAGACCTAGAGGCCTCCACCGCCCCAGGTGCTGGAGTCGCATGCCCGGAGCTAACACCCCGGGAGGACCCCACTGCGGGAACAGTCGCGCCCCGAGAAGACCCCACTACGGGAACAGTCGCCGCAGTTGTAGAAGACCTTTCCCTCCGGGGAGAAGGAGCCGACGCAGAAGTAGCGGGCCTGACGGACCTTCCGTCGGCGTACTGCAGCTTCCTCTTCCGGCTCACGGGTTCATCTGCCAGCTCCTTACCCTTGCCGACGACCTCTTCCCTCGGCTTCGGAGCAGGGTCGGAGCCATCCTCGGGCATTCCAGGGATCGCTACCTTGGTGGTTGATCTTCTCTCGACGACACCAAGGTCGTCAAGCACGGGCATCTTCCGCCGGAGCTCCCTGCTGAACTCCACTTCCACGTTGAGAGGAAGAAAAGCTGATGGCGGAGTCAAGTCGTCACTATCGACATCGATACCGTGCTGGAACTTCTTGTGGTGGAACTCCAAGGTTTTCCCCACCATGTTGGACTTCAGCCCGGTCTCGACCCGGTTGTCGTCCATCACGTTGTTGAGGGCACATGCGAGTTTCTCTCTCCTCTTCAACGGCGCCCACATGTTGACCAAGAAGTTGCAAAACACCACCTGAGGAGTCAATCCTCCCTCCACGCATTGGCGGATCCTGGTCAAAGCAGGGTTGAAGGCTTCCACCAGCACTGGAGCTTCACTCCAGATTGTCGTGTCGATGCTGGGAAGGCCTTCGGGCAGCTCCAGCCTCTTGTGCTCCTCCACCCGGACGACTATCCAATCCTTCTTCCAGTCATCCCACTTCCCAGAGGGAAATGACCGGAGGTACTTGAATGGTCACTTCTTGCGCTTCACGAAGTAGTAGAAGCCAAGGTACTCATTGCTCCTGCCAGTGGTATGGACGGTGAAGAAGGTCCGGAAGAGTTCAATGCAGGGGGGATGCCCACCCACATCTCACAGAAGTGGACGAAAATAGACACAAGAAGAATGGAGTGGGGGCCGAGATGATACAACTGTAGACCATAGAAGTCTAGCAGCATTAAGAAAAAGGAAGAAAAAGGTGGGATCAACCCCACCATGGCGTACGAGCAGAAGTACACCATTTCGCCGGCGTGCTCCTTCTCAAACGGGAGCTCTCCACCGGCGCGGACCGAGCGGTTGAAGAAGTCCGAGGACCATCCCATGAGGGCCCGAACCTTCTTCAAGTCGCCGTCGGTCTTCAAGCGACTCTCGCTGAGACCCAACTCCATCGCGGCACGGCTAGGCAAGAGAAGAAAAGCGAAGCACAAGTTGGGAGTTTGAGCGCAAGATCAGATGGGAGGCATAAAGAGCTCCAAACGGTGCGCGCTTTCCTTCTTAAGTAAACCCTCGCGACGCTTGGATGGAAACCGCAGGGAAGTCGAAGATATCACTCAAAAATTCCACCCAGCCGATGACAAGAGGGCCCGGGACTACCCCGACGATCAAGTCGAGGTTCTTATCTAGGCGAACGGTTGCCATCATGAGGCGGGAAACCCGAAGGCGGTGGTCTTACAAGGCGCGCGGAACCGATACGATTTTCGTATCGGGAACCGGCGACCTTCAATTGCGTGAGATCCGCACGCCAAAGATCTCACCTGCCGCACACGGGATATGCCACACGGCGAAGATTTAACTCCGGACCATCGCCAACGGCACAACCGAAGACCTTTGAAGACTCAGTTCAAAAGTCGAAGGATGGACCCACCTCCGGCGGAACAACTTCATCCAAGGGGTCTTCCCCAGAGGTGGGCCCTGGGGGCCACTGTCGGTACCCTGGGTACCATATACCCCTTCGGATTGCAAAGATATCAAGGTAAAGTCAACCACTTGATTTGAAGACCTTCGGAGGCCCACATGTCAGACATGTCCAGACCCGCTTCTCCAACATGGTTAGCCCCAGGGTCGCCACGTGTACTATAAAACCGGAGCTACCGCCCGCAAGGGTGGAAGCTCCGAACTATGTACCGAAGTGGCATCCCCGGGCCTAACCCCAGACCGAGGGAAGCTCCGGTGCTGACACGTGTTGGCTAACCCCAAAACTATCTGTTCTCCACAGCGTGCTCCTGTGCTGCCATGTGTCCAACCATCGGATCTTCCCCTCTAACCTCCAGAAGACCCCGCAACGGCTCCGGATCTTCAAAGGGGAATCGAGGACTTCAAGACCCAATTAAGTGTCATTAATACTATATTAATGACACTTAATCGGACGACCTTAATACTAGTAACGGTGCTGTCAAAGCCCATTACACGGTCATTAAGGGCAATTAAACGTGTTGAAGAGGTATCAACACTAGTAAACACCGGGGCCACATGTCGGGCCAGGCTAATTTGTAACGGCTTGCCCTTATACTATAAAAGGACAGGCCAACGACGTTTACACACGGTCAAGATAGATGTGGAGACACGCTCGAGAGACGTTCAGACATACTGACACACTTGCTACATCCAATACAACATCAACACATCCCGTGGAGTAGGGTATTACGCTCAGGCGGCCCAAACCACGTAAACTCTTGTGTCTCCTGTGTCATTTACAATTCACCTTCTTGAATCTCCGCGCGCCCACACCGAACATCAAACTCCTTTAACACTTTAGTAGTGTCGGGAGATCTGCCGGTTCCAAACCACCGACAGACTCATAGAATTAAGCTAACATGGTTAAAATAATTCTAGAGTCAGTATTTGAACAAATTTTATGTTATTTCACCATGGGTAGAAAATAACACAAAATCATCAAACGTAATTAAACATAAATATGACTAAAAAATTAAATCAATGTTGGTCAAAAATAATTTGTGAGTCAATATTCTCAAATAAGTATCCATTATAACATTCAATAAATTATGTCATTTATTGATGCTTAAATAATAAAACTTAATAAACATATTATATCATCCAAATAAAATCATCCCGTTGGTTTAGATTTCATTCAGATTAAATAACATGCTTAAACATAACTTCATATTAACAAAATTTCTCTATTTAAAAACAGTACAAGAATTTAATCATAATTAAAGTAGTGCATAAATATGTACTGAAAATAAACAAAAAAATTGCTTCTAACGTTCATGGTCCCATAAACCCACGGTCAACCCAACATAAAATAGCTTAGTCCATCAAAAATAGAAAATATAAATAAATCTTGCTGGGACATTAAAACTTGGGAGGAAACCCATAGCCAGATGCGACCCTTCAAGCTCCCCGTCCCTCCCCACGTGCGGCCCATTGGCCCATTTAGCCGCCGCCTCATCAGGGTCGTTTGATGAAATTCGACGGACAAAAAATGTTAAATGAGGAACAAAACTGGTGGTGGCCCTAAAACCCTAGACCATTTCCCCTTGCAACCTCCCCGAAATAACCGGATCTTGAAGCCGGGCTTCTGACGGCGGTGTCGCGTGCCTCCCCTTTCCCGCAGCCGGCGCGGAGTGCACTGCGGCGTAGTGAGGAGCCAGCACGCGCTGCGGGTGGGCGTGCTAGGTGGCATTCGGGAGAAGCGCCCACGCCCGACACGCGTCTCCTGAGCCCGCACGCGCTGGGATGCGGTGCTGCTGGTTCGTGCGCGCGGGTTCGCGCGGTTCCTGCTGGCGGCGCGGCTTCATGAGCAAGTGCTTGACCGACGCTCGGCCAACGACATCGTACGGGGCACGGCCCGGTTCGTATGGGGGTCTTTTGTGCCGTACAACGCGGGTACATCACGCGGGGCGTGCCCTGCATGTGGCCGACGCCTAGCGCTCTGCGCGGCTAGCGCACGCGGATGCATGTGGCGTGCGGGCGGTGTGGCCCAATTTGTTCGGCAAGGGGAAGACGTCGTCAAGACTTTACTCAATGCGCGTCGAGAACCATCAGAACATGAGATAAGTCCTCCCCTTCTTAATCAATTTCATTAATCTGAAACCAGAGTCACATAATTTGGGGAAAAAATGGAGTAGGGATAGGGTTTCTGGATCTGGGTATTTGCATCATAATACAAAAATTTCTAATTTTTTAATCACTAATCCGAGATGATTAAGGCATAAATATGATTAGGGTTGGCTCTGATACCACTATTAGATCTTAATCTCTTAAGGCATTAACATAATAATAAACCTAATCACCTGTTATGCACCTAATCAACATAATTAATAGTGGATTAGCAATACTTTCTTGGATCTTCCTTTCCATAGCCTCTGTCATCATCGTTGTGCGCAAATGTGGTGCTTCCAATCCTTCCCATGACATCGCACTCCATTTTGATCGAATTGTTTTCTTTTGGGATTAAGGGTAATTAGTCTCTTAACCCCGTCATTAGTCCTTTCTCCCTTTTATAGTGCGTGCCATAGGGGGACTGAGCCTCGTTGGTTACCGTTGCCCTCGATCGAGGCAGTTATGTGCGGGGTGACTCGGTAACGTCGGTTACCGGTCTCCTTTTTCCTTTTTCTTTATTTCTTTCTTTATTTAACACTTTTCCTTTCCTTTTCTCAGGTTGGACCTGATATCAATCAAACACTTGACACTGCCATGGAGTAGCTCCGTTGGCATCTAGCGGCGACAAACCCTGCTTTCATCTTCCCTACTTGTTATCGACGACTGCCTGCACTTGCAGTGGTCCTAATGCGGAGTCTGCACCAAGCTGAAATTGGACGTGCTTGTATGTTGCCCGGCTCGGCTCGGCTTAGCGGCATTACCTGAAAGAGCATCTATCAAGTTGGGAGGTGCACGCCGGCGCCAGTGCTCGCGGTGGTGTCCAGCAGCGCACCGGCCGGCGGCCACCGGGCTCTCTCTTTCTCGGTACATTCTGGCCCCAAATGGTGTCTATCCAACACCTGAAAGCGCCTGCGGCCTGCTGCTCACTGTGTCCAAAAATCGCAAAAAAAGCAGTCGGCGAGTATGGGAGTGTGTGTGGTTCTTGCGCAGTTTCGGTAACCTAAGCCTATCTCCACAAAAATGGAACCCATTTGTGCTTTTGGGACTTGCTACAGTAAATTTCACATAGCCCATATTTTCTATGCTCCAAGAGCAAATCCAAACTCAAACCTACACCCAACTGTTTTTGGTACCCGCCTTCCTCCGAACTTGGAGCGAATGGTGATGATTCACTCACCCTCGTGCGTCCCTGTTCTGTAGTGCGTGCCGACCCGTTCTTCCTCTGCTTCGAGGCCATGCACTGGTCCGCACCACAGCCTTACCCGCCTCTCATAGGTGCTGCATGATCCAAAGCACCTCTTCCCTCAACTGTTCATGGCAAACGGTTGCGGCCTTGTAGACGAGGGCGGCATCCTGGTCAACAAGTTTAACGCCTTGGAGCCAGAGGCAGCCGCAAGGCCATCTCCAAGGACCGACTACTGGAAATTGCCACGAGGCTAGAGGGTAGCGGCCATTAGTTCCTTTGGATGGTGAAGAGAACCAAGATTGCTAATGACGAACAAGCACGGGGAGCAGAACTTTGCCACTCGCCATCAGTGGAACTTTGCTTGGGGACGAGTTGCTGATGGTGAAGCACGACGTCATCTTCCGCTTGCTCGGCCTCAGGAGGAAGGTGAACCTCAGAAGGTGTCAGATCTTGCTTCCCTGTGCTTCACAATGGATGGCGGCGAGGTGCTCGGTCGAGTACGGGGAGGAAGGCAGCCCGCCAAGGTGGAGCAAGAAGGCCGCGACCGGGACTAGTGCCGATATGCACATTGTGCGCGAACGCCGGGCATGCCAAGGACGATGTGACATGTGTGCTGCCCCCTCGCCCCGCCACCTCTGGTAGTGGAGCGGAGTCTTGAGACCACGACAGACGAGGATGAGGTGGGGAAGGGGACAACAGGCTTCGCGGAGGTGGAATTGCAGCAGTCGTGGTGCGGGGCCGAAGACGAGGACGGGGACGGGCAGCAGGTTGAGAAAGGTGGGGAGGAGACCGACGTCGAGATGAGGTGGCGCCCGGTTGGGGGCCGGATCTGGAGGGGTCCATGGCCCGAGGCGCGCGGGGAGGGCACCGACGGGCAGCACAGGAGGCGGCGGGGCGAGAGGAGCGGTGGATTCTCGAGGATCCAATGCGGAAATTCGAAGGAGAAAGAAGAACAGTGTGTGAATTCCATCGTCTGCATCTGTATATCTAGGGAATGAGACACCATCGATGCAAAGTGTGTTTTGTTTATGAGGCACATGTTGGAGGACAATTTTTCTTCTTTCAGAAGGCAAAATGGGTACGAGTTGCCATTTGAGGCAGTTGTTGGAGACAACCAAACCCAACCTTTCCCATCTAGGGATGGCAATCGTACCCGCGGGTTCGGGTACCCGACGGGTATTGCAGCCGACGGGTACGGGTACGAGTATAATTTTTTACCTGCGTTGTCAGACTGTTAAGTGTTGTCACCGACTGCTCCGCTCCTCACTGTTGTCTGTGCAGCATTTGAAAACACAATTAAATCTATATATTTAAACTGACTGCTAAAGTTGTGATAAACCTGTGTATTCAAATTTGTTTTTAAATGTGCAAACTGTATTTTGAAATCTGCATTATCGATGAAATTTGCAAACTGTATGTTGAAATCTGCATTATTCTTCTGTATTAAATATGCAAATTGTATGCTATGTGCTGTAATTGGCTCAATACTGTACTGAAATGTGTGTTGTATTTAAATCTATTGAATATCTATTGCATTTTGTTATACCCGACGGGTACCTGAAACCCGCCCGAAACCCGCCGGGTATGGGTTCAGGTATGGAAATTTACCCGCGGGTATGGGTTCGGGTATAAAATTTTACCCGTGCACTGTTTCAATCCGGGTTGGATTTTTACTCTAACCGACCTGAACCCGACCCATTGCCATCCCTACCCATCCGAATCCGACCCAACCACCTCGATCGCCACGAGCGGCTGCCGCAAGTGACCCACCCGCCCGTGTCTCAGATCCCCAGATCCCCTCACCTCCGCCATGGCTGCGCTTGACCACCGCCACTAGCGCCATGGCCGCGCACCACCACCACCGCCTGTAGCGCCATGGTAGCCGTCGCCGCTCCCTGCCGGAGCCCGCTCGCCTGGCTCTTCGCCATCGCCGCCGCACTCTTCTTCACCTCCTGGTACCTCCTTCTCGACTCCGCTGCCGCGCCGCCAGCCCACCACCCCCGGCAAGGGCTCCACCTCGGCGGCGGCGGGTGGCGTTTCGGGAGCAAATGCGACCCAGCGGAGGTGCTGCTGCGGGTCTTCATGTACGACCTACCCCCCGAGTTCCACTTCGGCCTGCTCGACTAGAAGCCTGCGGGCGGCTCCGTGTGTCCGGACGTCAGGGGCGCCGCCGTGACCGAGTACCCCGGTGGGCTCAACCTGCAGCACAGCATCAAGTACTGGCTCGCGCTCGACCTCCTGGCCTCCGAGCAGGGCGCGCCCACCCCCTGCGCCGCCGTCCGGGTGCGCGCCGCCGCTGACGCCGACATTGTCCTCGTGCCCTTCTTCGCTTCTCTCAGCTTTAACCGCCACTCCAGGGTCGTCCCTCCCGTGCGGGGCAGCGAGGACAGCGCGCTGCAGCGGCGGCTCCTCCGGTTCCTGGCCACGCAGCCCGAGTGGCAGAGGTCCGGCAGCCGCGACCATGTCACACCCAGTCCCAACAAGACAACCGGATGGCTTCCACATGTATGCCAGGATCGGTTCACATCATACATGTGTAGACGAAAGTGTAATATCATTTATTACAAACCATGTTCGAATACATAAATGTCTTACAATAATGACCTGTAGGTCTAAAATAAGATTACAAAGCAAAACAACGGAAAAGTAAACTAGTATGGCTCCATGCACAGGCATTGTCCGGGGGTTGCGCCAGCCTAGAACCTCTCGTCCAGATCAGCGGTAATGCTCAGGAAGAAAGAAGGGAAGAAGTCTTCGTTCTTCACCTCTTCTCCATTGTAGACTGAGGAAAGATAAGAAACAAGCAAGTTTGAGTATCAACGCTACTCAGCAAGTGGGGAAGAGATGACATGCAGGTTGTTAGAAAGGAAGGACAAATTTGGGTTAAGCACTATAGAATTACATCCTATCCTTAGCTTTCATTAGTGCCTACTTCTAGGTGAGTGAACCCAACCATAACCCATGTATAAGCCAAAACCAAACCAACCAAACCACCATTCCCAATCATTGACTAATTATAAATTGGACACTAAGCCGCTCTTGTCCGTGAGCACGGCTGTCATGACAGTTTCTAAATCTCTGCAGAGAATGTACCCTTTACCCACAAGCCGTGATTTCATCCCCTGTTGCCAGGTGGACTAAGTAAACCTCCCTGATGCCCGTGGTCGCGAACCACATTGCACACTTCCTTTGGTGCGAGGCCAGAAGATCACTACGAGGTCTTTACAAAGAATTCTCCCGACACGTACTAGCTCTCTGAGGTTTTACCCCTGTAAAAAAGTGTGAGCCGTTAAACCACGACTCAACACTCCAATTGCCCCCTCTTGAGCCATGCGGATCCCAAGGCAGTACACCCTGAACCAATTCACCGCACTATCCAATCACTAATAATACACCGGGAGAGGCCTAATTAATCGACCAAGCTACCCCATACTCAGTCTTGAGGCGATACTACAAAGCTTAGTGGCTTCCTCCATAAACCGGTCCTTAGAATCCGGCAAGGTTCATACCCCAAAACTCGGGTCTCGTGCGTACTGCACCATACCAAAAAAACCAACCCGCCAGATTCCTATCCACTACAATTCAATTCACCAAATCTCAATAAATGATCCCAACAATTAATAGTATAACATGTATGTAGAGAATTTCCCTCCCAAAACTAAGCATTACTAAGCGTAAAAGCAGTAATAACATCTACCTAAACCAACTTGGTGACAAGGAATTATATGGAAGGGTGCAGTAAATAGGATTCAATTTATTAAGCATGCAACTAACTAAAACGTAATAAAACAGTTGCAAAATGGTCAAGGAACTTGCCTTCTTCGAAGTGTGGGTCGGTGAAGTGGTAGTCCTGAAGATTGTAAGTCAGCTCAGAAACCGACTCTACATACATCATCGCATGCGGAACAGAAAATAGCAACACGCAATAAGAGACAAGCAAACATAGGCACATCACAAATAAGTAATCACCAAAGGAAAACCTACGCAATTACGTCACTAGCATTTATTTTCCCTAGTTGATGTTTTATTAGTGATGTGGGTTGAGGTTTGGGTTTTAGTGGACATTGGTGTTAATTTACAGTTCATGGCATTTTATCTTCATTTTAGAGCATTGCATGTGTTTATTATAATTTTCCCTAGCTCAACATAAATAATAATGTTATGCAGCATGCCACAACAATTTAAATTGATTATTTTGATGTAAGAAAATTAGAATATGTTAATCAAATAATTTCCCTAAATAATTTGTGCAAAAAGAGAGTGCAAACATGTGATTTCATGTAAATATCCATGAGTGCAAGGGTTTGTGCAAAACACACCAGATCAGAGGCTCAAAAATAGTTTATAACATCCTCAGGGGCTTTAATGCAATTTACAGAGGCTAAAAGTATAATAAATGGCAAAAACTGGGGCTAGAATGCATTGTTTATTCAATTTAATAGTGCTGACAGAATTACATTAAAGTACAGGGGCTATTTCCTAAATTCCAGGACCTTTGGGCAATTACTTTTAAAAGCGCGGGGGTTAAGTGCAAAACTACGAAGGGGTATGGGTCGGTTTAATCGTGACCGTCGGATCTAAAAGGAGTGGTCAGGATTTTAAATCCCGATGGGGTACACCACAATATAATCTCGGTCGTCGGCCTCAGATCGACGGCCGAGGATGGGCCACGTCGCCCCAGGGGCGGCAGTGGCGGCGCGCGCGCCAGGCCCGGCGGCGGGTGATAGGAAAATTGGTCCCGATCTTCCGAAAGGTAATGGGTAAGTCGATTGATGGAGATCTCGACGTTGATGATCCGAGGCTCTCGAGTAGAACACGAACAACCCCTGCAATCACTACACCACCGCTCCGTTGGTTATCAACCGTGCTTCACACGTTTGACCTCGCCAAGAAGGCTAATACCTGCAAGTGCAACCGAGAACACAAGCAAGAACAAGGTAGACACGATCTGAAATCGCAAAGTTGGGGTCTCACAAACCGAAGAACGGCGATATTATTGATCTAAGCAAAACCCAATTGTTTATGGCGGCTACCATGGAGTATATATAGGTGGGAGGACGTCCAAGGGGGTGTTAGGGTCGTGACCTAACCCTAAGACACGAAAATAATGGACTTAGACTTGATACAAGGCCCAATGGCCCAATACGGTGGCGCAGCACCCTGATAGATTCTGTACTTTATTTTGTTTCGACGATTCCCTTCTACTCCGAAGGAATTTTGACATGGGACCGGTGCCATTGGAAAGGTTATCCTCTCCCCTTTCCGTGCTTATGTAGAACATCCAAAACGGAGTTCGTATGCGTCCTGGGCGTCCGTTTTAGTGCGTACCGCTCCTGGACTCCGAGTTGGATACGATTTGGAGTTTGGTTCGGTTTCCATCTTCTTTGAACGAATTCTTTGGTCTTCCACGTCCCTAATACTCCCTCCAAGTACTTCTTGAACCTCTTCATGGATCCTAATCACAAATAAATCATTAAGTAGCAATCTATGCTCAAAAACATATAAGGAAATATATAAGAACGAGTTCACCTCTGAAATTAATTGTTGTGTATGAACTCTATTGATTGCATCTTGTATATTGAGTAGAGTGTTGTTTGTATCCATATAAGTGATGTCCTCATCATCCTCCCCTCCTTGAATTGGAGTCGTCCTCGACTCAAGTTCGTCTCCTCTCATGTGTTGGTCCAAATGTGCAACACCATCAAATCTTCTTGTATGCATGAATGGAGGAGGCCAAGGTGGTGGACGACATAGTGTGCCATCTTGATCTTGTGCATCAAATAAGAGTGCACATTCACTTGAGCCAGGATCCCAAACAAATAAATATTGTGTCATGTTTGTAGGTGCAATAATAATGTGCATGATCTCATCATTCTTCCCTTCTTTATGACAAGCCGTCCTCGGCTTGCTCGTATGTCCAGCAAAGAGGCTTGCATTGGAGGTAGAGTAAGTGCTGTCCATAATGCACAACCACAGTGAATAATGCTTTTGTTGTCCCTGCTGCAAGGAAAACATACTAGAAAAACTTGACAAGACATTATTAGCGTTAGAACATTCATTTACTTGACCATGTTGTTGCAGCACAACAGGAGCTTCCTCATTTGAACATATGTAAACTTTATGCACCATAAACATACCACTATGTTCATATTTGCCTATAGCATGAAAAATATTTCTACTTAACAAAGGCAATTCAGATTGAGAAAATATTATCTTCTCTACGATATCTAGATCACAAAGAGTGTCAAATTCAATATAGCCCAAAGTATTTAGAGAAGATAACAATTTCAGCTCATCCCTTTCACATGTAGTTGGGATCAAATGCTTAATTTCAGCACAAGTGAGTGATAAAGTATCAAATTCATTTGGTTGTTCTAGCATAGGTATAATATAATTATCAGCACACAACTCATTTTTGTTATAAGAATCAGTGGGAAAATCAACTAATGGTAAAGTTGTATTATGAAAAGGTTCATCTTGTTGCTGCTCATCGATAGTATGATTGGTAGCAAAATTCAGCACATCTGAAAATGTCATACCGTGGTTAACTATAGAGCATTGTCCATTAACACTACTCTCATTTTCAGCAAGAAATTCAAATGCATTATGAGTTGACTCATCAAAAAATTCAGAAGAGTTGTTCAACACCTCACTCTCATTTGCATCTCCATTTATTTGTTCACGTTCCTGCAAAAGGTTAGGCAAAGGAGGAGGTACAACAAGAAAATTCTTCTCAAGTTCATGTATTTCATCTTTACAATTAGATACATTAGCAAAAGTTTCTCGCATAAGAATTTTCATATCATTCCATGTTAGAGGTCTTTCTAAATCACTTAAGTTGTTCCACCAAGTCAATGCACAACCTACTAATGCACTTGCAACATTTCTAATCTTTCTTTTGTCACACATATGACATTGTCCAAAAATTTTATCCAACTCTATTTCCCAAGCAATATATTCATCGTAACCAAAACCATCATAAGAAGGAAGAGATGGGAGAATGTAATTACTTCTTGTGGAAGGTGTTGTAAAGGTGGTCTGAATGTCATGTGAATCCTTGGTTGATGTTTGATTTTTAGTGAGCAACTCTATCGCCGTCTTCATCATGTCCATCATCTCAGCATATAATGCATGATTCTTGCTTTTACATGACATTGTTAGTAGCAAACAGAAGACAACACAAAAAATATGTTATCCCTATCAACTACAAAGGATAATGGAAAAGTGGAAGTGGAATCACACACTCTCAAGCGTCTTACCACGCTCTTACAAGTGTTCTTACCGACACTGCAGGTGGCAAACGGTGGCCGGTATGAAGAAACCAATGAAGCGTGGGATGATTGCAAAGGTGTATCGATTCTGCTCAAGAGTAAGGTGTAGCTTGGATGTCACTTTATTTGTAGCAAGGATTAGCAACAATGAAATCAGATAGTAAAGTTGAATAAGTGTCCAAAGTATTTGTCAAAGTTGCTGGACTAAATGTGTTCCTAGTAGTTCAAGCTAGCAAGACATGAGACAAAACTAGATGACACAAAGAATGCAGGCACTTCTGTTTTTGTTGTTGTTTTTTTTCTCCTTTTTTTGTGCGGCTTTTGTATCTTCTTTTGCACTTGCCTTTTTCTTTTTTCTTTCTTTTTTTTTTCAGAATGTGCTGCAAAAGAAGAACACAATGCAAACACTCAAAGATATCTCGTATGTCTGTTACAGATTTTCTGCTCAATATTCTAAGGACAATTAAGCACCTTTATAGTCCCAAAATCTAAAAACTTTGAACAGAAATATTATAGATCTATCTCTCCTCTTTAATTTCAGTATATGGAAGATCTATTTTGGATAAGAACAATGGGAGATATTGCCCCCGAAATACAGACTGTTCAGAATTTCTAGATCAATAACAGATTCAGATCTAATGCAATTTCGACATTAATAACTATATTTTCTGGGAAAACTATGAATAAGAAAGTTATAGAGAACTTTTTAAGCTTTCCAGAAAGTATAAGAACACGAAAATCCGAGTTCGTATGAGCTAGATATGATAAAAATACTGAACTGGACAGAGATGAATCTAATCTGGACGTGATGACGTGATTCAAAAAGATGAATCAACACAATGCAAAACTCAAACTAAGACTAAAAACACTTCTAAACCAGCAATATGACTCAACCACGGACACAAACTCAACCAAACCAAACTGAATAACAAAGTTGCAAAGGCTCAATGTGGTTTGGACAAAGTAATTAACAGATTTACGAAACTGCAAGTTTTTTGTGGCTTTTTTGTGGACTCTAGGTATGAAAAACAAAACTAATGTAATGGATAGATGAATTACCTAACGGGCAAACTGGAAATCTGATACCAATTGATAGGAAAATTGGTCCCGATCTTCCGAAAGGTAATGGGTAAGTCGATTGATGGAGATCTCGACGTTGATGATCCGAGGCTCTCGAGTAGAACACGAACAACCCCTGCAATCACTACACCACCGCTCCGTTGGTTATCAACCGTGCTTCACACGTTTGACCTCGCCAAGAAGGCTAATACCTGCAAGTGCAACCGAGAACACAAGCAAGAATAAGGTAGACACGATCTGAAATCGCAAAGTTGGGGTCTCACAAACCGAAGAACGGCGATATTATTGATCTAAGCAAAACCCAATTGTTTATGGCGGCTACCATGGAGTATATATAGGTGGGAGGACGTCCAAGGGGGTGTTAGGGTCGTGACCTAACCCTAAGACACGAAAATAATGGACTTAGACTTGATACAAGGCCCAATGGCCCAATACGGTGGCGCAGCACCCTGATAGATTCTGTACTTTATTTTGTTTCGACGATTCCCGTCCACTCCGAAGGAATTTTGACATGGGACCGGTGCCATTGGAAAGGTAATCCTCTCCCCTTTCCGTGCATATGTAGAACATCCAAAACGGAGTTCGTATGCGTCCTGGGCGTCCGTTTTAGTGCGTACCGCTCCTGGACTCCGAGTTGGATACGATTTGGAGTTTGGTTCGGTTTCCATCTTGTTTGAACGAATTCTCTGGTCTTCCACGTCCCTAATACTCCCTCCAAGTACTTCTTGAACCTCTTCATGGATCCTAATCACAAATAAATCATTAAGTAGCAATCTATGCTCAAAAACATATAAGGAAATATATAAGAACGAGTTCACCTCTGAAATTAATTGTTGTGTATGAACTCTATTGATTGCATCTTGTATATTGAGTAGAGTGTTGTTTGTATCCATATAAGTGATGTCCTCATCAGCGGGGCTCGCTGGAGATGGCCGGAACGGCCAGATCGTTGCCCAAAACTATGCGGCTACGGTGGAAAAGCGAGAGGGTGGTGAGGGGAGCTCACCTAGGGGGTCGCGGAGCTCAGATTGGGGCCAGAGGTGCATCGGTGACGTCGGGCGTCGGCGGTCTTCGGTGGAGCTTGTCGGAGTTGGAGCTGCATCGACGAAATCCCCAAAGGAAGGTGCCCGGCGAGTACCTATGGACACGGTGAACAAGTTGAGCGGGGATTCGAGGAGGATTATCGACAAGAGCCTCGGGAACAGTGTTGCCATACCTCGGCACTGGCGGCTAGGGTTGAGAGCTTCGGGGGTGGGGAAAACGGTGGCGCCAGCCGGGATTTATAGGGGAGTGGGGGCAGCGGAGTATGGAAAGGGATTTCACGGCGATGGAAGGCGACATGGGCCATTATGGCCGGGGATTCTCTTGCCGGCATTTGAATCGGGGGCGGATTCGACGGGGGCTCGGTCGGGCGCGGTGTAAGGAAAGGGAAGGCCCTGGCGGGCGGGTCCCAGCACGCAGAGAGAGACAGAGAGAGAGAGAAAGAGAGAGAGAGGGAGAGAGAGAGAGAGAGAGAGAAAGGAGAGGGAGGGGGCGCGGGGCCGAACTGGGCCGCTGCGGGTTGGGCCGGCGAGGGAAAGAAAAAGAGAAGGGGAGGGGGAGGAAGATGGGCCAGGTGGGGGGTTTAGGCCCACGTAGGGGTTTTACCCTTTTTTGTTTTCCTTTTTCTCTTTTCTTTTATATTTCTTTTTACAATTTGAAATTTCTTTTCAACTTTCAAACGAATTCTAGCGCATTTTAAAGTTGAATTTCCAATCAAATGCAAACATACATGATGCATTCCTAATTCATTCTTCTTGTTTTCAAATTTTGAAAACCTGGGTGTTACAGACCACGTCGTGATCGCGCACCACCCCAACGGGATGCTCGACGCGTGCTACAAGCTCTGGCCCTGCATCTTCGTGCTCTGCAACTTCGGCAGGTATCCTCCCAGCGTCGCCAACCTCGACAAGGACGTCATTGCGCCCTACCGACACGTCGTTCCCAACTTCGCCAACGACACCGCCGCATACGACCAACGCCCGACGATGCTCTACTTCCGGGGCGCCATATACAGGAAAGATGTGAGTGCCTTGCTTCATACTCATCCAAATTGAATCGCAAGCGGATTACCCGCTTCTAATTTTATATTACCAATCATGCCTCTTTTGTTTAAGGGCATGTTTGGAACTACTAAAACTAATAATTAGCTAGCTAATAATCTATTAGTTGGATTAGCCCAACTAATTATTAGCTAGCTAATTATTAGTTGAATGGTGTTTGGAACCACTAAAACAAATTGTGGTCAATCGTACATTTGATTGTCCTACCTCTCACTTGATACCCATCCGATCCACGGAACAGGCCCGACCGGCGCGCCGAGACGGAGCTAGCAGTCATCGAGCGCTCGTGTCTCCGTTGCCAGTGCCGTGTCTCCGTTGGCTGACAATTGACATCGACGGGACCTGGAATCCAGAGGGGCATCGCCGCGGGCTTCTGGAAACTTCCTTGACCGGGCGACGGATGGGACGGGACTGCGAAGGCTTCTGCACCGGCTGACCGAGCAGACTTGGAAGAGGGGCGGCGGCGCGTACCGTCCGGGCGACGGGGCAGAGGGCGGGGGCGCGAACCGTCCGGGCAACGACGGAGAAGGGCGGGGACGCGGACCGTTTGGACGACGGGGCAGAGGGCGGGGATGCGGATGGCGACGGGGCAGAGGGCGGGGGCGCGGGTCGGGAGGCGGCGCCGCGTCGCCGGCGGCCGCCGGTGCTGGGTCGACGGAGGCGGGTTCCACGAGCGACGGCGTCAGGTTCCGTGGGCGGCACCTTTACGATGCCTCGGTAGCAGATGGAAAGAGAGGATAGGGACAGATGAGGGAGAGAGGGAGGGGTAATTTAGACTTTAGGCAACTATTAGCTGGTATTAGCTGGGGTGGAGCAGCTAATAAAATAACTATCAGCTGGGGGTTAGCTAATTTTTAGTCCTGCTATTAGCTGGGGGTTTGGAACCTCTAGAGCTAATTTTTAGCAGCTAACTATTAATTTTAGTGGTTCCAAACAGGCCCTAAATAAACACCGTTGTTTCCCATGTGTTTTTCTTATACCTAAAAAGAATTGAGAATGTTTGCCACCTGGCATGTACACTCCTTTTCAGCCTATAGTAATACGTAGTTAACACGATCATCGCCATCCGTGCGGCACTTACCTGAAGTAGTCACGTTCAATAAATCTCGCCAGGGAAGATGCCACTGATTGAAATGGTTGTCTGGCTTAATGTTGATGATTCATGTAAATATTTTATAGTATATTGACATATTCTCTGCACAACTTTGTAGGGTGGTTTCACCCGGCAGGAATTGTATTACCTTCTTAAAGATGAGAAAGATGTGCATTTTTCATTTGGAAGTGTGGCTGGTAACGGGATTGAGCAAGCAACACAGGGGATGCGGGCTTCCAAGTTCTGCCTCAACATTGCAGGCGACACTCCATCCTCCAACCGCCTCTTTGATTCCATAGTCATCATCAGCGATGAGATCGAGCTACCATTCGAGGATGTCCTTGACTACTCCTAGTTCTGCATCATAGTGCGTGGTGAATATGCAGTCAAGAAGGACTTTCTGATGAATCTGATCGAAGGGGTAAGCCGAGAAGAGTGGGCACGCATGTGGAATAGGCTGAAGGAAGTAGAAAGACATTTTGAATACCAGTACCCATCTCAGACTGATGATGCAGTCCAGATGATCTGGAAAGCCATAGCTCGCAAGGCGCCCTCAATCCGGCTGAAGATCAACAGATTACAAAGATTTTCACGGTTTGACACTAACAAAACAAATGACACTCCACCACAATCTTTTTCTTGGCTACAGAACCAGGATCCTTGATCTTTAGAGTAGCAAACTCAGGCTCTCAGTTGGGTTCAATCATGTCGAAGCAAGAGTTGCTAATGAAAGCTGAACCAGAACAGCAGGCTGGGGGCAACTACTACAACTGCAGTGAGCAGAGAGTACACTTGAAACACGTAGCGTTATAGATGACCGTGGGGCATAAGTTTTCTTCTATTTATTCATTTACTTACGTTTCTCTAAATCTTCCTCGACTGCAGATTAGGGACAACAAAATGTTGTATGACAGGTTGTACATTCTAGGTATGATTACGGATCAGCTCCAGTTGGTGTAACTCAGCATTCTTAAGCAATTTTTTTTTTGTAACTCCGCCTATGTTGTAATGACATAGCCGGTCCCAAGCCCGGTAAAGGAGGAGGGGGTTGTGATAGGCTTGGCGAGCCAGCAACTAAACTTAGCCATTCTCATGGAAATGAAACTCATTGGAAATTCGTTGGGGCGTAACCCTCTTAGCGACGCGCCATACCGGAACCCGGGTATGGTGTTAAGTGGGCGAGGGCCGGGTCGCCACCGCCTTAGTGGCGTGCCATATCGGAACTCGGATGTGGTGTTAAATGAGCGAGGGCCGGATCGCCATCACCTTAGTGGCGCGCTACATCATCGCCCGGATGTAGTGTTAAGTGAGCAAGGGTCTTTGCATCTTCCTCGACGGATGCGAAGGGTAACGAAGCTAGCCGAGGAAACTAGGTTTCGGGTGGGTAGTTGGAATGTAGGATCCTTGACGGGAAAGCTACGAGAGTTAGTGGACGTTGCGATTAGGAGGCGTGTAAACATTCTTTGTGTACAAGAGACTAGATGGGCAGGTCAAAAGCGAGAGAGGTTGAGAATACCGGTTTCAAGCTTTGGTATTCTGGCTCGACGGGAACTAGGAATGGCGTAGGCATCCTAATAGATAAGAGCCTCAAGGATGGAGTAGTGGATGTCTGTAGACGAGGGGATAGGATCATCTTAGTCAAGGTAGTTGTGGGGACCTTATTTTGAATGTCATTAGTGCTTATGCCCCACAAGTTGGGCTTGACATGAGCACTAAGAGACAATTTTGGGAGGACTTGAAGGATATGGTTAGTAGTGTACCGGTAAGCGAGAAGCTCTTCATAGGAGGAGATCTCAATGGTCATGTAGGTACAACTAACGTAGGTTTTGAGGGGGTACACGGAGGTTTTGGGTGTGGCGATAGAAACCAGGAGGGTAAGGATATCCTAGACTTTGCCGTAGCCTATGACCTATTGGTAGCTAACACCCTATTTAAAAAGAGACTATCTCACATAGTGACCTTTACTAGTGCCCAACATTATAGTCAAATCGATTATATCCTCACCAGGAGACGGGAGAGAGGGACATGTTTAGATTGTAAGGTGATTCCTGGAGAATGTGTTGTTCGACAACATAAACTTGTGGTAGCCGACTTTCGTTTCCACGTGCGTGTGTCACGAGACAAAGGTGTTAAAACCACGAGAACAAAGTGGTGGAAGTTGAAGGATGAAGCGCAACAATCATTCAAAAGGAGGATGATCGCAGAAGGACCTTGGAACAAAGAGGAAGATGCAGATAGTATGTGGGAGAAGATGGCGACTTACATTCGGAAGACGGCTAGGGAGGTGCTTGGATGGACAAAAGGTAAGAAACTTGTAGATAAAGACACTTGGTGGTGGAATGAAGATGTACAAAAAGCTATTAAGGAGAAGAAGGAGTCTTATAAGGGTTGGCATCATGAGAGAAGTGCAAGTAACATGGCGAAGTATAAAGAGGCTAAGAAAAATGCTAGGCGTGTTGTGAGTAAAGCAAGGGGGCAAGCCTATGATGCGCTATATGAGAGGCTAGGGACAAAAGAAGGCGAAAAAGATATATACAAGATGGCGAAACTTCGCGAGAGAAAGGTGAGAGATCTCAACCAAGTCAAATGCATTAAGGATAAGGCAGGCCAAATTCTATTGAAGGAGGAAGAAATTAGGGACAAATGGCGGGACTACTTCAATGGACTATTCAATGACGGGAATGAGAGTATTAGGTTTGAGTTGGATAACTCATTTGATGACATCAACAGACGATTCGTGCGGAGGATACAAGAGTCCGAGGTTAGAGAGGTCCTAAAAAGGATGAAAGGAGGAAAGGCCCACGGCCCCGATGATGTCCCCATTGAGGTGTGGAGATGTCTAGGGGATGTAGCAGTAGTATGGCTAACTAAACTATTCAACCGCATTTTTCAGTCAAACAAAATGCCTAAAGAGTGGCGGAAAAGTATTTTAGTACCCATCTTCAAAAATAAAGGAGATGTTCAAAGTTGTACTAATTACCGAAGAATTAAGCTCATGAGTCATACTATGAAGCTCTGGGAGAGAGTGATTGAACACCGCTTGAGGAAAGTGACCAATGTCACTAAAAACCAGTTTGGTTTTATGCCTGGGAGGTCCACTATGGAGGCGATTTTCTTACTCCGTCAGCTTATGGAGAGGTATAGGGAGCAAAAGAAGGATCTACATTTAGTGTTCATTGACTTGGAGAAGGCATACGATAAGGTACCAAGACCGGTCATGTGGTGGGCACTAGAGAAACACAAAGTCCCAACAAAGTACATTAACCTTATCAAGGATATGTACGATAATGTGGTGACAAGTGTGCGCGTAAGAGATAGCGAGACCGATACTTTTCCTATCACAATAGGGTTACACCAATGATCAGCCTTAAGTCCTTACATCTTTTCCTTAGTGATGGATGAGGTGTCGAAGGATATACAAGAAGATATACCTTGGTGTATGCTCTTTGCTGATGATGTAGTGTTGGTAGATGAAACTAGGGATGGTGTTGATAGAAAATTGGAGCTATGGAGGCAGACCTTAGAGTCTAAGGGGTTTAGACTTAGTAGAACCAAGACCGAGTATATGAGATGCGACTTTAGTGATGTCGGGTGCGAGGATGGTAATGTTAGTTTACAAGGACAAGTAGTACCTAGGAGGGACACATTTCGATATTTAGGATCAATGTTACAAAGCAATGGTGATATTGATGAAGATGTTTGCCACAGGATCAAGATGGGGTGGATGAAGTGGTCTGGAATCTTATGTGATAAGAAAGTTTCACAAAAATTGAAAGGAAAATTCTATAGGACGGTGATCAGGCCTGCGATGCTGTATGGAGCAGAATGTTGGCCAACTAAAAGGCAACATGTCCAACAAATGAGTGTTGCGGAGATGCGCATGCTACGGTGGATGTGCGGTCACACAAGAAGAGACAAAATTAGGAACGAAGTAATACGTGATAGAGTAGGGGTGACACCGATTGAGGAGAAGCTAGTCCAACATCGCCTACGGTGGTTTGGGCATATCCAGCGGAGACCTCCAGACGCACCGGTTAACAGTGGGATTATAAAAAGTGGAGAGAATTTTAGGAGGGGTAGAGGTCGACCAAGGTTGACATGGCAGAAGGCGGTGAAACGAGATTTAAAGGAGTGAGACATACCTAGAGATTTGGCTCATGATAGGACTGCATGGAAAATAGCAATTCATGTGCTAGAATCTTAGTTTATTCGTAATTTGTTACTCTTATCTTCTTTCTTTTTAACCCATTTCTAGAATAAATAAAATGTAGATTTTTTTACTTTCATCTTATTTTCTATTACTTTTCTTCAAAATTGTTGGGTTTCATTTCTAGCCGACCCCAACTTGTTTGGGACAAAGGCTTGGTTGTTGTTGTTGTTGTTGTTGCACATGCTGAATTATACCAGTATATTTCTTGCAAATGACAAAGGAAGTGGTTACATTGTGGTGTCACAGATCATGACAAACATTGCCATTTGGCCACTCCTCTGAATGGCTGGTGTGGCCAAGATAATTATATCTCGTTGCGTCTATTCAGACCTTTAAACTAAAGTTTTTCAGTACAGACCTTTCAACGTTACAAAGCAGATAGAATCATAGAAGGCTCAAGGGACGTTTGAGTAGAAATCTAAGGGATATAATGGATAGGAAGATGTGGAGAGCTGTTTTCTGATGCAGAGACGAGTACAAAAGTGCGGTTGGACAAAACGATTTGAAGCAGGACATTCTTACTCGTAGAGCAAAGACTAGACATGATTTATAGCTAATTGTTTGAAGTCAGAATCAGAACTGTATAAACTCACAGGAGATACATCTCACAAACGAAGGGAACAAAGACTTCCTTGAGAGTACATAAAGACCGCACAATTTCTGATGCAGCTTCTTCATAAAAATAAGTTGAGAGTGTGCTAAACAGGAAGCTTCTGTAACAACTTATGCTTCTTAGAATGAACTAAAAGTAAGATATAAGCAAAAACTGTTTTCCATCAGCTTTTCAAACAAGTTGCTTTTGTAATAAGTTCTAATTGTGTCAAACAGGACCAAAAAGGGGAATGATAGCATTACAAACGAGCAATGCTCTTCTAAACACACGCATAAGGTTCTCATGATTTATCATTTAAAGTATTGACAAAATTGTAAGAATCTGGAGACCAATACTTATCCCATCAACAAAATCACATCGGATTCAGTTTATTTCTGATGGAAGGGCCAAAAGGGATTCTACAAATTGTGAAGTTCAGACACGAACACATATTCAGATATTTTGTTGATCTTTTCCTGCAAGACATCCCTGGTTTTTTCAAATCGGGGGCTATTGAAGCCACCTGCAAAAAGAAATGATGAATCGCCAATGCTTCGTGCAATGGCTCAAATATATACGTGTAGATCATGTACTTCCCTTGTAACATCCATATTTCATGTAATAAAAATTGATCAAACCATAGTGCATTTGTGTGTTGCATTTTTGTGTGAATTTTTGAAGTTCAAACGAGTAGAATCCGTTGAAATTTGAATTTGAATTCAAATCAAAAGAAAAGAAATGAAAAAAAAGAAAAAGAATAAAACCCCCTGTTGGGCCAAATTTCCCCACCCCGGCCCAACTCTCCCTCCCCTCACCCGCGGCCCAGCCAGCCCTCCCCTCTTCTCTCTCTGCCGTCGGGACCCCACCTGTCATCTCCCACCTCAAGCAACCGTCGCCCCTCCCTTTTCCCGCGCCCACGCCGCGCCACCCCCCACCTTCAACTGTCGAATCCCACACCAATCCACCCCGGGGAACCTCCCTTCGCGCGCGCCAGCAACCGCCGCCGCCTTCCCCTCTATAAAATCCCCCTCACCCCCTTTCATTCTTCCTCTCCGCGCTCAAACCCTAGCCTCGCCGTTGCAAGATCCGTCGCTCGTGTTTCCGACGCCTCGACGGTTGCCTCACCCCTCTATTCACCCTAACCCCTTCGCCTTGTCGTCAGGAGCGCGCCGGGCAAGTTTGTGCGGGGAATTGGCCAAGGTTTCACCGGATTCATTGAGAGCCGACGCCGGTTGCCGCCATCACTCGACGCCGACCATCCTCCGGCCGATTTCGTGCCCCGATACTCCCCTAGGTGCGTTCCCCTTCTCCCCCTCTCTCGTTTCATGCAAGTAGCGCGTTAAATTGGCTTAGAATTCGCAGGTTTGGCCTACTCCGGCAAGCTCGCTGCCGCGCCGTGCGCCGCCGGCGTCGCCAGAGGCGACGTGGCCGCATCTCGGCCCTCGGTTCAAACCGAACGGCAGAGATTATATCGTGCGTAACGGTTCGGTAAAATTAAATCTCGTGCGTTCATCTAGGATTCAACGGTCCACGTTTAAAATTCATTTCCTGCCTCTGCTTTTACACCGTAGCCCCTGGAAATTCACTAGCTACCCCCTAACCTTTGCTGGAATTCAGATCTAGCCCCTGAATTTAGCAAACTAGCCCCTAGACTCCCTGGAATTGGATTTAATCATTTAAATAAGCAATCTAACCCCTGGAAATTTGTAGAATTATGGATTTAGCCCCTGTACAGTGTAGGAAACTTATTATTCAGTCCCTGGACTTTTATTTAATTGCTGAATATTGTTTATAGGTGTATTTAATGTGTAGAAATTAGATAAAAATGAGGAATAAGTATAAAAACAGTAGGAAAAATATGTATAAAATGTTTTTGTGCTGTAATTAATTTGTAGAGTTCAAATAAAATATATTTTGACTCTGGAAAAATTATTAAAAATGTTTAAAATACATTTTGGCCATAGAAAATTCAATAAAAATGATTTTTGGCCATAAATAAATCCTAAAAATGTAAGAAAAATATAAAATGCATATTTTGGCTATGTAAAATAATGAATACCTCATAGGGACGCATTAGTATAGAGTTTTTATGCCTATGTGTATGTTTGATGCCATGTGTTGTGTGCTCTTTACTTATTTTAGCCTTTATTTCTCTTTGCCATGCTTGGGCAATATATTTAGAGTCGTGTTACGACCCTAATTTCAATCTCCAAGACCAAGACTTCACCAACAACCAAGTCTTCGACGAGGCAAGTGCCCTTGACCATCTTGTACCAATTTTAGGATTCTAGTTAGATGCATGCTAATTAAATTGATGTCCTATTTCATGTTTCGTGCCTTGTTCCATATAATTCCTTGTCACCTGATGTGGGTTGGGAAGTAGATAGGTAATTAATTATGCTTAGCCATGCTTAGACATTGGGAATGGGATTTCATACAATTGTGACATGTTAAACTTTATGATTACTTTAATTGTGGTGGATACACAATTGTAGTGGATAGGAATCTGGTGGTTGGATAGATTTGGTATGGTGCAGTTTGCACGAGACCCGGGATTGGGTTTGGTACCACCGGATTCTAAGGACCAGTTTATGGAGGAAGCCACTAAGCTTTATAATACCACCACGAGACTGAGATGGGGCAGCTTGGTCAATTAATTAGGTTTCTCCCGATGAAATGCTAGTGGTTGGATGGTGCGGGGAATGTTGCAGGGTACTCCTCTGGGAACCGCAAGGCTCAAGAGGGGGCTCCGAGGCAGAGGGTTACTCCGGGAATGCCTCAGTGGTGGAAACCTTAGAGGGCTAGCACTAGTCGGGAGTACCTTTGTAAAGACCATGTTGTGATCTCCTGGCCTCACACCAAAGGAAGTGTGTAATGTGGTTAGCTACCACGGGCTTTCAGGGAGGTTCACTTAGTCCACCTGGCAACAGGGGATGAAATCACTGCTTGTGGGGAAAAAGTACACTCTCTGCAGAGATTTGGTAAAACTGTCATGACAGCCGTGCTCACGGACAAGAGCGGCTTGGGGCCAGTTCATAATTAGCTTATGGTTGGGAAATGGTGGTTATTTATGATTCAAGTTACATTCATCATCTTTAATTATGTATTGAATTACTTTTTGAATTATGATATTGTTAATTGAAAGCTAAGGTTAGGTTCTAAGCATAGTGCTTAAGCCATAATTGGCCTTCCCTTGCTTTAGCCAATCATGTCATCCTCTTCTCGCACTTGCTGAGTACTCTATGTACTCAAGCGTTTACTTTTCCCTTAGAATATGAAGAAGAAGCGGCACCAGAAGACTTCTTCGTCAACCCGGAAGACTTGGGCTAGGCTGGCGATCCTTCGCACGACTGCCTGTGGAGATGGAGCCATTCTCATCTACCTAGCCTTCCGCTGTAGTTAAATATTTGTGAACTGTTTAGATGTTGTAAATAGGTTGTGGTGTATTTGTAGACCTCCCGGTCGTATTGTAAGACTATTTATGTATTCGAACAAGGCTATGTAATGATATTACACTTTCATCAACGCATGTATGATTCAACTGATCCTGGCGTACATGTGGTTAGCATCTGTTCATCTTTACGATGACCGGGCGTGACAAAGTGGTATCAGAGCCGTGTTGCCTGTAGGATGCAAGCCTCGTTAGAAATGGTCAAAAATAAGGACTATACTATTTTCTTATAAAATAGTATTTCCAAAAACTTTGTGTTTTCCATCTCAACCCTTGTGCTTCTTATCTTGTTGTATTTATTGTTTTAATTCTAACCTAATTTATTGATTATTGATCTTACTCTCTTCTTTTAAAATGTTTGTAGATGGCGCGCACCAAGCAGACGGCGCGTAAGTCGACTGGGGGTCGTGTTCCTCACCACGCCCTAGCCAGCCGCTCCGCACCTCACACACCTAGGAGGGAGACAGTGCTGATCTCTTCTGGACGTGTTGTCCTGAGGATGCGTGCCCGTCTTCACTCTCTTCTTCGGGCAGTGGGGTACCGTGAGTACCGTGTTCGCTTCGTCTACCACACCACCAGGGTCTCTGTACCCTCTACTTGTGGACTGGAGTGGTTTTCCTAGCTGTCCGTCTACTACGACTCGGAGCTGCTGCACTCACACTTCTCTCCGTCTTGGAGGAGCTCCCAGTGTGCGGCTGAGGAGGATGCTACGTGGGAGGCGACTACCTACTGGAGTCACGCCCACATGTTCTGCCTTGGGTGCACGGAGCACGCGTACACCCCTCAGCGCCCTAGTGGCACAGGCGACTTCACTAGACGTGACATCGAGGGGCCTCTGCACCACGCTCAGTGCGAGAGGCTCGTGGACGACGTTGTGGAGTTGTCTTCACAACTCCAGCGTTGTCAGCAGGAGCTTCAGGACAGCAGGGACCTTGTTGACAGCTACGAGCGACTTCGACGACGCTACGCGAGGATCACTGCAGCTGATCCGAACTCTCCTCAGTACGCTTCGGACGTTGAGCCGTGGGACCCGAACTCTCCGGATCGTCGTGAGAACTCACCCGTGAGATCGGGGGAGGACACAGAGGAGGAGGATCCCGAGGAGGAGACCGAGGAGGACTCCGACGAGTAGGGGTGGACTTGTTACCCTGTTGGACAACTCAAGACACCTACCCTTAGTATGTAGGAGCGTGTAGCTGCGCCCTCTCTAGTCTTGAGTTGTATTATCTATGGTATTGTATTAGTTTGCTTCATGTTTTGTGTGTGTGTGTGCGACGTGAGTTGTGGAATGCTTAGGCATCCTGTCCACATCCACGTCATTTGTAATAGGCTTGTTAGTGTTTCGTGCGAGTTGTGGAATGCATTACCATCCTGTCCACATCCGCACTAGTTGATTAATGAATTTGCTTGCTATATATATATATATAAATATATATATATATATATATATATATATATATATATATATATATATATATATATATATGTTTCCCTTGATGCATGTAGTTGGGACCGTTTACCATAGCGTACCCTTCTATATCTTATCTATTGTCCTAAAGTTTCAATTATTCCCTATACAGATGGCTGGAAGAGGTAGAGGTAGAGGTCGTGGAAGGGGTGCTGTGCCCCAAGAGGAAGGACTTGGAGGTGTGCCAGGATGGAATGGTAGGGGTGCTCGAGGAGCCCCAGCAGCCCAACAAATGCAGCAGATGATGGCCATTCAAACACAACTGCTCAACAACCTCACCCAGATTGTCACCAACCTGCAGCAAGCCCCACCACCACCATAATACAACCTTCTGCCACCACCACCTTTTCCACCCAGGTCCTTTATAAGGGACTTCCTTAACACACATCCACCCACCTTTGCCATAGTCACTGAACCAATGGATGTCGATGATTGGCTCCGAACGGTTGAAAGCAAGTTGAGGCTCATAAATTGTGAAGGAAGAGAGAAGGTACTATTAGCTTCCCATCAACTCCAAGGACCGACAGCTGACTGGTGGACTGCCTTCACTGAAGCCCACCAGGATGCGGAGAACATTACTTGAGAAGAATTCAGGACCAATTTCCGCAATCACTTTGTGCCTGAGGGAGAAATACAAGCAAGACGTGAGGAGTTCCTTATGTTAAAGCAGGGCCGTATGTCTGTGAGAGCCTACTTGAATGCGTTCACCCAATTATCCCGCTATGCCCCAACAGATGTGGATACGGATTCCAAGAAACAATTTCGTTTCAAGAATGGATTGGACAAGGAGTTGAAGTTTGCCATGTCTTCCAGCGACTACAGCGACTTTCAGAAGTTGGTTGACAAAGCTTTTGAGCTGGAGAGGACTAAGAAAGAACTGGATGATGATGAAAGGAAGAGGAAGTTGGCTCTAAGCCATGCCTCTAGCAGTAATGTACGCCCTCGTCTCAACCCTCAGCCTGCAAACCAGATGACTCATCCTATGAACTACTCGGGACAGAGATTTCCATCTCCAATTACAGGCCACCCACTCCCTACAATCAGCAAATGCGCCAGCAACAACAGCCTCCACGCCAGCCAATGCAACCCCCTCGCCGGCAGATGCAACCACCCCGCCCTTCAGCTCCAGCCAACCGTCCCAATGGTCAACCCCCAAGAAATCAATCAGGAGGTAACAAGGGCCAGAACAATTCTGCGGGAGTTCAATGCTACAAGTGTGGAGAATGGGGACACTACTCTAACAATTGCCCAAAGAAGCAGCAGAATCCACCTAGACGTGTCAATCATGTGACTTTGGAGCAAGCGCAGGAAGCACCTGATGTGGTGATCGGTACGTTTTCTCCAAATTCCCACCCTGCCACAATATTGTTTGATTCGGGTGCCACACATTCATTTATATCCAAAGATTTCATAAAGAAGCATGACATGGTAGTTGCATTCTTGAATCAACCATTGTTGATAAACTCTCCTGGAGGAGAGATGGTGGCAAGGTATCTATGCTGTAAAGTGAGTATAAACATAAGGGGGTAGTCTTTTGGGCCAACCTAATAGTGTTGGACTCACAAGGATTAGACATCATTCTGGGAATGGACTGGTTGACAAAGAATCAGGGAGTAATTCATTGTGCAACTAGGACAGTTTGCTTAACACACCCAGATGGCACTACGGTGGAGTTCAAGCCAGATCAGACACAAGAGGCATTTGTACAACTCAACCATCTTGAGAGTACAGAAGGCATCAGGGTTGTGAGTGAGTTTCCGGATGTATTCCCAGATGACTTACCACGTATGCCCCCTGACCGAGAGATTGAGTTTGTCATTGAATTAGTGCCTGGAACAGCCCCACTATATAAGAGGCCGTATAGAATGGATGCTAAACAACTAGCTAAACTAAAGTATCATATTGAGGAGTTATTGGGGAAAGGATATATTCGTCCTAGCTCATCGCCTTGGGGAGCACCAGTCATATTTGTACCCAAGAAGGATGGTACTCAAAGGTTGTGTGTGGATTACCGTGCCTTAAATGCGGTAACAATCAAGAATAAGTACCCACTCCCGAGGATTGAAGATTTATTTGATCAGTTGAGAGGAGCATGTGTGTTCTCTAAGATTGATCTTCGCTCGGGTTATCACCAATTGAAGATTAGGCCCTCAGATATTCCCAAGACTGCATTTGTCTCTCGATATGGACTATATGAGTATACAGTTATGTCGTTTGGATTGACTAATGCTCTGACATATTTTATGTATCTAATGAACAAGGTATACATGGAGTACTTGGACAAGTTTTTAGTGGTGTTCATCGATGACATACTTATCTACTCCAAGACTGAAGAAGAGCATGAGGAGCACATCAGGATGGCTCTACAGAAGCTTCACCAACACCAATTATATGCCAAACTTAGTAAGTGTGAGTTTTGGCTAAATGAAGTGTCATTTTTGGGTCATGTCATATCTGAAGGAGGCATAGCAGTGGATCCAGGCAAAGTGGCCGATGTCCTTAAATGGGAAACACCTGAGAGTGTACATGATATACGGAGATTCTTAGGCATGGCTGGTTATTACCGTTGATTCATCGAGGGATTTTCAAAGATCTCTCGACCACTAACCAAGTTGCTTGAGAAAGGAGTTGCTTTCAAGTGGACCCCCGAATGTGAAGTGAGCTTTGCCGAATTGAAGAAGAGGTTAACCAGTGCACCGGTATTAGTGATGCCTGATATGCAGAAGGAGTTTGTGGTTTATTGTGATGCATCTGGTCATGGTTTAGGATGTGTCTTAATGCAACGAGGACATGTGGTAGTCTATGCTTCGAGACAACTTTGGAAACATGAGAGGAACTATCCAACACATGATTTAGAATTGGCAGCTGTTGTCCATGTATTGAAGATATGGAGACACTATTTGATGGGAAAAAGAACCGAGATATACACGGATCACAAGAGCTTGAAGTACATATTCACACAACCAGATCTTAATCTTAGACAACGTCGTTGGTTGGAGTTAATAAATGACTTCGATGAGGGAATCAACTACCATCCAGGAAAGGCTAATGTGGTCGCTGATGCTCTCAGCAGGAAAGGACAATGTAATAATTTGTCAGTACAAGCTCTTCAACCCCAACTATGTGAAGAATTTGCAAGGTTAAACTTATGTCTAGTGTCAAGAACTGAAGCAGTTTCTATGAAAGTGGACTCAACCCTTGAACGTGATATACGAGAAGGACAAAAGAATGATGAGAAGATCAAGGAGATCAAGCAATTAATGAAGAAAGGAAAAGCTCTAAACTTTAGGGAGGATGAACAAGGAACCCTATGGCTTGGAAGGAGGATTTGTGTTCCAGATATCAAGGAGATTAGAGAGTTGATACTAAGGGAAGCTCATAACTCATCATACTCCATTCATCCCGGAAGCACAAAGATGTATCAATACCTTAAAGATCGATATTGGTGGCATGGAATGAAACGGGATGTAGCGGAATATGTGGCCATATATGATACATGTCAATTGATTAAGGCGGAACACCAAAGACCAGCAGGGTTGTTGTAACCAATCAAAGTGCCAGAATGGAAATGGGAAGAAATTAGTATGGATTTCATTGTAGGACTACCAAGGACACAATCTGGATATGATTCTATATGGGTTATAGTGGATCGTTTGACTAAAGTTGCTCACTTTATTCCCGGGAAAGAAACTTACAATGGTCCCAAGTTGGCGGAACTATATATCTCCAGGATTGTATGCTTACATGGAGTTCCTAAGAAGATTATTTCAGATCGAGGCACTCAATTCACCTCAAGATTCTGGCAGAAGTTGCATGAATCGATGGATACCCGTCTAAATTTTAGTTCAGCGTATCATCCTCAGACTGACGGTCAGACAGAACGCACCAACCAGATATTAGAAGACATGTTAAGAGTGTGTGCTCTAAAGAATAGCCAAAGTTGGGATAAGAATCTGCCATATGCCGAATTTTCTTACAACAATAGTTACCAAGCCAGTTTTGTCGGTACCCTAAAAACCGTACACCCCTTGAGGTTACAAAGATCTCCAAGAAAAGTCATCTACTTGATTTGAAGACCTTCGGAGGCCCACCTGCCAGACATAACCGAACCCGCTTCTCCAACATGGTTAATCCCTGGGTCGCCACGTGTACTACCAAACCGGAGCTACCGCCCACAAGGGGGAAGCTCCGTACCATGTACCGAAATGGCACCTCCGGACTTAACCCCAGACCGAGAGAAGCTCCGGACCTGACACGTGTCGGGTAGCCCCAGAGCTACCTGTTTCCCACAGTATGCTCTGGAGCTGCCACGTGTCCAACCGTCGGATCTTCAGCCCCTAACCTCCGGAAGACCTCGCAACGGCTCCGGATCTTCAAAGGGGAATCAAGGACTTCAAGACCCGATTAAGTGTCATTAATGCCATATTAATGACACTTAAGAGGATGATCTTAACACCAGTAACGGTGCTGTCAAAGCCCGTTACAGGGTCATTAAGAGCAACTAAATGTGTTAAATAAGTGTCAATACTAGTAACCGTTGGGGCCACATGTCGGGCCAGGCTAACTTGTAATGGCCTGCCCTTGTACTATAAAAGGACAGGCCGACGACACGTTTGAGGGGGACACACACCAAGGACACACACACACACATACGCCATTGACGCTCAACGCGAGCTCATACAGCTAATACAATAACAACACATCTGTGGAGTAGGGTATTATGCTCAGGCGGCCCGAACCACGTAAACTCTCGTGTCTCCTGTGTCAATTCCTACTCACCTTCTTGAATCTCCACGCGCCCACACCAAACATCAAACTCCTCTATCACTTTAGTAGTATAGGGAGATCTGCCTGTCCAAACCACCGACAGTTGGCGCGCCAGGTAGGGGCGCCTGAGATGTTGAGAATGGTGAACTCTGCTGCTGGATCATCCAACGGTCAACCTGCTGCTCAGGCTGTTGGGGGCAATCCCTCCAATAGGCAGCCACCAGCAGGAGCCTCAGCACCAGTAGGAGCCACACTCCCACCACCACCATCTCCTCCAGCAAATCGTGCTTGGCAAAATTATGGTGTGCCGGCGTCAATTACTGCATCGGCAAATCATGACAACCCGGAACACGCGCTCCATGCAGTGCGTGCTCTTCTTCAACGCCCACCACCTCCGGATGCATCCCGGGATGCACTGGAGCAGTGGAGGGCCGATGTGGAGCATTCAGTTGCAGCAGCAGCCGAACGCCTCAGCAACCAGGGTCCTCCTCCTTCAGGAAGAGCCCCGTCGCAGCGGCGGACTTTGTCTGGAAGACTTGGTCCGCACGTTTCCAATAGCAGGAGACATGCTGCGTCATAACAAGTGACGTTATTGCCCTCCGGGGCACGACGCACTCACACGGTATCCAGGCTTTCGACTCACGACCTCCGGGCGGAGCTTGATCGCTGATACTGCCAGCAGGACGGCCGAGTCCATATTGAGCGTGCCCGTGAAAGACGGGAAGCTCAGGACCTTTCTGCTCCTGAAGGAGTGGGAGGAGGTTGTTTAGCCCTAGCCATGCACCTGCGCATGGTTAGGTGGCCACAGAAGTTCCGGCCTCACCTGCCGGAAAAATTCGACGGGACTGTCAATCCCGCCGAATTTCTTCAGATCTACTCCACTGCAATCTTAGCAGCCGGAGGAAACGAGGCTGTGATGGCCAATTACTTTCCAGTGGCCTTAACTGGGACCGCCAGGTCCTAGTTTATAAGCCTTCCACCCAACTCTATCAACAGTTGGGAGGAGTTGTGCCAGTAGTTCACTGCCAACTTCGGGAGTTCATACACCCGACCAGGCACTGAACTGGACCTTTTTGCGGTCGTGCAAAAAGGGGGAGAATCCTTGCGATCATTCATCCAGAGGTTCTCTCAGGTACGAAACACTATCCCTTCGATCTCTAGTGCCTCTGTCATTGTGGCATTCAGACAGGGCGTACGGGACAAGAAGATGTTGGAGAAACTGGCGATCAAGGAGATCACCAGTGTCACGGAACTCTTCAGCTTGGCTGACAAATGTGCCAGAGCTGCGGAGGGCCGTGAGATGCACTCCAAACCAACCTCGGAGGGTCACAAGAAATCCTCCAAAGAAGAAGCCACTACCTCCGGAAGTGGCAAAAAGAAAAAGAAGACCAACGGCAAGAAGAAGCCGTCGGCTGGCACATCCAACGTTGCAGCTGCTGCAACTCCGGGTGGCCGGGGGCCACGCCCCGAGAAGCGACCTCGACCGTCTTCTGAAGACGGTGGCAAACCCAAAGTGTGGTGTCCCATTCACAAAACGGGCAGCGACAGTTTGGAAGATTGCCGGGAGGTCCAAAACCTTGCCGAGCGCTACAACAAGCGCCGGGAAGAATCTCCTTTCTGACAGAAGGAAGTCGACGAAGCTCCGGCCGAAGAGGAGTTGGGGTTTCAGGATCCCAAAAAGGTCCTGTAGGCCGTCTACACCTCCGTCGACGATGATTCTGACGTCTCCGACAACGAGCGTCGGAAGACCATGAACACCATTTTTGGTGGATCATGGGATATCACCTCCCGTCGTGTCATCAAGACTATGCGTCGGGATATGGCCGCTGTAGCTCCTACAGTCAGGCCGGAACCTCATCGGAAGTGGATGGACACAGCCATCACTTTTGATGCTTCGGATTGTCCCCGGAGCATGGTTGGAGCAGGTCAGTTACCTTTGATGGTATCTCCTACTATCAATAACATCCAGCTCCACCATGTCATGGTAGATGGAGGTTTGGGGCTTAACCTCATCAGCTTCGAAGCTTTCACTAAGCTTCAACTCTGACCTTCGGATCTCTACCCCTCTCGACCTTTCTCCGGAGTAGGTCCGGGGGCCATCACCCCACTCGGAGCTATTACTCTCCCTGTTACCTTCGGGACACGGGAGAAGTACCGCACCGAGAAGTTGGTCTTCGACGTCGCTCAGATCAACTTACCCTTCAATGCCATCTTGGGTAGACCTGCTCTGTATAAATTCATGGCAGCTGCTCATTATGGCTATCTGGCGTTGAAGATGCCAACGCCAGTAGGCGTTCTCCGGATCCGCGGAGATCGCATTGCCGGAGTAACTGCATTGGAAGAACTCCATGCGCTCACCACAGCGCAAGAGGAGGACTCCAGGCAGGAACAAGCTCCAAAACCCCCGAGCATTCGCCAACGAGGCTCAACTTCTCCACCTCGAGTGCAGCCAAGCGGCGACACCGACATTCCCGTCAAAGTCGTCCAAATTGGTTCCGATGCCGCTCAAACCACCCGTATATCGGGAGGATTGAACGACAAATAGGAACTCGCGCTCATCACTTTCCTCCGGGCTAACGTCGACGTGTTTGCCTGGCAACCGTCACAAATGCCTGGGATCCCCAGGGAAGTGATTGAGCACAATCTGAAGATCTACCCCGACGCCCGGCCTGTGCATCAGAAGCCTCGGAAGCAATCCATAGAGCGACAGAACTTCATCCGACAAGAAGTGAAGAAGTTACTCGAATCCGGATTCATTCGAGAAGTCTTCTATCCAAAATGGCTGGCAAACCCAGTCGTTGTGCCCAAGGCCGGCGGGAAGCTTCGGATGTGCTTCGACTACACCACACTAAATAAGCTTCAACTTTTGTATGAGCTATGTACAAAACTTTTGAAGAACTCATTAGAGACATAGTGGAAGTGTACGTTGATGACATCGTGGTCAAGGTCAGGAACAAGGAGTCACTCCTTGACACCTTGCAGGCTGTCTTCGACAAGCTGCGGGCCACCCGCACAAAGCTAAACCCAGACAAGTGTGTCTTCAGGGTTAGCTCCGGAAAACTTCTTGGTTTCCTGGTAAGTCATCGGGGCATAGAAGCTAATCCGGCGAAGATTAAGGCCATTGAAGACATGCGGCCACCAACCCGCATCAAAGACGTCCAAAAGTTGACTGGATGTCTAGCAGCCCTCAGCCGGTTCATTTCAAGACTGGCGGAACATGCACTCCCCTTCTTCAAGCTATTGAGGAAGTCCGGGCCATTTCAATGGTCCGAAGAAGCAGAGAAGGCATTCCAGGAACTGCAACAGTTCCTCACCACCCTACCAATTCTGGTAGCTCCGAACCCTGGTGAGCCTTTGTTGCTTTATATTTCAGCTACTGACGAAGTCGTCAGTATGGTTCTGGTTGCAGAGAGACTAGAATTATCCCATACTCAGGAATCCAGACCCTTTCGGGAGGGTCCGGAAGTTCCTGAAAGCGAGTCTGGGTCCCAGCTCCCATATTCGAATCCACAAGAAGTCGCTTCAGGAGACCTAGACCCCTCCGGGAGGGTCCAGGTCATTTCTGAAGAAGCTCCGGGTTCCTCCAGCCAAAACCCGGAGGTCCTCGAAGAAAATCCGGACTCCTCTGAGACGATCCGGGTCAGTGAAGAGGAAGCTCCGGACCCCTCCGGGAAGGTCCGGACCATTCAACGCCCGGTGTACTTCATTAGTGAAGTATTACATGATGCCAAGACTCGATATCTAGAGGTGCATAAGCTGCTCTATGCAGTTCTTATTGCCTCTAGAAAGCTTCGCCATTACTTCCAAGCTCACAAAGTCTTAGTGGTGACCTCCTATCCACTTTGAGCAATCTTGCATAATCCCAATTCAACTGGGAATATTGCAAAGTGGGCTGCGGAATTGGCTGAATTTGATCTTGAATTTATTTCAAGACAAGCAGTCAAGAGTCAAGCATTGGCAGATTTTGTGGCAGAATGGACTCCCTCTCCTTCAAACCCTGGGGGCCCCAGTGAGCAGAAGACGGAGCATCAAGCTCCCACTTTCACCGAGCCTCACTGGACTCTCTACTTCGACGGCTCCATGCAGAAGCAGGGGGCCGGAGCTGGAATCCTTCTCCTTGCACCGACTGGGGAGAAGGTGAAATACATGGTACACCTTGACTTCAAGGCAACCAACAACATGGCAGAGTATGAAGCACTCATCTACGGACTAAAGGTGGCACTGTCATATGGTGTCAAGCAATTGCTGGTCAAGGGAGATTCACAGCTCATCATTAAGCAGGTGAAGGGTGAATGCTCCTGCAATAATCTCCAGTTAGCTGCTTACCTCCTTGAAGTCCAGAGGCTTCAGAAGGATTTCAAAGTCCTAGATCTCCACCATGTTCAGCGTGCTCACAATGCTGAAGCCGACGAACTCTCGACGAAAGTGTCAACCGGAGCTCCGGCTCCTGACGGAACTTTTGTCCGGAGGTTGTCGAAACCCACAGCTCAGCCTGCCGAACTGAGCGAAGGGGGCGAGATCAGCATCCCTAAGCTGACGGTCCCGATGGCCCTGTTACCATGGTAGCCATCAAGGGTCGTAAGTGCTGCCGGAAGCTCCGAGCAACCCAGCACGCAAGACTCAAATGCTCAAGTTAGTTCCGATGCATGGATCTCGGAGACCCGGAACTACTTGAAAGACAACATCCTTCCTAATGATGATGTATCCGCTGATCGGGTAGTCAGATTGGCTAAAAGATACACGTTGGTAGAAGGGGATCTCTACTGGCGCGGTGCCAACGGCATCCTAATGCGGTGCATCACAAGGGAAGAAGGCTGCGAGCTCCTCGCAGAAATCCATGGAGGCGAGTGTGGGAACCACGCGTCTTCCCGCACGTTGGTTGGTAAAGCCTTTCGGCATGGCTTCTACTGGCCTACAGCACTCCAGGATGCAACTGAGCTGGTGAAGAAATGTGAAGCATGCCAATTTCATGCAAAGCAAATTCACACACCAGCTCAACCCTTACAAATGATACCTCCTACATGGCCCTTCGCTGTGTGGGGGATGGACATCTTGGGACCTTTCCCAAGAGCCGTCGGAGGTTACAAGTTCTTGTACGTCGCCATTGACAAGTTCACCAAGTGGCCGGAAGCAACTCCAGTTGTGACAATCAACAAACAATCTGCTATCAACTTTTTGCAGTCCATTGTATGCAGATTTGGAGTCCCAAACAAAATCATCACTGATAATGGGACCCAATTCACAAGCTCCGCATTCCAAGGATATTGCAAAGACCTCGGCATACAGGTTTGCTACGCCTCCGTAGCTCGTCCAGCCAGCAATGGCCAAGCCGAGAGAGCAAATGCTGAAATCCTTAAAGGACTTAAAACGCGCACTTATGAGCGCTTGAAAAAACATGGAGCCAACTGGATCGAAGAGCTTCTGCCCACTCTATGGGCTAACAGGACATCTCCAAACCGGTCAACCGGAGAGACACCCTTCTTTCTGGTGTATGGAGCTGAAGCAATCCTTCCTCCGGAAATCACCTTGGGTTCACTCCGGGTCCGGACCTTCGATGAAGCCGCGCAGGACCAGCTCCGGCGTGAAGACCTAGACCTCCTTGAGGAGGGAAGGTGCCAAGCAGCTGTTCGGAATGCCCGATATCGTCAAGCCCTACGGCGTTATCACCAGCGGCATGTACACAACCGACAGCTCGAGGAAGGCGCTCTGGTGCTGCGGAGAATACAATCCAGAGAAGGGTTAAACAAACTCTCCCCAGGTTGGGAGGGGCCCTTCCGAGTGATTAAAGTATCCCGTCCCGGAAGCGTTCGCTTGGCTACTGAGGATGGGACACCTCTCCCAAATCCTTGGAACATCGAACACCTCCGTAAGTTCTACACTTAATACCACGGAGGTGAGTCTTTAGTAACTTGAGATGTATGTTATAGAGTCATTGTACAGAGTCGGGTAGTTCCTCCGGGAGAGCAGCCGGACCTTTCCTGAAAGGTCCACAAAGTTCATGCAACACTTGTCACAGCCTCCGGACTAAAAGTGTGGCTAACTACCCTGGGTCATACGAGAAATGAAACAAGCTTAGACTGGTTCTGTACCCTAAGAGTGTACTTGTTTCCCCTGTACCCCAGACCTATAATGAAAGACATCTTCATGTGAAATAGACTCCACGTGCATTTATTTTGTATAGGCTCAATATTTTTATTTTTCTCTTTCTTGTCTATAACAAAGACGTGCAATTCTTAAGAAATTTTAGTTCAATTGGTTTATATACGATTCGAGTTGTATTGTAAATTCTTTTGGATTCAAATATTGTTCATGGCTAACTCGCCTGAAAGCCGCCAAGCCAATCTAGGGCTGGAGTGTGCTATCAACTTAGCCTGGTCAAGCACCCTAAGTACGCCACTCTACCTACACCCCGGCAGGCCGAAGTAAGGCGGGTCCATGGACAGTTGGATCTAGAAGAAAAGACAACACATTCGGTTGTATTTAAAATCATGTTTAACTTAAAGTCTCCTTAAGAATCGTAAGCCGCGACGAAATTATAGACAAGAAACGAATTTTACTATTTTTCTTGGCGTAAGTGTGCAGGAAAAATAAAATCTACGTTGATGGAGAAAAGCCGGAGCTAACTAAGCTCCGACTCCCCTAGGGGGGCCATCTCGTCGACGCTGAATAAAAGATGGTGAGAAGACTCTGTAAATGGAGTCTGCTGCCAACAAACTGAGTGTTGGCAAAGGTCACTGCCGGAGCTACAAAGCTCCGACACCCCGGAGGATTAACTATCGATGCTCTACGCGTTGATATAGACTATTGTCGGAGCTACTAAGCTCCAGCGATAGACAATGCTGGAGCTCCTAAGCTCCGACAACCTCAGGAGGCCTTCACTATCAAAGACTTCGAACCTAAATTCTATAAGTTCGGAGCAAAAGAGTCTTCAACAAAATGCAATATCCTCTTGGTACATGTTCACAATCAAATTGTGTACATCTACCAGGGGGCCAAGTGAAGATAAAAGTGTTGAAGACAAAAAGTGAAATTCACAAAAATTTGGGGATTTCATTTATCTGGAGACAAGGGATTACATCTGGAGACAAGGGATTACAAAATTGAGGAAGAAGAAGAGAAAATACAAGTGAGAACTATAGATATGGTCCTAGACCCTATGGAAGAATTGGGCGACCTTCTGGGCAACCTCCGATACACTGGCTCGGGTAGCTTCGCCTTCTCCTTCGATGGGGCCTTCAAGCAACGGATCCAGAGGAAATTGGGAGTTCCGACTGGTGTAGCACGTCAGCACATACTCTGCGACGTTCTTCGCCAGGGATTGCCCCTCAACCTCCAGTTGGTCTGCGATGACATCGCCCACCTTGGAGAGCTTGCTACCTGCTGCGCTCAACGCCTGCAGCGCTAGGTCCAGCTCCGGCTCCGGATCATCCGGGCGCACGGGGCTAAAACCCATCGGTGTCAGTGCATCATTGGCCTTACTCAAGAACTCCCAAATCTGTAGGGAGTCCTCAGCCCTCAAGCCCTTCATCTCTTCCAGGGATCTTCTGGCCGCCACCCGTTCAGAATTCTCGCGGGCAAGGCGCTCAACTTCTTTGGCGTTTTGCTGAATTTTTTCAGCAACCCACCTTTTGAGTTTTCTGAGCTCCTCCTCCCGGAGGTGGATCTTGTTCCGGCGGTCAACTAGGTCCTTCTCTCTACCCCTCACTTTCTTCTCTCTGGTAGTAAGGGCACACTCTTGTTCATAGAGTTCCTGCCCTCGCACCCAGACCTTCTCCTCTTCCTCTTGGCAGCGCTCTTCCAATTTTTTGGTGCGCTCCTCGAGACCCTTGTCAACCAGAGCTACCTTCTCGGCGAGCTCCTCCTCCCTCCTCAGGACGTCATCCCGCAGCTCTAGGAGTTTCTGCTCTTCATCTTCGAGCCGTTTCTCCCTCTCTTCAAGTGCCTCTCGGCGCTTGATGAGTGCAGTGTTAATGGCCTCAAGCTGCTCGTGGCGTGCATCGGCCGCATTATTGGCTGCTTTGGCCTGATCGTAGATCTCCCGGGATTGAGCGTCGAGGGCACGGGTCATACTCTCACTGTCATCCAGTATCTTGCCCCAGTACTCCAGGCGGGTCTTCTCCCGCTTGATCCACTCCTTGTCATCCGCTAGGCTCGACTGCGCCATCTTGGTCTCGAAGTAGAGCCGATTACGCCACTGCCTATGGGTTTGGCGCTCCTCTTCAAGAGCCTTGCTGTCGTGGAAGAAGGCCAGTTGGACTTGACGCAGACTGGAACATGCATTGTCAATGGACAGTGACAACGGGATGGGTTCCGAACCTGCTGGGGTCTCCTCCGCTGGTTCCAGCGGGTCTTCAGATACAAAAATTGGGTCCCACTCTACAAGAGTGGTCCCCTTAGTCTCCATGGCACTAGAGCCGTCCTCCGGGATGACCTCAGTCGCCATCGAGGAAGGCCCTGCCGCCAGGTCTTCGTTCAGCCCCTTAGACAGGGGGCCAACAACTTTGCTTGGGCACTCCGGCTCGGCCGCAGGTACCACCGACGTCGTCGCTTCCGGAGCAGGAGCTGCCGCTGGCTCCGGCCTGGGCACCTCTTCCGATGGGAGCTCGAGCTCCGTCACCTCTTCAACAACCGGCTCAGAAGTCGGAAGATCTTCAACATCGTCCGGCCCTGTGGCCGGAGCTCCAACAATGACCAGCTCAGTGGCCGGTGCTTCGGAGGTAGCCGGCCCAACTGCTAGAACTACCTCAGTTTCCGGCGCGCACGCCGGAGCTTCAATCACCTCCGGCTCAACCGCCGGGGCTTCAACAATTTCCGGCTCAGAGGCCAGGATTAATGCTTCCTCCAGCTCAACAGCCGGAGTTTCCATCATCGCAGCACCAGAACCCTGGGCTTCAACCTCCGGGACAGGTGCTGCTGGCGCATCTTCACTCACGTGGTCCGGCGCTACGACGGGAACTTCTGGGGATGAGTCGAGGTCCATGACCACGACAGCCAGCGCCGGAGCTGTCGCAGCTTCAGCCACCACTTGGGGCGGCACCGGGACAGGAGCTGAAGCTCCCACCCTCACGGCTTCAGCCACTATGGCTGAGGGTGGAGCCTCACTCCCCTTCTTGGGGACGCTGCAGATGATGAACGAAGAAAATTAAAAAATAGTTGCTACAATTAAAACAACTATCCAAGGTAGAAATCAAAAATTACCTTGGGAGGCTTCCGCACCAGCTTGCGCGGAACCTTTTTCCCGGGCGTTCTGGGCTAGGCATAGCCGGAGTGGAAGCTCCGGAAGGCCCCCCGGAACTCGTCGCGGCCACGGGTGTTTCCCGAGTCGAGGCCCCCCTCGATCGGGAAGAACCCCCGGACCTGGAGGTCTCCACTGGCCCAGGCGCTGGAGTCGCACACCCGGAGCTAACGCTCCGAGAGGATCCCACCGCGGGAACAGTCGCGCTCCGAGAGGACCCCACCGCGGGAACAGTCGCGTTCCGGGAGGACCCCTCTACAGGAACAGTCGCTGCAGCTGCAGAGGACCTTCCCCTCCGAGGAGAAGGAGCCGACACAGAAGTAGCGGGCCCGACGGACCTTCCGTCGGCGTACTGCAACTTCCTCTTCCGGCTCACTGGTTCATCCGCCAGTTCCTTGCCCTTGCCGATGACTTCTCCCCTCGGCTTAGGAGCAGAGCCGGAGCTATCCTTGGGTACTCCGGGGATCGCTACCCCGGAGGTTGGTCTTCTCTCGACGACACCAAGGTCGTCAAGCATGGGCATCTTCCGCCGGAGCTCCCTGCTGAACTCCACTTCCACGTTCAGAGGAAGAAAAGCTGATGGCGGAGTCAAGTCATCGCCTTCGACGTAGATGCCGTGCTGGAACTTCTTGAGGTGGAACTCCAAGGTTTTCCCCCACCATGTTGGACTTCAACCCGGTCTCGACCCGGTCGTCATCCATCACGCTGTTGAGGGCCCAAGCGAGTTTCTCACTCTTCTTCAGCGGTGCCCACCTATTGACCAGGAAGTTACAAAACACCGCTTGAGGGGTTAATCCTCCCTCCACACAATGGCGAATCCTGGTCAGAACAGGGTCGAAGGCATCCGCCAGCACCGGAGCTTCACTCCAGATCGTCGTGTCGATGCCGGGAAGACCATCGGGCAGCTCCAACCTCTCGTGCTCCTCCACCCTGACGACTATCCAGTCTTTCTTCCAGTCATCCCACTTCCCAAAGGGAAATGACCGGAGGTACTTGAATGGGCACTTCTTGCGCTTCACGAAGTAGTAGAAGCCAAGGTACTCATTGCTCCGGCCAGTGGTGTGGACGGTGAAGAAGGTCCGGAAGAGTTCAATGCAGGGGGGATGCCCACCCACATCTCACAGAAGTGGACGAAGATAGACACGAGGAGAATGGAGTGAGGGCCAAGGTGGTATAACTGCACACCATAGAAGTCTAGCAGCATCAAGAAAAAGGAAGAAAAAGGTGGGATCAACCCCACCATGGTGTACGAGAAGAAGTACACCATTTTGCCGACGTGCTCCTTCTCGAATGGGAGCTCTCCACCAGCACGGACCGAGCGGTTGAAGAAGTCTGAGGACCACCCCATGAGGGCCCGGACCTTCTTCAAATCGTCATCAGTCTTCAAGCGACTCTCGCGGAGACCCAACTCCATCGCGGCACGGCTAGGCAAGAGAAGAAAAACGAAGCACAAGTTGGGAGTTTGATCACAAGAACAGATGAGAGGCGTAAAGAACTCCCGACGATGCGCACTTTCCTTCTTAAGTAAGCCCTCACAACGCTTGGATGGAAACCACAAAGAATTCGAAGGTACCACCCAAAAATTCCACCCAGCCGATGACAAGCGGGACCGGAACCACCACGACGATCAAGTCGAGGTTCTTACCCAGGTGAACGGTTGTCATCAAGAGGCGGGAAGCCCAAAGGCGGCAGCCTGACAAGGTGCGCGGAACAAATACGGTTTTCGTATCGGGAACCGGCGACCTTCAATTGCGTGAGATCCGCACGCCAAAGATCTCATCTGCCGCACGCGGGATATGCCACGCGGCGAGGATTTAATTCCAGCGGCACCTTCAAAGACCCTTGAAGACTCAGTTCAAAGGTCGCGAGGATGGACCCACCTCCGGCGGAATGACTTCACCCCAGTGGTCTTCCCCGGAGGTAGGTCCAGGGGGCCACTGTCGGTACCCTAAAAACCGTACACCCCTTGAGGTTACAAAGATCTCCAAGAAAAGTCATCTACTTGATTTGAAGACCTTCGGAGGCCCACCTGTCAGACATAACCGGACCCGCTTCTCCAACATGGTTAATCCCTGGGTCGCCACGTGTACTACCAAACCGGAGCTACCGCCCACAAGGGGGAAGCTCCGGACCATGTACCGAAATGGCACCTCCGGACTTAACCCCAGACCGAGAGAAGCTCCGGACCTGACACGTGTCGGGTAGCCCCGGAGCTACCTGTTTCCCACAGTATGCTCCGGAGCTGCCACGTGTCCAACCGTCGGATCTTCAGCCCCTAACCTCCGGAAGACCTCGCAACGGCTCCGGATCTTCAAAGGGGAATCAAGGACTTCAAGACCCGATTAAGTGTCATTAATGCCATATTAATGACACTTAAGCGGACGATCTTACCACCAGTAATGGTGCTGTCAAAGCCCATTACAGGGTCATTAAGAGCAATTAAATGTGTTAAATAAGTGTCAATACTAGTAACCGCCGGGGCCACATGTCGGGCCAGGCTAACTTGTAATGGCCTGCCCTTGTACTATAAAAGGACAGGCCGACGACACGTTCGAGGGGGACACACACCAAGGACACACACACACATACGCCATTGACGCTCAACGTGAGCTCATACATCTAATACAATAGCAACACATCCGTGGAGTAGGATATTACGCTCAGGCGGCCCAAACCACGTAAACTCTCGTGTGTCCTGTGTCAATTCCTACTCACCTTCTTGAATCTCCACGCGCCCACACCGAACATCAAACTCCTCTATCACTTTAGTAGTATAGGGAGATCTGCCGGTCCAAACCACCGACAGTACTGCAGTGGACCTTCCCCTCCGGGGAGAAGGAGCCGACGCAGAAGTAGTGGGCCCGACGGACCTTCCGTCGGCGTACTGCAACTTCCTCTTCCGGCTCACTGGTTCATCCGCCAGTTCCTTGCCCTTGCCGACGACTTCTCCCCTCGGATTAGGAGCAGAGCCGGAGCTATCCTTGGGTACTCCGGGGATCGCTACCCCGAAGGTTGGTCTTCTCTCGACGACACCAAGGTCGTCAAGCATGGGCATCTTCCGCCGGAGCTCCCTGCTGAACTCCACTTCCACGTTCAGAGGAAGAAAAGCTGATGGCGGAGTCAAGTCATCGCCTTCGACGTCGATGCCGTGCTGGAACTTCTTGAGGTGGAACTCCAAGGTTTTCCCCACCATGTTGGACTTCAACCCGGTCTCGACCCGGTCATCGTCCATCACGCTGTTGAGGGCCCAAGCGAGTTTCTCCCTCTTCTTCAGCGGTGCCCACCTATTGACCAGGAAGTTACAAAACACCGCTTGAGGGGTTAATCCCCCCTCCACGCAATGGCAAATCCTGGTCAGAACAGGTTCGAAGGCATCTGCCAGCACTGGAGCTTCACTCCAGATCGTCGTGTCGATGCCGGGAAGACCATTTGGCAGCTCCAACCTCTCGTGCTCCTCCACCCTGACGACTATCCAGTCTTTCTTCCAGTCATCCCACTTCCCAGAGGGAAATGACCGGAGGTACTTGAATGGGCACTTCTTGCGCTTCACGAAGTAGTAGAAGCCAAGGTACTCATTGCTCCGGCCAGTGGTGTGGATGGTGAAGAAGGTCCGGAAGAGTTCAATGCAGGGGGGGATGCCCACCCACATCTCACAGAAGTGGACGAAGATAGACACTAGGAGAATGGAGTGAGGGCCAAGGTGGTATAACTGCAGACCATAGAAGTCTAGCAGCATCAAGAAAAAGGAAGAAAAAGGTGGGATCAACCCCACCATGGTGTACGAGGAGAAGTACACCATTTCGCCGGCGTGCTCCTTCTCGAATGGGAGCTCTCCACCGGCACGGACCGAGCGGTTGAAGAAGTCCGAGGACCACCCCATGAGGGCCCGGACCTTCTTCAAATCGCCGTCGGTCTTTAAGCGACTCTCGCGGAGACCCAACTCCATCGCGGCACAGCTAGGCAAGAGAAGAAAAGCGAAGCACAAGTTGGGAGTTTGATCGCAAGAACAGATGAGAGGCGTAAAGAACTCCCGACGGTGTGCACTTTCCTTCTTAAGTAAGCCCTCGCAACGCTTGGATGGAAACCGCAAAGAAATCGAAGGTACCACCCAAAAATTCCACCCAGCCGATGACAAGCGGGCCCGGGACCACCCCGACGATGAAGTCGAGGTTCTTACCCAGGTGAACGGTTGTCATCAAGAGGCGGGAAGCCCAAAGGCGGCGGCCTGACAAGGCGCGCAGAACTGATACGGTTTTCGTATCGGGAACCGGCGACCTTCAATTGCGTGAGATCCGCACGCCAAAGATCTCATCTGCCGCACGCGGGATATGCCACGCGGCGAGGATTTAATTCCAACGGCACCTTCAAAGACCCTTGAAGACTCAGTTCAAAGGTTGCGAGGATGGACCCACCTCCGGCGGAATGACTTCACCCCAGTGGTCTTCCCCGGAGGTAGGTCCAGGGGGCCACTATCAGTACCCCAAAAACCGTACACCCCTTGAGGTTACAAAGATCTCCAAGAAAAGTCATCTACTTGATTTGAAGACCTTCGGAGGCCAACCTGTCAGACATAACCGGACCCGCTTCTCCAACATGGTTAATCCCTGGGTCGCCACGTGTACTACCAAACTGGAGCTACCGCCCACATGGGGGAAGCTCCGGACCATGTACCAAAATGGCACCTCCGGACTTAACCCCAGACCGAGAGAAGCTCCGGACCTGACACGTGTCGGGTAGCCCCGGAGCTACCTGTTTCCCACAGTATGCTCCGGAGCTGCCACGTGTCCAACCGTCGGATCTTCAGCCTCTAACCTCCGGAAGACCTCGCAACGGCTCCGGATCTTCGAAGGGGAATCAAGGACTTCAAGACCCGATTAAGTGTCATTAATGCCATATTAATGACACTTAAGCACACGATCTTAACACTAGTAATGGTGCTGTCAAAGCCCGTTACAGGGTCATTAAGAGAAATTAAATGTGTTAAATAAGTGTCAATACTAGTAACCGCCGGGGCCACATGTCAGGCCAGGCTAACTTGTAACGGCCTGCCCTTGTACTATAAAAGGACAGGCCGACAACACGTTCGGGGGGGACACACACCAAGGACACACACACACACATATGCCATTGACGCTCAACGCGAGCTCATACAGCTAATACAATAGCAACACATCCGTGGAGTAGGGTATTACGCTCAGGCGGCCCGAATCATGTAAACTCTCGTGTCTCCTGTGTCAATTCCTACTCACCTTCTTGAATCTCCGCGCGCCCATACCGAACATCAAACTCCTCTATCACTTTAGTAGTATAGGGAGATCTACCGGTCCAAACCACCGACAAGTTTGAAGATGTCTCCTTTTGAAGCATTGTATGGGCGGAAATGTAGGACACCGCTGTTTTGGAATCAAACTGGGGAAAGCCAAGTCTTTGGTCCTGATGTATTGAAAGAGGCTGAAAGACAAGTGCAAGAAATTCGGAAGAACCTAAAAGCAGCCCAAACAAGATAGAAGAGTTATGCAGATACTCGAAGACGTGATCTAACATTTGAGGTTGGTGATTATGTGTACTTGAAGGTGTCACCTATGAGAGGATTGAGAAGATTTAAAGTAAGGGGCAAGTTGTCACCCCGCTACATTGACCCGTTCAAGATACTCGAACGACGAGGTGAAGTGGCTTATCAGCTTGAGCTTCCATCGCACTTATCAGATGTTCATAACGTATTCCATGTTTCGCAACTTAAGAAGTGTCTGAGAGTGCCTGAGGAACAGTTACCTATGGAAGCAGTTGATGTACAAGAAGATTTGTCTTATGTGGAACAGCCTGTCAAGATACTTGAGACATTAGAAAAGGTCACTAGAAACAAAGTCATTCGTATGTGTAAAGTGCAATGGAAACATCACTCAGAGGCTGAAGCAACATGGGAAAGAGAAGATCTCAAGGCGGATTTCCCTCATCTATTCTCTTAGGACGTCCGAATCTTGAGGGCGAGATTCCTTTTAAGGGGGGTAGAGTTGTAACATCCATATTTCATGTAATAAAAATTGATCAAACCATAGTGCATTTGTGTGTTGCATTTTGTGTGAATTTTTGATGTTCAAACGAGTAGAATCCGTTGAAATTTGAATTTGAATTCAAATCAAAAGAAAAGAAATGAAAAAGAAAAAGAAAAAGAATAAAACCCCCTGTTGGGCCAAATTTCCCCACCCCGGCCCAACTCTCCCTCCCCTCACCCGCGGCCCAGCCAGCCCTCCCCTCTTCTCTATCTCTGCCGCCGGGACCCCACCTATCATCCCCCACCTCAAGCAACCGTCGCCCCTCCCTTTTCCCGCGCCCACGCCGCGCCACCCCCCACCTTCAACCGTCGAATCCCACACCAATCCACCCCAGGGAACCTCCCTTCGCGTGCGCCAGCAACCGCCGCCGCCTTCCCCTCTATAAAATCCCCCTCACCCCCTTTCTTTCTTCCTCTCCACGCTCAAACCCTAGCCTCGCCGTTGCAAGGTCCGTCGCTCATGTTTCCGACGCCTCGACGGTTGCCTCACCCCTCTATTCACCCTAACCCCTTCACCTTGTCGTCAGGAGCGCGTCGGGCAAGTTTGTGCGGGGAATTGGCCAAGGTTTCACCAGATTCATCGAGAGCCGACGCCGGTTGCCGCCATCACTCGACGCCGACCATCCTCCGGCCGATTTTGTGCCCCGGTACTCCCCTAGGTGCGTTCCCCTTCTCCCCCTCTCTCGTTTCATGCAAGTAGCGCGTTAAATTGGCTTAGGATTTGCCGGTTTGGCCTACTCCGGCGAGCTCGCCGCCGCGGGACTCGGCCGCCGTCGCGCCGTGCGCCGCCGGCGTCGCCAGAGGCGACGTGGCCGCATCTCGACCCTTGGTTCAAACCGAACGGCCGAGATTATATCGTGCGTAACGGTTCGGTGAAATTAAATCTCGTGCGTTCATCTAGGATTCAACGGTCCACGTTTAAAATTCATTTCCCGCCTCCGCTTTTACACCGCAGCCCCTGGAAATTCACTAGCTACCCCCTAACCTTTGCTGGAATTCAGATCTAGCCCCTGAATTTAGCAAACTAGCCCCTGGACTCCCTGGAATTGGATTTAATCATTTAAATAAGCAATCTAACCCCTGGAAATTTGTAGAATTATGGATTTAGCCCCTGTACAGTGTAGGAAACTTATTATTCAGTCCCTGGACTTTTATTTAATTGCTGAATATTGTTTATAGGTGTATTTAATGTGTAGAAATTAGATAAAAATGAGGAATAAGTATAAAAACAGTAGGAAAAATTTGTATAAAATGTTTTTATGCTGTAATTAATTTGTAGAGTTCAAATAAAATATATTTTGACCCTGGAAAAATTATTAAAAATGTTTAAAATACATATTGGCCATAGAAAATTCAATAAAAATGATTTTTGGTCATAAATAAATCCTAAAAATGTAAGAAAGATATAAAATGCATATTTTGGCTATGTAAAATAATGAATACCTCGTAGGTACGCATTAGTATAGAGTTTTTATGCCTATGTGTATGTTTGATGCCATGTGTTGTGTGCTCTTTACTTATTTTAGCCTTTATTTCTCTTTGCCATGCTTGGGCAATATATTTAGAGTCGTGCTACGACCCCAATTTCAATCTCCAAGACCAAGACTTCACCAACAACCAAGTCTTCGACGAAGGCAAGTGCCCTTGACCATCTTGTACCAATTTTAGGATTCTAGTTAGATGCATGCTAATTAAATTGATGTCCTATTTCATGTTTCATGCCTTGTTCCATATAATTCCTTGTCACCTGATGTGGGTTGGGAAGTAGATAGGTAATTAATTATGCTTTGCCATGCTTAGACATTGGGAATGAGATTTCATACAATTGTGACATGTTAAACTTTATGATTACTTTAATTGTGGTGGATACACAATAGTAGTGAATAGGAATCTGGTGGTTGGATAGATTTGGTATGGTGCAGTTTGCACGAGACCCGGGATTGGGTTTGGTACCACCGGATTCTAAGGACCGGTTTATGGAGGAAGCCACTAAGCTTTATAGTACCACCACGAGACTGAGATGGGGCATCTTGGTCAATTAATTAGGTTTCTCCCGATGAAATGCTAGTGGTTGGATGGTGCGGGGAATGATGCAGGGGTGCTGCTCTGGGAACTGCATGGCTCAAGAGGGGGCTCTGAGGCGGAGGGTTACTCCGGGAATGCCTCAGTGGTGGAAACCTTAGAGGGCTAGCACTAGTCGGGAGTACCTTTGTAAAGACCATGTTGTGATCTCCTGGCCTCACACTAAAGGAAGTGTGTAATGTGGTTAGCTACCACGGGCATTCAGGGAGGTTCACTTAGTCCACCTGGCAACAGGGGATGAAATCACTGCTTGTGGGGAAAGGGTACACTCTCTGTAGAGATTTGGTAAAACTGTCATGACAGCCGTGCTCACGGACAAGAGCGGCTTGGGGCCAGTTCATAATTAGCTTATGGCTGGGAAATGGTGGTTATTTATGATTCAAGTTACATTCATCATCTTTAATTATGTATTGAATTACTTCTTGAATTATGATATTGTTAATTGAAAGCTAAGGTTAGGTTCTAAGCATAGTGCTTAAGCCATAATTGACCTTCCCTTGCTTTAGCCAATCATGTCATCCTCTTCCCGCACTTGCTGAGTACTCTATGTACTCAAGCGTTTACTTTTTCCTTAAAATATGAAGAATAAGCGGCACCAGAAGACTTCTTCGTCAACCCGGAAGACTTGGGCTAGGCTGGCGATCCTTCGCGCGACTGCCTGTGGAGATGGAGCCATTCTCATCTACCTAGCCTTCCGCTATAGTTAAATATTTGTGAACTGTTTAGATGTTGTAAATAGGTTGTGGTGTATTCGTAGACCTTCGGGTCGTATTGTAAGACTATTTATGTATTCGAACAAGGCTATGTAATGATATTACACTTTTGTCAACGCATGTACGATTCAACCGATCCTGGCGTACATGTGGTTAGTGTCTGTTCATCTTTACGATGACCGGGCGTGACATCCCTCTACTCGCAGCTCAAGAGATTGCCTGGTTGGAACACTTCGCAGTCGATCCATGAGACCTAAGGCACAAACGTAACAGATAAGGAAACATACAAAGTATAAAATGAGCAATCAAAAGGACACGTGTGCAAATAAAGTTTCCTTTTAAGTTGCAAGATGTAAAAATTATTGAACTAAATAACTTGATGAAGAATTCGATAGCTGCAGCTGTAGTTTCTGTCTTATAAATGGAACCTGTAAGGGATTGGATCTGTTTTCCAGATGATCTGGAGAAAGGCATTGCAACAGCTTTACAATATGTTGATAGGAACCACTGTTCAAGAGAGCAGACATATGCAAAAGGCAAACTTCTCCAGACCAAACTTCATGCAAATTACCTCAAATCAGTTCGTCCACACGACCACGCTGCAGATCACTTTCACCAATGCCTGTTTTGTCAAGAGTCTATTTAGAACCTTTTTTCAACTTCTCAATATATGCTCTGTATTCCATCATATTTTGGTCAGCATCAATCAGTAAATTCTGGAAACAAGGAAACATTTCCATAAGAACACCAAATGCATTCATACATCCAGTGAGAAAATACAGAGCTTGTTACTGATAAAAATTGCACCCATGACTACAAATTCCCCAGCAAAAAAGTATTATCAGGATGAAAGATCACATGAATTTAGGATGAAGGAAAATGTTCATATGGAAATGCAAAACAGTACAATGAAAGTCACATACTGTTTAATGAAAAGTTTGAACGTTTTGTGTTTTACGTTTATAAGAAACATACCTTCTCAAGTCTTGAAACGCCCAAAAGTATTCCGATACAAAAATCTAAGAGGACCTAATGGCACAAAATTCATCAGTATTGATATCTGAGACAAGAATAGGTAGCACCCAATTAATAACATGATGATGGAAAAGGAAGAGCTAATTGCCTAATTCTATACCCAACAAAGCAAAAATAAATTTGCAACTAAATCAATATCTGCCAGTTAGCTTTTCAAAATGGTTGATAGTGCCATTAGGACACCTTCTTATAAATAAAACATTCACAACCAGCTGTTCCTGCAGTCCTTTTATTTATCCCTGGCTTCTTTGAATGTTGGCAAAGCACTGTACAGAGCAATGACTTCAGCACATAGCTACCAAACCAATGGTGATTGGTCAGGGATGACAATGGGTCGCGTTCGGGTCGGGTGAAGCTAAAACCTGCCCAAACCAAAAAAGACCACGGGTGGATTTTCAGACCCACACCCACGGGTGAAAGTTGACACCCGCACCCGTCTGGTCTCGAACGGGTTTCGGGTGCCCGTCGGGTTTGAACAATTATCACACAAATTAAAAAAATATCATCGACACTACAAATATACCAGTGATAAACTTTTGTTCAATCACTCGATCAAAAATAATTGGAGCAACGGATAGAACAGAGCCATTCCAAGCACGAATAAGATGGTCTAACCTCTCGATTGGTAGAAGGAGGCGAATGGCGACGAGGTGGCAGGGGTCAGGAACGGTGCATGGTCCTTCCACCCTCGCCTCAACCACCGCGGTCACGACCTCCGACTTCAGTGGCTCGGGGTTGGAGGAGGCCATGGCTCCCCGCTCTTCTTTGGATCGATCGAGGATCAGTGAGGTTGGGGGCAGGGACACACGGCGGCGGGGGATGCAGGTGGCGTGAGAAATTTATTATTATAGAACTCATATCGTTGGATTTCTCTCAAATAGAACTTATATGGTGGGCTTCGAAAAAATAGGACTTACAACATTGACAAACTGGCAAAATAGGATTACCATATTTTTTAACTCCTTTTTGGGTATTTTCTTTATCTTTAGGTTTTCAGAAAACCTGAAGTGACCATAGTATCCTTGGATTCAATCAAGCAGTTCTTTCCTTCTATCGTTTCCTGGAATGTGTTTCTCCCTGCCGCTTTGTTTCTGCAGACGGGCTTCGCGCCGCCGTCCTGATTTGCCGCCGCCTCTGATCAGACTACTAGTGCAAGCTCTCGCCGCCGCCACCCCCGGCACCTGTTCCTGTTATCGAACCGCCTAATCTCGTCCTAGGTATCTCATGTTGTTGATTGATATGCTATCTGCTATCGTCCTCCTTGTCGCACCATAATCTCCCAATGATTAGAATTGGCAATCATGTCAGGATGAGAGTAAACAGCAAAAAATAAATATGTTGCAGATGCATTTCATATATTACGTATGTATTATATATCCTTCCAGTTTAGTGTGTACGTGGATCCTCAATACGTGTACATGGAAAACTAATGATTTAATAATGTTGCTTCTGATTGTTTCTTTACCCATTACTAAGATTTATCATATAAGTAATGCTCTTCTCAGCTTAAGAAATATACATATTTGTATGTTGCAACTAATCAGCTTTGCACTTGTTTTTGAATAAATATTTTGTTTGTCATCAGCTGGTGTTATTGTGAGTGTTCAGATTCATATGAATGCAGAGTTTTGTTTACTCATAACAGTTTCATGCATGCAGACGTAGTTGATTCATGCGTAAGGCAAGTTGATGATATTTCCTGATTATAATAAAAACAAATATTTTCTCCTCTATTCTACAGGCTATAACAGGATGTGCACTCATATTATCATAGGGTTTTAATTTGAATTCAAGTTGATCCTAACAGCGCATATTTAAAACCACTATCCTGTACATATTCAAAGTTCCACACATTGATTATTCGCATGAACTTTTGTTGTTTATTCAAACTCATATTTTTGTTATTGTTTATTCGCAGGAACTTAGTATGACAATGGAAGAGTCATCAATTCCATCGGAAGATATACCTATACTGGTAGATTAGGATTCAATACAAATTCAAGATGTGATAGAGGAGGAGGAAGGAATGACAGAACTTTGCAGTGAAGAAGAAGTTTACACACTTTTGGGTTTGAGACGTGAGGATGAGAGAGCGCAAGAAATGGCTAGAGCTGTTGTCTCAAGTGCAACAGCTGATGGACAAAGTGCTTCTGGAATTCCTAACATAGAGGGTGTTGAAGATGCATCTATTTTAGTGGATGATTATATTCCAGAGGAGACGATAATGGTTTTTGATAAATATAATCCCACTCTGTCTTTAGGCACTGTATACCCTTCTATGGCAAAATTTCGATTGGCTGTCAGACAATATGCAATAAATAAAGAATTTGAGTTGGGTATTGAGGCAACAAACAAGATAAGATATAGAGGGTACTGCAAGGGTGGTGATTGCCCTTGGTCTGTTGTTGGATTCAAGAAACAAGGCAACGTGACTATTATGGTACTAAATTTTAAACTACAATGCTTATTATTTTGAATTCTCTTTCATTTTTTTACAAATATTTGATTTACAATTTCTTGTAATATTTTGTAGGTCATAGTGTTAAATGATGTACACACATGTACATCTAGCAGCAAAAGAAAAACAACTACTGCTTCTTGCAAGTTGGTTGCTTCCAAGGCTGTTCCATCCTTCAAGAAAATCCTCAAATGGGTGCTAGGGACCTGCAGACTAAGCTACAAAATGATCACTACTGCACTATTGGTTATGACACCGTTTGGAGAGGAAAAGAGAAAGCATTAGAACAGTTGTATGGTACATGGGAGGAGAGTTTTCAGCTGCTATTTAATTGGAAGACAGAAGTCATGAAAAGGTCACTTGACAGTGTTATTGAGATTGATTGCAAGGTGGTTAAGGGCAAGGTATATTTTCATAGGTTTTTCTGTGCGCTTGGTCCTTGTAGGTTTTTGATCAGGTTGTAGGCCATGGCTTGGTATTGATGCTACTGCACTCAATGATAGGTGGAACAGTCATTTAGCTGCCGCAACTGGGGTGGATGGTCATAACTCGATGTGTCCTGTTGCATTTGGATTTATAGACTCAGAAACAGAAGACAATTGGACATAGTTTATTACTCAATTGCACAAAATTGTAGGCTCAAGTGGCAATGGTCTAATTTCAATTTTGATATCAAGTGTGATTATGTGACAAACAATGTAGCTGAAGTTTTTAATAATTGGATCAAATACAAAAAAGATATGCCTGTTGTTGAGCTTGTAGATAAGATAAGAGAGATGATTATGACTTTTTTTATAAGTGGAGAAGAATTGGAGCTAGGTTGTCCGGGATGATACTACCAGCAGTACTACAAATTTTGGGAGCTAAGACTAGTGGTTTGGGACATTTGTCTTTAATAAAAGGTGATAACTATATTGCTGAGGTGAGGGACAATTGCAAACCAAGGCTTGTGGTTAGAGCATGTTTGAAAGAGTGTTCATGTTATGAGTGGCAGCATACTGAAAAACCTTGTCAACATGCTTTGTCTTTGATAATAGCTCAACAGGTAAGAAATATCATGGTAGAAGATTTTGTTCATGATTATTATTTTGTGGATAATTTTAGAAAGGCATATGCTAGAGTGGTAGAGCCACTTCCTAACAAGGAAAAGTGGCCCAATGTTGACTTGCCATTTGCTATTGGTGCACCACTTAGTAAAAGAGGTGTTGGAAGACAAAGAAAAATAGGTTCAAAAGTTGTCTTGAATCTGGTAGTGGATCAAAAGCTATTTCAAAGCCTGTTGAAAATGAGAATGGAAAGACCATGAAAATGATTAGAGGCAATGTGTGTTGTTCTAACTGTGGGGAACTAGGACACAGAAAAACCAGCTACAGATGCCCACTTAATGGAACTTAAAAGAGGTAATATTTAGTTTTTTATTCTTTTATCTGTTTCATTTTTGTGTTATTTATTTTACCTCTTTAAATATTATAGAAAGAGAAAACCAACGAAGAATACTACCAAAGGATGGTTTCCTAAAGATTCAACATCACAGAGACCAAGTACAAGAAGAGAACAAATTATGCAAGGGAGTCCTAGAATAATAACAAGGGGGTACAAAATTACTGACTTTCATCATTTATGCATTAGTGTTCAAATATATAAGTTTAACACATATATTTTCTCATACGCAGACGTCTTAATATACTCATGGGAGAAGGCACATCTCAAGAGGGTTCTTCTTCTCAGACTTTAGGGACACGTACTACAGCTCTAAAGAAAATGACTCCAAGAAAAGCCAAATGCATTTTAAATATATGATATGTCATAGCTTGTAATATGAGATACATTGTTTTCACTACAGTAGTAACAGTCCACACATTTTAGTGGTGACATTTTCCATTCACGTTGTCATCATTATTATTTTGTATTGAACCTGATATGCTATTATTTTAACCAGGACACAATGTGCTATTACCTGATAATTTGCTTCAACACAATGTTCTATTAGCTGAACCTGGTGCGTGCAGCTGCACTGGTACATTATTATATCTCAATTTTTTTCCTTCACCCACGATATGCAGTGCAACTTGCACTGGTAATCTGATCAGAAGCGGCCACGGATCAAGGCGGCAGCGGCGAAGCCCGTAATCTGATCAAAAGCGGTCGCGGATCAGGGCAGCAGCGGTGAAGCCCGTTTCGTGCATGAACAAAACGGCAGGGAGCAGCACGTTCCTGGGAAACGATAGAAGGAAAGAACTGATTGATTGAATCCAAGGGTAATATGGTCACTTCAGGTTTCTGAAAACATATAAATAAATAAAATACCCAAAAAGGAGTTAAAAATATGGTAATCCTATTTTGACGGTTTGTCAATGTTGTAAGTCCCATTTTTTCGAAGCCCACGATATAAGTTCTATGTGGGAGAAGCCCAACAATATGAGTTCTATAATAGTAAATTTCTCTACGGTGGGGGTGGAAGGCGGCGGCGGGATACAGTCGTCAGTGCTCGGTGGGATCCAGCGGCGGCAGGTGGGGAGATCAATAGCGGTGGCAGGGTCGGAAGATCGATAGAGTGCGTCGGGGAGGGGAGATCGATCGAGTTGGGAGGGTTGCGCACAGTTGAGTAGTGGGGCTTAGGCTATCTTCAACAATTTAGCCCAAATAGAGGGATCATTTGAGCTACAAGAACATTTGTATAGCCTATTTTGTAAGATCTTCAATAGTAAAAACAAAATAGGGTATATCAACAGAATATAGCGGGAAATCTGGAGGGCCACGTTCCCAGCTTCGGCGGGAGAGCGAAAGCGTGTCGTGCCGGCCTTTGCGCGCGCTAGGGCGATCAACTTCGTGCGAAAGTGGCGATCGCATTGGCTTTGGGCACGGCCGCTCGGACGCGTGGAGGTGCTGGCTGCGGGCAGGCACATGGTCGTGTGGTGCTGCGGGCACGACCACGCGGGTGCGTGGAGGCGCTGTAGGCGCAATCGCTAGCATTGCCCGTGCGTGGAGGCGCAGCGTGTGAAGCTGTGGCTGAAGCCTTCATTGTTTGTTTCTTTTTTGTAGCTGCAGGTAATGATGGTACTATTGATGAATGAATACAAGAGATTGGTTTGATGCTATTGTTGCCGAATGAATTAAATATATCTTTTTCTACCGGATTAGTTTGCTACGTGCTTTTAAATTTTAGTTGTTCCTATTTAATGATTGCAGTGTTGGAGGTGATCAGATAAAATGTTTTCAATCTCTAATTTTTTGTCGTGTATGTATATATGCAGGTTTTCACAATCATGGCATTTAGATATTACGTGACAAATTGTGTGGAAGTACAACAGCCGCATCACAAAAGAATGAAGAAATGGAAGTATGTGCAGTTGGGGTTGCTGTTAAGCTACTATGCGCTGACCAGTTGCCCTCAAAAGCTTAAGCTGATGAGGGATGATAGACAATTCACTTATATTTCAACACTGCCCCTCACGTGCAAGCTCTTTTGGGCCGCATACGTGGAATAGGAGTCGACTGCAGTTTTTTTATTTTTTTTAATAAATTGCGCCTGCCAGGATTCAAAGTCGAGATCTCTGGCTCTGATACCATGTTAAGCTACCATGCGCTGACAAGTTGCCCTCAAAAGCTTAAGCTGATGAGGGATGGTAGGCAATTCACTTATATTTCAACAGTTGCAATGTTACAGAAGAAGCGTCGTTGGGGTGACTCTGTTCCTGGCTATAAGACAATTGATCATGAACGTATGGCTGCTGATATTCGTCTGAGAAATGATTACTTCGTTCCTAGGCCACTGTACAATGAGGAGCACTTTCGGCGAAGGTGCGTTCTATCACAACATTGTTGTACCATTATTTATAAAACATGTTAAATGACTAAAGAAATTTTGCAACTATGCTACAGGTTTCGAATGCAGATCACTGCTTTTAAAAATCGTTGATCAGGTGTCATCCGTGAACAATTTCTTTAAATAGAGAAGGAATGTTGCAGGTGTGATGAGTTTCTCTTCTTTAAATAGAGAAGGAATGCTGCAGGTGTGATAAGTTTCTCACCACTACAAAAGTGTACAATGGCAATGAAGATATGAGCATATGGTGGAGCAACAGATTTTCTAGATGATGGACAGCGTATGGGAGAAAGTACGGTGCTGAAAACTATGCAAGAGTTTGTTACCACAATCATCTTAGAATTCGAAGATGAATTCCTTAGACCACCGAGAGGATATGAATTACAACATATTCTATCCGTCGATGAGGCTTGTTGTTTTCCTGAAATGATTGGTATCATTGACTGCATGCATTGTGAATGGACAAATTGTCTGACAGGTTGGGCTAGGATGTACAAAGGCCACAAGGGCAAGCCAACTCTCATATTGGAGGTAGTAGCAACTCAATATATACGGATTTGGCATGCTTTTTTTGGCCTTCCCGGATCTCATAATGACATAAATGTGTTTTAAATGTCTCCTGTTTTTGATGATTTGGCTAATGGTAACACACCCCTGATTGAATTTATTATTAATAGAAATTCATACAACCTTGGATACTACCTATTTGATGGGATTTATCCTGATTGAGCAACTTTGGTTAAGAGCATTAGTGCACCAGTTAGCAACAAGCAGAAGGTGTATTCAACACAACAAGAAGCTTGCAGAAAAGATGTTGAAAGAGCTTTTGGGGTGCTTCAGTCAAAGTGAAAGATTTTGCATGGACCAGCTTGTCTTTGGAATAAAAAAGACCTGAACTCTATTGTTCGTGCGTGTGTCATCCTTCACAACATGGTAGTAGAGGATGAACGGGTCTCCAGCTCCCTAACGTGCACCCGTCATAGTGGCCAGGAAATGAGAACCCTGAAATCACGCCACTTCGACATGTTGCTGAAATTGATGAGTTCGTTGGGGCATACTCTTTCATTCATGGCAAAACAACCGCACACTCGTTAAAAAATGATCTTGTTGAGTATATCTGGGCACTATATGGAGCTGCAGCCGGACCTTTTGCTTCCAAGTGTTAGATAGTCTTTAGCATTTTCCGTATTCCGTATTCCATGTATCAGATTGATGTTTCATTTTGTATTTCAATTTACAAGTATATTGTGCCACTTTAAGTACTGCAAGTTTATATGGTAAATTATTATGTGTGGGTTATGTTTATTTGGTACAGTTCTTGATGCTCACTGGACTGCCACATTTTTTGTTCTTGTTCGGCCACTGTTCGATCATTCATCTCAGTTGCTGTTAACTAATTATTTTATTTTGTACCCCTGCAGCATTTTTATGTTGGCGTCCCGACAGCCCATTTAGTTCAAATTGGGATTACAGCTAGTATCCAACATGCAAATCTAGTATCAGTTCACTCACAATTGAGATTACAGCTTGTAGTGTGATTCTGTGAAATAGAAAGGATTACTGTAAGCGAAAGCGTTTGGTTTGAAGTCAAAGTTGGCTTGAATAAGGTCATCCAAGTTTTTATGTACCGAATCATCCAAGTCGATGTTTGGTTGGAAGGGTCGGACGATTCAATTTTTTGTTAGGTAGGTTGGATGAAATTTGGATGGATTGAATCATCTAAGTTGATAATTTCACATGATACTAATTATTTATATACTAATTATCATATTACTAGTAAATATTAATTTTAATATCAAAATTGAAATTATTAATCAACAATAAATAAATTAATTATCACTAATTATGTTACTAAGAAGCATACTTAGACAGGATGGATGGCCTCATCCAACAAAAATTGCTGGACCACTCCATCCAGCATCTATAGGGAATATTCCTCAAGGTCGATGACTCTGTCCATCTGACTGTGAAACAAACATCTGACTGGACCATCTAATCCAATCCAATACAGCGAACCAAACGCACCCTGGACTGGGCCGTCGACGGGAAGGTGAGCAAATTTTTTTCTGTACAGTTTCAGGTGCCCAACAAAAACGCATGGAGGAAAGGCAAATCCGCGCCCGCACCCGCAACATGTCGGATTGGGTGCGGATCAGACTCACGGGTGCAAATGTACACTCGCACCTGCACCCACACCCGACAGGTGCCAAACCCCTCGAGTACCTGCACATACGGTTTTTTTTTTTCCATCCCAATGGTGACTTCATGCTCTTATTAGAGGAACAACAAACAACCAAAGCTGCACCATCTTTGGATAGGATGATTTCAAAATAGAATAGAATATGAAGCATTACGTTGGTGACACTAGAATAGGAATTGCTCCCTTTACGTCAGTGGTACTGTGTAACTGAACTCTGCTGCCTGGTTTCAGAATCCCCATGCTGTTCTCAATCCTTGATTCCTATTGTCCTAACAGTGTCCCTGTGCTCTATTCCGTGCTGCCACATGGAAACACAACATAAGGCAGTCCGTAGAGGCGTGCTGTAAAACATACTGAATAGGTGTAAATTTAGAGAATTTAAAGGAAGATACTCGAAAAGTAGAAGAAGAATAGTGTATAGAGTATGCTTTAGAGGAAACGAGTGCGGATAGCCTAACCTTGAAGTATTTTTATATGAAATATCAGCAAGACATATCAGATGCCAGATGGTTCGAGCAGACAAAAACAGTTTCAGCACATCATTTGATCAACAATAGTTTCTTATTAATTACTCCTTCCATCTCAAAAATACTTGTCACTCTCTAGTTTAAATTGAACTAGAGAGTGACAAGTATTTTGAGATGAAAAGAGTATTACGCATGTCGCTGGGAAAAAAATAAGAGGTTCCAAAATAACACCAGAAAAAATATACCACTGAACAGAATGAATCATGCAACAGTGGCACATCCAATCGCCTCTGTCTGACGCTCTCTCACAAGAACCAGTGCATCCATGATAGTTCCTGCAATGGCAACCCAACCAGTTAGAGATTTCAGAGCCACCCTAGGGGGCAAATGCATCTTGGGGAAAAATAGTTCTCACCTTTAGTGCTCTCCACAAGCGCTTCCTCATAAGTTTTGTATTGTGACCACAGACCTGATGTTAGGACCATTCGCATGCAGCTGTTTCCTCTAAAACTTACTCTATCTTCTGTACTTTCTCTATACTTCTAGTATATCTTCTATACTTTCAGCATGTTCACACTGGACACCTACTCAATACGTCTAGTAATCTACTCTATATTTACAGTCCAATAAGCTTTACAGTGAACCATTGCGGATGATCTTAAACTCTGCATGTGAAACAGAATTAGGGCAAGCCCAAAAGATGGATCTGTATTGGAAATGCAATAATATTCTTCTTTGTATGTGTTAATCTAACAAATGTAAGGTGAAAGTTTTGCATAAATTCAAGGAAATGCAGATAGACGAGGTACCAAAGCTTAGGTGTTAGATACCCTCGTCAAAATGAAAGGGGGAGGTTAGCCTATCTTTATAATGGTATTTTGTGAGGTTTATTTTTTCCAATCAGTTGTAACGTGTATGAAGCAAATCTGAAATGGTCATTTCATCGTGTTAGCTGAAACATCCATTGTGTCGTTTCGGCAACGGACTCCTTCAACAAAACGCACGCTCCACTTTACGAGGAGATGAGATCATGCCCCGCATCTACCGCACGTCGACCCAGTTCAGTTGAGATCCATGCATGCCGCTGCATGCTACCGTTCACGTCGATCCACTAGCCTTAACTTACGGATGTACACACATGTAACCGGCTCTCCATGCAGGCTATATGTATCTGGACTCTGTGACCAAATAATACGACGAGCATTCTCCTCTCTTACATGGTATAAGTGACCAGCAATCCTTCTTCTCTGCCATGGAATTCAATCCTATGTTCTCTCCCACCTCCCAATCCTTCGATGCCTCTCTCGCCACAAACAACACTGCCAATCATAATCATCTTTCTCCTTCATCAACAAGCGCCGATATATTGCAATATGTGAATATTCGATCGCATGTCCCTGTTCTTTTGGAGCTCACAAATCCCAATATGCGAACTAGCGCATGTTCTTTGACTAAACCATCGACAAACTTGGTTTGTCTTCCCACATTGCTTCTCCCACAGCTATTCTTCATCAAGATCGTGAATGGTACCTTGTTGACCCGTGTGTTGTAAACTGGATCTATGCCACCTGCACGCCCAAAGTCTGGAAGATCGTCCACCAGACCAAGACTGATGTGTACACTTTGTGGCATGTCATCGAATAGTTGTTCTACAACAACCAGCTCCAACGTGCGGTCTTCTTCGAAGATGAATTCCACAAACTTCGTCAAGGAGACATGACAGTCTCTTATTATTGTGTGAAACTGAAGACATTGGCTGACAATCTGCAAGATGTCGGTCAACTAGTTTTTGAGCAAACTAAATCTCCTTCGCGACCTCAATCCGAAGTACCATCATGCCTTATCCGCTATCACATCTCGTCAGCCTCCGCATACCTTCATGAGTGCGAGGTCCCATCTGTTGATGGTGGAGTTGTTCGATAGTCAAAGATCAAACACAGTCGACAGTCAAACACTTGTCGCCAATGATAATGATCATGGCACCGATCAATCTACTCAAGCGGCGACAACACAGCCTGGACGTGGTGGCCCTAGTCGCGACAACAATCGTGTCTGTCATGGTGGCCATGGCCAGGGTCACGGACAGGGTCGTGGCAACAACAACAATTGTTCTTCCTCTATTGGCCCTCGACCATGGAGACCACCAGGCTTCGGCACATGGCGTCCCGACTACAACCTGTGGACCAGCATGGTCCATGCGTTGCCCATGCCGTTCCACACGCCAGGAGCTGGCGTTCTCGGATCTCGTCCCAACACACAACCGTAGCAAAGCCATGTATGTTGTACCTGGATCCCATGAGTTCCCACTACTTGACCATCCCTCTACAACACGTCCGCATCATCGTGGGATACTCAATCTTTGATAATCGCCTCAACAGTGCCACTATCTCACCAACGTCCAAATCAGATTGGTTCGTTGATTCCGGGGCTTCGTCACACATGTCCGGTAATATATCCTCCTTCCCCTCATCTCGCCTTCATAATTCGATATCCACAATCATAGTTGGCGAAGGTGCACAATTGCCAGTCACCCACACTGCCTGTTCTACCATTCCCTACCACTGGTACTCCACTTCAGTTGAATAATATTCTTCTTGCTCCAAATATTGCTCAAAACCTCATTTCCGTTCAAAAACTCACACGAGGTAACCTTGTTTCTGTTGAATTTGACCCTGTCAGTTTTTCTATAAAGGATCTTCGAACTAGGCGGGTGATTCTCCGATATAATAGCAATGGGGAACTGTAGGCACTTCAGGTCCAGCCATCACATGCCTTCCATTCTTCCTCTACGTCGGTCGACTTGTGGCACCAACGCTTAGGGCATCCAAGAAGGCTTACTCTCATGCAAGCTTTGAGTTCTTTTCCATTTGATTGTAATAAATATGAATTGCATTTTTGCCATTCATGTGCGACTTCCTTTCTCTGATTCAGACTCAATTACTTATTTCCCTTTTCAAATACTACATGCAGACGTGTGGAGCTCTCCCACTCTTAGTGTTTCTGGATTCCATTTTTATCTTGTTCTGCTTGACGATTTTACACATTACACATGGACCTTCCCGTTGTGCCACAAGAGTGAGGTTCTCCACACTTTTATCCAATTTCATTCTTATGTGTCCACACAGTTCCGTCTTCCAATACTTGCTCTCCAAACTGACAATGGCAAGGAGTTCAACAACACTTCCATGTGCACGTTCCTCTCCACTCATGCAATCCATATTCGACTTTCCTATCCGCACACCTCGCCACAAAACTGGAAGGCTGAAAGAATCACTTAGACAGTTAATGATTCAATGCGCACAATGTTGTTACACTCATCTGCACCACAATACTTTTGGGCCGAAGCACTGAACACTGCAACCTATCTCATCAGTCGACGGCCATGTCGATTCACTGGTCCCACTGCACCATTTCAACTCCTCTCGGATCACCACCTTCCTATATCACTTATGTGGCTTCAGCTGCTTTTGTTTTCCTAACACTGCAACTACATTTACTAACAAGCTCAGTGCTCGATCAAGTGCATGTGCTTTTCTTGGCTACCCTATAGATAATAAGGGCTACATGTGTCTCGATTTGGCCACAAGGAAGGTCATTACGTCCAGACATGTGGTGTTTGACGAACACTGGTTTCCCTTCGCCGTCGGCACATGGCAGGCCCTTTTGGGTGCTCCTGTCATCAGTAACGAGCTCGAGTCCAGCTCTACCATCATACAGCCATGTTCACTGAGGGATAATCACCCTCGTTCTCCGGCCACTCAACATCACCAACCCTTAACTCCATAAAATCTGGTAGCATCCCACACACCAACGGCCAACCTACCCGCCATGCATGACCACGTTTCACTGAGCCCACCACACATTCAGTCATCCACGTCCACAATCGATCTCACTACTCCACCTCAACCACAAACAGATCACCATGCAAATGCACACAACTCTCCACTACCTACCTCACGCGACGCCGAACCTGCACCCCGTTCTCCCCAGCCTTCGATGCGATGCCAACTCCGCAAGACCCATCAGGGTCTCATCCTCAAAACCAGAACCCACATCCACATCCTATGATAACTCGCTCCAAGGCTGGCATATTCTGCGCAAACCTGAAGTACGCCATGGCAGCTACGACATCACAACCTCTGTTGCCCATCCCAAAATCTGTGCGCTCTGCAATAAAGGATCCCAATTGGTTTTCGGCGATGAAACAAGAGTTGAAGCACTCAAATCTAATCATACATGGATCCTTGTTCCACATTCGGCAAATGCAAATATCATTACTGGTAAATGGGTATTCAAGCATAAGTTTAGACCCGACGGATTGTTCTACAAGTATAAAGCTCGCTGGGTTGTAGAGGTTTTCATCAACGGCCCAGTGTCGATTTTGGTGGGACTTGTGCATATGCTATTAAACCAAAACTATTCGATGTGTCCTTACCATTGCTGCAAGCAGAAATTGGCCTGTGAGTCAACTAAATGTCTTAAATGCCTTCCTCCATGGTCATCTCCAAGAGCAAGTATCCTGCACACAACCAACTGTGTTTGCTCACCCTGACTTGGTAGATCATGTTTGCATACTCTCAAAGTCCCTATACGGTCTGAAACAAGGCCCTCGAGCTTGGTTCACACGATTTTTAGCGTTTGTACAGGCTATTGGCTTCACACGGACAAGGTCAGATACATCTTTATTCGCCTTCCACAATAATCAAGATTGTTCCTTTCTTCCGCTGTATGTTGACGACATCATTCTGACTGCGTCATCGAAGAGACTGTTGTCCAAGCTTGTACATTAGTTGCAGTCTGAGTTTGCCATCAAAGACTTGGGCGGCATCAAATTCTTCTTGGGTGTCGACATCAATCGATCACCCTCTGGTTTCTTTCTCACACAAGAAATATATGCCAATGACATTCTGGATAGGGCCGGGATGATTGTCTGTAAGCCTGTAAAGACTCCCATGGACACAAAATCGAAGATCTCCTCTTCCAGTGGTACTCCAAGCTCCAATGCATTTGAGTAAAAACAATTGGCAGGTGCACTTCAGTACTTAACTATCACAAGACCATATCTATCTTATGTTATCCAGAAGGTATGCTTGTGTATGCATGCACTACATGACTGCCACTAGTCTCTTCTGAAAGTGCATCTAGGATAATCCCCGTGGGTTTTGATGATTAATGACAACACTTAAGGGACTAATGAGCCGTTCAAGTGTAAATACAGGTGATAAGTTGGACAAAGTTGGATACACTCAAAAAGGAAAAAGAAGGAAAAAGGCGAAAAAACTTGAAGAGTAGAATTTAGGGTCTAAAATTATTTGTGTTGAGTTTAGACTTATGATGTGAGTGTGTTCAATATGTCAAGGTATTGAGAATCACCTAAGAGATCTTAGTCCAAATAGTTTTAGTTGGAGATATTAGTTGAGGTAGCCCTAAGGACAGTGCCGAACTTGTCCAGGCTGGAAGGCCGGACTAGTCCGACCACATTGGACTCATCCGATGTTAGGTGTACCAATAGTTGCTATGAGAGTTTGGACTTGTCCATTTGGAGACAGACTAGTCCGTGGTGAGTGGGCCTGAGCCTTTCTAGGACTAAGTCCTGAAAGGCCGGACTAGTCCGCCCTAGGGGGTCGGACTAGTCCGTCCAAGCAGACTTGTCTGTTTCTACATAGACCAAGAGGTACTATGTGAGATCGGACTAGTCCGTTCTAGATTAGACTAGTCCGTTTGGAGTTGAGGAGTTGACTGTTGGGACTAAGTCCTGTAAGGTCGGACTTGTCCGCTCTCTGGGGCCGGACTAATCTGGTGAACCAGACTTGTCCGTTCTCACCCGGAACAAAAGGTTCTGTGTGAGATCGGACCAGTCCGTACTTGGACGGACTAGTCTGTGGTGTTGTGACTGATTGAATTCAAAAAGGTGGTGGGGGACTTTGTGGTTGGTCAAGGGTGACATCACTGGTCCCCACAGGCCGAACTAGTCCGAGGTCCAAGGACGGATTAGTCCGCACCTTTTCTGGTAGCAATGTCTAAGTGTTGAGACCCCTATAAAAGGGGATCTCCCGGCTTTCAAAAGCCCACTCTCAAACCCCAGCACTGCCATAGCCTTCAGAGAGCCCTCCTACACCATTCTCTTCACATCTTTGAGCCGTAAGAGCAAATCTTGAGGGTTTGTGAGATTTGGGAGAGAAGAGAGAAGGGTTGTGATTTGACTTTAGCTCTTGGTTGATTCTCTCGCTTTCATCTGTTGATTCAAGTTTGTTTGAGTCTTGATTCGTGAGTTCTTGGTGTTGTAACTTTGTGGGAGCCTCAAATTGTGAGTTGCAACACAAATTGTTGTGATCACCCGTGATTTAGTGAAAGAACAAGCTGGTCTTTGTGGTGGCTTGGTGAGGATAGGGTTGAGAGGAACCCAATCCTTTGTGGACTCCTCAATGGAGATGTAGGCTTCTCCGTGAAGCTGAACCTCGGGATAAAATCTTGTGTCTTATGCCTTGATTTGTCCTCTGTTCTTCATTAGATCACATTTAGAGTTCTTCGCGTTCTTCATCTTAATCATGCGATCCATCTAGCTCTAGGCCTTACATCTTTGTGCAATTACTCTACTAGACTGCTAGGTTGTTCTACTTCATATTTCATTAAGTTGATCTCTATGAGACCTATGTTTGTTGAATACATTGACAAGTAGAATAAAAGTGAGAGTTTACATTTAATGTTTTGAATATTGCCAAAACACCCGCGTTGGATTGTCCGAACTTTCACTCACATGAGCTGCACGTGAGTCGACACGGTTGATCTTTACAAATGTGTTTTCGAGAGTAACATTTACTCTTTAAATGGTTAGGACTGTTCGAACTTTTCGACACGTGATTTACACTTGATTTTCAGATGTCCGATGTTTTGCCTTTACACTGCAACGCTGCTTTTGGTCGATTCGATAATTCTATTTGCTAAAATAATTGAGCGGCAAATTGTTTTTAACTTGAAATATTTAAAACTTGCTTTTTGACATATGGAAAGTTTGCCTAGTGTTCTCCTACTAAGTTTTGATGTGTTATGGCTGATTATAGTGGTTAATATTTTGCTATGGTTTGCAACATGCTTATGTGAGGTGCTCACGTAAGGTGTTGTGGTTTTTGGACCAAGTTAAGTCAAGTTGAGGACTTGGGTTCGCAAAGAATGGTTGTTTGTTCATGTGTAGGTGTTCTTGAGATCAAGACATGGCTGGTGACGGGATCATATAAACTAGTACTAGGGAGAAGATGAGGTTCAACAACCAAGTTTGGGAGTAATTGTGGTTGATTTGATGGAGAGGTCGCGCAACATGTTTGGGTCAAGAACAATGCATATGAAGGTATCGTGGACGTTTTTGGAAAGTGTGTGCATGTGTGCAAGGGGTGCATGGACGTGGCAACATGGTTCCAAGATGTCGTGATGAGATATGGACGTGAAGATGTAGCCAGAAAGGTCCAACCAGCTGAATTATGTCTCAGACTGCGGCTAAGGCGATTATGGTTTGTATATGGTAGGTTTTGAGTTTGTTTTTTATTAGATTTTGTGTGAGTCATGAAGTTGAGTTGTTTTAGGAATGTTTAGTACATTCCTAAGGTGTTTTGAAGTTTTAATATTGCTTCTATCTGCGTATGGAAGAGTCTTGAGCAGTTACGGAAAGTTTCGGTTGAAACTGAGTAGGATAATAGTCCTAGTTAGGATTGGGTTGGCCTATGGGCTGGATATATAAGCAAGAAAGGCCAGAGCTTGTGGCAGCATGACTTTGGGGCTGTTCCTCTTGTGTTCTGATCAATAAAATTCATAGTTTAGAGGAGCTTTTGTGCCTTGTTCGTCTGACTTGTTTTTGTCAAGTCTTTCTCATCGAGTTTCTGTGTTGCTTGACCTTTCTTCGGTGTTTTGATCGTAAGTCATGTTTTACAGATCCAATTGATGTGATTCCTTTTGTGTTGTCTTCAAAACTCAATAATTTATCATATGTGAAAATTTCACGGTCATTGGATTTATGATTTTTGCGTTACTTGAGTTTCTGTTCAGCGTATCAGATTTGTTTGCTCTCTGTTAGAACAGATTGACCTTTGCTCAGAGTTTTGGTCATAACTTCAGTTTTACTCGACGTTTTATCATGATTCTTGTTGTAATATTTTCATGACGTGATTCCTTATTATATATATTGATTGTCATGATTTGAACACATTGGAAAACCTCGCACACACAGTTTCTCTATCAGATTGATTTTCTACCGAGGGGGTTTTCGTTGTTTCCGCTGAAAAAGTTTTAAATCTACCATTCACCCCTCTCTGGTAGCTTTTCACGTGCTCTTTGATCTTAAAATTGGTATAAGAGCCTCGGTGCTCTAATATTTGTGATTTGCCCGTGTTTTGACTAACCATCATGTAGAAATACTTCGCAAAACGTTGTATGTTCAATGGCATTGATTTTAAGTTTTGGAAGGCACATATGTAGGCTTACATAGAAGCGCCTCTTCATGCCTTCAAATGATGAAGTTACAGCTGCTAATATGAGAGACGCCGACAACAACAACAAGACGCACAACCTGATTATACAAGGATTGACCCAAAGCGACATTGATCGTGTTGCACACCTCCGATCTGCGTATGACGTGTAGAAAGCTTTATGCGACTACCACGAAGGATCCAACACGATCAAGAAGATAAGACAAGATATGTTCAAGAAAGAATAAATGCAATTTGAGATGCAACTCGGTGAGTCGATCGATGATCTCTTTGCTCGCTTTAATAAAATTCTCAGCAACTTGCATTAAGTTTTCAGTTGCTGAAAATGCCAGACAATTGTTAGGTGCATTAGACATGTCAATTAGGGAGATGAAAGTTACATCTATTCGTGAATCTACTGTAATGAGTATACTTACATTATATGCTCTATATTCCAAGTTAAAAACTCATGAACTTGACATAATATCACAGAAAAACCCCAACAAGTCTCTTGCATTTGTTTCACAACGTGACATGCCTAGTTCTAGCCAATCTTCATCATGTGGTACACTTGCTTTGCTGTCCTCTCCAACCCTTGAACAAATTGAAGAATTTCTAGAGGAGGAGCTAACACTTCTCTCTACTCGGTTCTCAAAAGCGTTGTAAAATGTGAGAACTAGAAGGAGAGGAAGTGGTAGACCTCAACGATGCTTCGAATGCCGTGAGTTTGGACATTTTCGTATAAATTGCCCTAACCTTTTAAGTTCTACTCCCCGTAATGAGAGGCAAACAAAACTCAAGTCCTCCTCTACAAACAACAACAACAAGAAAGGTTTTACAGGTCACCAAGTGGTAAACAGTTTTGTCTCCGCACTTCAAGAACTCAACTCGAGCGATTTGGACATCGCAAGTGATGAAGATGAAGAAAATTATGCAAATATGTGTTTCATGGCGAGCAACTCAAGATCAAGTATGGAGGAAGCAGAACACATAGGGACGATGAAGACATATGTCTCACTTGCGAAGAAATGTGTGGTGCTATTTCTCATGTCACTGTTATACTTAAGAAAAAGGACAAAAACTTAGAGATAATGCTATTAAAATTGAATCACTAGAATATAAAATTAATCGTCTAAAATCATTGATTTCTAGTGATGATTCTTGTTCCTCATGTGAATTAATATATAAAGAATTGTCCTTCTTAAGAAGTGCGCACACCTCTGCTCTTGATTAATTTGAGCTTGAAATTGAAAATAATAGAAAGCTTGCTACACTTAATGATAAAAACATGAATGATGCTAGCTGTTCTATAATTGATTTGCATTGTTCTAGCTGTGAGGAGCTTGACAAGAAACTACATGATATCTTGAATGAAATTTCTATTTTGAACAATGCTTTGCGTTCTCATGAAGTTAAATATTATTCTAATTACAAATTAAAAGGAAAAACTTCATGTGAAAACTACCTAGACTTGTCTAAGAAACTTGATGACATACATATGACACTAGAGTGGTTTTGTAGTAGGAATAAGAATCTAAACTTGCTGTTGAATTCTTCTAAGACTTGCAATGATAAAACTGGTTCAGGTTTTGATTCTCATGCTCATGCTAAGGCACATCCACCTAAGGTTGTTAAGTCATTAGGAAGTGGTTTAATTCAGACGGTTCCTGAACAAAAAGAGGTGGTTTTTAATTCTGCAAGAATGTTGTCTTATTCGGTTGCTAATGAACGTGTGGCTTGCTCATCTATACACGAACACAAAGTTAAATTTCATTGTACCTACTGTGGTAGAGATGGTCATGTCATAGATTTTTGTTATTGACACTACAGGAATCCCGATCAATTACGTCGGCCAGGGCCAACGTAATTAAGGCCAAAACCGATGTAAGTTACTTAATTACGTTGGTTTTCCCTTAATTATGTCGATTGCCGGCCGACAAAACACTTTGGACATAATTAAGGTAACTTACGTCGGCTGCCGATGTAAGTTACTTTATTACGTCAATACCCCGCGTCCGTCGTAAGTTATTTATCGGGATGGGCCACGGGCTGGGCCGGAGTACTTACGTCGGCGGCTGCCCGTCCGACGTAAGTTAAGTGATATAACTTACGTCGGTACGTCATAACCTACATAAGTTACGTGGTATAACTTACGTCCGTATGGTCTGACCGATGTAAGTTAAACTGGGCTAACTTACGTCGGCTTGACCATAGCTGACGTAAGTTAAGTTTTCATTAAAAAAAATAGAAACTGACTACCTCGTAGGATTGTGAGCTACAGACAGATATACAGAAGCAGTTCATACAGTTTAAACGATAAACAAATCACAAAATAGTCCAGAAAACATTCAAAACATCCACAACAACACAAAACAGTTTCAAAACCATTCATCGGGCTACACGCTAGCCCCTCCACTACCTCTGGAGCCGAGATCTTCTCGGCGCGTCCCTCCGGGTGCCTGTAGGTGTGGTGTAGGAGTTTGAGCTGTCGTTCCTGAACCTTGCAAAAGAACCATATATTCCCCATATTAGCCTTGCAAAATATACAGGAGATAGGAAGATGTCTGTAACAGGAATTGAATTACTATAGGAATATGTTATTACTTAGGACCAAAATGTACAGGAGATAGGAAGATGTCTGTAACTAGCTAACATATCATGCAATTGTTTAAATTTCCCTGTACTAGCTAACATAACATGCAAGTTTGAATCTATGTTGTTTTGTTGGGTATGTGGTTCACTGGAAAACTGATGATTCTATTTTCTGTGTTCATAGCAACATGTAGTAAATATTTGATCATAGCAGTGCATCATGCTCTTTGATACATTTAATCAGTTCAAATCTGGAAGCATGGCTCTTTGAAATGGGACTGTTAGTGTTTTTGTTTAACAGCCCGTGTTTTTCTTCTACTCAGGCAAACTGATATATCCTAGCTTCTTCTAATAAGGCTGTATGTGGGTTTCTTCTATGCTAAAGATTTTTGACTACTACAAAAACTATTTCAACGTAGCTAAAGGAATACTGAAGTGAATACGACAATATTACCTGCTCTGATGTCTACTCCGGCGGAAGCGTAGGAATCTTGATATCGTGACCGGTGTTTCGAGCAAGAGTCTGTCATTGCAAAATATTAGAAGATATATGTTATTGAAATGCTATAAAATTTAACTATGGTAGTTTAAATTACTTACCGCCACCACTGCTTGCATCTGGGCCATCATTAAGGTCGTCCACCGCTGCTCCTCCCTTGCTTCCGCCCTCGACCTCTCCAGCTCCGCCTGGGTTTGCGCCAATGTCTCCTTCAAGGCAAGGAGCTCCAGCTGGGTCTGCAAGAGACGACCACTGGTGGTCCCAACGGATGAGGTCTGCGATAATGAAATGCCTCTCAAAGGTCGCGCCGACCTCGAGTCGACAATTCCATCAAAAATGGCAAACCTGCAAAAGAATGAAAACACTATGTAGAAGAAGAAAAATTGAAAAGAAATGAAACACATGAACAACTCACCATCCATGGGCCTTCTTGCATCCACTCGCATACGCGGCTTGGGGGTCGATCCCAATCATAATCCGCACCATGTATCTTCGTGACCTCCTGTGCATACTTTGCCTACAAAACAAAGAAATCTTGTAAGCATGTCAATAATAATATTAGTTATAATGAAATTGATGAATTTTGAAAACTTACCAGTCGGCCGGCTGCGACCTGACTACACTGACCTGGCTGAGAAGGGTCACTTCCCTTGTGACCCCTCTTCCAAACCTGGGTCGGGGTCGGCTCCTGACCCATCTCTCGCTCCTGTATAGCCGTGTTAGTGAGATATAAATATATTAGGAACAGATAAATAAATTTAAAAACTACTTACCATGCGTTTAGCCAAACGCAAGTAGTCGTTGCCACCAAAGTTGTACTTGCCCTTGGACCCCATGCGACACTGTGTAGCCTTTGTGGACTTACCGATGAAAGCTTCGCTAGTCCAGTGCCGATAGAGAGCTAAGTACGCCTGTGACCAGGAAATACTAACCTGCACATATTTCATTTTTCATTAATGCAGTTAACATACATAGATATTGTAAATATTTAACAATATTAAAAACTTACCTCCGCGTACTGCTCCTCTGTCAAGTACGCATCAGAGTCCTTCCTAAATGGACCCCGTTGCTACTCCTGCTCTTGGGGGTGCCGCTTGTACACGTTGACGGCCTGAATCCGGACTTTTGACAACGCCGCCGTCGTGAGCTTCCGAGCATTGTAATGGAACACGTATCTCGCGTGGTCCTCCATGCCCTGTTCCTCTACCTGGTGCATCAGCTTTAAGCAAACGAACATGTAAGTGATATGCATTAACAATTCAAACGAGTTGAAAAAATGAAACAGCTAAACTTACCATAAAATTGTGCCACACGGCTCCCTGAATCGTGCCGTGGACCGGGTGAGAGACACGAGCATAGTCATCCCACAACAGGGCAGGGAAACCTTCAATGACACCGGGGTAGTGCAACTTCATGATAGCACCCAGGACACTGTTAACCTGCCTGTGGTGTTTCTCGGCCCTCGTGAACAAAAAGTCGTACCAACATCTGCAAAATATATTAAGTCATTAAGTAAAGGAAAACAACATCTAATATTTAATATACTATATACAGTTTTTACCTATCTCCAACATGACGGATTGTTGTCCGCTGAGAAGTAACCGGAGGAGGAGCCGCAAAGTGGGTCCTCCTCATCCGTCGCCTCTGCCGCGACGCCGCCGCATCTTGTGACCCTGAAGGCTCTGCGGAACCACCAGAGTCCAAATAAAGGCTAGCGGTAGCTAGCTGCGGAGGGAGGCTAGTGCTAGCCGGCTTCGAAGGGAGGCTAGCGCTAGAGGGCTCCTGTAGCATCCTCCTGTAGCGGCCCCCTAGCCTCTGACTCGGACTCATAAGACTCTGAGTCAGACTGCACAAAATAAAAAGATTGACCATAAATAATTATTAACAACTGTAATTTATAAAATAACTTTATTATAAACTAAAATTTACCTCTGTCTGCTGAAAGCACACGTGAGCTGAGGGTGGAGCGTGTGCCAGAAAGAGGGAACGTCGGCTCGGAGGTAAAGAGGTCCCTGAGCAAGGGTCTCGTGGCGGCTCAAACCCTCTCACTGGCTTTCCCTTCCCCTTCCTCTTCCCCTTCGATGACATCCTGTTGCAAGGAATAAATGATTAATAAGCAAAGATAATATACAAAATTAAACTTAAGTTAGTGAATAAACCGTTACTTCATAAATTTAAAAATTCATCAACATCACAGTCATGCACCCTACTCCTTAAACCAGCCCATCGATATTCTTCTTCTGCATATCGTTTTCTTTTGCGAAAATTAGCAGGTTCTACTAAGTCATTGATATCTTCAGTTTCTGATTCTGTTTCTGCTTCCGTGCAAGTCTCGATATCTTGAGTGTCTTCAACTAAGTTGTTGAGTCCTACACCAGACTTGACTGAGAAAGATTCTGGCAACTCTTCCTCTTGGTAGACCACATGAGCCTCAACTTCCTCATGGTAATCATCATCTCCTGGAGCGTATAACCGCTCATGAGGATTCACTTTATGTACCACCCACCAAGCTTTGAATTTATTTCATGGATAAGGTAGATAGTACACTTGCTCTACTTGGTGTGCAAGAACTAATGAATCAAATCCTTTCAACCGTTCCTTGTATTTTACTTCGACCATGCCAAATTCATTTACTCGAATTCCATGAATGGAATCAAATAATTCGCAGTCAAAGAATACTGCTCGAATTGTCTTGTTTTTGACAAAAGTGAATTAAAGGATTTTTTAATAATCCCATAGTACTGAGTTTCATGTTCTTGCGAATCGATTTCCCTTATCACAACTCCGGTATTACATGTTGCTGCGAGAGGACAAAGTCAAATTGAGTTGTATGGAATCGAAAGCCATTGACGTCATATCGACCATAGCTTCTAACATTAACCACTCCACAGGATAGTTGTCACAAATCTTCATGGACGTTGGCATCTTTTTTGAACTATCCAAGATATGAAGTTATTAGAAAACGTAAGCATTCTTAAGTTATAAGAAAACGTTGTTAATATTGATAAGTTAACGAGAAAACATTACATGATCTCAAAACCAGGAAAGAAAATTAGATCATCCATTTATTCCTTCCCATCGAATCTGTTCTATTTGCTTGATCGTGGGTTGATGTCTATGTCTCCAATTTTGCTTGTCAAACATAGTACACAAAAAGAGAACCTTTTAGAATACATGTGTTGCAATAGATGGTGAAAAGCATAAGTGTAGTAGAAACACTTACTTGAGATATTTATCCATTTCTTCCATATTAGTGTACATGTAGAAGAAAGCATCACGCCTTTCTTTTTCGCTAACGTCGTAGGAAGTGTAACTACCAACAGTAGTGCCTCTTATTGAAAAAATGGAGAGATCACTACAAGGAGGTTGCTCATCGATATTGTACCGCATTACCGAAGTATTAACATTGTGTTACTCTGCAAAGTAAAGACTTGAGAAGTATCTTACTTCCTTAAGAGTAAAAGATTCGGCGATGCAACCTTCAACCCTTGCCCTGTTACCAACCATATCTGAGTGATCTTTCAATATGATACAACCACCTATATTGCATGGGTCCGCCCACTTTCGCTTCAAGAAGATGAATTAAGAGATGTTGCATTAGATTGAAAAATCTTGGAGGATTTTTTTTCCATCTTACACAAAAGTACCACAATCTCCTTATCCAACTTAGTCATCATCTCTGGCGTGATTTCTTTAGCACAGAGTTACCTATAGAAGTGGCTAAGCTCGACTAACACCTTCCACACCGCATCGTCAAAGTAGCCTCAAAACATAACAGGTAGAAGTCTTTCTATGATTATGTGATAATCATGACTCTTCAACCCAATGAGCTTTCCCATTTTCACATTCACGGCTTGTCTCAGACTAGCTGCATAACCATATGAGAATTTCAACCTTTGCAACCATTCGAGAACTTCTTTCTTTTCTTTAGGTCAAAGATAGAAAGGAGCGTGTGGTTTACCACCATTTTCAGAGAGCTCAAGAGTTTGACGGTTATAAAGCTCGGCGAGATACTTTTGAGCATTTAAATTGTCTTTTGTTTTGCCTGTCATGTCCATGCATGTGCTTATGATACATCCGGCCATGTTACGCTCTTGATGCATGACATCAATGTTGTGCCTTAGAATCAACGACTTCACATACGGTAGCTCCCAAAGTCCACATATGTGAGTCCAATTGTGTTTGTCTTCGTAACCTTCAAAATATCCAGGATGACCTTCATCTGGCACCAATTTGTCCAACATATCAGATATTTCTGACTCGTTAAGACATTTCGGTGGTCCTTTAGTGACAACAGTGTTCTTTCTAAAGACATTCCTCTGTTGTCTAAACAAGTGATTCAGAGGCAGCCAACGTCTATGACAATCAAAGTAAGATATCTTGCCTCCATTGGTAAGTCGAAAGCAATCAGTATCCGAGGCACATATCGGACACGCCAACCGACCATGAGTGCTCCATCCAGAAAACTTGCCGTATGCCAGAAAATCATGGACGGACCACAAATAAGCAGCTCGAAGGTTGAATTTCTGCTTCTTGTAACAGTCGTACGCTTCGACTCCTGTCCACAACATTTTCAACTCTTCGATCAATGGTTTCAACATCATATTGAGACGTGACCCAGGATGATCCGGCCCAGGTACAATGAGGCTAAGAAACAAGAACTCATTCTTCATGCAAAAAGCCGGTGGAAGATTGTACGGAATGACAAAGACGGGCCAACAAGAGTATGGTGTGGCGTTTGTGCTGAACGGCGTGAACCCATCTGTTGCCAACGCGATGCAAACATTTCTCACTTCACGAACAAATTTTTGGTCGAACCGGTCCAGCGCATTCCATGCCTCACCATCGTACGGGTGCGTCATAACTCCATTGTTCTGACGGTCACCTTCTTTGTGCCATCTCATGTGTCTGGCCATTTTTTTTTGAAAGGAACAGCCGCTTCAACCTCGGTGTCACGAGTAAGTAACAAAACTGCTTACGTGCGACTTCTGTTATCACAGTATCACCATCGTTATTAACAACTTTGACAAACCTTGGTTGACCATATTTCAAACATTTGTTCTCATTGGCATGCTCACTCCAGAAAAGCATGCAGTTGTCCAGACACACATCAATCTTCTCGTACTTCATACTGAGACCGAAAAGAATTTTCTTCAACTTATACATATCTTTAGGCTTTTTGTTGGGATGTGGAAGGGCATCGTTGAACAAATTGATGAGCTCATTGTAATAGTTATTAGAAAATAAGAACTTATACTTAATTGCCATAAGTCTAGTCACAAAATTGAGGATTGTCATTTTAGTGTGTCCATGCAGCGGCTCTTCTGAATCTTTGAGAAGTTTGAAGAACTCTTTAACCTCTGCTGTTTGAGGATCCTCTATAAGCTCTGGTCGTATAGCTTCCAACATCTCATCCATCATATCAACCTCCGTGGCATCATCATTGTCCGCTTCCACTTCTTGTACAGCTTGAGAAGTTGTCTCGCCATGGAAGTTCCACAACTCATAATGTGACACGTAACCATTTCGACACAAGTGCATCGTAAGTTCCACTTTGTTCAAAAACGTTCCGTTTCGGCATTTTGTACGTGGGCACCGTGCCTTATCGCTATTTGACAACGAAAAAGCTCGTTCCACAAAAGCTTCTGTCTCGGCGTACCACTCATCTGAGTGACCACCAGTTATGTTCTTCCAACTAGTATACATCTAACTACGGTCTTCGCCCATGTTTGACTCTGCAATTTGAAGCTGGACAAATTACCGTTACTTTCTCGTTAGTTTATGCACGATAGAGGAAATAATGAGGGAGATAGTGAACTGGGTCCGTCGGGGTCCGCCATACATACACGCGGGTGATTTAGTCGCATACTTTAACTTCACACTAAATAGGCCACGACAGAACCTAAGTGCCCTATCAGGGTTGGGCGGCGACTTCCGTGCGCCTCTCCTCCTTCTCCACGACATTGGCATGGCAGCCATCAGTGGTGAGAAAAACAAAGAGGATGCAGTCGTTCACACCCTCCTGTTTCATTTTCATCATCGAGCGACCTCATGGATTCTGATGGCCTTCAGCATGCATCTCTTTCCTTGTGCCTTGCACCCGGCCCTTTGGGAGGTGGGAGACTGGGACTGGAGTGGAGAACGGCGGAGGTAGGCAGGATTGGGCTCAGGGCCCTTGGCTTCTTAACTTGGGCCGCCACCTATCACGGTTGATCTAACCAGGACACCCCCGTTGAGGACATCCAACCAGCCAGTCCACGTCTCCAACTAACCAATCTCCGACCCACACGACCCACCTCTCTTATCTTCCTCGAACAATGCTGCGGCACGCAACAGCCGGCCGCCCCCGACGCCGCCCTCCTCATGACGCCCGAGCTCAGTGCCCCAATCGCACCTCCCTCACACCGGCCACCCCCGGCGCCGCAACACCCCGACGGCCGGCGGCCCCCGTCTCCGCCCTCCCCACGGCGGTCGAGCTCGGCGCACAATGAAACCAATTAAGCATAATCTACACTAAACTAATTAAGCATAATCTACACTAAGCAAATTAAGAATAATTAAGCAAATTAACCACTAAAGCATAATTAAATAAACATAATCTACACTAAGCAAATTAAGCATAATTAAGAAAATTAACCACTTAAGCATAATTAAATAAACATAATCTACACTAAGAAAATGAAGCATAATTAAGCAAATTAACTTCTTAAGCATAACTACATAAACAGTTAAGCAATTTAAGCATAATTTAAACAATTAAATTTAATTTCAAATTTGAATTGAAATTTCAATTTGAAATTCAAATTTGAATTTAAATTTGAATCTCAATTTTCAATTTGGGAGGTGGAGGGGGAGGGTGGGGGGCTTTGCAGGGAGTGTGAGGGTGGGGGAAGGGGGGGCGCTCGGGGAGGGGGGGTGGGGGAGGGGGGCGCTCGGGGAGGGGGCGGGGTTAAAGGGGGGGGGGGGGGGCGCTCGATCGGATAGGGGGAGTGGGGAGCTCCGGGGAGGGGGAGTGGGGTGGGGGAGGGAGGTGGAGAGGAGTCCATACCTACCAAGGAGGCGGCGACGTGGCTGGGGCGACGCGGAGGGGCGTGGCGGCGGCGTCGGGCGCGGCCAGGGCCGCGTCGGGTGTGGCGTCGATGTCGGGCGATGGTTGTGGCGGTGTCAGGCGCGGCGGCGGGGAAAGACAAATGAAGTGACGGGGAAGAGGAAAAAGAAGGGGCACGCGGGTATAGGTTAAATCCCACTATTTATGTCGGCTAAATTCAGCTATTTACGTCGGCTAGGTTTACTTACGTTGGTCGCTCATATAGCTGACGTAAGTGAAGAGTAACTTCCGATGGCCCACTTATTTACGTCGGTTGCGGGTCCCGACAGATGTCATTTTGTGTTTATTGCTGTCAGCCGCTGTACTTACGTCGGCTGCGGGACGACAACCGATGTAAGTTAGGTAACTTACGTCGGTTAAAATCAACCAACATAAATTAACTTAATTACATCAGCCGACCGACGAAAGTTAATCTGGCCGACATAAGTGTTTGGGTTTCCTACAGTGAGACTAGCTAAACAAGAAAAGAAGCAAAGAATGCTAGCTAGATCATGTAACAAACAAGCAAAACTTGATGCACATGCTGAACTGATTGTTAGACACTTGAAACCTACTACGATGAGTCAAAAACATGCAAAGTTTGCTCCCAAACCTACTGTTTTTCATGCTACACATGTAACACCTCTTAGGTCAGTAGTTGGGTACAAAAATCCTCAAACTTTGGCTCATAAACCTGCTGTTTTATCTCATCATTTGGATGTTATTCCCACTGGACGTCGTGTGACTCAGTACTGGATTCCTAAATACCTTTTGACTAACCCCATTATTGATTCATCAACGTATTGTGCTTCTATGTAGGTTACATACTTGAGGAAGGAGAACAGTAGGCTTGTGGATTCTTGTTACTCACGACACATGACCGGTATCAAAGAATGGTTCTCCTCCCTCTCTTCTGTGTCACATGTAGAGAAAAATGATACTTTTGCCGATTATTCTTCAACTCCTACAATTGTTAAGGGTACTGTTAGAGTAAATAATCACTACACTTTGAAGGATGTGATACTTGTTAAAATTTTGAAATACAACTTGCTTTCTGTTTCATAATTGCTAGATGAAAATCTTGAAATTATTTTCACGAAAAATTGTAGCAAGGTTGTAGATTCTAATAGTGAGCTTATCTTTAACATGTCTCAGTTTGGAAGAGTTTTTAAAGCTGGTTTTGATATGTCATCCTCTAAGCATAGGTGTCTAGCTGCTAATAATTCAAAAGACTTATATTTTTGGCATCGTAGACTTGGTCACGTTGGTTTTGATCATCTCACACGTGTTAGTGCTCTTGATCACATACGTGGGCTGCCTAAGCTTAAAGGAGACAGATAAATTGTTTGCTCTTCTTGTAGACATGCTAAAATTGTTGTAGGTTCACATGCTCCACTCACAATGACCATGACAACAACACCAACACAACTTTTACACGTTGACACCATAGGTCCCTCACATGTTTAATCTTTTGGAGGTAAGTGGTATGTGCTTGTAATTGTTGATGACTATTCTAGATACTATTGGGTTTACTTTATGGCATCTAAGAATAAAGCTTTTAGTCACCTTAGAAGTTTAGTTCTTAGACTTTCACTTAACCATCCAGTATCTTTAAAAGCAATTAGAAGTGATAATGGAATTGAATTTCAAAATCAATCATTTAATCACTTTATTGCTGAAAATGGAATATATCATCAATTTTCTTCACCATATGTACCTCAACAAAATAGTTTTGTCGAGAGAAAGAACGGAACCTTAGTTGAGATGGCTAGGACTATGCTTGATGAATCTCCTAGGAAATTTTGGGCTGATGCAATTGCAACCGCTTGTTAGGTCTCAAATCGAGTTTTCTTGCAAGCTAAGATAGGAAAAACCCCATATGAGCTTCGGTTTGGATATAGGCCTAGTGTCACACACTTTAGGGTCTTTGGATGCAAATTCTTTGCCAAGAAACATGGTAATATTGATAAATTTGAACCTAGATCTGCTGATGGCATGTTTCTTGTTTATCCATTTCATACTTAGATGCTACCTTGTGCTTTTACTTGACACTAAAAAAATTGTAGAGACTTGTGAGGTTTCTTTTGATGAAGCTAGCTCGGGTACTAGCTCTAATATTGCAGGTCAAGATGCATATCCGCAGGAGGAGAATATTTTCATCGAAGATGAGGAATAAGTGGTGCTGTTGCCTGAAAATTCAGAAGCTAATAACATTGTTCCTGCATCTGATTTTGATCCACAACCTGCACCAACAACTACTATTGCTGGTCCATATCTTCTTCAAGTCACAAGCTGATCGACCTGTGATGAACATGAATAAGAAGAAGCTTGTGAAGTTTCTACTCCCCTACGGATCCTTAAAAGTCATCCTTCACAACAGATTATTGGAAGCTTGCATGAACGAGTCACACGGTCCATGTTTTTCTATCCAAACTCTCACGCTCATTCTGCTTTTGTTGATTCTTTTGAACCCAAAGATATATCACACACACTCACTAATGAATCTTGAATTATTTCCATGCAAGAAGAGGAAAATTTTGAAATAAATAATATTTGGAAACTTGTACCTCCATCTCATGATAACACATTAATTGGAACTAAATGGGTGTTTAAAAATAAACAATGTGAGGATGGGGTTGTGGTTGGGAACAAAGCTTGGTTGGTTGCTCAAGGTTTTATACAAGTGGAAGGTCTAGATTTTGATGAAACTTTTGCTCCTATTGCTAGGTTGGAAGCTATAATAATTTTATTAGCATTTGCTCCATCTAGACGTTTCTAGTTATATCAAATTGATATTACTAGTTCTTTTCTAAATGGATACACATGAGGAGGTTTATGTCAAGCAACCACCAGGTTTTGTAAATACCGATTTTCCTAATCATGTTTACAAACTATCCAAAGCCTTGTACGGTCTCAAACAAGCCCCTAAAGCATGATATGATAGATTAAAAACATTCTTAGTTGAAATGAGGTTTACCATGGGAAGGGTTGATAAAACTCTTTTTGTACTTAAGCACGGCAATGACTCAATATTTGTTCAAGTGTATGTGGATGATATTATCTTTGGTTGTGCTTCTCATAATCTTGTGTCCAAGTTTTGAGCTATGATGAGTTCGAAATTTGAAATGAGTATGATATGATAAATCATATACTTTTTGGTATGCAAATAGAGCAAACTAAGACGAGAACTTTTGTGCATCAAATGAAGTACACGAAAGATCTCCTTAGGCGTTTCAACATGGAAAACAGCAAGCCTCTACAAACACCAATGGGAGAACAAGAGACACTTGAACTTGATTAAGAGGGTGAACCCTTTGATAAAAAAGAATATTGAAGCGTGATTGGATCACTTTTGTACCCCACGGCATCAAGACCGGACATACAATTCAGTGTATGTCTTTCTTCAGGATTTCAAGCTTCTCCACACGCTTCACATCGTCAAGCGTCAAAAGGATTCTCAGGTATTTACATGGTACTTAAAGAATTTGGCTTTTTTCTTCCATCTTCCTCAACCATTACTTTGATAGTTTTTTTTATGATGATTTTGGGGTTGTAGGATTGATAGGAAAAGTACTTTGGGTGCTTTTTTATTTTTTTGGTAATTCACTTGTTGCTTGGTCCTCTAGAAAACAAAGTTCAGTTGCACAATCAATGGCCAAATCTGAATATGTAGCTGTTGCTAGCGCTTGCTCACATATTCTTTGGATTGTTCAAACACTTAAGGACTATGGGGTTGATTTAGATAGTGTTCCGCTATTTTGTGACAACACTAGTGTCATTTGCATTGCTAAAAATCTCGTGCAACACTCTAGAACTAAGCACATTGACATTAGGTATTACTTTCTCTGCGATGATGTTGAAAAAGAAAACATTGTGCTTCACCATGTAGACATCGAACAACAATTGGCTGACATTTTCACAAAACCTTTGGATTTCACTCGTTTTTTGTTCATTCGTAGTGAAATAGGGGTTATGCATCCTCATGGCTTAAATTGTGGGACAGTTTTGCAACTTGGGAAGCCTATGTGTGAATCTGAAATTAAAAAATGATATGAGCATAATTGTTTCATACATATAGACTTTGTGATTCCTTTTACATGTCAAAAGTTTTTACAACATTACTCGTGTTATATGTTTTGTAGTTTTTGCCATGACTTGTAATTGGAATAATTACTTATACTAAATCTGGTCATGATTGAACTTTCTTGCTGTTTTGAACTTGTTGCATACTCACAAGTGCTTTTAATCATGAAAAAATTAATCAATCAATCGCCCACATGTTGAGATTTTATGATCAAATGAAAAATTTGAAAAAATCAAGAGAGTATGTATGCATCACACTTTTTCTTTTGAGATTGCTTATCATTGCACTTTGATATGAACTTGGAAGGAGTTGTGTATGACTAATACATATCCTTAAGCTTCTGAATGTCAAATGACATAAGCTTGGCTTGGTTGGTTAGAATAAGGCGGATGCTGCATATAATCTTTTGCAAAGTTCATATGAATTTAATTTGTGCTTTAAAAGATAATAAAAAGAGAAACATGTGTCATGCTTTCAAGTTTTGAAAAGTTGAGTTTGTGAGATCATGATGCTTAAATTGAAAAATTACGCTTGATCTGTAGCATGGCTTACACTACTCTTTGTATCTCATCGATGGATAGTGTAAGTTACTTGATAGTATGGCTTGGATGAGCTTTGTTTTATGTGTATATCTCATACTATGCTCATAAAACAATTAGAATTTCGTTTTTTGTACCTTTCTGAATACAGCTTTGTTTTATGTGTATATCTCATATTATGTTCATAAAACAACTAAAATTTCTCTTTTGTAGCTTGCTAAATACATTGTCAAAGAGGGAGAAATATGTCACACATTGCACATTCACAAGTTTTTGGCACGATTCTTCTCATGGGTAGTGTACATCCTTAGGGGGGTTTTTTGGGTTCGTCTCAGTGGGAGAAATTTTCTTTTGTCAAAACTTTTCATGAAACGTGAATAAGCTAATGTTCAGTTCTGAAGTGCTGTTGCCAATGCATTCATCAAGAGGGAGATTGTGAAACCTATGTGAGCTGAATACATTGGCAACTAGAATAAAAGTGATGGTTTACATTCAAAGTTTTGAATATTGCCAAGACACCCACTTTGTATTGTCCAAACTTTCACTCATATGAGCTGCACGTGAGTCGACACGATTGATCTTTACAAATATGTTTTCGGGAGTAACATTTACTCTTTACATGGTCAGGACAGTCCGAACTTTCCGACACGTGATTTTTTCACGTGAGTTTCGGATGTCCGATGTTTTGCCATTACACTGCAACGCTGCTTTTGGTTGATATGATAATTCTTTTTACTGAAATAATTGAGCGGCAGATCTGTTTTTAACTTGCAATGTTTTAAACTTGCTTTTTAACTTATAGAAAGTTTGCTTAGTATTCTTACTAAGTTTTTTATGTGTTATAGTTGATTATGGTGGTTAATATTTTGCTATGGTTTGCATCATGCTTATGTGAGGTGCTCACGTAAGGTGTTGTGGTTTTCGGACTAACTTGAGTTGAATCGAGGACTTGGGCTTGCAAAGAATAGTTGTTTGTTCATATGCATGTGTTTCTTGAGATCAAGACATGGCTGGTGATAGGATCCATTGAACTAGTCTTAGGGAGAAGATGAGGTTCAACAACCAAGTTCGGGAGGAATTGTGGTTGAGTTGATCGGGAGGTTGCACAACATATTTGGGTCAAGAACAATGCATATGAAAGTATCATGGCTGTTGTTGGAAAGTGTTTGCACGTGCGCAAGGGGTGAATGGACGTGGGAACTTGGTTCCAGGACGTGGTGATGAGATTTGGACGTGAAGATGTGGGTGGAAAGGTCCAATCAGCTGGATTATGTCTCAGGCTGCGGCTGAGGCGGTTATAGTTAGTATATGGAAGATTTTGAGTTTGTTTTTTATTAGATTTCATGTGGGTCACAAAGTTGAGTTGTTTTATGAATATTTAGGGCATTCATAAGGTGTTTGGAAGTCTTAATATTGCCTCCATCGGCATATGGAAGAGTCTTGAGCAGTTATGAAAAGTTTCGGTTGAAACTGAGTATGATTAGAGTCCTAGTTAGGATTTGATTGGCCTTAGGGCTGAATATATAAGTAAAGGAGGCCAGAGCTCGAAGCAGTACGATTTTGGGGCTTTCCCTCTTGGTTCGTCAAGTCTTTCTCATCGAGTTTCTGCGCTACCCGACCTTTCTTCGGTGGTTTGATTGTAACTTCCATTTTACAGATCCAATTTATGTGATTCTTTTTGTGTTGTCTTCATAACTCAATACTATATCATTTATGAAAATTTCACGGTCATTGGATTTATAGCTTTTGTGTTACACAAGTTTTTTTTGCAGCGTAGCAGATCTGTTTGCTCTCTGTTAGAACAGATTGACCTTTGCATATAGTTTTGGTCATAACTTGAGTTTTACTTGACGTTTTCTCGTGATTCTTATTGTAGTGTTTTCATAACTTGATTCTTTATGATATACACTGATTTGTCACAATTTGAACACGTTGGAAACACTCGCACACACAATTTCTCTATCAGATTGATTTCCTGTTTAGGGGTTTTTGTTGCTTCCACTAAAAAAAAGTTTTAAATCTACCATTCACCCCACCTCTGGTAGCTTTTGACGTGCTCTTCAATCCTATAATCTCAGAAAAACACCTTAAAATCTCACCTTTTGCACACTACACTTATCTAACCGGACTAGTCTGCCCCCAGGTCAGACTAGTTCGCACTATGTTTATTGATTAAGTTTTATTAAGCCATTTTTCATGTTTTAGCATATTCACCCCCCCCCCCCCCTTTAGGAAACTTTGAATTGGTATCAGAGCCTAACTCTCCCAAAAGCTTAACCACTTGGAGAGGAGATGGAGAAAACGGTGAGATGGGTCTGATGATTCAAGACACCACCGAATCCAGCGAGAACAACGCCAATGGAGAACAAGGGTCCAAGGCTTCACTCTCCAAGATCGACAACACGCATAACACCGAGCCGAAGCCTCCTCCCTTCAACATCAAAAGTGAAGATGAAGATGAAAAAGTGAAGTGTCTTGTGGATCTTCTTCAAAAAGCAAGAGATGAATCCAAGAGGAGGAGAAGGCTTGAGAAAGAGAAGAAGCTCAATAGGACTGAAGAAGACTACACACGATGTCCTTTTAACTATGAGCACTTGAACTCTCACTCTTACTACTTGTCTATTCCTATGAGCAAACCTCCACATTTCGATGGCACTAACTACACCATGTGAAAGCATAACATGAGGTTGCATCTTATTTCCCTCAATCCTACACTTTGACATATTGTTTGCACAGGTGTAGATATCCCCGTGGACGACGAAGAGGTTACTCCCGAGCAAGAACAACAAATCCACCACAATGCACAAGCAGAGGATGTGCTCAACTCGTCCTGGAGCCAAGAATAATTCAACAAGGTAGACGGGTTGGTGCAAGTAAAGGAGATTTGGGACACACTCAAGATTGCACATGAAGGCAACCGACCCGTGTGGGAGGCAAAGATTGAGATGATCAAGGGGTAACATGGAAGATTTGCTATGGAAGAAGGTGAGACACCTCAAGAGATGTACAACCAACTCAAAACCCTCATCAATAGGAGTCGGGCATACATATGCAAGAAGTGGACGGAGCATGAAGTGGTCAAGAGCATGATAAGAGCTTTCATGCCCCAAAATGTGATTCTTTGCACCTTCATCCGAGAGAGTCCCAACTTCCACAAGTTGACTCCAGATGAAGTTCTTGGGAAGATTATTAACAACGAGATGATGGAGATGGAGGCACGCCATGCCAACGACCTTGCCAAGGTCACATCCTCCAAGAAGAAGGGTGTCACTCTCAAAGCCTCACCCAAGTCCAAAGGTAAAAAGGTGCAAGCTTCAAGCAATGATGAATAAAGTGAAGAAGAAAGCACCGACATGGATGATGAGGAGTTGGCCTTCCTCATCAAGAGGTTCAATATAATGATGAAGAAAAGAAAAGGGTCCAACTATGAGAGCAAGGACAAGAACAAGAGCAAGTCAAGGACCAAAAGAACGTGGTACAATTTTGACGAGTATGGGAACTTCATGCTGAATTTCCCATACAAAAGTAAGAAGACAAGAAGAAGAATAAGAACAAGGATGATAAGCCTCAAGAGAGTAATATATTCAAGAAGAAGAAGGCACATGGGCAAGCTCATGTTGGCAAGGAGTAGGACTCAAATGAAGAGTCCTCCTCCGATGATGAGGAAGAGGTGGCAACCATCGCCATCAAGAGACAACAATGACGAATACTCTCTTGCCAAACAAGGGAGAATGGAAGAGCTCAAGCCACACATGCCTCATGCCAAAGGAGGGAAAGCGAAAGGTTAAATCTAAACTTTCCTTGCATTCCATTAAAGATGAAGATTTTGATAGTGCTAGTTAAAGTGAATACATGTTAGGGCTTGAACAAAAGTGTCATTGCTAAGATGAAAAAGCTCTCGAGTGAAATATTAGATAAGGATAAACTTCTCGAGGTACAAGAGGAATTTCTTATCAATGGGAGGCAAAATAATCTTGACCTTGAGAAGCTCCTCGAGCTTGAGAGGGAGAAGAATGAGGCGATTGAGCTTGAACTTGCGAAATGCAAGGAGACTTCCTCAAGTCTCAAGAGTTCAAATGTTGTGCTCCAAGATGAACTTTTGAGTTTGAACAAAGCCCACAAGAATCTTGAGACGCAATCCGCAACTCTCAAGTCAAGTTTTTCCTCTTCCGCCTCAACAAGCTCAAACTTATCTAATGTGAAGTCAAACACTAAAACTTGCTGAAAGTGCATCTAGGACTCCCTTGTGGGTTTTGGATGATTTATGACAAGCAATTGGGATCCTAACCTCCTTGTTGAGATGAGTGCATGATTTTAATAGGAAAACTAGCAAAGTGCCAAAAAGAAGGAAGAATGAGAAGCAGAGTGGAAATGAGCTCAAGGAAGAAGAGTAGTAGATTATTGTGTATGGAGTGTGTTAAGGAAACAAACCCCAAGAGCTCAATCACAATTAAACACACACATTGCACAAAGTTACACAGGACCGGACTAGTCCGATCACAACCGGACTAGTCCGATATCCTTTCTGCACGAAATCGGACAAGTCCGATATCCATCGGACTAGTCCGATATTCTTTCTGACTAGAATCTGACTAGTTCTCCCCAGTGTGGACTAGTCCTCAAAACACTTCACAAATCACACAAAATCGGACAAGTCCGATCATAACCGGACTAGTCCGATATTCTTTCTGATCCAAATCGGACAAGTCCGATGTTTGCACGGAGTAGTCCAAAATACCCTCTGATCTGAATCGGACAAGTCCCCCAAGTGCGGACTTGTCATACTATATACTTAGGGTCTCACATGTCCGGACAAGTCCGATGACTATCGGACTAGTCCTAAGATTTCCAATAGAGAAATCGGACAAGTCCGTTCCTAGCCGGACTAATCCGATATTTCGGGTTACTTAGGGTTTGCTACACACAGCACACCAGACTAGTCCGATGACCACCACGGACTAGTCCGAACTTTCTGAACCCTAACGGTCATTTTTAGAAACCCCATATAAATAGAGGTGCACAACCCAATTATGAACTCTCTCGAACCCTAGCGCCGTCACACCTCCCGAGAGCCTCAAAAACTACATCTCTCCACGAAATTAAGTGCAACAATGATCAATCCTTGGAGGATTCACTCTATATCATTGGAGAGACACTTGCAACACCACGTTGAGCTCTTGGTTTGATTCTCTAACACACTCCAGCGATTCATTTGTAATTTTTGAGTGTGTTCTTGGTGGTATTTTTTGTTGTAATCCAAGGGAGCTCTCAACGTGTGAGAAAGCCCTTTGAATTCGGTTATTCACCCCTTTGTGATTAGTGGAAGAGGATTGGACTTCATGGTGATCCGACGAGGGTAGGGTTGAAGAAGACCCGGTCCTTTTGTGGACTCCTCAACGTGGATGTAGGTTGCCTTCGTGGGAGCCGAACCACGGGATAAACCCTTGTGTCTTGTTCTTGGTGTTCAACGTTCTTATTTATCAATATAATCTAGGGTTTCACTAATCATTGATTATCTCATGTTGAATTGTTAAACATAAGATTTAATCTTGATAAAATATGACATATAACATTGAAACCTTAATTTGATTCTAGACTTCCGCTGCATACATAGTAGAATCAATCTAATCAATCAAATTTGATCAACTTAGTCCGTGAACACCAGACTAGTCCGCACTTTACCGGACTAGTCCGATATCTTTGGTATTGAATTGGTTGTTAAGTGTTGCAGGATCCGACAATTTGCAAAAAAGGCCTATTCACCCCCCTCTAGGCCACATTCAATTGGTATCAGAGCGGGTTCTTCATAAAATAGTCTAACCACTCGAAGAGATCATGTCGGAGATGAAGGACATCCACAAAACCAACAACCAAGAAGAGGTTAACAACGACAAGACTCAAAAGATGGAGAAGTACCTTGAAGCCATTCAAGACTTCGAGGACGATGATGAGGAGACGCTGGAGCTAGAGGCGCTGCTCAGAAAGAAGGCACTTTCCAAAGGGAAAGTGAAAATTGAAGAGAAGAAGAAGGGGAGTAGTCACATTGACTACTCCCGATATCCTTCTATGATCGTCTAAATTCCAATAATAGTCATTACTTATCTATCCCACTTGGAAAAGACCCACACTTCGATGGAAGTGATTACTCTATGTGGAGGCAGAATATGAAAATGCATTTGATTTCCCTCAATCCATGTCTATGGCATGTTGTATGCACAGGGATAGATATTCCGGGTGATGACGAAGAGCTCACCCCAAGCCAAGAGCAGGCCATTCATAGAAACGCTCAAGCCGCAGCTGTAATCACCTCCTCGCTCAGTCGAGACGAGTTCACCAAGGTTGATGGACTCGAAATTGCCAAGGAGATATGGGATACACTGCAAACTGCTCATGAAGGTGACCGACATGTTCGTGAAGCAAAGATTGAGATGATGGAAGGCGAACTAGGAAGATTCGCAATTGAGAAAGACGAGTCACCCCAAGATATGTACAATCGATTGAAGACACTCGTCAACAAAGTTCGATCATATGGGAGCAAGAAGTGGAATGACCACGAGGTGGTAAAGCTCATCCTTAGAGCTTTTATGCCTCGTAATGTCACGCTATGCTCCATGATTAGAGAAAGCCCCGGATACAAAAGGATGACTCTGGATGAATTGCTTGGAAAAATCATCAACTTTGAAATGATGGAAAACAAGCAAAGCACGTTAAGGAAATTCCGGATCTCACCTCGACAAAGAAGATAGGGGTAGCCTTGAAGTCCACCATCAAGCCCCTATCCAAAGAAGCAAGAGAAGCACAACTAGAGGAAGACAGTGACGACGAGAGCAGTGAGCTAGATGAAGAGGACATGATATTATTCATGAAAAAGTTCAAGAGAATAATGAAGAAAAGACAAGGGACAAAACCAAGTGAAGGAAAGCACAAGGAAAGAACGAAGCCAAAGTTAAGGCGGGCATGCTATAATTGTGGTGAGTATAACCACTTTATAGTTGATTGCCCATATGAGGAGAACAAGAAAAAGACTAAAGAAGCCAAGCCTCAACACAAGAAATTCTTCAAAAAGAAGAAACAAGCCGAACAAGCTCACATAGGGAAGGAGTGGGACTCAAATGATGAGTCCTCGTCATCCGAAGAAGAAGAGATGGCTAGCATAGCCATCGAGAGCACGACCAAGAAGTCTACCCTCTTCTTTGCACTCGGCACAAGGAAGGAAAATGGGACTTGCCTAATGGCAAAAGAAGGTAAACGCAAGGTAACCATCAAAACCCCTTCCATGCATTCCTACTCTAGTGATGATGAAATAAATAGTGATGATGAGGATATGCTTAGTGGACTAGATAGGAAAAGTGCAACAAAAATGAAATTTTTACTTGATGAACTTGTTGAGAAGGAGAGGTTAATTCATCGTCAAGAGGACATGATTATCTCCCAAAAGGAGGAGTATGTCGAACTTGACAAACTTCTAGAACTTGAAAAGGAGAAAAGCAATTCACTAGAACTTGAGTTAGCTTCAAGCAAGAAAGCTTGCTTGGAGTTAACTGACTCAAATGTTGCAATCAAGGACCAACTTGCTGACCTGACCAAGGTCAACAAGATCCTTGAAGTGCAAATTGAGTCACTCAAGCTGAGTGAACCTTCCTCCTCTTCAAGTTCACCTTCTCAACCCACTAAAACTGATTTTGCTCATACGTGCACATGTAGTAAAATTGACACCAGTTTGAAGGAGAAGTCAACCTCCGCAAAGGAAAAACCTCCTACCAAACGTGGCATATTTGACAAGGAGAAGATCAACTATGCACGTAGTGCATACTTGGTCCAAAGACCTCCAAATGTCAAATATGGCATTGGTTACTCTTATGGTGAAAAGCAGCATGCTAGAAGTCATAAGAATAACAAGGAGAGGATTTCCTTTGTGAGAGGAAGACCCTCTCAAATTGGTAAGTCGAAAAGTAAAAACTTGAATTCACAGGAACACCGGACTAGTCCGGTCAGTGTCCGAACAAGTCCGGTCCTCCGAACAAGTCTAGCCTCCCAGACTAATCCTGTATACAAACAACAACAATTACTCTTTAGAACCTTTGATTCCTCCTATGTGTTAATGAGAAATAAGTTTGGCAAGGTTTATGCTAATTATGTTGGGCCACGCCATGGGAACACAAAATCTCATGTGTGGGTGCCCAAATGTATTGTAACTAACCTCCAAGGACCCAAGCAAGCTTGGGTACCTAAAACCAAAACATAATTTGTTTTTGCAGGCCTATTCCTCTGGTGGATCTAAATGGGTGCTAGACAGTGGCTGCACCAACCATATGACCGGAGAAAGAAGAATGTTTGCGGAATATGAAGAGAATGAGGACCCAAATGAAGGCATCTACTTTGGATATAATAGTCAAGGAAGGGTGCTTGGTACCGGTAAAATTGCAATATCTTCTACACACACTTTCTCATGTTTTACATGTTGAATCCTTATATTATAACCTGCTGTCCATATCTCAACTATGTGACAAAGGTTATAATTGCTTGTTCACTAACGAGGGTGTGACCGTCTCTAGGAGGAGTGATGGTTCCATTGCATTCAAAATGTTGAAGGGAAAGCTTTACCTCGCTGACTTCAACAAGGATAAAGCCGAACTTGACACATGCTTGATTGCAAAGACCAACATGGGTTGGCTGTGGCATAGACGGCTAGCGCATGTTGGTATGAGGAATCTTCAAAAACTCCTCAAGGGCGATCACATCCGCGGTTTGAAGGATGTTGTTTTTGAGAAAGACAGGCCTTGTAGCGCGTGCCAAGCCGGGAAGCAAGTTGGAGCACCTCATCCCGCAAAGAACGTCATGACTACAACAAGACCGCTCGAACTACTTCACATGGACTTATTTGGTCCGATTGCTTACATAAGCATTGGCGGTAACAAATATGGTTTAGTAATTATTGATGACTTTTCTCGCTTCACTTGGGTTTTCTTTTTGCACGATAAGTCAGAAACACAAGGAACACTCAAGAAGTTCTTCAAGCGAGCTCAAAACGAATTCTCATTGACAATCAAGAGTATTCGAAGCGACAACGACACAGAGTTCAAGAACACACAAGTGGAGGAGTACCTTGATGAAGAGGGTATCAAGCACGAATTTTCAGTGCCATACTCGCCACAAAAAAATGGAGTTGCCGAAAGAAAGAACCGCACACTCATAGAGATGGCAAGAACAATGCTTGATGAGTACAAGACCTCGGATCGATTTTGGGAGGAAGCGATTAACACTGCTTGCCACGCCGTAAATCGACTTTATCTTCATCGACTACTCAAGAAGACATCCTATGATCTACTCACTGGTAACAAACCAAATATCTCATATTTTCGAGTTTTTGGTTCTCCATGTTATATCCTGAACAAGAAGGCTAGGACTTCAAAGTTCGCTTTGAAATCCGATGAAGGTTTCTTGCTTGGTTATGATTCAAACACTTACGCCTATTCTGTTTTCAACAAGGCCTCTGGACTTGTTGAAATAGCACGTGACGTAGTGTTCGATGAGATTAATGGCTCCCAAAAGGAGCAAGTTCATCCATGTGAACTAGGTAAAGAAGAAGCTCCCTGTCAAGCATTGAAGAGAATGGCTCTAGGTGAGGTTCGACCACAAGAGCCACCTCCACACGTACATGAGGAAGATGAACCACAAGAGGAGATCAACGATCAAGGGGGAGCTTCAACAAAAGATCAACCACAAAGATACCAAGATGATCAACAAGTCAACGAAGGCAATGACTTAGGGGGAGAAGCAGATAATCATGAAGATACAACTCCTCAAGTGCCACACCCAAGAGTACACCAATGCGTCCAAAGGTATCACCCAATCGATAACATCATCGGTGACATCCAAAAGGGAGTAACCACTAGATCTCGCATAGCTAACTTTTGTGAACACTATTCGTTTGTATCCTTTTTGGAACCACGCAGGGTTGAAGATGCATTGAAAGATCCGGACTAGGTGGTGGCAATGCAAGAAGAATTGAACAACTTCAAGCGGAACGAAGTATGGGACCTTGTGGCAAGACCCAATGCAAACATCGTCGGCACCAAATGGGTCTTCCGCAACAAACAAGATGAACACGGGGTGGTGACAAGGAACAAGGCACGACTTGTGGCCAAAGGTTATTCACAAGTCGAAGGTTTGGATTTTGATGAGACTTTTGCTCCAGTAGCTAGGCTTGAATCTATTAGAATATTACTTGCATATGCTACTCACCATGATTTCAAGATGTATCAAATGGATGTGAAAAGCGCCTTCCTCAACGGACCAATCAAGGAAGAGGTGTACGTGGAGCAACCACCCGGGTTTGAAGACGAAGAGTTCCCCGACCACGTGTTTAAATTGCATAAGGCTCCCTACGGCCTCAAACAAGCTCCTAGAGCTTGGTATGAGTGTCTTAGAGATTTCTTAGTTGAAAATGTCTTTAAGATTGGCAAAGTAGATTATACATTGTTTACAAAGAATGTTGATGATGATCTTTTTATTTGTCAAATTTATGTTGACGATATAATCTTTGGGTCAACTAACCAATCTTTTTGTGAAGAATTTAGTAAAATCATGACAGAAAGGTTTGAAATGTCAATGATGGGAGAGTTAAAGTACTTTTTGGGATTCCAAGTGCAGCAACAGAAGGAAGAGACGTTCATAAGGCAAACCAAGTACACGCAGGACATACTTAAGAAGTTTGGTATGGACAAGGCAAAGCCCATAAAGACCCCCATGGCAACAAATGGCCACCTGGATCTAAATGAAAATGGACCTAACGTCGACCAAAAGGTATACCGCTCCATGATTGGATCTCTACTCTATTTATGTGCATCTAGGCTAGACATTATGTTGAGTGTATGTTTGTGTGCAAGATTTCAAGCCAATCCTAAAGAATGTCACTTGACAACCGTAAAAAGGATCTTGAGATATTTAGTTCATACACCCAACCTTGGTCTTTGGTACCCAAAAGGCTCAAAATTCAATCTCATCGGTTATTCCGATGCAGATTATGCCGGGTGCAAAGTAGATAGAAAAAGCACTTTCGGCACATGCCAATTCCTAGGGAGATCCTTAGTTTCTTGGTCCTCCAAGAAACAAAATTCCATTGCTTTATCCACAGCCGAAGCGGAGTACGTTGCAGCCGGGAGTTGTTGTGCTCAACTCCTTTGGATGCGACAAACTCTAAGGGACTATGGTTACAATATGAACCATATTCCACTCCTTTGTGACAATGAGAGTGCCATTAAAATTGCCCACAACCCAGTTGATCACTACAAAACTAAACACATAGACATAAGACACCACTTTTTGAGAGATCATGCTATGAAAGGAGACATAGCTATTTCCCATGTCAATACCCAAAAGCAATTGGCCGACATATTCACCAAGCCACTTGATGAAAAACGCTTTTGCGAACTCCGAAATGAACTAAATATCCTTGATGCTCAGAGTGTGGCTTGAAATGTTGCATACCTGTATGAATTCTTCAAATATTTTGCTTTGGATTGTGAAAATCATCTCTCTCATTTTTCTTCCGAAAAACTATGTCAATTACTAGATCTTGGTGAATTATAATCATTGCTTGATTGTTGTATGCTTACTGATCATATTCATCAAGACTATTTGATGTGTTTTGCCTCTCTTTTCTCTAATTATGAACCTTCAAATATATATGAATGGGCTATGCAATTCTTTCCTGGTGACCACGGACTAGTCCGTGGTTACCCGGACTAGTCCGCACTGCAGACTAGTCCGCAGAGTGCTGGTTAGGCCGGACTAGTCCGATAGACCACGGACTAGTCCGATATTGCTCTCTGGATGAGTTCGGACTAGTCCGGTCACCTCCGGACTTGTTCGATTTATCGTGTCCATAACCCTAGCCGCCACCAAACCCTAATCCCTTCATCCTCCACTCTTGCTCACGCATTCTCTCTCTTCCACTCGAGCTCCCAAGGCGATTTCTTGCTCCCTCCACCAAAAAGCTTCGCATTTGGGCGGAAATCAAGCTTGTCCACTTGAGGATTGAAGCTAGCGGACTTGTCCGGCCTTCAACACCCCTCATCCCCAAGTTTCAATCAAATTCTTCGGCAATTTTCACCCAAACCCTAGAAATCTCAATTTTCTTCATTGTTGATCGAACAGCCTAGCATCTTTCACTATATACATGCCTCCTTGCTGTATTACGCTCTTGCTAAGCTAATTGTGCATTAGGAATCAACATTTGTCCAGTTTCTTAGGTTTTTGAGTTTGAATACCGTACTAGTCCGGTCCATGCACGGACAAGTCCGATCCCCCGGACTAGTCCATGCCTGTACACCGGACAAGTTCGATGTTTCTGAACTCAAAACCTAATTCTTCAATTCCTTAATGCAATTCCTTGATGCTCTTTCACACCTATGCCTTGTGTCATTCATTATCATTCATACCACTCATTGTCAGGTCATGTTGAGCTCCGACAATGATGTCTCTGATTTTGAGGCCGAGATGGACCATGAGGTGGCACCTCGGACCTCGACGGGTCTTGGCAAGAAGCGCCAAGAAAGACAGTCCGAGCCAGCCCAGTCTCCTCCACAGGTTTGGAGGAAAGTGTTGGTGAAGAAGTCGGCCTCCAAAGTGCCAGCTACTAGGGCTATCACCGGTGGTGGCCCTAGCTCGGCAAGTGCCCGACAAGCAAAGGGCAAGGGAAAGGGGATTGCTACGGGTCCGGTTGGACCGTTGAAACTTCATGCTCCAAGGGAAGGGGCCCGGGACCCGAATGAGGACAAGTTCAATGGAAAGGGCAGCGACTCAGCTGCAAAGCTCAGAAGCATTGACTGCTACAGTCATCCAAAGCAAGCTGCACATGGAAGATTCTGGAGCAATTTTCATGCTGATTATTACAGGGCTGTGTACCTGCAGATGAAGACACCAGTGGTGCGCAATCAGTGGATTGACTGGGCACACCTTGAAAAGAAGAGATGCTCTGCATTTGATGAAGTGATTGCGGCAGCTGAAAGACATGGCTTGAAGGACCTCTTTGCCTTCAAGTACAATTGGAATGATGAAGTAGTGGCTCAGTTCTATGCCACCTGTCACTTTGCAAGTGATGAAGAGGAAAGAGTGACTTGGATGACTCACGGATCCAAGTACACTATCACATATGAAGAATTTGCAAGGATGTTGCACCTTGACACCTCAAACAATGATAATGTGGTCATCCACAATGTTGGTGTCATCGAGAAGGAAAGGATGAAGTTTCTCTATGAGCCAAATTCAAAGTTCATCCCTCCTTCCACGAAGAACATGAAGCCATTCTTTGTGGTGCTCAACAGAGTTCTGAGGAAGACGATTGCCCCTAAGGATGGGGATGCCGGAAGTGTGCAGGGTTATCTTCGAACCTTGATGAGAGTGATTAGCAAGAATCGTCAGTTTGACGTGTTTGACTACATCTGGAACGATATGGTCAACATCTCCAGCACCCCTAACAGGTCTTGTGGCTATGCCCCATATTTCATGTTTATGATTTAGAAAGTCACAAGGATCGAGTTTGTCAAGGATATGGAGCACACACCTCTGAGGCCTCAGAAGCCTCAACAAGTAAATGTTCAGTTGCTCCCTCGCCGGCCTCCAGTCCGGTGACCACCACGGACTAGTCCGAACTTTCTGAACCCTAACAGTCATTTTTAGAAACCCCATATAAATAGAGGTGCACGGCCCAATTATGAACTCTCTCGGACCCTAGCGCCGTCACACCTCCCAAGAGCCTCAAAAACTACATCTCTCCACGAAATTAAGTGCAACAATGATCAATCCTTTGACGATTCACTCTAGATCATTGGAGAGACACTTGCAACACCATGTTGAGCTCTTGGTTTGATTCTCTAACACACTCCTGCGATTCATTTGTAATTTTTGAGTGTGTTCTTGGTGGTATTTTCTGTTGTAATCCAAGCGAGCTCTCAACGTGTGAGAAAGCCCCTTGAATTCGGTTACTCACCCCTTTGTGATTAGTGGAAGAGGATTGGCCTTCGTGGTGATCCGACGATGGTAGAGTTGGAGAAGACCCGGTCCTTTTGTGGACTCCTCAACGTGGATGTAGGTTGCCTTCGAGGGAGCCGAACCACGGGATAAACCCTTATGTCTTGTTCTTGGTGTTCAACGTTCTTATTTATCAATATAATCTAGGGTTTCACTAATCATTGATTATCTCATGTTGAATTGTTAAACATAAGATTTAATCTTGATAAAATATGACATATAACATTGAAACCTTAATTTGATTCTAGACATCCACTGCATACATAGTAGAATCAATCTAATCAATCAAATTTGATCAACTTAGTTCGTGAACATCGGACTAGACCGCACTTTAGCGGACTAGTCCGATATCTCTGGTATTGAACTGGTTGTTAAGTGTTGCAGGATCTGACAATTTGCAAAAAGGCCTATTCACCCCCCCTCTAGGCCACATCGTAAGTACATCTAGGATATCCCTTGTGGGTTTTGGCTAATTGATGACAAACATATGAGATCCTAATGAATCCACTGATATGATTGCAGGACAAACAAGTGAAACAGCTCGGTGCACACAAAAAGGTGAAAAATGAAGTGGTGTTCAAAGAGAGATACTTTGATGAATCTTGGAAGAATAAATTAGATTTTGAATGTATAGGGAGTGTATGAAATACACACTCCAAGAGCTCACAACATTGCGCGAGGGTAAGGGATTAAAATTAACCTAACTTTCACAAAGCACTGGACTAGTCCGATCATAGACCGGACTAGTCCGTTCATCTTTCTAGAATCTCACTTATTGGGAGACCGGCCTAGTCCGTGCGTTCACCGGACTAGTCTGTTGATGTTTCTGGAGTCTCTCATATTGAGGGACCGGACTAGTCCGTTGTACCACCGGACTAGTCCGTTGAACTTTTTGGAGTCTCCCATTCGTGGAGATCGGACTAGTCCGTTGAACTTTCTGGAGTCAACTTCACATAGCATCGGACTAGTCCGAGCTTGGACCGGACTAGTCCGACAGACTTTCTGGACTTCAAAATGCACTGAGACCGGACAAGTCCGGACTTGTACCGGACTAGTCTGGTGTTAGGGTTTTTCAACGGCTACCTTTTGGAAACCCTATAAATAGAGAGTCCACAACTTTCCTATTAACACACACGTCGAATACTGATCAAAGAACAAACCCTAGCGCTGCCACTTCGTCCCAAGAGCCCAAAACACATCTCCCCACACATCTAAAGTGCAAAAAGAGTGAAATCAATTGAACACTTGGATTCGGGATTGGGAGATCGTCGTTCTTTCATTGCGAGCTCTTGGGGTTTGATCTTTCTACACTCATACTCTGCATTGTAATACTTTTGAGTGTATTTGATCACTTGTTTCGTTGGAATTCTCGTGGGAGCCCTCAACGTGTGAGGTTGCCCCACAAACTTGGTGATTACCCGTGATAGTGGAATCAAGTCGGCCTTCGTGGTGACTTGAAGAGGGAAAGGGTTGGAGACCCGGCTCTGTGTGAGCTTCCTCAACGAGGACGTAGATCTCATGGTGAGATCAAACCTTGGGAAAAATTCATGTGTCTTGTGCCTTATTTCATTTAAATTTTGTTCACTAGATCACTTAAGTGCTAAAACATTAACCTAAGGCAATTATAAGTTTTACCTGGATTCTTATATTAATCTCAAATAAAAATATCAGTTGTTCTCATTTCCGCTGCTAAAGAAATTTAGATTCCCAAACAACACTTGATCAACACACATATTTTTAGCACACCGGACAAGTCCGCCCACACGACCGGACTAGTCCGGCCAACCAAGGTTTGACGATTCTATTAAGTGTGCAGGGAATTCAAAAGGCCTATTCACCCCCTCTAGGCCACATTCAATTGGTATCAAAGCAAGGTTCTCCACCAACAAGACTCACATCTCGGAGAGATCAATGGCCTCTGAGAAGAACAACGATATCTCGAAGATGAACATTAATGAGGAGGAACAAGAAACTAAAACTTTTGATGTGCTGAAAGAGAGCCCACACGATGATGAAGAAGTGCGACAATTAAAGTTACTTCTGAGAAAGAAACTGCTGGGACAAAAGGGAAAAGATGAAGAGAAGACGACGGGTAGTGGTCATCACGACTACTCCCGACAGCCTTACAACTACAACCGTCTCAATTCAAACAACCATTATCTTTCCATTCCTATGGGAAAACCTCCACAGTTTGACGGAAGCGACTATACAATGTGGAAGTACAACATGAAGATGCATCTAATATCCCTAAATCCTAGTCTGTGGCACATTGTTTGCACTGTCATTGACATCCCGGACACGGATGAAGAACTCACCCCAGAACAAGAACAAGAGATTCACAGAAATGCACAAGCTGTCGCCGTGATCACATCATCACTAAGTAGAGAGGAATTCACCAAGATTGATGGCTTAGAAAGTGCAAAGGAAATCTGGGATACACTCAAGACAGCTCACGAAGGAAATAGATCGGTTCGTGAAGCAAAAATCGAAATGCTTGAAGGAGAGTTGGGAAGATTCGCTATTGAAGAAGGCGAATCACCTCAAGACATGTACAACCGGATGAAGGCACTCATCAACAAAATACGTGCCTATGGAAGTAAGAAATGGACGGATCACGAGGTAGTCAAGAGAATGATTAGAGCCTTCATGCCAAGAAATGTCACACTTTGCTCAATGATTAGAGAAAGCCCGGGTTTCACAAAATGACTCCCGATGAGTTGTTGGGAAAGATCATAAATCATGAAATGATGGAGAAAGAGGCACAATACGTCAAAGACTTGTCCGAACTCACTTCCTCCAAAAATAAAGAGGTTGCTCTCAAAGCAACATGCCAATCCAAACTCAAAGAAGCTCGTGAAGATCAAGACGTTGGGCATACAAGTGACGAGAGCACCGATCTTGATGATGAAGAAATGGTACTCTTTATCAAGAAGTTCAAGCGAATGATGAAAAGAAGACACGGCAACAACTCAAATGAAAGCAAAAACAAGGATAAAGGAAAATCCAAGGCTCAATGCACTTGCTACAACTGCGGAGAGTATGGTCACTTCATGGTGGACTGCCCTTATGAGGAAAACAAAAAGAAGAAGGAAACAAGACCTCAAGAAAAGAAAAGTTTCAGAAAAAGAAGACAAACCCATCAAGCTCACATTGGCAAGGAGTGGGACTCAAACGACGAGTCCTCCTCCGATGAAGAAGAAGAGATGGCCACTATCGCAATCAAGAAACTACTATGAAGGCCACACTCTTTCCAAACATGGGAGGAGGGGACATGAACAACCATACTTGCCTTATGGCTAAGGAAGGCAAGAAAAAGGTACGGCTCACTCCTCCTACGCTAAATTCCTCTATTGATGACTTTGACAGCTCTAGTGATAATGAAGAAATGTTTAGAGGACTAAGTAAAATTGCTCTAAAGAAAATGGAAATGTTGTCGAACGAAATCTTCGAAAAGGAGGAACTTCTTGACCGGCAAGAAGATATGCTCATCTGTGAAAGGAAGAGATATCAAGAAGTTGAAAAGCTTCTCGAGCTTGAAAGAGAGAAGAACGAGTCGCTTGAAGTTGAGCTAGCCTTGAGTAAGGAAACTTACTCAAAGCTAGAAGACTCGCATATTGCAATCAAGGAATAACTTGCTAACTTGTCAAAAGCTAACAAGATCCTTGAGGTGCAAGTTGAGTCGCTCAAGCAAAGTGACTCCTCATCCTCCAAGAGCTCCTCCTCCAAAGATATAAGTTCGACAACAATCGGAACTTGCACTTGCTCTAGTAAGAAGAATATTATGTCTAATGCTTCAACATCTCATAATATGCATGCCCCTCCAAGCGACATCTTTGATAAGGAGAAGATCAAATATGCACGTAGTGCATATATGGTCACTAGACCTCCTAATGTCAAAGATGGCCTTGGTTTTGATAAGAACAAACACATGTCTACTTCTAATCATGCTAAAAATAGAATTGTCTTTGTTAAGGAAAAATCCCATGAATCTGAACCACAAATATTGTTTCATACATTTAACGCTTCTTATGTTCTTATGAAAGCCAAATATGGAAAAGTCATTGCCAAATATACAGGGCCACGCCACAAGAACTTGAAAACTTGTGTGTGGGTGCCCAAGACTCTTGTGACTAACCTGAGAGGACCCAAGAAAGCTTGGGTACCTAAAACCAAGGAATAATTCTTTTTGCAGGCTTACTCCTCCGGTGGAACAAAATGGGTACTTGATAGCGGATGCACAAATCACATGACCGGAGAGAGAGGTATGTTTGTGGAGTACGAGTACAACAAGGATCCAGGTGAAGGCATATACTTCAGAGACAACAGCCAAGGAAAGGTCCTTGGTAGCGGTAACATTGAAATATCCTCTCAACATACCTTATCAAATGTTTTACATGTAGATTCTCTAGATTATAACCTTTTGTCAATATCCCAACTATGCGACAAAGATTACAACTGTTTATTCACTAATGAGGGTGTGACTGTTTTTAGAAGAAGCGATGGCTCGATTGCATTCAAAGGAATGTTGAAGGGCAAGCTTTATCTAGTTGACTTCAACAAAGATAAAGCCGCACTCAACACTTGCTTGGTTGCTAAGACCAACATGGGATGGTTGTGGCATAGACGGCTATCCCATGTTGGGATGAGAAATCTGCAGAAACTTCTAAAAGGTGGTCACATCCGTGGTCTTAAGGATGTGGTTTTTGAAAAGGACAGGCCGTGCAGTGCTTGTCAAGCAGGAAAACAAGTTGGAGCACCACACCCAGCCAAGAATGTGATGACTACCGCAAGACCGCTGGAACTCCTCCACATGGATCTTTTTGGTCCAGTTTCGTACATCAGCATCGGCGGTAAAAAATACGGTTTAGTAATTGTTGATGATTTTTCAAGATTTACCTGGGTATTTTTCTTGTATGATAAATCAGAAACTCAGGGGATCCTCAAGAAGTTCTTGAAAAGAGCTCAGAACGAATTCTCATCAACCATAAAGAACATCAGAAGTGACAACGGGACAGAATTCAAGAACCTCCAAGTTGAGGAGTTCGTGATGAAGAAGGGATAAAGCATGAATTCTCGGCACCCTACTCCCCTCAACAAAATGGAGTGGCCGAAAGGAAGAACAAGACATTAATCGAAATGGCGAGAACTATGTTGGATGAATACAAGACATTAGATTGATTTTGGGCAGAAGCAGTGAACACCGCTTGCCATGCCACAAATCGACTGTATCTCCATCGACTACTGAAGAAAACTCCATATGAGCTCCTTACCGGTAGAAAGCCTAATGTTTCTTATTTTAAAGTTTTTGGTTGCAAATGTTTTATTCTTAACAAGAAACAGAGGGCCTCGAAGTTCGCTCCAAAGTCCGATGAAGGATTCTTGCTCGGTTATGAGTCGAATGCCTACGCCTATCGTGTCTTCAACAAGGTGTCCGACCTTGTTGAAGTAGCACGTGACGTAGTGTTCGATGAATCTAACGGCTCACAAGTGGAGCAAGTTGATAAGTGTGTGCTAGATAGAGAGGAAGCTCCATATGAAGCACTGAAGAAAATGGGACTTGGTGATATCTTACCACAAGAGCAAACATTCGACTCAAATGCACAAGATGAACCTCAACACGGAGGCAATGATCAAGGGGGAGCTCTTACACAAGATCAAGAGGAGGAAGATCAAGAAGATCAGGACAATCATGGAAACAATGATCTAGGGGGAGACAATGCACATGAAGATAATGAAGAACAAGCAACTACACAAGCTCCACACCCAAGAGTACACCAGAGCATGCAAAGAGACCACCCTGTCAACAATATCATTGGAGATATTGCTAAGGGAGTAACTACTAGATCTCGAGTTGTAAATTTCTGTGAATCCTATTCTTTTGTGTCTTTTCTGGAACCATACAGGGTATAAGAAGCCTTAAGGGATCCAGACTGGGTGATTGCAATGCAAGAGGAGCTGAACAACTTCAAGAGAAATGAAGTATGGGAGCTGGTGGAAAGACCAAAGGCGAACATAGTTGGAACCAAATGGGTCTTTCGGAACAAGCAAGATGAACATGTAGTAGTAACAAGAAATAAGGCAAGACTGGTGGCCAAAGGTTATTCTCAGGTCGAAGAGCGCTTTCTTAAACGGCCCAATCAAGGAGGAAGTTTATGTGGAGCAGCCACCATGATTCAAAGACCAGAAATATCCCAACCATGTCTACAAACTGCGTAAAGCTCTCTATGGCCTCAAACAAGCTCCTCGAGCTTGGTCTGAGTGTCTTAGAGATTTTCTAATTCAGAATGGATTCAAAATTGGTAAAGCTGACTATACACTTTTCACTAAACATTGTGATGATCATTTATTTGTATGTCAAATTTACGTTGATGACATTATCTTTGGATCCACTAACAAATCCTTCTGTGAAGAATTTAGCAAAATTATGACAGATAGGTTCGAGATGTCAATGATGGGCGAATTGAAGTTCTTCTTGGGATTCCAAGTGAAGCAACTAAGAGAAGGTACATTTATAATCCAAACCAAATATACACAAGACATTCTCAAGAAATTCAATATGGACAAAGCCAAGCCCATCAAGACACCCACGGCCACTAATGGACACCTCGACCTCAATGAACATGGTCCAAATGTGGACCAAAAGGTATATCGGTCCATGATTGGCTCCCTACTTTATTTATGTGCATCTAGGCCAGATATTATGCTTAGTGTTTGCTTGTGTGCAAGGTTTCAAGCTGAACCTAAAGAGTGTCACTTAGTTGCGGTAAAAATAATCCTAAGGTACCTTGTAAACACCCAACTTGGGCCTTTGGTATCCCAAAGGATCCAAATTTAACTTGATAGGGTATTCCGATGCCAACTATGCAGGATGCAAAGTCAATAGAAAGAGCACGTCAGGGACTTGTCAGTTTCTTGGTAGGTCCCTGATCTCTTGGTCATCTAAAAAGCAAAACTCCATTGCCCTTTCCACAGCAGAAGCAGAATATATTGCAGTCGGTAGCTGTTGCACCCAATTACTTTGGATGCGACAAACCCTTAGGGACTACGACTACAATCTTAATCATATCCCACTTCTATGTGACAATGAAAGTGCCATAAAAATTGCACACAACCCGGTAGAGCACTCAAGAACTAAGCACATAGATATCCGTCATCATTTTCTTAGAGATCATTCATTAAAAGGTGACATTGCTATTTCTCATGTTAGAACTGAAAAACAACTTGCGGATATTTTTACCAAACCATTGGATAAGAAAAGGTTTTGTGAACTTAGGAATGAACTTAATATTCTTAACTCTCGAAATGTGGCTTGAAACGTTGCACACCTGGTTGAAACTTCAAATGTTACATTTTATTGCTAAAACTGCCCCTCACCTCTTTTTCTCCTAAGAAAACTAATTTAATGAAGAAATCTTGGAGTTTATGACCATTTTTTTTCTGTTGATTGCTTTCTGGTCATAACTACCAAGATTATTTGCAAAACTTGTCCTTGGATCACCTTTAGTTATCTCTAAATACTCAGTTTTTCCAGGGACACCAGACTAGTCAGGTTTGCCACCGAACTAGTCCGGACAATCCCTCCTTCTAGGTTTTCCAGGGGCACTGGACTAGTCCGTCCTCTGACCGGACTAGTCCGGTCAGCCGCATATATAAGCAGTTGGCCGGCCCAAAACTGTTTCAAACCTCCCTCCACTTTGAGTTGAACCCTCACCTCTCGAACCCTAGCCCCCAAAAGTGATTTTCGAGTTGAGCCCTCAAAATCCAAGCTTTCTCCGTGGGAAATCCTCCCCTCGACGAGTTGATACTCCACTCCAAACTCATCCAGACAGATTCATGCTCCTTCAATGCGAATCTTCAAATCTCGGTAAATTTCTCCCTAAACTCAAACTCTCAACTTTTCTAGTTCTAGCTTATTTCTCTTGATTCCAAGGAAGTACATTAGCTTCAGAGATGTATTTCTTTCACCTTCATGCTCCTTTGCATCCTTAGATAGAAGTGTTGATTCATAGTTTTGTTAGGGTTCTTGTGCCAGGCCGGACTAGTCCGGCTCCCAGATACGGACTAGTTCGGTACACCGGACAAGTCCGCACTCTGAAACCGGACAAGTCCTGTCTCTGACATTTGAATCCTCACATCACCTTCATTCATAGTTCATTCTCATCTAAATCATGAAATCCTTGTTAGGCGCGATGTCTTCAAGCTCAGATGACAGTTCCTTCCATGTTGATGAAGAGGTTGAACATGAAAAAGTGAAGAGAGCCAAGGAGAGGTACATGAAGAAAAGGCATGATGTAAATGTGCACTCTCCACTCTCCGACGACAAATTGCCCAAGAAAAGGAGCGTAGTTGTGAAGAAGGCCCAAGGAAAGGCTGGTGAGAGCTCCTCAGGGCCAAAGAGGACTCTCAACAAAGGAAAGGGGCTTGCTAGTGGTCCCATTGGACCCCTGAAAATGAAGAACCCAAGTCACTGCAACAGGCAATGCTCAAGTAAGGATTTCACCGGAAAAGGGGGTGAGCTTGCCGATAGCTTCAGGCAGGTTAATGTGTATGCTCAACCTCGGCAATGCTCAGACCCAAGATTTTGGAGCAACTTCCAGGCCGAGTACTACGAGCATGTGTACATGAAGATGAAGAATCCCGTTGTGAAGAGTCAATGGGTGAACATTGGGTACATGAAGTCGAAGAAATATCTTTCCTTCCGTGAGGTGGTTGAGTCCCTGGAGAGGCACGGACTGAAGGAACTGTTTTCCTTTGAGAATGACTGGAACAATGAGGTCATCACCCAATTCTACTCCACCCTCTACTTTGCTCGTGGTGATGGAGACAGTCTCACTTGGATGACTCATGGTTCCAAGTATAGTGTTACTTATGATGAGTTTGCAAGAATTCTTCACCTTGAACACACTTTGGATCATGATCTTGTTATCCACAATTTGCAACCCTTGGAGAAGGATGAGCTCAAATTTCTCTATGACACAAGGATGCCTTATGTCCCTCCCAATATCAATTATTTGAAGCCCTTCTATGTGGTCCTCAACAGAATTTTGAGGAAGACAATAGCCCCAAAAGATGGAGATGCGGGGACTATTCAAGGAACTTTGAGGACCCTAATGAAGGTCATTGGTGGGAGGAGACCGTTCAATGTCTTTGAATACATCTACAATGACATTGTGAACATCTCAATCACACCAAACAGATCTTGCGGGTATGGCCCATACATCATGTTCATGATTGAGAAGGTGACTGGACTTGAGTTCGTCAAGGATGTTCACCAAACGGGGTTGAAACCGCAAAAGCCCACCGAGTACACTCTACCTTCGGCTCCTGATGCACCTCCCTCCCCTGAAGCTGAGAGGAGGACTAAACAGACTCAGGATGTGAATGTCACAAGATCTTCAACTGCTCCTCCTAGCTCTGCACCTGCCCATGAACCTTCCGGTGGTGTGCTCAAAATGCTCACCTCTATCTTTGCCTGCTGCCGCAAGATTGAAGTCGGGCAGAAGAAGCATCAACAATATGTCAACGCCAACATCAAAGCTATCTGTGACAAGCTGGAGATTGAGCCGGTGGGATCCCCGCCCGCCTTCGACGACTCCGAGGAAGAGTCTGCTCCGGTGAATGATGATGATGGTGGTGAAGATGAGGACCGGACGAGACTGAAGAAGAGACTAGCGATGAGTGATTCCCCTCAATTTTTCCCTTTTTTGGTGCCTTGATGCCAAAGGGGGAGAGATTGAGACTAGTAGCTTGAGACCATCTCTAGTTGGTGTCTTTATGTTTTTGTGATCAAGGACATGTACTTATTTTTAAAACCTTGTAATGCATTATTTCTACTCTTATGTGTGATGCTTATTGTTGCTTGGATGATTATCTCTATGCCCATTATTGATTACCTTTACTTCATCACACCTTGTTGATCACACACCTGTTAGGCACCCCACCATAAGGTGTGTGCATATGTGAGAAGCTTTTTTGTAGACTTATCATTGTTCTCATATGTGCACACCTTATGAAAATCAAGATTTTATTCCTAATTGTGATATCTCAAATGGTTGTCATCAATCACCAAAAAGGGGGAGATTGTAAGTGCATCTAGGATATCCCTTGTGGGTTTTGGCTAATTGATGACAAACATATGAGATCCTAATGAATCCACTGAGATGATTGCAGGACAAACAAGTGAAACAGCTCGGTGCACACAAAAAGGTGAAAAATGAAGTGGTGTTTAAAGAGAGATACTTTGATGAAGCTTGGAAGACTAAATTATATTTTGAATGTATAGGGAGTGTATGAAAGACACACTCCAAGAGCTCACAACTTTGCGCCAGGGTAAGGGACTAAAATTAACCTAACTTTCACAAAGCACCGGATAAGTCCGATCATGGACCGGACTAGTCCGTTCATCTTTCTGGAATCTCACTTATTGGGAGACCGGACTAGTCCGTGCGTTCACCGGACTAGTCCGTTGATGTTTCTGGAGTCTCTCATATTGAGGGACCGGACTAGTCCATTGTACCACCGGACTAGTCTGTTGAACTTTCTGGAGTCTCCCATTCGTGGAGATCGGACTAGTCCGCAGACTAGTCCGTTGAACTTTCTGGAGTCAACTTCACACTGCACCGGACTAGTCCGAGCTTGGACCGGACTAGTCCGACAGACTTTCTGGACTTCAAAATTCACTGAGACCGGACAAGTCTGGACTTGCACCGGACTAGTCCGGTGTTAGGGTTTTTCAACGGCAACCTTTTGGAAACCCTATAAATAGAGAGTCCACAACTTTCCTATTAACACACACGTCGAATACTGATCAAAGAACAAACCCTAGCACCGCCACTTCGTCCCAAGAGCCCAAAACACATCTCCCCACACATCTAAAGTGCAAAAAGAGTGAAATCAATTGAACACTTGGATTCGGGATTGGGAGATCGTCGTTCTTTCATTGCGAGCTCTTGGGGTTTGATCTTTCTACACTCATACTCTACATTGTAATACTTTTGAGTGTATTTGATCACTTCTTTCGTTGTAATTCTCGTGGGAGCCCTTAACGTGTGAGGTTGCCCCACAAACTTGGTGATTACCCGTGATAGTGGAATCAAGTCGGCCTTCGTGGTGACTTGAAGAGGGAAAGGGTTGGAGACCCGGCTCCGTGTGAGCTTCCTCATCGAGGACGTAGATCTCGTGGTGAGATCAAACCTCGGGAAAAATTCGTGTGTCTTGCGCCTTATTTCATTTAAATTTTGTTCACTAGATCACTTAAGTGCTAAAACATTAACCTAAGGCAATTATAAGTTTTACCTGCATTCTTATATTAATCTCAATTAAAAATATCAGTTGTTCTCATTTCCGCTGCTAAAGAAATTTAGATTCCCAAACAACACTTGATCAACACACATATTTTTAGCACACCGGACAAGTCCGCCCACACGACCGGACTAGTCCGGCCAACCAAGGTTTGACGATTCTATTAAGTGTGCAGGGAATTGAAAAGGCCTATTCACCCCCCTCTAGGCCACATTCACACATTCACTTGCAAATGTGCTAACCTTGTGCTTGACTTGAAGAATGATCTTAATTTGGCAAAGAGCAATGGTACACCTAAGGGTGGCATCTTTGACAAGGAGAATATCAAGTATGCACGTAGTGCATACTCGATCACAATATCTCCCTTGATCAAAGATGGTCTTGGCTATTAGAGGGAAGGAGAGCAAAATGCTAGAATTTCCAAGAATAACAAGATGCACATTGCATTTGTCAAGGAAGGCTCATATCAAGCCAAGAATGAACACCACGCATCTACTTCTCTTGAAATGGCTAAATTTGACAAAGATGCTAAAATTGCTAACTTAACTATGTTCCATGAGTTTGATGCATCTTATGTGCTTATGAAGAGTAAATTTGGTTATATTTATGCCAAATATGCTGGACCACTCTACAAGAGCCCAAAACCTTGTGTGTGGATGCCCAAATGCCTTGTCACTATCCTCAAAGGACCCAACCGAGTTTGGGTATCTAAAACAAAAGCCTAAACTTCTTTTGTAAGCATATTCCTCTAATGGTACAAAATGGGTGCTAGATAGTAGATGCACCAACCACATAACCAAAGCAAGAATAATTTTTGTGAAGTATGAATAAAACAATGATCCAAGTCAAGGTATCGACTTTGGTGACAATAGTTACGGGTAGGTACTAGGTATCGGTAAAATCTCCATTTCTTCTCAACACACTATTTCTCATGCCATGCATATTGAGTCTCTAGATTATAATCTTTTATCCATATCTCAATTATGTGCAAAAGGTTATAATTGATTGTTCACTAACGAGGGCATGATTGTCACTAGAAGGATTGATAACTCAATTGCCTTCAAGGATGTGTTCAAGAGAAAGTTTTATCTCGTGGATTTCACTGCGGATAAAACTCAACTTGACACATGTTTAATGGCAAAGACCAACATGGGTGGTTGTGGCATCATAGGCTAGCCCATGTTGGTATGAGAAATCTTCAAAAACTTCTAAAGGGCAATCATGTCTGAGGTCTTAAGAATGTTTTTTTAGAATGATAGGCCTTGTAACGCGTGCCAAGCCTGAAAACAAGTCGGAGCAGCCCATCCTGCCAAAAATGTGATGACAACAACAAGATCATTGGAGATGCTTCACGTGGACCTCTTCGGTCTTATGGTTTAATTATTGTTGATGACTTTTCCCGCTTCACTTGTGTGTTTTTCTTGCATGACAAAGGTGAAACTCAAGGTGTCCTTAAGAGCTCCTTGAGGAGGGCTCAAAATGAGTTCTCCTTCAGAATAAAAAGATAAGAAGTGACAATGGCTCCAAAATCAAGAACACCCAAGTAGAAGAGTACTTGGACGAAGAGGGCATCAAGCATGAGTTTTTGGCACCCTACTCACACGAACAAAATGGGGTGGCGGAAAGGAAGAACTGAACTCTTATAGAGATGTCAAGAACCATGCTTGATGAAAATAAGACATCCAATCGGTTTTGGGCGGAAGCGGTCAACACCGCTTGCTATGTCACAAACCACCTCTACCTCCGTCGCCTTTTGAAGAAGACTCCATACGAACTTCTAACGGGTAACAAGCCAAACATCTCCTACTTTAGAGTCTTTGGTAGCAAATGTTACATTCTTAACAAGAAGCCTAGGATTTCAAAGTTCGCTCCAAAATCCTTTGAAGGTTTCTTACTTGGCTATGATTCAAACACCTACGCCTATCATGTCTTCAACAAAACCTCCGGTTGTGTTGAAATCGCACGTGACGTGATGTTTGATGAAACTAATGGCTACCAAGTGGATCAAGTTGATAAATGTATGCTAGATGAAGAAGAGGCACCATGTAGAGCATTGAGAAGGATGCCACTTGGTCATGTGCAACCACAAGAGCAACAAGGCCCAAGACCAAGATCACCATGGTCAAGATAATGAAGATCAAAATTGTGGCAATGATCAAGGGGGAGATGGGGATGAAGAAGGATAAGTAGAAGTTGACTCAACACCAAGTGCACTTGTAGGATCGAAGAGCATGTGAAAGGCTACCAGAGGGGGGGGTAAATGGTAGACTAAATTTTTTTTAGTGGAAGCAACAAAAACCCCTAGGCAGAAAATAATCTGATAAACAAACAATGTGTGCGACTAATATAAATGTGTTCGACTGTGACAAAAGCGGTATAGATTGAGGATAATAGAGACACAAAAATGTCACAATAAGAATCACGAAAAAATGTTGAGAAAAACTCAAGTTATGATAGAAAGATTGAACAAGGGTCAATTTGTTCTACTCGAGTAAAAAAAACCAGATCTGCAACACTGCAAAGAAACTCGTGTAGATCAAAAACCACAAATCCATTGATCGTGAATTTTCACAGAAGAAATATAATCAATTTGTGAAGACAACCATAAAAAATCACGTCAATTGGACCTGTAAAACTCGAGTTATGATAAAAACACCAAAGCAACATAGTGCTATGCAGATACTCGACAAGAAAAACTTGTCTGAAACAAGTCGGACAAACAAGGCACAAAAGATCCTCTAAAACTACAATATTTATTCACTAGAACACAAGAGGAACAGCCCAAAGTCGTCCCACCACAAGCTCTGGCCTCCCTTGCTTTTATAACCAGCCCTAAGGCCAACCCAATCAAAACAAGGACTCTAATCTTACTCAGTTTCAATCGAAACTTTCCATAGCCGCTCAAGACTCTTCCATACGCAGATAGAAGCAATCGTAAGACTTCCAAACTCCTTAGGAACGTCCTATACATTCCTAAAACAACTCAACTTCATGACCCACACGAAATCTAACCAAAACAAACTCGAAACTTTCCATAAACGAACCATAACCACCTCAGCTGCAATCTGAGGCATAATCCAGCTGGTTGGACCTTTCTGACCAATTCTTTACGTCCACTTCTCTTCATCACGCCTTGGAACCATGTTGCCACGTCCATGAACTACTTGCACATGTGCAAACACCTTCCAACAACGTACACGATACCTTCATATGCATTGTTCCTGACCCAAACATGCTGCATGACCTCCCGATCAACTCAACCACAATTCCTCCCGAACTTGGTTGTTGAACCTCATCTTCTCCCTAAGACTAGTTCAATGGATTCCATCACCAGTCATATCTTGACCTCAAGCAACACATGCACATGAACGAACAAACAACCAATTATTTGGAGCACAAGTCCTCGACTTGACTCTTGTTAGTTCGAAAACCACAACACCTTACGTGAGCACCTCACATAAGCATGTTGCAAACATAACAAGATAATGTCCACCATGATCAGCCAAAACACATAAAAAACTTAGTCCAAAAGTACTAAACAAATCTTCCCACAAGTGTAAAGCATGTTCAAGACATTGCAAATGAAAACATAACAACCACACAAATATTTAAGCACATAGAAAGGTCATACAGTCCAAAGCAGCCGCTATGCAATGTATGAGAAAAGTTCAGACATTATGAAACGTAAAAAAAGTGCAGCTCATGTGCAGCAAAAGTTCAGACAGTGCAAAGTGTGTTTCTCAAGTATATTCAAAACTTTGCATGTAAACCTACATGTTTATCATAATTGCCAATGTATTCAGCACATATAGGTCTCACGATCTCCCCCTTGATGAATGCATTGGCAACACCACTTAAAATACGAACATTGGCTTATTCACATGAAAAGTTTTGAAAACAATTTTCTCTCCCTTTTGAAATTCAAAAATAAAATGAGAAAGAAATTTTAAAAACAAATTATCTTCCTGAAAAGAACATGTAAAACTCGTGAATGTGCAATGTGTGACATATTTCTCCTCCTATACATATTTTCCCCCTTTGAAAATGTATTCAACAAGGTTCAAAAGAGAAATTTTCAATTGTTATGAGAATATTATATATATATATATATATATATATATATATATATATATATATATATATATATATAAAACAAAGCTCATCCAAGTCATACTATCTAGTAACTTACACTATCACATCAATGAGATACATAAAGTAGTGTAAGCCATGCTAGAGATCAAGTGAATTTTCAATTTAAGCAAGTCATGATCGCACAAACTTAACTATTTCAAGTCCTGAAAGCATGACACTTGTTGCTATATTTTCATTTTTCAATATCATTTAAAGGATAAATTCTGATAATATAACATTTGCAAGAGATTATATGCCGCATCAGCCTTGTTCTAATCAACCAAGTCAAGCCTATGTCATTTGACAATCAGAAGCTTAAGGACATGGTTTTAGTCATACACAACTTCTTGCAAGTTCATATATAAGTGCAATGATAAGTCATCTCAAAATAAGAAGTGCGATGCATGCATATTTTCTTGATCTTTTCTTAAATTTTTATTTGAATATAAAAACTCAACATGTGAGTTGATTACTTGATTAATTCTTTATGATTAAAAGCACTTGTGAGCATGCAACAAGTTCAAAACAGCAAGTAAGTTTGATCATGACCGGATTTAGTGTAAGTAATTATTCCAACTACTAGTTTTGGCAAAAACTACAAAATGTATAACACGAGTAACGTAGTAAGAACTTTCAGCATGTAAAAGAAATCACAGAGTCATATATGTATAAAATACTTATGCTCATATTATTTTAAATTCAGATTCACACATAGACTTCCCATGTTTTAACCCCCCCCCCCCCCTCAATTTAAGCCATGAGGATGCATAACCCCTATTTCACAATGAACGAAAAAAACGAGTGAAATCCAAAGGTTTTGTAAAAATGTCAGCCAATTGTTGTTCGGTATCTACATGGTGAAGTACAATGTCTCCTTTTCAACATTATCATGGACAAAATGATACCTAATATCAATGTGCTTTGTTCTAGAATGTTGCACGGGGTTTTTAGTAGTGCAATGACACTATTATTATCACAAAACAGTGGAACACTATCTAGATCAACCCCATAGTCCTTAAGTGTTTAAACAATCCAAAGAATTTGTGAGCAAGCGCTAGCAGCAGCTACATGTTCAGATTCTGCCCTGGTCTGTGCAACAAAATTTTGTTTCCTAGAGGACCAAGCATCAAGTGAATTACTATGAATATAATAAGCACTTGAAGTACTTTTCTTATCAATCCTACAATCTACAAAATCGGTATTGGAAAAACTTTCAAAGTAATAATTGAGAAAGAAGGAAGAAAAATGTCAAATTCTTGTGTTCCATGTAAGTACCTGAGAATTCTTTTGATGGCTTGACGATGTGAAGCACGTGGGGAAGCTTGAAATTGTGCACAAAGACATATGCTGAATTGTATGTCCAGTCTCAATGCAGTGAGGTACAAAAGTGACCCGATCAAGCTTCGATATACTTTTTGATCCACGGGTTCACCATTTTCATCAAGTTCAAGTGTTGTTGCTGTTCTCATTGGTGTCCAAAGAAGATTTCTTTTGTCCATGTTGAAGCGCCTTAGGAGGTCTTTTATATACTTCGTTTGATGCACAAAGGTTCCCTCCTTGGTTTTGTTGATTTGCAGCCCGAAAAAGTACGTCAGTTCTCCCATCACACTCATCTCAAATTCTGAACTCATCATAGCTGAAAAATTGGACACAAAATCATGAGAAACACAACCAAAGATAATATCATCCACATACACTTGAACAAATAATGAGTCATTGCCATGCTTAAGCACAAAAAGAGTTTTATCAACCTTGCCCATGGTAAACCCCTTTTCAAGAAGAATGTTTTTAACCTATCATACCATGCTCTAGGGGCTTGTTTGAGACCGTACAAAGCTTTGGACAATTTGTAAACATAATTAGGAAAATCTAGATTTTCAAAACCTGGTTGTTGCTTGACATAAACCTCCTCATCTATGTACCCTTTAAGAAAAGCACTTTTAACATCCATTTGATATAACTTGAATCCTTTAGATGCAGCAAATACTAACAAAATTCTTATGACTTCTAATCTAGCAACAGGAGCAAAAGTTTCATCAAAATCTAGACCGTCAACTTGTGTAAAACCTTGAGCAACCAACCTAACCTTATTCCTAATCACAACCCCATCCTCACTTTGTTTATTTTTAAACACCCATTTAGTTCCAATTAAGGTGTGACCTTGAGGTGGAGGTACAAGTTTCCAAACATTATTTCTTTCAAAATTTTCTAACTCTTCTTGCATGGCAATAATCCAAGATTCATTAATGAAAGTGCATCTAGGCACACCTTGTGGGTTTTGGATGATTGATGACAAACAAGTGAGATCCTAATATAATTTGTTGAGATGAGAGCGGATATTGGAGAATGGAACTAAAGGTACAAAAAGATGAAAAATGAATTTCAAGAAAGGGAAGAGCACGAGTGAACAAAAGGTGAACATATGAGAATCAAGAAAGGGAAGACAACAAGTGAAGAAAAGATGCAAAAGTAGTCCTAAATGTATAGGGTGTGTGTGAGAGATACACCCCCAATAGCTCAAGTCGTAGCGGAAATAATTAGGGCTATAACACAATTCAAGTTGCAGGAATAGAGGACTAGTCCAGCCCCAGAGAGGACTAGTCCGGTCTCTCATGGTATCACAATAGGACTAGTACAGTTTCATAGAGGACTAGTCCGTTACTATCATAGTACCACAAAGAGGACTAGTCCGGTCTCATAGCGAACTAGTCCTTTTTCTCATAGTTCCAAAAAAAGGACTAGTCCGATTGTTGAGAGGACTAGTCTGATTACCTTTCTGGACAAAAACGGACTAGTCTAGTTCTCAACAGACTAGTCTGGTTCACTCACAATAGTTAGTGTTTTCTAGTGTGCTGCATTTATACACGTCAAAATGACTCAGCACAATGGACTAGTCCAGTCCCCTGTACGGACTAGTACGGTCGTCGGGATCCAAATGGTAACTTTTCTAAATGTCTATAAATAGGTGATCCATGACCCCATAAAAAAACCAAGAACCCTAGCGCTGTCACTGCATCCAAGAGCACAAAAACACTCCTCTCCACATATTGTAAGGTCCTAAGAGTCAAATCTTTGGGAGTTGGCAATCGGGAAAGGGAGAGTGGCTATATTATCGATATTGAGCTCTTGGGTTTGATTTCTCACACACTCCTGTTGATTATTGTGTAATTACTTGAATTGGTTGATCTTGTGGGAGCCCTCAGCGTATGAGGTTGCCCCACCAACTTGGTGATTACCCGTGATAGTGGAATCAAGTTGTCCTTGTGTGGTGACTTGACGAGGAAAAGGGTTTGAAGAGACCCAGCTCTGTGTGAGCTTCCTCATGGAGGAGTAGATATCTTTAGTGAGATTGAACCTCGGTAAAAATCGTTTGTCTCGTGTGCTCTTGATCTATACTTTTCATTATCATCATTATCTAGGGCACAAACTTGATCAAACTTATAACTTGTGTTAATCTTGTATTCCACGTGCAAGTCATTTACCATTAACACTTGCTATAGTTGTTAGTACAATTTACTACATTCCTCTATGAAAGATTCAAAGGAAACATATAAGAGATCTCAATTTGACAGTATGCTTATACACACCGGACTAGTCCGACCTTCCTGGTTTTAACAGTTTTGCTAAGTGTTTCAGAAAAAATTTCAAAAGCCTATTCACCCCCCTCTAGGCTACATTCAATTGGTATCAGAGCCAGCTCTCCATCTACGAGACTCACCTCTAGGATAGATCAAATGGCCTCAAAAAATAACAATGAGATCCCAAAGGTGGCCAACAGCGAAGATGAACATGACACAAAGGCATTCGATATACTCAAGGAGAACAAACACGATGATGATGAAGTGCATAAACTCAAGGCACTTCTAAGAAAAAACTCCTAAGCAAAAAGGACAATGAAGAAGATGAGAAGCCGACGGGGAGTGGCCGTCAAGACTACTCCCGATATCCTTATAATTACGATTGTCTTAATTCTAACAATCATTATCTTTCAATTCCTATGGGGAGATCTCCACATTTAGACGGAAATGATTATACCATATGGAAGTATAATATGAAAATGCATCTTATCTCCTTAAACCCCAGTCTTTGGCATGTTGTGTGTACAGGCGTAGATATCCCGAAAACCGACGAGAACTCACTCCGGAGCAAGAGCAAGAGATTCATCGCAACGCAGAAGCCATTGTAGTGATCACTTCTTCCTTGAACCGAGAAGAGTTTACCAAGATTGATGGACTGGAGAGTGTCAAGGAAATATGGGATACACTCAAGACTGCCCATGAAAGAAATCGCTCAGTTCGTGAAGTGAAAATTGAAATGCTTGAAGGAGAATTGGGAAGATTTGCCATTGAGGAGGGCGAATCACCTCAAGAGACATACAACTGAATGAAGGCGCTTATCAACAAGATTCGTGCCTATGGAAGCAGGAAGTGGACTGACCATGAGGTGGTCAAAAGGATGATTACAACATTTATGCCAAGGAATGTCACTTTATGCTCGATGATCCGAGAAAGTCTGGGGTTCCATAAAATGACTCTGGATGAACAATTGGGCAAAATCATCAACCATGAGATGATGTGAAAGGAAGCCAAATATGTGAAGGACCTTGCCGAGCTGACTTTATCAAGGAATAAGGGGTTGGCTCTCAAGGTGGCCAGCAAACCAAATAACAGGAAAATCCACAAGGTGTAAGAAGATGAAGATAGCAATGACATGAGCACCGACATGGATGAAGAAGAAATGGTCCTCTTCATGAAGAAATTTAAGAGGATGGTGATGAGAAGGAGAAAAGACAAAAATTCTAGTGATGATAAGAACAAGAAAAAGACAAGTCCAGATCTAGACGCTCATGCTATAACTGTGGTGAATATGGGCACTTCATAGTTGATTGCCCATATAAGGAAAATAATAAGAAGAAAGAAGTGAAGCCTCAAGAGAGGATAATCTTCAATAAGAGGAGGCAAGCTTATCAAGCACACATCGGCAAAGAGTGGGACTCAAACAACGAGTCCTCCTCCGATGAAGAAGAAGAGATGGCTACCATTGCCAACAAGAAGCCTACCAAGAAGTCTACACTCTTCCCAAAAATGGGAGGATAGGAGACTCATAATCATACTTGCCTCATGGCTAAGGAAGGCAAGAAAAGGGTTCGACTTACACCTCCCTCGCTTAATTATTTTGATGATGAGATTGATAGCAGTGATGAAAATGAACACATGTTTAAAGGCTTAAGTAAAACTGCATTAGCTAAAATGAAAATTTTGACGAATGAAATATTTGAGAAGGAAGATCTTATCAACCAACAAGAAGATATGCTCGTCCTTCAAAAGGAGAGATACTCTGAGGTTGAAGAGGCTCTCGAGCTAGAAAAGGAAAAGAGAGAATTGCTTGAGCGCGAGCTAGCTTTGAGCAAGGAAACTTGCTCAAATCTAAATGATTTGAATGTTGTACTTAAGGATGAGCTTGTTAACTTGACAAAAGTTAACAAGGACCTTCAAGTACAAGTTTAATCACTCAAGCAAAGTGCTTCCTCCTCATCTTCTAAGAGCTCGCCTTCTTCAAATATTGATTCTATTGCACTCGAAATTTGTAATTGTGCTAATTTGCTTCTTGACTTGAAAAAATGAGCTTAAAGTGGCACAAAGCAATAATTTACTCAAAGATGGCCTTTTTGATAAGGAGAAAATCAAGTATGCACGAGGTGCATACTCGGTTACTAGAGCTCCTAATATAAAGGATGGCCTTGGATATTCTCGAGGTGAAAAGCAGAATGCTAGAAACCCCAAGAATAACAAGGAATCAATTGCTTTTGTCAAGGAAAGCTCAAATCAAGTTAAGAACACCAAACATGTTCGTTCTTATCATGAAAAGCTAAAAATGGACCAAACGTTATGTTTCATGACTTTAATGCCTCTTATGTTCTTATGAAGGATGCATTTAACCATGTTTATGCCAAGTGTGTTGGGCCACTCCACAAGAGTATTGTGTAAAACCTTGAGCAACCAACCTAACCTTATTCCTAATCACAACCCCATCCTCACTTTGTTTATTTTTAAACACCCATTTAGTTCCAATTAAGGTGTGACCTTGAGGTGGAGGTACAAGTTTCCAAACATTATTTCTTTCAAAATTTTCTAACTCTTCTTGCATGGCAATAATCCAAGATTCATTAATGAAAGTGCATTTAGGCACACCCTTGTGGGTTTTGGATGATCGATGACAAACAAGTGAGATCCTAATACAATTTGTTGAGATGATAGCAGGTTTCGGAGAATGGAACTAAAGGTACAAAAAGATGAAAAATGAATTTCAAGAAAGGGAAGAGCACAAGTGAAAAAAAGGTGCAAAAGGTGAAAATATGAAAATCAAGAAAGGGGAGAAAACAGTGAATAAAATATGCAAAAGTAGTCCTAAATGTATAGGGTGTGTGTGAGAGACACACCCCCAAGAGTTCAAGTTGTTGCGGAAAGAATTAGGGATATAACACAATTCAAGTTGCAGGAATAGAGGACTAGTCTGGCCCCATAGAGGACTAGTTCGGTCTCTCACAGTATCACAATAGGACTAGTCTGGTTTCATAGAGGACTAGTCCATTACTATCACAGTACCACAAAGAGGACTAGTCCGATCTCATAGCGGACTAGTCCGTTTTCTCACAGTTCCAAAAAAGGATAGTCTGGTGGTTGAGAGGACTAGTCTGATTACCTTTCTGGACAAAAACGGACTAGTCCGGTTCACTGTTGACGGCTGTTATATACCAATTTCAACCGTCAATATAACTTAATTATGTGAAAGAATTGTCATTTCTTGCACACATCACCTTTCTATTTAACCTATTTCCACTTGTCCTTGGAGAAACTAGTGCATGCAAGGATTCTATGCAGAATTGAAGTGAAACAAGAGGATGGATCCTATAAAATATCATTCTAGCAAATCAAGCGACGCCACATGGCACCACATGGACCAAATGGCCCACAAACAGAAGTATCCGAGGCCATCCAACGGTGTAGCACCCATATCATGGAATGAGACCTACCCGTCAGTCACTTGGAGGAAGAACTGACTGTTTGGAGCCAGGAGCAGGTCGGCTGACCCCCCTAGTCGGCCTACTAGTTCCTGGCACCAAACACGATCAAACACCATGTGTTGGCTCCTCCCGGCTTGAAGAGGTCAGGGATGTCTGATTTGCGCGCTTTTGGTGGCGGGAACCGACCCTTCTTCAAGCTATAAATAGGACCCCTCACCCCTCACTACAACACACAACACTTGGATATTCTTCATATTCACTACTCTCCATAGGTTTAGAGGAGTATACGCTGTAGAGAGTAGAGCCTCTAGTCATAGTCCAAGTAGGAGTCTCTTCTCAATTTGGAAAGGTATGTCTCCCATATTCCTATTTGTATTTGTGACTTTATTCATAATAAAGATGATATCTTTAGTCTTTTATTGTTCATATACTTGGATGAAGCATTTCTTGTTTGATTGTGGATTCCATGTATGTGGTAGGAATAGTATTTATGATTGTGCTATACTATTCCTATTACATCATCATAAACATTATAAACCTCCACTATAGTCTAATTAGCTATGATATGAATATGTTAACATGAATCACTTGTGCTATGAATTAACATTAGTTCAACGATGATTTAGTTCATTGCCTTAGGATGGCTTGTGCCTAGGCTCTTAAGGTAATTAATTAATATGCTAGCACGGTGCTAGGATAGAGAGTAGCGTTTAATGTCTCGTATGCCCATGAGTTGAAGAGGTAGGAAGTAGGTGGTGCCAGCCCTATCTGTCGTTTGTAATCCTCCACGTTCGGCAATGCCACATGTTCTTGGTGGGAGTCACCTAGTTTTGCTAGGGGTAAACTGGTGCCCGATGTGTTAATCAACTTAGCATGAGAATTCATAATTAATATAATCATTAGTAACTAACTTAGGCGATGTATATGTACATTAGAAGCATAGTAGGAGTATGTACCTAACTCTTAGCCTAGTTCCTCTATTACATCATTTATCCCCTTAGGATAGAATGCTCTTGTGTGTGTCACACTACCTCAATTACCCTTTATCCATCCTTGCTAGAACCCTACCTAGGCCAACCTAGCCTTTCCACTTGATGATTGTTTTACTTCCATCTAGCCTTCCTTTGGGAAAATATAAATGACATCCTTCAGGAATACTCTTTAAAGGGGAAATACTACATTGATAGTTTCCGTGCGCTTGTGGACGTTCATCTGAGAATTAAAATCTACCAACAAACATTTCTAGCACCCCTGCTAGGGATGAATTGTTAGTACTGCGTAGGAAATATCAACAAGCATTTCTGGCGTCGTTGCCGGGGAAGGCAACCGAAGTATCACATGATTGAATGAATAGGATAGGACCCTGGTAAGTTTTAGTAGGATGACCCTTCTTTGTTTTCGCATTTTATGTGAAGATAGGGTAGTGTATGTTTAATTTCCGCTTCCTGGAAAACTTTGTTGAAGATCCCAAATCCCTTCTGAGAGATTGACCTCGTGTTGTTACTCCTCAGAAGCTTCGAGCGGCAAAGCAAGACATCACAACTGCACCAACAACCAAAACACCAATGGCCTAGAGGACCCTTCGTGAGTTTTCGGCTCCCTCTGCTAACAATGTGCTTGTTGGGCCCACTGTTAACACGGGAGACACAAACTTTGAAATCAAGACTGTACTGATCACTATGGTGCAAGCAACCCATTTTGTGGGAAGGCTAACGAGGATGCAATTGCTCACCTGAAACAGTTCCTTAAGATCTGCAACACTTTTAAGATTAAGGACGTATCCCTTGATGTTGTCTGTCTTAGGCTGTTCCCGTTCTCTCTTCTTGGGAGAGCGAAACAGTGGTTCTACGCGAACCGAAGTTTTGTAGATACTTGGGAGAAGTGTTCTACGACATTCCTCGCCAAGTTTTCCCGTTGGGCAAGACCAATGCCCTATGTGGAAGAATTTCCAGCTTCCAGCAAGACGCCAAGGAATCTATTCCTGAGTCTTGGGAAAGGCTGCAGGAGTATATTCTAGCATGTCCCCACCGTGGGATGGATGACTGGCTCATTATCCAAAACTTCTACAATGGGCTGATCCCTTCTGCCCGTGACCATGTTGATGCTACTGCTGGAGGTGCTTTCTTCTCATTGACGGTGCCCAAAGCCAAAAATTTGATTGGGAAGATGGTGTCATACATGGGATGGAGTGACGAGTGTCTCCATACCCGCCAGCGAGGCATGCACACCTTGAAGGAGGTGGACATGATTGCTGCCAAATTGGACCTCCTTATGAAGAAGATTGATGGACAAGGCAATGGTGAGGTATAAGGCAATGACTATGCCTTAGACTCTCACATCACTTGTGAAGTCTGTGGTAACACGGGCCATATGGGCAATGACTGTGCAGAAACCCGTGAGGATGCCTTATACATAGCCAACAATGCAAACAACAATGGTTATCGTCCAGAAGGTCAAGGGTGGGGCCAACCACACCCATTCTTTCAAGGAGGGTACAACAACAATGGCAATAATGGAAATCAACCCAACTTGAGAGAACTTGCCATTAGCTAGCTAAAGATCTACGAGGATATATCCAAGAACTTGTTGGGCAATGACAAGACCCTGGAGAGTATAAATGCCAAGATTGAAGGACTATCCTCAACCTTCAAGAATCAATTGAGTTTCAACAAGATGTTGGAAACTCAATTTGCTCAACTGGCTGCAGTTGTTCCTCCAATGGAGAAAGTGAGTGCGGTGGCTACGAGAGGTGGCAAGACCACTCGTGACCCACCGTATCCCACACAAGAGAAGAGGAAAACTACAAAAGAGAAGGAGGATATCCCAGTTGGCATAAGTGAACCACTTAATGAGAGAATGGCCAAAAACTTTAAGGACACCAACTTATTTGCATTCCCTCACAGGCAAAGGTAGCCAACAGTGGATGAGCAATTCAACCACTTTGTTGAGATCATCCAAAAAATCCACATCAATGTGCCCTTGATTGATGCGATGCAAGTACCCACTTATGCTCGCTATCTCAAGGACATATTGAATAACAAGCGACCATTACCCACCACTGAAGTTGTCAAGCTTACGATAGACTGCAGCACAACCATCCTCAATAGGCTTCCAGAAAAGAAGAAGGACCCTGGATGTCCTACAATCTCATGCTCAATTGGGGCACACCACTTTGACATGGCCCTTTGTGACCTTGGAGTAAGTGTGAGTGTGATGCCTAAGGTGGTTTTTGACCAGTTGAACTTCACGGAGCTCACTCCAACACCAATGCAGCTCCAACTAGCTGATTCCTCAGTCTGTTGTCCGGCAGGTATTGCCGAACATGTCTCAGTGAAAATCCGGAACTGCTTCATACCCGTGGATTTCGTGGTGCTCGACATGGAGGTCGAGAAGGATACGCCGCTCATTCTTGGGCGCCCGTTCCTAAGCACCACAAAGGCTCACATAGATGTAAAAGTTGGAGAAATCCACTTCCATATCAATGGCAAGGTGGAGAAGTTCAACTTTCGCCCAAAATTGGAGCAATGCTCCATGATCCATATCAAGTATGGGCCAAATGTTAAGAACATTCAAGAGGTCAAAATCACACCTCCAAATGTGGACCCGCTCATAGCATTCATGAGGAATTTGATCTATGCGGAAAACCCGTCGTATCGTCCATGCCGACACCCCAAGAAGACGAAGAAGTCCGGGCCTATTGAAAGGCCCAAGTCCGCCAAGATGACAAAGAAGGTATGGCGGAAGAAGCAATACAAGCCGTCCGAGCCCATCCCTCCAAGCCCAGATGTCAAGAAATGAAGAAGGAGGAATCTCCATCTCATCGGACGGTGGTGAGACCTAGCGAATAGGTTAAATTGGTAGTTATCCTTTTTCTTTGTTTTTCTTTCCTTTTATTTGCTTTTCCCCATTTATTTTGATTTTCCCCACTACATATTTGATCTTTCTTAGTAAGTTGGGAATCTTATATTCTCAACTACCATTTTCATTTTTTTTCAATAAGAAAATTGTTGGGTTTTGAAAAAGGAATTTTTATTTGGAAAACAATTTTTCAGAGTTACAAAAGTGGTATCTCACCAACATGCTAATTTCATAGCCGTTGGGGAGCCACCTACCAAAAGAGGGAATTGGGGGCCCACCTGTCAGGTCAGACACCCCCCCCCCCCTGTTTGGCCGACTAGGGGAAAGAGCCATTTTGGCTCTCTCTCCTCCAACAGCTACATTTGGTTTCCTAGTGACCGTTGGGGATTGCACACTATAAATGGTGGTCGTGAGGAGCTCTTCTCCTCACACTTCACCTCATTTCATACCTCCCCAAAGTAACTCTTGCTCACATTGTTTTATTGCTCTTCATTAAAGAACTCTTGCTCAAAATCCAACTCAAAAAGATTTGCTTTTGTTTGCATTTGCAATTTGCTCTCAAGTTCTTCAAGGGAAAATTCATCGGGTTTTGCTTTCGCTAACATCACCTCTTTCATGTTTTTTGTCTTGTTGTGGCCATGAAAGGAATGAAAAGATTGTTTGGAAAGGGGAAGGAGGCTGCAAGCTCAAGCCATGGTGGAGACTCAAGTGCACGCCCCTCTGCTGTTGCTACACCAAGTTCAAGGAGGAGCATAGGAGAGGACACTCCCACGGGTGAGAGGAGCAACCCTCACAAACTTCTTCACGACGACGACCTCAACATCCTAAGTGAAGTTGAAGATCAAGCATGCAAGCTCCTCCAAGATCGTGAGTTTTCTCATACGAAAGCTTATGATCTGGATTTGATCTCCAAAATAGGTATGGATTTCGAATTCTTTTCCATTTGGCATGCATTAGGATAGGACAACTTTGCTCACATAGAGAAGAAAGGTTCACGCCTCCTCTCCATACAATTCCTTTGCACACTCAAAATAGGATTTGATGGTATTACTTTTAGATTATTTCAAAAACAATACAACATCCTATGGAAAGAATTAAGTAAAATCCTAGGCTTCCATAAACGTTATTTGCTAGATTTAGACACTTTGCCTAAGTTTAACAAACAATGTTTTGGCAAGATTTAACTGGTGAGGTCAGATGTAGTGCACTTAGGATAGCCACTTGCACAACCCTACTTTATGCTTCATGCATAGATGGGTGGCTATGACTATGTTCCCTAGAGGAGATGTAAGGATAGTGCGTGATGATGAGCTGAAAATTTTATTTACCATGATTAAAAAGATAAAAGTTGCTCCAGTTATTGACATGATAACACAATGGTTAGATTACATTTCAAGGGTAGGGCCAATTGAATGCACTTCATTGATTACCCGTATTGCTACTAGGGTAGGAGCACTAGAGTATTCTTCATTTGAGTATATTGAAAGTGAAAGATAATTAATTGATGAAGATTATTTAGTGCAAGGACATACCCTTAAGCATGATCAAGATGGCTCTTTTATATTTTATTATCCCGACTTTGTCAATGAAATTTGGTTAGCTAACCCGGATTATCATTTGTACAAATGCCGGAGGCTAACCATTGACCTTCTTCCCGTCGAGGAAGCCGGAAGAAGTAATGTCTCTAGCAGGGTAACTAGAAGCCGTAAAAGGAGATCGGCCATGCCCCCGACAACCTTTATAGTCCATGAGTACAAAGAGGAAGATAACCCAACAGGTGATGCACTCGGATGAACTCAACCTCCTTCGTATGAGACCGAAGGTCTATCTCGACATGGATGGCCAGGTGACACATGGGAGACACCCCTATCCACTTCAAGCTCTAGAAGCTTGCCTCCAAGATCTATGAGAAGATATCATTCAACTTTGGCTAGAAGTCATCGTGACTATAGCCAAGGAATGACAGACCTCTCTAGACGTATGGAGGAGCTTGAAGTAAGGTGTGACATCTACAACACTCTTAAAGGGCATGCCCAAGGTACCCAAGACTGGCAACAACACATGGACGCCCAATTCACCAATTTCAACTCAACGCTACAACAACAACAAGCCGATCTCGCGGCATACTTCCGTCATCAAGGGTTCAACCCTCATCACGGAGGTGAGTGAAGAACAAGCTTGGGGGAGGACCCCCACTTGAGGTAAATTGTATCAACCCCTTGCATATTTATTTTCCACTTACCCATCATACACCTTGCATTTATAAAAAATAAAAATAAAAATAGGATAGTTTTATTTTCAATAAAATAAATGATGTGCGGTAAGAATGACTTGGAATTCACATAGATGAAATGAATAGTTGCTCTGTTATAATTTTCCTAAGTCTCTAGTTTACAACTTACTACTCTCCAACATATTGCTCTCATTGGCTAAAATTGCTTTTGCCTTGATTTGGAAATTGTGGGTAGCAAAATCTTAATCCATTCTAAGTTGTTGTGAGATATGATATAGTGATAGGGATGCTATTCCTAGTTTGATAGAGAAACTTATATTTTCGGAGAAATTCTAAAAAGATTTAAGTTACCCTCATTTGATTGGAAATACTCACCAAAGCCATATGATACATTACCTTGATAGACCTTGTGCACATGCTATTTGTCTTCACATTGAGATTTGTAAAACTAGTATAGACCTATGAGAGATTTCATTCATTACTTTTTGAATTCAAGACTTCACTTGCACATGGTATACTTCTACACTAGAAGTAAGCAAAATTTCATCATACCACCATTCCACAATAAAAAAGAGAAACTCCATATCATTCATGCTTAGTACTCTCTCCAAAATTCATTGCACAAAAAGGGAGTAGAAGACATGGCTACGAGAAAAAGAAAAAAAAAGAAAATGCATGCTTACATCATAAGCATGAGAAAAAAAAAGAAAAGTAGCCATGTTTCATTCCTGCAATAAGAGAGTCCACTCAAAAAGAAGTCATTTCAATATCCACATCCAGTCCATTCCATCACACATGCACAAGTCTTGAATCAAATTGTTTTGAATTGATTTCTCCTAAGGCTTGCTCTTTTGACTTAGCAATATTATGTGTTGCAAATATGCCTACTATATTCCCTACCAAACTTCACATAGAAGCCTTATGTAGAGGTAGGATGAATTTAGGCAAAATGCCTTGGTGAGGAAATATTTCCACTATACAAAAAGGAGAGACTTGAGAGAATCAAATGGAGGCACTTAAAATCTAAATTGAACTCTCCAAAATTCGAGTGAAACTTGATTTCTAGGATATGTATGCTCCATTTGCTGTTCTATCTTTCAACCACCCATGAATAGGAGAAGGCATAAGGCCCATAATGACTTGAGATGGGTGAAGTACCATGCAAATTTTTGCAATACTAGGTAGAGTATTTTTTTGTGCACATGGTACTTTTAAAAAAATGGAACATAGTAGCAACTCCTGATCATCAACCTAAAGTCTTGACTTTGCTCAGGACGAACAAGGGATAAGCTTGGGGGAGTTTGTTGATTGCTGTTATATACCAATTTCAACCCTCAATATGACTCAATTATGTGAAGGAATTGTCATTTATTGCACACATCACCTTTCTATTTAACCTATTTCCACTTCTCCTTGGAGAAAGTAGTGCATGCAGGGATTCTATGCAGAATTGAAGTGAAACAAGAGGATGGATCCCATAAAATATCATTCCAGCCAATCAGGCGACACCACATGGCACCACATGGACCAAATGGCCCACAAACAGAAGTATCTGAGGCCATCCAATGGTGTAGCACCTATATCATGGAATGAGACTCACCCGTCAGTCACTTGGAGGAAGAACTGGCCGTTTGGAGCCAGGACCAGGTCGGCTGACCCCCCTAGTCGGCCGACTAGTTTCTGGCGCCAAACGCAGTCAAACGCCACGTGTTGGCTCCTCCCGGCTTGAAGAGGTCAGGGATGACTGATTCGCGCGCTTTTGGTGGCGGGAACCGACCCTTGTCCAAGCTATAAATAGGATCCCTCACCCCTCACTACAACACACACCACTTGAGTATTCTTCCTTTGTATCCACTACTCTCCATAGGTTTAGAGGTGTATACGCTGTAGAGAGGAGAGCCTCTAGTCATAGTCCAAGTAGGAGAGGAGTAGAAGGAGTCTCTTCCCAATTGGTAAAGCTATGTCTCCAATATTCCTATTTGTATTTGTGACTTTATTCATAATAAAGATGATATCTTCAGTCATCTATTGTTCATATACTTGGATGAAGTGTTTCTTTTTTGATTGTGGATTCCATGTATGTGGTAGGAATAATATTTATGATTGTGCTATACCATTCTTATTACATCATCATAAACACTATAACCTCCACTATAGTCTAATTAGGTATGATATGAATATGTTAACATGAATCACTTGTGCTATGAATTAACATTGGTTCAACAATGATTTAGTTCATTGCCATAGGATGGCTTGTGCCTAGGCTCTTAAGGTAATTTCTTAATATGCTAGCATGGCGCTAGGATAGAGAGTAGCGTTGAATGTCACGTATGCCCACAGATTAAAGAGGTAGGCAGTAGGTGGTGATAGCCCTATCTGTCATTTGTAATCCTCCACGTTCGGCTATGCCACAGACTCTTGGCGGGAGTCGCCTAGTGTTGCTAGGGGTAAACCGGTGCCCGATGTGTTAATCCACTTAGCATGAGAATTCATAATTAATATAACCATTAGTAACTAACTTAGGCTATGTATATCTACATTAGAAGCATAGTAGGAGTATCTACCTAACTCTTAGCCTAGTTCCTCTATTACCTCAATTATCCCCTTAGGATAGAATGCTCTTGTGTGTGTCACACTACCTCAATTACCCTTTATCCATCCTTGCTAGAACCCTACCTAGGCCAACCTATTCCACTTGATGATTGTTTTACTTCCATCTAGCGTTCCTTTGGGAAAATATAAATGACACCCTTTAGGAATACTCTTTAAAGGAGAAATGCAACATCAATAGTTTCCATGCACTTGTGGACATTCATCTGAGTATTAAAACCTACCAACAAACATCTCTAGCACCCCTACTAGGGATGAATTATTAGTAGTGCATAGGAAATATCAACATCCACTCACAAAAGTTAGGGTTTTCTAGTATGCTGAACTTATACACATCAAAATAACTCAGCACAATAGATTAGTCTCGTCCCCTATACGGACTAGTCCGGTCATCGGGATCAAAATGCTAATTTTTCTAAATGTATATAAATAGGTGATCCATGACCCCTTAAAAAAACCAAGAACCCTAGCTCCGCCACTGCATCCAAGAACAAAAAAACACTCCTCTCCACACATTCTAAGGTCCTAAGAGTCAAATCTTTGGGAGTTGGAAATTGGGAAAGGGAGAGTGACGATCTTATCGACATTGAGCTCTTAGGTTCAATTTCTGAGACACTCCTGTTGATTGTTGTGTAATTATTTGAGTGTGTTGATCTTTATTTTTGTTTGTAATCTTGTGGGAGTACTCAACGTGTGAGGTTGCCCCACCAACTTGATGATTACCCGTGATAGTGGAATCAAGTCGGCCTTGTGTTGACGTTTCTTATGTCACACATAGAAATCCGCAAGTGCACGAAAACTGTCGTTTAGAACTTCACCTTAAGAGAGTATTCCCAAGGGTATAGAATCAAAGGAATGTGTGTGTAATATTACGAACTAATCCACCCAAAGACACAAAGTTGTTTGGTAGGTAAGGATGAGAGAGGAATTCAAAGTATTGATTCTAATTCAAAGGAATTTGTAGTAGCTGCTTGCTTCGAGCATGAGTTTACCCCTAGCAACACTAGGCGACTCCCGCCAAGAGCCTATGGCATAGCCAAATGTGGAGGATTACAAAGGACAGATAGGACTGCACCACCTACTGCCTACCTCTTCAATTTGTGGGTCTATGAGATATTCACTGGTGATTTCTAACCTAAGCACTACGCTTACGTTCTAAATCACAACTCTAGTAGTTTCGAACACAAAGCTACAACTAGAGCCTCAAATAATCAAAGCAATGAACTCACAAGTAACTACTTGTGCAAACTACTATGAATTGAGAATCAAACTTGAATTAAATTCACAAAGGCTTACTTGATTTGAATAACACCTTTGTAGAGGTACAAGGGTAGAAGAGGGACTTGACAAGCCCAAGCCTCATTCTCCTAAACTCTTCACCACACTCTCCTTCTACTTGGCAGCCTCTAGGACTACTCTAAATCTTTGGAGTGATATTACATTCTCAACTTTTGGTGTGTGTGTGAAGTGAGGTGTGTGGTTCTATTTATAGGGGGGAGAAGAGTCGGTTCTGGCCACCAAATGCGCATGAATTAGTCACCCATGACTTCTTCAAGTCGGGAGGAGCCAACACGTGGAGTTTGACTGCAATTAGCACCAAGACCTAGTCGACCGAGTAGGGGGATCGGTCGACCTGGTCTTAGCCCCGTTGGGACTGTGCTTTCTCTAGGTCTCTGCCAGGTGGGTCCCATCACCTTATATGGGTGCTACACCGTTGGATGGCCTCGGATACTTCTATTTGTGGGCCACTTGATCTATGTGATGACACCTGGCATCGCTTGATTCGTTGAAACACAATTTTATTGATTACCCCCTACATGTCTTCGTATTTTGAGTCTAAATTCACCTGCATACAAATAAACACCAACACTTGTGGAATTGGTTAGTTTTTAACCCTACCACTATGTTGTGTTTCTCTTCTGTGCACATTATGAGGTGAATTGACGATCTAAATATGGCATTTAAGGACCGTCAACAAACTCCCCCACACTTAGTCCTTTGCCCGTCCTCGAGTGAAGGCAAGAAAAAGAACTAAGGTGCTGTCATAAATTTGCTTATAAGAGAATACTAGATATTTCAAATCATACCTCAATTCATGAATTCCCTTGGTGGAGTGTGGCTACCACATCAATCTTTGGTGTTTGAAGAGTGGAATGGTTGGAATGTAGTTCTCTTGGATCTTACCCTGCCGAAATGATCTGACGATTTGCTATATTCGGAAGTCAAGGAAACAATTGCCCTTATCTCAAAGTCTCAAGTCTCTCATTTGGAACCTCTCAAGTCTCTCAAAGTGTTTTCATCCTCACCTTGGCATGTTGTGCCAATTTTGTCCCTATAGTAAACATGGCTATATCTGGAGCTTGGTAGGGATAAATGTGGGACACGTTGCAATTCATGTATTACTAAGCCAAAAACTTGATCCTATGAGAGTCTTATGCAACAAAAAAGTTGACAAAGGAAATCCTTGTGCACATGAATGGAATGGATACATATGGACTCCATGATTTTCTCTCTTTAAGGATGAAACATGGCTACTTTTTTTTTTGAATTCCGTAGCCATGTCTTCTACTCCTTTTTATTTTTGTAGAGAAATTTTGATGACCAAAATGTATGGAGTTTCTTTATTGGATAGATGAATGGTGGATGCAAATTCTCAATGTGAGAAATTTTGCATGAATAGGGTGCACAATAATTTCTAAGTCAAAAGTTCATGCATGTCACTCAATTGGGTCAAGAGTTTGACAAAGTTCAATGAAAGGCAAAATGGCATATGCATGTGGTTTTGAGGAATTTGTATCATATGGCCTTGGTGGGTATTTAAATTTCCAATGAGAGAATCATGCAAAGTTCAAGACTCCAAATTGTGCAAACATCACAAATCTATTTCAAGCAAGGAGATTTCTCCTCAAGTAACTCATTTACCATATCACACTAGTCAAATACTTAGATGACATGTTTTCCTATTATACTTGTGGGAATTATGAACAGGGCAATAAATTGAAATATGAAGTATTCAAATTTTTAGCTCAAGCAAATTGTCTACCAAGTTTTAAATGTTAATTGTTGAGTTGAATTGCCTTCATATATTCAGAATTAAATATCAAATTAACTCAAACAGTAATGTAGCATGCATATTCAAGGGTAGGAGATCTAAACCGAATTTGTGAAGCGAAACAAAGCTGTGTGGGGCCCACAACAGGTCGACCGATCCCCTTCTGGCCTCTCTGTTGTTCTATTTCGACTTGTTGAGTTGTATAATTTGTTGCGACGTGTTTTGAGATGCAACACTAATTTTGTACTTCGGGGTTTCATGAATTTGGGGTACCTCCCCCACACTTGTTCTCTGAACTCTTTATTCACACAAAATAAACTAAAGATGGAACTTTACCGGGTTAGATGAACCGGTAAGTTCCTTTTATTGAACTCAAATATGGGGATGCTTACATTGTTCAATCTAAACTGAATGAAAATAAAAAAACTTGGAATAAAACTAAACGAAACTAGTAAGCATCCTATGCGGCCGGGACATCTACACTAAGGAGTGTTGTAGATGTCGGGCTTCCTCATGGTGTTGCATATGCGCCGCAGCTTGGTGCTCATGCCACGGCGAACACCATCAATCTCCTCCTTGAGGGATATGAGTTCATCCTTTAGTTCCGCCCTCTTGATGCGCCCTTCAGCCACTAAGTCCGATAGCTTCTTGTTCTCCAAACGGAGAGAAGCTAACTCCTTAGAAAGCTATGCCACTTTGGGGGCACGAGTAGATTTCCCGTCATTGTCGTCAAATTGGCCAGGTGGCCCTTTGATAGCAGGCGGCAAGAGGTGACACCAAATCCTGAAAGGTGACGAGCCCGTCGATTCCTCCATTGCCAAATTGTCCACTTGCTTGAAAAAGCCTTTTGCATAGCCTCCATCAGGCTGGCGCACCCTGTGGATAATGAGGTGGTCTCCCACACGCCCAGGTGAGGTACGAGTAGGTGACTCGTAGTGGTGGCTCACTACGTCATCGTCCTTTGTCTTCAAAGTGTACATGAACTCCTCGCCAGGCTACAACATTGGGAGAGACTCTTCTTCTTCTCCAGGAAAAAGATGGGTCTTGACTGACTTAAGGCCAGCCGTAGTCGAACGACGAGCAGGTGTCATCGACTTCATGTGCGTCCTCCGAGGGGAGAGCGACCGTTCAGCACCACGAGGTGTGGTGCTACGCCCACACGTAGTCTTCGTCGGTGGCGGGATCATGGTGAGGGGCATGTCATCCAATGCCATGACGGACTCCAAAGCGAGGGGGGGCTTGTCAATGGCCGGCGTGATGTCTTTGCTCAGGTTGAAGGTCAAGCTAGAGTGGGGATGAGGCACAATCTTCTTGTCGGCCATGACTTGGAACATGAGATGGATTTTCCTATATGGTGCAAGGTTTCCCTCTCTGTTCCCGTCAATAAATTGGTGGGGGAAGTGATAGCATCGAGAGTCTTGTTGAGATACGTCGGGAGAGTCCGCGCCTGAAAACAGAAAGCTGACAACACAAGGGGGGGGGGGGGGGGGGGGGGCGGTGTCGGCCAATCCTAGGGTTCGGTCGACCCCAACCTGGCTCCATTTGGGCCAAGTTTTCGTGGGTTGGCTTAATGTGCCCCACAAATGAATAATTGGATGGGCCCATTAAATGGACGTGGAAAATTTAGATAGAATTTAAAGAAACAGTGTGAAAATCAATAAGATTTATCACGTCAATTTCTTTTTCCGTCTCATCCTTATGGGATTCGAGAAATAATTTTAGTCGGTGCCGATTCACTATAAATAGATGATCATCATCACCTTGGATTGTGATTGCTCCATGGGATGAGGTTTCTAAAATGGTGAAAGGTCCTTCCCATTTACTTTTGAGCTTCCCATGTCCATAGAGTTTAACCCTAGAATTGAAAAGTAGAACTTTATCTCCAGGTTTGAACTCTTTAGCCGTAATCCTCTTATCGTGCCATCTTTTAGTTCTTTCCTTGTAGATTTTGGCACTATGGTACAACTTATCTCTCCACTCTTCCAACTCGAAGAGTTGCTTCAATCGGTGCTTTCTTGCTTCGTGAACGTCCATGTTCCATCACTTGATGGCCCAATAGGCTCTATGTTGCAACTCTATAGGAAGATGGAAAGTCTTCCCATAGACAAGTTGGAAAGGAGACATGCCAATGGGAGTTTTGTAGGCAGTACGGTATGTCCCACAATGCGTCGGGTGGCTTATGCTTCCATCCCGTTCCCATTTCCAAGAATGTCTTTTACAGAATATTCTTAATTTGCTTATTAGATATTTCTGCTTGACCACTTGTTTGTGGGTGGTATGGGGTAGCAATATTACGTTGGACACCAAGCTCCCTCAAAAAGCTCCGGAAGGTCTTATCTATGAAATGAGACCCTCCATCACTTATGACCATACGGGGAGTGCCAATGTGCGGAAAAATGATTTCACGGAACATTTTTCTAGCTTGCTTAGAATCAACATTTTTACATGGCGAAGCTTCTACCCATTTTGACACATAATCTACAGCCACCAGGATATACTCACAATCATAAGACCTAGAGAAAGGTCCCATGAAATCAATACCCCACACATCAAATAATTCCACTTGGAGATTATATGTTAGGGGCATCGCATTGCGAGTTGAGATTCCTCCATGCTTTTGGCATTTACAACATTTGCGAATGAATTCCTTTGTATCTTCATACATAGAAGGCCAATAGAATCCACTCTGCCAGATCTTTGCGTGGGTACGGTAAACACCATAATGGCCACCATAGGGGCTAGCATGGCATTTCTCAATAATCTTGGTGCCCTTGATTGATGGGACGCACCTTCTAAGAAGGCCATCAACACAAACTCGATAGAGATATGGGTCATCCCAAAGGTGCCTCAGACTCTCATAGATGAGTTTCTTTTTGTTTTCCCCTGGAGGTACGTATCCCGTGACCATGAAGTTCACGATATCTGCATACCAAGGGTGAGAGTCAGACACCTTGAGAAGCATATCATCTCGTAGGAAGTCATTGATAGGAATGTCCATGGTTTAGGTGACTTCCATATGTGAGAGATGATCTCACACAAATTCTCTACTCCCTTCTTATCCTTGATTTCTAAGTCAAACTCTTGGAGTAGAAGAATCCAACGGATTAGCCTTGGTTTAGAATCCTTTTTGGTGAGCAAGTACTTCAAGGCAGCATGGTCTGTGTAGACTATGACCTTGGCTCCAACCAAATGGGACCTAAACTTATCGATAGCAAAAACTACAGCCAAAAGCTCTTTTTCAATTGTGGCATAATTGACATGAGCTCCTGTTAGAGTTTTGCTAGCGTAGGCTATTGCATGATGCTTTCTATCTTTGGTGTGGCCTAGGACCGCACCAACATCAAAATCACTAGCATCACACATGATTTCGAATGGCAGCGTCCAATCGGTAGGTTGAATTATTGGAGCTGAGATGAGTGCGTTTTTGATTGTTTCAAATGATTTAAGACATTCACCATTGAAATCAAAGGGAGCTTTCTTAGCTAGTAGGTTAGTGAGGGGTCTAGCGACTTTTGAGAAGTCTTTGATGAATCTTCGATAGAGCCCCGCATGACCTAAAAAGCTGCGGATTCCTTTCGCTTTGATAGGAGGTGGAAGTTTTTCAATGACTTCAATCTTTGCTTTGTCTACCTCTATCCCTATCTCGGACACTAGGTGTCCAAGAACGATGCCTTCACGGACCATAAAATGGCACTTTTCCCAATTAAGTACTAGGTCCTTCTCTTGGCATCTTGGTGAGACCTTGTCTAAATTTTCCAGACAATGATCAAAAAATTTCCTATAGACGAAGAAATCATACATGAAAACTTCCATGATCTCCTCAACCATGTTGGAAAATATAGACATCATGCATCTTTGAAAAGAGGTAGGAGCGTTGCACAGTCTAAAAGACATACGCCGGTAGGTATAAGTTCCATAGGAACATGTGAATATGGTCTTACTTTGATCATCGAGGTGGATTGGGATTTAATGATAACCTGAATACCCATCAAGGAAACAAAAGTAGGATTGTTTTGCCAACCACTCTAATATCTCATCAATGAAGGGCAGTGGAAAATGATCCTTCCTTGTAGCCTTGTTAAGTTTTCAATAATCAATGCACATTCTTCATCCTGTGACGGTTTGTTGTGGAGTTAATTCATTCTTCTCATTTTGAATGACCGTCGTACTTCCCTTCTTGGGCACTACTTGAACTGGGCTTACCCATTTTCTATGAGGAACAAGGTAGATAATCCCGGCATGCAGAAGTTTCAAGACTTCTTTCTTGACAACTTCCTGCATCGCATTATTCAATCGCCTTTGAGGTTCCCTTGAGGGGACACTCTCGGGGTCAATGGGAATGCGATGGGTGCATAGCGCAAGGATAATCCCCTTAAGATCCTCTAGTGAATAGCCAAAAATAGCTCTATGCTTTTCTAACATGGCAATGAGTTTGAGTGTTTCATCATCCGAAAGCTTGTCATTTATGATGGCAGAGGCTTCCAAAATGCCATTTAGAAAGGCATAACGTAGGCCTAGAGGTAGAATTTTTAACTCAACAGGAGGTTTTGGGAAGAACTCTTCTTTTGGCAATTCAATTGCCTCCTGAAATTCATCCTCCTCTTGGATGAAATCTTCTTCTCCTTCTATTTCGGGAGGAGCTAAGAGTCGAAGAGTTCTAACCTCCTGTAATGGTTCATCTTGGATGGAAGATTCTGCAGATGTGTTCTTGGAACGTAGGACAGGAATAGAAACTTTCTCCCTCCAAGGTTGACATTGAGGTTTCCTTCCAAAGGAATTTCCATGACAAATTTCTCAATGGAAATCCCAATCATAATGTCGAAATCTTGGATTTCGAACACATGGAAATCTAGGATTTCCTCAATATCATCGTGTCTTACAGACACCTATTGCAAAACCCCGCATCCTTCAAGGATGTTTCCGAAAGAGTCTCGGAAGGATTTGCATGTTGGTGCCAATGGCACATCGCCAAGAATGGTGAGAGCACAAGAATTGGAAATGAGATTTTCTCCAACAGTGGGGTTGTAGAGGACCTTCATTGGTGTCCCTATAATGTAACATAGAATATTTACCAAATGTGAGGTCATCCGAAGAATTTCCGGTGACAACTCAACTTTTGCAGTCCATTCCCTGCTTAAAATAGAGGTTAACTCCTTGACCGTATGTTAGACGAACACTCCATCAGGTGGGTCAGGTGGAGTTAATGGCAATTATGGTTTCATATGGTAACAATACTTTGAGGTATTTCCAAAATCTCCAAATATCTCTTCCTCGAAGTAGAAGGGAAACTCCAAAGGTTGAATTTCTTCTTCCTTCGTAGTTTCAGGTTCGGGAGAGGATTCCTCCGACAAGGTGTGGGATAAGCAAGAAATTGGTTCTTCCTTGTCCATGGATTCATCCTCGGATCTTGACACTACTTCCTCTTGTGGGGGCTCATTAAGACCCATAATGAAGGAAGAATTTTCTAGAATTCGTTGAAGATCCTTGCCTTCTTCCGGCGTCTTATGGAGGAAAGATCCACCAGCCGCAATGTCAAGATGTAGGGCATACTGTTTGTTCAACCCCATGTAGAAGTGTTGCAAAAGCAACGGATTAGGGATGGACAAATCAGGGCTGGAATTTCTCAAAAGAGAAAATCTATCTCAAGCTGCACCTATGGATTCCTTCTCCATCCGCTGGAAGCATAGTACTTCCTTCCGTAAGGAAACAATTCAGGCAATTGGAAAGAAATCAAGACAAAATATGTCTCATAATTCATTCCAATTTCCGTTAGTCTTCCCAACGTTATGGTCGTACTATTGTTTGGCTTTTTCCTTAAGGAAAAAAGGAAACAACTTCGATTTGAGAGTTTCTTGTGTCATACCTTTGATTAGAAGGCATGAACACAATTGTTCGGACTCTCGTAGATGGTAGTAAGGGTTTTCACAACCCGTTCCTTGGAAGGATTGTTCCCGAACCATGGCTATGAAGCCAGGGCAAAGTTCATAGCTAGTAGAACAAATGGGTTCCGCCGAAGGCGGTGGCTCACAGAACTTGCCCTCTGGGGCAGAATAAGAAAGAATGGTGGGCTGCTCCATATATGTGGTTGTGGTAATAAAAGGAAAGATAAGATAAGAAGATAGATACGAGGGTGAACAAGGTTCGATGATTAATAGCAACCGTTCCCCGACAACGGCGCCAGAAATGCTTTTATTGACGTTTCTTATGTCACAGATAGAATTCCACAAGCGCACAAAAACAGTCGTTGAGCACATCCCCTTAAGAGAGTATTCCCGAGGGTATCGAATCCATGGAACGTGTGTGTAATCTTACGAATTAATCTATCCAAGGACACACAGTTATTTGGTAGGTAAGGAAGAGAGAGGAATTCAAAGTATTGATTCTAATTCAAAGGAATTTGTAGTAGCTGCTTGCTTTGGGCATGGGTTTACCCCTAGCAACACTAGGCGACTCCTGCCAAGAGCCTACGGCATAGCCGAACGTGGAGGATTACAAAGGACAGTTAGGGCTGTCACCACCTACTGCCAACCTCTTCAACCCATGGGTCTACGAGATATTCACAGGTGATTTCTAACCTAAGCACCATGCTTATGTTCTAAATCACAACTCTAGTAGTTTCGAACACAAAGATACAACTAGAGCCTCTAATAAATTAAAGCAATGAACCCACAAGTAACTACATGTGCAAACTACTATGAATTGAGAATCAAACTTGAATTGAATTCACAAAGGCTTACTTGATTTGAATAACACCTTTGTAGGGGTACAAGGGTAGAAGAGGAACTTGACAAGCCCAAGCCTCCTTCTCCTAAACTCTTCACCACACTCTCCTTCTACTTGGCAGCCTCTAGCACTACTCTACACTATGGAGTGATATTCTATTCTCAACTTTTGGTGTGTGTGTGAAGTGAGGTGTGGGGTTCTATTTATAGGAGGGAGAAGAGTCGATTCTGGCCACCAAATGTGCATGAATCGATCATCCATGACTTCTTCAAGTCGGGAGGAGCCAACACGTGGAGTTTGACGGCAATTGGCACCAAGACCTAGTCGATAGAGTAGGGGGATCACTCGACCTGGTCTTAGCCCTGTTGGGACTGTGCTTTCTATAGGTCTCTGCCAGCTGGGTCCCATCCCCTTATATGGGTGCTACACCATTGGATGGCCTCGGATACTTCTTTTTGTGGGCCACTTGATCCATGTGATGACACGTGGTGTCGCTTGATTCGTTGAAACCCAATTTTATTGATTACTCCCTACATGTCTTGGTATTTTGAGTCTAAATTCACCTGCATACAAATAAACTCCAACACTTGTGGAACTGGTTAGTTTTTAACCCTACCACTACGTTGTGTTTCTCTTTTGTGCACATTATGAGGTGAATTGACAGTCTAAATATGGCATTTAAGGACCGTCAACACCTTGTATGGTGACTTGACGAGGGAAAAGGGTTTGAACATACCCGGCTCTGTGTGGGCTTCCTCAATGAGGAGTAGATCTCTTTTGTGAGATCGAACGTCGGTAAAAATTGTTTGTCTCGTGTGCTCTTGATCTATACTTTTCATTATCATTACTATATAGGGCACATACTTGATCATACTTATAACTTGTGTTAATCTTGTATTCCACATGCAAATCATTTACCATTAACACTTGCTATAGTTGTTTGTATAGTTTACTATATTCCACTGCAAAATATTCAAAGGAAACATATAAGAGGTCTCAATTTGACAGTTGTGCTTATACACACGGGACTAGTCCTTACTCACACCGGACTAGTCCGGCCTTTCTGTTTTTAACAGTTTTGCTAAGTGTTTTAGGAAAAATTTCAAAAGCCTATTCACCCACCCTCTAGGACACATTCAATTAACGAGTGCATGTGATATATCTTTGGGTTTAAAAGAAGCAACAAAAGCAGAATGAGCATGAGAGTTTGGATCGTAAAACCTGGACTGTGTGACTCGTTCGTGCAAGCTTCCAATAATTTGTCGTGGAGGATGACTTTTGAGGACGCAAAAGGGAGTAGACACTTCACAAGCTACTTCTTCTTCATGTTCATCACAGATCGAAGAACTTGTCGCTTGAGGATGATCTGTACTAGCTGCAGTAGTTGTTGGTGCTTGTTGTGGTGCAAAATCAGCAGCATGATCAATGTCATTTGCTTCTGAATTTTTGGACAGCAGCACCACTTCTTCGTCTTCTTCGATGAAAATACTCTCCCCCTGCGAAGATGGACCTAGACCTGCAATATTGGAGCTAGTACCTGGACTAGCTTCATCAAAAGAAATCTCACAAGTCTCTACAATTTTGTTAGTGTCAAGTAAAAGCGCACGGTAGCCTCTAGTATGAGATGGATAACCAAAAAACATGTCATCAACAGATCTAGCTTCAAATTTATCAAGATTACCATGTTTCTTAACAAATCATTTGCAACCAAAGACCCTAAAGTTTGTGACACTAGGCCTATATCCAAATCGAAGCTCATATGGAGTTTTTCCTAGCTTAGCACGCATGAAAACACGATTTGAGACATAACAAGCGGTGACAGTTGCATCAGCCCAAAATTTCCTAGGAGTTTGATGTTCATCAAGCATAGTCCTAGCCATCTCAACTAAGGTTTTGTTCTTTCTCTCAAAGACACCATTCTGTTGAGGTACATAGGGTGAAGAAAATTGATGATCTATTCCTGTTTCAACACAAAAGTGCTCAGACGACTGATTTTTAAATTCGGTTGCATTATCACTTCTAATTGCTTTTAAAGATCCTGGGTGATCAATTGATAATCTAATAAATAAAGTTCTAAAGTGACTAAAAGCTTCATTCTTAGTTGCCATAAAGTAAACTCAAGAGTATCTAGAATAATCATCAACAACCACAAGAACATACCATTTCCCTCCAAAAGATTGAACATGTGAAGGACCTACAGTGTTAAGGTGCAAAATTTGTCCCGGTTCAGTTGTCATTGTCATTGTGAGAGGACCATGTGAACCTGCAACCAACTTCTTGTCTACAAGAAGAGTACACAATTTCTTTGTCCCCTTTAAGCTTAGGCAGCCCACGTACGCGATCAAGAGCACTAACACGCGTGAGATGATCAAAGCCTACGTGACCAAGTCTACGATGCCAAAAATATAAGTCTTTCGAATCATTAGTTACTAGACACCTATGCTTAGAGGATGACATATCAAAATCAGCTTTAAAAACTCTTCCAAACCGAGACATGTTAAAAATGAGCTCACTATTTGAATCTACAACCTTGCAAGTTTTTAGTGAAAATAATTTCTAGATTCTCATCTAGCAATTGTGAAATAGAAAGCAAGTTGTATTTCCAATTTTTAACAAATGCCACATCCTTCAAAGTGTAGTAATTATTTCCTCTAGTATAACCCTTAGAAATTATAGGAGTTGAAGTATTATCGACAAAAGTAACATTCTCTATATGTGACAGAAAAGAGAGGAATGAAAACCAATCTTTGTTACCAGTCATGTGGCGTGAGCAACCTGAATCCACAATCCAAATGTCCTCCTTCCTCAAGCGTGTAACCTACATACAATCACAATACATCGATGACTCAATACTGGGTTTAGTCAAAAGGCATTTAGGAATCTAGTACCGAGTCACACGACGTTCAGCAGGAATAACACGCGAAAACTGAGATAAAATAGCAGGTTTATGAGACAAAGTTTGAGAATTTTTGTACCCAACTACTGACCTACTAGGTGTTACATGTATAGCAAGAAAACTGTAGGTTTGGGAGCAAACTTTACATGTTTTTGACTCATTACAATCTATAACAAAAATCTATGACATTACATTGAAAGTGCATCTAGGCATCTCTTGTGGGTTTTGGTTGATTTATGACAAACAAATGAGATCCTAACAAAATTGTTGAGATGAGCGCAGGTTTTAAAGAAATTAGGAAGAAAGCGCAAAAAGGAAGGAGAATGAGGATCTAGAGTGAAAAGAGCTCAAGAGCTGGAAAGCTGGAAAGATTAGATTATTTTGTATGGAGTGTGTTGGAGAAACACAACCCAAGAGCTCAAGTGAACAAATAATTCAACTCACTGCATATTTCACAGGAAAAGTGGACTAGTCCGATAAGCACCGAACTAGTCCGATATATCTCTAACTAAGATCAGACTAGTCCCACCTAGTGTGGATTAGTCCTCAGCACTTCACACTTGCACAACACCAGACAAGTCCGATATCCATCGGAGTAGTCCGATAATCCTCTGACTAAAATCGGACAATTCCTCCAAGTCCGGAATTGTCCTTAGCCCTACAATTTTTCACTACACCGGACAAGTCCGATATCAGACGGACTAGTCCAAAAACTCTTTGACTAAAATCGGACAAGTCCCTACAAGTGCGTGCTTGTCCCCATCTCTATACGATGTTCACTACATCGGACTAGTCCAAAAAGTTTTTGACTAAAATTGGACTCGTCCGCACCTATAATGGATTGGTCCGGTATCTCTCAACATTTAGGGTTTTCCACACACCACACATCAGACTAGTCTGGTGTCCACCACAGACTAGTACACACATCGCAAACCCTAACGGTAACTTTTGGAAACCCTAGTATAAATAGAGGTGTACGGCCATACAACCAACACTCTCGACCCCCTGCGCCGTCACACCTTCCAAGATCCCAAAATACACATCTCTCCACACATTCTAATCCTAAAAAAGATCAAATATTTGAGGATTAGCAATTGATCAAAGGAGAGACTTGTTCTACACATCTTGAGCTCTTGGGTTTGATCTCTTGCACACTCTTGTTGTTTATTGTATATCTTTCGAGTGCGTTTGGTGGTGTTCTTCATTGTAATACTTGTGGAGCCCTCAACTTGTGAGAAGGCCCCTTGAATGAGTTATTTGCCCTTTTGTGATTAGTGGAAGAGAATTGGCCTCCATGGCGATTCAACGAGGGTAGGGTTGGTGAAGACCCGGTCCTCTGTGAACTCCTCAACGTGGATGTAGATTTCCTCCGTGGAATCGAACCACGGGATAAAATCTTGTCTCGCGCACTTTTGTTTCACCGTTCATCATATTCTAGGGTTTGCATAATCTTGTGTAACTCACGTTGAAACATTGGAATTAAAGTTGATCTTTGCCATATATTGTTTCATTGTTGTAATACATCCAATTTGTCAATTACTTTCTGCTGCAAAGGGTACTAGAAGTGAAATTATCGATCAATCTTGATCTTTCTAGTCCATGCATATCAGACTAGTCTGTACCGTACCGGACTAGTTCGATCTCTCTGTATTTGATCAATCTGTTAAGTGTTTCAGGATCAACAAGGATTCAAAAAGCCTATTCACCCGCTCTAGGCTACATTCAATTGGTATTGGAGCCAAACTCTTCAAAAGAGACTCACCGCTCGAAGAGACGATGTCGGACATCAAGGATGTACACAAAAACATCAACAACAAGAGGGGCGATGATGAAAGGGCCCGAAAGATAGAGAAGCTCCTCGATGCCATTCAAGACTGTGAGGATGATGACGAGGAGATGCTTCACCTCAAGGCTCTTCTGCGGAAGAAGGCTCTCTCCCCAAAAGGGAAGAAGAAGATCGACGATGAAAATATGAAGGGGAGTAGTCACACCGACTACTCCCGATATCCTTTAACTACGAATGTTTGAATTCTAAAAATAGTCATTACTTATCAATTCTTTTAGGGAAATCACCTTATTTTGATGGCAATGACTATTCAATGTGGAGAAAAAACATGAAAATGCACCTCATATCTCTTAACCCAAGTTTGTGGCATATAGTGTGTATAGGGATAGATATCCCGGATGATGAAGAAGAGCTAACTCCAAGCCAAGAACAAGCCATTCATCGGAATGCTCAAGATGCAGCTGTGATCACTTCTTCATTGAGCTGAGACGAGTTCATTAAGGTGGATGGACTCAAAATTGCCAAGGAGATATGGGACACTCTAGAAACTTCACATGAAGGTGATCGTCATGTATGTGAAGCCAAGATTGAAATCATTGAAGGTGAATTGGGAAGATTCGCTATAGAAGAAGATGAATCACTACAAGATATGTACAATCGATTGAAGTATCTAGTCAATAAAGTTCGAGCATATGGCAGCAAGAAGTGGAATGATCATGAAGTTGTGAAGTTGATACTTAGAGCATTCGTGCCTCACAATGTGACCCTTTGCTCTATGATTAGAGAAAGCCCCGGGTATCGGAAAATGACCCCAGACGAACTTCTTGTCAAGATTATCAACTTTGAAATGATGGAGAAGCAAGCCAAGCATGTCAAGGAAATTGTTGATCTTACCTCGGCAAAGAAGAAAGGACTTTCCTTGAAGTCAACTTGTAAACCCGTATCAAAAGAAGCTCGAGAAGCTCATGGAGAAGACGACAGCGATGATGAAAGCAATGGTATCGATGAAGAAGACATGATCTTGTTCATGAAGAAGTTCAAGAAAATGATGAGAAGAAGAAAGGATAATAGCTCAAACGAAGGAATACAAAGGGCCAAACAAAGAACCAAGATGAGACGGGCATGCTATAACTGTGGAGGGTATGACCATTTCATAGTTGATTGTCCACATGAAGAAAATAAGAGGAAGACTAAGGACAACAAGCCTCAACCAAAGAAAATTTTCAAGAAGAAGAAGCAATATGGCCAAGCACATCTATGGAAGGAGTGGGACTCCAATAATGAATCCTCATCCGAAGAAGAAGAGGATATGGCCACCATAGCCATCATGAAGCCTACCAAGAAATCCACCCTCTTCCCAACCATCAACGCAAGTAAGGACACCGAACACACGTGTCTAATGGCCAAGGAAGGAAAAAGAAAGGTCAAAACTAAATCTTCCTCCTCGCTTTCTTTTACTAGTGATATTAATAATTCTAGTGATGATGAATATATGCTTAGTGGTTTAGATAAGAAAACTGCTGCTAAGATGAATTTTTTAATGGATAAGCTTGTTGATAAGGAGGAGCTAGTTGATCGTCAAGAAGATATGATCATCATCCAAAAGGAAGAATATCTTAAGATCAAAAAGCTCCTTGAGCTTGGAAAAGAGCAAAGTAAATCACTATAACTTGAGTTAGCTTCAAGCAAGGAAGCTTGTTTGAAGCTAAAAGACTCAAACGTGGCTATCAAGGATGAACTTGTCAACTTAACAAAAATTAACAAGATCCTTGAGGTACAAGTTGAGCCACTCAAGAGAAGTGGTTCTTCATCCTCTTCAAGCTCACCTTCTCAACATATAAAATCTGAAACTATTATTACTTGTGCTTGTGTCAAAAATGACACTAACTTGAAGGAAAAGCCAAACTTGACAAAGGACAAGCAACCTTCCCAAAGTGGCATATTTGACAAGGAGAAGGTCACGTATGCACACAGTGCATACTCGGTCAAAAGACCTCCTAATGTCAAATATGGCATTGGGTATTCTTATGGTGAAAAGCAAAACGCTAGAAGCCACAAGAATAACAAGGATTACATTGCCTTTATCAAGGGAAACTCTTCTCAAGTTACAAAACTTAATAACAGTGATAAATTTAACATTGTGAACACATATGAACAACAACTCCTATTTAGAACATTTGATGCTTCATATGTACTTATGAAAGGTAATCTTGGAAGAGTTTATGCTAAATATGTTTGGCCATGCCATGGGAACACCAAGTCTCATGTGTGGGTGCCCAAATCACTTGTGACTAACCTCAAAGGACACAAGCAAGCTTGGGTACCTAAGACTAAGATATAATTTGTGCAAGTTTATTTATCCGGTGGAGCAAAATGGGTGCTAGATAGTGTATGCACCAATCACATGACTAGAGAAAGAAGAATGTTCATGGAATATGAAGAAAATGAAGATCCAAGCGAAGGCATTTACTTTGATGATAATAGTCAAGGAAGAGTGCTTGGTACCAGTAAAATTGCAATTTCATCACAACATACTCTTTTTCATGTATTAAACATTGACTCCTTGCATTATAACCTTTTGTCCATATCTCAATTATGTGACAACAGTTATAGTTGTTTATTCACTAATGAGGGTGTGATCGTCTCTAGAAGTAGTGATAACTCGGTTGCATTCAAAGGTGTGTTAAAGGGAAAACTTTATCTAGTTGACTTCAACAAAGATAAATTCGAACTTGAAACATGCTTGATTGCGAAGACCAACATGGGTTGGCTGTGGCATAAACGGCTAGCACATGTTGGTATGAGGAATCTTCAAAAACATCTAAAAGGCGATCACATCTATGGTTTAAAGGATGTTGTTTTGAGAAAGATAGACCTTGTAGAGCGTGCCAAGCCGGGAAGCAGGTAGGAGCACCCCATCCTGCGAAGAATGTCATGACTACAACAAGACCCCTCGACCTCCTCCACATGAATCTGTTCGGTCCAATTGCTTACATAAGCATCGGGGGTAATAAATACGGTTTAGTCATTGTTGATGATTTTTCACGCTTCACGTGGGTTTTATTTTTGCATGATAATACAGAAACTCAAGGAACCCTCAAGAAGCTCATCAAGCTTTCCCAAAATGAATTCTCATTGAAGATCAAGAACATATGAAGCAACAATGAGACATAATTCAAGAATACCCAAGTTGAGGAGTATCTAGACGAAGAAGGGATAAAACATGAATTTTCAGCACCATATTCTCCTCAACAAAACGGAGTAGCTGAAAGGAAGAACCGAACACTCATTGAGATGGCGAGGACAATGATCAATGAATACAAGACTTTAGACAGATTTTGGGCTGAAGCGGTTAACACCGCTTGTCACGCCATAAACCGACTATATCTTCATCGGTTGCTCAAGAAAACTTCATACGAACTACTCACGGGTAACAAGCCGAATATTTCATATTTTCGAGTTTTTGGTTCAAAATGTTATATTTTTAACAAGAATCCTAGGGATTCAAAGTTCGCTTCAAAGTCCAATGAAGGTTTCTTACTTGGCTATGATTCGAACTCCTACACTTATCGTGTCTTCAACAAGACCTCCAGACTTGTTGAAAAGCACATGACGTAGTGTTCGATGAAACTAATGGCTCTCAAGAAGGGCAAGTTGATCAATGTGTGCTAGATCAAGAAGGAGCTCCATGTGAAGCATTGAGAAGAATGGCATTGGGCAATGTTCGACCACATGTGCCACATCCAAATGCGAATGAAGAAGATGAACCAAGTGAACGCATATGTGCCCAAGACGTTCAACACACATACATGAGTGCATTCACAAAAGGATATACATAAAATTACCACATAACAAGATTAATTAAAAAAAATTTATTACACAAACCATATTATCTTCGAATACGAGTTCTAATGAATATTAATGACAAATTCAACTAATGCGGCGGAAATACTCTAAATAAGCAAACTAAACAGCTAGGCAGCATAAGCAATAGGGTAGCGCAGCTTCAATCAACACCACAGGCAAAGCTAACTGTAGACACGGCCTAGAACTCTGCATTATCACCATTAAACTCCCAATCCTGACCTGCAACTGTTGGCCTCGTGGTGGCACTGTAGTCCTGGCTTATTCTCGCATGAACTGGTCCTTAGATCTAAAGCAAGCAAACCACCGTAACATCCAACCCATCCACATACCAGGCTTGCTTAGATCACCCATTATCATATTACATTAACCAGTTCATGTTAATCATAATCTCATAAATGCATCATTAATGTGTAGTATGTTTTCCCATCCAAATTAATTAAGCGAGACAGAAAGGTAAAAAGCCCATCCCTACTCTCTACCATGAATACCAGGTGACAAGGGTGGTTTAACAAAGCTAGGGAACTTCCTAACATAGGATTTCCCATCAAATTGACACAAGCATGTAGTTTTGCAAACAAAACATTTATTTTAAAATAGGATCAATATGCTTCAAGGACACTTGCCTCGCTCTTGGGATTGATTCGGGTCAAAGCCTTCAAACTCTTGGTGCTGGAGATCCCCCGCGACACTCTCTAGTGCAAATCCGTCTAATCCGCACAATAACATACAAACAAAAAACACAATCAACGAGTGCACAAATATTACTCAATATGACATGACATTCATGATTAATGCAAATGCAAGGTAGAACTTGTTAATGAGTTGCTTTTAAATGATCACTATCTAGTTCTAATAGATTTTAACAAGTTTATACATGTTTGGATTTGATTAGGTCTAATTTTAGAATTAATTCAACACAATTCAACCAGGAAAATCGGACTAGTCTGCTAGGGACCGGACAAGTCCGCACTTTACAAGATCAGCAGATTAGGGTTTTCTACATCGGCAATAATTTGGAGATTAGAGGTTGAATTCACGTAAGGAAAAGAAAATAGAAGGCATACCAGGTGTTTAGGACTCCAATGAATCAAGGATCTTGGGGCAACACTTGGATCTTGATGATCTAGGGTTGGTGATGAACTTGATGGTGGATTGTTGATGAAGAACTCGAAGTTGATGGAGATCTTGATCCTCTTTCATTTCCTCCTCTTCTGCTTCTTGCTTGGGATCTCCTCCTCCCTCCTTGATGACGGCTCTCCACGAACTAGGGTTTGGGTGGGGTGGAAAAGTGGCAAATAGATGTCAAGCTAAGGGGTGGGGTTGTTTATATAGAGGTGGAGGCTAGGGTTAGATGGATTTCGATTTTGAGAGGAGTAGAGGCCGGTTAAGAGTCCCACATGGGCTCTAAAAGAGTTAGGCACGACGTCCCTAGGACCACTTAACGTAAAACCCAAGAAACAAGTCGTAAAACAAAAGATCAATTCAGAGTCGCAAAATATCGGACAAGTCCGAAAAGGACCGGACTAGTCTGAAGTTAGTTAGAGAGAAATCGGACAACTCTGGCCAAAAATCGGACAAGTTCGACTTTAGTCAGAGAGGAAAACGGACAAGTCCGCTGGAACACCAGACTAGTCCGAACAAGTCTAGGGACTTAGCAAATTTTCAAGGATTCTTGGAACACCGAACTAGTCCGCATAGGACCGGACAAGTCTGAAAGTGTCCAGAGGCAAAAATAAACTAGTCCGCAGCAAGAAGGGACAAGTCCGATCGAGGTTAGAGAGAAATCGGAATAGTCCGCACCAAAATCAGACTAGTCCGCACTTTCCAGAATTTTAAGTGCGGTTTTGTTCCAAATCAATTTTAAACTTATTCCTCTTTATGTGGATTAATATTAAACATGTATATGAATGTATGTAGGGATTGATGCATGAAAATGAGGGTTTTACAAGAATTGAGATACTTTTTGTGATTCCATGTAAAGCAACAAAATAAAGGAATGTTTATAAGCCAAACAAAGTACACTCAAGACATTCTCAAGAAGTTTGGAATGGACAAAGCAAAGCCCATAAAGACTCCCATGGTGACAAATGGACACTTGGATCTCAATGAAGATGGACCAAACGTGGATCAAAAGGTATATTGCTCCATGATTGTGTGACGCCCGGTTCCGAAAAAAAATGAACCAAGCTAACGCATATGTGTGCCCAGGATGTTCATCACACATACATGAGTGTATTCACAAAAGGATATACAGAAAATTACCACAGAACCAGATTAATTAAACAAATTTTATTAAATAAACCATATTATCCTCGAATACAAGTTCTAATGAATACTAATGACAAGTTCAACTAATGCAGCGGAAATAAACTAATTAAGCAAACTAAACAGCTAGGCAGCATAAGCAATAGGGTATAGCACATCTCCAAAAACACCACAGGCAAAGATGATGGTAGACACGGCCTAGAACTCCGCATTATCACCATTTAACTCCCAATCCCGACCTGCAACTATTGGGGGGGATTGCAAGAGTGAGTACATGTCGTACTCAGCAAGTGTGGAAAGTATGACATGTGGCTGATTCTAATGACGACAATAATAATGGCAAAGTGCTGAAAAGTACATTAAAACCTTTGAAAAGCAATATATTATATGTATATGAATCAAACCCATCATAATCATAAGTAATATCATAATACCAGTCCACAATTCACCATCCTCATCAATAATTCCAGATTTCACCATTTACCAATAACCATATTCAATACCAGAAATTAATCCATCACCATAATACCAACCATAACCATTACCATGCCATAACCGTCCCAATACCGAGTCCCCTCTAATCATGGAAGTTGTCCAGGTGCTCATAACCGGGAGCACGACTATAATGATAGTTTTAGACACACTCTGCAGAGCTTGTACCACTTTACCCACGTGTTTGTTATTTCATCACCTTTCGATGACTAGAACCTCTATTATGCTGTCTCACACTTCCATCGGTGTGTGGCCAAGAGATCACAAAATAACCTTTACAAAGGGATTACTAGCCTATTTAGACCCCACTGAGGTTTCACCGGTGGCGATGTCTCCTACAGAGCACATCTTCAACCAAGGGCCCCCTCTTGAGCCATTCGGATCCCAAGGTAGTCCCACCAATCATCAATAAACCCAATCCGACCACCCCTTCCCCGAGCATCCACAATGGTCCAAACAGCACTAGCAAAGCCCTAATTAATCAGCTACGCCACACCCATACTTGGCCTCGTGGTGGCGCTGTAGTCCTGGCTTATTCTCGCATGAACCGGTCCTTAGATCTAAAGCAAGCAAACCACCATGACATCCAACCCATCCACATACCAGGCTTGCTTAGATCACCCATTACCATACCATATCGACCAGTTCACATTAACCAGAATATCATTAATACATAATTAAATGTGTAGTGTTGTTCTCCCATCCAAGTTAATTAAGCGAAGCAAAAAGGTAAGAAGCCATCCTGACTCTCTACCATAAATTCCAAGAGACAAGGGTGGTCAAACAACGCTAGTAAACTTCCTACCATAGGATTCCCATCAAATTGACACAAGCATGCAGTTTTGCAAACAAAACATTTATTTCAAAACAGGATCAATATGCTTCAAGGACACTTGCCTTGCTCTTGCTGTTGATTAGGATCAAAGCCTTCAAACTCTTGGTGCTGGAGATCCTCCGCGGCACTCTCTAGCGCAAATCCGTCTAATCAACACAATAAACATACAAGACAAGAAACACAATCAAAGAGTGCACAAATATTACTCAATATGTCATGACATGCATGATTGATGCAAATGCAAGGTAGAACTTGTCAATAGATTGCTTTTAATGATCACTAACTAGCTCTAATAGATTTTAACAAGTTTATACAGGTTTGGAGTTGATTAGGTCAAATTTTTGAATTAATTCAACACAATTCAACCAGAAAGATCGGACTAGTCCGCTAGGGACCAGACAAGTCCGCACTCTGCGAGATCAGCAGATTTAGGGTTTTCTAGATCGATGCGAATTTGGAGATTAGGGGTTGAGTTCACGTAAGGAAAAGAGAATAGAAGGTATACCAGGTGTTTAGGACTCCAATGAATCAAGAAACTTGGAGGTAACACTTGGATCTTGATGATCCAGGGTTGGTGATGAACTTGGAGATGAATTGGTGGTGAAGGACGAAACTTGGTGGAGATCTTGATCCTCTTTCATTTCCTCTTCTTCTTCTTCTTGCTTGGGATCTCCTCCTCCTTCCTTGATGGTGGCTCTCCACGAACTAGGGTTTGGGTGGGGTGGAAAAGTGGCAAATAGATGTCAAACAATGGGGTGGGGTTGTTTATATAGAGGTGGAGGCTAGGGTTAGATGGATTTTGAGTTTGAGAGGAGTAGAGGCCGGTTTAGAGTCCCTCATGGGATCAAAAAGAGTTGGGCACTACGTCCCTAGGCCCACTTAACGTGAAACCCAAGGAACAAGTCATAAAACAAAAGATCAATTCGGAGTTACGAAATATCGGACAAGTCCGGAAAGGAACAGACTAGTCCGAAGTCGTACAGAGATAAAATCGGACAAGTCTGGCCAAAAATCGGACAAGTCCGACTTTAAACAGAGAGGAAATCGGACAAGTCCGCTGGAACACCGGACTAGTCCGGAAAAGTTTAGGGACTTAGCAAAATTTCAAGGATTCTTAGAATATCGGACTAGTCCGCACAAAATCGGACAAGTCTAAAAGTTTCCAGAGGCAAAATCGGACTAGTCCGCACCAAAAATGGACAAGTCCATTTTTAGTCACAGAGAAATCGCACTAGTCCTCTGTAAAATCTGACTAGTCCGCACTTTCCTGCGTTTTAAGTGCCGTTTTGTTCCAAATCAATTTTAAATGCTCCAAATCAATTTTAAACCCGTTCCTCTTGTTGTGGGTTAATGTTAAACATGTATATGAGTGTATGTAGGGCATGATGCATGAAAATGAGGGTGTTACAGATTGGCTCCTTACTTTATTTATGTGCATCTAGGCCTGATATCATGTTGAGTGTATGTTTGCATGCAAGATTTCAAGCCAATCATAAGGAATGTCTTTTGACAGCCGTACAGAGGATCTTGCAATATTTAGTTCATACACCCAACCTAGGACTTTGGTATCCCAAAGGTTCAAAATTCAATCTCATTGGATACTCCGATGCAGATTATGACGGATGCAAAGTAGATAGAAAAAGTACCCTTGGTACTTGCCAATTGCTAGGTAGATCCCTAGTTTCTTGGTCCTCCAAGAAACAAAATTCCATTGCCTTATCCACGGCCGAAGCGGAGTACGTTGCAGCCGTGAGTTTTTGTGCACAACTCCTTTGGATGCGACAAACTCTAAGGGATTACGGTTATAATATGAGCTGTATTCCACTCCTTTGTGATAATGAGAGTGCTATTAAAATTGTCTATAACCCTGTTGAGCACTCTAGAAGCAAACACATAGACATCCGGCATTACTTTTTGAGAGATCATTCAATGAAAGGAGACATAACAATTTCCCATGTCAACACTAAAAAACAGCTAGCCGATATCTTTACCAAGCCACTTGATGAAAAACGCTTTTGTGAGCTCCAATGAACTAAATATCCTTGATGCTCGGAACGTGGCTTGAAAACTTGCATACCTATATGCCTCCTTAAAAATCATGTTGATTGTGTTGAAAAATCATCTCTCTCTATTTTCTCCAAAAAACTATGTTAATTACTTGATCTTGGTGAATTATGGTCATAGCTTGATTGTTGTATGTTTACTGATCATATTCATCAAGATTATTTGTGTGTTTTTGCCCCTATTTTCTTTTTAAGCACCTTCAAATATATATGAAAGGTCTATGTTAATTTCTATCCTGGTGACCACGGACTAGTCCGCACATTGCAGACTAGTCCACAGAGTTTTCTGGTAGTCTGGACTAGTCCGGTCCGACCACAGACTAGTCCGATTTTTCGACTCCATAGCCCTAGGGCCGGCACTGACCTAATCCTCTTCTACCTCACAACTTCTCTCACGTTCTCTCTCCTCACTCAAGTGCTCCCAAGGCGATTTTGCAAGTTCTCCATCAAATCCACTAAAATCTCCGTGGGAATCGATCTCCACTACAAGGGGATCGAAGACCCCGGACAAGTCCGCATCAAGAACTCTTTCAACGCCTCGAATCAAAGGTTTTGGTAAAATTTTCCTCCAAACCCTAGAACCTTCGATATTCCTTGTTTTTGCTCAAATAGCTTAGCTCCTCCAGTCAATACATGCCCCCTGTTTGTATTACAACTACACTACTTCACTTTTTCATTGAGAAAATCCATTACTCCATTTGCTAGGGTTTAAGCTCCGAATATCGGACTAGTATGTTATCGGTGTGGACAAGTTCGGTACTCCAGACTAGTCCACGCCTGATTAACGAATAAGTCCGGTGTTTGTTGAAAAAAACCCTAACATTCTTAAACTCAATGCTTTCCCTTGCAACCAATTCTTATCTATGTCATATATCATTTTCTTGTCAGGACAATGTCGAACTCAAACGATGATATCTATGACTTTGAGGTTGAGATGGATCAAGAAGTGTTGCCTCATGTTTCAGAGTCTCGCTCCAACAAAAGACAAGAGCGTGCTGTCGAGCCTTCGCCCACCCCACCTAGGGTGCGTTTAAAGGTTCCGGCCAATAAACCAGCTTCAAGAGCAAAAGATACGGCTGGTCCTAGCTCAGCGGCTCCATGCCAAATCAAAGGCAAAGGAAAGGGACTTTCTTCTGGCTCGATTGGTCCCCTCAAGATGACATCTCCAAGACAGGGAAATAGGGACCCCTCAGAGGAGAAGTTCAATGGCAAAGGAAGTGATGTAGCATGGAATCTAAGGAACATTGATGCCTATAGCAGTGGCAAAAAGACAACTGACCCAACATTTTGGAGTAACTTCTACTCGGACTACTACAACACCGTGTACCTCCAAATGAAGACTCCAGTGGTCCACATCTAATGGATTGACTGGAGTCACTTTGAAAGAAAGAGTTGTGATTCTTTTAATGAGGTGGTAGATGCTGCAGAGAGGCATGGTCTAAAGGACATGCTTTCCTTTAGATATAACTGGAATGATGAAGTGATAGCCCAATTTTACTCTACATGCTATTTTGCCAGCGATGAAGAAGAGAGTGACTTGGATGACACATGGATCCAAGTACACAAATACTTATGCTAAGTTTGCCAGGCTGCTGCACTTTGAGGACACCAGCAGCAATGAGATTGTGATTCAAAATCTTTGTGTTTTGGAGAAGGACAGGATGGACTTTCTCTATGATACTCTCCTCAAAAACAATCCTCCCTCAACATAGAACATGAAGCCCTTCTTCATGGTTCTTAATAGAGTGCTCCGAAAGACAATTGCTCCAAAGGATGGAGATGCCGGGAGTGTCCAAGGTCATTGAGAACTTTGATGAAAGTGATTAGCAAGAAGAGGAAGTTTGATATCTTCAATTACATCTGGAATGACATGGTGAACATCTCCTGCACACCAAACCGCTCATGTGGCTATGCACCACACTTGATGTTCATGATTGAAAAAGTCACAGGAATTGAGTTTGTGAAGGATGTGGAGCATACTCCTCTATGGCCTCAGAAGCCTCCTCAAGCCTCTCTACCAGCTGCTCCCTCACCTGCCTTGAGTGAGGAACACCCTGAGAAAGCTCAAGAAGATACAAGGCCTTCCTCTGGCACTAGGGCCCCTCCATCTAGCAAAGGGTCCGCTAGTGGAATCATGAAATACTTGGCAGATATCTTTGGCTCTTGCCACAGGACTGAGGTGAAGGTTCACAAGATGAAAAAGGCAAGAAAAGAGCAAATGTGATACATGAAGGACAATGTCAAAGCAATTTATCAAAAACTGGAGATTGAGCCTATTGGGTCTCTAGATATCTCAAAGGACTCCGCTTCTGACTTCTCGGAGCTTCCACCTCTCTCTCCTTCCGAGCTTTCTTACTTTGGCCTTCAGGGCATGATGAGTGGTTCCTCTCCTCCTCCTCCTCGGGCTGATGAATAAGATGATGAAAGGACTGACAGTGCGTAGTGAGTCGGAGAAGACGAATAGATCCCTTCTCTTTCTTTTTGGTGCCTTGATGCCAAAGGGGGAGAGATTGAGGGGGAGTCTTAGATTGTAGCTTTAGTTTGAGAGAGAGAGAGAGAGAGCTCTATTTGTGTTTGTGTTGCAACTCTATCATGCTTTTGAGTTTGTAAAACATGAATTATGCTCTCATGCTTTTGGACATTTATTGTGAAATGATGACTATGTTATGCTTATGATCAATTGTTTATGTTTAAAACTATTGTGTATGCTTGAGATTCTTGATTTTATTATGATTATGCCCATTATGATATTCACATAAAAATTATTGCTCACACACATAATTTTGCATACCACCATAAAGAGTGCACATATGCCTTATGTCTACATTGCCTATTTTGCTCAAAGCTCATATGTGCACACTTTATGAAAATCTGAATTTTCTATCATATTTGTGTAATCTCAATTGGTTGTCATCAATCACCAAGAAGGAGGAGATTGAAAGTGCATCTAGGCATCCCTTGTGGGTTTTGGTTGATTTATGTCAAACAAATGAGATCCTAACAAAGTTGTTGAGATGAGTGCAGGTTTTAAATAAATTAGGAAGAAAGCGCAAAAAGGAAGGAGAATGAGGATCTAAAGTGAATGAGCTCAAGAGCTAGAAAGCTGGAAAGATTATATTATTTTGTATGGAGTGTGTTGGAGAAACACACCCTGAGATCTCAAGTGAACAAATAATTCAACTCACTTCACATTTCACAGGAAAAGCGGACTAGTCCGATAAGCACCGGACTAGTCCGATATCTCTCTGACTAAGATCGGACTAGTCCCCCCTAGTGCAGACTCGTCCTCAGCACTTCACACTTGCACAACACCGGACATGTCCGATATCCATCAGACTAGTCTGATAATATTCTGACTAAAATCGGACAAGTCCTCCAAGTTCGGACTTGTCCATAGCCCTACAATTCTCCACTCACCGGACAAGTCTGATATCAGCCGAACTAGTCCGAAAACTCTCTGACTAAAATCGGACAAGTCCCTCTAAGTGCAGAATTGTCCTCAGTTCTACACTGTGTTCACTCCACCAGACTAATCCGATATCAACCGGACTAGTCCGAAAAGTTTCTAACTAAAATCGGACTCGTGCGCACCTATAATGGACTAGTCTGGTATCTCTCAATACTTAGGGTTTTCCACACGCAGCACACCGGACTAGTCCGGTGTCCACCACGGACTAGTCTGGACATCGCAAACCCTAACGATAACTTTTTGAAACCCTAGTATAAATAGAGGTGTACGGCCATACAATCAACACTCTCAACCCCCTGCGCTGTCACCCCTTCCAAGAGCCCAAAATACACATCTCTCCACACATTATAACCCTAAAAAATATCAAATCTTTGAGGATTAGCAATTGATCAAAGGAGAGACTTGTTCTACACATCTTGAGCTCTTGGGTTTGATCTGTCGCACACTCTTGTTGTTTATTGTATATCTTTCGAGTGTCTGGTGGTGTTCTTCATTGTAATTCTTGGGGATCCCTCAACTTGTGAGAAGGCCGCTTGAACGAGTTATTTGCCCCTTTGTGATTAGTGGAAGAGAATCGACCTCCGTGGCGATTCAAAGAGGGTAGGGTTGGTGAAGACCCGGTCCTCCGTGGACTCCTCAACGTGGATGTAGATTTCCTCCATGGAATCGAACCATGGGAGACGCACACTTTTGTTTCATCGTTCATCATATTCTAGGGTTTGCATAATCTTGTGTAACTCATGTTGAAACATTGGAATTAAAGTTGATCTTTGCCATATATTGTTTCATTGTTGTAATACATCCAATTTGTCAATTACTTTCCGCTGCATAGGGTACTAGAAGTGAAATTAACGATCAATCTTGATATTTCTAGTCCACGCATACCGGACTAGTCCGTACTGTACCGGATTAGTCTGATCTCTCTGTATTTGATCAATCCGTTAAGTGTTTTAGGGATCAACAAAGATTCGAAAAGCCTATTCACCCCACCTCCCCCTCTAGGCTACATTCAATGACCATCTCTACCGCGGTAGGTACAATGAAATTTAACTTCGTGTTCATGTCTAGATAAGCAAGCAACATGTTTATTAGAAACTAAATGGGACATCACTCCTGCAGATTTGAAAACCACTTCTTTTTGTTTAGTAACTGTTTGAATCAAACTACTTCCTAATGACTTTACAATTTTTGTTGGATGTGCTTTAGCATGAGCATGAGAATCAAAACCTAAACCAGATTTATCATTACATGATTTAGAGGAATTCAGCAGCAAGTTCAGATTTCTATTCCCATTACAAAACTGCTCTAGTGTCCTATTCATGTCATCAAGTTTCTTAGACAAATCTAGGCAATTTTCATGAAGTTTTTCCTTTTAATTTGAAATTAGAACAATATTTAACTTCATGAGAGCGTAAAGCATTGTTTAAAATAGAAATCTCATGCATAGCATCATATAGTTTCGTATCAAGATCATCACAAGTAGAACAATGCAAATCAATTGTAGAACAGCAAGCATCTTTCAAGTTTTTATCATTAAGTGTAGCAAGCTTCTTCTTATTTTCAATTTCTAATTCAAGTTTACCAAGTGTGGAGGTGTGTGCACTTCTTAGGGAGGACAATTGTTCACATGAGGAACAAGAATCATCACTAGGAATCAAAGATTTCAAACGATTAATTTCAGATTCTAGTGATTCAATTTTAATAGCATTGTCCGTAAGTTTTTTGTCCTTTTTCCTAAGTATAACAGTGGCACGAGAAATAGCATCACACATTTCTTCGCAAGTAGGACATACCTCTTCATCATCGCTGTTGTGTTTTGCCTCCTCCAGACTTGATCTTGAGTTGCCCGCCATGAAGCACATATTTGCCAAATTCTCTTCATATTCGTCACTTATGATGTTCACATCGCTCGAGGCAAGTTCTTGAAGTGCGGAGACAAAGCTGTTTACCAATTGGAGACATGTAAAACCCTTCTTCTTCTTGTTGTTGTTTGTAGAGGACTTGATTTTTGCTTGCTTCTCATTACGGCGAGTAAAACCTGAAAGGTTAGGGCAATTTGTATGAAAATGTCCAAACTCACCGCATTTGAAGCATCGTTGAGAAACACCACTTCCTCTTCTTCAAGTTCTCACATTTTGCAATGCTTTTGAGAATCGACTAGAAAGAAGTGCTAGCTCCTCTTCTGGAAACTCTTCAATCTGTTCAAGGGTTAGAGAGTACAGCAAAGCAAGTGTACCACATGATGAAGATTGACTAGAGCTAGTCGTGTCATGTTGTGAAACAAATGCAAGAGACTTGTTGAGATTCTTACGTGAGATTATGTCAATTTCATGAGTTTTTAACTTGCAATATAGCAAATCCAATGTAAGTGTACTCATGACAGTGGATTCACGAATAGATGTAACTTTCATCTCTTAAATTGACATGTCTAAAGCACTTAGTAATTGCCTAGCATTCTCATATTCTGAAAAGTTAATGTTGACACTACGTAAGTTGCTAAGAATTTTGTTAAAGCAAGCAAAGAGGTATCGGTTGACTCACCGGGTTACATCTAGAAGTGCATGTATTCTTTCTTGAACATGTCTTGTCTTACCTCCTTGATAGTGTTAGATCCTTCATGATAATGACATAGAGATTTCCAAACATTGTACGCAGATTGGAGGTGTGCAACTAGATCGAGGTCGCTTTGAGTAAATCCTTGTATGATCAAGTTTCGCGCTTTGTTGTTGTTGTCGACATCTCTCATGTTCGTAGCCGTGACTTGATCGTTTGGTGGCATGTCATAATGCTTGTACTCCTTTTCCCATTGCGAAGCCTTGCGCCTGGATGAAAGCCTCTATACATGCCTTTCAAATTTGAAAATCAATGCCACTAAACACACAAGGTTTTGCGTAGTATTTCTCCATGATGATTAGTCAAAACACGTGCAAATCAAAAAGTATAGCACCATGGCTCTGATGCCAATTGTAGGATCGAAGAGCACATGAAAAGCTACCAGAGGGGGTGAATGGTAGATTAAAACTTTTCCAGCGGAAGCAACAAAAATCCCTCGGTAGAAAAATAATTTGATCAAGAAACAATGTGTGTGACTAATCTAAACATGTTCAACTATGACAAAGGGCCATCTATATTGATAAGATCAAGTCACAAAAATGTCACAAAAAGAATCATGAAAAAATGTTGAGAAAAACTCAAGTTATGATAGAAAGATCAAACATGTGTCAATCTGTTCTACCCGAGTAAAAAACTAGATCTGCAAAAACTGCAAAGAAACTTGTGTAGATCAGAAACCATAAACCCAATGATCGTGAAATTTTCATAGATAAAATATAATCAAGTTGTGAAGGCAACTCAAAAAGAATCACATAAAATGGATCTGTAAACTCGAGTTAGGATAAAAACATCAAAGCAACGTAGTTTTGTGCAGAAACTCAACGAGAAAAACTTGTCTGAAACATGTCGGACAAACAAGGCACAAAAGCCCCTCTAAAACTATGATATTTATTCAATAGAACATAAGAGGAACATCCCAAAGTCATATCACCATGAGCGCTAGCCTCCCTTGCCTTTATAACCAGCCCTAAGGCCAACGCAATGCAAACTAGGACTCTAGTCCTACTCAGTTTCAACCGAAACTTTTCATAACTGCTCGAGACACTTCCATACACAGATAGAAGCAAACTTAATACTTCAAAACACCTTAGGAATGTCCTAAACATTTCTATAACAACTCAACTTCATGACCCACACAGATCTAACCAAAACAAACACAAAACTTTCCATAAACAAACCATAATCACCACAACCACAATCTAAGGCATAATCCAACCGGTTGGACCTTTCCGACCAATTCTTTACGTCCACTTCTCTTCACCACACCTCAGAAACATGTTTCATGTACATGCACTCCTTGCACAAGTGGAAACACCTTCTAACAATGTCCACGATACCTTCATATGCATTGTTCTTGACCCAGACATGTTGCGTGACCCCCCGATCAACTCAACCACAATTCCTCCCAAACTTGGTTGTTGAACCTCATCTTCTCCTTAAGACTAGTTCAATGGATCCCGTCACCAGCCATGTATTGACCTCAAGCAACACCTGCACATGAACAAACAACCAATTCTATGGAGCACAAATCCTTGACCTGACTTTCGTTAGTTCAAAAACCGCAACACCTTATGTGAGCACCTCACATAAACATGTTACAAACATAGCAAGATAATGTCCACCATGATCAGCCAAAATACATCAAAAACTTCGTCCAAAAGTACTAAGCAAATATTCCCATAAATGTAAAGCAAGTTCAAGACATTGCAAATGAAAACATAACAGCCGCACAAATATTTCAGCACCTAGAAAGGTCATACAGTCCAAAGCAGCTGCTATGCAATGTACGAGAAAAGTTCAGACATTCTGAAATACAAAACACGTGCGGCTCACGTGCAGCAAAAGTCCGGACAGTGTGAAGTGTGTTTCTCAAGTATATTCAAAACTTTGCATGTAAACCTACACGTTCAACATAATTGCCAATATATTCAGCACACATAGGTCTCACAATACCACACCCAAGAGTCCATCAATGTGTTCAATGGGACCACCACGTTGATACTTGGAGACATCTCCAAGGAGGTAATGACTCGCTCTCGTATGGCTAATTTTTGTGCTCACTATTCCTTTGTATCCACTTTGGATCCGTTTAAGGTTGAAGATGCCCTACGATACCCGGATTGGGTGATGGCCATGCAGGAGGATCTCAACAACTTCAAGAGAATCAAAGTGTGGGAACTTGTGAAAAGATCTAATGCAATTGTGGTAGGCACTAAGTGGGCCGCAACAAGCAAGATGAACATGGCGTGGTGACAAGAAACAAAGCTAGACTTGTGGCCAAGGGGTACTCACAAGTTGAAGGTCTGGATTTCGATGAAACTTTTTTCTCTTGTAGCTAGGCTTGAATCTATTCGCATATTATTGGCCTATATGCTACTCACAACAATTTCAAGTTGTATCAAATGGATGTGAAAAGCGCCTTCCTCAACGGTCCGATCAAGGAGGTGTACGTGGAGCAATTGTCCGGCTTCGAGGATGATAAGTATCCTAACCATGTATTCAAATTACATAAAGCTCTCTACGGTCTCAAACAAGCTCCTAGAGATTGTTATGAGTGCCTTAGGAACTTTCTCATTGGCAATGGTTTTAGGATAGGAAAGGCCGACTATACACTCTTTACTAAGAATATGGATGATGATTTATTTGTATGCCAAATTTATGTCGACGATATAATATTTGGTTCTACTAACCAATCTTTTTGTGAAGAGTTTAGCCAAATCATGACAGAGAGGTTTGAGATGTCAATGATGGGGGAGTTGAAGTTCTTTCTAGGTTTCCAAGTCAAGCAACTTAAGGAAGACACATTCATATGTCAAACTATGTATACTCAAGATATACTTAAAAAATTTGATATGGATAAAGCCAAGCCCATCAAGACGCCGATGGCGATGAACGGACATCTCGACCTCAACCAAGACGGCCCTAGCATGGATCAAAAGGTATACCGCTCCATGATTGCATCTCTACTTTACCTTTGTGCATCTAAACCTGATATTATGTTAAGTGTATGCATGTTTGCAAGGTTTCAAGCCTCTCCAAAGGAGTGTCACTTGACAACCGTAAAGAGAATCTTGCGATATTTAGTTTATACACCAAACCTAGGGTTATGGTATTCAAAGGGGTTGAAGTTTAATCTCATCGGATATTCCGATGCGGATTATGCCGGATGTAAAGTGGATAGGAAAAGTACCTCCGGGACTTGCCAATTCTTGGGTAGGTCCCTAGATCATGGTCATCCAAGAAACAAAACTCCATTGCCCTATCCACAGCCGAAGCGGAGTTTGTCACAGCCGAACATTGTTGTGCTCAACTTCTTTGTATGCGAAAAATTCTATGGGACAATGGTCTCAATATGAACTATATTACACTCCTATGTGACAATGAGAGTGCCATTAAGATTGCCCATAACCCCGTTGAACACTCTAGGACCAAACACATTGACATCTGGCACCACTTCTTGAGAGACCATTCAATGAAGGGGGATATTGTTATTTCACATGTTAGAAACGAAAAACAACTAGTCGATATCTTCACCAAGCCACTATATGAAAAACGCTTTTGCGAACTTAGGAATGAGCTAAATATCCTGGATTCTCAAAACGTGGCTTGAGATATTGCACATCTGATTGTTAATTGTTTAGTTTCTTCAAAATTATTAATGCTTTCAAAAACTTGTCTTCCTCAATTTTCTATCAAATTATTTTTCATCGTCTCCTTGAATCATGGTCATAATATGATTGTTGTGTGCTTTACTGGCTATATTCATTGAGAATATTTGTAAAAACTTAGTCCATATGAATCATTCCTTACAAATCTCTCAATATATATGAGAATTTGCTATCTAGGACCGACTAGTCCGCCCTCAGGGCCGGACAAGTCCAGCCTCCTAAACAAGTCCGGACAGGCACAGACAAGTCAACACCAGACTGGTGCATCCTGTCATCAGACTTGTCCAGACTTCCAAGTAGTCCGGACCTGGTCTGGTGCCCGGATTTGTTCGGTATCCCCACCGGACTAGTCCGGCCTTTGGGGACTTAAACCCCCAAGTGTCGGGCCCGACTCCTCCACTCCTCCATTACATTCCTTGCGCGCCTCTCTCCTCAAACTTGCCCCCATTGGTGATTTTCTAGGTTTTCCACTAAAATGCTCAAAGAATATGTGACTCACTATTGATGGCTATTATATAACAATTTCACCCGTCAATATAACTCAAATTATGTGAAGGAAATATCATTTCTTGCACACATCACCTTTCTATTTAACCTATTTCCACTTGTCCTTGGAGAAATTAGTGCATACAGGGATTATATGCAGAATTGATGTGACATAAGGGGATGGATTCTATAAAATATCATTCTAGCCAATCAAGCGACAACATGTGGCAGCACATGGATCAAATGGCCCACAAACAGAAGTATCTGTGGTCATCCAAAGGTGTGGTACTAATATTAGTCAATGGGACCCACATGGAAGAGACCTAGAGGAAGCACTCCGCAAAATGAGCCAAGACCAGGTCGACTGACCCCCCCTAGTCGGCCGACTAGGTCCTGACGCCAAACGCAGTAAAACACCACGTGTTGGCTCCTCCTAGCTTGAAGAGGTCACGGGTGACTGATTCGCGCGCTTTTGGTGGCGGGAACAGACCCTTCTCCAAGCAATATATAGGATCCCTCACCCCTCACTTCAACACACACCACTTGAGTATTCATCAATTGTATCCACTACTCTCCATAGGTTTAGAGGAGTTTAGGCTGTAGAGAGGAGAGTCTCTAGTCCATAGTCCAAGTAGGATAGGAGTAGAAGGAGTCTCTTCCCAATCCTAATTGCGAAAGGTATGGCTCTTATATTCGTATTTGTATTTGAAACTTTATTCCTAATAAAGATGTTATCTTTAGTTTTCTATTGTTCATATACTTGAATGAAGCGTTTCTTGTTTGATTGTGGATTCCATGTATGTGGTAGGAGTAGTATTTATGATTATGCTATACCATTGTCATTATCTCATCATAAACACTACAAACCCCCACTATAGTCTACTTAGCTATGACATGATTATGTTAACATGAATCACTTATGCTATGAATTAACATTGGTTCAACGATGATTTAGTTCATTGCCTTAGGATGGCTTGTGCCTAGGCTTATAAGGTAATTACTTAATATGCTAGCATGGTGCTAGGATACAAAGTAGCGTTAAATGTCTCGTAGACCCACAGACTAAAGAGGTAGGCAGTAGGTGGTGACAGCCCTATCTGTCCTTTGTAATCCTCCATGTTCGGCTATGCCACAGGTTCTTGACGGTAGTTGTCCTAGTATTGCTAGGGATAAACCCGTGCCCGATGTGTTAATCCACTTTTCATCAGAATTAATAATTGACATGATCATTAGTAACTAACTTAGGCTATATATATGTACATTAGAAGTATAGTAGGAGTCTCTACCTTAACCTTTAGCCTAGTCCCTCTTTACCCCATTTATCTCCTTAGGATAGAATGCTCTTGTGTGTGTCACACTACTCCAACTATCACTTATCCATCCTTGCTAGAATCCTACCTAGGCCAACCTAGCCTCTCCACTTGATGATTTCTTTAGTTCCATCTAGCCTTCCTTTGGGAGAATATAAATGACACCCTTTAGGAATACTCTTAGAGGGGAAATGCTACATTGATAGTCTCCGTGCGCTTGTGGATTATATGTATAATCTAAAATCTATTAACAAACATTTTTGGCACCACTGCTAGAGAAGAATTGTTAGTAGTGCATAGGAATCGTCAACAAGCATTTATGGCACAATTGTTGGGGAAGGCAGCTGAAGTATTGCATGACAGGGTAGTGTATGTCTGGTTTCCTCTTCTTTGTTTTCGCATTTTATGTAAAAATAGGGTAGTGCATGTCTAGTTTCCGCTTGCCGAAAAACTTTATTGAAGATCTTGAATCCATTCTGAGAGATTAACCTCGTGTCGTTACTCCTCAGAAGCTTCAAGTGGCAAAGCAAGCGAGCGCAACTGCACCAAAAACAAAAACGCTAATGGCCCAGAAGACCCTTCGTGAGTTTTCGGCTCCCTCTGCTTACAATGTGCCTATTGGGACCACTGTTAACATGGGAGATGTAAACATCGAAATCAAGACTGGCCTTATCACTATGGTGCAAGCCAACCCATTTTGTGGGAAGGCTAACGAGGATGCAAGTGCTCACCTGCAACAGTTCCTTGAGATCTGCAGCACTTTTAAGATCAAGGATGTATCTCCTGATGTTGTCCGTCTTAGGTTGTTTCCGCTCTCTCTTCTTGGGAGAGCAAAACAATGGTTCTACGCGAACTGAAGTGCTGTAGATACTTGGCAGAAGTTTTCTACAACATTCCTCGCCAAGTTTTTCCCGTTGGGCAAGACCAATACCTTACGTGGAAGAATTTATAACTTCCAGAAAGACACCAAGGAATCTATTCCCGAGGCTTGGGAAAGTCCTTAGGAGTACATCCTAGCCTGTTCCCACCATGGGATGGATGATTGGCTCATCATCCAAAACTTCTACAACGGGATGATCCCTTCCGCCCATGACCATGTTGATGCTGCTGCAGGAGGTGCCTTTTTCTCATTAACGGCGCACAAAGCCAAAGATTTGGTTGAGAAGATGATGTCAAACATGGGTTGGAGCGACGAGCATCTCCATACCCACTGGTGAGGCATGCACACCTTAAGGAGATTGGCATGATCGCTGCCAAATTAGACCTCCTTATGAAAAAGATTGATGGACAAAGCAATGGTGAGGTTTGTGGCAATGCCTATGCCTTAGACTCTCACATCACTTGTGAAGTCTGTGGCAACACGGGTCATTTGGGCAATGACTGCCCAGAAACTCGTGAGGATGCCCTATACATAGCCAACAATGGAAACAACAATGGCTATCATCCAGGAGGTCAAGGGTGGGGCGAACCACGCCCATTCTTTCAAGGAGGGTACAACGACAATGGAAACAACGGAAATCAACCCAACTTGAGAGAACTTGCTGAATGTGGCCTAGAGGGGGGGGGGTGAATAGGATTTGAGAATTTCCTGCATACATACTCAAACTGTCAAATACTTGAGGGACCGAATGTGACGCCCGGTTCCGAAAAATGAACCAACCTAACGCATATGTGTGCCCAGGATGTTCATGACACATACACGAGTGCATTCACAAAAGAGTATAGATAAAATTACCACAGAACAAGATTAATTAACCAAATTTTATTAAACAACCATATTATCCTCGAATACAAGCTCTAATGAATTTTAATGACAAGTCCAACTAATGCAACGGAAATAAACTAAATAAGTAAACTAAACAGCTAGACAGCATAAGCGATAGGTTATAGCGCAGCTCCAATCAACACCACAGGCAAAGGTAACGGTAGACACGGCCTAGAACTCCGTATTATCACCATTAAACTCTCAATCCTGACCTACAACTGTTGGGGTAATTGCAAGAGTGAGTACATGTCGTACTCAGCAAGTGTAGAAAGTATGACATGTGGCTGATTTAAATGACGACAATAATAATTGCAAAGTGCTGAAAAGTACATTAAAACATTTGAAAAGCAATATATAATATTTATGTGAAGTAAACCCATCATAAACCATGTAACCATCATAATTCCAATCCATATCCCAGATTTCACATTACCATTAACCATAACCATTGCCATAAACCATAATACCATCCCATAACCAGTAGCAAACCATAACTTCCCAAAAACCATCCTAATATCAAATTCCCTCTAATCATGGAAGTTGTCCAGGTGCTCATAACCGGGAGCATGGCTATCATGATAGTTTTATTAGACTCAGCAGAGTTTGTACCACTTTACCCACATGTTTGTGATTCATCACCCGTTGGCGACTGGAGAACCTCCCTCACGCCAATTACACTTCCTTTGGTGTATGGCCAAGAGATCACAAAATAGCCTTTACAAACGGATTACTAGTCTATTCAGACCCCACTGAGGTTCCATCGGTGGCGATGTCTCCAACTGAGCACATCTTCAACCAAGGGCCCCCTCTTGAGCCATTCGTATCCCAGGGTAGTCCCACCAATCATCAACAAACCCAATCCAACTACCCCTTCCCCCAGCATCCTTAATGGTCCAAATAGCATTGGCAAAGCCCTAATTAATCAGCTACACCGCACCCATACTTGGCCTCGTGGTGGCACTGTAGTCCTGACTTATTATCACATGAACCAGTCCTTAGATCTAAAGCAAGCAACCCACCATAACATCCAACCCATCCACATACCAGGCTTGCTTAGATCACCCATTGCCATATCATATTGACCAGTTCACATTAACAGAATAACATTAATACATAATTAAATGTGTAGTGTAGTTTCCCCATCCCAATTAATTAAGCGATGCAAAAGGTAAAAACCCTTCCCGACTCTCTACCATAAATTCCAGGTGACAAGGGTGGTTTAACAAATCTAGTAAACTTCCTACCATAGGATTCCCATCAAATTGACACAAGCATGCAGTTTGCAAACGAAACATTTATTTTAAAAAGAGGATCAAAATGCTTCAAGGACACTTGCCTTGCTCTTGCGGTTGATTAGGATCAAAGCCTTCAAGCTCTTGGTGCTGTAGATCCTCCACGGCACTTTCTAGCGCAAATCCGTCTAATCCACACAATAAACATACAAGACAAGAAACACAATCAAAGAGTGCACAAATATTACTCAATATGACATGACATGCATGATTGATGCAAATGCAAGATATAACTTGTCAATAGGTAGCTTTTAATGATCAATAACTAGTTCTAATAGCTTTTAAAAGTTTATACAGGTTTGGAGTTGATTAGATCAAACTTTAGAATCAATTCAACACAATTTAACCCGGAAGACCAGACTAGTCCGCTAGGGACCGAACAAGTTCACACTTTACGAGATCAGCAGATTAGGGTTTTCTAGATCGACGTGAAATTGGAGATTAGGTGTTGAATTCTCATAAGGGAAAGATAACAGAAGGTATACCAGGTGTTTAGGACTAAAATGAATTAAGAAACTTAGAGGTAGCACTTGGATCTTGGTGATCTAGGGTTGGGGATGAACTTTGAGGTGAATTGGTGATGAAGAATAAAAACTTGGTGGAGATCCTGATCCTCCTTCATTTCCTCCTCTTCTTCTTCTTGTTTGGGATCTTCTTCTCCTTCCTTGGTGGTGGCTCTCCACGAACTAGGGTTTGGGTGGGATGGAAAAGTGGCAAATAGATGTCAAGCCAAGGGGTGGGTTTGTTTATATAGAGGTGGAGGCTAGGGTTAGATGGATTTCGAGTTTGAGAGGAGTAGAGGCCGGTTTAGAGTCCCACATGGGCTCTAAAAGAGTTAGGCACGACGTCCCTAGGCCCACTTAATGTGAAACCCAAGAAACAAGTCGTAAAACAAAAGATCAACTCGAAGTCGCGAAATATCGGGCAAGTCCGGAAAGGACCAGACTAGTCTGAAGTCATCCAGAAAGAAAATCGGACAAGTCTAGCCAAAAATCGGACAAGTCTGACTTTAAACAGAGAGGAAATCGGACAAGTCCGCTGGAACACCGGACTAGTCCGGAAAAGTCCAAGGACTTAGCAAATTTTCAAGGATTCTTGGAATATCGGACTAGTTCGCACAAAATTGGACAAGTCCAAAAGTTTCCAGAGGCAAAATCGGACTAGTCCGCAGCAAAAATGGACAAGTCCGTTTTTAGTCAGAGAGAAATCGGACTAGTCCTCAGTAAAATCGGACTAGTTCGCACTTTCCTGCATTATAAGTGTGGTTTTGTTCCAAATCAATTTTAAATGCTCCAAATCAATTTTAAACTCGTTCCTCTTGTTGTGGGTTAATGTTAAACATGTATATGAGTGTATGTAGGACATGATGCATGAAAATGTGGGTGTTACAAACCTACACCCCTTAAAATGAATCTCGCCCTCGAGATTCGACGCGGAAGAGAAGAGATAGGGAAATTCCTTCTTGAGATCATCCTCCAATTCCCATGTTGCTTCTTTTTCTGTGTGGTGCTTCCATTGAACTTTACACCATCGAATCATCTTGTTCCTTGTGGCTCTATCCTTGGTTTCCAAAATCTTGACCGGTTGCTCGGCATAAGTCAAATCTTCTTCTAGTTCCAATTCTTCCATTGGCACTTGTTCTTCCGGTGCTCTCAAGCACTTCTTGAGTTGGGAAACATGAAAGACATCATGAACATCTTAAAGATGAGTTGGCATCTCCAACTTATATGCTACTTCTCCTCTTTTGTCCAAAATCTTGAATGGTCCAATGTAGCGAGGTGCGAGCTTGCCTCTTATGTTAAACCTCTTATGACCTCTCATCGGCGACACCTTGAGGTAAACAAAATCTCCCACTTCAAAGGTTAATTTCCTTCTCCTATTGTCCGCATAGCCCTTTTGTCTCGATTGGGCAGCCCTCAAGTTTTCACGAATTATTTGGACTTGCTTTTCGGCATCTTGCAACACATCCGGACCAAATACTTGAGTTTCTCTTGCCTCATTCTAGAATAAAGGTGTCCTGCACTTCCTCCTATAAAGCGCTTCATATGGTGACATCTTCAAACTTGCTTGGTAACTATTGTTGTATGAAAATTCCGTGTATGGCAAGCTTTTGTCCCAACCTTTCCCATGCTTTAAAGCACAAGCTCCTAACATGTCCTCCAAAATTTGATTGGTCCTCTCAGTTTGTCCATCCGTTTGAGGATGATATGCTGAACTAAAATACAACCTTGTTCCCAATGCTTCATGCAATTTCTGCCAAAATCTGGAGGTAAATTGAGAACCTCTATCCGAGAATATCTTCTTCGGTACTCCGTGTTGACACACAATATGCTCTATGTATATCTCGGCATATTTTGCAGCTGTATATTTGGTCTTCACAGGGACAAAATGAGCTGACTTGGTTAAACGATCCACAATTACCCAAATTGAGTCATACCCGGACTGAGTACGTGGTAACCCCACTATGAAGTCCATCCCAATTTCTTCCCACTTTCATTCTGGAATCTTCAATGGTTGCAATAATCCAGCTGACCTTTGATGTTCCGCCTTGACTCGTTGACACACATCACACAGTGCCACATATTCAGCTATGTCCTTTTTTATGCTAGCCCACCAATAGCAAGTCTTCAAGTCTTTGTACATCTTCGTACAACCAGGGTGAATTGAGTAAGGTGAGTCATGTGCCTCTTTTAATATCGTCTCCTGAACATGCTTCACATTAGGAACAACGATTCTCTTTCCAAGCCATAAGGTACCATGTTCGTCCTCATCAAATCTGAATTCCCTCCCTTCTTCGGTCCTTTCCTTGATTTCCTTGATCTCTTCATCCGCGGTTTGTGCCTCTCGAATTTCTTGCTCCAAGGTTGGGTTTAACTCCATCATCTCCATCTCATTTACAAATCCGAGGTTCAACCTTTCAAACTCCTTACATAAGTCGAATGGTAACTCTCGAACTGTGAGTTGATGACTTACTCCTTTTCTACTCAAAGCATCGGCCACTACATTGGATTTTCCCGGATGATAGTTGATTCCCAAATCATAATCTTTGATGAGCTCCAACCATCTTTGTTGCCTCAAGTTCAGATCCGTTTGTGTGAAAATATACTTCAAACTCTTATGATCCGTATAAATTTCACACCTATGTCCAAGAATATAGTGTCTCCAACTCTTCAATGCATGTACCACGGCCGCGAGTTCCAAATCGTGCGTGGGGTAATTCTGCTCATGTTTCTTCAATTGTCTTGATGCATAGGCGACCACTTGACCTTCTTCCATCAATACACATCCAAATCCTTGTCTCGATGCGTCGCAATAAATATCAAAACTCTTGCTTACATCCGGCAGTACCAAAACTGGGGCTGTTGTCAACCTCTTCTTCAACTCCTCAAAACTGTTTTGACAAGCTTCAGTCCATTGGAAAGCCTTTCCCTTCATCAGCAACTCCGTCATTGGCTTGGCTATCTTGGAAAAGTCCTTGATGAATCTACGGTGATATCCAGCCATCCCAAGAAAACTTCTTATTTCCTTGACGTTTTGCGGTGGTTCCCACTTCGACACGTCCCTCACTTTTCTGGGGTCAACCGATACTCCTCCTCCTGAAATTATATGACTGAAAAACGACACCTCTCTCAACCAAAACTGACACTTATTGAACTTGGCATACAATTGATGCTCCCTCAATTTTCTGCAACGTGAGCCTCATGTGTTCCCCATGTTCCTTCTCATCCTTCGAGTAGATCATAATGTCATCAATAAACACCACAATGAACTTATCCAAGTACTCCATGAAGACCTTATTCATGAGGTACATAAAGTATGCAGGTGCATTGGTCAATCCAAAAGGCATCACGGTGTACTCATAAGATCCATACCGTGTCCTAAAAGCTGTCTTGGGTATGTCCGATGGTCTAATCTTCATTTGAAAGTATCCCGACCTCAAATCAATCTTAGAGAAGATACAAGCACCCTTCATCTGATCAAACAAGTCTTCTATGTGTGGCAAGGTGTACTTGTTCTTGATTGTTACCTCGTTGAGAGCTCGGTAATCTACGCACATCCTTTGGGATCCATCCTTCTTGTCCACAAATAGAACGGGCGCTCCCCAAGGTGAAGAACTAGGGTGAATAAAACCTTTCTTTAGTTGCTCTTGAATTTGTTTCTTGAGCTCCCCTAATTCCAAAGGAGGCATCCTATACGGCCTCTTAGCTATAGGTGCAGTTCCAGGTATTAAATTAATAACAAACTCAATGTCTCGATCAGGTGGCATACCTGGCAACTCTTCCGGAAAAACATCCAAAAATTCAAACACCACGGGAATCTCCTCAATTGCGGCACCGTCCATATGATTCAGCTCCAATTGCTTCGGTGTTGTTTGAGATGCTTCAAATTCTACGGTGATCCCTTCCTCATTGGTCAACTTCACCGTCTTCGTGGCACACTCAATAACTCCATTGTGCTTCCTCAACCAGTCCATACCAAGTATAATGTCCAATCCTTGAGAATCCAAAACAATGAGGTTGGCGGAGAAGTCTACCCCCGTTATTCTAACGTTTACTTTTGGACATACTATATTTGTCCTCATCTCTCCTCCAGGAGAATTAACCAATAGAGTAAACTTCATATGAGAGATAGGCAAACTATACTTGGCGACATACTTTGATGCAATGAATGAATGCGATGCTCCAGAATCAAATAACATAGTCCCGGGGTTGGAGTTTGCGAGAAACATACCAATGACCACGTCATCCGCTTGTTAAGCATCCTCTGTAGAGACATGGTTCACATTGCCACGAGCAAAATTCTGCTGTCCACGGTTCCCTTGTGGCTGTCCTCCACTGGGTCTTGGGTTTTGCCTCGGCGCATTGCTTCCTTGACCAAGGCCTAACTTAGGACATTGATGCACAAATTGTCCAGCTTCTCCACAAGTATAACACTTCTTAACTCCACCAGAATTATTGGGACGAGCTTGGTTTTGAACATTTGCACCAGGAAAATTAGCACGAGGTGCATAAGGCATTGGAGGCCTAGGTGCTTGCATAGCAGGGCGCTGCTGCATAAACTGAGTTGGGTGTGGTGCATAACTAGTGCGTTGAGCAGGAATAGAAGAGCCATAATGAGGCGCATTGGGCGGCGCAAAGCGAGGGTGCACATTACTCCCTTGTTGCTATCCTTGATATGGCGCCTTCCTCTTATTGTCTTGCTCCATCTCACGAATCTTGTTCTCAACCACAATTTCTTTGTCCACAAGCTTTTGAAAATTTGCATAATCACAATTGAGCAATTGCACTTGGATCTCATTGTTCAAGCCCCTCATGAGTAAGTATTGCTTCCGGCTGTCCCGACTAACATCCTCGGGCGCATACCTTGAGAGTTGAGTGAACTTATTGAGATATTCACCAACGCTTGATTTTCCTTGCCTTAAGTTCTCAAATTCTTGCCGCTTCAAGATCATAACACCTTCCGGCACATAATGAGAATGGAAACTCTCCTTGAATTCTGCCCAGGTAATTCTCTCTTGGTTCTCATGAGCATTGCATAGTGAGTCCCACCAATCCGCAGCTGCTCCAACTAGTTGATGAGAAGTAAATAGCACCTTCTCCCGGTCATTGCATTGGACAATAGCAAGCTTCTTCTCCACGTACTTGAGCCAATCATCCACATCCATAGGATCAGCGGCTTGAGCAAAGGTTAGCGGCCTGGTCCTCATAAACTCTCCCAATCGGTTATGAGGAGGCAGGGGTGGCGGTGGAGGCATGTGGGGCTGATTGTTGATGTTGCCAGCCTGCAGTTGTCCCATAGTTTGTATCATGCTCTGCATGAGCTGGTTTTGCATGGCCAAAAGCTGTTCAATGTTGATAGCTCCATTAGCAGGTCCTTGCCCATTGTTGTTCTGAGGTACTCCATTGTTCCCCTCCTCATCATTGCCATCCCTCTGGTTGTGAGTCCTCACCATCTGAAGAAAAGCAATAGGTAAGAATTAGAAAACCGTTCCCAACTATATGCATCAAGGGATATGAAACTAAACAACTGGCTACACTAGCCTAAGTGGACATGGCAATGCTAAAGCATCCAAAAATCCTCTATTAAGCACACAAGCAAGCAATATATATAGCAAACAACACACCAACCAAATTACATCGATTCTTGAGTGCTCCTATGTACTCCAAAGTGTCCATTCTATCTAGGCTGCATCCTATGGTCAACCTATGGCTCTGATACCAATCTGTGAAACCCGGTTCTGAAAAATGAACCAAGCTAACGCATATGTGTGCCCAGGATGTTCATCACACATACACGAGTGCATTCACAAAAGAGTATACAGAAAATTACCACAGAACAAGATTAATTAACCAAATTTTATTAAGCAACCATATTATCCTCGAATACAAGCTCTAATAAATTTTAATGACAAGTCCAACTAATGCAGCGGAAATAAACTAAATAAACAAACTAAACAGCTAGGCAACATAAGCGATAGGGTATAGCGCAGCTCCAATCAACACCACAGGCAAAGCTGATGGTAGACATGGCCTAGAACTCCGCATTATCACCATTAAACTCCCAATCCTGACCTGCAATTGTTGGGGGGAATTGCAAGAGTGAGTACATGTCATACTCAGCAAGTGTGGAAAGTATGACATGTGGCTGATTCAAATGATGACAATAATAATGGTAAAGTGCTAAAAAGTACATTAAAACATTTGAAAAGCAATATATCATATTTATGTGAAGTAAACCCATCATAAACCATGTAACCATCATAATTCCAATCCATATCCCAGATTTCACATTACCATTAACCATAACCATTGCCATAAACCATAATATCATCCCATAACCAGTATCAAACCATAACTTCCCAAAAACCATCCTAATACCAAATTCCCTCTAATCATGGAAGTTGTCCAGGTGCTCATAACCGGGAGCATGGCTATCATGATAGTTTTATTAGACTCTGCAGAGTTTGTACCACTTTACCCACGTGTTTGTGATTTCATCACCCGTCAGCGACTAGAGAACCTCCCTCACACCAATTACACTTCCTTTGGTGTATGGCTAAGAGATTACAAAATAGCCCTTACAAAGGGATTACTAGCCTATTTAGACCCCACCGAGGTTTCACCGGTGGCAATGTCTCCAACTGAGCACATCTTCAACCAAGGGCCCCCTCTTGAGCCATTCGGATCCCAGGGTAGTCCCACTAATCATCAACAAACCCAATCCGACTACCCCTGCCCCGAGCATCCTTAATGGTCCAAATAGCACTGGCAAAGCCCTAATTAATTAGCTACACCGCACCCATACTTGGCCTCATGGTGGCAATGTAGTCCTAGCTTATTCTCGCATGAACCAGTCCTTAGATCTAAAGCAAGCAACCCACCATAACATCCAACCCATCCACATACCAGGCTTGCTTAGATCACCCATTGCCATATCATATTGACTAGTTCACATTAACATAGTAACATTAATGCATAATTAAATGTGTAGTGTAGTTTTCCCATCCCAATTAATTAAGCGATGTAAAAGGTAAAAACCCTTCCCGACTCTTTACCATAAATTCCAGGTGACAAGGGTGGTCTAACAAATCTAGTAAACTTCTTACCATAGGATTCCCATCAAATTGACACAAGCATGCAGTTTGCAAGCAAAACATTTATTTTAAAAACAGGACCAATATGCTTCAAGGACACTTGCCTTGCTCTTGCGGTTGATTAGGATCAAAGCCTTCAAGCTCTTGGTGCTGTAGATCCTCCGCGGCACTCTCTAGTGCAGATCCGTCTAATCCACACAATAAACATACAAGATAAGAAACACAATCAAATAGTGCACAAATATTACTCAATATGACATGACATGGATGATTGATGCAAATGCAAGGTAGAACTTGTCAATAGGTTGCTTTTTATGATCAATAACTAGTTCTAATAGCTTTTAACAAGTTTATACAGGTTTGGAGTTGATTAGATCAAACTTTAGAATCAATTCAACACAATTTAACCAGGAAGACCGGACTAGTCCGCTAGGGACCGGACAAGTCCGCACTTTACGAGATCAGCAGATTAGGGTTTTCTAGATCGACGTGAATTTGGAGATTAGGGGTTGAATTCTCGTAAGGGAAAGATAATAGAAGGTATACCAGGTGTTTAGGACACCAATGAATCAAGAAACTAGGAGGTAACACTTGGATCTTGGTGATATAGGGTTGGGGATGAACTTTGAGGTGAATTGGTGATGAAGAACGAAAACTTGGTGGAGATCCTGATCCTCCTTCGTTTCCTCGTCTTCTTCTTCTTGTTTGGGATCTTCTCCTCCTTCCTTGGTGGTGACTTTCCACGAACTAGGGTTTGGGTTGGGTGGAAAAGTGGCAAATAGATGTGAGGCCAAGGGGTGGGGTTGTTTATATAGAGGTGGAGGCTAGGGTTAGATGGATTTCGAGTTTCAGAGGAGTAGAGGCCGGTTTAGAGTCCCACATGGGATCTAAAAGATTTAGGCACGATGTCCCTAGGCCCACTTAATGTGAAACCCAAGAAACAAGTCGTAAAAAAAAAAAAGATCAACTCGGAGTTGCGAAATATCGGACAAGTCCGGAAAGGACCGGATTAGTCCGAAGTCATCCAGAGAGAAAATCGGACAAGTCTGGCCAAAAATCGGACAAGTCCGACTTTAAACAGAGAGGAAATAGGACAAGTCCGCTGGAACACCGGACTAGTCCAGAAAAGTCCAAGGACATAGCAAATTTTCAAGGATTCTTGGAATATTGGACTAGTCCGCACAAAATCGGACAAGTACGAAAGTTTCCAGAGGCAAAATCGGACTAGTCGGCAGAAAAAATTGACAAGTCCGTTTTTAGTCAGAGAGAAATCGGACTAGTCCTCAGTAAAATCGGACTAGTCCGCACTTTCCTCCTTTTTAAGTGCGGATTTGTTCCAAATCAATTTTAAATGCTCCAAATCAATTTTAAACTCGTTCCTCTTGTTGTGGGTTAATGTTAAACATGTATATGAGTGTATGTAGGACATGATGCATGAAACAGTGGGTGTTACATCGGACTTGTCCAGTAGGGGTGCAGACTAGTCTGGTGTGGTAATGTGTGGCGAGTTAATTAAGTGTTGATTCAGGAATTAAAGGTGATAATAGCGAAAATTGAACAACTATTGGGATCACTTGAATTGACAATCAATATTGCAAAGTTATACGTGGAAAGCAATTGTAATTCAAGTTACAGGATCGATCAACTTAATGCCCTAAGTAATGATGATGGAGAAATAAAGAAGCACACGGGATACAAATTTTTACCGAGGTTCGATCTCACCAAAGAGATCTAATCCTCGTTGAGGAAGCCCACACAGAGCCTGGTCTCTTCAAACCCTTTCCTTATTCAAGTCACCACACAAGGTCGACTTGATTCCACTATCACGGGTAATCACCAAGTTTATGGGCAACCTCACACGTTGAGGGCTCCCACGACAATTACAATGAAAAGGTGATCAAATACACTTAAAAAGATGACAAGTAATTGCACAAGTGTAAAGAGATCAAACCCCAAGAGCTCAATGACGCTTAGACACCGATCTCCCAATCCCAAATCTGAATACTCAGGGATTTTCACTTTTGAGGACCTTAGATGTGTGTGGAGATGTGTTTTAGTTCTCTTGGGACAAGTGGCAGCACTAGTGTTTGAGTTGTGAACAGTAGAATACGTGTATTGTATTTGTGGGGTAGTGGATCTTCTATTTATAGTGTTTCTAAAATTGTTACCGTTAGGGATCCCGACGGCCGGACTAGTCCGTACTGGATACCAGACTTGTTCGGTGTGCTGTGCAAAATAGGCATGGAATGTGCAGCACACTAGAAACCTTAAATTGTGTGAGGTACACCGGACTAGTCCGGTAGGTGTTCGGACTTGTCCGGTGCCCTCTGTATTTGAATTCCGGAGAGTTGAACAGACTAGTCCGGTCCATGAGCGACTTGTCCGGTGCTATGTGTTATAGAACATCAGAAAGTTCAATGGACTAGTCCGGTCCTATGGATGGACTTGTCCGTGCATAGTGTAATAGGTTTACTGAAAGTTTAATGGACGAGTCTAGTCCATGAACAGACTAGTCTGGTGCACTGTGAAATGTGGTTCTAGAAAGTTGATCGGACTAGTCCGGTCCATGAGCGGACTAGTCAGGTGCATTGTGAATTTGGACAATAGTGTGTTGAACGGACTAGTCCGGGCCAAACGAACTAGTCCGGTGCTCAGTGAATTTTTAGGTTGATTTTAAGCCCTTACCCCTACACAAAGACTTGAGCTCTTGGGATGTGTCTCTCATACACATACTATACATTTAAGTCTACTTTGCACTTCAGTCATCGGTTGGGATTTTCTCTTTTTCTTCACCACTTCATTTTTCACTTTTTGAGTGCACCAAACTATTTCATTTAAATTGACTTGCAGTCATCTCAACAAGTTCATTAGGATCTCATTTTTTATGATCAATCGCTAAAAACCCACAAGTGATTGCCTTGATGCACTTTCAATCTCCCTCTTTTTGGTGATTGATGACAACCAATTGAGATTTCACAATTAAGAGTAAAAATTGATTTTCATAAAGTGTGCATATATGAGAATAATAGATGAGTAACAAAAAAACTTCTCACATATATGCACTCTTTAAGTTGGGGTGCCTAACGAGTGTGTGATCAAAAGATGTGATGAGCATAAGATAATAACTTAACGATTATAGCAACAGTCATCACATTATCATTAAACTAGGCATCACACATTAAGTAAAGTAAGCACATCCAAAATAAATTACAACAGTTTGAAATCGAGATACATGTCCTTGATCACAAGTGCCTAATGGCTACAAAATAGACTACTAGTCTCAATCTCTACCCCTTTGGCATCAAGGCACCAAAAAAGGGAAAAAATTGAGTGGAATCACTCATCGCCACTGCCTTCCTCACTCTCAGTCCTCTCTTCATCTTCTTCTTCGTCTGCAGGTGCTTGCGAAAGAGGAGGAGGAGCAGGGGCACTAGCCAATCCGAATGAAGCCAACTCTTGTTCCGAGAGGGGTGCCATCATTGTGATATCTTCTTCGGAATCTTCTAAGATTTAAGGTGACCCCACTGGCTCCATCTCTAGCTTCTCACAGATTTATTTGATGTTGGCCTTCACATATCGTTAATGCTTCTTCCTGGCCAGACTCTCCTTGTGCTGCTTAATTTCCACTTTGCGGCAGGATGCAAAGATGGATGAGAGCATCTTCAGCACACCACTGGAGGACTCTCTAGGAGGTGGAGGAGCAAAGAGTAGCAGCTTCAGTTCTTGTGCCTTCATGGGCCCTCTTAGATCTTTTTTCCTCTACAGGTGAGGTAGGAGAAGAGGGGATAGTGTAAATTGTAGGCTTCTGAGGCCTGAGGCCAGTGTGAGGAACATCCCTTACAAACTCAAGCTTTGTCACCTTCTAAATCATATACATGATATAGGGTGCATAGCCACATGACCTATTAGGGATGATAGAGATGTTCACAATATCATTATAAATGTACTCAAAGACATGATGGTCCTTCTCTTGCTTATCACCTTCATCAATGTCCTAAGTGTCCCCTGGATAGTCCCTGCACTCCCTCCTTAGGAGCTATGGTCTTCCTCAGGATTCTATTTAGCACTGCAAGAAAGTCTTCAATTATTTGGTACTTGGATACTTGTATGTTATTCTTGTATCATAGAGAAAGTCAAGCTCATCTTTCTCCAAAGGCTTTAGCTTGTGAATGATGATATCATTCTCCAAAGAATCTTCAAGGTGGAGAATTCTGGCAAATGCTTCATATGTGACACTGTACTTTGCTCCATGTGTCATCCATATCATTTTGTCTCTGTCATCACGAGCAAAGTATAGAGTGGAGTAGAATTGAGTGATCACCTCATTGTTCTAGTCCCACGGGAAGGAAACAAGATCCTTCAGTCCATGTCGCTCCAATGCCTCTAGGACCTATTGATAAGCTTCATCTCTTGGATTAGAGGTAAGTGATATCCACCAACTGACGTTCAATCACTGGAGTCCTCATCTTCATATATACATGCTCATAATAGTCAGCATGGAAGTTGCTCCAGAATCTGGGGTCAGCTGACTGTTTGGGCTGCTCATAGACTTCCATCTTTCTAAACTTGTCAGCTAATTCACTTCCTTTTCCAGTAAAACCATCACTTGATGGCTGCCTATTGCGGTGGTTAGGATCCTTCATCTTCAAAGGGCCAATAGGACCACTAGCCAGTCCTTTGCCCTTGTTGAGAGTTCTCTTGGGTGCCGATGAACTCCCAACACCTTCCCTGCTTATTGGTTTCTTCACCACCACTCTCCTCTTCTTGGGAAGTACATCGTTAGGAGGAGAGGAGTGAACATTGTGGTCATGTCTTTTCTTCCTCACCATCTCTTTGGCTCTTTGCACTCTAGCACGATCACACTCTTCATCATAATCAAAGGAGTTGTCCTCAGAACCAGAAGACATCTTGCCTGACAAAGGAATTCAAGGATTGATAAGAATTGATTTGAGACTATGTGTAAATAGAAATTTAGAGGTTCAAATTGTCAGGTACCGGACTTGTCCGTTTTCAGAGTGCAGACTTGTCCAGAGTACCGGACTTGTTTGCACTTGAACACCGAACTAGTCCGGTCTGGCATAAGACCCTAATTTCCTATTTTAAATAAATCTAGCTCGAATTGATTCACAATGAATAGGAAACAGTAGGAATACATCTAAAAGAGTAATGTATGCCCTAGGAGTCAAGGAAAATAAGCAAGAATTAAGAAAAGATGAGAGCCAGGGTTTGAGTAAGATTTTACCAAAAATTTGAAGATTTGAATTGAAGGGGCGGAGTATGGTACGGATTAGTCCGGAGTGGACATGCTCTACGCCGAGGAGAGGATTTCCCTTGGATTAATCTGCAATTTTGATGGCTAGAAGCGAAAATCGCCTTTGGAGCTCACGGTTGAAGAGAGAGAGAGAGAGAGAGCAAAAGAGATTATGAGATGTGGTGGATGAGCTTCTGGTGGCGGGCTAGGGTTGACCTCGATATATACTGACTAGTTCGATCAACACCAGACAAGTCCGGTATGCCAGACCAGGGCCGGACTAGTCGGAGGCAACGGACTAGTCCGATGCTGACGTCGAACTAGTCTGATGTCACCAGGACAGAACATAACTGAACAACTTGATTTTGGTTGTTTGATCTAATAGTGATCTAAAGGATATCATTTCACAAATAATCCTGATGATATTATGACCAGCAAGCAATCAACAATCATACAATGGCCATAATTCACCAATATTCACTAATTTAAATAGTTTTCAAGAGAAAATTGATATAAGGGACAAATTTTCGATAAAATGAGTAAATTTTGAAATCAAAATCAGGTATGCAGTGTTTCAAGCCACATTTCAAGTAAATTTAGCACATTTGTTAGCTCACAAAATCACTTTTCATCCAATGGCTTGGTGAAAATGTCTGCAAGTTGTTTTTTAGTCCTAACATGTGAGATTACTATGTCATCTTTTAATGAATGATCTCTTAAGAAATGGTGACGAATATCTGTGCTTAGTTCTTGAGTGCTCTATTGGGTTGTGTGCAATTTTTATAGCACTCTTATTATCACATAGGAGTGGAATATGGTTTAGATTGTAACCATAATCCCTTAGAGTTTGTCGCATCCAAAGTAGTTGTGTGGAACAACTACCGGCTGTAACATACTCCACTTCGGCTGTGGAAAGAGTCATGGAGTTTTTCTTTTTAGATGACCATGAAGCTAAGGATTTGCCAAGAAATTGACAAGTCCCCGATGTGCTCTATCTATCGACTTTGCATCCTGCTTAGTCGGCATCATAATATCCTATCAAGTTAAACGTGGATCCTTTGGGATACCAAAGGCCCAAGTTGGGTGTGTGCACAAAATATATTAAAATTCTTTTTACAGCTATTAAATGGCACTCTTTAGGTGCGGCTTGAAACCTTACACACATACACACACTAAGATTAATATTTGGCCTAGATGCACATAGATAGAGTAATGAGCCAATCATAGAACGATATACCTTTTGATCCACATTTGGACCATCTTCATTGAGATCAATATGTCTATTAGTTGCCATGGGTGTCTTGATGGGCTTGGCCTTGTCCATATTGAACTTCTTGAGGATGTGTTGCATGTACTTGGTCTGTCTTATGAACATGCCTTCTCTTATTTGCTTCACTTGGAATCCCAAGAAGAACTTTAGTTCGCCAATCATCGACATCTCAAATCTGTTTGTCATAATCTTTCTAAATTCTTCACAAAAAGACTTATTAGTAGAACCAAAGATGATATCATCAACATAGATTTGACATACAAATAGATTGTCATCAAAATGTTTTGTGAACAAGGTATAAGCAGCTTTACCAATTTTAAACCCATTTTGAGTTAGAAAATCTCTAAGGCACTCATACAAGCTCTAGGAGCTTGTTTGATGCCATAGAGAGCCTTACGCAGTTTGTACACATGGTTGGGGTACTCTTGATCTTCAAATCCTGACGGCTGCTCCACATATACTTCCTCCTTAATGGGACCGTTGAGGAAAGCACTTTTGACGTCCATTTGATACAGCTTAAAATTATGGTGAGCAGCATATGCCAATAAAATACGAATAGACTCAAGTCTACCTACAGGATCAAAAGTTTCGTTGAAGTCCAAATCTTTGACTTGTGAGTAACCTTTTGCCACAAGTCGCGCCTTATTTCTTGCTACCACTCCATGTTCATCTTGTTTGTTCTGAAAGACCCATTTGGTTCCAACAATGTTCGCCTTTGGTCTTTCCACAAGTTCCCATACTTCATTTCTCTTGAAGTTGTTTAGCTCCTCTTGCATTGCAATCACCAAATCAGGATCCTTTAGTGCTTCTTCTACCCTGTATGGTTCCCTAAAAGAGACAACAGAGTAGTATTCACAAAAATTTGCTATGCGAGATCTAGTAGTTACTCTCTTAGCAATGTCTCCAATGATGTTGTTGACGGGATGATCTCTCTGTATATTCTGATGTACTCTTGGGTGAGGAACTTGTGAAGTTGCTTGCACTTCATTGTCTTCATTCTCATAGTCTCCACCTAGATCATTGCTTCCGTGATTATATTGATCTTCTTGATCTTCCTAATCTTGATCTTGGACATGATCCCCCACTTGATCATTGATATCTTGTTGAGATTCATCTTGTGCACTTAAGTCTTGTTGTTGCTCTTGAGGTCGAATATCATCAAGTGCCATCCTCCTCGATGCTTGGCATGGGGATTCTTCTTGATATAGCACACACTAATCAACTTGCTCCACTTGGGAGCCATTAGTTTCATCGAATACTACGTCACGTTCTACTTCAACAACGCTAGAGACTTTGTTGAAGACATGATAGGCGTAGGCATTCGAATCATAACCAAGCAAGAACCCTTCATCAGATTTTGAAGCAAACTTCGAAGTCCTCAATTTCTTGTTCAAGATAAAACATTTGCATCCAAATACTTTAAAGTATGAAACATTTGGTATGTTACCGGTGAGGAGCTCATATGGTGTCTTCTTCAAAAGTCGGTGAAGATATAGGCGGTTTGTGGCGTGACAAGCGGTGTTCACCACTTCAGCCTAAAACCGGTCTGAAGTCTTGTATTCATCCAGCATTGTCCTTGCTATCTCGATGAGCGTCCTGTTTTTCCTTTCAGCCACCCCATTCTGTTCGGGGGAGTAGGGTGCCGAAAATTCATGTTTTATTCCTTCTTCATATAGGTACTCCTCAACTTGTGTATTCTTGAACTCTGTTCCATTGTCACTTCTAATGTTCTTCAAGGTTGAGGAGAATTCAGTCTGTGCTCTTTTTAGAAATTTCTCGAGGATTCCCTGAGTTTTTGATTTATCATACAAGAAAAATACCCAGGTAAATATAGAAAACTCATCAACAATGATCAATCCATATTTGTTATCGCCGATGCTTATATAAGCAATTAGACCAAAGAGGTCCATGTGTAGACGTTCTAGCGATCTTCAGGTAGTTATCATGTTCTTGGTGGGATGTGGTGCTCCAACTTGTTTTCCTACCTGGCAAGCGCTGCACGGTCTGTCTTTCTTAAAAACAACATCCTTTAAACATCGGATGTGAACACCTTTTAGAAGTTTCTGCAGATTTCTCATCCCAACATGGGCTAGCCGTCTATGACACAACCATCCCATGTTAGTTTTAGCAACCAAACAAGTGTTGAGTTCAGCTTTATCTTTGTTGAAGTCAACAAGATAAAGCTTTCCCTTCAACATTCCCTTGAATGCAATCGAGCCATCACTTCTTCTAAAAACGGTCACACCCTCATCAGTCAATAAACAGTTATAACCTTTGTTGCACAACTGAGATATGGACAATACGTTATAATCTAAAGAATCTACATGTAAAACATTTGAGAGTGTATGTTGGGAAGAGATTTCAGTTTTACCCCTACCAAGGACCTTTCCTTGGTTGTTGTCTCAAAAGTGTATCCCTTCACTTGGATCCGCGTTGCGCTCATACTCCATGAACATACTCCTCTCTCCGGTCATGTGATTAGTGCATCCACTGTCCAGCACCCATTTTGATCTACCAGAGGAGTTGGCTTGCAAAACAGAATTATTTCTTAGTTTTAGGTACCCAAGCTTGCTTGGGTCCTCGCAGGTTAGTCACAAGAGTATTGGGCACCCACACACAGTTTTTTAATTTCTTGTGGTGTGGCTCTGCGTATTTAGCAAATACGTGTCCAAATCTGTCTTTCATGAGTACATAGGAAGCATCAAAAGTATTAAATAGTATATGCAAGTCAGATTCACGTGATCTTTCCTTAACAAAAGTAATTTGCTTCTTAGCATGAACATTCGTGAACATGTGTTTATTTTTGTTAAACCCAGGACCATCTTTGATTTTAGGAGGTCTAGTGACCATATATGCCGTACGTGCATATTTGATCTTTTCCTTGTGAAAGATGCCACTTTGGGATGGATGTTTAGCATGAGAAGTAGAAGAATCAAGTTTAACATCATTTTTCTTAATGGAAAATGTACAAGCTACAATTGTTGTCAGACATACACCTTTGGAAGGTGAGCTTTTGGAGGAGGAGGAGTCACTTTGCTTGAGTGACTCAACTTGCACTTCAAGAATCTTGTTAACTTTAGACAAGTTAGCAAGTTCATCCTTGATTGCAGCGTGTGAGTCTTCTAGCTCTGAGTAAGTTTCCTTACTCAAGGCTAGCTCATGCTCAAGTGCATTGCTCTTTTCCCTCTCAAGCTCAAGGAGTTTTTCAACCTCTTGGTATCTCTTCCTTTAACAGATGAGCATATCTTCTTGTCGCTTGACAAGCTCCTCCTTCTCAAAAAATTCATCCGACAACATTTTCATTTTCTTTAATGCAGTTTACTTAATCTCCTAAACATCTCCTCATTTTCACTAGAGTTGTCAAAATCATCAATAGAGGAATTTAGCAAGGGAGGTGTAAGTCGAACCTTTTTCTTGCCTTCCTTAGCCATGAGGCAAGTGTGATTATGAGTCTCCCGTCCTCCCGTGTTTGGGAAGAGTGTAGACCTCTTGGTAGGCTTCTTGATGGCAATGGTGGCCATCTCCTCTTCTTCCTTGGAGGAGAACTCGTCGTTCGAGTCCCACTCCTTGCCAATGTGCACTTGGTGAGCTTGCCTCCTTTTCTTGAAGATCTTCTTCTCTTGAGGCTTCGCTTCCTTCTTATTTTTATTTTCTTCATAAGTGCAGTCAACCATAAAGTGACCGTACTCGCCACAGTTGTAGCAGGTACGTCGAGCCTTGGATTTTCCTTTTTCTTTGCTCTTCCCTTCACTTGAGTTGTCGTCCTTCCTTCTTCTCATCATGCGCTTGAATTTCTTGATGAAGAGTGCCATTTCCTCTTCATCCAAATTGGTGCTTACATCACTTGTGTCTTCATCCTCTTGTGCTTCACGAGCTTCCTTTCCTTTAGGCTTGCAAGATGCTTTGAGAGCAATGTCCTTCTTCTTGGAGGAAGTGAGCTCAGCTAGGTCTTTGACGTATTGGGCCTCCTTCTCCATCATCTCATGGTTGACAATCTTGCCCAATAGTTCATTCGGAGTCATTTTGTGGAACCCCAGACTTTCTTGGATCATAGAGCACAAAGTGACATTTCTTGGCATAAATGCTCTAATCATTCTTTTGACCACCTCATGTTCAGTCCACTTCTTGCTTGCATAGGCGTTGATCTTGTTGATAAACGTCTTCATCCGGTTGTACATGTCTTGAGATGATTCACCCTCTTCAATGGCAAGTCTCCCCAATTCTCCTTCAAGCATTTCAATTTTAGCTTCTTGGACGGACCGTTTTCCTTCATGTGCAGTCTTGAGTGTATCCCAGATTTCCTTCGCACTTTCTAGTTCATCAGTCTTGGTGAACTCTTCTCGGCTTAGAGATGAAGTGAGCACTACAACGGCTTGTGCGTTGCGGTGAATTTCTTGTTCTTGTTCTGGAGTGAGTTCATCATCTGTATTTAGGATATCTACACCTGTACACACAATATGCCAAAGACTTGGGTTCAATGAGATTAGATGCATTTTCATATTGTATTTCCACATGGTATAATCGTTTCTGTCAAATTGTGGAGGTTTTCCCATGGGAATGGAAAGATAATGATTATTTGGATTGAGACCATTGTAATTGTAAGGATATCGGGAGTAGTCGTGATGACCACCCTACGTCGTCTTCTCGTCTTCTTTTCCTTTTTGAATCAGGAGTATCTTCCTTAAAAATGTATTGAGATGACGCACTTCTTCATCATCGTGTTAATTTTCCCTGAGTACATTTAAGGCTTTGGTATATTGCTCTTCTTCGGTGTTGAGCACCTTTGGGATCTCGTTGTTCTTCTCAAAGGGCATTGATCTCTCCTAGAGGTGAGTCTCGTCGATGGAGAACCTGGCTCTGATACCAATTGAATGTGACCTAGAGGGGGGTGAATAGGCTTTGAAAATTTCCTGCACACTTAATCAAACTATCAAATACTTGAGGGACCAGACTTGTCCAGTTGGGGTGTGGACTAGTCCGATGTGGTAATGTCTGGTGAGTTAATTAATTGTTGATTCAGGAATTAAATGTTATAACAATGGAAATTGAACAACTATTGAGATCACTTGAATGTACAATCATTATTGCAAAGTTACACGTGGAAAGCAATTGTAATTCAAGTTACAAGATCGATCAAGTTAATGCCCTAAGTAATGCTGATCCAAAAATAGAGAAGCACACAGGACACAAATTTTTACCCAGGTTCGATCTCACCAAAGAGATCTACTCCTCGTTGAGGAAGCCCACACAGAGCCAGATCTCTTCAAACCCTTTCCCTCGTCAAGTCACCACACAAGGATGACTTGATTCCACTATCACGGGTAATCACCGAGTTTATGGGGCAACCTCCCACGTTGAGGGCTCCCACGAGAATTACAACAAAAAGATGATCAAATACACTTGAAAACATGACAAGTAATTGCACAAGTGTAAAGAGATCAAATCCCAAGAGATCAATGACATGTAGACACCGATCTCCCAATCCCAAATCTGAATTCTGAAAGATTTTCACTATTTGAGGACCTTAGATGTGTGGGAGGATGTGTTTTTGTGCTCCTAGGACAAGTTGCGACACTGGGGTTTGAGTTGTGAACAGTAGAATACGTGTATTGTATTTGTAGGGTCGTGGATCTCCTATTTATAGTGTTTCCAAAATTGCTACCATTAAGGATCCCGACGGTAGGACTAGTCCGTACCGGATACCGGACTTGTCCGTTGTGCTGTGTAAAATAGGCATGGAATATGCAGCACACTAGAAACCCTAAATTGTGTGAGGTATACCGGACTAGTCCAGTAGGTGTCCGAACTTGTTCGGTGTCCTATGTATTTGAATTCGATAGAGTTGAACGGACTAGTCCGGTACACAAGCGGACTTGTCCGGTGCTATGTGTTATAGAGCATCAGAGAGTTCAACAGACTAGTCCGGTCCTATGGACGGACTTGTCCGGTGCACAGTGTAATAGGTTTACAGAAAGTTTAATGGACTAGTCTGGTCCATCAATGGACTAGTCAGGTGCATTGTGAAATGTGGTTCTAGAAAGTTGATCGGACTAGTCCTGTCCATGAGCAGACTAGTCCGATGCACTATGAATTTGGACAACAAAGAGTTGAACGAACTAGTCCTGTCCATGAACGTACTAGTCCGGTGCTCAGTGAATTTTTAGGTTGATTTTAAGCCCTTACCCTTTCGCAAAGATTTCAGCTCTTGGGATGTGTCTCTCGCACACATCCTATACATTTAAGTCTACTTTGCGCTTCAGTCATCAGTTGGGCTTTTCTCTTTTTGTTCACCACTTCATTTTTCACTTTTTGAGTGCACTAAACTATTTCATTTAAATTGACCTGTAGTCATCTTAACAAGTTCATTAGGATCTCATTTGTTTGTAATCAATCGTCCAACACCCACAAGGGATTGCCCAGATGCACTTTCACTTGCCGTAGGCCAGCTTAAGATCAATGAGGCTATATCCAAGAAGCTGTCGGCCAATGACAAGACCCTAGAGAGCATTAATGCCAAGATTGAAGGACTATCCTTAGCCTTCAAGAGTCAATTTAGTTTCAAAAAGATGTTGGAAACTCAGTTGGCTCAACTAGCAGCTGTTGTTCCTCTAGTGAAGAATGGCAAGATGCCAGGAGACAGCCCGAACCTCCTCTGGAAAGCGCCAACATGATTCCTCTACAAGGAGGCAACTGGCTGAAGGACCCTGAATGTCCTACAATTTCATGCTCCATTGGGGCTCACCACATTGACAAGGCCCTTTGTGACCTTGGAGCCAGTGTGAGTGTGATGCCCAAGGTGGTTTTCGACCAGCTAAATTTCATAGAACTTACTCCAACACCAAAGCAGCTCCAACTGGCTTATTCTTCAGTCCGTTATCCGACGGGTATCACTGAAGATGTTCCGGTGAAAATTCGGAATCGCTTCATACCCGTGGATTTTGTGGTGCTCGACATGGAGGTCGAGAAGGATACACTGCCCATTGTTGGGCGACCATTCCTCAGCACCGTGAAGGTGCGTATAGATGTGGGAGCTGGAGAAATCCACTTCCATATCAATGGCAAGGAGGAGAAGTTTAACTTTCGCCCAAAGTTGGGGCAATGCTCTATGATCCATATCAAGTATGGGCCAAATGTTAAGCACATTCAAGAAGTCGAAATCACACCTCCAAAGGTGGACCCGCTCATCACATTCATGAGGAATTTGATCTATGCAAAAAACTCGTTTTATCATCCACACTGACACTTCAAGAAGACGGAGAAATTCGGGCCTCCTCAAAGGCCCAAGTCCACCAAGCCACCAAAGAAGTTATGGCGGAAGAAGCAAGACAAGCCGTCTGAGCCCATCCCTCCAGGCCCAGATGTCAAGAAATGAAGAAGGAGGAATGTCCATCTCATCGGATGGTTATGAGACCTAGCCAATAGGTTAAACTGGTAGTTATCCTTTTCCTTGTTTTTCTTTTCTCTTTATTTGGTTTTCCCCATTTAGTTTGATTTTCCCCACTGCATATTTGATTTACTTAGTAAGTTGAGAATCTTATATTGTGACACCCAGTTTCGAAAAATGAATCAAGTGCAGTATATGTGTACCCAAGATGTTCAACACACATACACAAGTGCATCAAAAACAATATACAAACAATTATCATAGCTCAAATTATTAAATAAGTACTTTTATTACACAATTTAGAATATCCTCAGATACAAGCTCTATTGACATTAATGACAAGTTTAACTAATGCAGTGGAAATAAACCAATTAAGCAAACTAAGCAAAGGGATAACACAGCTCCAACAACCCAAAGGCAAAGCTGACGGTAGACACGGCCTAGAACTCCGCATTATCATCGTTAAACTCCCAATCCTGACCTGCAACTGTTGGTGGGGGAATTGCAAGGGTGAGTACATGTTGTACTCAGCAAGTATGGTAAGTATGAGATGTAGCTAATACAATTGACGAATGTAATTATGGCTAAGTGCTGAAAAGTACATTAAAACATTTGAAAAGCAATATATTACATGTATGTGAAATAAACCCATCATAAACCATGTAGTTATCATAATACCAATCCATATTTCATTATCATAACTGTATCCAAATTATTACTATCAATCATATCCAATACTAGAATTAATTCATAACCAGCCATAACCATTACCAAACCATAACCAACCAACCATCCCAAATCCCAATTTCCGTCTAATCATGTAGGTCATCCAGGTGCTCTTAACCGGGAGCACGACTATCATGATAGTTTTAGTAGACTCTGCAGAGGTTGTACCACTTTACCCACGTGTTTGTGATTTCATCACCCGTCGACGACTAAAGAAAACCTCCATTATGCCAAAACACTACCATAGGTGTATGGCCAAGAGTCACAAAATAGCCTTTACAAAGGGTTTACTAGCCTATTTAGACCCCACTGAGGTTTCGCCGGTGGCGATGCCTCCAACTGAGCACATCTTCAACCAAGCCCCCCCCCCCCCCCCCCCCCCCCTTGAGCCATTCGGATCCCACGGTAGTCCAACGAATCATCAAAAAACCCAATCCAACTACCCCTTCCCCGAGCATCCTTAAAGGTCCAAATAGCACTGGCAAAGCCCAAATTAATCAGCTATGCCGCACCCATACTTGGCCTGTTTGTGGCACTGTAGTCCTGGCTTATTCTAGCACGAAATGGTCCTTAGATCTAAAGCAAGCAACCACCATATCATCCAACCCATCCACATACTAGGATTGTTTAGATCACCCATTACCATATCATATTAACCAGTTCATATTAATCATAATCTCATAAATGCATAATCAAGTTAGGTGATATAGTTGTTTTCCCACCCCATTTAATTACGCGAAGCAAAAAGAGTAAAAAGCCCTTTCCGACTCTCTACCATGAATTCCAGATACAAGGATGGTTAAACAAAGCTAGTAAACTTCCTATCATAGGATTCCCATTAATTTGACACAAGCATGCAGTTTTGCAAACAAAACATTTACTTTAAAAACTGGATCAATATGTTCAAGGACACTTGTCTTGCTCTTGGGATTGGTTCGGGTCAAAGCCTTCAAACTCTCGGTGCTGCAGATCCTCCGCGGCACTCTCTAGCAAAAATTCGTCTAATCCGCATAATAAACATGCAAACAAGAATTACAATCAAAAAATGCACAAACATTACTCAATATGACATGACATGCATGATTAATGCAATTGCAAAGCAAAACTAGTTAATAAGTTGTTAATAATGTTCATTAATCAATTGCAATGGTTATTAATAAGTCTACACAGGTTTGGAACTGATTTGAAACAATTTAGAATTAATTCAACAAAAAATAGATTGCAAAAATCGGGCAAGTCCGCAGGAGGTCGGACTAGTCCGCACTACGCAGGAACAACAGATTAGGGTTTTCTAGATCGATGTGACTTTGGAGATTTGTGGTTGAATTCACGTAAGGAAAATAAAGTAGAAGGTATACCAGGTGTTTAGGACTCCAAAGAATCAAGTATCTTGGAGGCAACACTTGGATCTTGACGATCTAGGGTTGATGAAGAACTTGATGGTGAATTGTTGACGAAGAATGCAAAGTTGATGGAGGTATTGATCCTCTTTCGTTTCCTCCTCCTCTTCTTCTTGCTTGGTACCTCCTTCTCCCTACTTGGTGACGGCTACCCACGAGCTAGGGTTTGGGTGTAATGGAGAAGTGGCAAATAGATGTCAAGCCAAGGGGTGGGGTTGTTTATGTAGAGATGGAGGCTATGGTTAGATGGATTTCGAGTTTGAGATGAGTAGGGGTCGGTTTAGAGTCCCACATGGCTCTAGAAGAGTTAGGCACGACGTCCCTAGGACCACTTAATGTAAAACCCAACGAACAAGTCGTGAAACAAAAGATCAACTCGGAGTCGCAATTTATCAGACAAGTACGAAAAGGGCCGGACTAGTACGAAGTTGGACAGAGGGAAATCGGACAAGTTCGGACTGGAATTGGAGAAGTCCGAACTTATCTAGAGAGGAAAAACAGACAAGTCTGGCAAAAAATTGGACAAGTTCGACTTTAGTCAGAGGGGAAAACGAACAAGTCCGATGGAACACCGGGCAAGTCTAGGGACTTAGCAAAATTTTCAAGTAATTTTGGATACCAAACTAGTTCTCTAAGGGCCGGACAAGTTCGAAAAGGTCCAGAGGAAAAACATACTAGTCCGCAGCAAAACGGACAAGTCCGATCGAAGTCAGAGAGAAATTGGACTACTCCGCAACAAAATCGGACTAGTCCGCACTTTCTAGAATTCTTAAGTGCGGTTAAACTCTAAATTCATTTTAAACTTATTCCTTTTTATGTGGATTAAAATTAGACATGTTTAATGATGGATGCGGGGCATGATCATGAAAATGAGGGTGTTACATATATTCTCAACTATTATTTTTATTTCATTATTTTGACAAAAAAGAAAATTGTTGGGTTTTGAAAAAAGAGTTTTTATTTGGAAAACATTTTTTCTGAACTACAAAAGTGGTAATTCACTAACATGCTAATCCCATAGCCGTTGGGGAGCCACCTGCCAAAAGGGAGAGTAGGGGGGGCCCACTTGTCAGTTCGATCGACCCCCCTGTTTGGCCGATTAGGGAAAGGAGCCATTTTGGCTCTCTCTCCTCCAACGGCTATATTTGTATCCTAGTGACCGTTGGGGAATGCACACTATAAATGGTGTCCATGAGGGTCACTTCTCCTCACACTTCACCTCATTTCATACCTCCCCAAAGTCACTCATGCTCACATAGTTCTTCTTGCTCTCCATTGAAGTGCTCTTGATCAATTCCCAACTCAAAAATATTTGCTTGCATTTGCAATTTGCTCTCAAGTTCTTCAAGGGAAAGTTCGCTGGGGTTTTGCCTTCGCTAACATCACCTCTTTCGAGTTTTTGCCTTGTTGTGTTCTTGTTTGTTGTGGCCATGAAAGGGATGAAGAGGTTGTTTGGAAAGAGGAAGGAGGCTGCAAACTCAAGCCATAGTGGAGACTCAAGTGCATGCCCCTCTTCCATTGGTACACCAATTTCACAAAGGATAAGTGTAGATGAAGACACTCCCATGGGTGAGAGGAGCAACCCTCATCAACTTCTTCACGATGAAGACCTCGACATACAAAGTGAAGAGTAAGATCAAGCACGCAAGCTCATCCAAGGTCGTGAGTTTTATCATACGAAAGGTTATGATCCAGATTTGATATCCAAAATAGGTATGGATTCCAATTCTTTCCCATTTGGCATGCACTAGGATGGGAAAACTTTGCTCACATAGAGGAGAGAGGTTCACGCCTTCTCTCCATACAATTCCTTTGCACACTCAAGATAGGATTTGATGGTATTACGTTTAGATTATTTCAAAAAAGAATACAATATCCTGTGGAAAGAATTAAGTGAAATCCTAGACTTCCATAGACAATGTTTGCTAGATTTAGACGCTTTGCTAAGTTTAACAAACATAGTTTTTGGCAATATTTAACTTGTGAGGTCAGATGTAGTACACCTAGGAATAGCCACTTACACAACCCTACTTTACGCTTCATGCATAGATGGGTGGCTATGACTATGTTCCCTAGAGGAGACGTAAGTATAGTGCGTGATGATGAGCTGATATTTTTATTTGCCATGATTAAAAAGATAAAAGTTGCTCCAGTTATTGCCATGATGACACAATGGTTACATTACATTTCAAGAACAGGGCCAATTGAATGCAATTCATTGATTACTCGTATTGCTAATAGGGTAGGAGCACTAGAATTTTCTTCATTTGAGTATATTGAAAATGAAAGAGAATTAATTGATGAAGATTATTTAGTGCAAGGACATACCCTTAAGCATGATCAAGATGGCTCTTTGTTATTTTATTATCCTGGCTTTGTCAATGAAATTCAGTTACCTAACCTGTATTATCATTTGTAAAAATGTCGGAGGCTAACCATTGACCTTCTTCCCATCAAGCAAGCACGAAGAAGTATTGTCTCTGGCAGGGTAGCTAGAAGTCGTGCAAGGAGAGCAGCCATGCCTCCGACAACCTCCACGGTCCATTTGTATGAAGAGGAAGAGAATCTAACGGATGATGCACCTGGATGGACTCAACCTCCATCGTATGAGATCGAAGGTCCGTCTTGCCATTGATGGCCAGGTGCCACATGGGAGCCACCTCTATCCACTTCAAGCTCTAGCAGCTTGCCTCCAATGTCCATGAGAAGATGTGTTCCTCTTCGGCTAGAAGTCATCATGACTATAGCCAAGGAAAGACATATCTCACTAGACATATGGGAGAGCTTGAAGTGAGAACAGGTGACATCTACAACACTCTACAAGGGCATGTCCAAGGTACCTAAGATTGGAAACAACACATGGACGCTCAATTCACCAACTTCAACTCCACGCTACAACAACAACAAGTCGATCTCGCGGCATACTTCCGTCATCAAGGGTTCAACCCTCATCACGGAGGTGAGTGAAGAACAAGCTTGGGGGAGGACCCCCACTTGAGGTAAATTGTATCAACCCCTTGCATATTTATTTTCCACTCACCCATCATCCACCTTGCATATTATATATATATATATATAGGATAGATTTGCTTTAAAAATAAGTGATGTGCAGTAAGAATGGTTTGGAATTCACATAGATGAAATGATGGATAGTTGCTCTGTTTTAATTTTCCTAAGTCCCTAGTTTACAACTTACTACTCTCCAACATATTGTTCTCATTGGCTAAAATTGCTTTTGCCTTGATTTGGAAATTTTGGGTAGCAAAAGTTTAATCCATTCTAAGTTGTTGTGAGATATGATATAGTGATAGGGCTGCAATTCCTAGTTTGAAAGTGAAACATAGATTTTTGGAGAAATTCTAAAAAGATTTAAGTTAGTCTCATTTGATTGGAAATACTTACCAAAGCCATATGATACATTACATTGACAGACCTTATGCATATGCTATTTGTCTTCACACTGAGCCTTGTCAAACTAGTATAGACCTTTGTGAGATTTCATTCACTACTCTTTGAATTCAAGACTTCACTTGCACGTGCTATACTTCTACACTAGAAGTAAGGAAATTTCCACCATACCACCATTCCATAATAAAAAGAGAAAACTCCATATCATTCATGCTTAGTAGTCTCTCCAAATTTATTGCATAAAAAAGGAGTAGAAGACATGGTTACAAGAAAAAAATTCATGCTAACATCATAAGAATGAGAAAAAAAGTAGCCATGTTTCATCCCTGCAAAATAAGAGAGTCCACCCAAAAAGGAGTCATCTCAAAATATCCACATCCAATTCATTCCATCACACATGCACAAGTCTTGAATAAAAATTGTTTTGAATTGATTTCTCCTAAGGCTTGCTCTTTTGACATAGCAATATTATGTGTTGCAAACATGCCTACTATATTCCCTACCAAGATCCATATACAAGCCTTATGTAGAGGTAGGATTAATTTAGGCACAATGCCTTGGTGAGGATACATTTCCACTACACATAAATGAGAGACCGAGAGAATCAAATTGAGATACTTAAAATCTAAATTGAATTCTCCGGAATTTGAGTGGAACTTGATTTCTAGGGTATGTGTGCTCCATTTGCTGTTCTATCTTTCAACCACCCATGAATAGGAGATGGCATAAGCCCCATAAGGACCTAGGATGGGTGAAGTACCATGCCAACTTTTGCAATACTAGGTAGAGTATTTTTTGTGCACATGGTACTTTTTAAAAATAGAACATAGTAGCAACTCCTGATCATCAACCTAAAGTCTTGACTTTGCTTGGGACGAGCAAAGGATAAGCTTTGGGGAGTTTGTTGACGGCTGTTATATACCAATTTCACCTGTCAATATAACTCAAATTATGTGAAGGAAATATTATTTCTTCCACACATCACCTTTCTATTTAACCTATTTCCACTTGTCCATGGAGAAAGTAGTGCATGCAGGTATTCTATGCAGAATTGAAGTGAAACAAGGGGATGGATCCTATGAAATATCATTCCAACCAATCAAGTGATGACATGTGGCACCACATAGATCAAATGGCCCACAAACAGAAGTATCTGAGGTCATCCAATGGTGTAGCACCAATATCAGTCAATGGGACCAACCTGGCAGAGACCTGGAGGAAGCACACCGCAAAAGGAGCCAAGACCAGGTCGACCGACCGCCCTAGTCGGTCGACTAGGTCCTGGCACCAAACGGAATCAAACGCCATGTGTTTTCTCTTCGTGGCTTGAAGAGGTCACGGGTGACTGATTCGCGCGCTTTTGGTGGCGAGAACTGACCCTTCTGCAAGCTATAAATAGGACCCCTCACCCCTCATTTCTAAACACACCACTTGAGTATTCATCTATTGTATCCGCTACTCTCCATAGGTTTAGAGGAGTATATGCTGTAGAGAGGAGAGTCTCTAGTCCATAGTCCAAGTAGGAGAGGAGTAGGAGTCTCTTCCAATTCCTAATTGGGAAAGGTATGGCTCTTATATTCCTATTTGTATTTGTGATTTTATTCTTAATAAAGATGTTATCTTTAGTCTTCTATTGTTCATATACTTGGATGAAGCATTTCTTGTTTGATCGTGGATTCCATGTATGTGGTAGGAGTAGTATTTCTGATTATGCTATACCATTGTCATTATATCATCATAAACACTACAAACTCCCACTATAGTCTACTTAGCTATGACATGATTATGTTAACATGAATCACTTATGCTATGAATTAACATTGGTTCAACGATGATTTAGTTCATTGCCTCAGGATGGCTTCTGCCTTGGCTTCTAAGGTAGTTACTTAATATGCTAGCATGGTGCTAGGATAGAGGGTAGCGTTGAATGTCTCATAGACTCACGGATTGAAGAGGTAGGCAGTAGGTGGTGACAACCCTATATATCATTTGTAATCCTCCACGTTCGGTTATGCCACACGCTCTTGGCAGGAGTAATCCTAGTATTGCTAGGGGTAAACCCGTGCCCGATGTGTTAATTCACTTAGCATGAGAATTCATAATTGACATGACCATAAGTAACTAACTTAGGCTATGTATATGTACATTAGATGCATAGTAGGAGTCTCTACCTAACATTTAGCCTAGTCCCTCTTTACCTCATTTATCCCGTTAGGATAGAATGCTCTTGTGTATGTCACACTACTCCAACAATCATTTATCCATCCTTGCTAGAACCCTACTGTCGGTACCCTGCGTACTGGATATCCCTTGGGACTGCAAAGAGTGCAAAGGAACTCCACCTATCTGAGTTGAAGACCTCCGAAGGCCCCACGTGTCACTCGGAACTGGACCTGCCTCCCTTCTATGGCTAGTCCCAGTGCCGCCACGTGTATCATAAAACCGGAGCTACATTCCATACATGGGATAGCTCCGGACTAGATACCTATGTAACACCCCCAGACCTAACCCCCGACAGAGGGAAGCTCCGATATCGACACGTGTACAACAGCACCAGACCTACTCGTCCATGACGGTAAGCTCTGGAGCTGCCACACTTCAGCCGCGGGACCTTCAACCTCAACAAGCAGACTGGTGGACCTCCAACGGCTCGGACCTTCAAGGAACAATTAAAGCTTCAAGACGCGATTATGTGTCATTAATGCTATCTTAATGACACACGATCGGAGGACCCTTAATACCAGTAATGACACCATCAAAGCGCGTTATCACGCTGTTAAGGGGAATTAAGTACATTAATTGTGTATTAAGCATCAGTAATCGTCAGGGCCACATGTCGGGCTAGGCTGATGGTGTAACGGCCAGTCCTTGTGCTATAAAAGGACTGGCTGAGTGATACACGGGGGAGACTCTTCCACACGCGCTCAAGACACTCTAGTCTCTGACACTCAAGCGCTCGGATGCTCAATACAACAACAACACACCCGTGGAGTAGGGTATTACGCTATGGTGGACCAAACCACGTAAATCCTCATGTCAAATCGCCATCTTGCTCTGAATCTGCGCGTGCCCACAACCAAACTAAGAAACTCCGCAGGCTGCCAACGGTAGTACCGGGAGAATTGCCGGAATCATCCTCCGACAGTTGGCGCGCCAGGTAGTGGGTGCCTGGGATTCAAAGATGGTGAATTCTGCTGCTGGATCGTCCAACGACAACCATGATGTGCAACCTACTGGAGGCAATCCCTGCAACATGCAGCAGCTAGTAGGTATTGTGGCTCCAGCAGGAGTCATGCCACCACCGCCACCATCCGCACGAGTGAATCAAGCTAGACAGCGAGATGGGGCGACCGCGTCGGTCACTGCATCGGCAAACAACAACCCTGAACATGCGCTTCATGCTGCGCTGCTCTTCTCCAACATCCACCGCCTCCAGGAGCATCCCAGTATGCAATGGAGCAGTGGAGAGCTGATGTGGATCATTTGGTTGCAGCAGCAGCCGATCGCATCAGCAATCAAGGTCCTCTCCCCTCGGGGTGGGCCCAATCGCAGCATCGAACCTTGTCGGGTAGACTCGGTCCGCACGCTTCACAACACAGGAGGCGTGCTGCATCCCAACAGGTGACGTCGCTGCCTTCCTAGACGGGACGTACTCACACGATAACGAGGCTTTTGACTCATGACCTTCGGGCTGAGCTCGATCGTCGTTATCGACAATAGGATTGTCGCGTCCACATCGAGCGTGCTCGCGAGAGGCGAGAGGCTCGGAACAGCCCTGCTCCTAAGGGAGTAGGAGGAGGCTGTTATGCCTTGGCCATGAACCTACGCATGGTCAGATGGCCGCAAAAGTTCCGGCCTCACCTGCTGGAGAAATTTGACGGGACTGTCAATCCCGCTGAATTTCTTCAAATCTACTCCACTGCTATCCTTGCGGCTGGGGGCAATGAGGCCGTGATGGCCAATTATTTCCCTGTGGCTTTGACTGGGACCGCTAGGTCTTGGTTCATGAGCCTTCCGCCTGACTCCATCAATAGTTGGGCGGAGTTGTGCCAACAGTTCACCGCGAATTTCGGGAGCTCATACACCCGACCAGGGACGAAACTGGATCTTTTTGCTGTCAAGCAAATAGGGGGGGAGTGAATGTAGGCCTAGAGGGGGGGGGGGGGTGAATAGGCCTTCTTGAATTTTCTCGATTCCTGTAACACTCAACAACAAAGTCAATAACAGAGATATCGGACTAGTCTGGTAAAGTGCGGACTAGTCCGGTTTTCACGGGCTAAGTTGATCAAGTTCAGTCAATTTGATTGATTCGTTAATGTTTGCAGCGGAAATATAAACTTGAATGACAGTTTAACAGTTGTATGTCAAATTCTATTACAATTAAGGCTCTTGTTCAACAATTTAACTCAAATTGAACAAAGTGAATCAAACCCTAGATTAAGTTGATCAATTAAGATGAAGAACGCAAAAGGACAAGACACACGATTTATCCCGTGGTTCGGCTACCACGAAGGCAACCTACGTCCACGTTGAGGAGCCCACAAAAGGACCGGGTCTTCTCCAACCCTTCCCTCGTCGGATCACCACGAAGGCCAATCCTCTTCCACTAATCACAAAGGGTAAATAACCAAGTTGAAGGGGCGTTCTCACACGTTGAGAGCTCCCTTGATTACAACTTACAAAGCCACCAATAACACACTCGAAAATTACAAATTGAAACGCAAGAGTGTGTTAGAGAATCAAACCAAGAGCTCAATGATGTGTGCCAAGTGTCTCTCCAATGATCTAGAAGTGATCTTCAATAGATTGATCGATTTTGCACTTAATTTTGTGGAGAGAGGTGGTTTTTGAGTCTCTTGGGAGGTGTGACGGCGCTAGGGTTTGAGAGATTGTAAAAGTGGGCCGTGCACCTCTATTTATATGGGGTTTCTAAAAGTGACCGTTAGGGTTCAGAAAGATCGGACTAGTCCGTGGTGGTCACCGGACTAGTCCGGTGTGCTGTGTGTAGCAAACCCTAAGTGTCCAGGAATATCGGACTAGTCCGGTTGAAAACGGACTTGTCCGATTTCACTACTGGAAATCTTCGGACTAGTCCGATTGCCATCAGACTTGTCCGGATATATGAAATCCTAAGTGTTTAGGATGACAAGTCCGCACTTGGAGGACTTGTCCGATTTAGATCAGTGTGTATATCGGACTAGTCCGTGTAGACACCGGACTTGTCCGAAGTGGATCAGAAAGAATATCAGACTAGTCCGGATCACAACGGACTTGTCCGATTTTGTGTGACTTGTGCATTGTGTTTGAGGACTAGTCCGCATTGGGGAGGACTAGTCCGAAGTGGATCAGAAAGATATCGGACTAGTCCGGTGGATACCGGACTTGTCCGATCTAGTGCAGAAAGTGATATCGGACTAGTCCGGCTGATATCGGACTAGTCCGGTCCTGTATAACTTTGTGCATTGTGTGTGTGTGCTTGAAAGTGATTTAGCTCTTGGGTGTGTTTCCTTAACACACTCCATACATAATAATCTACTATTTTCTTCTCCTTGAGCTCAAATTCACTTTGCTTCTCATTTCCCTTCTTTTTGGCATTTTGCTCATTTTTCATTATTTGCCTGCATTCATCTCAACAAAAGGATTAGGATCCCAATTGCTTGTCATAAATCATCCAAAACCCACAAGGGAGTCCTAGATGCACTTTCCTTCCCCCCTTTTTAGTGATTGATGACAACCAATTGACATTTCACAAAATATGGCAAAAAATGAGATTTTCATAAAGTATGCACATATGACTCAAAAATACATCAAGCAACAAGAGAATTATCCATATGTGCATTCTTTATGGTGGGATGCATACTAAGTGCATGAATACATTGAGAATGACAGAATTTACATTTATCAACCGATACCAAGTGCATATGACATTCTAGGAGCAAAAATGCAGTTTTCATCACATACTCGCAAATAAATTGATCAATTCATCACAAGACCAAACTTAATATGAAAACAGTGTTAAACTATTACAATCACAAATAAAAGTACAGAGAAGGCTCTCTCCTCGCATCCTATTACAGCTAAAGCTAAGACTTGACTCTCCCTCAATCTCTCCCCCTTTGGCATCAAGACACCAAAAAGAGAGAGAGGAAGGTCCTAGGTTCTTCACTCTTCGCTGTCTGTCCTCTCATCATCTTCTTCGTCTTCTTCGCTCTTCGCTTGACGAGGAGGAGAGGGAGGAGGAGGAGCGGAGCTACTCGAGCCCCCAGTGCCAAAATAGGCAAGCTCGGAGGGGGACAAGGGCCCGAGCTCGGAGATGTCAAGATCAGAATCTTCAGAAATTACTGGAGATCCAATGGGGTTGATCTCCAGCTTTTCACTCAGTTGCTTCACATTGGCTTTGATATATCTCATATCCTCCTTCCTCTTCTGATTGAGTTTATGAAGCTTTACTTCAGTCTTCTTGCAGGAGGAGAATATCGCGGACAAGTATTTGAGGATCCCACTGGCGGATCCTCTCCAAGGGGCTTCACTGGAGGGGGGGAGCCCTAGCAGCATCTCTTTCTCTTGCCGGTGCCTCAGGACTTGAGGCCGGCGAGGGAGCAGCCTGGACACTCACAGGCTGAGGCTTCTGAGGCCTCAGGGGAGTGTGCTCTACATCCTTCACGAATTCTATTCCTGTGACCTTCTCAATCATGAACATCAAGTAGGGAGCATAGCCACAGGACCGGTTGGGGGTGCTTGAGATATTGACCATGTCGTTCCATATGTAATCTGCAACATCAAACTGTCTCTTCTTGCTTATGATCCTCATTAGAGTCCGGAGGTAGCCCTGTACACTCCCTGCATCCCCATCCTTGAGGGCAATGGTCTTCCGGAGAACTCTGTTCAGAACCACAAAGAAAGGCTTCATGTTCTTTGTGGAGGGAGGAACATACTTAGAGTTGGGCTCATACAAGAAGTTCATTCTGTCCCTCTCAATGACCCCTATGTTGTGGATGATCAGGTGGTCATGTCCAGCAGAGTCTAAATGGAGCAAGCTTGCAAAATCCTCCTGAGTGATGGAGTACTTGGATCCATGGGTCATCCAAGTCACACTCTCTTCATCTTCACTCGAGAAGTGGCACGTTGCATAGAATTGTGCAATCACTTCATCATTCCAATTGTGTCTGAAGGCAAACAGATCCTTCAGACCATGCCTTTCTACTACAGCAATGACCTCATCAAAAGCTGAGCACTTCTTCTTCTCTTGGTGGGCCCAGTCAATCCACTGACTGCGCACCACCGGAGTCTTCATCGGCAGGTAAACCAGCCTGTAGAAATCTGCATGGAAGTTTGACCAAAACCTTCCATCAGTTGCCTGCTTTGGCCTTCCATAGCAATCAATGCTTCTTAGCTTGGCTGCCACATCGCTGCCTTTCCCATTGAATTTCTCTTCATTGGGGTCCCGGACCCCTTCTCTGGGAGCATGAAGCTTCAAGGGCCCAACTGGCCCTGTTGCGACTCCCTTGCCCTTTCCCTTTGCTTGACGAAGGCCGCTTGAAGACGTAGCAGCCTTCGAGGCGGACTTCTTGACACAGACCTTCCTCCGAACCTGGGGATGGGAGGTAGCAGGCTCGGAAGGTCTTTCTTGGCGTTTCTTGCCAAGACCCGCCGAGGACCGAGGTGCCACCTCGTGGTCCAACTCGGCCTCAAAGTCGGAGATCTCGTTGTCAGAGCTCGACATGTTCTGAGAATGATTGAGCAAGAATAATGACAAGTTATACAAGGCATAGGTAAGACAAGATAGCAATGGAGGAATTAGGTTTCAGGTTCAGAAACATCGGACTTGTCCGGTGCTCAGGCACGGACTAGTCCGTGGTACCGGACTTGTCCGTGCATGGACCGGACTAGTCCGGTGTTCATCCTCAAAAACCTAACAGATTTGACAGGATACAATCCCTAATGCAAATCTAGTCTAGCATACACGTAGTACATCAACTAAACATGTAACTAGTGAAGGGTGCTAGGCCAAACGATCAACAATTGAGAAAAACACGATTTCTAGGATTTTGAAGATTTTTACCGAAGAAATCGATGGAGGCTCGAAGGTTTGGGGGTTGGAGGCCGGACTAGTCCGCTAGCTTCAATCCCCAAGTCTTCAAGCTTGATCTCCACCCAAATGAGTGGCTTTTCGACGGAGGATGCAAAATATCGCCTTGGGAGCTCGAGCGCAAGAGAGAGGAAGCCTAGAGCGAATGTGAGGGTGAGGAGATTAGGGTTTGGTGGCGGCTAGGGTTATGTACACGAAAAATCGGACAAGTTCGGACATGACCAGACTAGTCCGAAGTCATCCAGAGACCTATATCGGACTAGTCCGTGGTCTATCGGACTAGTCCGGCCTAACCGGCACTCTGCAGACTAGTCTGCATGGGCGGACTAGTCCGGGTAACCACGGACTAGTCCGTGGTCACCAGGAAAGAATTGCATAGCCCATTCATATATATTTGAAGGTTCAATAATAGAGAATAGAGAGGCAAAACAATTCAAGTAATCTTGATGAATTTGACTAGTAAGCATACAACAATCATACAATGATCAAAATTCATCAAGATCTAATAATTGACATAGTTTTTCGAGAGAAAAATGGAGAGGGATGATTTTCACAATTCAATCAACATTTTTGAAGCAATCATACAGGTATGCAACTTTTCAAGCCACACTCCGAGAATAAAGAATATTTAGCTCATTTCGGAGTTCGCAAAAACGCTTTTCATCAAGTGGCTTGGTGAAAATGTCGGCCAATTGTTTTTGGGTGTTGACATGTGAGATGGTTATGTCTCCTTTCATGGAATGGTCTCTCAAGAAATGATGTCTTATGTCTATGTGTTTAGTCCTAGAGTGCTTATCTGGATTGTGGGCTATTTTAATGGCACTCTCATTATCACAAAGGAAAGGAATACGGTTCATATTGTAACCGTAATCCCTTAGAGTTTGTTGCATCCAAAGGAGTTGTGCACAACAACTCCCGGATGCAACATACTCCGCTTCGGCTGTGGATAATGCAATGGAATTTTGTTTCTTAGATGACCAAGAAACCAAAGATCTTCCTAGGAATTGGCATGTGCCAGAGGTGCTTTTTCTATCAACTTTGCACCCGGCATAATCTGCATCGGAGTAACCAATGAAATTGAATTTGGAGCCTTTTGGGTACCAAAGACCAAGGTTGGGTGTATGAACTAAATATCTCAAGATTCTTTTTACGGCTGTTAAGTGACATTCCTTAGGGTTGGCTTGAAATCTTGCACACAAACATACACTCAACATAATATCTGGCCTAGATGCACATAAGTAGAGTAAAGATCCAATCATGGAGCGATATACCTTTTGGTCGATGCTCGGTCCATCTTCATTGAGATCCAAGTGGCCATTCGTAGCCATGGGAGTCTTTATGGGCTTTGCCTTGTCCATGCCAAACTTCTTGAGTATGTCCTGCGTGTACTTGGTTTGGCTTATGAATGTTCCTTCCCTTTGTTGCCACACTTGGAATCCCAAGAAGTACTTCAATTCTCCCATCATTGACATTTCAAACCTGTCTGTCATAATTCTACTAAATTCTTCACAGAAAGATTGGTTAGTTGACCCAAAAATTATATCATCAACATAGATTTGGCAAATAAAAAGATCATTATCTAGATTCTTTGTGAATAATGTATAATCTACTTTGCCAATTTGAAAACCATTATCAATTAAGAAATCTCTAAGACACTCATACCAAGCTCTAGGAGCTTGTTTGAGGCCATAGAGAGCCTTATGCAGTTTATATACGTGGTCGGGGAACTCTTCATCTTCAAACCTGGGTGGTTGCTCCACGTACACCTCTTCCTTGATCGGTCCGTTGAGGAAGGCGCTTTTCACGTCCATTTGATATATCTTGAAATCATGGTGAGCAAGTAATATTCTAATTGATTCAAGCCTAGCTACTGGAGCAAAAGTCTCATCGAAATCCAAACCTTCGACTTGTGAGTAACCTTTGGCCAAAAGTCGTGCCTTGTTTCTTGTCACCACTCCGTGTTCGTCTTGCTTGTTGCGGAAGACCCACTTGGTGCCCACTATATTTGCATTGGGTCTTGCCACAAGTTCCCAAACCTCGTTTCTCTTGAAGTTGTTCAACTCTTCTTGCATTGCCACCACCCAGTCCGGATCCTTCAATGCATCCTCAGTCCTGCGTTGTTCCAAAAAGGAGACAAACAAGTAATGCTCACAAAAATTAGCTATACGAGATCTAGTGGTTAGGGTGATCCCTTTGAATGCATTGGTGTACTCTTGGGTGTGGCACTTGGAGAGTTGTGTGTTGGTGATCATTTTCTTCTCCCCCTGAGTGGTTGCCCTCGTTGATTTGTTGATCATCTTCATATTCTTGTGATTGATCTTGTATCGAAGCTCCCCCTTGATTGTTGATCTCCTCTTGTGGTTCACTTTCCTCTTGTATTTGTGACGATGACTCTTGTGGTCAAACTTCGCCTGGAGCCATTCTCTTCAATGCTTTATAAGGAGCTTCTTCTTTACCTAATTCACATTGATCAACTTGCTCCTTTTGGGAGCCATTAGTTTCATCGAACACTACGTCACGTGCCACTTCAACAAGTCCGGAGGCCTTGTTGAAAACACGATAGGCGTAAGTGTTCGAATCATAACCAAGCAAGAAACCTTCATCGGACTTGGAAGCGAACTTTGAAGTCCTGGGCTTCTTGTTCAAGATATAACATGGAGAGCCGAAAACTCGAAAATATGAAATGTTTGGTTTGTTACCGGTGAGTAGCTCATAAGGAGTCTTCTTGAGTAGTCGATGAAGGTAGAGTCGATTTGCGGCGTGGCAAGCGGTGTTAATTGCTTCCGCCCAAAATCGATCTGAAGTTTTGTATTCATCGAGCATTGTTCTTGCCATCTCTATGAGCGTTCGGTTCTTCCTTTCGGCAACTCCGTTTTGTTGTGGAGAGTATGGTGCTGAAAATTCGTGCTTGATTCCCTCCTCATCAAGGTACTCCTCCACTTGTATGTTCTTGAACTCCGTGCCGTTGTTGCTCCGAATACTCTTGATCGATAGTGAGAACTCGTTTTGCGCTCGCTTGAAGAATTTCTTGAGTGTCCCTTGTGTTTCTGACTTGTCATGCAAAAAGAATACCCAAGTGAAGCGGGAAAAATCATCAATAATGACTAAACCGTATTTATTACTGCCCATGCTTATGTAAGCAATTGGACCAAACAAGTCCATATGAAGTAGTCCGAGTGGTCTTGTCGTAGTCATGATGTTCTTTGCGGGATGATGTGCTCCAACTTTCTTCCCGGCTTGGCACGTGCTACAAGGCCTGTCTTTCTCAAAAACAACATCTTTCAAACCTCGGATGTGATCGCCCTTGAGGAGTTTTTGAAGATTCCTCATACCAACATGTGCTAGTCGTCTATGCCACAGCCAACCCATGTTGGTTTTTGCAATCAAGCATGTGTCGAGTTCGGCTTTATCCTTGTTGAAGTCAACAAGGTAAAGCTTTCCCTTCAACATACCCTTGAATGCAACGGAACCATCACTCCTCCTTGAGACGGTCACACCCTCGTTAGTGAACAAGCAATTATAACCTTTGTCACATAATTGAGATATGGACAGCAGGTTATAATCTAAAGATTCAACATGTAAAACATGAGAAAGAGTGTGTTCAGAGGATATTGCTATTTTACCGGTACCGAGCACCCTTCCTTGACTATTATCTCCGAAGTAGATGCCTTCGTTTGGGTCCTCATTTTCTTCATATTCCCCGAACATCCTCCTTTCTCCGGTCATGTGGTTGGTGCATTCACTGTCTAGCACCCATTTGGATCCACCGGAGGAATAGGCCTGCAGAAACAAATTATGCCTTGGTTTTAGGTACCCAAGCTTGCTTGGGTCCTTGGAGGTTAGTTACAATACATTTGGGCACCCACACATGGGATTTTTTGTTCCCATGGCGTGGCCCAGCATAATAAGCATAAACTTTACCAAGATTGTTTCTCATTAATACATAAGAGGCATCAAAGGTTTTGAACAAAAGTTGTTGTTGTTTATGGATCGGACTAGTCTGGGTGACCGGACTTGTCCGAATGACCGGACTTGTCCGGACCACAACCGGACTAGTCCGGTGTTCATGAGAGTTCGGGTTCTTAATTTTCGAGTTACCAGGTTGTGAGGGTCCTCCCTTCACAAAGGTAATCATTCCCTTGTTATTCTTATGACTTCCAGCATTTTGCTTTGCATCATAAGAGTAACCAATGCCATACTTGACATTTGGAGGTCTTTGGACCAAGTATGCACTACGTGCATAGTTGATCCTCTCCTTGTCAAATATTCCACATTGGGTAGGATTTTTATCCTTTGTGGAGGTAGTCTTTTCCTTCAAACTGGTGTTTATTTTACCACATTTGCACATATGAACAAGATAAGTTGAAGTGGGTTGAGAAGGTAGACTTGAAGAGGAGTAAGATTCACTTAGCTTGAGTGACTCAACTTGCACTTCAAGGATCTTGTTAACCTTGATCAGGTCATCAAGTTGATCCTTGATTGCAACATTTGAGTTGGTTAACTCCAAGCAAGTTTTCTTGCTTGAAGCTAGCTCAAGCTCTAGTGAGCTGTTTTTCTCCTTTTCAAGAACTAGAAGATTGTCAAGTTCGACATACTTCTCCTTTTGGGAGATAATCATGTCCTCTTGACGATCAATTATCCATTCCTTCTCAACAAGTTGGTCAAGTAAAAATTTCATTTTAGCAGCAGTTTTTCTATCTAATCCAATTAACATATCTTCATCATCACTATCTAGTTCATCATTACTTGAGTAGAAATGCATGGAAGGAGTTTTGATGTTTACCTTGCGTTTACCTTCCTTTGCCATGAGGCAAGTGCCATTTCCCTTCTTTGTACCGAGTGTGGGCAAGAGTGTGGGTTTCTTGGACCTGCTTTCAATGGCTATGCTAGCCATCTCTTCTTCATCGGATGATGAGGACTCATCGTTTGAGTCCCACCCCTTCCCAATGTGTGCTTGTTCAGCTTGTTTCTTCTTCTTGAAGAATTTCTTCGGTTGAGGCTTGGCTTCTTTATTCTTCTTCTTGTTGTCCTCATACGGGCAATCGACTATAAAGTGGTTATACTCACCACAATTATAGCACGCCTGCCTCATCTTCGGCTTTGTCCTCTCCTTGTACTTGCCTTCACTTGATTTTGTTACTTGTCTTTTCTTCATTATTCTTTTGAACTTTTTCATGAACAAAATCATATCCTCTTCGTCCAGCTCACTGCTTTCATCATCGCTGTCCTCCTCAAGTTGTGCTTCTCTTGCTTCTTTGGATAGAGGCTTGAGTGTGGACTTTAAGGCAACTCCCTTCTTCTTGGCCGATGTGAGGTCGGCTATTTCTTTGACGTGCTTGGCTTGTTTCTCCATCATTTCAAAGTTGATGATTTTGCCAAGCAATTCATATGGAGTCATCATCTTGTACCCGGGACTTTCTCTGATCATAGAGCATAGTGTGACATTGTGAGGCATAAAGGCTCTAAGGATGAGCTTTACAACCTCGTGGTCATTCCACTTCTTGCTCCCATATGATCGAACCTTGTTTACAAGTGTCTTCAATCGGTTGTACATGTCCTGGGGAGACTCGTCTTCCTCAATTGCGAACCTTCCTAGTTCGCCTTCGATCATTTCAATTTTTGCCTCCCGCACATGTCGGTCACCTTCATGGGCTGTTTGTAGTGTGTCCCATATTTCCTTGGCAATCTCCAGTCCGTCCACCTTTGTGAATTCATATCAACTTAGAGAGGAGGTGATTACGGCTGCGGCTTGAGCGTTTCTGTGGATGGCTTGCGCTTGACTTGGGGTGAGCTCTTCGTCGTCATCTGGGATGTCTATTCCTGTGCACACAATATGCTATAAACTTGGGTTAAGGGAAATCAAGTGCATCTTCATATTTTTCCTCCACATGGAGTAATCACTCCCATCGAAGTGTGGGGCTTTTCCAAGAGGAATAGATAGGTAATGGTTGTTGTTTGAATTTAATTGATCATAGTTAAAAGGATATCGAGAGTAGTCGGTGTGACTACTCCCCTTCTTCTTTTCTTCAACTTTAGCTTTCCCTTTGGAAAGTGCTTTCTCTCTGAGGAGTGCTTTCAGCTCCAGCATCTCCTCGTCATCATCATCGAAGTCTTGAATTGCTTCGAGGTACTTTTCCAGCTTTGGGTTCTTGTCGTTGTTCACTTCTTCCTGGTTGTTGATTTTCTGAACTTCCTTCATGTCCGACATGATCTCTTCGAGTGGTTGCACTCTTTCTTGAAGAACCTGCTCTGATACCAATTGAATGTAGGCCTAGAGGGGAGGGGTGAATAGGCCTTCTTGAATTTTCTCGGTTCCTGTAACACTCAACAACAAAGTCAATACCAGAGATATCGGACTAGTCCGGCAAAGTGCGGACTAGTCCGGTTTTCACGGGCTAAGTTGATCAAGTTCAGTCAATTTGATTGATTCGTTAATGTTTGCAGCGGAAATATAAACTTGAATGATAGTTTAACAGTTGTATGTCAAATTCTATTACAATTAAGGCTCTTTTTCAACAATTTAACTCAAATTGAACAAAGTGAATCAAACCCTAGATTAAGTTGATCAATTAAGATGAAGAACGCAAAAGGACAAGACACACGATTTATCCCGTGGTTCGGCTACCACGAAGGCAACCTACGTCCACGTTGAGGAGCCCACAAAAGGACCGGGTCTTCTCCAACCATTCCCTCGTCGGATCGCCATGAAGGCCAATCCTCTTCCACTAATCACAAAGGGTAAATAACCATGTTGAAGGGGCGTTCTCACACGTTGAGAGCTCCCTTGATTACAACTTACAAAGCCACCAATAACACACTCGAAAATTACAAATTGAAACGCAAGAGTGTGTTAGAGAATCAAACCAAGAGCTCAATGATGTGTGCCAAGTGTCTATCCAATGATCTAGAAGTGATCTTCAAAAGATTGATCGATTTTGCACTTAATTTTGTGGAGAGAGGTGGTTTTTGAGTCTCTTGGGAGGTGTGACGGCGCTAGGGTTCGAGAGATTGTAAAAGTGGGCCGTGCACCTCTATTTATATGGGGTTTCTAAAAGTGACCGTTAGGGTTCAGAAAGATCGGACTAGTCCGTGGTGGTGACCGGACTAGTCCGGTGTGTTGTGTGTAGCAAACCCTAAGTGTCCAGGAATATCGGACTAGTCCGGTTGAAAACGGACTTGTCCGGTTTCACTACTGGAAATCTTCGGACTAGTCCGATTGCCATCGGACTTGTCCGGACATATGAAACCCTAAGTGTTTAGGATGACAAGTCCCCACTTGGAGGACTTGTCCGATTTAGATCAGTGTGTATATTGGACTAGTCCGTGTAGACACCGGACTTGTCCGAAGTGGATCAGAAAGAATATCGGACTAGCCCGGATCACAACGGACTTGTCCGATTTTGTGTGACTTGTGCATTGTGTTTGAGGACTAGTCCGCATTGGGGAGGACTAGTCCGAAGTGGATCATAAAGATATCGGACTAGTCCGGTGGATATCGGACTTGTCCGATCTAGTGCAGAAAGTGATATCGGACTAGTTCGGCTGATATCGGACTAGTCCGGTCCTGTATAACTTTGTGCATTGTGTGTGTGTGCTTGAAAGTGATTGAGCTCTTGGGTGTGTTTCCTTAACACACTCCATACATAATAATCTACTATTTTCTTCTCCTTGAGCTCAAATTCACTTTGCTTCTCATTTCCCTTCTTTTTGGCATTTTGCTCATTTTTCATTATTTGCCTGCATTCATCTCAACAAAAGGATTAGGATCTCAATTGCTTGTCATAAATCATCCAAAACCCACAAGGGTGTCCTAGATGCACTTTCAGGGAGTCCTTGCAATCTTTCGTCCAAAGGTTCTCCCAGGTACGAAATACCATTCCTTCTATCTCAAGCGCTTCTGTTATTGTAGCGTTCTGACAGGGCACTCGATATAAGAAGATGCTGGAGAAGATAGCGACCAATGAAGTCACCAGCGTCAGGGAACTCTTCAGCTTGGCAAACAAGTGCGCCAAGGCTGCGGAGGGCCGTGAAATGCATTCCCAACCACCTTCGGAGGCCAACAAAAAGTCCTCCAAGGGTGAATCCACTGCCTCCGGGAGTGGCAAGAAGAAGAAAAAGATCAACGGCAAGAAGAAGCCGTCGGTCGGCACACCTACTGCCGCTGCTACCGCAGCTCCGGGTGGCCGGGGGCCACGCCCCGAGAAACGACCTCGGCCGTTGTCTAAAGACGGTGGCAGCTCCAAGATGTGGTGTCCCATACACAAAACAGACAGCCACAACCTAGAAAACTGTCGAGAGGTCCAGAACCTCACCGAGCGCTACAACAAGCGCCGGGAAGAAGCTCCTTTCCGTTAAAGGGAAGGAAAACAAAAAGGCGACGAAGCTCCGACTGAAGAGGAGTTAGGCTTTCAGGACCCCAAAAGGTCTTGAAGGCAGTTTACACCTCCGTTGATGATGACTCCGACGTCTCCGAGAAAGAGCGTCGGAAGACCATGAACACCATCTTTGATGGTTCGTGGGACATCACCTCCCGCCGTGTCCTCAAGACAATGCGGCGGGACATGGTCTCTGTAGCTCCCACCGCCAGGGCGGAGCCTCATCAGAATTGGATGGATACTGCCATCACCTTCGATCCTTCGGGCTGCCCTCGGAACATGATCAGAGCTGGCCAACTTCCACTGATGGTATCTCCGACCATCAACAACATCCAAATCCACCACGTAATGGTGGATGGAGGTTCGGGGTTGAACCTCATAAGCTTCAAAGCCTTCGTCAAGATTCAGCTCCGACCTTCAGATCTTTGCCCCTCCCGACCTTTCTCAGTAGTAGGTCTGGGGGCCATAACTCCACTCGGTGCCATTACTCTCCCGGTGACCTTCGGGACTCGGGAGAATTACAGGACCGAGAAGTTGATCTTCGACGTGGCACAGATCAACTTGCCATTCAACGCCATATTGGGCAGACCAGCTTTGTACAAATTCATGGCTGCTGCTCATTATGGCTACTTTGTGTTGAAGATGCCAACACCCTCAGGCATTCTTCGGATCCGCGGAGACCGCACCGCCGGAGTTACTGCTCTGAAAGAACTCCACGCGCTTGCTATAGCGCAGGAGGAAGAATCCGGAAAGGAGCAAGCTCCGAAGCCTCTGAGCATTCGTCATCGAGGCTCAACCTCCGCACCTCGTGTGCAACCAAGCGGCGACACCGACATTCCCGTCAAAGTCGGTCGTCCATATCGGTTCCAAGACTGCTCAGACCACTCGTATATAGGGAGGTTTAAATGACAAATAGGAACTCACACTCATCACTTTCCTTCGGGCTAATGTCGACGTGTTTTCCTGGCAACCGTCACAAATGCCTGGGATCCCTACGGAAGTTATTGAGCACAATCTGAAGATTTATCCCAACGCTCGGCCTGTACATCAGAAGCCTCGGAACCAATCAGTAGAGCGACATAACTTCATATGTCAAGAAGTGAAGAAGTTGCTCGAAGCTGGATTCATCCGAGAAGTCTTCCACCCAAAATGGCTGGCAAACCTAGTCGTTGTACCTAAGGTCGGTGGGAAGCTTCGGATGTGTATCGACTACACTACACTGAATAAGGCATGTCCAAGGGATCCATTCCCACTACCTAGAATAGATCAGATAGTGGATTCCACCTCCGGGTGTGAATTACTGTGTTTCCTAGATGCATATTCTGGATATCATTAAATCAGAATGTCTAGGGAAGATGAAGAGCATACTTCCTTCATCACAGTAGATGGATTGTACTGTTACACTGCCATGCCATTCGGTCTCAAAATGCTGCTTCAACATTTGTACGAGCTATGTACAAAACTTTTGGAGAGCTCACCAGAGATGTAGTGGAAGTGTATGTCGATGACATCGTCGTCAAGATCAGGAACAAGGAGTCATTTCTTGACACCTTGCAAGCTGTCTTCGACAAGTTGCGAATCACACGCACAAAGCTGAACCCAGAAAAGTGTGTCTTTGGGGTTAGCTTCGGAAAGCTTCTTGGATTCTTGGTAAACCACCGAGGAATAGAGGAGAATCCGGCAAAGATTAAAGCTATTGAAGACATGCGGCCACCAGCTCGCATCAAGGATGTCCAGAAGCTGACTGGATGTCTAGCTACCCTTAGCCGGTTCATCTCAAGACTGGCGGAACGGGCGCTACCCTTCTTCAAGTTATTGAGGACGCCTGGACCATTCCAATGGTCTGAAGAAGCAGAAAAGGAATTCCAAGAGCTGAAGCAGCTCCTCACCACTCTACCAACCTTGGTCGCTCCGAATCCTGGTGAGCCACTTCTGCTTTCCATTTTAGCAACTGACGAAGTTGTCAGCATGGTCCTGGTTGCGGAAAGACCAGAACTATCTCCAGTTCAGGAAGCCAGACCCCTTCGGGGGGGTCCGGAGCTACTTGAAGGAGAGTCTGGGTCCTAGCCCCCAGACCAGGATCCTCGAGGCGAGACACCAGAGGATCAACCTCCTTCAAATGAAGGAATTACTGTTGCTGAACAAGAAGATCCAAATCCTCCTGAGAAGGTCCGGGTCACCCCAGAAGAAGCTCTGGGTTCCTCTAGCAAGAACCTGGAGGTCCCCGAAGAAGGTCCGGACCCCTCCGGGAGGGTCCGGGTTGATGAGGAGGAAGCTTCGGGCCCCTCCAGGAGGGTCCGGACAGTCCAGCGTCCAGTATACTTCATTAGTGAAGTGCTCCCTGACGCCAAAACTTGGTACCTAGAGGTGCATAAGCTGCTCTATGCAGTTCTTATTGTCTCTAGGAAGCTTCATCACCACTTCCAAGCTCACAAGATTTTAGTGATAACATCTTATCCACCGCGTGCAATCTTGCATAACCCCAACTCTATTAGGAACATTGCAAAATGGGCAGTGGAATTGGCCGAGTTGGATCTTGAATTCGTCCCAAGACAAGCAACCAAGAGTTAAACATTGGCAGACTTTGTGGCGGAATGGACCCCCTCTCCATCAAATCCTGGGGGCCCCAGTGAGCAGAAGCTGGAACCCAAGGTTCTGGTCTTCACTGAGCCTCACTGGACTCTCTACTTTGATGGCTCCGTGCAGAAGCAGGGGGCCGGAGCTGGAATCCTTATCCTCGCTCCGACCTGGGAGAAGGTCAAATACATTGTTCACCTTGACTTCAAGGCGACCAACAACATGGCGGAGTATGAAGCATTAATCTATGGGCTCAAGGTGGCACTATCATATGGTGTCAAACAGCTGCTTGTAAAGGGTGATTCGCAGCTCATAATAAAACAAGTCAAAGGTGAATGCTGCTGTAACAACCCTCAACTAGCTGCATATCTACTTGAAGTCCATAAGCTTCAGAAGGACTTCGAAGTCCTGGATCTTTGCCATGTACAGCATCTCAACAACGCTGAAGCTGACGAACTCTTGACGAAAGATTCAACCGGAGCTCCGGCTCCCGACGGAACCTTCGTCCGAAGATTGTCAAGACCAACAGCTCAGCCTGCCAAACTGAGCGAAGGGGGCAAGACTAGCACCTCGAAACTGGCAGTCCCGATGGCCCTGTTACCATGGCATCCATCAAGGGTCATAGGTGCTGCAGGAAGCTCCGAGCAACCCAGAACGCAAGACATAGAAGATCACGTCAGCTCTAATGCATGGATCTCGGAGATCCGAAGCTACTTTAAAGACAACATCCTTCCTAAAGACAATGTATCTGCTGACTGGATAGTCCGATTGGCTAAAAGATACACACTGGTAGAAGGGGATCTCTACCGGTGTGGTGCCAACGGCGTCCTAATGCGATGCATTACAAGGGAAGAAGGCCGCGAGCTCCTCGCGGAAATCCATGGAGGCGAGTGTGGGAACCACGCGTCTTTCCGCACGTTGGTTGGTAAAGCCTTCCGGCATGGTTTTTACTGGCCTACTGCACTCCAGGATGCAACCGAGCTAGTTAAGAAATGTGAAGCATGCTAGTTTCATGCAAAGCAAATTCACACGCCAGCTCAACCCCTACAAATGATACCTCCTACGTGGCCATTCACTATGTGGGGGATGGATATCTTGGGACCTTTCCCAAGAGCCGTCGGAGGTTACAAGTTCTTGTACGTTGCCATCGACAAGTTCACCAAGTGGCCAGAAGCAACTCCAGTTGTGACAATAAACAAGTAATCAGCTATCAATTTCTTGCAGTCCATAGTATGCAGATTTGGAGTCCCAAACAAGGTCATAAATGATAATGGGACCCAATTCACAAGCTCTGCATTCCAAGGATATTGCGAAGACCTCGACATTCAGATCAGCTACGCTTCCGTAGCTCACCCGCCAAGCAATGGCCAAGCTGAGAGAGCAAATGCAGAAATCCTAAAAGGACTCAAGATGCGCACATATGAGCGCCTGAAAAAATATGGAGCCAATTGGATTGAAGAGCTTCCGCCCACCTTGTGGGCAAACAGGACAACTCCAAACCGGTCAACTGGGGAGACATCCTTCTTCCTGGTGTATGGAGCTGAAGCAGTCCTTCCTCCGGAAATCACCTTGGGGTCGCTCCGGGTCCGGAACTTCGACGAAGCCACACAGGACCAGCTCCAGCGTGAAGACCTTGACCTCGTTGAAGAGGGAAGGTGCCGAGCAGCTGTTCAAAATGCACAATACCGCCAAGCGCTCCGGCGCTATCACCAAAGGCATGTGCATAACCGACAGCTCGAGGAAGGCGATCTGGTGCTACAGAGAATACAAACTCGATAAGGGTTAAAAAAACTTTCCCTCAGCTGGGAAGGACCCTTTCGAGTAATCAAAGTATCCCGTCCCAGATGTGTTCACTTGGCAACTGAGGATGGGACACTACTCCCTAATCCTTGGAACATTGAGCACCTCCGTAAGTTCTATACTTAATATCAAGGAGGTGAGTCTGTAATTGCATATGATGTATGTCATAGCATCATTGTACAGAGTCGGGTAGCCCCTCCGGGGGGACATCTGGACCTTTCCCGGAAGGTCCGCAAAGTTCAAGCAACACTTGACACAATCTCAAAACTAAAAGTGTAGCTAGTTACCCTGGGTCAAACAAGAAATGTAACACACTTAGCCTGGTTCCGTACCCTAAGAGTGTACTTGTTTCCCCTGTACCCCAGACCTATAATGAAACACATCATTATGTGAAAACAGACTCCACGTGCATTTATTTTGTACAGGCTCATTATTTTTTATTTTTCTCTTTATTGTCTATAACAAAGTTGTGCAATTATCAAGAAAATTTAGCTCAAACAATCCATATATAATTCAAGTTGCTTTGTTAATTCTTTGGGGTCTTAACATTGTTGAATGGCCTACTCGTCTGAATGCCAAGCCAATCTAGGTCCGGAGTGTGCTATCAACTTAGCCTGGTCCTACACCCTAAGTACGCCACTCTACCCACACCCCGTCAGGCCTGAGTAAGGTGAGTGAATGTGGCCTAGAGGGAGGTGAATAGGCCTTTTGAATTTCCTGCACACTAAATAGAATCGTCAAAACTTGGTTGGCCGGACTAGTCCGGTTGTGTGGGCGGACTAGTCCGGTGTGCAAAAATTATGTGTGTTGATCAGGTGTTAATTGGGAAAATAAATTTCTTTAGCAGCGGAATTGAGAACAACTGATATTTGTACTTGAGATTAATATAAGAATGCAGGTGTAACTTCTAATTGCCTTATGTTGAAGTTTAGCACTCAAATGATCTAATGAACAAAAATTTAAAGTAAATGAGACACAAGACACACGAATTTTTCCCGAGGTTCGATCTCACCACGAGATCTATGTCCTCGTTGAGGAAGCTCACACAGAGCCGGGTCTCCAACCCTTTCCCTCCTCAAGTCACCACGAAGGCCGACTTGATTCCACTATCACGGGTAATCACCAAGTTTGTGGGGCAACCTCACACGTTGAGGGCTCCCACGAGAATTACAATGAAAAAGTGATCAAATACACTCAAAAGTATTACAATGCAGAGTATGAGTGTAGAAAGATCAAACCCCAAGAGCTCACAATGAAAGAATGACGATCTCCCAATCCCAAATCCAAGTGTTCAATTGATTTCACTCTTTTTGAACTTTAGATGTGTGGGGAGATGTCTTTTGGGCTCTTGGGACGAAGTGGCGGCGCTAGGTTTTGCTCTTTGATCAATATTCGACGTGTGTGCTGATAGGAAAGTCGTGGATTCTCTATTTATAGGGTTTCCAAAAGCTAGCCGTTGAAAAACCCTAACACCGAACTATTCCGGTGCAAGTCCGGACTTGTCCGGTCCAATGTGTTTTGAGGTCCAAAAAGTTTGCCGGACTAGTCCGGTCCAACCTCGGACTAGTCCGGTGCTGTGACTCGAGAAAGTTCATCGGACTAGTCCGATCTCCACGAATGGGAGATTACCGAAAGTTCAACAGACTAGTCCGGTCCATGATCGGACTAGTCCGGTCCCTCAGTATGAGAGACTCTAGAAACATCAACGGACTAGTCCGGTGGATGCACGGACTAGTCCGGTCTCCTTGTGAGTGGCATTCCAGAAAGGTTAACGGACTAGTCCGGTCCATGATCAGACTAGTCCGGTATTTTGTGAAAGTTAGGTTGATTTTAATCCCTTACCCTCGCACAAAGTTGTGAGCTCTTGGAGTGTGTCTTTCATACACTCCCTATACATTCAAAATCTATTTTGGTCTTCCAAGCTTCATCAAAGTATTTCTCTTTGAACACCACTTCATTTTTCACCTTTTTGTGTGCATCGAAATGTTTCACTTGTTTGTCCTACAATCATCTCAGTAGTTTCATTAGGATCTCATATGTTTGTCATCAATTAGCCAAAACCCACAAGGGATATCCTAGATGCACTTACAATCTCCCCCTTTTTGGTGATTGATGACAACCATTTGAGATATCACAATTGAGAATAAAATCTTGATTTTCATAAGGTGTGCACATATGAGAATAATGATAAGTCCACAAAAAGCTTCTCACATATGCACGCACCTTATGGTGGGGTGCCTAACAAGTGTGTGATCAACAAGGTGTGATGAAGTAAAGATAATCAACAATGAGTATAAAGATAATCATCCAAGCAACAATAAGCATCACACATAAGAGAAGAGATAGTGCATTACAAGATTTTAAATTTAAGTACACATGTCCTTGATCAAAAAAACCTAAAGACACCAACTACTCTCAAACTATTAGTTTTAATCTCTCCTAGTCTCAATCTCTCCCCCTTTGGCATCAAGGCACCAAAAGGGAAAAATTGAGGGGAATCACTCATCGCCACCCTCTTCCTCCGTCTCGGTCCGGTCCTCATCTTCACCACCATCATCATCATTCGCCTGAGCGGACTCTTCCTCGGAGTCCTCGAAGGCGGGCGGGGATCCCACCGGCTCAATCTCCAGCTTGTCACAGATTGCTTTGATGTTGGCATTGACATATTGTTGATGCTTCTTCTGCCTGACTTCAATCTTGCGGCAGTAGGCAAAGATAGAGGTGAGCATTTTGAGCACACCACCGGAGGGTTCATGAGCAGGTGCAGAGCTAGGAGGAGCAGCTGAGGATCTTGTTGCATTCACATCCCGAGCCTGTTTAGTCCTCCTCTCAACTTCAGGGGAGGGAGGTGCATCAGGAGACGAAGGTAGAGTGTACTCGGTGGGCTTTTGCGGTTTCATCCCCGTATGGTGAACATCCTTGACGAACTCAAGTCCAGTCACCTTCTCAATCATGTACATGATGTACGGGGCATACCCACAAGATCTGTTGGGAGTGATTGAGATGTTCACAATGTCATTGTAGATGTATTCAAAGACATTGAACGGTCTCCTCCCACCAATGACCTTCATTAGGGTCCTCAAGGTTCCTTGAATAGTCCCCGCATCTCCATCTTTTGGGGCTATTGTCTTCCTCAAAATTCTGTTGAGGACCACATAGAAGGGCTTCAAATATTTGATAGTGGGAGCAACATACGACATCCTTGTGTCATAGAGAAATGTGAGCTCATCCTTATCCAGGGGTTGCAAATTGTGGATGACTAGATCATGATCCAAGGTATGCTTAAGGTGGAGAATCCTTGCAAACTCATCATAAGTGACACTATACTTGGAACTATAGGTCATCCAAGTAAGACTGTCTCCATCGCCCCGAGCAAAGTAGAGGGTAGAGTAGAATTGGGCGATCACCTCATTGTTCCAGTCATTTTCAAAGGAAAACAGTTCCTTCAGTCCGTGCCTCTCCAGGGACTCAACCACCTCACGGAAAGCAGGATACTTCTTTGACTACATGTACCCAATGTTCACCCATTGACTCTTCACAATGGGATTCTTCATCTTCATGTACACATGCTCGTAGTAGTCGGCATGGAAGTTGCTCCAAAATCTTGGGTCTGAGCATTGTTGAGGTTGAGCATACACATTAACCTGCCTAAATCTGTCGGCAAGCTCACCCCCTTTCCCAGTGAAATCCTTGCTTGAGCGCTGCCTGTTGCGGTGACTTGGGTTCTTCATTTTCAAGGGTCCAATGGGACCACTAGCAAGCCCTTTTCCCTTGTTGAGAGTCCACTTTGGCCCTGAGGAGCTCTCACCGGCCTTTCCTTGGGCCTTCTTCACAACTACCCTCCTTTTCTTGTGCAAGTTGTTGTCGGAGGGTGGAGAGTGCACATTTACATCATGCCTTTTCTTCATGTACCTCTCCTTGGCTCTCTTCACCTTTTCGCGCTCAACTTCTTCATCAACATGGAAGGAGCTGTCATCTGAGCTTGAAGACATCGTGCCTAACAAGGAGTTCATGATTTAGATGAGAATTAACTGAGCATGAAGGTGATGTGAGGATTCAAGTGTCAGAGACCGGACTTGTTCGGTTTCAGAGTGCGGACTAGTCCGGCCCGACACAAGAACCCTAACAAAACTAGAATCACAACTTCTATCTAGGGTGCAAATGAGTATGAAGGTGAAAGGAATACATCTATGAAGCTAATGCACTTCCTTAGAATCAAGAGAAATAAACTAGAACTAGAAAAGTTGAGAGTTTGATTTTAAGGAGAAATTTACCGAGATTTGAGGATTCGCGTTGAAGGAGCGCAAATCTGTCCGGATGAGTTTGGAGAGGAGTACCAACTCGTCGAGGGGAGAGTTTCCCACGGAGAGAGCTTGGATTTTGAGGGCTCAACTCGAAAATCACCTTTTGGGGGGCTAGGGTTTGAGAGGTGAGGGTTTAGGTCAAGTGGAGGGAGATTTGAAACGGGCCAGCTGCTTATATAGTCAGCCGATCGGACTTGTCCGGTCTGAGGGCGGACTAGTCCGGTGTCCCTGGAAACCCTAGGAAGAGGGATTATCCGGACTAGTCCGGTGGCAAACCTGACTAGTCCGGTGTTACTGGACAAACTAAGTATTTGAAGATAACTAATAGTGATCCAAGGACAAGTTTTGCGAATAATCTTGGTGATTATGACCAGAAAGCAATCAACACAAAAACATGGTCATAAATTCCAAGATTTCTTCATTAAAAATAGTTTTCTTAGGAGAAAAAGGAGGTGAGGGGCAGTTTTAGCAATAAAATGTAACATTTGAAGTATCAACCAGATGTGCAACGTTTCAAGCCACATTTCGAGAGTCAAGAATATTAAGTTCATTCCTAAGTTCACAAAAACTTTTCTCATCCAATGGTTTGGTAAAAATATCTGCAAGTTGTTTTTCAGTTCTAACATGTGAAATAGCAATGTCACCTTTTAATGAATGATCTCTAAGAAAATGATGACGGATATCTATGTGCTTAGTTCTTGAGTGCTCTACTGGGTTGTGTGCAATTTTTATAGCACTTTCATTGTCACATAGAAGTGGGATATGATTAAGATTGTAGCCGTAGTCCCTAAGGGTTTGCCACATCCAAAGTAATTTGGCGCAATAGCTACCGGCTGCAATATATTCTGCTTCTGCTGTGGAAAGGGCAATGGAGTTTTGCTTTTTAGATGACCAAGATACCAGGGACCTACCAAGAAACTGACAAGTCCCTGACGTGCTCTTTCTATCGACTTTGCATCCTGCATAGTTGGCATCGGAATATCCTATCAAGTTAAATTTGGATCCTTTGGGATACCAAAGGCCCAAGTTGGGTGTGTGCACAAGGTACCTTAGGATTCATTTTACAGCAACTAAATGACACTCTTTAGGTGCAGCTTGAAACCTTGCACACAAGCAAACATTGAGCATAATATCTAGCCTAGATGCACATAAATAAAGTAAAGAGCCAATCATGGACCGATATACCTTTTGATCTACATTTGGACCGTCTTCATTGAGGTCGAGATGTCCATTAGTGGCTATGGGTGTCTTGATGGGCTTGGCTTTGTCCATATTGAATTTCTTGAGAATGTCTTATGTATATTTGGTTTGGCTTATAAATGTACCTTCTCTTAGTTGCTTCACATGGAATCCCAAGAAGAACTTTAATTCGCCCATCATTGACATCTCGAACCTATCTGTCATAATTTTGCTAAACTCTTCACAGAAGGATTTGTTAGTTGATCCAAAGATAATATCATCAACGTAAATTTGACATACAAATAAATGATCATCACAATGTTTAGTGAAAAGTGTATAGTCAGCTTTACCAATTTTGAATCCATTCTGAATTAGAAAATCTCTAAGACACTCATACCAAGCTCGAGGAGCTTGTTTGAGGCCATAGAGAGCCTTACGCAGTTTGTAGACATGACTGGGATACTTCAGGTCTTTGAATCCTGGTGGCTGCTCCACATAAACTTCCTCCTTGATTGGGCCGTTTAAGAAAGCGCTTTTGACGTCCATTTGATACAGCTTAAAATTATGGTGAGTAGCATATGCCAATAAAATACGAATGGACTCAAGTCTAACTACAGGTGCGAAAGTTTCATTGAAGTCCAAACCTTCAACCTGAGAATAACCTTTGGCCACCAGTCTTGCCTTATTTCTTGTTACTACTCCATGTTCATCTTGCTTGTTCCGAAAGACCCATTTAGTTCCGACTATGTTCGCCTTTGGTCTCTCCACTAGCTCCCATACTTCATTTCTCTTGAAGTTGTTCAGCTCCTCTTGCATTGCAATCACCCAGTCTGGATCCCCTAAGGCTTCTTCTACCCTGTATGGTTCCAGAAAAGACACAAAAGAGTAGGATTCACAAAAATTTGCAACTCGAGATCTAGTAGTTACTCCCTTTGCAATATCTCCAATGATTTTGTTGACAGGGTGGTCTCTTTGCATGCTCTGGTGTACTCTTGGGTGTGGAGCTTGTGTAGTTGCTTGTTCTTCATTATCTTCATGTACATTGTCTCCCCCTAGATCATTGCTTCCATGATGGTCCTGATCTTCTTGACCTTCCTCCTCTTGATATTGTGCAAGGTCTTCCCCTTGATCATTGCCTCCGCGTTGAGGTTCAACTTGTGCATTTGAGTCGAATGTTTGCTCTTGTGGTAAGATATCGCCAAGTCCCATTTTCTTCAGTGCTTCATATGGAGCTTCCTCTTCATCTAGCACACACTTATCAACTTGCTCCACTTGTGAGCCGTCAGATTCATCGAACACTACGTCACATGCTACTTCAACAAGGTCGGACACCTTGTTGAAGACACGATAGGCGTAGGCATTCGATTCATAACCGAGCAAGAATCCTTCATCGGACTTCGAAGCGAACTTCGAGGCCCTCTGTTTCTTGTTCAGAATAAAACATTTGCAACCAAAAACTTTAAAATAAGAAAAATTTGGCTTTTTACCAGTAAGGAGCTCATATGGAGTTTTCTTCAGTAGTCGATGGAGGTACGGTCGATTAGTGGCATGGCAAGCAGTGTTCACCGCTTCTGCCCAAAACCGATCTGATGTCTTGTATTCATCCAACATAGTTCTCACCATTTCGATTAATGTTCTGTTCTTCCTTTCGGCCACTCCATTTTGTTGAGGGGAGTAGGGTGCTGAGAATTCATGCTTTATCCCTTCTTCATCGAGAAACTCTTCAACTTGGAGATTCTTGAATTATGTCCCGTTGTCACTTCTGATGTTCTTTATGGTTGATGAGAATTCGTTTTGAGCTCTTTTTAAGAACTTCTTGAGGATCCCCTGAGTTTCTGATTTATCATACAAGAAAAATACCTAGGTAAATCTTGAAAAATCATCAATAATTACTAAACCGTATTTGTTACCGCCGATGTTGATGTACGAGATTGGACCAAAAAGATCCATGTGGAGAAGTTCCAGCAGTCTTGCGGTAGTCATCACATTATTGGCGGGGTGTGGTGCTCTGACTTGTTTTCCTGCTTGATAAGCGCTGCACGGCCTGTTTTTTTCAAAAACCACATCCTTAAGACCACGGATGTGACCACCTTTTAGAAGTTTCTGCAGATTTCTCATCCCAACATGGGCTAGCCGTTTATGCCACATCCATCCCATGTTGGTCTTAGCAACCAAGCAAGTGTTGAGTTCGGCTTTATCTTTGTTGAAGTCAACTAGATAAAGCTTGCCCTTCAACATTCCCTTGAATGCAATCGAGCCATCGCTTCTTCTAAAAACAGTCACACACTCATTAGTGAATAAGCAGTTGTAACCTTTGTCGCATAGTTGGGATATTGACAAAAGGTTATAATCTAGAGAATCTACGTGTAAAACATTTGATAAGGTATGTTGAGAGGATATTTCAATGTTACCGCTACCAAGGACCTTTCCTTGGCTGTTGTCTCCGAAGTATATGCCTTCACCTGGATCCTTGTTGTACTCGTACTCCACAAACATATCTCTCTCTCCGGTCATGTGATTTGTGCATCCGCTATCAAGTACCCATTTTGTTCCGCCGGAGGAGTAAGCCTGCAAAAAAAAGAATTATTCCTTGGTTTTAGGTACCCAAGCTTGCTTGGGTCCTCTCAGGTTAGTCACAAGAGTCTTGGGCACCCACACACAAGTTTTCAAGTTCTTGTGGCGTGGCCCTGTATATTTGGCAATGACTCTTCCATTTTTGGCTTTCATAAGAACATAAGAAGCATTAAATGTATGAAACAATGTTTGTGGTTCAGATTCATGAGATTTTTCCTTGACAAAGACAATTCTATTCTTAGCATGATTAGAAGTAGGCATGTGTTTGTTCTTATCAAAACCTAGGCCATCTTTGACATTAGGAGGTCTAGTGACCATATATGCACTGCGTGCATATTTGATCTTCTCCTTATCAAAGATGCCGCTTGGAGGGGCATGCATATTACGAGAAGTTGATGTATTAGAAATAATATTCTTCTTACTAGAGCAAGTGCAAGTTCCGATTGTTGTCAAACTCATATCTTTGGAGGAAGAGCTCTTGGAGGAAGAAGAGTCACTTTGCTTGAGCGACTCAACTTGCACCTCAAGGATCTTGTTAACTTTTGACAAGTTAGCAAGTTCTTCCTTGATTGCAATATGCGAGTCTTTTAGCTTTGAGTAAGTTTCCTTACTCAAGACTAGCTCAACTTCAAGCGACTTGTTCTTCTCTCTTTCAAGCTCGAGAAGCTTTTCAACTTCTTGATATCTCTTCCTTTCACGGATGAGCATATCTTCTTGTCGATCAAGAAGTTCTTCCTTCTCAAAAATTTCATTCGACAACATTTCCATTTTCTTTAGAGCAATTTTACTTAGTCCTCTAAACATTTCTTCGTTATCGCTAGAGCTGTCAAAGTCATCAATAGAGGAATTTAGCGTAGGAGGAGTGAGCCGTACTTTTTTCTTGCCTTCCTTAGCCATAAGGAAAGTGTGGTTGTTCATGTCCCATCCTCCCATGTTTGGAAAGAGTGTGGCCTTCATAGTAGGTTTCTTGAATGCAATAGTGGCCATCTCTTCTTCTTCATCGGAGGAGGACTCGTCGTTTGAGTCCCACTCCTTGCCAATGTGAGCTTGATGGTTTTGTCTTCTTTTTCTGAAATTTTTCTTTTCTTGAGATATTGTTTCCTTATTCTTTTTGTTTTCTTCATAGGGGCAGTCCATCATGAAGTGACCATACTCTCCGCAGTTGTAGCAAGTGCGTTGAGCCTTGGATTTTCCTTTGTCCTTGCTTTTGCCTTCATTTGAGTTGTTGCCGTGTCTTCTTTTCATCATTCGCTTGAACTTCTTGATAAAGAGTACCATTTCCTCATCATCAAGATCAGTGCTCTCGTCACTTGTGTGCCCATCGTCTTGATCTTCACGAGCTTCTTTGAGTTTGGGTCGGCATGTAGCTTTGAGAGCGACCTCTTTCCTTTTGGAGGAAGTGAGTTCGGCCAAGTCTTTGACGTATTTTGCCTCTTTCTCCATCATCTCATGATTTATGATCTTCCCCAACAACTCATCGGGGGTCAATTTGTGAAAACCGGGGCTTTCTCTAATCATTGAGCGAAGTGTGACATTTCTTGGCATGAAGGCTCTAATCATTCTCTTGACTACCTCGTGATCCATCCATTTCTTACTTCCATAGGCACGTAACTTGTTAATGATTGCCTTCATCCGGTTGTACATGTCTTGAGGTGATTCGCCTTCTTCAATAGCGAATCTCCCCAACTCTCCTTCAATCATTTCAATTTTTGCTTCACGAACCGATCTATTTCCTTCGTGAGCCGTCTTAAGTGTATCCCAGATTTCCTTTGCACTTTCTAAGCCATCAATCTTGGTGAATTCCTCTCTGCTTAATGATGATGTGATCACGGCGACGGCTTGTGCATTTCTGTGAATCTCTTGTTCTTGTTCTGGGGTGAGTTCTTCATCCGTGTCCGGGATATCTATGCCAGTGCAAACGATGTGCCATAGACTAGGATTTAGGGATATTAGATGCATCTTCATGTTGTACTTCCACATTGTATAGTCGCTTCCGTCAAACTGTGGAGGTTTTCCCATAGGAATGGAAAGATAATGGTTGTTGGAGTTGAGATGGTTGTAGTTGTAAGGCTGTCGGGAGTAGTCGTGATGACCACTCCCCGTCGTCTTCTCTTCTTCCTTTCCTTTTTGTCCTAGCAGTTTCTTTCTCAGAAGTGCCTTCAATTGTCGCACTTCTTCATCATCGTGTGGGCTCTCTTTCAGCACATCAAAAGCTTTAGTTTTTTGTTCCTCCTCATTAATGTTCATCTTTGAGATATCGTTGTTCTTCTCGGAGGCCATTGATCTCTCCGAGATGTGAGTCTCGTTGGTGGAGAACCTTGCTCTGATACCAATTGAATGTGGCCTAGAGGGGGGGTGAATAGGCCTTTTGAATTTCCTGCACACTAAATAGAATCGTCAAAACTTGGTTGGCCGGACTAGTCCGGTTGTGTGGGCGTACTAGTCCGGTGTGCAAAAATTATGTGTGTTGATCAGGTGTTAATTGGGAAAATAAATTTCTTTAGCAGCGGAATTGAGAACAACTGATATTTGTACTTGAGATTAATATAAGAATGCAGGTGTAACTTCTAATTGCCTTATGTTGAAGTTTAGCACTCAAATGATCTAATGAACAAAATTTAAAGTAAATGAGACACAAGACACACGAATTTTTCCCGAGGTTTGATCTCACCACGAGATCTACGTCCTCGTTGAGGAAGCTCACACAGAGCCGGGTCTCCAACCCTTTCCCTCCTCAAGTCACCACGAAGGCCGACTTGATTCCACTATCATGGGTAATCACCAAGTTTGTGGGGCAACCTCACACGTTGAGGGCTCCCACGAGAATTACAATGAAAAAGTGATCAAATACACTCAAAAGTATTACAATGCAGAGTATGAGTGTAGAAAGATCAAACCCCAAGAGCTCGCAATGAAAGAATGACGATCTCCCAATCCCGAATCCAAGTGTTCAATTGATTTCACTCTTTTTGAACTTTAGATGTGTGGGGAGATGTGTTTTGGGCTCTTGGGACGAAGTGGCCGCGCTAGGTTTTGCTCTTTGATCAATATTCGACGTGTGTGTTGATAGGAAAGTCGTGGACTCTCTATTTATAGGGTTTCCAAAAGCTAGCCGTTGAAAAACCCTAACACCAGACTAGTCCGGTGCAAGTCCAGACTTGTCCGGTCCAATGTGTTTTGAGGTCCAGAAAGTTTGCCGGACTAGTCCGGTCCAACCTCGGACTAGTTCAGTGCTGTGACTCCAGAAAGTTCATCGGACTAGTCCGATCTCCACGAATGGGAGATTACAGAAAGTTCAACGGACTAGTCCGGTCGATGATCGGACTAGTCCGGTCCCTTAGTATGAGAGACTCCAGAAACATCAACAGACTAGTCCGGTGGATGCACGGACTAGTCCAGTCTCCTTGTGAGTGGGATTCAAGAAAGGTGAACGGACTAGTCCGGTCCATGATCGGACTAGTCCGGTGCTTTGTGAAAGTTAGGTTGATTTTAATCCCTTACCCTCGCGCAAAGTTGTGAGCTCTTGGAGTGTGTCTTTCATACACTCCCTATACATTCAAAATCTATTTTGGTCTTCACAGCTTCATCAAAGTATTTCACTTTGAACACCACTTCATTTTTCACCTTTTTGTGTGCACCGAAATGTTTCACTTGTTTGTCCTGCAATCATCTCAGTAGTTTCATTAGGATCTCATATGTTTGTCATCAATTAGCCAAAACCCACAAGGGATATCCTAGACGCTCTACGTGTTGACAGTGGTAGCTCCCGGAGCTACTAAGCTCCAACAACCCCAGAGGGCCAACTGCCGATGCTCTACGTGTTGACAATGGTCGCTGCCGGAGCTGCTAAGCTCCAACAACCTCAGGGAGCCTTGCTGTCGACAACTTCGGACCTACACTCTACAAGTTCGAAGCATGCAAGTCTTCAACAAAATGCTACATCCTCTTGGTACATGTTCGCAATCAAATTGCGTACATCTACCAGGGGGCCAAGTGAGACAAAGGTTGAGGACAAAAAATGAAATTCATAAATTTCTTGGATTTCATTCATCTGAGGACAAGAGATTACAAAATTGGAGAAAAGAAGAGAAGATACAAGTGGGAGCTACAAGGATAAAGTCCTAGATCCTACGGAAGAACGAGGCAACCTTCTGGGCAACCTCTGACATGCTGGCCTTGGCGGCATATCCCTCTCCGCCGATGGGACCTTCAAGCACCGGATCTAGTGGGAAGTGAGGATCCCTACTTGTGTAGCACGTCAGCATGTACTCTGCGACGTTCTGCACAAGGGATTTTCCTTCTGTTTCTAACTGATCCGCGATGACATCGCCCATCTTGTTGAGTTTGTTGCCCGCCGAGCTCAATGCCTTCAACGCTTGGTCCAGCTCCGGCTCCGAATCATCCGGACGCACAGGACTAAAGCCCAGCGGCATCAGCGCGTCATTGGCTTTCCCCAAGAAGTCCCATACTTGTTGGGACTCCGCAGCCCTTGAGCCTCACACCTTTTCCAAGGACCTCTTGGTCGCCGCAAGCTCCGAACCCTCCCGGGCAAGGTGCTCGACCTCTTTGGCATGCTGCTGAATCTTTTCAGCAACTTGACTTTTGAGTTTAGCAATCTCCACTTCCTAGACGTGGATCTTGTTCCGGCGGTCAACCAGGTTTTTGTCCCGGCCACGCACCTTCTTCTCCCTGGCAGCAACTTCGTTCTCCCTCTTGGTGAGGTCCTGTCCCCGCTGCCAGGCCTTCTTCTCCTCACTCTTGCAGAGCTCCTCTAGCTTCTTGGTGCGCTCTGTGAGGCTCTTGTCACCCAGAGCCAGCCTCTGGGCGAGCACCTCTTCCCTCTTCACGAGGTCATCTCTTAGCTCCAGAAGTTTTTGCTCTTCATCTTCGAGATTTTTCTCCCGCTCCTCAAGAGCCTCCCGGCGCTTGACGAGGCTCTCATGGATGGTACTGAGCTGCTCCTGGTGATCATTCGCTGCTTCATTAGCAGCCATGGCCTGTTCGTGGATGGCCCGGGACTGGTTGTCGAGGGATCGCACCATGCTTTCCCTCTCGTCCAGCAGCTGGCCCCAATACTCATTCGGGCCTTCTCCCTCTGACCCACTCCTTGTCGTCGGCCAGCCTTGTTTGCGCCAGCTTGGTCTCGAATTGGAGCTGGTTGCGCCACCTTCTAAGGGTTTGGCGCTCCACCTCGAGGGCCTTGCTGTCATGATAAAAAGCGAGTTGGACCTGACAAAGGCTGGAGCAGGCGTTATCGATGGATAACGACAGGGGGATTGGCTCCGAACCTGTCAAGGTCCTCTCCGCTGACTCCAGCGGGTTCTCCATAACAAAAATTGGATCCCACTCTACAAGAGTGGTCCCCTGAGCTTCCGCAGCACTAGGGCCGCTCTCCGGAGTAGCCTCGGTCGCCGCCAAGGAAGGTTCGGCAATGGGAGGTTCTACCTCCGGAGTTGGCTCTAAAGGTCCCGCCGCCAGGTCATCAGCAGTTGATCCCTCAGGTAGAGGACCAGCCGCTTCGTCTTGGCACCTTGGCTCAAGCGCGGGTACCTCCGGAACTACCTCCTCTAGGGCAGGCATTGAAGATTTGGCCGGAGCTGAGGCCACTACCAGCTCCGACGCTGGTGCCTCCTCCGCCGCCGGTTCAGGCGCCGGCGCTTCGACCTCTACCGGTTCAGGAGCCGACACCTCCATGACAATTGGCTCAGGCACCAAAACTTCATCAACTTCCGGCTCCGCCGCCTGGGCTTCAGTAACCTCCGACTCTAAGGCCGGAGCTGCAGCTACCTCCAGCTCTGAGGCCAGAGCGTCCATCATCACAGCATCCAAAACCGGAGCTTCAACCTCTGGAGCTGGTGCCGCTGGTACATCTTCATTCCGTGGTCTGGCGCTACCACAGGAGAATCTGGAGATGAGTCGAGGTCCAGAACCTCGACAGTTGGTGCCGGAGCTGCCGAGACCTCAGCCACCACCTGAGGCGGCGCCGGAACTAGAGCCGAAGCCTCCGCCTGCACAGCATTAGTAGCTGGCACAAGAATCGGAGCTTCAACCCCTTTTTTGGAGACCCTGTGGATGAAGGACGAAGAAACTCAGAATATGATTACAACAAAACAATCAACTGAGGTAAAAAAGCAAATTTACCTTGGAAGACATCCGCTCCAGCTAGCGCAGAACCTCTTCATCGGACGCTTAGAGCCCGACCCAGTCGCAACTGGGGTAGTAGCTCCGGAAGGCCCTCCGGAGCTCGCTGCTGCCGCGAGTGACGCCTTGGTTGAGGCCCCCCTCGACTGAGAAGGACCCTCGGACCTAGAGCCCTTAGCTGGCCCTGGTGCCGAAGTCACCCTGTCGGAGCTGGCATTCCGAGGGGACGCCGATGCTAGAGTCGGTGTCGTCGTTGAAGACCTCCACCGCCGGGGAGAAGGAGCTATTGTGGAAGGAGCAGGTATGACGGGCCTCCCGTCAGAGTGCTTCAACTTCCTCTTTTGGCTGGAGGGCTCAGCCAACTCTTTGCCCTTGCCAACGACTTTAGCTCTCTGTCTCGGGGCGGGAGCAGGGCCACCCTCGGAAGCTCCGGGGATCACCAAACTGGTGGTTGGATGCCTCTCAACTTCACTGAGGTCATCAAGCACCGGCATCTTACGCCAGAGCTCCCTGCTGAACTCTGCCTCCATGTTCAAAGGGAGGAAAGCCGCCGATGGAGACAAATCATCACCCTCGACATCGATGCCATGCTGGAACTTCTTGAGATGAATCTCCAAAGCAGCGCCTTCCAGATTGGACTTCAAACCGGTCTCAATACGGTCGTCGTCCGTCACGCCGTTGAGGGCCCAGGCGAGCTTCTCCCTCTTCTTCAGCGGAGCCCACCTGTTGACCAGGAAGTTGTAGAAGACCGTCTCGGGGGTCACCCCTCCTTCCACACATTGGCGGATCGTGGTCAAGGCAGGGTTAAAGGCCTCCGACAGCACCGGAACTTCACTCCAGGCTTCAGTGTGAATGTTGGGAAGGCCTTCGGGCAGCTCCAGCTTCTCGTGCTCCTCTGCCGTGACGACAATCCAATCCTTTTTCTAGTCGTCCCACTTGCCGGAAGCGAACGACCTCAAGTACGTGTATGGGCATTTCATGCGCTTCACAAAATAGTAGAAGCCAAGATACTCGTCACTCTTGCCGGTGGTGTGGATGGTGAAGAAGGTACAGAAAAGCTCGACGCACGGGGGAATACCCACCCACATCTCGTAGAAGTGGATGAAGGTCGACACAAGAAGAATGGAGTGGGGGCCAAGGTGCTACAACTGCAGACCATAGAAGTCTAACAGCATCTAGAGAAAAGTGGAAAAAGGTGGGATCAGTCCCACCATGGCGTACACAGAAAAGTACACCATGTCGTCGGTGCGCTCCTTCTTGAAAGGGAGCTTGCTGGCGCGGACCAGGTGGTTGAAGGAGTCGCTGGACCACCCCATGTAGGTCTGGACGTTCTTCAAATCGCCGTCGGTCATGAGACGGCTCTTGCGGAGACCCAACTCCATCGCAGCACGACGGGGCAAGAGAGGAAAAGCAAGCGAAAGTTTGGAGGATTCCAGTGCAAGTTCAAATGAAGGCGTAAGGAATCCCCAAACAGTGTGTGCTTTCCTTCTTAAGTAAGCCCCCACAACGCTTGGATGGAAACCGCAGAGAGGCCAATGTTACAGTTCAAAAACTTCACCCTGCCAATGATAAGGGGGCCCGGGGCCACCCTGACGATCAAGTCGAGGTCCTTACCCCAGGCGAACAGTTGTCATCATGAGAGGCGGGAAACCCGAGGGCGGCGGCCTGACAGCGTGCGTGAAACCGATACGGTTTCGTATTGGGAACCGATGACCTTCAATTGCGTGAGATCCGCACGCGCCGATCTCACCTGCCACATCCTGAAGATGCCACTCGGTGGTGGTTTAACTGCGAACCACCACCTCAACGGCACATACAAAGACCCTTGAAAACACAGCGCAGAAATCAAAAGATGGACCCACCTCCAGCAGAATGACTTAATCCAAAACGTCTCTCAGAGAGGTGGGCCCAGGGGGCCACTGTCGGTACCCTGCGTATCGGATATCCCTTGGGACTGCAAAGAGTGCAAAGGAACTCCACCTATCTGAGATGCAGACCTCCGAAGGCCCCACGTGTCACTCGGAACTGGACCTGCCTCCCTTCTATGGTTAGTCCCAGTGCCTCCACGTGTATCATAAAACTGGAGCTACATTCCATACATGGGATAGCTCCAGACTAGATACCTGTGTAACCCCCAGACCTAACCCCCGATAGAGGGAAGCTCCAGTACCGACATGTGTACAACAGCACCGGACCTACTCGTCCAAGACGGTAAGCTTCGGAGCTGCCACGCTTCAGCCGTCGGAGCTTCAACCTCAACAAGCAGACTGGTGGACCTCCAACGGCTCGGACCTTCAAGGAACAATTAAAGATTCAAGACCCGATTATGTGTCATTAATGCAATCTTACTGACACACGATCAGAGGACTTTTAATACCAGTAACACCACCATCAAGGCACGTTATCACACTGTTAAGGGGAATTAAGTACATTAACTGTGTATTAAGAATCAGTAACCGCCAGGGCCACATGTCGGGCCAAGCTGATGGTGTAACGGCCAGTCCTTGTGCTATAAAAGGACTGACCGAGCGATACATGGGGGAGACTCTTCCACACACGCTCAAGACACTCTAGTCTCTGACACTCAAACGCTCAGACGCTCAATTCAACATCAACACTCCCGTGGAGTAGGGTATTACGCTCAGGCGGCCTGAACCACATAAATCCTCGTGTCAAATCGCCATCTTGCTCTGAATCTCTATGCGCCCACAACCGAACTATGAAACTCCGCGAGCTGCCAATGGTAGTACCGAGAGAATTGTCGGAATCATCCTCCGACACCTACTTAGGCCAACCTAGCCTCTCCACTTCCTGATTGCTTACTTCCATATAGCCTTGCTTTGTGAGAATATAAATGACACCCTTTGGGAATACTCTTAGAGGGGAAATGCTACATTAATAGTTTCCGTGCACTTGCGGATTTATATGTATAATCTAAAATCTATTAACAAGCATTTTTGGCACCACTGCTAGAGATGAATTGTTTGTAGTGCATAGGAACCGTCAACACTCACCTTGTTTGAAGCCTCGAGAAGTTGATTCCTGGACTTCTCTGGCCTTCGATCTGAAGTTTTACTCAGATTTCAACCCTCAAGGTACTTTTTGAGCAAATCGATTCTTTCAATCCTAGGTTGTTTATTCCATGACTTAGGACTTCCATTGCTTCATAATTACATTGTGAGTCTATCCTTGTAATATTGTGACATTTCATCAAGATTTGTAGATAAATCTCATAGTTAGGGTGTAACACTGGGAGGTCCGGACTAGTCAGGCCAGGGACCGGACAAGTCATCCCTAGCCTAGGGTTCGCCCTTAACTTAGTGGATTTGCTGCACTTCTATCACAATAATCAGCTGCCCTCTACTCATATCTTCTTGTCATGGGTCCTTCAGCATGTCTCGATGCGACGACTCTCCCCTCTCTGACTCGGAGAAAGAGGCAGCCCACCAAGAGGCATATTGCTGCCGTGCAGAGAAGGATGTGGCGATAGCTCAAGAGCTCGCCCGTTGTGAAGCTCGCACTAAGAAGAAGCTTGACCGTGATGCAGCACAAGCCCAAGTTGTTGAGGCTCAAACTAGTCGAAGGAAGAGTCTAGTCACTATTGGTGAGCAGGAAAGGGCCCAAGCGGCCGATAAAGGAAAAGGTATTGTGGATGAGGCTAAGTCCAATGAAACTTCCAAGAGAAAAGAAAAAGGCCCAACCAAGAAGGTTCTAGAAAGGAAGGCCCCTCCGAGGAAGAAGGCCTTGGCAAACAAGAGGTTGGTCATTCAAAACCAAGCCGTGGGGCCTAGGGGTCCTCCATAAGTCCAATTGGACTTCTTGTGATGGCTCCACCTGCTCATGACCCAAATCGCCAACCCGAGCTCTAAAGAAATATATTCCATGGAAAAGGGTCAGAGAAAGCCAGAAGGTGTACAACTATGAGAAGGCCACAACAGATCACAATTTTGATGTGTCTTTTACAGCGATTACTACCAAATTTTCTATTTGAGGATGAAGACTTCAGTGGCAGATGCTCAATGGATTGATTGGCCCTTTATGGTGAAGAAGAACCATCAAGCTTTCAGCGCCATCACCCAAGCTGTTGAGCACCATGGGATCAAGGAATTAATGGGGTTCCAATACAATTGGAACACAGAGATGATTGCCCAAACTTATGGTGATAGGAAGATTACATGGATGACCGACGGAGTGCACAACTACATCTTTTATCGTGACTTTGCTATGTTTCTTGGACTTGAGAAACACTTGAACTATGAGCTCATTATTGACAATCTCAAGGTCACAGACTTGAGGGAAATGGAATTTATGTACGAGGTTGGCTTCTACAATCACCCAACAACCAAGATCCTCTGCCCCTTCTTTAGTGTGCTCCATCGGATATTGAGAAAGACCTTAGCATGTAAGGATGGTGACGCGCGGATGATTCAAGGGAACTTGAAGCATTTTATGAGGTTGATTTTCGAAGATGAGAAGTTCAATGTTTTTTATTACATCTACAACGACATCTTCAATATATCCCATACTCCTAGTTTCTCTTGTGGGTATGCTCCCTTCATCATGTGTCTAATTGAAAAAGTATCAGGGTTGGAGTTTGTCAAGGATGTGAAGCATAGAGCCCTTGTGAGACCTATGTGTGCTGAATACATTGGCTATGATGACAAAAGTTTTGAATACTGCCAAAACACCCTTTTATCAAGTTCCGACTCTAGGTCCGAGCTCATGCAAGGTCCAACGATAGGTCCAGCTTGTTTTTGGTTAGCTCCGGTGCTAGGTCCAACTACCTTTGGTAAGCTCCAGCGCTAGGTCCTGGTAGCTTTGGTTCGCTCCGGCGCTAGGTCCGACTATCTTTGGTTAGCTCCAGCACTATGTCCTGCTAGCTTTGGTAAGCTCCAGTTCAAGGTTCGGTTAGCTTTGGCAAAGTCCGGTGCTAGATTACAATAGTTCTACTTTTAACTTGCAATGTTAGCTTCTACAATCACCCAACAACCAAGATCCTCCGCCTCTTCTTTAGTGTGCTCAATCGAATATTGAGAAAGACCTTAGCACACAAGGATGGTGAAGCGGGGATGATTCAAGGGAACTTGAGGAATTTTATGAGGTTGATTGTCGAAGATGAGAAGTTCAATGTTTTTTATTACATCTACAATGACATCTTCAATATATCCCATACTCCTAGTTGCTCTTGTGGGTATGCTCCCTTCATCATTTGTCTAATTGAAAAAGTATCGGGGTTGGAGTTTGTCAAGGACGTGAAGCATAGAGCCCTTGTGAGACCTATGTGTGCTGAATACATTGGCTATGACGATAAAAGTTTTGAATACTGCCAAAACACTCTTTTATCAAGGTCTGACTCTAGGTCCGAGCTCCTGCAAAGTCCGACGATAGGTTCGGCTTGTTTTTTGTTAGCTTCGGTGCTAGGTCCAAATACCTTTGGTAAGCTCCAGCGCTAGGTCCTGGTAGCTTTGGTTCGCTCCGGCGCTAGGTTAGACTATCTTTGGTTAGCTCCGGCGCTAGGTCCTCCTAGCTTTGGTAAGCTCCGGTTCAAGGTCCGGTTAGCTTTTGCAAGGTCCGGTGCTATATTGTAATAGTTCTATTTTTAACTTGCAATGTTTCAAACTTGCTTTTATGATTATGGAAAGTTTGCTTAGTATTCTTTTACTAAGTTTTTGGTGTGTGTTGGTGGTTATGGCTGATATTTTTTTGCTATGGTTTGCAACATGCTTATGTGAGGTGTCACGTAAGGTGTTGTGGTTATCAGAACTAACGAGAGTCAAGTCAAGGACTTGTGCTCGGAAGTATCAGTTGTTTATTCATTTACAGGTGTTGCTTGAGTTCAATACATGGCTGGTGACGGGATCAATTGAACTAGTCTTAGGGAGAAGATGAGGTTCAACAACCAAGTTCTGGAGGAATTGTGGTTGAGTTGATCGGGAGGTTGCGCAACATGTTTGAATCAAGAACAATGCATATGAAGGTATCGTAGACGTCATTGGAAGATGTTTGCACGTGTGCAAGGAGTTCATGGACGTGTCTACATGGTTCCAAGGCGTGATGAAGAGATGTGGACGTAAATAATTGGTCAGAAAGGTCCAACCGACTAGGTTATGGACTCGGGCTGCGGCTGAGTCGGATTTGACTCAAAAAAGGAAAAATATGAGTTGGTTATGTTAGGATTTCATGGTCAGCACGAAGTTTAGTTGTTTTAGGAATGTGAGATACGTTACTAAGGTGTTTGGATGTCTTAATATTGCTTCTATCTGCGTATGGAAGAGTCTTGAGCAGTTATGGAAAGTTTCGGTGATAACTGAGTAGGATACGAGTCCTAGTTTGGTTTGGGTTGGCCTCATGGCTGGTTAGATAAGCAAGGGAGGTCAGAGCTTGTGGTACACGGATTTTGGGTTGTTCCTCTTGTGTTCTATTAAATAAGTATCATAGTTTAAAGGAACTTTTTTGCCTTGTTTGTCCAACATGTTTCAAACAAGTTTTTCTCGTCGAGTTTCTACACAGCACTACCTTGCTTCTGTGGCTTTACCATAACTCGAGTTTTACAGATCCAATTGACGTGATTCTTTTTGGGTTGTCTTCGCAACTTGATTATATAGAATATGTGAAAATTTCACGGTCATTGGATTTGTGGTTTCTGATCTACATGAGTTTCTTTGCAGTGTTGCAGATCTGTTTTTACTCGGGTAGAACAGATTGACCCGTGTTCGATCTTTCGATCGTAACTTGAGTTTTTCTTGACGGATTTCAGTGATTATGTTTGTCGTGTCTTCATGACTTGATACTATATAATATCTAACATTTTGTCATAGTTGAACACGATTAGATTAGTCGCACACACGATTTCTTTAACAGATCAATTTTCTGCTGAGGGGTTTTCGTTGCTTCCGCCAAAAAATGTAATCTACCATTCACCCCCCTCTGGTAGCTTTTCACGTGCTCTTCTATCCTACAATTTTTATCAGATCCACAGTGCTCTAATCTTTGGGATTTGCACATGTTTTGAATAATCATCATGGAGAAATACTCCGCCAAACATTGTGTGTTTAGTGGTATTGATTTTACGGTTTGGAAGGCACTTATGGAAGCTTTTATTCAGGCACAATGCTTCACCATATGGGAAAAGGTGTACAAGCCTTATGACGTGCCGCCAAACAATCAAGTCACAGCTACGAACATGAGAGATATCAACAACAACAACAAGGCTCGGAACTTGATCATACAAGGATTGACCAAGTGACTTCGATCGAGTTGCACACCTTAGATCTGCGTACGATGTTTGGAAAGCTCTATGTGATTACCACGAAGGATCCAACACAATCAAGGAGGTAAGGCAAGACATGTTCAAAAATAAGTACATGTGCTTTGAGATGCAACCAGGTGAGTCCATCGACGACCTCTTTGCTCTCTTTAATAAAATTCTCAACAACTTGCGTAGCGTCAATGTTAATTTTTCAGATGCTGATAATGCTAGGCAATTACTAAGTGCATTAGACATGTCAATTTGGGAGATGAAAGTCACATCTATTCGTGAATCTACTGTCATGAGTACACTTACTTTAGATGTTCTATATTCTAAACTGAAAACTCATGAAATTGACATAATCTCACGTAAGAACCCCAACAAGTCTCCTGCATTTGTTTCTCAACATGACATGCCTAGGTCCGGCCAATCTTCATCTTGTGGAACACTTGCTTTGTTGTCCTCTCTAACCCTTGAACATATTGAAGAGTTTCCAGAGGAAAAATTTGCACTCATCTCTACTCGGTTCTCAAAAGCATTGCAAAATGTGACAATTGAAGAAGAGGGAGTGTCAGACCTCAATGATGCTTCGAATGTGGTAAGACAGGACATTTTCTCACGGACTGCCCTAACCTTTCAGGTACTACTTCCCGTGATGAAAAGCAAACAAGGACGAAACACTCCTCTGCAAACAACAACAAGAAAAAGAAGGGTTTTACAGGATACCAATCGGTGAATAGTTTTATCTCCGCAATTCAAGAACTTAGCTCGAGCGATGTGGACATCGGAAGTGACGAACATGATGATGATTTGGCAAACTTGTGCTTCATGGCGGGAAAGTCAAGATCAAGTATGGAGGAGGCAGGACACAACAGCGACAATGAAGAGGTATGTCATACTTGCAAAGAAATGTGTGATGCTATTTCTCGTACCACTTTTATAGTTAATAAAAAGGACAAAACCTTAGGGACAATGCTGTTAAAATTGAGTCACTAGAATCTTAAATTAATCCTTTGAAATTTTTGATTCCTAGTGATGATATTTGTTCCGCGTGTGATTTAATATATGAACAATTGTCCTCTCTAAGAAGTGCACACACCTCCACACTTGATAAACTTGAGTTAGAGATTGAAAAAAACAGAGAGCTTGCTGCACTTAATGATAAAAACTTGAAAGATCCTTGTTGTTCTACAATTGATTTGCATTGTTCTACTTGTGATGATCATGACAAGAAACTGCATGATGTTATGGATAAAATTTCTATTTTGAACAATGCTTTACGTGCTCATAAAGTTAAAATTTTTCTAATTGCAAATTAAAAGGAAAAACTTCATGTGAAAATTGTCTTGATATGTCCAATAAAATTGATGACATACATGGGATATTAGATCGGTTTTGTAATGCAAATAAGAACCTAAACTTCCTGCTGAATTCTTCCAAGTCATGCAATGATAAAACTGGTTTAGGTTTTGATTCTCATGCTCATGCTAAGGCACATCCACCTAAAATTGTAATGCCATTAGGAAGTGGTTTGATTCAAACAGTTCTTAAAGAAAAAGAAATAGTTTTCAAATCTGCAGGGGTGTTGTCTCATTCAGCTTCTAATAAACTTGTTGCTTGCTCATCTAGACATGAACACAAAGTTAAATTTCATTGTACCCACTAAGGTAGAGATGGTCATGTTATAGATTTTTGTTATAGACTAGTTAAAAACAGAAAAAAGGAAAGAATGTAAGCTAGATCTCATAACTCTTATGCAACATTTGCTGCTCCTGCTAAAGCAAACATCAAGAACATGCAACCTGCTGTTATGAGTCAAAAAACATGCAAAGTTTAGTCCCAAACCTACTGTTCTTCGTGCTACACATGTAACACCTTGTAAGTCAGTAGTTGGGTAAAAAAATCCTCAAATTTTGGCTCATAAACCTGCTGTTTTGTCTTAGCTTTTGCATGTTTTTCCTACTGCACGTCATGTGACTCAATACTGGATTCCTAAATGCCTTTTGACTAACCCCAGTATTAAGTCATCGACGTATTGTTCTTCTATGTAGGTTATACGTTTGAGGAAGGAGAACATTTGGATTGTGGATTCAGGTTGCTCACGCCACATGACTAGTAACAAAGATTGGTTCTCCTCTGTGACACCCGGTTCTGAAAATGAACCAAGTGAACGCATATGTGTGCCCAGGACGTTCAACACAAATACACGAGTGCAATCACAAAAAGATATACATAAAATTACCACAAGACAAGATTAGTTAACCAATTTTATTACACAATTCATAATATCCTCAAATACAAGCTCTAGTGAATTTTAATAACAAGTTTGAACTAATGCAGCAGAAATAAACTAAACTGAGCAAACTAAGCAGCATAAGCAAATAGGGTAGCGCGGCTCCAAGCAACACCAGAGGAAAGCTAACTATAGACACGGTCTAGAACTCCGCATTATCATCATTATACTCTCAATCCTGACCTGCAACTGTTGGTGGGGGAATTGCAAGGGTGAATACATGTCGTACTCAGCAAGTGTGGAAAGTATGACATGTAGCTGATTCAAATGACGAATATAATAATGGCTAAGTGTTGAAAAGTACATTAAAAGATTTGAAAAGCAATATATTATATGTATGTGAAGTAAACCCATCATAAACCATAATTAATAGCATAGTACCAGTCCATATTTCGTTACCATCATCCATATTCCAGATTTTACCAATACCTTTAACTATATCCAATACCAGAATTTAATCCATAACCAGCCATAACCATATTATCAACCATAACCATTACCAAACCATCCCAAATTCCAATTTCCCTCTAATCATGTAGGTCATCCAGGTACTCATAACCAGGAGCACGGCTATCATCATAGTTTTAATACGCTGCAGAGTTTGTACCACTTTACCCACATGTTTGTGATTTCATCACCCGTAGGCGACTAAAGAACTTCCCTTATGCCAATTACACTCCCTTTGGTGTATGGCCAAGAGATCACAAAATAGCATTTACAAAGGGACTACTAGCATGTACGGACCCACTGAGGTTTCACCGGTGCCGATGTCTCCAACTGAGCACATTTTCAACCAAGGGCCCCCTCTTGTGCCATTCGGATCCTAGGGAGTCCCACCAACCATATCCAAACCCAATCTGACTCCCCTTCCCTGGTGCGTCAAATGATCCATGCAATACTAGCAATACCATAATTAATTAGCTACGCCACACCCATACTTGACCTCGTGGTGGCACTATTGTCCTGGCTTATTCTCGCAGGAAACGGTCTTTAGGTCTAAAGCAAGCAACCACCATATCCTCCAACCCATCCACATACCAGGCTTGCTTAGATCACCCATTGCGATATCATATTGACCAGTTCATATTAACCATAAGCTCATTAATGCATAATTAAATAGTATAGTTGTTTTCCCATCCCAGGTAGTTAAGCGAAGCAAATGTAAAAAGCTCTTCCCGACTCTCTACCATGTATTCCAGGTTACAAGGATGGTCAAACAAAGCTAGTAAACTTCCTATCATAGGATTCCCATCAAATTGACACAAGCATGCAGTTTTGCAAACAAAACATTTACTTTAAAAACAGGATCAATATGACCAAGGATACTTGCCTTGCTCTTGGGCTTGATTGGGATCAAAGACTTCAAATTCTTGGTGTAGGAGATCCTGCGTGGCACTCTCTAGAGCAAATCTATCTAATCCGCACAATAAACATACAAGACAGGAATTATAATAAAAAGTGCACATATATTACTCAATATGTCATGACATGCATGATTAATGCAATTGCGAAGCAAAACTAGTTAATGAGTTGTTAATAATGTTTAATAACTAGTTCTAATAGTTTAAACAAGTTTATACAGGTTTGGAATTGATTTGAATCAAATTAGAATTCAGTTTAACATAATTCAGATTGCAAGATCGGACAAGTCCGCAGCAGGGCCGGACTAGTCCGCACTGCGCAGGAACAGCGGATAGGGTTTTCTGGATCGACGTGAATTTGGAGAAACGGGGTCGAATTCACGTGAGGAAAAGAGAATAGAAGGTATACCAGGTGTTTAGGACTCCAATGAATCAAGGGTCTTGGAGATAACACTTGGATCTTGACGATCTAGGGTTGATGAAGAACTTGATGGTGACTTGTTGATGGAGAATGAAAGCTTGATGGAGATCTTGATCCTCTTTCGTTTCCTTCTCTTCTTCTTCTTGTTCGGGATCTCCTTCTCCCTCCTTGATGGCGGCTCCCACGAACTAGGGTTGGATGGTCTTTTAGTTGAGGCAAAAGGATGCAAAGTGAAGGGGTGGGGTTGTTTATATAGAGGTGGAGGCTAGGGTTTCAATGAATTCAAGTTTGGGGAGGATTGAGGCTGGTGTGGGGTCCCACATGGGATCAAAAAAAAGTTAGACATGACATCCTTAGGCCCACTTGAAGTAAAAACAAAAAACAAGTCGTGAAACAGAGGATCAACTCGGAGTCACAATTTATCGGGCAAGTCCGCAAAAGGCCGGACTAGTCTAAAATTAGATGAAGAGATATCGGACAAGTTCAGACTGGACAACGGACAAGTCTGAACTTGGTCAGAGGGAAATCAGACAAGTCTGGCAAAAACCGGACAAGTTCGATTTTAGTTAGAGGAAAAACGGACAAGTCCGCTGGAATACCGAACTAGTCCGGACAAGTCGAGGGACTTAGCAAAATTTCCAAGGATTCGATACAGCGGACTAGTCCGCAAAGTATCGGACAAGTCCGAAAGTGTCCAAAGAGAAAAACAGACTAGTCCGCAGCAAAACGGACAAGTCCGACGAAGGTCAAAGAGAAATCATACTAGTCCGCACCAAAAACAAACTAGTCTGCACTTCCTAGAATTCTTAAGTGTTGTTTTGCTCTAAATAAATTTTAAACTTATTCCTTTTTATGTGGATTATTATTAAACATGTATATGAACTTATGCAATGCATGATGCATGAAAATGAGGGTGTTACATCCTCCCTCTCTTTTGTGTCACATGTAGAGAATGTTACTTTTGCCGATAACTCTTCAACTTCCATAATTTCTAAAGGTTCGGTTAGAGTAAATAGTCACTACACTTTGAAGGATATGGCACTTCTTAAAAATTTGAAATACAACTTGCTTTCTGTTCACAATTGCTAGATGAAAATTTGGAAATTATTTTCACTAAAAATTGCTGCAAGGTTATAGATTCAAACAGTGAGCTTATTTTTAACATGACTCGGTTCGGAAGAGTTTTTAAAGATGATTTTGATATGTCATCCTATAAGCATATGTCAGAGGATGATTCTGGCAATTCTCCCAGTACTACCATTGGCAGCCCGCGGAGTTTCTTAGTTCGGTTGTGGGCGCGCGGAGATTCAGAGAAAGATGGCGAGACACGAGGATTTACGTGGTTCGGGCCGCCTGAGCATAATACCCTACTCCACGGGTGTGTTGCTATTGTATTAAGCATCTGAGCGCTTGAATGTCAGATACTAGAGTGTCTTGAGCGCGTGTGGAAGAGTCTCTCCCATGTATCGCTCGGCCAGTCCTTTTATAGCATAAGGACTGGCCGTTACACCATCAACCTGGCCTGACATGTGGCCCTGGCGGTTACTGATGCTTAATACACAGTTAATGTACTTAATTCCCCTTAACAGCGTGATAACGCACCTTGATGGTGGCGTTACTGGTATTAAGGGTCCTCCGATCGTGTGTCATTAAGATAGCATTAATGACACATAATCGGGTCTTGAAGCTTTAATTGTTCCTTGAAGGTCCAAGCCGTTGGAGGTCCACCAGTCTGCTTATTGAGGTTGAAGGTCTGGCGGCTGAAGCGTGGCAGCTCCGGAGCTTTCCGTCTTGGACGAGTTGGTCCGGTGCTGTTGTACACATGTCGGTATCGAAGCTTCCCTCTGTCGGGGGTTAGGTCCGGGGGTGTCACACAGGTATCTAGTCCAGAGCTATCTCATGTATGGAATGTAGCTCCGGTTTTATGATACACGTTGCGGCACTGGGACTAACCATAGAAGGTAGGCAGGTCCAGTTCCGAGTGACACGTGGGGCCTTTGGAGCAACTCAGATAGGTGGAGTTCCTTTGCACTCTTTGCAGTCCCAAGGGAAATCTGATACGCAGGGTACCGACAGTGGCCCCCTGGGCCCACCTCTAGTAGAGACTTTTTGGATTAAGTCATTCTGCTGGAGGTGGGTCCATCTTTCGATTTCAGCGCCGTGTTTGCAAGGGTCTTTGGATGTGCTGTTGAGGTGGTGGTTCGCAGTTAAACCACCGCCGTGTGGCATCTTTTAGGATGCGGCAGTTGAGATCTGCGCATGCGGATCTCACACAATTGAAGGTCGCCGGTTCCCAATACGAAAACCATATCGGTTTCGCGCGCCCTGTCAGGCCGCCGCCCTCTGGTTTCCCGCCTCTCATGATGACAACTGATAGGCCGTCGTCAGTTCCGCCTATCAAGAAGGAGTGCACCGACGACATGGTGTACTTTTATGCGTATGCCATGGTCGGACTGATCCCACCTTTCTCCACATTTCTCTTGATGTTGTTAGACTTCTATGGTCTGCAGTTGTACCACCTTGGCCCTCACTCCATTCTTCTTGTATCGACCTTCGTCCACTTCTGTGAGATGTGGGTGGGTATTCCCCCCTGCATCGAGCTTTTCCGTACCTTCTTCACCATCCACACAACCTGCAAGAGTGACGAGTATCTTGGCTTCTACTATTTAGTACTTGAGTTCCTGTGATTGTTGATGACTATTCTAGATACTCTTGGGTTTATTTTATGTCATCTATGAATAAAACTTCTAGTAACTTTAGAACCTTATTTCTTAGATTATCAATTGATCACCGAGGATCTTTAAAAGCAATTAGAAGTGACAATGGAACTGAATTTAAAAATCAATCTTTTGATCTCTTTTGTGCAGAAAATGGAATAGATCACCAATTTTCTTCACCTTATGTACCTCAACAAAATGATGTTGTAGAGAGAAAGAACAGAACCTTAGTTCAGATGGCTAGGACTATGCTTGATGAATATCAAACTCTTAGAAAGTTCTGGGCAGATGCAATTGCAACCGCTTGTTATGTTTCTTAAAGTGCATCTAGGAATCCCTTGTGGGTTTTGGATGATTTATGACAAGAAAATGAGATCCTAACCACTTTGTTGAGATGAGCACAGGTTCTAATGAGAAAATGAGCAAAGTGCCAAAAAGAAAGGAGAATGAGGAGCAATGCGGAAAAGAGCTCAACAAACCAGTGTAGTATATCATTGTGTATGGAGTGTGTTAAGGAAACACACCCCAAGAGCTCAATCACAAATAATCTCACACATTGCACAAATCTATACAGGACCGGACTAGTCCGACTGACCCCGGACTAGTCCGATATTTTTCTGCACAAGATCGGACAAGTCCTCACAATGCGGACATGTCCTCACAGTCCAGTCTTTCACTGACCGGACTAGTCCGATATCACCACGGACTAGTCCATTATCTCTCTGACTATAATTGGACTAGTCCTTCACAGTGTAGACTAGTCCTCAAAACACTTCACAAGTTGCACAAAATCGGACAAGTCCGATGACACAATGGACTAGTCCGATATCTTTCTGATGTCAATCGGACAAGTCTGATATTAGCACGGACTAGTCCGAAAACCCTCTAACCTAAATCGGACAAGTCCTCCAAGTGTGGACTTGTCACCCAAATTCACTTAGGGTTTCACTTATCCGGACAAGTCCGATATCCATCGAACTAGTCCGAAGATTTCCAGAACCGAAATCGGACAAGTCCGCCTCTAGCCGAACTAGTCCGATATTTAGGTACACCTAGGGTTTGCTACACATAGCACACCGGACTAGTCTGGTGTCCACCACAGACTAGTCCGCCTCTAGTATGAACCCCATATAAATAGGTGTACACGGCCAAACTTTCAGTACTCTCGACCCCTTGCGCCGTCACACCTCCCAAGAGCCTAGAAAACACCTCTCTCCATGAAATCTAACGCAAGAAAGATCAATCCCTTGAGGATACACTTTGGATCTTTGGAGAGACACATTCTTCACTCATTAAGCTCTTGGTTTGATTCCCTAACACACTCCTGTGAATTTCATTGTAATCTTAAGAGTGTGTTCTTGGTGGAGTTCATATTGTAATCTTGGGGAGGCCTCAACTTGTGAGAAGGCCCCTTGAATTTGGTTATTTCCCCTTTGTGATTAGTGAAGAGGATTGGCCTCCGTAGCGATTCGACGAGGGTAGGGTTGGAGAAGACCCAGTCCTTTTGTGGACTCCTCAACGTGGACGTAGGTTGCCTCTGTGGGAACCGAGCCGTAACACCCTCAATCATTGCATCATGCATTGCATACATGTTCATGCATTAAACATTAGTAGAATAAACGAAAGATAATAAAAGATAAAACATACATATACAAATATGTGTAGCAAAAGAAGAAAAAGAAAATAATAGCATAAAACATGTATTAGGGAATAATATAAATATAATAATAGTAATATATATATAAATATATATATTTTTGAAACCTAAAGAAACAAGTAAATATATATATAAATAAATAATATATATATAATAATAATATATATAATAATATATATAAAATATAAATAATAAAATATACAATAATAATAATGAAAATAATAATAATAATGAAAAAAAAGTATATAAAAAAGAAGAAAAAGAAAGAAAAAATAGAAAAGGGGCACCTCCGGCCAGGCCGAGCCGGCCCAGCCAGAGCACCCCGCTCGTGCGCCGCAATGACCCTGCCCGAGCGCCCCCGTGCCTGGCCCCGCCGCACGCCCGAGCCACGTGTCCCGCGACCCAGTGCGCCCCCGCGCTCGTCCGCGCGCCGACCCGCGCCGCCAGTGCCCCCGCGCGCCCGCCCTGGCCCCACACCAAGTGCCCCGGCCCCGCCCCGCGCGCGCCACGCCCCTCTGCCCGACCGCTCCTGGCCCCGCACTGCGCGTCCCACCCCGCCCGAGCCGCTCGCTCGCGCCCCCTCAGCACGCGCGCCGCCCCAGGTCGAGTCGGCCATGGTACCGACTGCGCCCCGCCCGCGCCCGGCTATAAAAGCCTTGGGGGCTTCATATTTTCCTGTAGCCAGAAACCCTAGCCGCCATCCAGAAAGCCCTAGCTTCGTGGGGAAAAAGCACCAGAGGAGAGGCGCCGCCAGGGAAGGAAAAAAGGGGAGGAAGAAGAAGAAAAAGAGGAGGGTGTCGTCGTCCGGCGAAGTTCGTCGCATCGCCGTCGTCGTGCCACCGGAAGACCCTTGCGCCATCTACTTTGTCTACGCGTCGCCTCCATGCCACGATCGTCGAAGCCGTCGCATATACGGTAGGGTTCGTTTTTCCGATGCGGATTTTAGCAACGTATTGGATCTAATAGACGTAATTTTAATCGTAGTTGCACCATAAATTTATTTTCAGCAGCATTAATTCTCGCTAAAACCCCCGTCAACTTGCATAAACACGTATGAACTAGTTGCATTTAATCAATAAACAATTGTAGTTAATTAATAATTGAACTTTGTATGCATGAATGTCATCGCATGTTGATTAATGTGTGTGCATCATGTTGATTTGTATGTATTTTCTTGTATGTGTGATCACGAGTAGAGGGAAGTGCTCAAGAGGTCGTGTACGAGGATTTCAGAACCAAGACTTCGAAGCGCTTGAGCAACCCTATCCGTCGGAGCAAGGCAAGTGTACTTGAAGCATATTGATCCTGTTTCTAAAATAAATGTTTTGTTTGCAAAACTGCATGCTGTGTCAAATTGATGGGAATCCTATGATAAGAAGTTTACTAGTTCTGTTTAACCACCCTTGTCACCTGGAATTTATGGCAGAGAGTCGGGAAGGGCTTGTTACCTTTTGTTTCGCTTAATCAACTGGGATGGGAAAACAACTATACGACTCAATTTAATTATGCATGGATAAGATTATGGTTAACATGAACTGGTCAATATGATATGGTAAAGGGTGATCTAAGCAAGCCTCGTATGTGGATGGGTTGGATGTCATGGTGGTTTGCTTGCTTTAAATCTAAGGGTCGGTTCATGCGAGAATAAGCCAGGATTACAGTGCCACCATGAGACCAAGTATGGGTGCGGCGCAGCTGATTAAGTAGGCCTTTGCCAGTGCTATTTGGACCATTAAGGATGCTCGGGGAAGGGGTAGTCGGATTGGGTTTGTTGATGATTGGTGGGACTACCCTTGGATCCGAATGGCTCAAGAGGGGGCCCTTGGTTGAAGATGTGCTCTGTGGGAGACATCGCCACCGGTGAAACCTCAGTGGGGTCTAAATAGGCTAGTAATCCCTTTGTAAAAGCTATTTTGTTATCTCTTGGCCATACACCAAAGGAAGTGTAATTGGCATAAGGTAGATTCTTTAGTCGCCGACGGGTGATGAAATCACAAACATGTGGGTAGAGTGGTACAAACTTTGCAGAGTCTAATAAAACTATCATGATAGCCGTGCTCCCGATTATGAGCACTTGGACAACTTCCATGATTAGAAGGGTTTGGTATTAGGATAGTTTGTGGAAGGTTATGGTTTGGTACTAGTTATGGGATGGTATTATGGTTTATGGCAATGGTTATGGTTTGGTACTGGTACTGGCTGGTTATGGATTAACTATGGCATTAAATATGGTTAATGGTATGATGGTGATGGATATGGAATATGGATTGGTGCTATGTTATTAATTATGGTTTATGATGGGATTACTTCACATACATGTAATACATTGCTTTTCCAAATGGTTTTACTGTACTTTTCAGCACTTAGCCATTATCATTGTCGTCATTTGTATCAGCTACATGTCATACTTTCCACACTTGCTGAGTACGACATGTACTCACTCTTGCAATCCCCCACCAACAGTTGCAGGTCATGATTGGGAGTATTACGTTAATAATGCGGAGTTCTAGGTCGTGTCTGCTGTCAGCTTTGCATGTGGTGTTATTGGCGCTGCGCTATCCCTTTTGCTTAGTTGCTTATTAGTTTATTTCCGCTACATTAGTTGAACTTGTCATTAATATTCATTAGAGTTTGTATTCGAGGATATTATGAATTGTGTAATAAAAGTACTTATTTATTAACTTGTGATGTGGTAATTATCTATATATCGTTTGTGATGCACTTGTATATGTATGTTAAACATCCTGGGCACACATATACCGCACTTGGTTCATTTTTGGAACCGAGTGTCACACGAATCACGGGATAAAATCATTGTGTTCTTTCTTTGCGCCCATTTTTCTTACATTTCATATATATATCTAGGGTTTCGATCAATCGTGCTCACTTTACGGTGAAACATTGAGTTTAAGATTAAGTTGTGATACATCCTAGTTCATAGTTGTGCAACACTTAAATTATAAGTATAATTTCACTGCTTACATCCTAGGATCAAGTTAATCGATCAAATTTGATTAACCTTGTCGGTACACACCGGACTAGTCCGCACTTGACCGAACTAGTCCGATATCTCGAGATTTGATCTGTTTGTTAAGTGTTGCAGGTTCTGGCAGAAAATCAAAAAGGCCTATTCACCCCCCCCCCCCTCTAGGCCACATTCAATTGGTATCAGAGCAAGGTTCTTCAAAAGGAGACTAATCGCTCGAAGAGATCATGTCGGACATGAAGGACGTACACAAGAGCAACAACCAAGAGATGGTTGATGAAGACAAGAACCAAAAATTGGAGAGGCTCCTCGAGGCCATTCAAGACTTCGAGGATGACGATGAGGAGACGCTGGAACTAAAGGCGCTCCTAAGGAAGAAAAATATTTCCAAGGAAAAGTAAATATTGAAGATGAGAAGAAGAATAAGGGGAGTAGTCACACCGACTACTCCCGATATCCTTTTAATTATGATCGCCTAAATACTAACAACAATCATTATCTATCTATTCCACTTGGAAAAGCCCCACACTTTGATGGAAATGACTATTCAATGTGGAGGCAAAACATAAAAATGCATTTGATTTCCCTCAATCCACGTTTGTGGCACATAGTATGCACAGGAATAGACATCCCAGACGACAATCAGGAGCTCACACCTAGCCAAGAGCAAGCAATCCATCGAAATGCCCAAGCTACTGCAGTCATTACTTCATCACTTAGTCGTGATGAGTTTACAAAGGTGGATGGACTCGAGATCGCAAAAGAGATATGAGATACATTACAAACCGCACATGAAGGCGATCGTCATGTGTGAGAAGCGAAAATCGAGATGATTGAAGGCGAGCTGAGAAGATTTGCCATCGAAGAAGATGAGTCGCCACAAGATATGTACAACCGACTAAAGACGCTCATCAAAAAGGTGCGAGCATACGGAAGCAAGAAGTGGAACGACCACAAGGTGTTGAAGCTCATTCTTAGAGCCTTCATGCCTCGCAATGTTACCTTGTGCTCGATGATACGAGAAAGCCCCGGGTACAAGAAGATGACCCCAGATGAGCTACTTGGGAAAATCATCAACTTTGAGATGATGGAAAAACAAGTCAAACATGTTAAGGAGATTGCCGATCTCACCTCGGCAAAGAAGAAAGGGGTCGCTCTATAGTCCACCCTTAAGCCCTTGTCTAAAGAAGCTCGGGAAGCTCAACTAGAAGAAGACGATGATGATGAGAGCAGTGACTTGGATGAAGATGACATGATACTATTCATGAAGAAATTCAAGAGAATGATGAAGAAGAGACAAGGGGCAAAATCGAGTGGAGGGAAGTACAAGGAAAAATAAAGACCGAAGTTGAGGCGGGCATGCTATAACTGTGGTGAGTATAGCCACTTTAGTTGATTGCCCATATGAAGAGAAAAAGAAGAAGACCAAAGAAGTGAAGCCTCAACCCAAGAAGTTCTTCAAGAAGAAGAAGCAAGCTGAACAAGCGCATCTTGGAAAAGAATGGGACTCAAATGATGAGTCCTCATTCGAAGAAGAAGAGAAGATGGCTAGCATAGCCATCGAAAAGACATCCATGATGTCCACTCTCTTCCCCACTCTTGGCGCACGAAATGGGAACGACACTTGCCTTATGGCAAAGGAAGGTAAACGCAAGGTAACTACCAAATCCTCTTCCGTGCATTCCTATTCTAGTGATAGTGAAATTAATAGTGATAATGAAGATATGCTAATTGGCTTAGATAAGAAAACAGCCACTAAAATGAAATTTTTACTTGATCAACTTGTTGAGAAGGAGAAGTTGATACATCGTCAAGAAGACATGATTATCTCCCAAAAGGAGGAATATGTTGAACTTGACAAGCTTCTAGAACTTGAAAAAGAGCGAAGCAAGTCACTAGATCTTGAGTTAACTTCAAGCAAGGAAGCTTACGTGGAGTTAAGCGACTCAAATGCTACAATAAAGGACGAACTTTCTAACCTAATCAAGGTTAACAAGACCCTTGAAGTACAAGTTGAGTCACTCAAGCAAGGTGACCCTTCATCCTCTTCAAGCTCACCTTCTCAACCACTTAAAGTTGAAGCTATCATTACTTGTTCATGTAGTAAAGTTGACATCTGCTTAAAAGACAAGTCAACCACTACCAAGGATAAGCATCCCGCCCAAAGTGGCATATTTGACAAGGAGAAGGTCAAATATGCACGTAGTGCATACTTAACCACAAGACCTCCTAATGTAAAATATGGCATTGGGTATTCCTATGGTGGAAAGCAAAATGCTAGAAGCCATAAGAATAACAAGGAGAGCATTATATTTGTAAAGGGAAGACCCTTTCAAACTGGAAAATCCAAAGTTAACACATCCAACACGCTTGATCACCGGACTAGTCCGGTCCGGGTCCGGACAAGTCCGGTCCTCTGGACAAGTCTGATCTCCCACAATAGTCCTGTATATAAACAACAACAGTTGCTTTTTAGAACCTTTGATGCATCTTACGTGTTAATGAAATGTAATATTGGTAAGATTTATGCTCATTATGTTGGGCCATGTCATGGGAACACCAAGTCTCATGTGTGGGTGCCTAAATCCCTTGTGACTAACCTAAAAGGACTCAAGCAAGCTTGGGTACCTAAAACCAAGGCTTGATTTGTTTTTGTAGGCCTATTCATCCAGTGTATCTATATGGGTGCTAGACAGTGGCTGCACCAACCATATGACCGGAGAAAGAAGGATGTTCGTGGAGTATGAAGCAAATGAGGATCCAAGCGAGGGCATCTATTTTGGAGACAATAGTCAAGGAAAGGTGCTTGGTACCGTTAAAATTGCCATACCATCACAGCATACTCTTTCTCATTTGTTACATGTTGATTCCTTAGATTATAACCTGCTGTCCATATCTCAATTATGCGACAAAGGTTATAATTGTTTGTTCACTAACGAGGGTGTGACCGTCTCTAGAAGGAGTGATGGTTCCATTGCATTCAAGGGTATGTTAAAGGGAAAGCTTTACCTTGTTGACTTCAACAAAGATAAAGCCGAACTTGACACATGCTTGATTGCAAATACCAACATGGGTTGGCTGTGGCATAGATGGCTAGCGCATGTTGAGATGAGAAACCTTCAAAAACTCCTCAAGGGCGATCACATCCGAGGTTTGAAGGATGTTGTTTTTGAGAAAGACAGGCCTTGTAGCGCGTGCCAAGCCGGGAAGCAAGTTGGAGCACCTCATCCTGCTAAGAACGTCATGACTACAACAAGACCGCTCGAGCTACTTCACATGGACTTATTTGGTCCAATTGCTTACATAAGCATCGGCGGTAACAAATATGGTTTAGTAATTGTCGATGATTTTTCTCGCTTCACTTGGGTTTTCTTTTTACATGATAAGGCAAAAACACAAGGAATCTTGAAGAAATTTTTCAAGCATGCTCAAAATGAGTTTTCATTGACGATCAAGAACATTCAAAGTGACAACGGCACATAGTTCAAGAATACACAAGTTGAGGAGTACCTAGATGAAGAAGACATAAAGCATGAGTTTTCAGCTCCTTACCCCCCTCAACAAAATGGAGTTTCCGAAAGGAAGAACCGAACCCTCATAGAGATGGCGAGAACAATGCTCGATGAGTACAAGACCTCAGATCGATTTTGGGCGGAAGCGGTCAACACCGCTTGCCGCGCCATAAATCAACTTTATCTTCATTGACTACTCAAGAAGACATCCTATGAGGTACTCACCGGTAACAAGCCTAATATTTCATACTTTTGAGTTTTCGGTTCCAAATGCTATATTTTGAACAAGAAGCCTAGGACGTCAAAGTTCGCTTCGAAGTCCGATGAAGGTTTCTTGCTTGGTTATCATTCGACACTTACGCCTATCGTGTCTTCAATAAGACCTCCTGACTTGTTGAAGTAGCACGTGACGTAGTGTTCGATGAAACTAATGGCTCCCAAAAGGAGCAAGTTGATCCATGTGTGCTAGATAGAGAAGAAGCTCCTTGTCAAGCACTGAAAAGAATGGCGTTAGGCGAAGTTCGGCCACAAGAGCCACCTCCACATATGCATGAGGAAAATGAACCAGAAGAGGAGGCCAATGATCAAGGGGGAGATTCCATACATGATCAAACTCAAGAAGACGAAAATGACCTACAAGTCAATGAGGGCAATCATTTAGGGGGAGAAGAAGATGATCATGAATATTCAAGACAGCAAGTACCACACCCAAGAGTGCACCAATGTGTCCAAAGGGATCACCCAATCGATAACATCATCGGTGACATCCAAAAAGGAGTAACTACTAGATCATGCATACCTAATTTTTGTGAGCACTATTCATTTGTATCCTTTTTGGAACTGCGCAGGATTGAGGATGCATTGAAGGATCCGGATTGGGTAGTGGCCATGCAAGAAGAAATCAACAGTTTCAAGTGGAATGAGGTGTGGGAACTAGTCGAAAGACCCAAGTCCAACGTCGTCGGCACCAAATGGGTCTTCCGCAACAAATAAGACGAACACGGGGTGGTGACAAGGAACAAGGCATGACTTGTGGCCAAAGGGTATTCACAAGTCGAAGTATTGGATTTCGACGAGACCTTTGCTCTCGTAGCTAGGCTTGAGTCTATTAGAATATTACTTGCATATGCTACTCACCATGATTTCAAGCTCTATCAAATGCATGTGAAAAGCGCCTTCCTCAACGGACCAATCAAGGAAGAGGTGTATGCGGAGCAACCCCCCGGGTTTGAAGATGAAGAGTTCCCCGGTCACGTATTTAAACTGCGTAAGGCTCTCTACGGCCTCAAAAAAGCTCCTAGAGCTTGGTATGAGTGTCTTAGAGATTTCTTAATTGAAAATGGTTTTATGATCGGTAAAGTAGATTATACATTGTTTACAAAGAACTTTGACAATGATCTCTTTGTTTGTCAAATTTATGTTGATGATATAATCTTTGGTTCAACTAACAAATCTTTTTGTGAGGAATTTAGTAAAATTATGACAGATAGGTTTGAGATGTCTATGATGGGATAGCTAAAGTACTTCTTGGGATTCCAAGTGAGGCAACAAAAGGAAGGGACGTTTATAAGCCAAACTAAGTACACTCAAGACATACTCAAGAAGTTTGGAATGGACAAGGCGAAGCCCATAATGACTCCCATGGCAACAAATGGCCACTTGGATCTCAATGAAGATGGACCAAACGTCGATCAAAAGGTATATCGCTCCATGATTGGATCTCTACTCTACTTATGTGCTTCTAGGCCAAACATTATGTTGAGTGTGTGCTTGTGTGCAAGGTTTCAAGCCAACCCCAAAGAGTGTCATTTGACAGCCGTTAAGAGAATCTTGCGGTATTTAGTTCATACACCCAACCTAGGCCTTTGGTATCCCAAAGGTTCCAAAGTCAATCTCATTGGTTACTCTGATGCAGATTATGTCAGATGTAAGATTTATAGAAAAAGTACCTCTGATACATGCCAACTCCTAGGGAGATCCCTAGTTTCCTGGTCCTCCAAGAAACAAAACTCCATTGCCCTATCCAAAGCTGAAGCGGAGTATGTTGCAGCCGGGAGTTGCTCTGCACAACTCTTTTGGATGCGACAAACTCTAAGGGATTACGGTTACAATATGAATCGTATTCCACTCCTTTGTGATAATGAGAGTGCCATTAAAATTGCCCATAATCCCGTTGAGCACTCTAGGACCAAATACATAGACATCCGACATCACTTTTTGAGAGACCATTCAATGAAGGGAGATATAGCCATTTCACATGTCAACACCGAAAAGCAACTAGCTGATATTTTCACCAAGCCACTTGATGAAAAACGCTTTTGCGAACTCCAAAATGAACTAAATATACTTGATGCTCGGAGTGTGGCTTGAAATCTTGTATACCCGAATGCTATCTTCAAAATTCATTGATTGTGTTGTGAAAAGCATCTCTCTCAATTTTTCCGAAAAACTATGTCAATTACTAGATCTTGGTGAATGATGATCATTGCTTGATTGTTGAATGCTTACTGATCATACTCATCAAGATTATTTGATTTGATTTGCCTCCCTATTTTCTTAATAAGTACCTTCGAATATGTACGAATGTGCTAAGAATTTCTTCCTTGGTAACCATGGACTAGTCCATGGTTGCTCGGACTAGTCCGCCCGCGCAGACTAGTCTGCAGTTTGATGGTTAGGTCGGACTAGTCTGGCAGACTACGGACTAGTCCGATATAGTCTCTGGAAAAGTTCGGACTAGTCCGATCATTTTCGGACTTGTCCAATTTTTTGTGTCCTTAAACCTAGCCTCCGCCAAACCCTAATCCTGCTCACCCCACTCTTGCCTCAAGCTTTCTCTCTCCAAGCTCGAGCTCCCCAAGGCGATTCCTTGATTCCTCCATCAAAACTTTGCAAGTTTGGGTGGAAATTGATCTTCTTTGTGTAGGGATTGAAGACCATGGACTTGTCTGCCCCTTCAACCCCTACATCTCTGAAAATCAAGCAATCTCGGTAAATCTCACCCCAAACCCTAGAAATTGCTATTTTCTTCGTTTGTTGTCAACTAGCTTGGTTCCTTTCACCATATGCATGCTTCCTTGATGTATTACATTGATTCTAAGCTAGTTGTGCGTTTGGAATCACCATTTGTCTCATAGTTAGGGTTTTAGAGGTTGAACACCAGACTAGTCCGGTCCATGCACGGACAAGTCCAGACAACCAAACTAGTCTGTGCCTGTACACCGGACTAGTCCAATTTTTATGGACTAAACCCTAATCTCTCAATTCCTCAATGCAATTCCTTGTCATCTATTCTCATCATTGCCTTGTGAAATCTATTCTCAGGACAATGTCGAGCACCAACGATGAAATCTCTGATTTCGAGGCTGAGATGGACCACAAAGTCGTGCTTCGGTCCTCGACGAGCCTTAGCAAGAAGCGCCAAGAGCGCCCTTTCCGAGCCGGCTCCCTCTCCTTTCCAGGCTCAAAGGAAAGTTCTCGCGAAGAAGCCAACATCCAAGGCTTCTGCTGGAGGTGGCCCTCGCCAAGCCAAGGGCAAGGGCAAGGGAATTGCAACGGGCCCGATTGGCCCCCTAAAACTGTCAGCTCCAAGGGAAGGGGCCAGGGATCCCGCAGAGGAGAGATTCAACGGAAAGGGCAGTGACACGATGGCCAAGTTCAGAAATGTTGATTGCTACAGCCGTACCAAGCAAGCTGCGGATGGGAGGTTTTGGAGCAATTTTCATGCAGATTTCTACAAGACCGTCTATCTCCCAATGAAGATGCCCGTGGTGCGCACCCAATGGATAGATTGGGTGAATTTTGAGAAGAAGGGTTGCTCACCCTTTGTTGAGGTGGTGGAGGCAGTCGAGAGGCATGGATTGAGGGACCTCTTTTCTTTCAGGAGCAAATGGAATGATGAGGTCATCGCGCAATTCTATGCGACGTGCCACTTTGCTAGTGACGAGGAAGAGCGGGTGACTTGGATGACTCACGGATCCAAGTACACCATCACATATGAAGAGTTTGCAAGAGTGATGCATCTTGACACCTCAAGCAATGATATCTTGATCATCCACAACATTGGTGTCATTGAGGAGGACAGGATGAAGTTTCTATATGAGCCCAACTCCAAGTTCAACCCTCCTTCCACGAAGAACATGAAGCCCTTCTTTGTGGTGTTGAACCGGGTTCTAAGGAAGACAATTGCCCACAAGGATGGGGATGCAGGAAGCGTGCAGGGATACCTCAGGACCTTGATGAAGGTCATAAGAAAAGATAGGAAGTTTGATGTCTTTGATTATATTTGGAACGACATGGTCAACATTTCCTGCACGCCAAACAGGTCCTGTGGCTACGCACCTTACCTCATGTTTATGATTGAGAAGGTCACAGGAAGAGTTCGTCAAGGACGTGGAGCACCTTCCCTTGAGGCCCCAGATGCCTCAATAGCCAAGTATTCAAGCTGCTCCATCTCCGGCTTCCAGCCGTGAGGCTCTAGCCAGAGCCAGTGCTAGAGCTAGGGCTGCCCCCGCCACTAGGGTCCCTCCTCAAAAGGGGTCCCCGAGTGGTGTCTTGAAGTACCTGACTGCCATTTTTGCCTCCTGCAAAAAGGCCGAAGTAAAGGCTCAGAAGCTCAACAAGAGAAGAAAGGCTGACATGAGATATGTCAAGGAGAATGTGAAGCAGATTTGTCAAAAGCTGGAGATCGAGCTCATTGGATCTCCAGTAATTTCCGATGACTCCAACTCTGATTTCACCGAGCTCGGGCCCTTGACTCCCTCCGAGCTTGCCTATTTTGGCATTGGGGACTCGAGTGGCTCCGTTCCTCCTCGTCCTCCTCCTCATCAGCCAGAAGATGAAGATGAAGACGATGAGAGGACCAACAGCGAGGCTTGAAGACTTTAGGTCCCTCCTCTCCTTTTTGGTGTCTTGATGGCAAAGAGGGTGATATTGAGGGGGATTCTTAGGTATTAGCTGTAGGATGCGAGGAGAGCTTCTTTTTGTGTCTTTGTGTATTTTGTGGGTTGTAAAACTTTTAATATGCTCTTATGATACTTATGGTCCTGTGATGCAATGTTTTGAACTACTTATGAAGAAATTAATGAAATATGTGATTTTGCTATAAGAATGACATATATGCTTGTTGTTGATGTGTTCATATCAATTATGTCATTCTCATCATGATTATTGTTTCTATACACCTAGTTCTGCATCCCACCATAAAGAGTGCACATATGGATCATGTTTTCATTACATAATATGCTTTAAACTCATATGTGCACACTTTATGAAAAGCTCATCTTTTTATTATGTTTTGTGAAATCTCAATTGGTTGTCATTAATCGCCAAAAAGGGGGAGATTGAAAGTGCATCTAGGAATCCCTTGTGGGTTTTGGATGATTTATGACAAGCAAATGAGATCCTAACCACTTTGTTGAGATGAGCACAGGTTCTAATGAGAAAATGAGCAAAGTGCCAAAAAGAAAGGAGAATGAGGAGAAATGCGGAAAAGAGCTCAAGAAAACAGTGTAGTAGATCATTGTGTATGGAGTGTGTTAAGGAAACACACCCCAAGAGCTCAATCACAAATAATCTCACACATTGCACAAATCTATACAGGACCGGACTAGTCTGACTGACCCCGGACTAGTCCGATATTTTTCTGCACAAGATCGGACAAGTCTTCATAATGCGGACTTGTCCTCACAGTCCAATCTTTCACTGACCAGACTAGTCCGATATCACCACAGATTAGTCCAATATCTCTTCGACTAGAATCGGACTAGTCCTTCCCAGTGCAGACTAGTCCTCAAAACACTTCACAAGTTGCACAAAATCGGACAAGTCCGATCACACAATGGACTAGTTCGCTATCTTTCTGATGTCAATCGGACAAGTCTGATATTAGCACAGACTAGTCCAAAAACCCTGTTACCTAAATCGGAAAAGTCCTCCAAGTGCGGACTTGTCAGCCAAATTCACTTAGGGTTTCACTTATCCGGACAAGTCCGATATCCATCGGACTAGTCTGATGATTTCCAGAACCGAAATCGGACAAGTCCACCTCTAGCCGAACTAGTCCGATATTTCGGGACACCTAGGGTTTGCTACACATAGCACACCGGACTAGTCCGATGTCGACCACGGACTAGTCCGATATTCCTAAACCCTAACGGTTTCTTTTGGGAACCCCATATAAATAGGTGTACACGGCCCATCTTTCAGTACTCTCGACCCCTTGCACTGTCACAACTCCCAGGAGCCTAGAAAACACCTCTCTCCACGAAATCTAACGCAAGAAAGATCAATCCCTTGAGGATACACTTTGGATCTATGGAGAGACACGTTCTTCACTCATTAAGCTCTTGGTTTGATTCCCTAACACACTCCTGTGAATTTCATTGTGATATTAAGAGTGTGTTCTTGGTGGAGTTCATATTGTAATCTTGGGGAGCCCTCAACTTGTGAGAAGGCCCCTTGAATTTGGTTATTTGCCCTTGTGATTAGTGAAGAGGATTGGCCTCCGTGGCGATCCGACGAGGGTAGGGTTGGAGAAAACCCGATCCTTTTGTGGACTCCTCAACGTGGACGTAGGTTGCCTCTATGGGAACCGAACCACGGGATAAAATAATTGTGTTCTTTCTTTGCGCCCATTGTTCTTACATTTCATATATAGATCTAGGGTTTCGATCAATCGTGCTCACTTTACGGTGAAACATTGAGTTTAGGATTAAAATGTGATACATCCTAGTTCATAGTTGTGCAACACTTGAATTACAAGTATAATTCCGCTGCTTACATCCTAGGATCAAGTTAATCGATCAAATTTCATTAACCTAGTCAGTACACACCAGACTAGTCCGCACTTGACTGGACTAGTCCGATATCTCGATATTTGATCTGGTTGTTAAGTGTTGCAGGTTCCAACAGAAAATCAAAAAGGCCTATTCACCCCCCCCCCTCTAGGCCACATTCAGTTTCAAATCGTGTTTTCTCGTGTGCTAAGCTAGGAAAAACACCATATGAACTTATGAACTTTGGTTTGGACATAGGCCTAGTGTCACACACTTTTGGGTCTTTGGTTGTAAATGCTTTGTTAAGGAACATGGTAATTCTGATAAATTTGAAGCTATATCTGTTGATGGCATGTTTCTTGGTTATCCATCCCATACTAGAGGCTACCGTGTGCTTTTACTTGATACTAACAAAATTGTGGAGATTTGTGAGGTTTCTTTTGATGAAGCTAGCCTAGGTACTAGCTCTAATATTGCAGGTCGAGATCCATATCCGCAGGGGGAGAGTATTTTCATCCAAGAAGGCGAAGAAGTGGTGCTTCTGCCTGAAAATTCAGAAACTAATGACGTTGATCACGCTGCTGATTTTGCACCACAACCAGCACCAACAACTACTGCAACTGGTACAGATCGTCCTCAAGCCACAAGCTCTTCGATCTGTGATGAACATGAAGAACAAGGAGCTTGTGAAGTGTCTACTCCCCTTCGAATCCTCAAAAGTCATCCTCCACAACAAATCATTGGGAGCTTGAACGAACGAGTCACACGCTCCAGGTTTTGCGGTCCAAACTCTCGCGCTCATTCTGCTTTTGCTACTTCTTTTGAACCCAAACATATATCACACACACTCACTAATGAATCTTGGATTATTGCCATGCAACAAGAGTTAGAAAATTTTGAAAGAAATAATTTTTGGAAACTTGTACCTCCACCTCAAGGTCTCACCTTAATTAGAACTAAATGGGTGTTTAAAAATAAACAAAGTGAGGATGGGGTTGTGGCTAGGAATAAGGCTAGGTTGGTTGCTCAAGGTTTCACACAAATTGAAGGTCTAGATTTTGATGAAACTTTTGCTCCTTTTGCTTGATTAGAAGGCATAAGAATTTTGTTAGCTTTTGCTACATCTAAAGATTTCAAGTTATATCAAATGGATGTTAAAAGTCCTTTTCTTAATGGCTACGTAGATAAGGAGGTTTATGTCAAGCAACCATCGGGTTTTGAAAATCCAGATTTTTCTAATCATGTTTATAAAATGTCCAAAGCCTTGTACGGTCTCAAATAAGCCCCTAGGGCATGGTATGATAGGTTAAAAAAATTCTTACTTGAAAAGGGGTTTACCATGGGCAAGGTTGATAAAACTCTTTTTGTGTGCTTAAGCATGGCAATGAGTCATTATTCATTCAAGTGTATGTGGATGATATTATCTTTGATTGTACTTCTCATGATCTTGTGTCCAAGTTTTCAGCTATGATGAGTTCAGAATTTGAGATGAGTATGATGGGAGAACTCACGTACTTTTTGGGGCTGCAAATCAAGCAAACCAAGGAATGTACCTTTGTGCATCAAACGAACTATACAAGAGACCTTCTTAAGCGCTTCAACATGGACAAAAGCAAGCCTCTTCGGACACCAATGGGTACAACAACGATACTTGAACTTGATGAAGATGGTGAACCCGTGGATCAAAAAGAATATGGATTCATGATCGGATCAATTTTGTACCTCACGGCATCAAGACCGGACATACAATTCAGTGTACGTCTTTGTTCACGGTTCCAATCTTCCCCACGTGCTTCACATCGTCAAGCCATCAAAAGAATTCTCATGTACTTACATGGAACTCAAGAATTTGACATTTTTCTTCCTTCTTCCTCAATCATTACTTTGAAAGCTTTTTCGAATGCTGATTTTGGGGGTTGTAGGAATGATAGGAAAAGTACTCATGGCGCTTGTCATTTTCTTGGTAATTCCTTTGTTGTTTGGTCCTCTAGAAAACAAAATTCAGTTACACAATCCACAACCGAATTTGAATATATAGTTGTTGCTAGAGCTTGTTCACAAATTCTTTGGATTGTTCAAACTCCTAAGGACTATGGGGTTGATTTAGATAGTGTTCCGCTGTTTTGTGATAACACTAGTGCCATTTGCATTGCCAAAAACCCCATGCAACATTCTAGAACAAAGAACATTGACATTAGGTATCACTTTCTTTGTGATAATATTGAAAAAGGAAACATTGTGCTTCACCATGCTGATACTGAACAACAATTGGCTGATATTTTTACAAAACCTTTGGATTTCACTCGTTTTTGTTTCATTCGTAGTGAAATCGGGATTATGCATCCTCATGGCTTAGATTGAGGGGGAGTGTTGAAACTTGGGAAGTCTATATGGGGATCTGAATTTAAAAGTAATATGAGCATAATATTTCATACATATATGACTCTTTGATTCCTTTTACATGCTGAAAGTTCTTACTACAGTACTCATGTTGTACATTTTGTAGTTCTTTCCATGACTAGTAATTGTTACTTACACTAATTATGGTCATGATCGAACTTTCTTGATGTTTTGAACTTGTTGCATGATCACAAGTACTTTTATTAATGAAAAATTAATCAATCAACTATCCACATGTTGAGCTTTTATGATCAAATAAAAATGAGAAAAGATCAAGAGAATATGCATGCATCACACTTCTTTTTTTGAGATGGCTTATAATTGCACTTAGATATGAACTTAGAAGAAGTGGTGTATGACTAAAACCATGTCCTTAAGCTTTTGATTATCAAATCACATAGGCTTGGCTTGGTTGGTTAGAATAAGGCACATGCGGCATATAATTTATTGCAAATGTTATATGATCAGAATTTGTTCTTTAAATAATATTGAAAAATAAAAAATGCAGCAACAAGTGTAATGCTTTCAGGTTTTGAAATAGTTAAGTTTGTGAGATCATGACTTGCTTAAATTGAAAATTACATTTGATATCTAGCATGGCTTACACTACTTTATGTATTTCATTGATTTGATAGTGTAAGTAACTTGATAGTATGACTTGGATGAGCTTTGTTTTATATGTATACGTTACAATATGCTCATAAAAAATTAGATTTTTCTCTTTTGTACCTTGCCGAATACATAGTCAGAGGGAGAGAAATAGATCACACATTGCGCACATTCACAAGTGTTTGGGCACGATTCTTCTCAGGGGCAGTGTACATCCTTAGGGGAAGAATTTTTGTTTTTCTTCTCATTTTTATTTCTTATTTAAAAAGGGGGAGAAATATTTCGAGGAGAAAATTGTTTCAAAACTTTTCATGTGAATAAGCCAATGTTCTGATTTTAAGTGGTGTTGACAATGCATTCATCAAGGGGGAGATTGTGAGAACTATGTGTGCGGAATACATTGGCTATGATGATAAAAGTTTTGAATACTACCAAAACACCCTTTTATTAAGGTTCGACTCTAGGTCCGAGCTCCTGCAAGGTCCGACGATAGGTCCGGCTTGTTTTTGGTTAGCTCCGACGCTAGGTCCGATTATATTTGGTAGGCTCCGGCGCTAGTCCTGCTAGCTTTGGTTTGCTCAGGCACTAGGTCCGACTAGCTTTGGTTAGGCCGGTGCTAGGTCTTGCTAGCTTTGGTAAGCTCCGGTTCAAGGTCCAGTTAGCTTTGGCAAGGTCCGGTGCTAGATTGCAATAGTTCTGCTTTTAACTTGCAATGTTTCGAACTTGCTTTTTGGATTATGGAAAGCTTGCTTACTATTCTTTACTAAGTTTTTGTTGTGTGTTGGTGTTTATGGCAGATATCGTTTTGCTATGGTTTGTGCCATGCTTATGTGAGGTGCTCACGCAAGGTGTTGTGGTTATCGGAACTAACGAGAGTCAAGTCGAGGACTTGTTCTCAGAAGTATCGGTTGTTTATTCATGTGCAGGTGTTGCTTGAGTTCAAACATGGCTGGTGACAGGATCCATTGAACTAGTCATAGGGAAAAGATGAGGTTCAACAACCAAGTTCGAGAGGAAGTGTGGTTGAGTTGATCGGGAGGTTGCGCAACATGAAGGTATTATAGATGTCGTTGGAAGATGCTTGCACGTGTGCAAGGAGTTCATGGACGTGGCTACATGGTTCTAAGGCGTGACGAAGAGATGTGGACGTAAATAATTGGTCGGAAAGGTCCAACCGACTAGATTATGGACTCAGGCTGTGGCTGAGTCAGATTTGACTAAAAAATGGAAAGATTTGAGTTGGTTATGTTAGGATTTTATGGTGAGCACGAAGTTAAGTTGTTTTAGGAATGTGGGTTACGTTCCTAAGGTTTTTGGAAGTCTTAAGATTGCTTCTATCTGTGTATGGAAGAGTCTTGAGCAGTTATGGAAAGTTTTGGTGATAACTGAGTAGGATACAAGTCCTAGTTTGGTTTGGGTTGGCCTCATGGCTGATTATATAGGCAAGGCAGGCCAGAGCTCCTGGTACACAGATTTTGGGCTTTTCCTCTTGTGTTCTATTGAATAAAGATCATAGTTTAAAGGAACTTTTGTGCCTTGTTCGTCCAACTTGTTTCTTGTCGAGTTTTTGTACAGCACTACCTTTCTTCGGTTGTTTTATCATACTTGAGTTTTACAGATCCAATTGATGTGATTCTTTTTGGGTTGTCTTCGCAACTTGATTATCTAGAATATGTGAAAATTTCACAGTCATTGGATTTGTGGTTTCTGATCAACATGAGTTTCTTTGAAGTGTTGCAGATTGTTTTTACTCGGGTAGAACGGATTGACCTGTGTTCGATCTTTCGATCGTAACTTGAGTTTTTATCGACGTATTTCAGTGATTCTTTTTTGTCTTGTCTTCGTGACTTGATCCTATATAATATATAACACTTTTCTCACAGTTGAACATGATTAGATTAGTCGCACACACGATTTCTTTAACAGATCAATTTTCTGCCAAGGGGTTTTCATTGCTTCCGCTAAAAAATATAATCTACCATTCACCGCACCCTCTGGTAGCTTTTCACGTGCCCTTCGATCCTACAGCCTTCTGTGACACCCGTCCGAAAATGAACCTAGTGAACGCATATGTTTGCCCAGGACGTTCAACACACATACACGAGTGCAATCACAAAATGATATAAAGAAAATTACCACAGAACAAGATTAATTAAGCACTTTTATTACACAATTCAGAATATCCTCAAATACAAGATCTAATGAATATTAATGACAAGTTTAAACTAATGCAGCGAAATAACTAATTAAGCAACTAAGCTGCTAAGCAAATAGGGTAGTGCAGCTCTAGTCAACACTACAAGCAAAGATGACGGCAGACACGGCCTAGGACTCCGCATTATCATCGTTATACTTCCAATCCTGACCTGCAACTGTTGGTGGGGGAATTGCAAGGGTGATTACATGTCGTACTCAGCAAGTGTTGAAAATATGACATGTAGCTGATTCAAATGACGAATATAATAGTGGCTATGTGCTGAAAAGTACATTAAAACATTTGGAAAGCACTATATATTATGTATGTAAAGTAAACCCATCATAAACCATGTAGTTATCATAATACCAGTCCATATTTCAATACCGTCATCCATATTCCAGATTGCTCATTACCAATAACCATATTCAATACCAGAATTAATCCATAACCAACCATAACCATATTATTAACCATAACCAGTACCAAACCATAACCAATACCAAAATACCTCTAATCATGTAGGTCATCCAGGTGCTCATAACCGGGGGCACGGCTATCATGATAGTTTTAATACTCTGCAGAGTTTGTACCACTTTACCCACATGTTTGTGATTTCATCACCCGTCGGCGACTAAAGAACCTCCCTCATGCCAATTACACTACCTTTGGTGTATGGCCAAGAGATCACAAAATAGCCTTTACAAAAGTACTACTAGCATGTACGGACCCACTAAGGTTTCACCGGTGGCAATGTCTCCAGCTGAGCACATCTTCAACCGAGGGCCCCCTCTTGTGCCATTCGGATCCTAGGGAGTCCCACCAACCATATCCAAATCCAATCTGACTCCCCTTCCCCAGTGCGCCAAATAATCCATGCAATACTAGCAATACTCTAATTAATCAGCTACACCGCACCCATACTTGGCCTCGTGGTGGCACTATTGTCCTGGATTATTCTCGCATGAACCGGTCCTTAGATCTAAAGCAAGCAACCACCATATCATTCAACCCATACACATAACAGGCTTGCTTAAATCACCCATTACCATATCATATTAACAAGTTCATATTAACCATAATCTCATTAATACACAATTAAATAGTATAGTTTTTTTTCCCATCCAAAGTAGTTAAGCAAAGCAAAGGTAAAAAGCCCTTCCCAACTCTCTACCATGTATTCCAAGTGACAAGGGTGGTCAAACAAAGATAGTAAACTTACTATCATAGGATTCCCATCAAATTGATACAAGCATGCAGTTTTGCAAACAAAACATTTACTTTAAAGCAGGTTCAATATGATCCAGGACACTTGCCTTGCTCTTGGGCTTGATTGGGATCAAAGACTTCAAATTCTTGGTGCTGGAGATCCTCCGCAGCACTCTCTAGCGCCAATCCGTCTAAACCCCGCAATAAATATACAAGACAAGAAACACAATCAAAGAGTGCACATATATTACTCAATATGTCATGACATGCATGATTAATACAATTGCAAAGAAAAACTAGTTAATGAGTTGTTAATAATGTTTAATAATTAGTTGTAATAGTTTAAAAAAGTTTATACAGGTTTGGAATTGATTCGAATCAAATTAGAATTCAGATTGCAAGATCGGACAAGTCCGCAGCAGGGTCGGACTAGTCCGCACTGCGTAGGAACGGCGGATTAGGATTTTTCTAGATCGACGTGAATTTGGAGAAACGGGGTCGAATTCTCGTGAGAAAAAGAGAATTGATGGTATACCAGGTGTTTAGGACTCCAATGAATCAAGGGTCTTAGAGGTAACACTTTGATCTTGACGATCTAGGGTTGATGAAGAACTTGATGGTGACTTGTTGATGGAGAATGAAAGCTTGATGGAGATCTTGATCCTCTTTCGTTTCCTCCTCTTCTTATTCTTGTTCAGGATCTCCTTCTCCCTCCTTGATGGTGGCTCCCACAAACTAGGGTTGGGTGGTCTTTCAAGTGAAGGGGTGGGGTTGTTTATATAGAGGTGGAGGCTAGGGTTTCAATGAATTCGAGTTTGGGGAGGGTTCAGGCCGGTGTGGGGTCCCACATGGCCTCCAAAAAGAGTTAGACACGACGTCCTTAGGCCCACTTAAAGTAAAACTCCAAAACATGTCGTGAAACAGAGGATCAACTCGGAGTCACGATTTATCGGACAAGTCTGCAAAAGGTCGGACTAGTCCGAAATTAGACAGAGAGATATCGGACAAGTCCGGACTGGAGAACGGACAAGTCCAAACTTGGTCAGAGGGAAATCAGACAAGTCTGGCAAAAACCGGACAAGTCCAATTTTAGTCAGAGGAAAAACGGACAAGTCCGCTGGAATATCGGACTAGTCCGGACAAGTCCAGGGACTTAGCAAAATTTCCAAGGATTCAGTACACCGGACAAGTCCGCAAAGCACCGGACAAGTCTGAAAGTGTCTAGAGAGAAAAACAGACTAGTTCGTAGCAAAACGGACAAGTTCGACGGAAGTCAGAGAGAAATCGGACTAGTCCGCACCAAAATCGGACTACTCCGCACTTCCCAGAATTCTTAAGTGCGGTTTTGCTCTAAATAAATTTTAAACTTATTCCTTTTTATGTGGATTATTATTAAACATGTATATGAACTTATGCAATGCATGATGCATGAAAATGAAGGTGTTACACCCTCCACCCCCAAATTCCTCCACCCGTGCCCAAGATTGGCGGAGCTTCTAGAAGGGGTACCTCCTTTGTGCCTCCTTCTCCCGCTCCCACCTCCTCCTCCTCCTCCTCCGGTGAATCTTCAAGCGCCATTCTCAATTTTCTCAGGTCAATCTTCACCTCGTGCTGCAAGGTGGAAGTCTGTTGATGTTTCTTACATCACAGATAAAAATCTGCAAGTCCACGGAAACTGTCGTGTAGCACTTCCTCTTAAGGAGTATTCCCAAGGGTATCAAATCCAAGGAACGTGTGTGCTAATCTTACCAACTGGCTCACCCAAGGACACAAAGTTGTTTGGTAGGCAAGGAACAGAGAGGAATTCAAAGTATTGATTTTAATTCAATGGAATTTGCGATAGCTACTTGCTTTAGGCACAGGTTTACCCCTAGCAACACTAGGACAACTCCCGCCAAGAGCCTATGGCGTAGCCGAACGTGGAGGATTACAAAGGACAGATAGGGTTGTCACCACCTACTGCCTACCTCTTCAATTTGTTGGTCTACGAGATATTCACTGGTGATTTCTAACCTAAGCACCATGCTTATGTTCTAAATCACTACTCTAGTTGTTTCAAACACAAAGCTACAACTAGAGCCTCTAATAAATTAAAGCAATGAACCCACAAGTAACTACTTGTGCAAACTGCCTTGAATTGGGAATCAAACTTGAAATGAATTCACAAAGACTTACTTGATTTTGAATCAAACCTTTGTAAGTTTACAAGTGTAAAAGAGGGACTTGACAAGCCCAAACCTCCTTCTCCTAGACTCTTCACCACACTATCCTTCTACTTGGCAGCCTCTAGGACTACTCTAAACCTTAGGAGTGGTATTCTATTCTCAACTTTTGGTGTATGTGTGAAGTGAGGTGTGGGGTGCTATTTATAGGATGAGAAGGGTCAGTTCTCGCCACAAATTGCGCACGATTCAGTCATCTCCGCCACCAGGAAGCCAGAAGGAGTCGACACGCGTCGATTGACCGAGTTTGGCACCAGGAACAAGTCGGTTGAATAGGTGGTTTGGCCGACCTGCTCTCTGCACTGTTTGGCTTGTGCTTTATCCAGGTCACTGTCAGGCGGGTCCCATTCACTGATATGGGTGATACACCGTTGGATGGCCTCGGATACTTCTGTTTGTGTGCCATTTTATCCATGTGATGCCACATGTTGTCACCTGATTCGTCGAAATTCAATTTAATGGATTACTCCCTGCATGTCTTGGTATTTTTGGGTATAAATTCACCTGCATACAAATAAACACCAACACTTGTTGAATTGGTTAGTTTTACTCCAACCACTATGTTGTGTTTCTCTTTTGTGCACATTATGAAGTGTGTTGCCGGTCTAAATATGGCACTTAAGGACCGTCGACAAACTCCCCCACACTTAGTCCTTTGCTCGTCCTCGAGTGACGGCAAGAAGAAGAACTAATGTGTTGTCATGAATTTGTTGCAAGATAGAAAATGAGAATACTAGATATTTCAACTTATACCTCAGCTCATGATTTCTCTATTTGGAATGTGGCTACCACATCAATCTTAGGTGTTTGAAGAGTGGAATGGTTAGAATGTAGTTCCCTTGGATCTTCCCTACCGAAATGATTTGACAATTTGCTATATTCGAAAAGTCAGGGAAACAGTTGCATTTATCTCTCATTTGGAATCTCTCAAATCTCTCAAACTGTTTTGATCCTCACCTTAGGATGTTTTGTCAATTTTGTCCCTATACCAAATACAGCTATATCTGGAGCTTGGTAGGGAAAAATGTGGCACACATTGCAATTCATATATTACTAAGTCAAAAACTTGGTCCTATGAGAGACTTATGCTGTAAACAATTTGGCAAAGAAAATCCTTGTGCACATGAATAGAATGGATAAATGCGGACTCCATGGTTTTCTCTCGTTATGGATGAAACATGCTACTTTTCTCTCTCTCCCTTGTTTGGCATACTTCCTCTTTTGAAGAGTAGATGCTTCTCTCTCTTTTTTTTCATAGCCATGTCTTCTACTCCCTTCTTTTCTAGAGAGATTTTGATAATCATAATGTATGGAGTTTCTTTATTGGATGGATGAATGGTGGATGCAAATTCTCAATGTGAGAAATTCTTGTATGAATAGGGTGCACAAGAATTTCTAAGTCAAAAGTTTATGCATGTCACTCAACTGGGTCACGAGTTTGACAAAGTTCAATGAAAAACAAAGTGGCATATGCATGTGGTTTTCAATAAAATGTATCATATGTCCTTGGTGGATATTTAAATTTCCAACAAGAGAATCAGGCAAAGTTCAAGACTCCAAATTTTTGCAAACGTGAAAATCTATTTCAAGGAAAAATGTATCTCCTCGAACAACTCATTTACTATATCACACTAGTCAAATATTTAGATGTCGTGTTCTTCCTGTTTTAATTTTAGGAATCACAAACAAGGCAATAAATTGAAATATAAAGTATTCAAATGTTTAGCTCAAGCAAATTTTGACTACCAAGTTTTAATCTCGGATGTTGAGTTGGTTCATTTCGAATATTCAGTTTTAAATAGGAAATCAACTTAAACAGCAGGGTAGCACATATATTCGGAGATAGGAGATACAAACCGAACTTACGGAGCGAAACAGAGCCATTTGGGGCCCACACAAAGTCGGTCCACCAGGGGGTTCCACTGACCCCCTTCTCGCCTCTCTATTTCTCTGTTTTGACGTGTCGAGTCGTATGTTTGGTTGCGACATGTTTTGGGATGCAACGTGTCGAGTCGTATGTTCGGTTGCGACATGTTTCGGGATTCAACGCAAGTTTTGCGCGTTGAAATTTCGCGATTTAGGGTGCCTCCCCCCACACTTGTTCCCTAAATTCTTTATTTTACAAAAATAAACTATAGGGGAAACTTTACTGGGTTAGATGAACTAGTAAGTTCATTTTATTGAATTCAAATTATTGGAGATGCTCACATTATTCAATCTAAACTTGAGGAATAAAAATTTGAAATTAAACTAAACTTAAACAAGTAAGCATCCTAAGCTATCGGGACATCTAAACTATGGTGCATTGTAGATGTCGGGCTCCCCAACGGCATTGCATAAAAGCTGCAGCTTGGCGCTCATGCCACTGCGAACACCATCAATCTCATCCTTAAGGGAGATGAGTTCATCCTTCAGTTCTGCCCTCTCGATGCACCCTTCAGCCACTAAGTCGGATAGCTTCTTGTTCTCCAAACAGAAAGAAGCTAACTCCTTAGAAAGTTGTGCCACTTTAGGAGCACAAAGAGATTTCCTGTCGCTGTCCTCAAAATGGCCAGGTGGCCCTCAGATGGCAGGTGGTGAGAGGTGACACCTAATCTTTGAGGGCGACGAGCCTGTCGACTCCTCCATTGCCAAATTATCCACGCGTTTGAAAAAGCCTTTTGCATAGCCTCCTTCAGGCTTGCACACCCCATGGATAATGAGGCGGTCTCCCATACGCTTCGGCGAGGTGCGTGTAGGTGACTTGTAGTGGTCGCTCACTACGTCACTGTCCTTGGTCTTTATAGTGTACATGTGACACCCGGTTCCGAAAATGAACCAAGTGAACGCATATGTGTGCTCAGGATGTTCAACACACATACACGGGTGCATTCACAAAGGAGTATACAGAAAATTACCACAGAACAAGATTAATTAACCAAATTTTATTACACAAATCATATTATCCTCGAATACAAGTTCCAATGAATATTAATGACAAGTTCAACTAATGCTGCAGAAATAAACTAAATAAGCAAACTAAACAGCTAGGCAGCATAAGTGATAGGGTAGCGCAGCTCCAATCAACACCACAGGCAAAGCTGACGGTAGACACGCCTAGAACTCCACATTATCATCGTTAAACTCCCAATCCTGACATGTGGCTGATTCAAATAACGAATATAATAATGGTGGAGTGCTGAAAAGTACATTAAAACATTTAAAAAGCAATATATTACATGTATATGAAATAAACCCATCATAAGCCATGTAGTTATCATAATACCAGTCCATACTCCATATCCATCATCATATACCAATATCCATATTTGATACCAGAATTCAATTCATAACCATCCATAACCATAATACCAACAATAACCATCCCAAATTCCAATTTTCCTCTAATCATGTGAGGGTCCAGGTTGCTCAAAACCGGGAACACGTCTATCATAATTGTTTTAGACACAGTCTGCAGAGGTTGTACCGCTTTACCACGTGTTTGTGATTTTATCACCTTTCGATGACTATAGAATATCAATTATGCCGTATCACACTTCCGTAGGTGTGTGGCCAAGAGATCACAAAATAGCCTTTTGTAACACCCTCATTTTCATGCATCATGCCTTGCATGCACTCATATACATGTTTAACATTAACCTACATAAAGAGGAACGATTTTAAAATTGATTTGGAGCATTTAAAATTGATTTGGAACAAAACCGCACTTAAAATGCAGGAAAGTGCGGACTAGTCCGATTTTGCTGAGGACTAGTCCGATTTCTCTGTGACTAAAAACGGACTTGTCCGTTTTTGCTGCGGAATAGTCCGATTTTGCCTCTGAAAACTTTAGGACTTATCCGATTTTGTGCGGACTAGTCAGATATTCCATGAATCCTTGAAAATTTGCTAAGTCCCTGGACTTTTCCGGACTAGTCCAGTGTTCTAGCGGACTTGTCCGATTTCCTCTCTGTTTAAAGTCGGACTTGTCTGATTTTTGGCCAGACTTGTCCATTTTCTCTCTGGACGACTTCAGACTAGTCCGGTCCTTTCCGGACTTGCCCGATATTTCGTGACTCCGAGTTGATCTTTTGTTTTACGACTTGTTTCTTTGGTTTCACGTTAAGTGGGCATAGGGACGTCGTGCCTAACTCTTTTAGAGCCCATGAGGGACTCTAAACCAGCCTCTACTCATCCCAAACTCGAAATCCATCTAACCCTAGCCTCCAACTCTATATAAACAACTCCACCCTTTGGCTTGACATCTATTTGCCACTTTTCCACCCCACCCAAACCCTAGTTCGTGGAGAGCCACCATCAAGGAGGGAGGAGAAGATCCCAAGCAAGAAGAAGAAGAGGAGGAAACGAAAGAGGATCAATATCTCCACCAAGTTTTCGTTCTTCATCACCAATTCATCCCCAAGTTCATCACCAACCCTAGATCATCAAGATCCAAGTGCTACCTCCAAGTTTCTTGATTCATTGGAGTCCTAAACACATGGTATACCTTCTATTCCATTTTCCTTACGTGAATTCAACCCCTAATCTCTGAATTTACGTCGATCTAGAAAACCCTAATCTGCTGATCGCGCAGAGTGCGGACTTGTCCGGTCCCTAGCGGACTAGTCTGATTTCCCTGGATAAATTGTGTTGAATAAATTCCAAAAACTGACCTAATCAACTCCAAACCTGTATAAACTTGTTAAAAGCTATTATAACTAGTTAATGATCATTAAAAGCAATCTAGTAACAAGTTCTACCTTGCATTTGCATCAATCATGCATGTTATGTCATATTGAGTAATATTTGTGCACTCTTTGATTGTGGTTCTTGTATTGTATGTTTATTGTGCGGATTAGACGGATTTGCGCGAGAGAGTGTCGCGGAGGATCTACAGCACCAATAGTTTGAGGGCTTTGACCCTCAACAGCAAGAGCAAGGCAAGTGTCCTTAAAGCATATTGATGCTGTTTTATAATAAATGTTTTGTTTGCAAAATTGCATGCTTGTGTCAATGTGATGGGAATCCTATGATAGGAAGTTTACTAGCTTTGTTTGACCACACTTGTCACCTGGAATATATGGTAGAGAGTCGGGAAGGGTTTTTACCTTTTGCATCGCTTAATTAATTGGGATGGGAAAATTACACTACACATTTATATATGCATTAATGTTATTCTGTTAATGTGAATTGGTCAATATGATATGGTGATGGGTGATCTAAGCAAGCCTACTATGTGGATGGGTTGGATGTTATGGTGGTTTGCTTGCTTTAAATCTAAGGACCGGTTCATGCGAGAATAAGCCAGGACTACATTGCCACCATGAGGCCAAGTATGGGTGCGGCGTAGCTGATTAATTAGGGCTTTGCTAGTGCTGTTTGGACCATTATGGATGCTCAGGCAAGGGGTAGTCAGATTGGGTTTGTTGATGATTGGTGGGACTACCCTGGGATCTGAATGGCTCAAGAGGGGGCCCTTGGTTGAAGATGTGCTCTGTAGGAGACATCACCACCGGTGAAACCTCAGTGGGGTCTAAATAGGCTAGTAATCCCTTTGTAAAGGCTATTTTGTGATCTCTTGGCCACACATCTAAGGAAGTGTGAGACTGCATAATTGAGATTCTATAGTCATCGAAAGGTGATGAAATCACAAACACGTGGATAAAGTGGTACAAACTCTGAAGAGTCTAATAAAACTATCATGATGGTCGTGCTCCCGGTTATGAGCACCTGGACAACTTCCATGATTAGAGGGAACTTAGTATTGGGATGGTATTTGGGATGGTTATGGTTGGTATTAAGTTGGTTATGGATTTATTTCTGGTATTGAATATGGTTATTGGCAATGGTGAAATCTGGAACTATTGATGATGGTAGTGAATTCAGACTGGTATTATGATACTACTTATGATTATGACGGGTTTGATTCATATAAATATTATATATTGCTTTTCAAATGTTTTAATGTACTTTTCAGCACTTTGCCATTATTATTGTCGTCATTTGTATAAGCCACATGTCATACTTTCCACACTTGCTGAGTATGACATGTACTCACTCTTGCAATCCCCCCCAACAGTTGCAGGTCAGGATTGGGAGTTTAATGGTGAGAATGCGGAGTTCTAGGCCGTTTCTACCGTCAGCTTTGCCTGTGGTGTTATGGAGCTGCGCTATCCCTTATGCTTAGTTTGCTTAGTCGCTTAATTAGAGTATTTCCGCTGCATTAGTTGAACTTGTCATTAATATTCATTAGAGCTTGTATTCGAGGATAATATGGTTTGTGTAATAAAACTTGATTAATTAATCTTGTATGTGGTAATTTTCTGTATACTCTTTTGTGAATGCACTCGTGTATGTGTGTTGAACATCATGGGCGCACATATGCGTTAGCTTGGTTCATTTTCGGAACCTGGCATCACAGATTGGTATCAGAGCCACAGGTTGACCGTAGGATGCAGCCTAGATAGAATGGACACTTTAGAGCACATAGGAGCACTTAAGAATCGATGTGTTTTTTTTTGGCTTGCTGTTTGCTATATATATTGGTTGCTTGTGTGCTTAATAGAGGATTTTGGGATGCTTTAGCATTGCCATGTCCACGTAGGCTAGTTAGTTGCCTAGTTTCATATCCCTTGATGCATATAGATGGGGATGTTTTCTAAATCTTACCTATTGCTTTTCTCCAGATGGTGAGGACTCGCAACCAGAGGGTTGGCAATGATGAGGAGGAGAACAATGGAGTGCCTCAGAACAACATTGGACAAGGATCTACTCAGGGAGCTATCAACATTGAGCAGTTATTGGCTATGCAAAACTAGCTCATGCAGACCATGATACAAACTATGGGACAGCTGCAGGCTGGCAATATCAACAATCAGCCCCACATGCCTCCACCGCCACCCCCACCCCCTCATAACCGGTTGGGAGAGTTTATGAGGATTAGGCCGCCAACCTTTGCTCAAGATGCTGACGCTATGGATGCGGATGATTTGCTCAAGTCCGTGGAGAATAAGTTAGCTATTGTCCAATGCAATGACCGGGAGAAGGTGCTATTTGCTTCTCATCAACTCGTTGGAGCAGCTGCGGATTGGTGGGATGCTTATTGCAACGCTCACGAGAATCAAGAGAGGATTACTTGGGCAGAATTCAAGGAGAGTTTCCGTTCTCATTATGTGCCCGAGGGAGTTATGATTTTAAAAAGGCAAGAATTTGAGAACTTGAGACAAGGAAGATCAAGTGTGAGTGAATATCTCAATAAGTTCACTCAACTCTCAAGGTATGCGCCTGAGGATGTGAGCCGGGACAGTCGGAAGCAATACTTGTTCATGAGAGGACTCAATAATGAAATTCAAGTGCAATTGCTCAATTGTGACTATGCAAATTTTCAGAAACTTGTGGAGAAAGCAATCGTGGTTGAGAATAAGATCAGTGAGATGGAGCAAGACAACAAGAGGAAGGCGCCATATCAAGGACAGCAGCAAGGAAGTAATGTGCGCCCTCGCTTTGCGCTGCCCAATGCGCCTTACTTCATCCCTTCTGCGCCTGCTCAGCGCCCTGGTTATGCACCGCGCCCAACTCAGTTTGTGCAGCAACTCCCTGTTATGCAAGCACCTAGGCCTCCAATGCCTTATGCGCCTCGTGCTAATTTTCCTGGTGCAAACGTTCAAAATCAAGTTCGTCCAAATTGTGGTGGAGTTAGGAAGTGTTATACTTGTGGAGAAGCTAGACACTTTGCGCATCAATGTCTTATGTCAGGCCTTGGTCAAGGGAGCAATGCACCGAGGCAAAACCCAAGACCTAATGTAGGACAGCCACAAGGGAACCGTGGACATCAGAATTTTGCTCGTGGTAATGTGAACCATGTCTCTACGGAAGATGCTCAACAAGCGGATAACGTGGTCATTGGTATGTTTCTCGCAAACTCCAACCCCGCAACTATGTTATTTGATTCTGGAGCATCGCATTCATTCATTGCATCGAAATATGTTGCCAAGTATAGTTTGCCTATCTCTCATGTGAAGTTTAATCTATTGGTTAAGTCTCCTGGAGGAGAGATGAGGGCAAATATAGTATGTCCAAAAGTAAGCCTTAGAATAAGGGGGGTATACTTCTTCGCCAGCCTCATCGTTTTGGACTCTCAAGGATTGGACATTATACTTAGTATGGACTGGTTGAGGAAGCACAATGGAGTTATTGAGTGTGCCACGAAGACGGTGAAGTTGACCAATGAGGAAGGGATCATCGTAGAATTTGAAGCATCTCAAACCACACCGAAGTAATTGGAGCTGAATCATATGGATGGTGCCGCAATTGAAGAGATTCCGATGGTGTGTGAATTTTTGGATGTTTTTCCGGAAGAGTTGCCAGGTATGCCACCTGATCGAGACATTGAGTTTGTTATTGATTTAATACCTGGAACTGCACCTATAGCTAAGAGGCCGTATAGGATGTCTCCTTTGGAATTAGCGGAGCTCAAGAAGCAAATTCAAGAGCAACTAGAGAAAGGTTTTATTCGCCCTAGTTATTCACCTTGGGGAGCGCCCGTGCTGTTTGTGGACAAGAAGGATGGAATCCAAAGGATGTGTGTGGATTACCGAGCTCTCAACGAGGTAACAATCAAGAACAAGTACACCATGCCACGCATAGAAGACTTGTTTGATCAGATGAAGGGTGCTTGTGTCTTCTCTAAGATTGATTTGAGGTCGGGATATTTTCAAATGAAGATTAGACCATCGGACATACCCAAGATAGCTTTTAGGACACGGTATGGATCTTATGAGTACACCGTGATGTCTTTTGGATTGACAAATGCGCCTACCTACTTTATGTACCTCATAAATAAGGTCTTCATGGAGTACTTGGATAAGTTCGTTGTGGTGTTTATTGATGATATTATGATCTACTCGAAGGATGAGAAGGAACATGAGGAACACTTGAGGCTTACGTTGCAGAAATTGAGGGAGCATTGATTGTATGCCAAGTTCAACAAGTGTCAATTTTGGTTGAAAGAGGTGCCATTTTTGGGTCATATCATCTCAGGAGGAGGAGTATCGGTTGACCCCGGAAAAGTGAGAGACGTGTTGAAGTGGGAACCACCGCAAACTGTCAAGGAAATAAGAAGTTTCCTTGGGATGGCTGGATATTACCGTCGGTTCATCAAGGACTTTTCCAAGATAGCCAAGCCTATGACGGAGTTGCTAATGAAGGGAAAGGCTTTCCAATGGACTCAAGCTTGTAAAAATAGTTTCGAGGAGTTGAAAAAGAGGTTAACAACAGCCCCAGTTTTGGTACTGCCGGATGTGAGCAAGAGTTTTGACATATATTGTGACGCATCAAGACAAGGACTTGGATGCGTGCTTATGCAAGAAGGTCAAGTGGTTACATATGCATCAAGAAAATTGAAGAAACATGAGGCGAATTACCCAACACATGATTTGGAACTCGCAGCCGTGGTACATGAATTGAAAATTTGGAGACACTATATTCTTGGACATAGGTGTGAAATTTATACGGATCATAAGAGTTTGAAGTATATTTTCACACAAACGGATCTGAACTCTAGGCAACGAAGATGGTTGGAGCTCATTAAAGATTATGATTTGGGAATCAACTATCATCCGGGAAAGGCCAATGTAGTGGCCGATGCTTTGAGTAGAAAGGGAGTAAGTCATCAACTCACAGTTCGAGAGTTACCATCCGAGTTATGTAAGGAGTTTGAACGGTTGAACCTCGGGTTTGTCAATGAGATGGAGATGATGGAGTTAAACCGAACCTTGGAGCAAGAAATTCGAGAGGCACAAACCGCAGATGAAGAGATCAAGGAAATCAAGGACAGGACCGAAGAAGGGAGATAATTCAGATTTGATGAAGACGAACATGGTACCTTATGGCTTGGAAAGAGAATCGTTGTACCTAATGTGAAGCATATTTGGGAGACGATATTAAAAGAGGCACATTACTCACCTTACTCAATTCACCCTGGTTGTACAAAGATGTACAAAGACTTGAAGACTAGCTATTGGTGGGATAGCATGAAGAAGGACATAGCTGAATATGTGGCATTGTGTGATGTGTGTCAACGAGTCAAGGCGGAACATCAAAGGCCAGCTGGATTATTGCAACCATTGTAGATCCCGGAATGGAAGTGGAAAGAAATCGGTATGGACTTCATAGTTGGGTTACCCCATACTCGGTCAGGGTATGACTCAATTTGGGTAATTGTGGATCGCTTAACCAAGTCAGCTTATTTTGTCTCTGTGAAGACCAAATATACAGCTACACAATTGGCCGAAATATACATGGATCATATTGTGTGTCGACATGGAGTCCCTAAGAAGATAGTCTCGGATAGAGGTTCACAATTCACTTCCCGGTTTTGGCAAAAATTGCATGAAGCTTTGGGAACGAGGTTGAATTTTAGTTCAGCATATCATCCTCAAACGGATGGACAAACCGAGAGGGCCAATCAGATTTCGGAGGACATGTTAAGAGCTTGTGCTTTGAAGCGTGGGAAAAGTTGGAATAAAAGCTTGCCATACGCAGAATTTTCATACAACAGTAGTTACCAAGCAAGCTTGAAAATGTCACCGTATGAAGCGCTTTATGGGAGGAAGTGTAGGACACCTTTATTCTGGAATGAGGCAGAAGAAACTCAAGTATTTGGTTCGGATGTGTTGCAAGAAGCCGAAAAGCAAGTCCAAATAATTCGTGAAAACTTGAGGGTTGCCCAATCAAGGCAAAAAGGCTATGCGGACAATAGGAGAAGGAAATTAGCCTTTGAAATAGGAGATTTTGTTTACCTCAAGGTGTCACCAATGAGAGGCCATAAGAGGTTTAACATAAGGGGCAAGCTCGCACCTCATTATATTGGACCATTCAAGATTTTGGACAAAAGAGGAGAAGTAGCGTATAAGTTGGAGACGCCAGCTCATCTTCCGGATGTCCATGATGTCTTTCATGTTTCCCAGCTCAAGAAGTGTTTGAGAGTGCCGGAAGAGCAAGTGCCAATGGAAGAATTGGAACTAGAGTAAGATTTGACTTATGCCAAACAACCGGTCAAAATCTTGGAAACTAAGGAGAGGGTCACAAGGAACAAGGTTATTAGATGGTGTAAAGTTCAATGGAAGCACCACACAGAAAAAGAAGCGACGTGCGAATTGGAGGATGATCTCAAGAAGGAATTTCCCTATCTCTTCTCTTGCGCGTAGAATCTCGAGGGCGAGATTCATTTAAGGGGGGTAGGTTTGTAACACCCTCATTTTCATGCATCATGCCTTGCATGCACTCATATACATGTTTAACATTAACCCACATAAAGAGGAACGAGTTTAAAATTTATTTGGAGCATTTAAAATTGATTTGGAACAAAACCGCACTTAAAATGCAGGAAAGTGCGGACTAGTCCGATTTTGCTGAGGACTAGTCCGATTTCACTCTCACAAAAAACGGACTTGTCCATTTTTGCTGCGGACCAGTCCGATTTTTCTCCTAGAAACTTTTGGACTTATCCGATTTTGTGCGGACTAGTCCGATATTCCATGAATCCTTGAAAATTTCCTAAGTCCCTGGACTTTTCCAAACTAGTCCAGTGTTCCAGCGGACTTGTCTGATTTCTTCTCTGTTTAAAGTCAGACTTGTCTGATTTTTGGCCAGACTTGTCCGATTTTCTCTCTGGACGACTTCGGACTAGTCCGGTCCTTTCCGCACTTGTCTGATATTTCATGACTCTGAGTTGATCTTTTGTTTTACGACTTGTTTCTAGGGTTTCGCGTTAAGTGGGCATAGGGACGTCGTGCCTAACGCTTTTAGAGCCCATGAGGGACTCTAAACCGGCCTCTACTCATCCCAAACACGAAATACATCTAACCCTAGCCTCCACCTCTATATAAACAACTTCACCCTTTGGCTTGACATTTATTTGCCACTTTTCCACCTCACCCAAACCCTAGTTCGTGGAGAGCCACCATCAAGGAGGGAGGAGAAGATCCCAATCAAGAAGAAGAAGAGGAGGAAACGAAAGAGGATCAAGATCTACACCAAGTTTTTGTTCTTCATCACCAATTCATCCCCAAGTTCATCACCAACCCTAGATCACCAAGATCCAAGTGCTACCTCCAAGTTTCTTGATTCATTGGAGTCCTAAACACCTAGTATACCTTCTATTCTCTTTTCCTTACGTGAATTCAACCCCTAATCTCCGAATTTACGTCAATCTAGAAAACCCTATTCTGCTGATCGCGCAGAGTGCGGACTTGTCCGGTCCATAGCGGACTAGTCCGATTTCCCTGGATAAATTGTGTTGAATCAATTCCAAAAATTGACATAATCAACTCCAAACCTGTATAAACTTGTTAAAAGCTATTAGAACTAGTTAATGATCATTAAAAGCAATCTAGTAACAAGTTCTACCTGTCATTTGCATCAATCATGCATGTCATGTCAGATTGAGTAAAATTTGTGCACTCTTTCATTGTGGTTCTTGTCTTGTATGTTTATTTTGCGGATTAGACAGATTTGCGCTAGAGAGTGTCGCGGAAGATCTATAGCACCAAGAGTTTGAAGGCTTTGACCCTAATCAACAGCAAGAGCAAGGCAAGTGTCCTTGAAGCATATTGATCCCGTTTTAAAATAAATGTTTTGTTTGCAAAATTGCATGCTTGTGTCAATGTGATGGGAATCCTATGATAGGAAGTTTACTAGCTTTGTTTGACCACCCTTGTCACCTGGAATATATGGTAGAGAGTCGGGAAGGGTTTTACCTTTTACATCGCTTAATTAATTGGGATGGGAAAACTACACTACACATTTAATTATGCATTAATGTTATTCTGTTAATGTGAACTGGTCAATATGATATGGTGATGGGTGATCTAAGCAAGCCTCGTATGTGGATGGGTTGGATGTTATGGTTGTTTGCTTGCTTTAGATCTAAGGATCGGTTCATGCGAGAATAAGCCAGGACTACAGTGCCACCACGAGGCCAAGTATGGGTGCAGCGTAGCTGATTAATTAGGGCTTTGCTAGTGTTGTTTGGACCATTATGGATGCTCGGGGAAGGGGTAGTCGGATTGGGTTTGTTGATGATTGGTGGGACTACCCTGGGATCCGAATGGCTCAAGAGGGGGCCCATGGTTGAAGATGTGCTCTGTAGGAGACATCACCACCGGTGAAACCTCAGTGGGGTCTAAATAGGCTAGTAATCCCTTTGTAAAGGCTATTTTGTGATCTCTTGGCCACACACCTAAGGAAGTGTGAGACGGCATAATTGAGATTCTATAGTCATCGAAAGGTGATGAAATCACAAACACGTCGGTAAAGTGGTACAAACTCTGCAGAGTCTAATAAAACTATGATGATAGCCGTGCTCCCGGTTATGAGCACCTGGACAACTTCCATGATTAGAGGGAACTTAGTATTGGGATGGTATTTGGGATGGTTATGGTTGGTATTATGGTTATGGTTGGTTATGGATTTATTTCTGGTATTGAATATGGTTATTGGCAATGGTGAAATCTGGAACTATTGATGATGGTAGTGAATTCAAACTGGTATTATGATATTACTTATGATTATGATGGGTTTGATTCATATAAATATTATATATTGCTTTTCAAATGTTTTAATGTACTTTTCAGCACTTTACCATTATTATTGTCATCATTTGAATAAGCCACATGTCATACTTTCCATACTTGCTGAGTACGACATGTACTCACTCTTGCAATCTGTCCCCCAACAGTTGCAGGTCAGGATTGGGAGTTTAATGGTGAGAATGCGGAGTTCTAGGCCGTGTCTACCGTCAGCTTTGCCTCTGGAGTTATTGGAGCTGCGCTATCCCTTATGCTTAGTTTGCTTAGTCGCTTAATTAGAGTATTTCTGCTGCATTAGTTGAACTTGTCATTAATATTCATTAGAGCTTGTATTCGAGGATAATATGGTTTGTGTAATAAAACTTGATTAATTAATCTTGTCTGTGGTAATTTTCTGTATACTCTTTTGTGAATGCAATCGTGTATGTGTGTTGAACATCCTGGGTACACATATGCGTTAGCTTGGTTCATTTTCGGAACCGGGCATCACACCATTACAAAGGGATTACTAGCCTATTTAGACCCCCACTGAGGTTTCACTGGTGGTGATGTCTCCAACTGAGCACATCTTCAACCAAGGGCCCCCTCTTGAGCCATTCGGATCTAGGGTAGTCCCACCAATCATCAACAAACCCAATCCGACTATCCCTTCCCCGAGCATCCTTAATGGTCCAAATAGCACTGGCAAAGCCCTAATTAATCAACTACGCCATACCCATACTTGGCCTCGTGGTGGCACTGTAAATCCTGGATGGTCGCTCTACGAACCGGTCCTTAGATCTAAAGCAAGTAAACCACCATACATCCAACCCATCCACATACCAGGCTTGCTTAGATCACGCATTACCATATCAGATTTAACCAGTTCATGTCAACCACAATCTCATTAATGCATAATTAAATTATATAGTGTAGTTGTTCTTCCATCCCAAATAATTAAGCAAAGCAAAAAGGTAAAAATTTCATCCCGAATCTCTACCATATATTCTAGGTGACAAGGGTGGTTAAACAAAGCTAGTAAACTTCCTACCATAGGATTCTCATCAAATTGACACAAGCATGTAGTTTGCAAACAAAACATTATTTTAAAATAGGATCAATATGCTTCAAGGACACTTGCCTTGCTCTTGGGATTGATTCAAGTCAAAGCCTTCAAACTCTTGGTGTTGGAGATCCTCCGCGGCACTCTCTAGTGCAAATCTGTCTAATCCGCACAATAAACATACAAGACAAGAAAAACAATCAAAGAGTGCACAAATATTGCTCAGTATGACATGATTTGCATGATTGATGCAAATGCAAGGTAGAACTTCTTAATAGATTGCTTTTAAATGATTACTAATGAGTTCTAATAGCTTTTAACAAGTTTATACAGGTTTGGATGTGATTAGATCTAATTTTAGAATTAATTCAACAGAAATTAACCAAGAAAATCGGACTAGTCCGCTAGGGACCGGACAAGTCCGCACTTTGCGAGATCAGCAGATTAGGGTTTTCTAGATCGACGTGAATTTGGAGATCATGTAAGAAAAAGAGAATAGAATGTATACCCGGTGTTTAGGACTCCAATGAGTCGAGAAACTTGGAGACAACACTTGGATCTTGATGATCTAGGGTTGATGATGAACTTGATGGTGGATTGTTGATGAAGAACTCGAAGTTAATGGAGATCTTGATCCTCTTTCGTTTCCTCCTCTTCTTCTTCTTGCTTGGGATATCCTCCTCCCTCCTTTATGGTGGCTCTCCACGAACTAGGGTTTGAGTGGGGTGGAAAAGTGGCAAATAGAGGTCAAGCCAAGGGGTGGGGTTGTTTATATAAAGGTGGAGGCTAGGGTTAGATGGATTTCGAGTTTGAGAGGAGTAGAGGCCAGTTTAGAGTCCCTCATGGGCTCTAAAAGAGTTAGGCACGACGTCCCTAGGCCCACTTAACGTGAAACCCAAGAAACAAGTCATGAAACAAAAGATCAATTCAGAGTCACGAAATATTGGTCAAGTCCGAAAAGGGCCGGACTAGTCTGAAGTTAGTCAGAAAGAAATCGGACAACTCTGGCTAAAAATCGGACAAGTCCAACTTTAGTCAGAGAGGAAAATGGACAAGTCTGGTGGAACACCGGACTAGTGCGGACAAGTCCAGGGACTTAGCAAATTTTCAAGGATTCTTGGAACACCGGACTAGTCCTCATAAGACCGGACAAGTCCGAAAGTGTCCAGAGGCAAAAATGGACTAGTCCGCAGCAAAAACGGACAAGTCCGATCAAGGTCAGAGAGAAATCAGACTAGTCCGCACCAAAATCGGACTAGTCCGCACTTTCCAGAATTTTAAGTGCGGTTTTGTTCCAAATCAATTTTAAACTTATTCCTCTTTATGTGGATTAATGTTAAACATGTATATGAATGTATGTAGGACATGATGCATGAAAATGAGGGTGTTACAAACCTACCCCCCTTAAAATGAATCTCGCCCTCGAGATTCGACGCGAAACAAAAGAGATAGGGAAATTCCTTCTTGAGATCATCCTCCAATTACCACGTTGCTTCTTTTTCTATGTGGTGCTTCCATTGAACTTTACACCATCTAATAACCTTGTTCCTTGTGACCCTCTCCTTGGTTTTCAAGATTTTGACCGGTTGTTCGGCATAAGTCAAATCTGCCCCTAATTCCAATCCTTCCATTGGCACTTGTTCTTCTGGTACTCTCAAGCACTTCTTGAGCTGGGAAACATGAAACACATCATGAACGTCTGAAAGATGAGCTGGCATCTCCAACTTATACGCTACTTCTCCTCTTTTGTCCAAAATCTTGAATGGTCCGGTATAGCGAGGTGCTAGCTTGCCTCTTATGTTAAACCTCTTATGACCTCTCATTGGTGACACCTTAAGGTAAACGTAGTCTCCCATTTCAAAGGCTAATTTCCTTCTCCAATTGTCCGCATAGCCTTTTTGTCTTGATTGGGCAGCCCTCAAGTTTTCACGAATTATTTGGACTTGCCTTTCGGCTTCTTGCAACACATCCGGACCAAATACTTGAGTTTCTCCTACCTCATTCCAAAATAAAGGTGTCCTACACTTCCTTCCATAAAGCGCTTCATATGGTGACATTTTCAAGCTTGCTTGGTAACTATTGTTGTATGAAAATTCTGCATATGGCAAGCTATTGTCCCAACTTTTCCCATGCTTTAAAGCACAAGCTCTTAACATGTCCTCTAAAATCTTATTGGTTCTCTCGGTTTGTCCATCTGTTTGAAGGTGATATGTTGAACTAAAATTCAACCTCGTTCCCCAAGCTTCATGAAATTTTTGCCAAAACCTGGAAGTGAATTGTGAACCTCTATCCGAGACTATCTTCTTCAGAACTCCATGCAAACATACTATTCTTCCCATGTACAGTTCCGCCAATTTCTCTCCATTATAGGTGGTCTTGATGGGAATAAAGTTGGCTGACTTAGTTAACCGATCCACAATTACCCAAATTGAGTCGTAACCGGACTGATTATGTGGTAAACCATCTATGAAGTCCATACAGATCTCTTCCCACTTCCACTCTAGAATATTTAATGGTTGCAACAATCTAGCTGGCCTTTGATGTTCCTCCTTGACCCATTGACACACATCGCACAATGCTACATATTCAGCTATGTCCTTTTTCATGCTATCCCACCAATAGCAAGTCTTTAAGTCTTTGTACATCTTTGTGCAACCGGGGTGAATCGAATATGGCGAGTCATGTGCCTCCTTTAGTATTGTCTCTTGAATACGCTTTACATTGGGCACAACAATCCTCTTACCAAGCCATAGGGTGCCACATTCATCCTCATCAAATCTGAATTCTCTCCCTTCGTGGGTCCTTTCCTTGATTTCCTGAATTTCCTCATCCTTGGTCTGTGCCTCTCGAAATTTCTTGCTCCAAGATCATATTTAACTCCATCATCCCCATCTCATTTATGAATCCGGGATCCAACCGTTCAAACTCCTTGCATAACTCGGATGGCAACTCTCAAACCGTGAGTTGATGACTTACTCCTTTCCTACTCAATGCATCGGCCACCACATTAGCCTTCCCTGGATGATAATTGATTCCCAAGTCATAATCCGTGATGATCTCCAACTATCTTCATTTCCTCAAGTTCAGATCCGTTTGTGTGAAAATATACTTCAAACTCTTATGATCCGTATAAATTTCACACATATGTCCAAGAATATAGTGTCTCCAAATCTTTAATGCATGTACCACGGCTGCAAGTTCTAAATCATGTGTTGGGTAATTTTGCTCATGTTTCTTCAATTGTCTTGACGCATAGGCGACCACTTGACCTTCTTGCATGAACACACATCCAAGTCCTTGTCTCGAGGAATCACAATATATGTCAAAACTCTTGCTTACATCCGACAGTACCAAAACTAGGGTTGTTGTCAACCTCTTCTTAAACTCCTCAAAACTATTTTGACAAGCTTGAGTCCATTGGAAAGCTTTTCCCTTCATTAGCAATTATGTCATTGCCTTGTCTATCTTGGAAAAGTCCTTGATGAATCGACGGTAATATCCAGCCATTCCAAGAAAACTCCGTATTTCCTTTACGTTTTGCGGGGGTTCCCATTTCAACACGTCCATCACCTTTCCTGGGTCAACCGATACTCCTCCTCCTGAGATTATATGACCCAAAAACGACACCTCTTTCAACCAAAACTGACACTTGTTGAACTTGGTATACAATTGATGCTCCCTCAATTTCTGCAACGTAAGCCACAAGTGTTCCTCATGTTCCTTCTCATCCTTCGAGTAGATCATAATGTTATCAATAAAAACCACAACGAACTTATCCAATTACTCCATGAAGACCTTATTCATGAGGTACATAAAGTAGGTGCATTGGTCAATCCAAAGGACATCATGGTGTACTCATAAGATCCATACCGCGTCCTAAAAGCTGTCTTGGGTATGTCCGATGGTCTAATCTTCATTTGAAAGTATCCCGACCTCAAATCCATCTTAGAGAAGACACAAGCACCCGACCCATCCTTCTTGTCCACAAACAGCACGGGCGCTCCCCGAGATGAAGAGCTGGGCCGAATGAAACCCTTCTCTAGTTGCTCTTGAATTTGCTTCTTGAGCTCCGCTAATTCCATATGAGGCATCCTATATGGCCTCTTAGCTATAGGTGCAGTTCTAGGTATTAAATCAATAACAAACTCAATGTCTCGATCAGGTGGCATACCTGGCAACTCGTCCGGAAAAACATCCAAAAATTCACACACCACCGGAATCTCCTCAATTGCGGCACCGTCCATATGATTCAGCTCGAATCGCTTCGGTGCGGTTTGAGATGCTTCAAATTCTACGGTGATCTCTTCTTTATTGGTCAACTTCACCGTCTTCATGGCACACTCAATGACTCCATTGTGCTTCCTCAACCAGTCCATACCAAGTATAATGTCAAATCCTTGAGAATTTAAAACAATGAGGTTGGCGGTGAAGTCTACCCCCCTTATTTTCAGGCTTACTTTTGGACATACTATATTTGTCCTCATCTCTCATCCAGGAGACTTAACCAACAGAGTACACTTCATATGTGAGATAGGCAAACTATACTTGACAACATACTTCGATGCCATGAATGAATGCAATACTCCAGAATCAAATAACATAGGTGCGGGGTTGGAGTTCGCGAGAAACATACCAATGACCACGTCATCCGCTTGTTGAGCATCCTCCGTAGAGACATGGTTCACGTTGCCACGAGCAAAATTCTGTTATCCCCAGTTCCCTTGTGGTTGTCCTCCATTGGGTCTTGGGTTTTTCCTCGACGCATTGCCTTCCTGACCAAGGCCTGACTTAGGACATTGATGCGCAAAGTGTCCAGCTTCTCCACATGTATAGCAATTCTTAACTCCACCAGAATTATTGGGACGAGCTTGGTTCTGAGCATCGGCACCAGGATAGTTGGCGTGAGGTGCATAAGGCATTGGAGGCCTAGGTGCTTGCATAACAGGGTGCTGCTGCACAAACTGAGTTGGGCGTGGTGCAAATTCAGGGCGCTGTATAGGAGCAGAGGAGCTGTAGTATGGCGCATTAGGATGCTCAAAGCAAGGGTACACATTGCTTCCTTATTGCTGTCCTTGATATGGCGCCTTCCTCTTATTGTCTTGCTCCATATCACAGACCTTGTTCTCAACCAAAATTGCTTTGTCCGCAAGCTTCTGAAAATTGGCATAATCACAATTGAGCAATTTCACTTGGATCTCATTGTTCAAGCCTCTCATGAACAAATATTGTTTCTGGTTGTCTCGGCTCACATTTTCAGGCGCATATCTTGAGTTGAGTGAATTTGTTGAGGTATTCACCCACACTCGATTTTCCTTGCCTCAAGTTCTCAAATTATTGCCTCTTCAAAATCATAACTCCTTCCGGCACATAATGAGAATGGAAGCTCTCTTTGAATTCGGCCCAAGTAATTCTCTCTTGGTTCTCATGAGCATTGCATAAGGAATCCCACCAATCTGCAGCTGCTCCAACTAGTTGATGAGAAGCAAATAAGACCTCCCGGTCACTGCATTAGACAATAGCAAGCTTCTTCTCTACGGACATGAGCCAATCATCCACATCCACAGGGTCAACGGCTTGAGCAAAGGTTGGTGGCCTAGTCCTCATAAACTCTCCCAACCGGTTATGAGGAGGTGGGGGTGGTGGTGGAGGCATGTGGGGCTGATTGTTGATGTTACCAGCCTGTAGATGTCCCATAGTCTGTATCATGGTCTGCATGAGCTGGTTTTGCATTGCCAATAGCTGCTCAATGTTGATAGCTCCCTGAGCAGGTCCTTGTCCACTATTATTCTGAGGTGCTCCATTGTTCTCCTCCTCATCATTGCCATCCCTCTGGTTGCAAGTTCTCAGCATCTGAAGAAAAGCAATAGGTAAGAATTAGAAAACATCCCCAACTATATGCATCAAGGGATATGAAACTAGACAACTAACTAGCCTACGTGGACATGGCAATGCTAAATCATTCTAAAATCCTCTATTAAGAACACAAGCAAACAATATATAGCAAGCAGCACACCAAGCAAGAACACATCGATTCTTGAGTGTTTCTATGTGCTCTAAAGTGTCCATTCTATCTAGGATGCGTCCTATGGTCAACCTGTGGCTCTGATACCAAACTGTGACACCCAGTTCCAAAAATGAACCAAGTCAATGCATATGTGTGCCCAGGATGTTCAACACACATACACGAGTGCATTCACAAAAGAGTATACAAAAAATTACCATAGAACAAGATTAATTAACCAAATTTTATTACACAAACCATATTATCCTCAAATACAAGTTCTAATGAGTATTAATGACAAGTACAACTAATGCAGCGGAAAATAAACTAAATAAGCAAACTAAACAGCTATGCAGCATAAGCGATAGGGTAGCGCAGTTCCAATCAACACCATAGGCAAAGCTGACGGTAGACACGGCCTAGAACTCTGCATTATCATCGTTAAACTCCCAATCTTGACCTACAACTATTGGGGGGGATTGCAAGAGTGAATACATGTCGTACTCAGTAAGTGTGAAAAGTATGACATGTGGTTGATTCAAATGACGAATGTAATAATGGTGGAGTGCTGAAAAGTACATTAAAACATTTGAAAAGCAATATATTACATGTATATTAAATAAACCCATCATAAGCCATGTAGTTATCATAATACCAGTCCATACTGCATATCCATCATCATATACAATTATCCATATTCGACCAGAATTCAATTCATAACCATCCATAACCATAATACCAACCATAACCATCCCAAATCTCAATTTTCCTCTAATCATGTGAGGGTCCAGGTTGCTCATAACTGGGAGCACGGCTATCATGATAGTTTTAGACACACTCTGCAGAGGTCGTACTGCTTTACCCACGAGTTTGTGATTTTATCACCTTTCGATGACTATAGAATCTCAATTATGCCATCTCACACTTCCGTAGGTGTGTGGCCAAGAGATAACAAAATAGCCTTTAGAAAGGAATTACTAGCCTATTTAGACCCCACTAAGATTTCACCGGTGGCAATGTCTCCAACTGAGACATCTTCAACCAAGGGCCCCCTCTTGAGCCATTCGGATCCTAGGGTAGTCCAACCAATCATCAACAAACCCAATCCGACTACCCCTTCCCCGAGCATCCTTAATGGTCCAAATAGCACTGGCAAAGCCCTAATTAATCAGCTACGCCGCACCCATACTTGGCCTCGTGGTGGCACTGTAAATCCTGGATGGTCGCTCAACGTACCGGTCCTTAGATCTAAAGCAAGTAAACCACCATACATCTAACCCATCCACATACCAGGCTTGCTTAGATCAACCATTACCATATCAGATTTAACCAGTTCATGTCCACCACAATCTCATTAATGAATAATTAAATAAAATAGTGTAGTTGTTCTTCCATCCCAATTAATTAAGCAAAGCAAAAAGGTAAAAATCCCATCCCGACTCTCTACCATATATTCCAGGTGACAAGGGTGGTTAAACCAAAGCTAGTAAACTTCCTACCATAGGATTCCATTCAAATTGACACAAGCATGTAGTTTGCAAACAAAACATTATTTTAAAACAGGATCAATATGCTTCAAGGACACTTGCGTTGCTCTTGGGATTGATTCGAGTCAAAGCCTTCAAACTCTTGGTGCTGGAGATCCTCCGCAGCACTCTCTAGCGCAAATCCGTCTAATCCGCACAATAAACATACAAGACAAGAAACACAATCAAAGAGTACACAAATATTACTCAATATGACATGATATGCATGATTGATGCAAATGCAAGGTAGAACTTGTTAATAGATTGCTTTTAAATGATTACTAACTACTTCTAATAGCTTTTAACAAGTTTATACAGGTTTGGATGTGATTATATCTAATTTTAGAATTAATTCAACAGAAATTAACCAGGAAAATTGGACTAGTCCGCTAGGGACTGGACAAGTCCGCACTTTGCGAGATCAGCATATTAGGGTTTTCTAGATCAACGTGAATTTGTAGACTTGGGGTTGAATTCACGTAAGAAAAAGAGAATAGAAGGTATACCCGGTGTTTAGGACTCCAATGAGTCGAGAAACTTGGAGACAACACTTGGATCTTGATGATCTAGGGTTGATGATGAACTTGATGGTGGATTGTTGGTGAAGAACTCGAAGTTGATGGAGATCTTGATCCTCTTTCATTTCCTCCTCTTCTTCTTCTTGCTTGGGATCTCCTCCTCCCTCCTTGATGGTGGCTCTCCACGAACTAGGGTTTGGGTGGGGTGGAAAAGTGCCAAATAGAGGTCAAGCCAAGGGGTGGGGTTGTTTATATAGTGGTGGAGGCTAGGGTTAGATGGATTTCGAGTTTGAGAGGAGTAGAGGCCGGTTTAGAGTCCCTCATGGGCTCTAAAAGAGTTAGGCACGACGTCCCTAGGCCCACTTAACGTGAAGCCCAAGAAACAATTCGTGAAACAAAAGATCAATTCGGAGTTGCGAAATATCGAACAAGTCCGAAAAGGGCCGAACTAGTCGGAAGTTAGTCAGAAAGAAATTGGACAACTCTGGCAAAAAATAGGACAAGTCCGACTTTAGTCAGAGAGGAAAACAGAAAAGTCAGTTGGAACACCAGACAAGTCTAGGGAATTAGCAAATTTTCAAGGATTCTTGGAATACCAGACTAGTCCGCATAAGACCGGACAAGTTCGAAAGTGTCCAGAGGCAAAAATGGACTAGTCCGCAGCAAAAACGGACAAGTCTGATCGAGGTCAGAGAGAAATCGGACTAGTTCGCACCAAAATCGTACTACTCCGCACTTTCCAGAATTTTAAGTGCGGTTTTGTTCCAAATAAATTTTAAACTTATTCCTCTTTATGTGGATTAGTGTTAAACATGTATATGAATGTATGTAGGGCATGATGTAATGAAAATGAGGGTGTTACAATACATAAACTCCTCGCGAGGCTGCAGCTTTAGGAGAGACTCATCTTTTTCAGGAAAAAGATAGGCCTTGACTAGCTTAAGGCCAGCCATAGTTGGACAACGTGTAGGCGTCGTCGACTTCATGGGTGTCCTCCGAGGGGAGAGCGGCCGTGCAGTACCACGAGGTGTGGTGCTATGCCCACGTGGAGTCATCGTCGGTGGAGGATCATGGTGAGAGGTTTAGCATCTAGTGCCATGATAGACTCCAAAGCGAGGGCGGTGTTGTCGTTGGTCAGCACGATGCCTCCACTCAGGTTGAAGGTTGAACTAGAGGAGGCATGAGGGAAAATTTTCTTGTCGGACATGACTTGGAATTGAAGGAACGGGTGATGAATATTTTTCTGGGAGGTGCAAGGTTCCCCTCTCCCTTCCAGTCAATAAATAAGCAGGGAAAATTTGATAGCACCGAGAATCTTGTTTGGATACGTCGAGAGAGTCTGCACGAGAAAACAGAGTGTCGGCAGCGCGAAAGGGGACTTCGGTCGAACCCTTTTCGGCTCCGCTCGGGCCAAGTTTCCATGGGTCGACTAAATGGGCCCCATAGATGATTATTTGGATGGGCTCATTAGTTGGACGCGGAGAATTTAGACAGAATTTAAAGAAACGGCGTGAAAATCAATAATATTTATCACGTTGATTTCTTTTTCCGCTTCCTCCTCCTGGGATTGAAGAAATAATTTGAGTCGGTGCCTGTCAAAGTGTAGCAACGACACTTCCCCCGGTACTACTAAAGTGTAGTTCGCGGAGGTTTGTATTCGGACAGGGCGCGTAAGATCACGTACAAGATGATATCACAAGAGTTTATACGTGGTTCAGGCCACCTGAGCGTAATACCCCACTCCACGGGATGGTTGTTGCTTGTATGCGTGTGAGATTAGTTGTCTTCTACTGGTGATGCAGCCCTTTTATATGCTAAGGGTTGGCCGTTATAGTATATGCCTGGCCCGACAGGTGGCCCCGGTTGTCATTAACCACCTATACACGATCTACATGTATAATCTATGATTAACAGAGTGATAACGTGCCTTAATCGCAGTGTTATCTATCCTGATAGTCTTCTGATCGTGTGTTATTAATACTGAATTAATGACACATTAATCAGGTCTTGTAACGGCTGTTTTAATAGCTTCTTGAATGTCCGCGCTGTTGGAAATCCTGTAGTCTTCCCATTGTAGGCTTAGGTCCATAGGTCCAACACTTGGTAGCTCTGGAGCTTCCCTCTGTGGGAGGCAGGTCCGGAGCCACTTGTCACGTGGCGGCATTGGAGCTTCCCTCTACTGAGGGTTGGGTCCGGGGTTGTTGGCCACGTGGCGGTACCAGAGCTTCCATGTGAAGGAAGGTAGATCCGGCCTCGCAGAACATGTGGTAGCACCGGAGCTACCCAAACGAGGGATGCGGTCCCAGCGCTGCACGATGCGTGTTGCCTTCAGAAGTCTTCAACTCAGACATAGGAACTCCTTGGTTATAAGTGTGGTATCAGGAGGTACCTGGAATCCAGGGTACCGATAGTGGCCCCCAGGCCCACCTCTGGGAGAAACCCTCTGGATGAAGTTATATTATCAGAGGTGGGGCCATCTTCGATTCTCGCGCTACAGCTTCAAAGTCTTTTTTTAAACGGTTGAGGCGACGACAAAAGTTATGCCGTCCACGTGGCCCTTTTTCACACGGCGTGTGGGATCCTGGCGTGAGGATCTCACGCAATTGAAGGTCGCCGATTCTCAATACGAAATTTGTATCGATTCCCAGCATAATCGTTGTAGCCATGTCAGGCTGCCGCCCTCGGGCTTCCAACTTCTCATCATGAAAACGGTTCGCCTAGTGTAACTTTTTAAGCAAAGTGGACCTGGGCCCCCTTGTCATTGATGAGGTCATCTGCGATTCAGGTCTAGAGTTATTTTCCATCAAAGCGTTGCGGAGGCTTACTAAAGAGAGAAAGTTCGCAGAGGGAGAGAACTCTTTACGCCTTCATCTGATCTTGCACTTAGAGCTCTCCGCCCTTGCAATCTTTCTTCCTCCTCTGCTCCACTTTGCGGCAATGGAGTTGGGACTTCCTCGGAGCAGTATCAAGAAAAATGAAGATTTGTTGAAGGTCCGCACCTACATGGGGTGCTCAAGTGACTCCTTCAACAACCTGATCCGCGTTAGCAAGTTCCCCTTCGAGAAGGAGAATCATGACGAGTTCATCTACTTCTTGTCGTATGCCATGGTGGGGCTCATCCCACCCTTCTCAAGCTTCCTGCTGATGCTGCTGGACTTCTACAGTCTACAGCTTCATCACCTTGGCCCCCACTCCCTCTTGCTGGTGGTGACAATTGTCCACTTTTGCGACACCCATCCAGCATCGATCTTTTCCGGACCTTCTTCACGGTCCACGCAACTGGGAAGAGCAACAAGTTTCTTGGTTTCTACCTCTTCATGAAGAGCAAGACCTCGCCCCTCAATTGTCTGAAGATGTTTCCTTCTGGGAAGTGGGACAGCTGAAAGAAGGACTGGGTGGCCATCACTATGGATCGCCATGATATGCTGGAGCTACCTAATAGCCTTCCAACCATTGACATCGATGCTTAGGAGGTCGTTCCGACGCTATCAGAGGAGTACAACCAGATATTGAAAAGGATCCAGGAGTGCGTCGAAGGAGGAGTGACTCCCCTGATGGTCACCGCCAACTTCTTGACTAACTGGTGGGCTCTGCTGAAGACGAGGGAGTGGCCTGCATGGGTGTTCAGTGGAGAAATGGATCACAACCGGATGTAGACTGGCATCAGGTCCAATTCTAATGAAGAGGCTTTAAAGCTTCACCTTCAAAAGCTGTAGCACGGGACCATCACCCTGATGATCTGACTCCTCCGGTAGGGTTCCTGCCCCTAAACATGGTGCTAGAGGTCAGGAGGGAGTTACGAAAGAAGATGCCAACACTTGATGATCTGGGTCTTGTCGATAAGTGTCGGAGCACTCCTCCTGTGAGAATTGTTATCCCTAGGGATCCTTGCTCCAATGAAGTCTACAGAACGGTGCCAGTCAGTGGTAAAGGCAAAGGTCCCACAGCTTCACCTCCCAAGAAATCAACCTCCGACCGAGGCAAAGAGAAAGCTCGTGTCAAAGTTCTGAGTCGCAAGCTGAAGCTGACGAGGAGCGATGGGAGTAGTGTGAGGGAAGCTCCGACAGAAGTGATCCCTCAACCTTAGCTTAGGTCTGTGGTGATTGTTCCTCCAGCTCCAGCTGGTTCTTCGGCTCCAGTACCCTAGAGGGCGCTGGCTCCAGCGAGTCAACTCCTGCCCTGATGCCAACTGGTGGCTCTGGGTCCGGAGTACATCCTCCAATGATAGAGGTACTAGAGGTGGCAGTGCCAATGGCCGCCTCAACTCCAGGTTCAGGTCCCGGAGCGTCCGCCACACCATCGACGGCGGGCTCTAGCTCCAGGCGTCCAAGGAAGAAGATCTACGCCGATTGGAGCGGTAATCCTCCTATGTAAGGATCGGCTATTTAGATTTTGTCTTGATTTTGTTTCTTTCTTTGTCCTGAATTCCCTACTTTCTATTTCCATAATGTCGAGAAAAAGTACAACGGCTCCCGGGCCTACTGCAGCTCCGGAGGCTGCATCGATTGAAGCTCCAGCCCTGGCTCCTGTCTCTACCCTAGTGGTAGTGGCAAATGACACGACAACTCCAGCGTCGCCTGTCATGAAGACAAGTCCAGAGCCGGCAACCGAAGATCTCGTGGTAGCGCCGGACCACGGGGAGGAAGAATTTGTAGGTGCTCTGGCAGTTCCAGAGCCTATTGTGGAAGCTTCGACATTGGTGCCAGAAGTGGGTGAAGCTCTGGCAAATGCTTCAGTGCCAGCTCCGAAAGCGACAGCTTCGGAGGTGGTTATGTCTGAGCCGACGCACCCTGAGGATCCGGCTACGGGTAAATCTTCTGGGCCGGTGACTGAAGATCTGACTAAGGGACCCTCTTCATCAGCTCCGGAGGTTGAAGCTCCCGCGGCGAGACCTTCTTCTGCCTCGATAATATTGATGAGCTCTCGGAGATTGGTCCCGACAATGTGGAGCTGTTGGAGAATACGCTCGCGCCATGGGATCCGATAGTAATTATGGAAGACCCCTTGGAGCCTGCAGATGCTCCTGAGGCGGTCCTAGAGCCGATTCCTTTGGCGTTGTCTATCGATAATGCCTGCTCAAGTCTCCGACAGGTCCATCATGCCTTCAACTATGAAAGCAAGACTCTTGAAGAAGAGCGCAACACCCTTAGGCGTTGGCGCAATCGACTTCATTTCGAGACAAAGCTGATGCAGTCTTGGCTGGTTGACCAGAAGGAGTGGGTGGCCAAGGAGAAGGCCAGGCTGGCGCGGTTAGACTGCATGCTCAATGAGAGAAAGTTCATGGTTAAGGATCTTGATGATAAGACCCAGGAGGTGTATGAGCATGCTAAGGAGGCTAATGAAGCGGGCGACAGTCCCTCAGATAGCCTCAATGAGCTGAACGAGCAACTTCTCAAGCGTTGGGAAGCCCTCCATCAAAAGGAGGATAAGCTCCTGGAGAAGGAGGAAGACCTCGTGAAGAGGGAGGAGGAGCTCACCCAGAGGCTGTCGCTGGGAGAGTGGAGCTTGGTTGATCACGCCGAACAGTTCAATTTGTTGTGCGGTCAAGATAAAGATTGGATATGACAGGTGGGCGTAAACGTCTCCAAAAGAGAGACTGATATCTCCACCAGGGATGATAAGGTAAAGGCCAAGGAGAAGGACTTGGCAAAGCGGAAGAACTGTATCCACCTTCGAGAGAAAGAGCTCACCGACCAAGAAAAGGGGATGGCTGAAAGTATCCAACAGCACGCTGAGGAAGTCAGGTGCTTCTCAAAGCAAGGTTGTGCGGAACTTTTGGCTGCCAGAAAGTCACTGGAGGATCTTAAGAACTTGAGAGTGACTGAGTCCTAGCAAGTATGGGATTTATTAGGGCATGCCAATGATGCTCTGGTGTCGTTTGGTTTCAGTCCGATACGTCTAGCTGACCCGGAGCTAGAGATGGATAAGGCACTGGTGGCATTGACCTTTGCTGGCAAGAAACTGGAAGTTTTGGGAGACGTGTTCGTCGACAAACTGGAGACGGAAGGAAGGACTTTGACCATGAACGTTGCCGAATATGTGTTGGCATGTTTCAAGAGTCGGGACCCCTAGATGTCTTTAGGACCCGTTGCCGAGCAGGAAGAAGCCGCCAGGGCCTGCGTTCAAGAAGTTGCCCAAACAGTTGCCTCATTCTTCAATAGGAACTCAGTGGTTAGGACTTTTACTTTCTTGCCTTCATCTTGTAATCCTCTGATTTTGAATGAATGAAATCTGAAATCCTTCCGAATTCCATTTTTTGTGTCTTCAATGCATTGCCTTTTATATTGTTGGCCCCCTGGTAGATGTTCTTAATGAACTGAAGGCATCTACCATGAGGATTCAGACAATGTCTTGAAACTCGATAGCTCCAAATTCATAGCTAGTATGATAGCTCCGAGTTCCAATTCTTGCCTCCGATATCTCCAGGGACCCTTTGTTACGTCAACAGCGGGCCCCCTGGGTGCTGTCGGAGCTTAGTGTCTTCGACGATGCCCACTATCAACATATAGAGCGTCGACGCTGGGCCCCCTGGGGGTTGTCAGAGCTTGATAGCTTCGACGGCGCCCATTGTCAATGCATAGAATGTCGATGGCGGCCCCCTAGGGTTTGTCGGAGCTTGGTAGCTTCAAAGGTTCCTACTGTCCACGCATAGAACACTGACGGTGGGCCCCCTGGGGGTTGTCATTGGAGCTTGGTAGCTTCTATGACGCCCACTTTAACCGCTTAGAATGTCGACAGTGGGCCCCCTGGGGGTTGTTGGAGCTTGGTAGCTTCGACGATGCCCACTGTCAATGCTTAGAACGTCGACGACGGGCCCCCTGGGTAATGTCAGAGCTTAGTGCCTTCGTCGGCGCCCACTATCAACGTATAGAGCATCGACGGCGGGCCCCCTAGCGGTTGTTGGAGCTTGATAGCTTTGACGGCTCTGAATGTCAATGCATAGAACGTCGACAGCGGGCGCCCTGGGGGTTGTGTGACACCCAGTTCCGAAAATGAACCAAGTGAACGCATATGTGTGCCCAGGACGTTCAACACACATACACGAGTGCAATCACAAAAGGATATACAGAAAAATACCACAGAACAAGATTAATTAAGCACTTTTATTACATAATTCAGATTATCCTCGAATTACAAGCTCTAAAGAATATTAATGACAGGTTTGAACTAATGCAGCAGAAATAAACTAATTAAGAAAACTAAACATAAGGGTAGCGTAGCTCCGATCAACACCACAGGCAAAGCTGACGGCAGACACGGCCTAGAACTCCGCATTATCAACGTTATACTCCCAATCCTGACCTGCAACTCTTAGTGGGGGAATTGCAAGGGTAAGTACATGTCGTACTCAGCAAGTGTGGAAAGTATGATATGTAGCTGATACAAATGACGAATATAATAAAGGCTAAGTGCTGAAAAGTACATTAAAACATTTGAAAAGCAATATATTAAATGTATGTGAGGTAAACCCATCATAAACCATGTAATTACCATAATACCAGTCCATATTCAATATCCATATTCCAGATTATTACCATCATCATCATCCACGTCCAATTTTCATAATTATATTCACAACCATAACCAGTACCAAACCATATAACCATGATCTCATTAATGCATAATTAAATGGTATAGTTGTTTTCCCATCCCAATTAATTAAGTGAAGCAAAAGGGTAAAAAGCCATTCCCGACTCTCTACCATGTATTCCAGGTGACAAGAGTGGTTAAACAAAGCTAGTAAACTTCCTATCATAGTATACCCATCAAATTGACACAAGCATGCAGTTTTGAAAACAAAACATTTATTGTCGAACAGGATCAGACTTCAAACTCCTGGTGCTGGAGATCCTCCGCAGCACTCTCTAGCGCAGATCCGTCTAATCCGCGTAATAAACATACAAGACAAGAATCACAATCAATAAGTGCACATATATTACTCAATATGACATGAGATGCATGATTAATGCAAATGGGAAGCAAAACTAGTTAATGAGTTGTTAATAATGTTTACTATCTAGTTCTAATAGCTTTCAACAAGTTTGGACAAGTTTGGACAAGTTTGGAGTTGATTCAATTCAAGTTAGAGTTAATTCAGCGGGAAACAGATTGCAAAATCAGACTAGTCCGCTTGGGACCGGACTAGTCCACCCTTCGCAGGAACAACGAACTAGGGTTTTCTAGATCGATGTGAATTTGGAGGAACGGGGTTGAATTCATGTGAGAAATAGAGAGTAGAAGGTATACCAGGTGTTTAGAACTCCATAAAGGGTTTTGGAGGCAACACTTGGATCTTGACGATCTAGGGTTGATGAAGAAACTTGAAGGTGAATTGGTGATGAAGAAAAAAAAACTTGATGGAGATCTTGATCCTCTTTCATTTCCTCCTCTTCTTCTTCTTGCTCGGGATCTCCTTCTCCCTCCTTGATGGCGGCTCTCTACGAACTAGGGTTTGGGTGGACTTCCAATTGAGGCAAAAGGATGTAAAGTCAAGGGGTGGGGTTGTTTATATAGAGGTGGAGGCTAGGGTTTCAGGATTCGAGTTTGGGGTGGGTGGAGGCCAGTGTAAGATCCCACATGGGCTCCAAAAAGAGTTAGACACGACATACTTAGGCCCACTTAAGGTAAAACCCAAAAACAAATCATGGAACAGAAGATCAACCCGGAGTCGTGATTTATCGGACAAGTCCGAAAAGGGCCGGACTAGTCCAAAGATTGACAGAGGCAAAAATGGACAAGTCTGAACTATATCGAACAAGTCCGAACTTGGTCAGAGGAAAATCAGACAAGTCTGGCCAAAACCAGACAAGTCCGATTTTAGTCAGAGGGAAAACGGACAAGTCCGGAAAAGTCCAGGGAATTAGTAAAATTTCCAAGGAACTGGGATACCGGACTAGTCCGCTAAGGACCGGACAAGTCCGAAACTGTACAGAGGCAAAAACCAGAATAGTCTGCACAAAAACGGACATGTCCGAGCGAGGTCAGAGAGAAGTCGGACTAGTCCGCACCAAAAACGGACTAGTCCGCACTTCCCAGGATTCTTAAGTGCGGTTTTGCTTTAAATTCATTTTTAACTTGTTCCTTTTTATGTTGCTTAATGTTAAACATGTATATGAACTTATGCAATGCATGATGCATGAAAATGAGGGTGTTACAGGTTGTCAGAGCTTGGTAGCTTCGACGACACCCACTGTCCATGCATAGAACATCGACGGGGGGCCCTTGGGGGTTGTTGTCGGAGCTTGGTAGCTTCGACGACGCCCACTGTCAACGCTTAGAACGTCGACGACGGGCCCCTTGGGGGTTGTCAAAGCTTGGTAGCTTTGACGACGCCCACTGTCAACGCTTAAAATGTTGACGGTGGGCCCCTAGGTGTTGTGTGGGCTTGGTAGCTTCGATGGTGCCCACTATCAATGCTTGGAATGTTGACGACGGGCCCCTGGGGATTGTCGGAGCTTGTGCTACGGCAGCATCCACCATCATCGAGTAAATTTTCATCGAATACTCATTTTTCCTGCACATAAAAAACAAGAAAAGCAGTAAAATTCGTCCTCTTGTCTATAACTTATTTGTGGCTTATTATCCTTCTTTGAATTTTAGATCATGAGGAATTTAACATGACGACATAAGTGTATTGATTAAATATCTTTAGGTTCGAATGCTTTTTGGACCCCGCCCTACTGAGACCTGCCAGGATATAGGTAGAGTGGCGTACTTAGGGTGCCTGACGAGTCTAAGTCGATAGCACACTCTAGACCTGTTATTGGTTTTGGTTTTCAGGCGAGTAGACCATAAAGCAATGCTGAGACCCCAAAATAAGATTAACAACACAACTTATATATCACATAAATACCCCAGACTAAATTTCAAAGGAATTGCACAACATTGTTATAGACCAGAAGGTAAAAATGTAATAAGCTTGTACAAATGAAATGCATGAAGAGTTTGTCCGTATAAAATGTTTTCTAATTAAGGTTCGATTTACAGGGGAAGACAAGGACACACTTAAGTACAATGATCAAGTTAAGTGTGTTATTCATCTTGATCTAACCCAGGGAGGGTAAAGACACACCTAAAGTACAAGACCAAGTAAGAGTGCTAGGACCCTTCCCGACTCTGTCCATGGACTATTAGAGATACAATTTGTACAAACAGACTCACCTCCGTGTAGCTAAGCATAAAACTTACGGAGGTGCTCGATGTTCCACGTATTTGGATGTGGAGTGTAACACCCTAAATCTGTGCATCATGCATTGCATACATGTTCATGCATTAAATATTAGTGGAATAAAGGAAATATAATAAAAGATAAAACATACATGTGCAAACATGTGTAGCAAAATAAAAGAAAATAAAAATATAAAACATGTATTAGGGAATAAATATAATATAAGTATAATAATAATATATATAATATAAATAAATAATATATATAATAGAATATAGATAAAATAAATATAAATAATAAATATATAATAATAATAAAATATAAATATAAGAAAATAAATAACATAAATAATAAATAAATAAATAAAGGAAAAAAGAAAAAGAAAAAAAGGGGCACCGCCGGCCAGGCTGAGCGGCCCAACTGGCGCGCCTGCCTCGGCCGCCCGTGCGCGCCTGCCGCGCTCCCGCGCGCGATGCTCCGCCCCCGCACGACCCCACCCAGTGCTTCCGCGCACGATGCCCAGCCCCCGCGCGACACCACCTAGCGCTCCCGCGCGAGGGCCCTGCCCGAGCCAGCCAAGTCAGCCATGGCAAGAGCCCTGGTCGTACAGCCTGCCCTAGGAAACTGATCGTACAAGCTAAAGAAAAACAGAATAGAAAAAAAAAAGAAAACCACCCATACGAGTCCTATCGGGACTCAAAGTCCCGTACCGCTCCACCGCGCGCCCTAGCGCCGAGGCGACGGCCCTAGCGCTGCCGCAGCCCCTATAAAAACCGATGCCTCCGTATTTTCTTTTCGAAGAAGCGAAGCGCTGCAGCTAAAAAAAACCTAGAGCCGCCGTAGGAAAAAGAGAGGGGACCAGAGGGCTGCGCCGCTAGGGGAGGAAAAGAAAAAAAGGAGGGGAACAAGAAGAAAAAGAGGAGGGTGTCGTCGTCTGCCGGAGATCGTCGTCGTTGTCGTCGTGCCGCCAGAGGACCGTTGCATTGTCCACTTCGTCTAAGCGTCGCCATCATCCCGCGATCTTCGAAGCCATCACATCTACGATAGGATTCGTTTCTCCGATGCGAATTTTAGCGATGTATTAGATCTAATAGACGTAAATTGATTTTAGTTGCAACGTCTTTTTATTTTCAGCAGCATTAATTCTCATTAAAACCCTGTAACGCATATGAACACGTATAAACTAGTTGCATATAATTAATAAACAACCATAGTTAATTAATAATTGAACCTTACATGCATGCATGTCATCGCATGTTGATTAATGTGTGTGCATCGTATTGAGTTGTATATGTTTTCTTGTATGTGTGATCGCGAGTAGAGAGAAGTGCTCAAGAAGTCGTGTACGAGGATTTTGAGAACCAAGACTTCGAAGGGCTTAAGCAACCCTATCTGCCGAAGCAAGGCAAGTGTCCTTGAAGCATATTGATCCTGTTTTGAAATAAATGTTTTGTTTGCAAAATTGCATACTTGTGTCAATTTGATAGGAATCCTATGATAGGAAGTTTACTAGCTTTGTTTAACCACCCTTATCACCTGGGATATATGGTAGAGAGTCGGGATGAGATTTTTTACCTTTTTGCTTCGCTTAATCAACTGGGATGGGAAAACAACTATACCACTTAATTTATTTATGCATGAATGAGACTATGGTTAACATGAACTGGTTAAATATGATATGGTAATGGGTGATATAAGCAAGCCTGGTATGTGGATGGGTCGGATGTATGGTGGTTTGCTTGCTTTAGATCTAAGGACGGGTTCATGCGAGAATAGGTCAGGACTACAGTGCCACCACGAGGCCAAGTATGGGTGCGGCGTAGCTGATTAATTAGGGCTTTGCCAGTGCTATTTGGACCATCAAGGATGCTCGGGGAAGGGGTAGTCGGATTGGGTTTGTTGATGATTGGCGGGACTACCCTGGGATCCCAATGGCTCAAGAGGGGGCCCTTGGTTGAAGATGTGCTCAGTTGGAGACATCGCCACCGGTAAAACCTCAGTGGGGTCTGAATAGACTAGTAATCCCTTTGTAAAGGCTATTTTGTGATCTCTTGGCCACACACCAATGGATGTGTGTAATGTAATAAGGGAGGTTCTTAGTCGCCAAAAGGTGATGAAATCACGAACACGTGGGTAAAGTGGTCCAAACTCTGCAAAGTCTATTAAAACTATGATGATAGCCGTGCTCCCGGTTAAGAGCACCTGGATGACCTACATGATTAGAGGGAAATTGGGATTTGGGATGGTTATGGTTTGGTAATGGTTATGGTTGATATTTTGATTATGGTTATGGTTATGGTATGGAATTATGGTTTATGACATTGATTATGGTTATTGGTAATGGTGAATTATGGACCGGTATTATTATGGTTACATGGTTTATGATGGGTTTACTTCACATAAATATGATACATTGCTTTTCCAAATGGTTTTACTGTACTTTTCAGCACTTAGCCATTATTATTGTCGTCATTTGAATCAACCACATGTCATACTTTCCACACTTGTTGAGTACGACATGTACTCACTCTTGCAATCCCCCCCCCCCCAACAGTTGCAGGTCAGGATTGTGAGTTTAATGGCGATAATACGGAGTTCTAGGCCGTGTCTACCGTCAGCTTTGCCTGTGGTGTTGCATGGAGCTGCGCTATCCCTTATGCTTAGTCTGCTTAGTTGCTTAATTAGTTTATTTCCGCTGCATTAGTTGAACTTGTCATAAATATTCATTAGAGTTTGTATTCGAGGCTAATATGGGTTGTGTAATGAAATTTGATAATTAATCTTGTTTTGTGGTAATTTTCTGTATACTCTTTTGTGATTGCACTCGTGTATGTGTGTTGAACATCCTGGGCACACATATGCGTTAGCTTGGTTCATTTTTCGGAACTGGGCGTCACATGGAGTCCCATCCTCTGTCGCCAAGCGAATGCATCCGGGGCAGGAAACTATGATAACCTGGAAGGGACCTTCCCAGTTTGGGGAGAGTTTGTTCATTCCTTCTCGAGTCAGTATTCACCGCAGCACCAAATCGTCTTCTTATAGCTGTAAGATGCGCACAAACATTTGATGATAGCACCAGAGCGTCTGGCGGTATCATGCGTTCCGAACAGCCGCTTAGCACCCTGCCTCGTCTATGAGGTCCGAGTCTTCACGCCGATGCTTGTCCTGCGTGGCTTCGTAAAAGGTCCGGACTCAAAGAGAAATCATGGTGATCTCCAGAGGAAGGACTGCTTCAGCTCCGTACACTAATAAGAAAGGTGTCTCTCCGGTTGCTCGGCTAGGTGTTGTCCTGCTTGCCCACAATGCAGACGGAAGCTCCTCCTTCCAGTTGATCACCATGCTTTTTCAAGCTCTCATATGTGCGCTGAGTCCCTTGAGTATTTCTGTGTTAGCTCTCTCAGCTTGGCCATTGCTTGTCGGGAGAGCTACTGATGCATAGCTAACTTGTATGCCGAGATCTTCGCAGTACTCTTGGAATGTTGCACTTGTGAATTGGGTTTCGTTGTCGGTAATAACTCTATTCGGAACTCCAAATCTCCAGACTATGGACTTCAAGAACTTAATAGTTTATTGCTTATTTATTGTCACAACTGGGGTAGCTTCCGGCCACTTGGTGAACTTGTTGATGGCGACATACAGGAACATGTAACCTCTGACAGCTTTTGGGAAAGGTCCCAAAATGTCCATCCCCCACACAGCAAAAGGCCACGTGGGAGGTATCATTTGCAATGACTGAGTCAGTGTGTGAATCTGCTTCGCGTGGAACTGGCACACTTCACACTTCTTTACCAACTCAACTGCATCCTGGAGTGATGTAGGCCAGTAAAAGCCATGCCAGAAGGCTTTATCGACCAACGTGCGAGAAGACGTGTGGTTCCCACACTTACCTCCAGGGATTTCCGCGAGAAGTTCGCGGGCTTCTTCCTTGGAAATGCACCACATTAGAACGTCGTTGGCAACACGTTGGTAGAGATCCCCTTCTACCAACATGTATCTTTTAGCCAATCTGGCTATTCGATCAGCGGAAGCACCGTCTTCAGGAAGGATATTGTCCTTCAAGTAGCTCTGGATCTCTGAGATCCATGCATCGGAGCTAACTTGAGCTTTTGGATCTTGCGCGGTGGGTTGCTCGGAGCTTTCTATAGCGCCTACGATCCTTGGTGGGCGCATGGCAACAGGGCCACCAGGACCGCCAGCTCCGAGGTGCTGGTCTCAACCCCATCACTCAGTTCGGTGGGCTGAGTGGCGGGTCTTAACAATCTTCTGATAAAAACTCCATCTGGAGCTTGAACTCATGTTGAAGCCTTCATCGAGAGATCGTCAGCTTCAGCATTGTTGAGACGCTGGACATTACAGAGATCCAAGACGTGGAAATCATTCCGCAACTTCTGGACTTCAAGTAAATAAGAAGTGAGTTGGAGATTGTTGCAACTGCATTCACCTTTGACTTGCTTGATGATGAGTTGCGAGTCACCCATCACCAGTAGCTGCCTGACGCCATATGATAGTGCCACCTTAAGTCTGTAGATCAGATCTTCGTACTCCGCCATGTTGTTAGTTGCCTTGAAGTCAAGGTGTACCATGTACTTGACCTTCTCCCCGGTCAGAGCGAGGATAAGGATTCCAGCTCTGGCCTCCTGCTTCTGCACGGAGCCATCGAAGTAGAGTGTCCAGTGAGGCTTAGTGAAGACCGGGACATTAGGTTCTAGCTTCTGCTCACTAAGGCCCCCTAGAGTTGATGAAGAAGGGGTCCATTCAGCCACGAAGTCAGCCAGCACCTAACTCTTGATAGCATGTTAAAGCAGGAATTTAAGATCGAATTCTGCTAGCTCCGCAACCCACTTGATGATATTTCCAGTATAATTTGGATTATGTAATATAGCACGCAGTGGAAAGAAAGTTACCACTGATATCTTGTGGGTCTGGAAGTAGTGACGTAGCTTTCTTGAGGCAATAAGGACTGCATATAGCAGCTTATGCACCTTAATGTAGCGAGTCTTGGCGTCGTGTAACACTTCACTGATGAAGTACACTGGCCGTTGGACAGTCAAGGCCCTCCCTGAGGGGCCCAGAGTTTCTTCTCCATCAACCTGGACCCTCTCAAAGGGGTCCAGATCTTCTTCTTGGGCAACTCGGACCCTCTCGGAGGGGTCTAGATTTTGTTCTTCATCAGCCCGGACTTCCTCAGAAGGGTCCGGACCTTCTTTTTATACTGCGGGAACTCTCTCGATAGAGAGATGTTGATCCTCAGGCATCTTGCCTTTAGGATCTGTGCCTGGATGTGGGGATCGGGGTCCACACATTCCAGGAATCACATTGGGTGGTGTCGTGTGATGCGACACCCAACAGCACACACGAAAAGAAATAGTAAATATACAAAGTTTTCATTTCATAATAAAAAGCGTTTACAACATAGTGTACAATAGGGTACACACGCAGCGGAAAATATATACTCATACTCTCAACCTATCTAAGCACAAGAGAAGTCGTCCATGCCCGCGGACACTTCTCACTAGCAACACGAAGATCATAAAGCAGCGGCGTGGTGTACGTGAGAGATATATCTCGACAGCTCGAGGTCTCACAGATAACCCATAGCAGCAACAATATAAGTAAACCTGCAAAACCATAAATATAGCAACCGTGAGCACAAAGGCTCAGCAATACTGAACCGTCTAACCTAAAGCATGAAACTCTACATGCTGAGAACTCTAAAGACTGGAATCTGAAATTTGCATAAATGAACTCGTCGAAAGTAAATCCTTAGTTGTCAGTTTTAGAGTAGCAAATATGAGATCAGTAGGCATGCATCATAATGAACTCCACAATCAAACAAGAAATGCTTCATCCATGATGATACTTGTCCAATGTTGCATAAGCTTCATTCAAGTTAAATGTTTGGAAATGATAACTTTAATTATGCTATCTCTAATTCAGCCAAGGTTACAATACAAAAGATTATTCATAGCAGCATATTCATATTCTTCCAACTACTATTTATTACTACATCACAACTCAGTGAACAAATGGTACTCATAACCGCGAGGGACGGTGATTCGAATCAAAACTTTAAAAAGGCACTTAAATGCAAACCCGGGCTTGCCTTGGGTTGCGACTAAGTAAATGTCAATATGTCAGTGGCTGATCTTCTGAATGGATGTCCTTGTCGATTTCCGACTTCAAATACTTCTGTTGCTGCTTCGGAATAATATCATCACAGCAAGTCCATGTAGCTCCACTTCTTCTTCATATGGTGCTTCACATCGTTCTTCATCGTTTAGTGAGCTATCGAGATGAAGATGCATAATTAATTAAATGCAACTTAGCATATTACTTTATAAAAGTTCTTATAACTCAAAAGAGGTTCAAGTGCTATCTAGGTTCAATGTAAATCCCTGTTGTTCATAAAAACTATGAAGATTAAACTTACTTCAATTGGTTTAGGTATAAAATCTTATGTGTTTCATAAAGGATATAGGGACACTAATCATAGATACCTAATGTTCAGATCCTATCCAGGGACTAAAGGAAGTTCTCTGTGGGTTAGGCAACTCTGGTAGAAAAATGAATTGGACTCAAAAGGATACAAAAGGTTCCTAAGAGTTTCTACATCACATCAATGTAATGGAGATATAACAGATTTAATTATACATGCACCATGTTATAAACCTCTACTTCTGGGGCAAGATAACTCCAATGCTTCTGATATTTTGACAGTGGAACATACAGGTCATGAGTGACACACTAGCAAAGTTTCATATTTTTATAGGAAAGAATGTAATCATGGTAAATCCCTAAGGCTTTTCTCTTGTGGGAATTTTCATACACAAATCTGTAGATTTGTCATACTCGAAAATGCATTTTTCCTATAGTCCTGGTTTTAAGGAGTCTATGGAAATTTGTTTCACATTTTTCCAAGCTTCCTGCAGAGAAATATGGATTTTACAAGTTGCACTCAATTTCTGAAATAGCTGCTGTTGTTTTTAGCCTATTATGGACTTTAGGCAAAAACTCACAGTTTTGACCTAGTTAAACATCTCCAATGAGGTTGACATTTTTACTGAAAATACTAAGGTACTAATGGAATTTTTTGGCGAAGTTTGAGAATTTTTCACACAGCGGATCTCCTAGTATAAAATCCTAAAGTTTTGGCATCCAAGAGTTATTGACAAACTTACAAAGGTTTTCACACCAATTAATTTGTACTGCTGGATTATACAGATCAATATGGTTCTAACAAAATTTGTTTGAGAATTGTTGATGGATTATTCAGGGAGATATACATTTTCAAAGTTCGAACCATTTCCTGATTTTTCTTTTCCATTAAAAACTCAATAACTGGCTGACAGTGGGGGCCAGCGGTTCAGGTTCTCCTTCTACATCTATACAGGTCGAAATGGTGGCTTCCCAGTGCTTCACTCGGCAGTTCCCGTGTCTGTGGGCGACAAAAGGCAGTAACACAAAAACAAGAATTGATCCGCAATACCTGGAACACATGTTGGGCAACATGGTGCAATACGAAAGGGACCAGAACTGGACTGGCAATTGCGGCGGAGGCTGTGACCTTGACGGCCATGGAGGAAACAGCACCGAGGCTGTTGATTGAACTCGGATGTGGACCCTACAGAATTATTTGACGATGGGAAACATGAATCCGAACTCCAATTGGATGGAGCACGGCTGCAATGTGCGGATCGACGGTGACCTAGAGTTGGCGGTTGGAAATGGGGAAAATGGATTTCTGATGCAACAGATCAATGGTTTTCTATTTAGACTACTCTGACGAATCCGTAGATATTCCAAGAAGGTTCTATAACATTGGCAAGAAGCGAGACAACTTAAGGACGACAAATTTCTATGAAGACCTAACCTTGTTCTTATGTTTATGCCGGCTCGAGATCCCGAAATACGGTTCAACGGAGCTATGACTGGGTGAGAAACCTGGGAGCACAGAGAAGAGTTTGTGGCAAACCTTAGCGAAGTATTAACCGAATGGGAGAAGCATTGAGGAGGTCTGGCGATGTTGCGATGCAGCAGCAGTCCAAAACAGAGGTGGGACGAAGAATTATTTGCTTACCACCGTGAGGAAAGGAGGAAGCATCATGGCGGCAGCTTGGCAAGCTTGAGGGAGAGCGGGCGTGTAAGACCTATATGTGTTGAATACATTGGCTTGTAGTGAATACACTTGGATTTGATGATAAAAGTTTTGAATATCACCAAAACACCTTTTTATCAAGGTCCGACTCTAGCTCTGAGCTACAGCAAGGTCCGACGGTAGGTCCGGCTTGGTTTGGGTAGCTCCGGTTACGTTCGATGCTAGGTCCGACTAGCTTTGGTCTGCTCCGGTGAAGTTTTGTCTTTAGCTCCGGCATGTCTTTGATAGCTCCGACGTGTTTTTGCTAAGCTCCGAGTTGATTTTTCTAGCTCCGGCTTTTGGGATTACTAGTTCCAACTAGTTCGGGTTAGCTCTGGCGCTAGGTCCTGCTAGTTTTGTAAGCTCCGGCGGGAGCTTGGTTGTACTAGTTTTGGTAAGCTCCAGCGCTAGGTTCTACTAGCTTTTGTTAGCTCCGGCTCAAGGTCCGAGTTGCTCTGGCAAGGTCCGGAACTTGACCGCAGTGCTTCTGCTTTTCATTTGCAATGTTTCGTACTTGCTTTACATTGTTGGAAGGATTGCTTAGTATTCTTTTACTAAGTTTTTGGTGCGTTTTGGATGATATGGCTGATATCGTTTTGCTATGCTTTGCAACATGCTTATGTGAGGTTCTCACGTAAGGTGTTGTGTTCGGAACTAACTTGAGTCAAGTCAAGGACTTGGGCTCGTATGGATTGGTTGTTTATTCATGTGCAGGTGTTGCTTGAGTTCAAGACATGGCTGGTGACGGGATCCATTGGACTAGTTTCAGGGAGGAGATGAGATTCCAACAACCAAATTCAGGAGGAATTGTGGTTGAGCTGATCAGGAGGTTGCGCAGCATGATTGAATCAAGAACAATGCATATGAAGGTATCGTGGACGTCATTGGAAGATGTTTGCACGTGTGCAAGGAGTGCATGGACGTGGCTACATGGTTCCGAGACGTGATGAAGAGATGTGGACGTAAAGAGTTGGTCGGAAAGGTCCAACCGACTAGGTTATGGACTCAGGCTGCGGCTGAGTCGGGTTTGACTCAAATATGGAAAGATTTGAGTTGGTTATGATAGGATTTCGTGTGGGTCACGAATTTGAGTTGTTTAGGAATGTGAGATACGTTCCTAAGGTGTTTGGAAGTCTTAAGATTGCTTCTATCTGCGTATAGAAGAATCCTAAGCAGTTATAGAAAGTTACGATTTGTGAACATAGTAGGATTAGGTTCCTGATTTGAGTTGAGTTGGCTTTCGAGCTGGTTATATAAGATAGGGAGCCCAGAGCTCGTTGTGCACGACTTTGGGGCTGTTCCTCTTGTGTTCTATTGAATAAAATTCGTAGTTTGAAGAAACTTTTGTGCCTTGTTCGTCTGACTTGTTCCAGACAAGTTTTATTCGTCGAGTTTCTGGACAGCACTACCTTTCGTCGGTGGTTTTATCATAACTCGAGTTTTACAGATCCAATTGACGTGATTCTTTTTGGGTTGTCTTCACAACTTGACTTTCTATCATCTGTAAAAGTTTCACGGTCATTGAATTTGTGGTCTATGATCTACACGAGTTTCTTTGCACCGTTCTAGAACTGTTTTTTTTTCGGGTAGGGCAGATTGACCATTGTTTGATCTTTCGATCATAACTTGAGTTTTTCTCGACGGATTTGAGTGATTCCTTTTGTGTTGTCTTAGTGACTTGAATCTCTCTGATAACTATCACTTTTGTCACGGTGAAACACGTTTAGATTAGTCTCACACACGATTTCTTTAACAGATTGTTTTTCTGCCGAAAGGGTTTGAGGTTTAATTGTTTCCGCTGCGTAAGATTTTTAAATCTACCATTCACCCCCCCTCTGGTAGATTTTCACGTGCTCTTCAATCCTACAATTGGTATCAGAGCCACGGTGCTCTAATCTTTGTGATTTGCACGTGTTTTTGACTAATCATCATGGAGAAGTACTCCGCCAAACCTTGTGTGTTCGCTGGTATTGATTTTCAGGTTTGGAAGGCACGCATGGAGGCTTTCATCCAGGCACAAGGCTTTGCAATATGGGAGAAGGTATACAAGCCTTACGAAGTGCCATCAAACGATCAAGTTACAGCTACAAATCTAAGAGATGTCGACAACAACAACAAGGCTCGAAACTTGATCATACAAGGATTAACACAAAGCGACTTCGACCGTGTTGCACACCTCCGATCTGCATACGATGTGTGGAAAGCACTTTGTGACTACCACGAAGGATCCAACATGATCAAAGAGGTAAGGCAAGACATGTTCAAGAAAGAATACACGCGCTTCGAGATGCAACCCGGTGAGTCTATTGATGACCTTTTTGCTCGCTTTAATAAAATTCTCAGCAACTTGCGTAGTGTCAATGTTAAGTTTTCAGATGTTGAAAATGCTAGGCAATTGCTAAGTGCATTAGATATGTCAATTTGGGAGATGAAAGTCACATCTATTTGTGAATCTACTGTCATGAGTTCACTTACTTTAGATGTGCTATATTCCATGTTAAAAGCTCATGAAATTGACATAATCTCACGTAAGAACCCCAATAAGTCTATTGCTTTTGTTTCACAACGTGATATGTATAGCTCCGGCCAATCATCATCTTGCAATACTCTTGCTTTGTTGTCCTCACTAACCCTGGAGCAGATCGAAGAAATTTCAGAAGAGGAGTTGGCACTCATCTCTACTAGATTCTCAAAAGCATTGCAAAATGTGAGAACTAGAAGGAGAGGAAGCTCCGGACCTCAACGCTATTTTTATGTGGTAAAATAGGACACTTTCGTACAGAATGCCCTAACCTTTCAGGTCCGACCACCAGGGAAGAAAAACAAAGCAAGGTTCGGACCTCCTCTGGAAATTCCAACAAGAAGAAGAAAGGTACCATAGGACGCAAGATGATCAACTGTTTCATCACCTCGCTTCAAGAGTTCAGTTCAACCGACGTGGACATTGGAAGTGATGAAGATGAAGATGATTTGGCAAACTTGTGCTTCATAGCGGGCAAGTCAAGATCAAGTATGGAGGAGGCAGAACACAACAGCGACAATGAAGAGGTATGTCCTACTTGCGAAGAAATGTGTGATGCTATTTCTCGCGCCACTATTATTGTTAAGAAAAAGGACAAAAAGCTTAGGGACAATGCTGTTAAAATTGAATCTCTAGAATCTGAAATCAACCGTTTAAAAACTTTGATTCCTAGTGATGATGCATGTCCCTCATGTGATTTAATATATGAACAATTATCCTCATTAAGAAGTGTGCACACCTCCACACTTGATAAACTTGAGTTAGAAATTGAAAAGAACAAAGAGCTTGCTGCACTTAATGATAAAAACTTGAAAGATGCTAGTTATTCTACAATTGATTTGCATTGTTCTACTTGTGATGATCTTGATAAGAAACTACAGGATGCTATGAATGAAATTTCTATATTGAACAATGCTTTACGTTCTCATGAAGTTAAATTTTGTTCCAATTGCAAACTAAAAGGAAAAACTTCATGTGAAAATTGCCTTGATCTGTCCAATAAACTTGATGACATGCATAGGACATTAGATCGGTTTTGTAATGGGAATAAGAACCTAAACTTGCTGCTAAATTCTTCCAAGTCATGCAATGATAAAACTGGTTTAGGTTTTGATTCTCATGCTCATGCTAAGGAACATCCACCTAAAATTGTAAAGTCATTAGGAAGTGGTTTGATTCAAACAGTTCCTAAACAAAAGGGAGTGGTTTTCAAATCTGCAGGAGTGTTGTCTCATTCGGTTTCAAATAAAAATATTGCTTGCTCATCTAGACATGAACACAAAGTTAAATTTCATTGTACCTTCTGTGGTAGAGATGGTCATGTCATAGATTTTTGTTATAGACTAGCAAAACAACAGAAAAGTGAAAGAATGGTTGCTAGATCTCATAACTTTCATGCAAAATTTGCTGCACACATTGAACCGAATGTAAAACCTGCTGTTTTGAGTCAGAAACATTCAAAGTTTACCTACAGACCTTTCTGTTTTTGCCTCCGGAGCTACTGATTTTTGTGCTAAACAAGTAACACCTTATAGGTCAGTAGTTAAGAATAAAAAATCTCAAACTTTGACTCATAAACCTGCTGTTTTGTCCCAGCTTTCGCGTGTTTTTCCTGCTGCACGTCGCGTGACTCAGTACTGGATTCCTAAATGCCTTTTGACTAACCCCAATATTGAGTCATCGACGTATTGTGCTTCTATGTAGGTTACACGATTGAGGAAGGAGAACATTTGGATTGTGGATTCAGGTTGCTCACGCCACATGACCGGTAACAAAGATTGGTTCTCCTCCCTCTCTTTTTGTGTCACGTGTAGAGAATGTTACTTTTGCCGATAATTCTTCAACTCCTATAATTGCTAAGGGTTCGGTTAGAGTAAATGATCACTACACTTTGAAGGATGTGGCACTTGTCAAAAATTTGAAATACAACTTGCTTTCTGTTGCACAATTGCTAGATGAAAATCTAGAAATAATTTTCAATAAAAACTGCTGCAAAGTTGTAAGTTCAAATAGTGAGCTTATTTTTAACATGTCTCGGTTTGGAAGAGTTTTTAAAGCTGATTTTGATATGTCTTCCTCTAAGCATAGGTGTCTAGTTGCTAATGATTCAAAGGACTTATATTTTTGGCATCGTAGACTTGGGCATGTAGGCTTTGATCACCTAACGTGTGTTAGTGCTCTTGGTCGCATACGTGGGCTGCCTAAGCTTAAAGGGGACAAAGAAATTGTGTGCTCTTCTTGTAGACATGCTAAGATGGTTGCAGGTTCACATACTCCTCTCACAATGATCATGACAACTGAACCATGTCAACTTTTGCATCTTGACACCGTAGGACCTTCACGTGTTCAATCCTTCGGAGGTAAATGGTATGTGCTTGTGATTGTTGATGATTATTCTAGATATTCTTGGGTTTATTTTATGGCGTCTGTCGGTACCCTAAAAACCATACACCCCCTGAGGTTACAAAGATCTCAAGGGAAGGACATCAACTCAAATTGAAGACCCTCGGGGGCCCACTCGCCAGACGTGACCGGACCCGCTTCTCCAACATGGTTAACCTCTAGGTTGCCACGTGTACTGTCAGCCCAGAGCTATTACCCGCAAGGGTGAAGCTCCGGGCCAAGTACTGAAACGGCACCTCCGGAGGTAGCCCCCGACCGAGAGAAGCTCCGGACATGACACGTGCCAGGTCACCCCGGAGCTTCCCGCTTCTCCCAAGCAAGCTCCGGAGCTGCCACGTGTCCACACGACGGAGCTAGATGCTTAAAGCCCTCGGGAGATGTTGTAACGGCTCCGGATCTCCAAAGGACAGCCGCAGACTTCAAGATCCGATTAATTACCATTAATTCCACGTTAATGATAATTAATCGGACAGCCTTAACACCTGTAACGGCACTGTCGGAGCCGTTACAGGGTTATTAACAACAATTAATCTCGTGTATCAATACTAATAACCGCCAGGGCCACATGTCGGGCCAGGCTGACTTGTAACGGTTGGTCCTTGTACTATAAAAGGACAAACCGACGATACACAGAGGGGGGTGAACACTCTGAAGCTCACAAGTTAATACAACAAACACACACCCGTGGAGTAGGGTATTACGCTCAGGCGACCCGAACCACGTAAACCTCCGTGTCACTCGTGTCCAAATCGCATTTCACTTTCTTACATCTCCGCGCGCCCAGACCGAACCACAAACTCCTTCAAACACTTTTCATAGTGTTAGGGGATCTGCCGACTCCAACAGTCGACAGTTGGCGCGCCAGGTAGGAGCGCCTGAGATCTTCAAGAATGGTGAATTCTGCAGCTGGATCATCCAACGGGCAACCTGCTGCTCAGACTGTCGGAGGCAATCCCTCCAACATGCAACCACCGGCAGGAGCCTCAGTTCCAGCGGGAGTCACACTCCCACCACCACCATCTTCTCCGGCAAGACATGCCGAACGACATGATGGTGCACCGGCGTCACATTCTGCGCCGGCAAGTCGTGACAACCCAGAACACGCGCTCCATGCAGCGCGTGCTCTCCTTCAGCGACCACCACCTCCGGACGCATCTCAAGGTGCCATGGAGCAATGGAGAGCTGATATTGAGCATTTGGTCGCGGCAGCGGCCGAACGCCTCAACAATCAGGGTCCACCTCCTTCAGGGCGGGCCCCGTCGCAGCGACGAACGTTGTCTGGAAGACTTGGTCCACATGTCTCCAACAACCGGAGAAGAGCTGCGTCACAGCAAGTGACGTCGTTGCCCTCTGGGGCACGACGTGCCCATACTGCATCTCGACTTTCGACACACGACCTCCGAGCGGAGCTTGATCGCCGATACCGCCAACAGGATGGCCGTGTCCACATCGAGCGAGCTCGAGAAAGACGAGATGCTCAAGATCTTTCTACTCTGGAAGGAGTAGGAGGAGGCTGTTCCGCCCTAGCCATGCACCTGCGTATGGTTAGATGGCCACAGAAGTTCCGGCCACACTTGCCGGAAAAATTCGACGGGACTGTCAATCCCGTAGAATTTCTACAGATATACTCCACTGCGATCCTAGCAGCTGGAGGGAATGAGGCTGTAATGGCCAATTACTTTCCAGTGGCCTTAACTGGGACTGCTAGGTCCTGGTTTATGAGCCTTCCGCCCAACTCTATCGACAGTTGGGAGGAGCTATGCCGCCAGTTCACCGCCAATTTCGGGAGTTCATACACCCGTCCGGGCACCGAACTGGACCTTTTTGCGGTCGTGCAAAAAGGAGGAGAATCTTTGCGGTCATTCATCCAGAGATTCTCTCAGGTACGTAACACAATCCCTTCTATCTCAAGCGCTTCTGTCATTGTAGCATTCAGACAGGGTGTACGAGACAAGAAGATGTTGGAGAAACTGGCGATCAAAGAGATCACCAGTGTCACGGAGCTCTTCAGCCTGGCTGACAAATGTGCCAGAGCTGCGGAGGGCCGTGAAATGCACTCCAAACCAGCCTTGGAGGATCATAAAAAATCCTCCAAAGAAGAAGTCGCTACCTCCGGGAATGGCAAGAAGAAAAAGAAGACCAACGGCAAGAAGAAGCCGTCGGCCGGCACATCCAACGTTGCAGCCACTGCAACTCCTGGCGGCCGGGGGCCACGCCCCGAGAAGCGACCTCGACCGTCTTCCGAAGACGGTGGCAAATCCAAGATGTGGTGCCCCATTCACAAAACGGGCAGCCACAGGCTGGAGGATTGCCGGGAGGTCCAAAACCTTGCCGAGCGCTACCACAAGCGCCGGGAAGGGTCTCCCTTCCGCCAGAAGGAGGGAAAACAAAAGGTCGATGAAGCTCCGGCTGAAGAGGAGTTAGGGTTTCAAGACCCCAAAAAGGTCTTGAAAGCCGTCTACACCTCCGTCGACGATGATTCCGACGTCTCCGACAACGAACGTCGAAAAACCATGAACACCATCTTTGGTGGATCATGGGACATCACCTCTCGTCGCGTCATTAAGACCATGCGACGGGATATGGCTGCTGTAGCTCCTACAGCTAGACCGGAGCCACATCGAAAGTGGATGGACACACCCATCACTTTCGATGCTTCGGATTGTCCTCAAAGCATGGTCGGAGCTGGCCAGCTGCCCTTGATGGTATCCCCCACCATCAACAACATCCAGCTCCATCATGTCCTGGTAGATGGAGGTTCGGGGCTTAATCTCATCAGCTTCGAAGCTTTCACTAAGCTTCAGCTTCGACCTTCAGACCTCCAGCCCTCTCGACCTTTCTCCGGAGTAGGTCCGGGGGCCATAACCCCACTCGGAGCTATCACTCTCCCTGTTACCTTCGGGACTCGGGAGAAGTATCGCACCGAAAAGTTGGTCTTCGACGTCGCTCAGATCAACTTACCATTCAACGCCATTTTGGGTAGACCTGCCCTGTACAAATTCATGGCAGCTGCTCATTATGGATACCTGGTGTTGAAGATGCCGACACCAGTAGGCGTTCTCCGGATCCGTGGAGATCGCACTGCCGGAGTAACTGCTCTGGAAGAACTCCATGCACTCACCACAGCGCAAGAGGAGGATTCCAGACAGAAGCAAGCTCCACAACCTCCGAGCATTCGTCAACGAGGCTCGACCTCTGCACCCCGTGTGCAGCCAAGCGGCGACACCGACATTCCCGTCAAAGTCGTCCAAATTGGTTCCGATGTCACTCAAACTACCCGCATATCGGGTGGCTTGAACGACAAATAGGAACTCGCGCTCATCACTTTCCTCCGGGCTAATGTTGACGTGTTTGCCTGGCAACCGTCACAAATGCCTGGGATCCCCAGGGAAGTGATTGAGCACAATCTGAAGATTTACCCCAACGCTCGACCTGTACACCAGAAACCTCGGAAGCAATCTGTAGAGCGACAGAACTTCATCCGACAAGAAGTGAAGAAGTTGCTCGAAGCCGGATTCATCCGAGAAGTCTACCATCCAAAATGGCTGGCAAACCCAGTCGTTGTGCCTAAGGCCGGCGGGAAACTTCGGATGTGCATCGACTACACCACACTGAATAAGGCATGTCCAAAAGATCCATTCCCACTACCTAGAATAGACCAGATAGTGGATTCCACCTCTGGGTGTGAGTTACTGTGTTTTCTAGACGCATATTCAGGATATCATCAAATCCGGATGTCTAGGGAAGATGAAGAACATACTTCATTCATCACAGTGGATGGATTGTATTGTTACACAGCCATGCCTTTTGGTCTCAAGAATGCAGCTTCAACTTTTGTACGAGCAATGTACAAAACTTTCGAAGAACTCATCAGAGACATAGTGGAGGTGTACGTTGATGACATTGTGGTCAAAGTCAAAAACAAGGAGTCCCTCTTGGATACCTTGCAGGCTGTCTTCGACAAGCTGCGGGCCACCCGCACGAAGCTAAACCCAGACAAGTGCGTCTTCGGGGTTAGTTCCGGAAAGCTTCTTGGTTTCCTGGTAAGTCACCGGGGTATAGAGGTTAATCCGGCGAAGATAAAAGCCATCGAAGACATGCGGCCACCAACCCGCATCAAAGACGTCCAAAAATTAACTGGATGTCTAGCAGCCCTCAGTCGATTCATTTCAAGACTGGCGGAAAGGGCACTTCCCTTCTTCAAGTTACTGAGGAAGTCCGGACCATTCCAATGGTCTGAAGAGGCAGAGAAGGCATTCCAGGAGCTGAAACATTTCCTCACCACTCTACCAGTCTTGGTAGCTCCGAACCCTGGTGAGCCTTTATTGCTTTATATTTCAGCAGCTGACGAAGTCGTCAGTATGGTTCTGGTTGCGGAGAGACCGGAACTACCCAATACTCAGGAATCCAGATCCCTTCGGGAGGATCCGGAGGTTCCCGAAAGCAGGTCTGGGTCCCAGCTCCCAGACTTGAATCCTCAAGAAGCCACTTCAGAGGACACGGATCCTTCTGATAGGATCCAGGTCATTCCTGAAGAAGCTCCGGGTTCCTCCACCCAGAACCCGGAGGTCCTCGAATATAGTTTGGACCCCTCCGACAGGGTCCGGATCAATGGAGAGGAAGCTCCGGACCCCTCCGGGAGGGTCCGGACCGTTCAACGCCCAGTATACTTCATCAGTGAAGTGTTACATGATGTCAAGACTCGATACCTAGAGGTACATAAGATGCTCTACGCAGTTCTTATTGCCTCAAGGAAGCTTCGACACTATTTCCAAGCTCACAAAGTCTCGGTGGTAACCTCATATCCACTTCGAGCGATTCTGCATAATCCCAATTCAACTGGGAATATAGCGAAGTGGGCAGCGGAACTGGCTGAATTCGACCTCGAATTCATTCCAAGACAAGCAATCAAGAGTCAAGCGTTGGCAGATTTCGTGGCAGAATGGACTCCCTCTCCATTAAACCCTGGGGGCCCCAGCGAGCAGAAGAAGGAACCACAAGTTCCGGCCTTCACTAAGCCTCATTGGACCCTTTACTTCGACGGCTCCATGCAGAAGCAGGGAGCCGGAGCTGGAGTCCTTCTCCTCACACCAACCGGGGAGAAGGTAAGATACATGGTGCACCTTGATTTCAAGGCAACCAACAACATGGCGGAGTACGAAGCACTCATATATGGATTAAAGGTGGCACTATCCTTTGGTGTCAAGCAGTTGCTGGTCAAAGGAGATTCACAACTTGTTATCAAACAGGTGAAGGGTGAATGCTCCTGCAATAATCTCCAGCTGGCTGCTTATCTCCTTGAAGTCCAGAGGCTTCAGAAGGACTTCAAAGTCCTAGACCTTCACCATGTTCAGCGTGCTCACAACGTTGAAGCTGACGAACTCTCGACCAAGGCGTCAACCGGAGCTCCGGCTCCAGACGGAACCTTTGTCCGGAGGATGTCAAAACCCACAGTTCAGCCTGCCGAGCTGAACGAAGGGGGCGAGATCAGCATCCCGAAGCTGACGGTCCCGATGGCCCTGTTACCATGGCAGCCATCAAGGGTCGTAGGTGCTGCCGGAAGCTCCGAGCAACCCAGCACGCAAGACTCAAATGCTCAAGTCAGTTCCGATGCATGGATCTCGGAGATCCGGAACTACTTGAAAGACAACATCCTTCCTGACGATGATGTATCCGCTGACCGGGTAGTCAGATTGGCTAAAAGATACACGTTGGTAGAAGGGGATCTCTACCGGCGCGGTGCCAACGGCATCCTAATGCGGTGCATCACAAGGGAAGAAGGCTGCGAGCTCCTCGCAGAAATCCATGGAGGCGAGTGTGGGAACCACGCGTCTTCCCGCACGCTGGTCGGAAAAGCCTTTCGGCACGGCTTCTACTGGCCAACAGCGCTCCAGGATGCTACTGAGCTAGTGAAGAAATGCAAAGCATGCCAATTTCATGCAAAGCAAATTCATACACCTGCTCAGCCCTTACAAATGATACCTCCTACGTGGCCTTTCGCCGTGTGGGGGATAGACATCTTGGGACCCTTCCCAAGAGCCGTCGGAGGTTACAAGTTCCTGTATGTCGCCATCGACAAGTTCACCAAGTGGCCGGAAGCTACTCCTGTTGTGACGATCAACAAACAATCTGCAATCAATTTTCTACAATCTATCGTGAGCAGATTCGGAGTCCCAAACAAGATCATCACTGATAATGGGACTCAGTTCACAAGCTCCTCATTTCAAGGATATTGCGAAGACCTCGGCATACAAGTTTGCTACGCTTCCGTAGCTCATCCTGCCAGCAATGGGCAAGCCGAGAGAGCAAACGCAGAGATCCTTAAAGGACTCAAAACGCGCACTTATGAGCGTTTGAAAAAGCACGGAGCTAATTGGATCGAAGAGCTTCCGCCCACTCTATGGGCTAACAGGACTTCTCCAAGTCGGGCAACCGGAGAAACACCCTTTTTCCTGGTGTATGGAGCAGAAGCGATCCTTCCTCCGGAAATCACCTTGGGTTCCCTCCGAGTCCGGACCTTCGACGAAGCCGCGCAGGACCAGCTCCGGCGTGAAGACCTAGACCTCCTCGAGGAGGGAAGGTGCCAAGCAGCTGTTCGGAATGCCCGATACCGCCAAGCTCTACGGCGCTATCATCAGCGGCATGTACACAACCGACAGCTCGAGGAAGGCGATCTGGTGCTACGGAGAATACTATCCAGAGAAGGGCAAAACAAACTCTCCCCCGGCTGGGAAGGACCCTTCCGAGTGATCAAAGTATCCCGTCCCGGAAGCGTTCGCTTGGCTACCGGGGATGGGACACCTCTCCCAAATCCTTGGAACATCGAGCACCTCCGTAAGTTCTACACTTAATTCCACGGAGGTGAGTCTTAAGTAACTTGAAGTGTATGTTATAGAGTCATTGTACAGAGTCGGGTAGTTCCTCCGGGAGAGCAGCCGGACCTTTCCCGAAAGGTTTGAAAAGCTCATGCAACACTTGATACAGTCTCCGGACTAGAAGTGTAGCTAATTACCCTGGGTTAGACGAGAAACCAAACACACTTAGCCTGGTTGCGTACCCTAAGAGTGTACTTGTTTCCCCTGTACCCCGGACCTATAATGAAAGACATCTTCATGTGAAATAGACTCCACGTGCATTCATTTTTGCATAAGGCTCGACATTTTTATTTTTCTCTTTCTTGTCTATAACAGAAATGTGCAATTCTTAAGAAGTTCTAGTTTAACCGGTTTATGTACGATTTGGGTTGAATTGTCAGATTTTTTAGATTTAAATATCGTCTGTGGCCAACTCGCCTGAAAGCCGCCAAGCCATTCTAGGGCTGGAGTGCGCTATCGACTTAGCCTGGTCAAGCACCCTAAGTACGCCACTCTACCTACACCCCGGCAGGCCAAAGTAAGGTGGGTCCATGGACAATTAGATCTAAAAGAAAAGACAATTCATCCAATCATACTAAAAATCGTGTTCAACTTGAAATTCTCTTGAGAACCGTAAGCCGCAACGAAGTTATAGATAAGGAACGAATTTTACTGTTTTTCTTGGCCTAAGTGTGCAGGAAGAATAAACCCAACATTGATGGAGAAAAATCGGAGTTAACCAAGCTCCGACTCCCACCGGCGTTAACTTGAGGATGGTGAGAAGACTCTATCACTAGAGTCTGTTGCCAGCAAGCCAGGCGTGGCAAGGGTCATTGCCGGAGCTACTAAGCTCCGACACCTTGAAGTATTAACTATCGACACTCAACGTGTTGGTGGAGGCTATTGCCGGAGCTACTAAGCTCCGACGATGGGCAATGCCGGAGCTTCTAAGCTCCGACGACTTCAAGGGACCTTCACTATCGAAGACTTCGGACCTAAACTACACGAGTTCGAAGCAAATTTGTCTTCAACAAAACTCAACATCCTTTTGGTACATGTCCACAATCACATTGTGCACATCTACCAGGGGGCCAAGTGAAGACAAAGATGTTGAAGACAAAAAATGAAATTCACGAAAAATTGGGGATTTCATTTCATTTGAAGACCAGAGATTACATCTGGGGACAAAGGATTACAAAATTGAGGAAGAAGAGAAGATACAAATAAAGGCTAAGAAAGATAGTCCTAGACCCTATGGAAGAACTCGGCGACCTTCTGGGCGACCTCCGACACGCTGCCTCGGGTAGCTTCGCCCTCTCCTTCGACGGGACCTTCAAGCACCGGGTCCAGAGAGAATCGAGGGTTCCGGCTAGTGTAACACGTCAATACATACTCTGTGACGTTTCTAGCCAGGGATTGCCCCTCGACCTCAAGCTGGTCCGCGATGACGTCGCGCACCTTGGAGAGCTTGCCACCCGCAGCGCTCAACGCCTGCAATGCAAGGTCCGGCTCCGGCTCCGGGTCATCCGGAAGCACGGGGCTGAAACCCATAGGCGCCAGCGCATCGTCGGCCTTGCTCAGGAACTCCCAAATTTGCAGGGAGTCCGTCTTCCTCAGGCCCTTCATTTCTTCCAGGGACCTCCGGGTCGCCGCCAGTTCTGAGTTCTCGCGGGAGAGGCGCTCAACTTCTTTGGCGTTTTGCTGAATTTTCGCAGCAACCCGCTTTTCGAGTCTCCCGAGCTCCTCCTCCCAGAGGTGGATCTTGTTCCGACGGTCGACCAGGTCTTTCTCCCTAGCCTCTATTTTCTTCTCCCGGGCGATGAGGGCACACTCATACTCGTAGAGTTCCTGCCCTCGCACCCAGGTCTTTTCCTCCTCTTCGAGGCAGCGCTCTTCCAATTTTTTAGCGCGCTCCTCGAGGCCCTTGTCCGCCAGAGCTGTCTTCTCGGCGAGCTCTTCTTCACGTCGCAAGACGTCATCCCGTAGCTCCAGGAGTTTTTGCTCCTCATCCTCGAGCCGCTTTTCCCTTCCCTCAAGCGCCTCTCGGCGCTTGATGAGTGCGGTACTGATGGCTTCGAGTTGATCGAACCGGGCGTTGGCCGCATCATTGGCAGCTTTAGCTTGGTCGTGGTACTCCCGGGATTGGGCGTCGAGGTTGTGAGTCATGCTCTCCCTCTCGTCCAGCATCTCACCCCAGAGCTCCAAGCGGACCTTCTCCCGCTTGATCCATTCCTTGTCCGCAGCGATCCTCGACTGCGCCAGCTTGGTCTCGAATTGGAGTCTATTACGCCACCTCCTAAGGGTTTGGCGCTCCTCTTCAAGAACCTTGCTGTCGTGGAAGAAGGCTAGTTGGACTTGGCGCAGACTGGAGCAAGCGTTGTCGATGGACATCGACAGCGAGATGGGCTCCGGACCTTCTGGGGTCTCCTCCGCTGGTTCCAGCGGGTCTTCATTTACAAAAATTGGGTCCCACTCTGCGAGAGCGGAACCCCGAGCTTCCAAGGCACTAGGGCCCTCCTCCGGGATGGCCTCAGTCGCCACTGAAGAAGGTCCCGCCACCAAATCTTCATTCGCCCCCTCAGGCTGGGGGCCGGCGACTTCGTTCAGGCACTCTGGCTCCGCCACGGGTACCATCGACGTCGTCGCCTCCAATGGCTCCGGCCGGGACGCTTCTTCTGAGGGGAGCTCAAGCTCCCCCGCCTCCACCACCACCGGCTCTGCAGCCGGCGCTCCAATAACTACCGGCCTTGCGACCGGAGCTTCAGAAGTAACCGGCTCAATTGCCGGAACCACTTCAACTTCCGGCTCGCACGCCGGGGCTTCAGCTGCCTCCGGCTCGACCGCCGAAGCTCCAGCATTTTCCGGCTCTGAAGCCGGGACCGCTACTTCCTCCGGCTCGACAGCCGGAGCATCTACTTCTGCAGCACCAGGGCCCGGAGCTTCAACCTCCGGAGCGGGTGCCGCTGGCGCATCTTCAACCCCGTGGTCCGGCGCTACCACGGGAACTTCTGGAGACGAGTCGAGGTCCATGACCACGACAGCCGGCGCCGGAGCTGTCGCAGCCTCTGCCTGGGGCAGCACCGGAGCTGGAGCAGAAGCCCTCTTAGCCTCAGACACTGTGGCTGAGGGCGGAGCTTCACTCCCCTTTTTAGGAACGCTGCGGATGAAGAATGAAGAAATTGAGCAAACAGATGCTATAATTAAAAGTTAATTGAGGTAAGCAAGAAAAATTACCTTGGGAGGCTCACGCACCAGCTTGCGCGGAACCTCTTTCCCGGACGTTCCGGGCTGGCCACGGTCGGCGTAGGAGCTCCGGGAGGACTCCCAGGACTTGCCGTAGCCGCGGGCGTTTCCCGGGTCGGAGCTCTCCTTGACCGGGAGGAACTCCTAGACCTGGAGGCCCTCACCGCTTCTCGAACCGGAGTCGCCTGTCCGGAGCTGGCACCTCCGGAGGAACCCATCACGGGGACAGCCGCACTCCGGGAGGACCCCACCGCCGGAACAGTAGTGCTCCGAAAAGACCTCACCACGGGGACAGACGCTACAGCGGCGGAGGATCCCTTCCTGAGGACGGGGAACTGGCGGTGAAGTAGCAAGCCCGACGGACCTTCCGTCAGCATGTCGCAGTTTCCTCTTCCGGTTCTCCGGCTCCTCCGCCAGCTCCTTGCCCTTGCCGGTGACCTCAGCTCTTGGCTGAGAGACAAGGGCGGAGCCGCCTTCCGACAACCCGGGGATCGCCAACGGGGCGGTCGATCTTCTCTCGACGACGCCAAGGTCGTCAAGCGCGGGCATCTTCCGCCGGAGCTCCCTGCTGAACTCAACTTCCTCGTTCAGGGGGAGGAAAGCCGGTGGCGGAGTCAAGTACGCTCCGTCTACATCGATGCCGTGCTGGAATTTCTTGAGGTGAAACTCCAAGGACTTCCCCACCATGCTGGACTTCAACCCGGTTTCAACCCGGTCTTCGTCCATCACGCTGTTGAGGGCCCAGGCGAGCTTCTCCCTCCTCTTCAGCGGTGCCCACCTGTTGAACAGGAAGTTGCAGAACACCGCCTGGGGAGTCAATCCTCCCTCCACACATTGGCGGATCCTTGATAGGACGGGATCGAAGGCTGCCGCCAGCACCGGAACTTCGCTCCACACCGACGTGTCAATGCCAGGCAGACCTTCTGGCAGCTCCAACCGCTCATGCTCCTCCACCCGGACAACTACCCAATCTTTCTTCCAGTCATCCCACTTCCCGGAAGGGAACGACCGGAGGTACTTGAACGGGCACTTCTTGCGCTTCACAAAGTAGTAGAAGCCAAGGTACTCGTCACTTCGGCCGGTGGTTTGGACGGTGAAGAAAGTGCGGAAGAGCTCGATGCAGGGAGGAATGCCCACCCACATCTCGCAGAAGTGGACAAAGATGGACACAAGGAGAAGGGAGTGAGGGCCAAGGTGGTATAGCTGCAGACCATAGAAGTCCAGCAGCATCAAAAAGAAGGAAGAAAATGGTGGGATCAGCCCCACCATGGCATACGATGAAAAGTATACCATTTCGCCGGAGTGCTCCTTTTTAAAGGGAAGCTCTCCTCCGGTGCGGATTGAACGGTTGAAGAAGTCCGACGACCACCCCATGAGGGTTCGGACCTTCTTCAGATCGCTCTCCGTCTTCAAACGACTCTCACGCAGACCCAACTCCATCGCAGCACAGCTAGGCGAGAGAAGAAAAGCAAAGCACGAGTTGGGAGTTTGAGCGCAAGAACAGATGGAAAGCGTAAAGAACTCCCGACGGTGCGCTTTCCTTCTTAAGTAAGCCCTCACAACGCTTGGATGGAAACTGCAGGGGAATCAAGCATACTACTCAAGAATTCAACCCAGCCGATGACAAGAGGGCCCGGGACCACCCCGACGACCAAGTCGAGGCTCTTACCCAGGCAAACAGTTGTCATCACGAGGCGGGAAACCCAAAGGCGGCGGACTGACAAGGCGCGCGGAACCGATACGGTTTTCGTATCGGGAACCGACGATCTTCAATTGCGAGAGATCCGCACGTCAAAGATCTTATCTGTCGCCTGAGGTGCGCCACGCGTCGGGACTCAACCATAAAGCCCCGCCAAAGGCACCTCCGAAGACTCTTGAAGACCCAGTTCAAGAGTCACAAGTATGGACCCACCTCCGGTGGAACGACTTCATCCCGTTGGCCTTCCCCGGAGGTAGGTCCAGGGGGCCACTGTCGGTACCCTAAAAACCATACACCCCCTGAGGTTACAAAGATCTCAAGGGAAGGACATCAACTCAAATTGAAGACCCTCGGGGGCCCACTCGCCAGACGTGACCGGACCCGCTTCTCCAACATGGTTAACCTCTAGGTTGCCACGTGTACTGTCAGCCCAGAGCTATTACCCGCAAGGGTGAAGCTCCGGGCCAAGTACTGAAACGGCACCTCCGGAGGTAGCCCCCGACCGAGAGAAGCTCCGGACATGACACGTGCCAGGTCACCCCGGAGCTTCCCGCTTCTCCCAAGCAAGCTCCGGAGCTGCCACGTGTCCACACGACGGAGCTAGATGCTTAAAGCCCTCGGGAGATGTTGTAACGGCTCCGGATCTCCAAAGGACAGCCGCAGACTTCAAGATCCGATTAATTACCATTAATTCCACGTTAATGATAATTAATCGGACAGCCTTAACACCTGTAACGGCACTGTCGGAGCCGTTACAGGGTTATTAACAACAATTAATCTCGTGTATCAATACTAATAACCGCCAGGGCCACATGTCGGGCCAGGCTGACTTGTAACGGTTGGTCCTTGTACTATAAAAGGACAAACCGACGATACACAGAGGGGGGTGAACACTCTGAAGCTCACAAGTTAATACAACAAACACACACCCGTGGAGTAGGGTATTACGCTCAGGCGACCCGAACCACGTAAACCTCCGTGTCACTCGTGTCCAAATCGCATTTCACTTTCTTAGATCTCTGCGCGCCCAGACCGAACCACAAACTCCTTCAAACACTTTTCATAGTGTTAGGGGATCTGCCGACTCCAACAGTCGACAGCGTCTAAGAATGAAGTTTTTAGTCACTTTAGAACTTTATTTATTAGATTATCAATTGATTACCCAGGATCTTTAAAAGCAATTAGAAGTGATAATGGAACTGAATTTAAAAATCAATCTTTTGATCACTTTTGTGCTGAAAATAGAATAGATCATCAATTTTCTTCCCCATATGTACCTCAAAAAAACGGTGTTGTAGAAAGAAAGAACAGAACCTTAGTTGAGATGGCTAGGACTATGCTCGATGAATATCAAACTCCTAGGAAATTTTGGACTGATGCGTTAGCAACCGCTTGTTATGTCTCAAATCGTGTTTTCTTGCGTGCTAAGCTAGGTAAAACACCATATGAGCTTCAGTTTGGACATAGGCCTAGTGTTACACACTTTCGGGTCTTTGGTTGCAAATGCTTTGTTAAGAAACATGGTAATCTTGATAAGTTTGAACCTCGATCCATTGATGGCATGTTTCTTGGTTATCCATCTCATACTAGAGGCTACCGTGTGCTTTTACTTAACACTAACAAAATTGTGGAGACTTGTGAAGTGTCTTTTGATGAAGCTAGCTCAGGTACTAGCTCCGGTGTTGCAGGACCAGATCTGTATCCTCAGGGGGAGGGTATTTTCGAAGATGAAGAAGAGTCGGTGATACTGCCTAGTTCCGAAGTTGACACGTGTCCAGCTTTGGACATTGAACAAGCTCCGGCTATCACCTATGCTGGTCCTGATTGTCCACAAGTCACAAGCTCATCAATCTACGATGAACCTAATGAAGAAGAAGCTTGTGAGACATCTGTTCCCCTACGGTTTTACAAAGATCATCCCCCACAACAGATGATTGGAAGCTTGCACGAACGAGTCACACGGTCTAGGTTTTGCGATCCAAACTCTCATGCTCATTCTGCTTTTGTTGCTTCTTTTGAACCCAAATATATATCACACGCACTCACTAATGAATCTTGGATTATTGCCATGCAAGAAGAGTTAGAAAATTTTGAAAGAAATAATGGTTGGAAACTTGTACCTCCACCTCAAGGTCACACTTTAATTGGAACCAAATGGGTATATAAAAATAAACAAAGTGAGGATGGGGTTGTGGTTAGGAATAAGGCTAGGTTGGTTGCTCAAGGTTTCACTCAAGTTGAAGGTCTAGATTTTGATGAAACTTTTGCTCCTGTCGCTAGATTAGAAGCCATAAGAATTTTGTTAGCTTTTGCAGCATCTAAAGGTTTTAAGCTATTTCAAATGGATGTTAAAAGTGCTTTTCTTAATGGCCACATAGATGAGGAGGTTTATGTCAAACAACCACTGGGTTTTGAAAATCCAGATTTTCCTAATCATGTTTACAAACTGTCCAAAGCCTTATACAGTGTCAAACAAGCCCCTAGAGCATGGTATGATAGGTTAAAAACATTCTTACTTGAAAAGGGGTTTACCATGGGTAAGGTTGATAAAACTCTTTTTGTGCTTAAACATGGCAATGACTCATTATTCGTTCAAGTGTATGTGGATGATATTATCTTTGGTTGTGCTTCTCATGATCTTGTGTCCAAGTTTTCAGCAATGATGAGTTCCGAATTTGAAATGATTATGATGGGTGAACTCACTTACTTTTTGGGGCTGCAAATCAAGCAAACCAAGGAGGGTACCTTTGTGCATCAAACGAAGTATACCAAAGACCTCCTAAGGGGCTTCAACATGGACAAAAGCAAGCCTCTTCGGACACCAATGGGAAATGCAACAACACTTGAACTTGATGAAGATGGTGAACATGTGAATCAAAAAGAATATAGAAGCATGATCGGATCACTTTTGTACCTCATGGCATCAAGACCGGACATACAATTCAGCGTATGTCTTTGTGCACGGTTTCAAGCTTCCCCACGTGTTTCACATCGTCAAGCCGTCAAAAGGATTCTCAGGATTGATAGGAAAAGTACTTCTGGTGCTTGTCATTTTCTTGGTAATTCTCTTGTTGCTTGGTCCTCTAGAAAACAAAATTCAGTTGCACAATCCACAGCCGAATCTGAATATGTAGCTGCTGCTAGTGCTTGCTCACAAATTCTTTGGATTGTTCAAACACTTAAGGACTATGGGGTTGATCTAGATAGTGTTCCACTATTCTGTGATAACACTAGTGCCATTTGCATTGCTAAAAACCTTGTGCAACATTCTAGAACTAAGCACATTGACATTATCTATCACTTTCTCCGAGATAATGTTGAAAAAGGAAACATTGTGCTTCACCATGTAGATACCGAACAACAATTGGCTGACATTTTTACAAAACCTTTGGATTTCACTCGTTTTTGTTACATTCATAGTGAAATAGGGGTTATGCATCCTCATGGCTTAAATTGAGGGGGAGTTTTTTTTTTGAAACTTGGGAAGTCTATGTGTGAATCTAAAATTAAAATAATATGAGCATAGTATTTCATACATATATGACTTTGTGATTCATTTTACATGCTGAAAGTTCTTACTACATTACTTGTGTTATACTTTTGTAGTTTTTGCCATGTCTAGTAATTGGAATAATTACTTACACTAAAACTGGTCATGGTCAAACTTTCTTGCTGTTTTGAACTTGTTACATGTTCACAAGTGTTATTAATCATTAAGAATTCATCAAGTTATCAACTCACATGTTGAGTTTTTATGAACAAATATAAATTGAGAAAAGATCAAGAGAATATGCATGCATCGCACTTCTTCTTTTGAGATGGCTTGTCATTGCATTTAGATATGAACTTGGAAGAAGTTGTGTATGACTAAAACCATGTCCTTAAGCTTCTGATTGTCAAATGACATAGGCTTGGCTTGGTTGGTTAGAATAAGGCAGATGCGCATATAATCTCTTGCAAATATCATATGATCTAAATTTATGCTTTGAAAAATAATAAAATGCAGCAACTAGTGTCATGTTTTTAGGTCTTGAAATAGTTAAGTTTGTGAGATCATGACTTGCTTAAATTGAAAATTACATTTGATCTCTAGCATGGCTTACAATACTTTATGTATTTCGTTGATGTGATAATAAAAGGTACTTGATAGTATGACTTGGATGAGCTTTGCTTATATGTATATGTTATAATATGCTCATAACAACTAAAGGGGGAGAGATAATTTGTTTATATGCTCATGACTTGCTGAATACATTGTCAAAGGGGGAGAGATAAGCATGAAGAGAAAGAGAATATGTGCATAAGGAGAGATAATAAAGGGGGAGAGATTTTCTTCTCATTTTACTTTTGATTTACAAAAGAGGAGAAATTGCCTTCAAAACTTTTATGTGAATAAGCCAATGTTCAGATTTTAAATGGTGTTGCCAATGCATTCATCAAGGGGGAGATTGTAAGACCTATATGTGCTGAATACATTGGCTTGTAGTGAATACACTTGGCTTTGATGATAAAAGTTTTGAATATCACCAAAACACCTTTTTATCAAGGTCCGACTCTAGCTCTGAGCTACAGCAAGGTCCAACGGTAGGTCCGGCTTGGTTTGGGTAGCTCCGGTTACGTTCGATGCTAGGTCCGACTAGCTTTGGTCAGCTCCGGTGAAGTTTTTTCTTTAGCTCCGGCATGTCTTTGATAGCTCCGACGTGTTTTTGCTAAGCTCCGAGTTGATTTTTCTAGCTCCAGCTTTTGGGATTACTAGTTCTGACTAGTTTTGGTTAGCTCCAGCGCTAGGTCCTGCTAGTTTTGTAAGCTCCGGCGGGAGCTTGGTTGTACTAGTTTTGGTAAGCTCCGGCGCTAGGTTCTACTAGCTTTTGTTAGCTCCGGCTCAAGGTCCGAGTTGCTCTGGCAAGGTCCGGAACTTGACCGCAGTGCTCCTGCTTTTCATTTGCAATGTTTCGTACTTGCTTTACATTGTTAAAAAGATTGCTTAGTATTCTTTTACTAAGTTTTTGGTCCGTTTTGGATGATATGGCTGATATCGTTTTGCTATGCTTTGCAACATGCTTATGTGAGGTTCTCACGTAAGGTGTTGTGTTCGGAACTAACTTGAGTCAAGTCAAGGACTTGGGCTCATATGGATTGGTTGTTTATTCATGTGCAGGTGTTGCTTGAGTTCAATACATGGCTGGTGACGGGATCCATTGGACTAGTCTCAGGGAGGAGATGAGGTTCCAACAACCAAATTCAGGAGGAATTGTGGTTGAGCTGATCAGGAGGTTGCGCAGCATGATTGAATCAAGAACAATGCATATGAAGGTATCGTGGACGTCATTGGAAGATGTTTGCACGTGTGCAAGGAGTGCATAGACATGGCTACATGGTTCCGAGGCGTGACGAAGAGATGTGGACGTAAAGAGTTGGTCGGAAAGGTCCAACCGACTAGGTTATGGACTCAGGCTGCGGCTGAGTCGGGTTTGACTCAAATATGGAAAGATTTGAGTTGGTTATGATAGGATTTCGCGTGGGTCACGAATTTGAGTTGTTTAGGAATGTGAGATACGTTCCTAAGGTGTTTGGAAGTCTTAAGATTGCTTCTATCTGTGTATAGAAGAATCCTAAGCAGTTATGGAAAGTTACGATTTGTGAACAGAGTAGGATTAGGTTCCTGATTTGAGTTGAGTTGGCTTTCGAGCTGGTTATATAAGCAAGGGAGCCCAGAGCTCGTGGTGCACGACTTTGGGGCTGTTCCTCTTGTGTTCTATTGAATAAAATTCATAGTTTGAAGGAACTTTTGTGCCTTTTTCGTCCGACTTGTTCCAGACAAGTTTTATTCGTCGAGTTTCTGGACAGCACTACCTTTCGTCGGTAGTTTTATCATAACTCAAGTTTTACAGATCCAATTGACGTAATTCTTTTTGGGTTGTCTTCAAAACTTGATTGTCTATCATCTGTCAAAATTTCACGGTCATTGGATTTGTGGTATATGATCTACACGAGTTTATTTGCACCGTTCCAGAACTGTTTTTTCTCGGGTAGGGCAGAATGACCATTGTTTGATCTTTCGATCATAACTTGAGTTTTTCTCGACGGATTTGAGTGATTCTTTTTGTGTTGTCTTCATGACTTGATTCTCTCTGATATCACTTTTGTCACAGTGAAACACGTTTAGATTAGTCTCACACAAGATTTCTTTAACAGATCGTTTTTCTGCCGAAAGGGTTTGGGGTTTAATTGTTTCCGCTGCGTAAGATTTTTAAATCTACCATTCACTCCCCCCTGGTAGCTTTTCACGTGATCTTCGATCCTACAGGGCGCAGTCTCCAGTGGACTCAGCAGAGCGGCAGAGCCATGGAACACCATGGGCACCCATGGAGCAGGGCTGCCGGTTGGCTTGGTGACGACAGCGACGTCGTTCATCAGCACCATGGTGGAAGAAAACACAAGAACACGTATGAGAGAAGTGTCTCAGCGAGTGGGCAATCTGTGTAAACAAGCTAACTTCTCATGGCCTACCGCAGTCTCTCAATTTCGTCGGTGCGCAGAGAACACGTCGACGGATGCACAAAAAGAAGATGAAGAACTTCTTCTTCCGTGGTTGGGTTATGGGGCGAGCCAAGAACAGGGAGGTGCAGAGTGATGGGGCGCACGTTGGGGTGGTGCTTGGAGCAGGGAAGAGGGAGCAAGCAGCATGGCCATTTGGTGAGGCAGAGATGCTGCGATGGTAAACATGGGAAAACAGCGGGCAGAGGCTCTGTGCAAGGAAGAAGGAACAGAAGTAAAGCTCAAAGTTGCTGGCCAAGAATGGATGAAGAGGAGAGAGAGCTCGATGGTGGAGGGAGCAGCGATATTTGCCGTGAGCTGGATACGACCTGGAAGAGTTTTTGCACCGGTGGAACATGCAAATGCAACGGTGGTGCCTGGACAGAAGAAGAGAAACAGAGCACGCAACCTAGAGACTGACTTGCGGGACCCACCAACCTCAACAATTGCCTTCTCTGTTAAGCTAGCCCACTGCACAAACATGTTCTAAAAATAGTCCAAGCTGCCAGTTAGGGTAATTCACACACATGGAATCCAAATGTGAATCCAGATTTTTCATTAGACAAAGCTGGAAATGGAATTTGAATTTGAATGCTCCCAAAGACTTGATTCAAATGAAAGGCAAATGAGGTTCAAAAATCTTCAAACTTGGTAGAGATGATAATTGAAACCAGGAAAATACGTTGGTGAGTTCAAGTTTGAAGTTTGGAAGATTTAAATTTGAAAATTCAATTTTATTTTGAAATCCGTTTTTTATGGTTTACTGTACATACACTACATGAGCACTTTATTCTTATTTAAAATTTCTTTTTCTCTAAATGGTCCGTCAGCTGAGGTTTATACTAAGTTTTTAGAGTCATAATCTTACCCTCATTTGAGTTGAAATTCTATTTAAACAAAGAAAAGAAAAAAATTAAGTTCTCATTTTTGAACTCTCGTTCTTTTCCAAAGTGGGCATTTACAACCCTTCCCCCTTAAAGGAATCTTGTCCCGAGATTCAATGAAGGAAGAAGAAAGTCAATAGGAGATGACTTATAAGGAGAGTCGTTAACAAGTAGGAGGTTAACAACTTTGAAGTGCTTGATTTGCGATAATCTGCTAGTTCTATGTTGTTTCTCTAAAATGTTCTTAATTAAATCTGGCATTGGTCACAATGAGTTTGAGTAATCGGTGCTTCATGAATTACTCCAAAGATGATGAATCAAGCAAATGACATTATGAACGATACAGTTGTTCACAACTCAAGATTATTTAGACACTACAGGAATCCCGACCATTTGCGACGGCCGAAGCCGTCGCAAATAAGCCATATGCCGTCGCAAATAAGCTATTTGCGTCGGCTTACTTTATTTGCGACGGCTTCCAGCCGTCGCAAATATGGCGTCGCAAATAATCTTATTTGCGACGGCTAGGAGAGGCCGTCGCAAGTTGTTGCTGCGGGCTGGTGGGCCCCGCGATCTTATTTGCGACGGCTGGGCCGTCGCAATTAAAACTTATTTGCGACGGCACAGCCGTCGCAATTAAGGGCCACTATTTGCGACGGCCGTGCCGTCGCAAATAAGTGCAGAGGGCATGGCCCACGTGTCCTCCTCCGAGACCCACCAGCCCATTTGCGACGGCCCGGCCGTCGCAATTAAGGCTTATTTGCGACGGCCAGGCCGTCGCAAATAACTGTGGCTTAATTGCGACGGCTAATACTCTTATTTGCGACGGTACTGTATAAAAAGCCGTCGCAAATAAGGTTTTTTATTTTTTTTAAAAAACAGAAAACTCTAACCGGCTCGATGGCCAGATTCACAACACAATATACACAGCATACACAATATATACACAGCATACACAATATATACACAAAGATCATCACAATCACAAACTCAAATTCCGATACATCTCACATCGTCATCAACAAAGTAAATAAAAGGGCTCACTCGCCCATCTAACCTCCGAAGCCACCTCCGAAGTCGAAGTCGTCGTCGTCGCGCCTCAATCCAGGCGGCGGTAGCGAAGGCGACGGCGTTTGTGCAGCCGTCGCGGATCCCTGCAATTAATAAAACTTAGAGTTAGAATATATGCATCAACATCTCTCTCCCTCCCTCTCCCTCTATCTTCATCTAGATCACCCTCTCTTCCTCTCTCTTTTCATTTCTCTATTTGTCTCTTCTATCTCAATCATTTTCTTCTATCTAACTATCTCTCTCTTTCATCTATCTCAATCTTATTACGCTGGAGAAGAAAGATTACATAGAGACTTACCTGACCCGCTGAAGAAGGATCGCCTGGGAGGACCGGTGGTAGTACCGGTAGCTGGATTCCCAGACCCTGCGCCCGAGCGATGGCCTGTCATTGCAAACATTAACTGCTACCTATTAGTAAGTCATTTAAGCTGAATTAATGAGAATTTTATTTTTTAGATTGTTACCTCCATTGCTTCCCGCATCTGCGCCAACGCTGCTGCCTGGGTTTGGATCGTGGCCTCCATCGCCCTCCTTTCCTCCTCATGTCGCCTTTCATTTTCTTCTACAGTTTCTCGGAGGGACTGCATCTCAATGTCCCTCTGCGAGCGGCGACCTCCCGTACCCGAAGCCTGCGTGGAGCTGCCTCTCGCAGGTCTACCCGCCCTCGAGTCGACAACTCCGTCGAATATGGCGAGCCTATAAAAAAGAGAGTCAGTAATATGAAATTAAAATATCTTGAATACTTTGAATTGAAAACGATAAAATGACTTGCAAACTCACCTTCCGTGTGCTTTTCCACCACCGGTTGCATACGCGGCTTGAGGATCGATCGGTTGACGTTCCCAATCGAAATCCTGGCCGTGTATCTTCCTAGCCTCCTCCCCGTACTTAGCCTGCAAAACAATAAAATCGTGTAAGTTCAACAATCTATATAGTTATATGTAATATGAATGGTTTCTAAACTTACCAACCGCTCGGCTGCAGCCTGACTGCACCCCGTCGGCTGAGAAGGGTCCCTGTGACCTCTCTTCCAAACCTCAGCAGGGGTGGGCGGCACCCCCGTCTCGCGCTCCTGTCAATACATGTTAGTACGAACAATATATTATTAATATATAAACATAAGTTACACACACTTACCATGCGTTTAGCTAAACGCAAGTGGTTATCTTGCCCGTGTCTGCTCTTCCCCTCCACCCCTCTGCAGTCTCGAGCCTTCCCGGACTTAGCTTTAAACTCGTCGCTAGCCCAGTAGCGACAAAGGGCCCGAAATGCATCGTTCCGACCCTGCAACCAGCACACGTGGCCCTGCACATAGTTGAAAGTCGTTAAAAGTACCATCGAGGACATTATCAGAAAAAAAATACTTACTACACTCCACGTACCTGCGCGTACTCCTCCTCCGTCAGGTGCCTCTCGCTCTCTTGCCGGAAGTGTAACACGTGCTGCTGGTTCGCCTTCAAGTGCTCATTAATAATTTGAACACGGGCGTTCGACAAAGCTTGTCGAAGCGCCTTGGCAGCGTTGAAGTGAAACACTCGCCTCGCATCCTCAAACATGCGATGGTCGTCCGGGTCCTCTAAAATATATCTTGCCTGCGATAAAGAATATATTGAAGAGATGTGCACTAAAAGAGTTTAATAGTTGTAACTTAGAAACTTTTTTACATACTTACCATAAAATCGGCCCATACGGCCTCCTGAAGGTTGCCGTGCTCCTAGTGATGGACACGTGCGTAGTCCTCCCACGAAAGAGCAGGCACTCCGTCGATGACCCCGGGATAGTGCAAACGCACTATGGACCCGAGGACACCGTTCACCGGTCTCTGGTGTTTCTCACCGGTGAAAGACAAGTCGTCCCAACTCCTGTAAGATATTTATTCATTCATTCATTACTTAAGTAATCAAAAGAAACTAAAATTGAAAACTATAATTTTTATTACCTGTCTCCGACTGGACGAATCACGATCCTCTGTGAAGGGATTGCGGGAGGACTGACAAAGTGAGTCCTCCTCGTCCTCCGCGTCTACTGGGGCGCCACGTCAGGTGACCCAGACGGCTCCTCACCAGCCGAGTCAAAGGCCTCAGGAACAAAGTCATCGCCAGCCGGGAGCTGGCTGGCCGAGGGCTGACTCGCCGAGGGCTGCCTCGCCGAGTGCTGGCTGGCCGAGGGCTGCCTCGCCGAAGGCTGGCTCACCGAAGGCGCCGCAGCCTCTGAGTCAGCCGGTGAGGACTACAACATTCAAATGATTCATAAGTAAGTTTAATGTGAATTTGAATTTAAAGAATTTGTCAAAAACGAGTGACATTTACCTGTGACGAAGCTCTAGAGCTGGTCTGAACGTGCCCCAGCAGCTGAGAGCGTCTGCTGCCAGTCGACGAGGCACCAACGAAAGCGTCCTCAGGTCTAGAGGGGTAGAACCCCCTCGTCAGCGGCACCTTCTTACCCTTCTTTGACGCCATCCTATTGTAATTAGATAATTAGTAAATATGCAAATAAAATATATAAAATTCATGTTACTATCTTCAAGAAAACATTACTTGTAGTCACTTTCAAAATTCATCAACATCATTGTCATGTGTCTGTGCCCTACTCCTTAAACCAGCCCAACGATCTTCCATCGTGGCCTGTTCTAATTTTCGTTTTCGCGTATCATCTGCCTCTACATCTTCAACGTCTTCAACATCTCCAACTAATTGATCGAGTCCTGCACCAAGCTCGACGATAAAAGTATCTGGCAACTCTTCTTCTTGGTACACTTCTTCAACGTCTTCGCTATCATGGTAACCATCATCCCCAGGAGTATATAGCCGCTCACGAGGATTCACCTTATATACCACCCACCAAGCACTGAGCTTCGTACATGGATAAGGTAGATAATACACTTGTTCAACTTGATGCGCAAGAACAAATGTATCGTAACCCCGTAGTCGGTCCTTATGTTTCACTTCCACCATTCCAAATTGGTTTTCTCGAGTTCCATGAGTACGATCAAACCAGTCACAGTCAAAGAAGACAACTCGAAGGGTCTTATTTCCGGTAAAAGTAAATTCAAGGATTTTATTAATGATACCATAATAATCGGTTAAATTCCCTTGAGTGTCCATTGCTCTCGTCACAACACCGGAATTTGATGTTGCCGCAAGAGGACGATGAGCTTCAAAATGAGTTGTACGAAATTGGAAGCCATTTACGTCATATCGACCATAGCTTCTAACATTCACCAATCCATAAGATAGCTGCCGCAAATCTTCATGGACACTGTGAGTCCGACACTGTTATAAAAGACGAGAGAATATTATATAATACTTCTTTAATAATAATAATTTATAATACATAGAAGACGAGAGAATATTACATATTCTCGAAACCAAGATAGAAAACTCTGTCCCCCATTTATTCCTTCCTTTCGCATCGCTTCTACTTGTTTGGCCGTAGGTTGATGCCTATGTGGCCAATATTGTCTGTGGAACTCGCTGAACATGAAAAAACATCTTTTAGAGTACATTGTACCGCATAGCCGAAGTATTGATATTGTTTTCTTCCGCAAAGTAGACACTTGAAAAGTATCCAACTTCTTTAAGAGCATATGCTTCAGCGATGCACCCTTCCACCCTTGCCCTGTTGCCAACCATTGGTTTCAGATATCGTAGCGCTCTTTCAATGTGATACATCCACCTATATTGCACAGGACCGCCAACTTTAGCTTCGAATGGAAGATGGATAAGCAGATGTTGCATTGGATTGAAGAAACCCGGTGGAAAAAAATTTTCCATCTTACATAAAAGTATGGGTATCTCCTTCTCTAACTTATCCATCATCCCGATCTTGATTTCTTTAGCACAAAGCTGTCTATAGAAATAGCTGAGCTCGGCTAAAACCTTCCACACCGCATCATCTAGATAGCCTCGGAACATAACAGGTAGGAGTCTTTCCATTATAATGTGATAATCATGACTCTTCAACCCAGTGAGGTTTCCTGTGTTAACATTTACGGCTCGTTTCAGGCTAGCTGCGTAACCATCTGGGAATTTCAAAGTTTTCATCCATTTCATAACTTCTTTCTTTTCTTTCGATCGAAGACAGAAAGAAGCACGTGGCTTTCCACCACTTTCAGAGATTTCAAGAGTTGGACGGTGACAAATGTCTGCCAAATCTAGTCTAGCTTTATAATTGTCTTTCGTTTTGCCAGGCATATCCATGCAAGTGCTTATGATACTTTCGCTCATATTACGCTCCTGATGCATGACATCAATGTTGTGCATTAGAATCAACGACTTCACATATGGTAGCTCCCAAAGTCCACATATGTGAGTCCAATTGTGTTCCTCTCCATAACCTACGAAATATCCAGGACGACCTTCATCAGGCACCAGTTTGTCCAACATATCAGAAATTTCTGACCGTTGAGACGCTTCGGTGGTCCTTTAGTGACAACAGTGTTCTTTCGAAAGACATGCCTCTGCTGCCTAAATATATGATTCGAGGGCAGCCAACGTCTGTGACAATCGAAATAAGATATTTTGCCTCCATGAGTTAGTCGAAAGCAATCCGTGTCTGAAGCACATATCGGACACGTCAGACGACCGTGAGTGCTCCATCCGGAAAACATGCCGTATGCCGGCAAATCATGGACGGACCACAAATAAGCAGCTCGAAGGTTGAATTTCTGCTTCTTGTAACTGTCGTACGCTTCGACTCCTGTCCACAAGACTTTCAATTCTTCGATCAGCGGTTTTAACATCACGTTGAGACGTGACCCGGGATGATCAGGTCCAGGTACAATGAGGCTGAGAAACATGAACTCGTTCCTCGTACAAAAAGCAGGTGGCAGGTTGTACGGAATGACAAAGACAGGCCAACATGAGTATGGCGCGGCATTCGTACTGAACGGTGAAAATCCGTCTGTCGCTAATCCGATGCGAACATTCCTCGCATCACGAGAAAAGTCTGGATCGAAACGGTCTAGCGCCTTCCATGCATCACCGTCGGACGGATGCGTCAAGAATTCTTTGTTCTCACGTTTACCTTCTTTGTGCCATCTCATGTGTCTTGCGGTTCTTTTTGAAAGAAACATCCGCTTCAACCGAGGTGTCACAGGCAAGTAACGAAGCTGCTTATGTGCGACATCTGTCATCACATTATCGCCATCGTCATTAACAACTTCGACATACCTCGATTTACCACATTTCAAGCACATCTTCTCATTGGCGTGCTCTTTCCAGAATAGCATGCAGTTGTCTGGGCACACATCAATTTTCTCATACTTCATACCGAGACCAGATATCTTGATCTTTGACTGATACATATCTGGTGGCGCTTTGTGAGGTCGTGGAAGGATATCGCAGATCAATTTCATGAGATCATTGTAGCAGTTGATGGAAAAAAGTACTTGGACTTAATTGCCATAAATCTGGTCAAGAAAGCAAGTACGGTCACAGCCGTGTGTTCATGCAACGGCTCTTGTGATTTCTTCAGCTCCTCGAAGAACTTCTCTGCCTCATTTGTAAGAGGATCCTCCACTTCAAGAGCTTCTAACATCTCATCCATCCTATCAACCTCTGTTATATCATCATCCTCATCCACTTCGGCTATGACTCGAGAATTAGTCTCGCCGTGGAAGGTCCACACTTCATATTGTGGAGTGAAACCGTTTCGACATAAGTGAAACGAAAGCTCCAATCTTCTCAAAAACTTAGTGTTTCGGCATTTTGTACATGGGCACCGCACCATATCTTCCGTTGACAACGAAAATGCTCGATCCAAAAATTGATCTAACTTGATAAACCACTCATCGGAGTGACCACCATTTCTGCTCTTCCAGCCAGTATACATCCAACTGCGGTCTTCACCCATTTTTGACTCTGCAGTTTAATGCGAAAGAAATTGTCGTTAATGTATTGTTGTGTTATGTCACGGCCCTACAACCTAGGCAGATAGATCCTAAACCCACCCAAGAGTGACCGAGCGGAGCGTGCTCATGACGAGACGCGTGATCCGGATTCGAACGAAATTTCGGCAGCATAACCCCGCTGTTCTCCACTGCACGCCCGAAAATGGTGCAGCAGAGAACAACAGGGTTACGCCACCGAAATCTCGTCCAAATCCGGACCCGCGTCTCGTCACAAGCCACGCCCCCTCGGTCACTCCGAGGCTGTCCAAAAAAGGGACAATTCCGAACCTGCACGTCTCACATGCCAATGGCATGTGAGACGTGCCGATCCGAAACGGGTAATACATTGCTATAGGTTACGTTGCTCATTTTCATTTTCAGGTCATTTAAGAGAGAGGAAAGAACTAGAGAAAGAGTGAGAGGAAAGTTGGTCTCAGATGACAATTCCACATCCATTTCCACCGTCCACGCAATCGCGGGTCTTTGACGTCCTTACCAACCCTTTCGCTTCCATGTCGCCTACTACTATGGTCTACACGACACGATCACACTTATTGCATGTCGTGCCCTTCCGGGTTGGTCCGAGCCGGACCAAAACCCCTTTATTTACATATATTAAGTAGTCACTCAAAAACATTAAATATCAATAAACTATAAGTACCAATAAAAAAATAAATATCAAACAATAGACAATATGTTATATGAGCATGTGTATGATCATTGGCAATGAAGTAGCAATGAAGCAGGATCATCTAAACATAACTAGCAATGTATGATCATATATGAGCACGTATTTGAGCATGCACAATTTAAAACATTGCATCATCTAAACATAACTAGCAATAAAGTAGCATCATCTAAACATTACCACATGGCATCATATAAACATTGCATCATCTAATCATTCCATCATTCAAACGTCCATCATGCATTACCAAACATAACTTGAAAATTTAACTATTGCATCAAACATCCATCATGTAAACATTGTATCATTGTCACATTCCATCATTCAAACGCATTCCCATACCTAGTCGGCGGAGGCGTTGAGGGACGGCGGCGTTGGAGGAGACGGCGTTGGAGGAGGTCGGCGGCCGGCGGTGTCGGAGGGATGGCGGTGCTGCTGTCCGAGGCTAGGGCACAGAGACGGTGGCGCGGCGGGCCGGTGGCCGGAGGGGCAGCGCTGCAGGGGCGGGGCAGGCGGCGGCGGGGCGGTGAAGGAGGGTCGGCGGCCGGAGGGGCGACGCTGCAGGAGCGGGGCAGGCGGCGACGGGGCAGTGAAGGCGGGCCGGCGGCCGGTGGGGCGGCGCTGCAGAGGCGGGGTAGGGGCGGCGATGGGGGCGACGGGGCGGCGACGGGGGCGGCGGCGGCGGGGCGGCTACGGCGGGCCGGCGACGGGGGCGGCTCGCGGGGCCGCGGCAGTGTGGTGGGGGCGGCTCGGGGCGGCGGGGCGGCGAAGGGGGCGGCACGCGGGGCCACGGCAGTGCGGTGGGGGCAGCTCGGGGCGGCGGGGCGGCGACGGGGGCGGCTCGGGGCGGCGGGGCGGCGACGGGGGCGGCTCGGGGCGGCGACGGGGGCGGCGGGGCGGCGACGGGGGCGGCTCGGGGCGGCGACGGCGGGCCGGCGGCGGAGTCGCGGCAGTGCGGCGGGGGCGAGGCTGGCGGTATGGAGTTGAATGAACCGTCGGGGTCGGGGGCGGCAGATAGAAACCCTTATTTGCGACAGCTTTCTTAATTGCGACGGCTTCAGTCTGCGGCCGTCGCAATTAGGTTTATTTGCGACGGCACTTTTTGTAGCCGTCGCAAATAACACCTTATTTGCGACGGGCTACTTATTTGCGACGGCGCTAGGGTTGGCCGTCGCAAATAAGATGCTATTTGCGACGGCCCTAGGGTTGGCCGTCGCAAATAATAGGTTATTTGCGACGGCTACTGTGTTTGCGACGGCGGACGACGAGCCGTCGCAAATTACACTATTTGCGACGGCTGGCCGTCGCAAATAAATGCAGCCGTCGCAAATGATCGCGTTTCCTGTAGTGAGACACCACTTAGATATTTGAATGGAGGCACATATTCTTGCTCAAAGTTCATTATTAAGCATTTTTTAGGTGTTTCTATGTTCTTAGTGATCAATGAGTCATGTTGCATCACAAGTGGAAATATGTAATCATATGAAAGACGGCTTTGAGTTGCAGATGCATAAGATATGGTGCAATCATTTTTATAGTTTGAGCAATAGTATGCAAGACAATTCAAACACGCTAAGGAATATCTTGAGATTCACATGGACCGACAAAACTTGGTCATGAAAGGTGCCAGTAAAGAATACACCTTGCATATCTAGACCAAAATCGTTGATTACAAGTTAACAAGATAACAAAGATGGTGGAACTCAACTCAGCTCAAATTAACATAATGGATACAGTTCAGCTGAATGACTAAACTTGTCGATGAGGTAGCGCTCCATGAAACCTTGTAACCACAACTTAGAAGCAATATCGCGGTCCAATAGCAAAGGGTCAATCTATTATCTTGTGGTGTTCTTACTAATGATATTTATACTAACTTGGAGGTGATGGATTGTCTTCAAAAGTAGCAAGGAGGATAACCTTTGAAGAACGAAAACCAACCTCCACGTTAAGCATGAAAACTTAACTAACAAGCTTAGCTTAATGATAGAACATCACCAAGCAAAGGGTCAAGGCCACTAGAGGTGTCCGAAGTAATGGTTCTTCATTCCCTCTTCTCTTTGGTCTAGTGGGTCGGTCTGATGCTTGAACTTGATTACCTGAAGATCTAATTGTATTTTGTTGCTTCGGTGTTGATGTGTTTCGGCGTAGATTTAAATCGGTGATCAACACCTTACTTGATTCTGGTGCACTCCTTCCCCCCTTATGTTCCAGTGTAATATCTTGAGATCTCACTCCATATATACTCCTGGGGAGGTGTTGTGCACGAATAGCTTCGCATAACCGATCGATTTCCTGACAAGTATTTGATAAAACCGACCAGTCTGTATAAATATCAAATTTCGCTCCAGTTAATGGTAGATTCTTGATCTGAGGTGAACATCAAAGTTTTATTTAACTTCGATATATTTCTAACTAGTATTTACTTGCCCCAAGATCAGCTCAGGATCAAAAGTTTTACAGGTTCAAAGTTGACAGATTTTTATAAAAGTTTCAGCAGCACCTCATTTAGAAGTACCTATTTTTAATCCAAATGTTTCATACACTTCTGCTCCAAATTTAGCAAAGCTCAAAACTACAAAGTTGTAGCACGACTCATAAGATTTCTATAAATATATCATATGCCTCTTAGTGATTTCTATTTAAAATTCTATGAACAAATTACAGAAGTGTACAAAACAATTCCCAGATTTGGGTTTTCTGGACAGCTTGTGGAGTTCTGGATTTTTAACAAATTTAGATAGGGATTACGACCTTGTAGTGAATATAAAGATTTTAGAGGACTTATATATTTACATAAAATATTTATTTGCCTTAATAGCATTTCTGGATTGAGAGATATGTATTTTTAAAGATGAGTTAGTTAACAGATTTTTGGAGAAATTTTGACAGCACCTCCTTTATATGTTGTTGATTTGGCCACAGTTTTACACATAGATACTAACAGAATTCAAAGAAAGTTTAAATTACAAAGTTAACACATATCTCGCAACAATTCCAAGATGGTATCATATGAACCTATTGGATTTTTCTACAGTGCTTTATGGTCAGTTTTCAGAGTCATACAGAAACTGTTCTGTTTCTGTGACAGGTTCTACAATTTAGACATTTTCACTACTTTAATTTGAGATTCTGTCCTAGAGGGCAAAAGAAAGTTTGTAGGGGACTCTCATATATTTGCAACCATGTATAATAAACTTTAATTGGTGGAATCTATTGGGAGTTATGGTCTTTCAAGGTTGGGAAGAATTTCTACTCAAAACCAGGACACTATGTTTTTTAAAAGTTTGGGTTGTAACTATACTCCAATTTGAATTTTAGTTCAAAATTAGAGCTAAATACCTAGAATTGATCTCAAAATTCCTAGATTTAGTTCGACAGTTAAGTTCTGACTTGTGCACAGTGAGGTGATTAAGTTTATCACAATAAGAATGAGGTAGAGACGAGAAGTATGTTGGTACTACGTTGCCTCACCAAATAGAAAACCTAACTGGTATATTCCGGCATTACCTATTGACGGTGGCACTAAGACGGTCTCTCTCAAATGTGTCCTATTTGCAATACGTTCACATAGTTAGTGTACCTGCATAAGATGGATCACATCAACAAGCTATTCACGAAGCTTAATCCATTCCGCTAGCATTACAAACCCCCAACACCAAACTCCTAAAATTTCTACCATCATTACATGTCCATATGAGTTCTACTAGCACCCTTCCATAATCTTTTAGATCCAAAAACAATCCATAAATAAGCTTCAAAAACCATGAAAAGGTCCACTCGACGTCCTAACTTAAGCTAAAGTAGCAGAAACAACAAAATAAGTGAAACACTGGAAATGCACCCAATGAGAGCCATCACTCACCAATCAACCTCTTACCAGCATATACAAGCTATCCAAATCCGTAGCTTCCAAACAGTTTAAACATTGTTATCTTGCCACCTTAATAACTATGCTATTATAGTCCTTTGTGGGCATATAGACTAATCCTCACTCGACTACTTCAGAGTTTTCAAAAATAGGCTCTTTTCGAGCATGCTATTCCCAGTGCAGCTCTGATACCAGACTGTGGGGACCAGGGTCCGCACATTCCAGAAATCACATTGGGTGGTGTCGTGCGATGCGACACCCAACAGCACACACGAAAAGACATAGTAAATATACAACGTTTTCATTTCATAATAAAAAGCGTTTACAACATAGTGTACAATAGGGTACTGTCGGTGGTTTGGAACCGGCAGATCTCCCGACACTACTAAAGCGTTAAAGGAGTTTGATGTTCGGTGTGGGCGCGCGGAGATTCAAGAAGGTGAATTGTAAATGACACAGGAGACATGGAAGTTTACGTGGTTCGGGCCGCCTGAGCGTAATACCCTACTCCACGGGTATGTTGGTGTTGTATTAGCTGTATGAGCTTGTACCGAGCGTCTATGGAATGTGTGTCTAGCCTCTCTGAACGTGTCGTCGGCCTGTCCTTTTATATTACAAGAGCAGGCCGTTACAAGTTAGCCTGGCCCGACATGTGGCCCCAGCGGTTACTAGTATTGACACTTATTCAACACATTTAATTGTCCTTAACAACCGGGTAATGGGCTTTGACAGCACCGTTACTGGTAATTAAGGTTATCGGATCGTGTGTCATTAATATGGTATTAATGACACTTAATCGTGTCTTGAAGTCCTTGATTCCCCTGTGAAGATCCGGAGCCGTTATGGAGTCTTCCGGAGATCAGAGGCTGAAGCTCCGACGGTTGGACACGTGGCAGCTCCGGAGCATACTGTGGGAAACAAGCAGCTCCGGAGCTACCTGACACGTGTCAGGTCCGGAGCTTCTCTCGGTCTGGGGTTAAGTCCGGAGGTGCCATTTCGGTACATGGCCCGGAGCTTCCCTCTTGTGGGCGGTAGCTCCGGTTTGATAGTACACGTGGCGACCCTGGGATTAACCATGTTGGAGAAGCGGGTCCGATTATATCTGACATGTGGGCCTCCGAAGATCTTCAAATCAAGTAGATGACTTTCCTTTGAGATTTTTATAACCTCAAGGGGTGTACGGTTTCTAGGGTACCGACAGTGGCCCCCTGGACCTACCTCCGGGGAAGACCACTGGGGTGAAGTCATTCCGCCGGAGGTGGGTCCATCCTCGCGACTTTTGAACTGAGTCTTCAAAGGTCTTCGGAGGTGCCGTTGGCGAGGATTTGGAGTTAAATCCTCGCCGCGTGGCGTATCCCACGTGCGGCAGATGAGATCTTTAGCGTGTGGATCTCACGCAATTGAAGGTCGCCGGTTCCCGATACGAAAACAATATCGGTTCCGCGCGCCTTGTCAGGCCGCCGCCTTCGGGTTTCCCGCCTCATGATGACAACTGTTCGCCTGGGTAAGAACCTCGACTTGATCGTCGGGGTGGTCCCGGGACCCCTTGTCATCGGCTGGGTGGAATTTTTGAATGGTATCTTCGACTTCCTTACGGTTTCCATCCAAGCGTTGTGAGGGCTTACTTAAGAAGGAAAGCGCGCACCGTCGGGAGTTCTTTACGCCTCTCATCTGTTCTTGCGCTCAAACTCCCAACTTGTGCTTCACTTTTCCTCTCTTGCCTTGCTGTGCTGCAATGGAGTTGGGTCTCCGCGAAAGCCGTTTGAAGACCGACGGTGATCTGAAGAAGGTCTGGACCATCATGGGATGGTCCTCGAACTTCTACAACCGCTCGGTCCGCGCCGGGGGAGAGCTCCCGTTTGAGAAGGAGCACTCTGATGAAATGGTGTACTTCTCCTCGTACGCCATGGTGGGGTTGATCCCACCTTTTTCTTCCTTTTTTCTGATGCTGCTGGACTTTTATGGTCTACAGCTATACCACCTTGGCCCTCACTCCATTCTCCTCGTGTCTATCTTTGTCCACTTCTTTGAGATGTGGGTGGGCATCCCCCCTACATTGAACTCTTCCGGACCTTCTTCACCGTCCATACCACCGGCAGGAGCAATGAGTACCTTGGCTTCTACTACTTCGTGAAGCGCAAGAAGTGCCCATTCAAGTAACTCCGGTCATTTCCCTCTGGGAAGTGGGATGACTGGAAGAAGGACTAGATAGTCGTTCGGGTGGAGGAGCACAAGAGGCTGGAGCTGCCCGAAGGTCTTCCCAGCATCGACACGACAATCTGGAGTGAAGCTCTGGTGCTGGTGGAAGCCTTCAACCCTGCTTTGACCAGGATCCGCCAATGCGTGGAGGGAGGATTGACTCCTCAGGCGGTGTTTTGCAACTTCTTGGTCAACGGGTGGGCGCCGTTGAAGTGGAGAGAGAAACTCGCATGGGCCCTCAACAGCGTGATGGACGACGACCGGGTAAAGACCAGGCTGAAGTCCAACATGGTGAGGAAAACCTTGGAGTTCCACCTCAAGAAGTTCCAACACGGCATCGACGTCGATGGTGACGACTTGACTCCGCCATCAGCTTTTCTTCCTCTGAACGTGGAAGTGGAGTTCAGCAAGGAGCTCCGGCGGAAGATGCCCGTGCTTGACGACCTTGGTGTCGTCGAGAGAAGATCAATCACCAGGGTAGTGATCCCCGGAATGCCCGGGGATGGCTCCGACCCTGCTCCGAAGCCGAGGGAAGAGGTCATCGGCAAGGGCAAGGAGCTGGCGGATGAACCTGTGAGCCAGAAGAGGAAGCTGCAGTACGCCGACGGAAGGTCCGTCAGGCCCGCTACTTCTGCGTCGGCTCCTTCTCCCCGAAGGGGAAGGTCTTCTACAACTGCAGCGACTGTTCCCGTAGTGGGGTCCTCCCGGAGCGCGACTGTTCCCGCAGTGGGGTCCTCCCGGAGCGTGACTGTTCCCGTAGTGGGGTCCTCCCGGGGTGTTAGCTCCGGGCATGCGACTCCAGCACCTGGGTCGGTGGAGGCCTCCAGGTTTGGGGGTTCTTCCCGATCGAGGGGGGCCTCGACTCGGGAAACACACGTGGCCGCGACGAGTTCCGGGGGGCCTTCCGGAGCTTCCACGCCGGTTATGACCAGCCCAGAACGCCCGGGAAAAAGGTTCCGCGCAAGCTGGTGCGGAAGCCTCCCAAGGTAATTTTTAATCTCTACCTTGGATAGTTGTTTTAATTGTAGCAACTATTTTTTAAGAAGGGGAGTGAGGCTCCACCCTCAGCCACAGCGGCTGAAGCCGTGAGGGTGGGAGCTTCTGCTCTTGTCCCGGTGCCGCCCCAAGTGGTGGCTGAAGCTGCGATAGCTCCGGCGCCGGCTGTCGTGGTCATGGACCTTGACTCATCCCCAGAGACTCCCGTGGTAGCGCCGGACCACGGGAGAGAAGATGCGCCAGCAGCACCTGCCCCGGAGGCTAAAGCTCCGGGTCCTGGTGCTGAAATGACGGAAGTTCCGGCTGTTGAGCCGAATGAAGCAGTAATTCTGGCCTCTGAGCCGGAAATTGTCGAAGCCCCGGCGGTTGAGCCGGAGGTGATTGAAGCCCCGGCGTGCGCGCCAGAAGCTGAGGTAGTTCCGGCAGTTGGGCCGGCTACCTCCGAAGCACCGGCCGCTGAGCCGGTCGATGTTGAAGATCTTCCGGCTCCCGAGCCGGTTGTTGGAGAGGTGTCGGAGCCCGAGCTCCCATCGGAGGAGGTGTCCAGACCGGAGCCAGCAGCGGCTCCTGCCCTGGAAGTGACGACGTCGGAGGTACCTGCGGCCGAGCTGGAGTGCCCAAGCGAAGTCGCTGGCCCCCTGCCTGAGGGGGTGAACGAAGACCTGGCAGCGGGGCCTTCCTCGATGGCGATTGAGGCCATCCCAGAGGACGGCCCTAGTGCCATGGAGACTCAGGGGACCACTCTTGTGGAGTGGGACCCAATTTTTGTATCTGAAAACCCGCTGGAACCAGCGGAGGAGACCCCAGCAGGTCCGGAACCTATCCCATTGTCACTGTCTATTGACAACACATGTTCCAGTCTGCGTCAAGTCCAACTGGCCTTCTTCCACGACAGCAAGGCTCTTGAAGAGGAGCGCCAAACCCTTAGGCGGTGGCGTAACAGGTTCTACTTTGAGACCAAGCTGGCGCAGTCGAGGCTAGCGGATGACAAAGAGTGGCTCAAGCGGGAGAAGATCCGCCTGGAGTACTGGGGTAAGTTACTGGATGACAGGGAGAGTATGACTCGTGCGCTCGACGCTCAATCCCGGGAGATCTACGATCAGGCCAAAGCAGCCAATAGTGCGGCCGATGAACGCCATGAAAGGCTTGAGGCCATTAACACTACACTCATCAAGCGCCGAGAGGCTCGAAGATGAAGAGCAGAAACTCCTAGAGCTGCGGGATGATGTCCTGAGGAAGGAGGAGGAGCTCGCCGAGAAGGTGGCTCTGGCTGACAAGGGCCTCGAGGAGCGCGCCAAGAAATTGGAAGAGTTCTGCCATGAGGAAGAGGAGAAGGCCTAGGTGCGAGGGCAGGAACTCTACGAACAAGAGTGTGCTCTTACTGCCAGGGAGAAGAAAGTGAGGGGCAGAGAGAAGGACCTGGTTGACCGCCAGAACAAGATCCACCTCCGGGAGGAAGAGCTCGGAAAACTCAAAAAGCGGGTTGCTGAGAAGATTCAGCAAAACGCCAAAGAAGTTGAGCGCCTCGCCCGCGAGAATTCTGAACTGGTGGCGGCCAGAAGATCCCTGGAAGAAATAAAGGCCTTAAGGACTGCGGACTCCCTACAGATTTGGTAGTTCCTGGGCAAGGCCAACGACGCGCTGACACCGATGGGCTTCAGCCCCGTGCGCCCGGATGATCCGGAGCCAGAGCCGGACCTGGCGTTGCAGGCGTTGAGCTCGGCAGGCAGCAAACTCTCCAAGGTGGGTGATGTCATCGCGGACCAATTGGAGGTTGAGGGGCAATCCCTGGCGAAGAACGTCGCAGAATATGTGCTGACGTGCTACACCAGCCGGAACTCCCAATTTCCTCTGGACCCGGTGCTTGAAGGTCCCGTCGAAGGAGAAGGGGAAGCTGCCTGAGCCAACGTGTCGGAGGTTGCCCAGAAAGTCGCCCAATTCTTCCATAGGGTCTAGGACCATCTCTGTAGTTCTCACTTGTATTTTCTCTTCTTCTTCCTCAATTTTGTAATCCCTTGTCTCCAGATGTAATCCCTTGTCTCTAGATAAATGAAATCCCCAAATTTTTGTGAATTTCACTTTTTGTCTTCAACACTTTTGTCTTCACTTGGCCCCCTGGTAGATGTACACAATTTGATTGTGAACATGTACCAAGAGGATATTATGTTTTGTTGAAGACTCATTTGCTCCGAACTTGTAGAATTTAGGTCCGAAGTCTTCGATAGTGAAGGCCCCCTGAGGTTGTCGGAGCTTAGAAGCTCCGGCATTGTCTATCGCCGGAGCTTGGTAGCTCCGGCAATAGTCTTTATCAACGCGTAGAGCATCGATAGTTAGTCCTCCGGGGTGTCGGAGCTTAGTATCTCCGGCAGTGACCTTTGCCAACACTTAGTTTGTTGGCAGCAGACTCCATTTGCGGGGTCTTCTCACCATCTTTTATTCAACGTCGACGGCTGGCCCCCCTAGCTTTACCGGAGCTTGATTACTCCGGTGATGTGTAACATCGATTACAAGCCACCTAGGGGAGTCGGAGCTTTGTTAGCTCTGGCTTTTCTCCATCAACGTAGATTTTATTTTTCCTGCACACTTAAGCCAAGAAAAATAATAAAATTCGTTTCTTGTCTATAACTTCATCGCGGCTTACGATTCTCAAGAAGATTTTAAGTCAAACGCGATTCTAAATACAACCGAATGCATTGTCTTTTCTTCCAGATCCAACTGTACATGGACCCGCCTTACTTCGGCCTGCCGGGGTGTAGGTAGAGTGGCGTAATTAGGGTGCTTGACCAGGCTAAGTTGATAGCACACTCCAGCCCTAGGTTGGCTTGGCGGATTTCAGGCGAGTTGGCCATGAACAATATTTGAATCCAAAAGAATTGATAATACAACTCGTATCGTATATAAACCGGTCGAACTAAAATTTCTTAAGAATTGCACGTCTTTGTTATAGACAAGAAAGAGAAAAATAAAAATGTTGAGCCTGTACAAAATAAATGCACGTGGAGTCTGTTTCACATGAAGATGTCTTTCATTATAGGTCCGGGGTACAGGGGAAACAAGTACACTCTTAGGGTACGAAACCAGGCTAAGCGTGTTTCATTTCTCGTTTGACCCAGGGTAGTTAGCCACACTTTTAGTCCTGAGACTGTGACAAGTGTTGCATGAACTTTGCGGACCTTTCGGGAAAGGTCCGGCTGCTCTCCCAGAGGAACTACCCGACTCTATACAATGACTCTATAACATACACCTCAAGTTACTCAAGACTCACCTCCGTGGTATTAAGTGTAGAACTTACGGAGGTGCTCGATGTTCCAAGGATTTGGGAGAGGTGTCCCATCCTCAGTATCCAAGCGAACACTTCCGGGACGGGATACTTTAATCACTCAGAAGGGTCCCTCCCAGCCGGGGGAAAGTTTGTTTAACCCTTCTCTGGATTGTATTCTCCGTAGCACCAGATCGCCTTCCTCGAGCTGTCGGTTGCATATATGCCGCTGATGATAGCACCGAAGGGCTTGGCAGTATCGGGCATTCCGAACAGCTGCTTGGACCTTCCCTCCTCCAGGAGGTCTAGGTCTTCACGCTGGAGCTGGTCTTGCGTGGCTTCATCGAAGGTCCGGACCCGGAGTGACCCCAAGGTGATTTCTGGAGGAAGGATTGCTTCAGCTCCATACACCAGGAAGAAGGGTGTCTCTCCAGTTGACCGGTTTTGAGATGTCCTGTTGGCCCATAAAGTGGGCGGAAGCTCTTCGATGCAGTTGGCTCCATGTTTTTTCAAGCGCTCATAGGTGCGCGTTTTGAGTCCTTTAAGGATTTCAGCATTTGCTCTCTCGGCTTGGCCATTGCTGGCTGGGTGAGCTACAAAGGCGTAGCAAACTTAAATGCCGAGGTCTTCGCAATATCCTTGAAATGCAGAGCTTGTGAATTGGGTCCCATTATCAGTGATGATTTTGTTTGGGACTCCAAATCTGCATACAATGGACTGCAAAAAGTTGATAGCAGATTGCTTGTTGATTGTCACAACTGGAGTTGCTTCCGGCCACTTGGTGAACTTATCAATGGCGACGTACAGGAACTTGTAACCTCCGACGGCTCTTGGGAAAGGTCCCAAGATGTCCATCCCCCACACAGCAAAGGGCCATGTAGGAGGTATCATTTGTAGGGGCTGAGCTGGTGTGTGAATTTGCTTTGCATGAAATTGGCATGCTTCATATTTCTTCACCAGCTCAGTTGCATTCTGGAGTGCTGTAGGCCAGTAGAAGCCATGCCGAAAGGCTTTACCAACCAGCGTGCGGGAAGACGCGTGGTTCCCACACTCGCCTCCATGGATTTCTGCGAGGAGTTTGCAGCCTTCTTCCCTTGTGATGCACCGCATTAGGATGCCATTGGCACCACACCGGTAGAGATCCCCTTCTACCAGCGTGTATCTTTTAGCCAATCTAACTACCCGGTCAGCGGATACATCATCATCAGGAAGGATGTTGTCTTTCAAGTAGCTCCCGAGCCGGTTGTTGGAGAGGTGTCAGAGCCCAAGCTCCCATCAGAGGAGGTGTCCAGACCGGAGCCAGCAGCGGCTCCTGCTCCGGAAGTGACGACATCGGAGGTACCTGCGGCCGAGCCGGAGTGCCCAAGCGAAGTCGCTGGCCCCCTACTTGGCGCGCCAACTGTCGGTGGTTTTGAACCGGCAGATCTCCCGACACTACTAAAGCGTTAAAGGAGTTTGATGTTTGGTGTGGGCGCGCGGAGATTCAAGAAGGTGAATTGTAAATGACACAGGAGACACGGAAGTTTACGTGGTTCAGGCCGCCTGAGCATAATACCCTACTCCACGGGTGTGTTGGTGTTGTATTAGCTGTATGAGCTTGTACCGAGTGTCTATGGAACGTGTGTCTAGCCTCTCTGAACGTGTCGTCGGCCTGTCCTTTTATAGTACAAGGGCAGGCCGTTACAAGTTAGCCTGGCCCGACATGTGGCCCCGGCGGTTACTAGTATTGACACTTATTCAACACATTTAATTGTCCTTAATGACCGATTAATGGGCTTTGACAGCACCGTTACTGGTAATTAAGGACATCCGATCGTGTGTCATTAATATGGTATTAATGACACTTAATTGTGTCTTGAAGTCCTTGATTCCCCTGTGAAGATCCAGAGCCATTATGGAGTCTTCCGGAGATCAGAGGCTGAAGCTCTGACGGTTGGACACGTGGCAGCTCCGGAGCATACTGTGGGAAACAGGCAGCTCCGGAGCTACCTGACACGTGTCAGGTACGGAGCTTCTCTCGGTCTGGGGTTAAGTCCGGAGGTGCCATTTCGGTACATGGCCTAGAGCTTCCCTCTTGTGGGCGGTAGCTCCGGTTTGATAGTACACGTGGCGACCCTGGGATTAACCATGTTGGAGAAGCGGGTCCGGTTATATCTGACATGTGGGCCTCCGAAGATCTTCAAATCAAGTAGATGACTTTCCTTTGAGATCTTTATAACCTCAAGGGGTGTACGGTTTCTAGGGTACCGACAGGTACACACGCAGCGGAAAATATATACTCATACTCTCAACCTATCTAAGCACAAGAGAAGCAGTCCATGCCCACAGACACTTCTCACTAGCAACACGAAGATCATAAAGTAGCGGCGTGGTGTACGTGAGAGATACATCTCGACAGCTCGAGGTCTCACAGACAACCCATAGCAGCAACAATATAAGTAAACCTGCAAAACCACAAATATAGCAACTGTGAGCACAAAGGCTCAGCAAGACTTAACCGTCTCACCTAAAGCATGAAACTCTACATGCTGGGAACTCTAAAGACTGGAAGATGAAATTTGCATAAATGAACTCGCCGAAAGTAAATCCTTAGTTGTTAGTTTTAGAGTGGCAAATACGAGATCAGTGTGCATGCATCATAATGATCTCCACAATCAAACAAGAAACGGTTCATCCATGATGATACTTGCCCAATGCTGCATAAGCTTCATTCAAGTTAAATGTTCGGAAATGATAACTTTAATTATGTTGTCTCTAATTCATCCAAGGTTACAATACAACAGATTATTCATAGCAGCATATTCATATTCTTCCAACTACTCTTTATTACTACGTCACAACTCAGTGAAGAAGTGGTACTCATAACCGCAAGGGACGGTAATTCGAATCAAGATACCCGGAATACACGACACGTACGCCCGTACTGGAATCCATGTAGGTGCACTCCGCGGACGTTGTATGCAGCAACCTTTCTCAAGTTCTGCCCAAATTGAATCGATTCAATCATCTAGGATAGTATTCCCACTCACGGTGCACCTTTCCAATGTGAAGATGTTGTGAGCGAGTTTCCGTCTACTGTGCTGCGGTCGAAAGCCCGAGGCGATCGAAAAAGTCTCAACAAAGGCTTCCCAAGGTACATCGCTTTCCTGGACCCCATATATCCAGTATGATTTCAGTACAGTTCAAACTTGCTCAGCAGGGCGGCATACGAATCGGTCCTTAACCGACACAGGCAGGACTACACATCCTACCCTGCTGCCCGGTCTCATATTTAGTTCATAAACCATTCTCTAAAATAACCAATCCCAGGTGACAATATTGCTATCTCGCGAGTGGATTCCAACCACTCAACTTCTATCGGATTCCCTATAACATTAGCATGGCAATTCTACGTGCTGAGCTATAAACCTACCCATATACTCCATAGGATTGTGGGTCATGCATGTGGAATATGCAAACACAATAGACTAATGCACAATTCATATACTAGTCAACATAGTGATAAAAGCAAAACTTTAGAAAGGCACTTAAATGCAAACTCGGGCTTGCCTTGGGTTGCGACTAAGTAAATGTCAACAAGTGAGTGGCTGATCTTCTGAATGGATCTCCTTGTCGATTTCCGACTTCAAATACTTCTGTTGCTGCTCCGGAATAATATCATCACGGCAAGTCCATGTAGCTCCGCTTCTTCTCCATATGGTGCTTCACATCGTTCTTCATCGTTTAGTGAGCTATCGAGATGAAGATGCATAATTAATTAAATGCAACTTAGCATATTACTTTATAAAAGTTCTTATAACTCAAAAGAGGTTCAAGTGCTATCTAGGTTCAATGTAAATCCCTGTTGTTCATAGCAACTATGAAGATTAAACTTACTTCAATTGATTTAGGTATAAAATCTTATGTGTTTCATAAAGGATATAGGGACACTAATCATAGATACCTAATGTCCAGATCCTATCCAGGGACTAAAGGAAGTTTTCTGTGGGTTAGGCAACCCTGGTAGAAAAATGAATTGGACTCAAAAGGATGCAAAGGGTTCCTAAGAGTTTCTGCATCACATCAATGTAATGGAGATATAACAGATTTAATTATACATGCACCATGTTATAAACCTCTACTTCTGGGGCAAGATAACCCTAATGCTTTTGATATTTTGACAGTGGAACATACAGGTCATGAGTGACACACTAGCAAAGTTTCAGATTTTTATAGGAAAGAATGTAATCATGGTAAATCACTAAGGCTTTTCTCTTGTGGGAATTTTCATACCAAATCTGTAGATTTTTCATACTCGAAAATGAATTTTTCCTATAGTTATGGTTTTAAGGAGTCTATGGAAATTTGTTTCACATTTTTCCAAGCTTCCTGCAGAGAAATATGGATTTTACAAGTTGCACTCAATTTCTGAAATAGCTGCTGTTGTTTTTAGCCTATTATGGACTTGAGACAAAAACTCACAGTTTTGACCTAGTTAAACATCTCCAATGAGGTTGACATTTTTACTGAAAACACTAAGGTACTAATGGAAGTTTTTGGCGAAGTTTGAGAATTTTTCACACGGCGTATCTCCTAGTATAAAATCCTAAAGCTTTGGCTTCCAAGAATTATTGTCAAACTTACAAAGGTTTTCACACCAATTAATTTGTACTTCTGGATTATATGGATCAATATGGTTCTAACAAAATTTGTTTGAGAATTGTTGATGGATTATTCAGGGAGATATACATTTTCAAAGTTCGAACCATTTCCTGATTTTTCTTTTCCATTAAAAACTCAATAACTGGCTGACAGTGGGGGCCAACGGTTCAGGTTGTTCTTCTACATCTAGACAGGTCGAAATGGTGGCCTCCCAGTGCTTCACTCCGCCGTTCCCGTGTCTGTGGGTGACAAAAGGCAGTGACACAAAACAAGAATTGATCCGCAATACCTGGAACACATGTTGGGCAACATGGTGCAATACGAAAGGGACCAGAACTGGACTGGCAATGGCGGCGGCGGCTGTGACCTTGACGGCCATTGAGGAAACAGCGCCGAGGCTGTTGATTGAACTCGGATTTGGACCCTACAGAATGATTTGACATTGGGAAACATGAATCCGAACTCCAATTGGACAGAGCACGGCTACAATGTGCGGATCGATGGTGACCTAGAGTTGGCTGTTGGAAATTGGAAAATGGATTTCTGATGCAACGGATCGAGGGTTTTCTATTTAGACTGCTCTGATGAATCTGTAGATATTCCAAGAAGTTTCTATAACATTGGCAAGAAGCGAGACAATTTAAGGACGATGAATTTCTATGAAAACCTAACCTTGTTCTTATGTTCATGCCGGCTCGAGATCCCGAAATACGATTCATCGGAGCTATGAATAGGTGAGAAACCTGGGGGGCACAGAGAAGAGTTTGTGGCAAACCTTAGCGAAGTATTAACCGAGTGGGAGAAGACTTGAGGAGGTCTGGCGATGTTGTGATGCAGCAGCAGTACAAAACAGGGGTGGGATGAAGAATTATTTGCTTGCCACCGTGAGGAAAGGAGGAAGCATCGTGGCGGCAGCTTGGCAAGCTTGAGAGAGAGCGGGTGCAGTCTCTAGTGGACTCAGCAGAGCGGCAGAGCCACAGAACACCTTGGACACCGATGGAGCAGGGCTGCCGGTTGACTTGGCGACGACAGCGACGTCGTTCATCAGCACCATGGTGGAAGAAAACACAAGAACACGTATCAGAGAAGTGTCTCAGCGAGTGGGCAATCTGTGTAAACAAGCTAACTTCTCATGGCCCACTGCAGTCTCCTAATTTCGTCGGTGTGCAGAGAACACGTCGACGGGCACACAAAAAGAAGATGAAAAACTTCTTCTTCCGTGCTTGGGTTATGGGGCAAGCCAAGGACAGGGAGGTGCACAGTGATGGGGCGCACGCTGGGGTGGTGCTTGGAGCAGGGAAGAGGGAGCAAGCAGCATGGCCATTTGGTGAGGCAGAGGTGCTGCGATAGTAAACATGGGAAAACAGCGGGCAGAGGCTCTGTGCAAGGAAGAAGGAACAGAAGTAAAGCTCAAAGTTGCTGGCCAAGAATTGATGAAGAGAGAGAGCTCGATGGTGGAGGGAGCAGAAATATTTGCCGTGAGCTGGATACGGCCTGGAAGAGTTTTTGCACCAGTGGAACATGCAAATGCAATCGTGGCACCTGGACAGAAGAAGAGAAACAGAGCACGCAACCTAGAGACTGACTTGCGGGACCCACCAACCTCAACAATTGCCTTCTCTGTTAAGCTAGCCCACCGCACAAACATGTTCTAAAAGTAGTCCAAACTGCCAGTTAGGGTAATTCACACACATGGAATTCAAATGTGAATCCAGATTTTTCATTAGACAAAGCTGGAAATGGAATTTGAATTTGAATGCTCCCAAAGACTTGATTCAAATGAAAGGCAAATGAGGTTCAAAAATCTTCAAACTTGGTAGAGATGATAATTGAAACCAGGAAAATACGTTGGTGAGTTCAAATTTGAAGTTTGGAAGATTTGAATTTGAAAATTCAATTTTATTTTGAAATCCGTTTTTTTATGGTTTACTGTACATACACTACAAGAGCACTTTATTCTTATTTAAAATTTCTTTTTCTCTAAATGGTCCTTCAGCTGAGGTTTACACTAAGTTTTTAGAGTCATAATCTTACCCTCATTTGAGTTGAAATTATATTTAATATAGAAGAAAATGAAAAATATGTTCTCATTTTTTGAACTCTCGTTCTTTTCCAAAGTGGGCCTTTACACTAGAGGTTGGGACCCAGACTCGCCTTCAGGTAGCTCCGAACCCTCTCGGTGGGGTCTAGGCTCCTGAGTTGAAGATGGCTCTGGTCTCTGTGCGACTAGGACCATGTTGACAACCTCCGTAGTTGCCGAAATGTAAAGCAGAAGAGGCTCACCAGGCTTGGGAGCTACCAGAACTGGTAGTGTGGTGATGAGCTGCTTGAGCTCTTTGAATGCTTTCTCTGCTTCTTCAGACCAATGAAATAGCCCGGAATTCTGCAATAGTTTGAAGAAGGGAAGTACCCGCTCTGTCAGTCTTGAAATGAACCGGCTGAGTGCAGCTAGATATCCAGTTAGCTTCTGAACGTCCTTGACACGTGCTGGGAGCCGCATCTCTTCAATGGCCTTGATCTTTACCGGATTTGCCTCAATCCCTCGGTGTGTCACCAAGAAACCAAGGAGCTTTCCAAAATTAACCCCGAAGACTCACTTGTCCGGGTTGAGCTTCGTACATGTCAAGCGCAGCTTGTCGAAGACAGCTTGTAGATTGTCAAGGAGTGACTCCTTGTTCTTCACCTTGACGACGATGTCATCGACGTAGGCATCCACCAAGTCCCTGATGAGCTCTCCAAATGTTTTTTGCATGGCTCGCACAAAAGTTGAAGCAGTGTTTTTGAGACCAAAAGGCATAGCAGTGTAACAATATAACTAATCTACTGTAATGAAGGCAGTGTGCTCTTCATGTTCCCTAGACATTTGAATCTGATGATATCCAGAGTATGCATCTAGAAAACACAGTAACTCACACATGGAGGTAGAATCCACTATCTTATCTATTCTAGGAAGTTGAAATGGGTCTTTTGGGCATGCCTTATTTAAAGTGGTGTAGTTGATGCACATCTGAAGCTTCCCGCCGGCCTTTGGTATAACGACTGGATTTGCCAGCCACCAAGGATGGTGAACCTCCCGGATGAAACCAGCGTTCAGCAGCTTCTTAATTTTCTTGTCTAATAAAGTTATGTCGCTCGACAGATTGCTTCTGAGGCTTCTAATGTATTGATCGTGCATCGGGGTATATCCTCAGGCTGTGCTCGATCACCTCCCTAGGGATCCCAGACATCTATGACGGTTGCCATGCAAACACGTCAACACTCGTCCAAAGGAAAGTGACGAGCGCGAGTTCCTATTTGTCGTTCAGACCTCCTGATATACGAGTGGTATGGGCAGCATCAGAACTGTAACACCCCAATTTTCGAAAAGAAAAAAAATGAAAAATGAATTTTTGAAGATCTACAAAAGTAATTTCTTTTGGGAATAAAAATTCATATAAGGAAAGTGCATCATGTGTATTGATTGGGTGAAATTTTTGAAATTTAAATTTGTTAGAAATTCAGTTTAAAATTCAAATCATAAAAAGGGAAGTAAAACAAAAGAGAAAAAAAGGAAAAGAAAAAGAAAAAGAAAACACGCATTTGGGCCGATTTCCCTTTCCTGGCCCAATTCCCCTCTCTGCCAGTGCCGGCCCACTCCACTCCTGCGCCCCCCTCCCTCTCTCTCCCTCTCACTGCAACCAGGCCCAACTCGTCAGGTACATCCCCTCCACTGTGCCGTCGCGCCGCCAATAACGCACGCGCTGCGCCGCCCAACTTTCCCCGATTCAATGTCGTCCGTTTCTCCACAATCAAGCCACGGGATGGTGCCCAATAATTTTGCCATGCATTTCTCCACCATTCCCCTATAAATCCCGAGTCGAGCGCCTCTATTTTCTCTCTCCCGTGCTCAAACCCTAGCCGTCGCCGCCATCGGGAATGTCTCCTTCGTTCACGTCGTTTTGGTTGTCTTTTCTCCGTTCCATTGCTCCTCTCATGTTCATCATGTTCCTAGGAGGCCGCCGGGCAACTTATTTCATCGATCTGGAGGTCGCGTCGCCGTCTTCGTCGTGCGTCGCCGAGCTCCACCGCCCATCACCGTTGCGCGCTCGTCTCCGCCCGATTCTTGCGTGCGCACCACCACGGTGAGGTTCTCCACCATCTTCTCTCTCATTTGCCCCATTCCCCATTGATCTTGGGCCACCGGAGCGCTGTTTTGGCCAACTCCAGCGAACCTCCATGGGCGCCGCCGCCCCTGGGTGGTCCGGCCGCCGCGTGCCCATCCGCCGGATGACATGGCCAATTTCTGGCCCTCCATTTCATATGGACGGCTATGATTAGATCAAGGGATACCCCTTCGGTACATTAAATCTGGGCCCTCCATTTTAAATCCTACGACCCATGTTCAAATCGGCATAACCGTTGGCAATCTTGCACTTAAACCCCTGGACAGTTCAAACTAATCATAGATTGGTCCAAATATTTATAGAATCAACCCTGAACTTTCTAGAAATTAAGAAATAACTGTGAAATAGAGTAAAATTGCCAGAAAGCCCTTGAAATTTTCGAGAATATCAAATTAAATACTGGAAAATTATAAAATAACCCCTGGACTTTATAAAAATAGTTTTTTAGCCTCTAGATTAATTCTATTTTTACAGAAAAGCCCCTGAAAATATCAGAAATTATATAAAATTTATGGTTTCCATAAAATATTATAAAAATAGCCCTTGAAATAATTTTAATTAATATCTAGTTCTGAAATATTTCTAATAATTCAATTAATTTTCTGAATTGTGTATAAGATGCTTTATAAGTGTATTTAATCCATAGAAATTAATTTACACATAGAAATAAATATTAAAAATGGTGTAAAAAATGTAAAATGCATATTTTATGTTGGGGATCTATTTTAAACATATTTTTGAAGGAGAAAACTTTCTGGAAAATATTAATAGGTTTAAAATAAATATAAAAATTGTATAAAAATATGTCTTAATCAAATTATCTCATTAAAACTCTAAATTTTCAAATAATTCATAATTTATGCCTATGATTTAAATTAACAATAAAATCATTAATGCGTAGGAATTAATGTTTATTGTATTGTGTGCGTTTTTGTTCTTATTGTATGTTATTATTTTATGTGCATCATCGTATCTAGAGTCGGGGCCAGAACCGACCTTCAATCTTTAAGAGCACCAGTTTCCCGTCAACCACCAAGGTCACTATAGAGGCAAGTTCCTTGACCATCTTGCACCCTTCTTGTTAATTTTTAATTAGATGCATGCTAAATTGAAATATGAATCTTACGTTATGTTTCCCTAGATTTTCCACAATATTCCTTGTCGACATGGTTTGGGTGGTTTACTATGATTTAGTTTCACGCTTAGCCAAGCTTAATTTTATATGAACAACTTGTCCACATGTTCTATTTGATTTACTATGAGCCATGAAATGTTGGCAAATATGAAATTTGATGAGTGGGTTTAGGCCCGATCTTCCGAAAGGTAAGTCGATTGGGGTGGAGAACTCGACGTTGATGATCCGCGGCACTTGAACAGTTCAAATACCCCTGCAATCACTACACCACTACTCCGTTGGTTATCAACCGTGCGGCACACGCTTGACCTCGCCAAGAAGGCTAATCCCTGCAAGTGAAACCGAGAACACAAGCAAGACCGTAGAAGACACGATCCGAAATTGAGAAGTTGGGGTCTCACAAACCGTAGAACGGCGAAATTGTTATTCTAAGAAAAACCCACCGAATATGACCGGCGGCTGCAGTATTTAAAGGCTAGGGTTCGTAAAAAACACGATTAGACGCGTCCCTAATGGACTCTTACGGGATACAAGGCCCAAAGGCCCGATGCGATGGCGCAGCACCGGAAGAGAAATCTGGACTCGACTTGTTTAAAAGATTTCCAATGACTTAAAAGAAATTTTGAGGTGGGACCAGAACCATTGGAAAGTTTATATTCTCCTCTTTCTGTGCATATGTATAATGTCGAAAACGGAGTCCGTATGCCTCCTGGGCGTCCGTTTTAAGGTGGACTGCTCCTGGACTCTGAGTTGAACTCGAGTCTGAGTTGTAAACTGCTTCCATCAACTTGTGGACGTCCCAACTTGTTCTCCACGCTCCCAAGGCCTCTTTCCTTCACTTGTTGATCTGCTCCATTATTCCTAATAACAATTAAATCATCATATAGCAATCTATTCTCAAACTCACATGCAAAAGAAGTTAGGAGCGAATTCACCTGCTGATTTATTAACCGTGCTCGTGCTCTTGTGATTGGTCCTTCCATTCTAATGTGTGTCTCCGCTGTTGTGATGCCCTCATCATCCTCCCCCTCTTGAATTGGAGTTGTCCCCGACTCAAGTTCATCTTCTTCTCCCAAGTACAGTTGCAAATCTGAAATGTTAAATGTAGGACTAACCCCAAAATCGGGAGGCAATTCAAGGTTGTATGCATTATCATTAATCTTTTCAACAATCTTAAAAGGACCAGCAGCTCGTGGCATAAGCTTAGATTTTCTCAAGTCTGGGAATCGCTCTTTTCTCAAATGTAACCACACCAAATCACCGGATACCTTTACTACCTACAATCCTATACTTCTCATTCATCATTTCAATATTTTTCTTTGTAGTTTCATGCATCTTAAGAATGAATTCAGATCGTTGTGTAGCATCCAAATTTATAGTTTCAAAAAGAGGCAAAGATAGTAAATCAATAGGAGCACGGGGATTAAAACCATACACTACCTGGAATGGACTTACCTTTGTCGTGGATTGAACGGATCTGTTGTAAGCAAATTCTATATGTGGTAAACTCTCCTCCCACAACTTTAAATTTGTTTTTAAGACAGCCCGCAACATAGTGGATAAAGTACGATTAACTACCTCGGTTTGTCTATCCGTTTGTGGGTGACATGTAGTTGAAAACAGCAACTTGGTTCCCAGTTTATACCACAAAGTGAATGTAGGCCCAGAGGGGGGTGAATAGGCCTTTTTGATTTTTCTCGGTTCCTGTAACACTCAACAACAAGGTCAATACTAGAGATATCGGACTAGTCCAGTAAAGTGCGGACTAGTCCGGTTTTCACGGGCTAAATTGATCAAGTTCAGTCAATTTGATTGATTCGTTAATGTTTGCAGCGGAAATATAAACTTAAATGACAGTTTAATAGTTGTATGTCAAATTCTATAACAATTAAGCTTCTTGTTCAACAATTTAACTCAAATTGAACAAAGTGAATCAAACCCTAGATTAAGTTGATCAATTAAGATGAAGAACATGAAAGGAAAAGACACAAGATTTATCCCGTGGTTCGGCTACCACGAAGGCAACCTACGTCCACGTTGAGGAGCCCATAAAAGGACCGGGTCTTCTCCAACCCTTCCCTCGTCGGATCGCCACGAAGGCCAATCCTCTTCCACTAATCACAAAGGGTAAATAACCAAGTTGAAGGGGCGTTCTCACACGTTGAGAGCTCCCTTGATTACAACTTACAAAGCCACCAATAACACACTCGAAAATTACAAATTGAAACGCAAGAGTGTGTTAGAGAATCAAACCAAGAGCTCAATGATGTGTGCCAAGTGTCTCTCCAATGATCTAGAAGTGATCTTCAATAGATTGATCGATTTTGCACTTAATTTCGTGGAGAGAGGTGGTTTTTGAGTCTCTTGGGAGGTGTGACGGCGCTAGGGTTCGAGAGTGTGTAAAAGTGGGCCGTGCACCTCTATTTATATGGGGTTTCTAAAAGTGACCGTTAGGGTTTAGAAAGATCGGACTAGTCCGTGGAGGTCACCGGACTAGTCCGGTGTGCTGTGTGTAGCAAACCCTAAGTGTCCAGGAATATCGGACTAGTCCGGTTGAAAACGGACTTGTCCGATTTCACTACTGGAAATCTTCGGACTAGTCCGATTGCCATCAGACTTGTCCGGCATATGAAACCCTAAGTGTTTAGGATGACAAGTCCGCACTTGGAGTACTTGTCCGATTTAGATCAGTGTGTATATCGGACTAGTCCGTGTAGACACCGGACTTGTCCAAATTGGATCGGAATGAATATCGGACTAGTCCGGATCACAACGGACTTGTCCGATTTTGTGTGACTTGTGCATTGTGTTGAGGACTAGTCCGCATTGGGGAGGACTAGTCCGACGTGGATCAGAAAGATATCGGACTAGTCCGGTGGAGACCGGACTTGTCCAATCTAGTGCAGAATGTGATATCGGACTAGTCCGGCTGTTATCGGTCTAGTCCGGTCCTGTATAATTTTGTGCATTGTGTGTGTGCTTGAAAGTGATTGAGCTCTTGGGTGAGTTTCCTTAAGACACTCCATACATAAAAATCTACTATTCTCTTCTCCTTGAGCTCAAATTCACTTTGCTTCTCATTTCCCTTCTTTTTGGCATTTTGCTCATTTTTCATCATTTGCCTGCATTCATCTTAACAAAAGGATTAGGATCCCAATTGCTTGTCATAAATCATCCAAAACCCACAAGGGAGTACTAGATGCACTTTCACAAAGTTCTCCAAAAATAACTTAAAAATTTTGCATCACGATCTGAAACAATGGTATTTGGCACACCATGTAAACGAATAATTTCCATCATAAATAAATCATCAATGTGTGAGGCATTATCATGCTTATGACAAGATATAAAGTGTGCCATTTTGGAGAAACGATCAAAAACAACAAAAATACTATCCCTCCCCCTATTAGTCCTAGGCAATCCCAAAACAAAGTCCATAGAAATATCCTCCCAAGGTACACTAGGAACAGGAAGAGGCATATAAAGACCATGTGGATTAAGGCGAGACTTAGCTTTATTGCAAGTAGTGCATCGTGACACGTAGCGCTTGACATCACGTCTCATATTTGGCCAAAAGAAGTGTGTGGACAGCACATCTTCAGTTTTCTTCACTCCAAAATGTCCCATCAAACCTCCTCCCATGTGCTTCCTGCGAAAGTAATAGAAGAACGGAGCTAGCTGGAACGCATAGCTTGTTAGCACGATAGAGGAGACCCTCTCGCAGCACATATTTATTCCAAGTTCTTCCTTCTCTACAATTTTCAAAAGCATCTTTGAAGTCCAAATCAGTAGGATATAATGCTTTTATTGTTTCCAAACCAAAGATTTTATGATCAAGTTGGGACAGCATGGTATAATGCCTAGATAATGCATCAGCAATGACATTTTCCTTCCCTTTCTTATGCTTAATGATGTATGGAAATGACTCTATGAACTCAATCCATTTAGCATGTCATTTATTCAGATTGGTTTGACACTTAAGATACTTCAATGATTCATGATCGGAATGTATGACAAACTCCTTAGACCAAAGATGTTGCCAAGTTTTTAATACTCGCACTAAGGCATACAATGCCTTATCATAAGTGGAATAATTCAGAGAAGGACCATGAAGTTTTTCACTAAAGAAAGCAACGGGTTTACCTCCTTGTGTGAGAACGCCTCCAATACCAATGTCGCTTGCATCGCATTCTAGCTCAAAGGTCTTGTCAAAATCAGGAAGTTGTAGCAATGGTGCTTGTGTAAGCTTCGATTTGAGAGCATCAAAAGCTTGTTGCTGCTGTTCGCCACATCGAAACGGCACTCCCTTCTTTGTTAGATCATGTAGAGGTGCTGCAATGGTGCTGAAATCCTGCACAAAATGCCAATAAAAATCTGCAAGACCAAGAAAACTACGAATCTGCGTGACGGTTGTTGGGGCTGGCCAGCTGGTGATTGCTTCAATTTTTGCCTCATCCATCTCAACTCCCTGCGAGGAAACGACATAGCCAAGACACGAGACTTGATTGGTGCAAAAGACGCACTTTTCGAGGTTACCAAACAAACGTGCATCTCTCAAAACAGTAAAAACAGCACGTAAATGATCAAGATGTTCATCATAAGATTTGCTGTAAATGACGATATCATCAAAGTAAACCACCACAAATTTTCCAATGAAAGCACGTAAAACCTCGTTCATTAATCGCATAAAGGTGTTGGGTGCATTAGTTAACCCAAAAGGCATGACTAACCACTCATAAAGTCCAAACTTAGTTTTAAATGTAGTTTTCCATTCATCTCCTAGTGCCATTCTAATTTGGTGGTAACCACTACGCAAGTCAATTTTTGTGAAGATGATAGCACCGCTCAATTCATCAAGCATGTCATCTGAACGAGAAATAGGATAACGATATCGAATGGTGATGTTATTAATCGCTCGACAATCAACACACATGCGCCAACTACCATCTTTCTTAGGAACCAAAAGAACAAGAACGGAACAAGGGCTAAGGCTTTTCACGAATGTACCCGCGGTCCAAAAGATCTTGGACTTGTCGCTGAATTTCCTTAGTTTCCTTTGGATTCACCCTGTATGTTGCACGATTTGGCAAACTTGCTCCTGGAATCAAATCGATCTTGTGTTCAATGCCTCTCATCAGTGGTAAACCAGGGGGTATCTCGGAGGGAAACACATCCTCAAACTCCTACAAACGGTTAGCAACAGCAGGGGCAATGCAATAGACAATTCATGAAGTGAAAACATGTCTTCTTTGCATACTAAAGCATAGCATATCCCCTTAGCATCGAATAAATCAGCAAGGTCAGATTTAGTTGCGAGCAACGATGGTGATTTTAACTTAATGACTTGCTGTTTTTTAGATTCTAGTTTTGTTGCTTTGCCATCACGAATTTTACTCTTCTCAAAATGCACAATTTCAGCAGGGGTCATGGGGAGCAAAGTGATTTTCTTTCCCTTATGCCTGAGAGTATATTTATTAGTTCTAGCATGATGAATAGCATTTGTATCAAATTCCCAAGGACGACCCAATAGAAGAGAACAAGCATCCATAGGAACGACATCAAAATCATGGTAAGAACCAATTGAAAAATGTATTCTTGTTGTTTGTGTTACCCGAACCTTACCGTTGTTGTTGAACCATTGAATGTGGTATGGATGAGGGTGTGCTCTTGTTGTCAAACCAAGTTTCTTGACGACGTCCGTGTTCACCAAGTTATTGCAGCTACCTCCATCAATTATAGTATCTACACGGCAGTCCTTGACGACGAGAAACATGTGGAAGAGGTTGTGTCATTGTAGCTTGTCGTTGGTCTCCACTTTGGAGCTCAAGGCACGCTGCACATTGATGCTCCTATAGTTCTCCGTCGCCGCTGTACCAAGTACCTCTTCTTTGGTGTGTTCGTCATTTGGATTTGTAAAGTCAGTAGCAAGAGAATATCCATCTTCAACATCCGAAGTACTATCATACCCGCCATCGTTGCGTGCTATGTATGCTCATTTGCTCGGGCAATCTCTGATCATATGACCAAGTCCCTGGCAGCGGTGACACTTAATGTCGGAAGTACGACCCGTAGAAGGAGTGAACGATGAAGGCTTGAATGATGTCGCCTTTCTACCCTCTGGCATGCGAGAAGGTGGAGCAGTAGGTATAGTTCATTGGCCGCCATTGGATGGTGTAGTCGCTGCATGGGGGGTCGAAGATTGTGCTATTTTGGATGGTGTGGGCGTGGAACGCGGCGTGAAGTTGCTCCTTGTGCGTTGTTGTTGTTGTCGTCGGCTCTGCAATTCTTTTTCTTCCAACATAGCAAGCTGAAACAATCTGTTAACAGTATCATATTCCTTGTAATCAACAATGTCCCTAATTTCACGCCTCAACCCCCCATAAAAATGAGCTATTTTATCATCCATGTCTTCTACTACCCCACAACCCAGCATACCCTTTTGTAACTCTTGATAATACTCCTCTACAGACATGTTACCTTGGTCTAAGCGCTGCAATTTTTTGCGAAGGTCCCGCTGAAAAGATGGAGGAACAAATCGAACACGCATAGCTTCCTTTAATCTATCCCATGTTGGAGGATCAGTTCTAGTTTTAACAAGTTCATTCCACCATATGATAGCAAAGTCCTTAAACTCACTAGTGGCTTTACGAACTCTATGTTGTTCAGGAACAAGGTGGACATTAAATTTTTGCTCTGTCATCTCCCAATCAAGATAAGCTTCAACATCATAAGCACCAGAAAAAGAGGGTATAGTAAATTTCACTTTAGAAAAAGGATCATCAGGAGGACGATTATAATTCTTATGATTATTACCTCCCATACCTCAACGATAAAGTAGCAGTCTTGGCTAATTGTTGTGATCTTCCATATCATCATAAGGATTGTCTACATGTCTTCCAGCAAGAGGCAAACGAGCCTCAAAAGTATTCATCCGTAGAGCAAGGTCATCAAGTTGGCGAGTCAAGTTCGCCAATGACTCCTCCGCTGATGCGTTGAATTTGGTGAACATATCTATCATGGTCTTCATCATGTCACGTAACTCAACATGTTGAACACATTCGTCATCATTGTCTTCTCCTGCCATTGTTAGTAGGAACAAAAGACAACAAAAATTTGTTATCCCTATCAACTACAGTGACAATATGAAAGGTGGAAGAAAACAATCTCTCTCGCTCAAGCGTCTTACCACGCTCTTACAAGTGTTCTTACCGACACAGCAGGTGGTGTGGACGGTGAGATGAACCAATGAAGCGTGGGGTGATTGCAAAGGTACTTGTTATGCTCAAGAGAAGGGTGGAGCTTGGATGGCACGATATGGTGGCTAATAAGCAAAAAATCGTTAACAGGTAAACAAAGTTGAATAAGTATTCAATGTAGGAAACTATTGCTAGTTAACCAATTGTCCTAGTGCCTAGCACAACACAAGGAAGTATCAAGGCAAAAGAAAGACAGAATGATATAGCCAACAAAACAGCACCAAGTGGTATAGACCAATTGCTTTAATATGCGTGCTTTTCACTATTTTTTCTTTTTTTAATATTTTTTTGATATTTTTTATTTACTCAGGAGCACGAATATAGGAAGCACACAAATTTGTAGCTCAATTGGATGTAATATCCAGCCTATAGAAAATCAAGAAGATTCTTTAAAATTCATGTTGAAACTTTGGAGGCCAGATAACCTATCTTCCAAGGGAAATTTGGGCGATCTAATTTCGCCGAACGTGGCTATGACGCTGAAAATAATATGCGAAATTTTGTGTAGATGAATTTGAAAAAAGAATTGCAAGATTTTGAGTTCGTATGCGAAAGTTATGGCCGTTTTAAGGTAGGCTGTCCAAGTTACGATTTTTGGATGTTGATTCCAACTCGGTTTGAGAACAGAACTCGCAATCGGATATGAAAACGATTGGAAATTTGCACAGCAACTAATAGGGTGGTGTGTGATGATTCAAGGATGAGAGGCATAAAGGTTTGTCACCTAATCTAGGGCTGGCGATGCAGTAGTTCACGCAAGGCGGCTAGCTAGGGCAAACCGATGAACGTGGTGGATCGGTTTGTTATTTAGGGATTGTGGAATAGGTGTCGAACAGCAAGAAAACAAGGAAGAAACATGATAACTAGGACCCAAAACATAAAGCTAAAACAACAACAAGACTTTACCACATGAATGCAAACTCAACAATGCAAACTAAAAAACGAAACTGCAGGCACTATAGTCTAGGAAGCGGCAAAAACGATCTAATTCTTTTTGTGAATTTTTTGTGGACTCTAGGTACGAAAAAAAAAATCGATCTAATGGAAGGAAAACAAAGATACCTCACGGGCAACCTGAAAATCTGATACCAATTGATGAGTAGGTTTAGGCCCGATCTTCCAAAAGGTAAGTCGATTGGGGTGGAGAACTCGACGTTGATGATCCGCGACACTCGAGCAATTCGAATACCCCTGAAATCACTACACCACTGCTTTGTTGGTTATCAACTGTGTGGCACACGCTTGACCTCGCCAAGAAGGCTAATACCTGCAAGTAAAATTGAGAACACAAGCAAGAACATAGAACACACGATCTGAAATTGAGAAGTTGGGGTCTCACAAACCGTAGAACTGCAAAATTGTTATTATAAGCAAAACCCACCGAAAATGACCGGCGGATGCAGTATTTAAAGGCTAAGGTTCGGCCAAAACATGATTAGACGTGTCCCTAATGGACTCTTACAGGATACAAGGCCCAAAGGCCCGATTCGGTGGTGCAGCACCGGATAGAAATCTCGACTCGACTTGTTTCGACGATTCCCAATGACTCCAGAGGAATTTGTAGGTGGGACCAGAACCATTGCAATATTTATCTTCTCCTCTTTTCGTGCATATGTGGAACATCAAAAATGGAGTCTGTATGCCTCCTGGGAGTCTGTTTTGAGGTGGACTGCTCCTGGACTCCGAGTTGAACTCGAGTCCGAGTTGTAAACTGCTTCCATCAACTTGTGGACTTCCCAACTGGTTCTCCACGCTCCCAAGGCATCTTTCCTTCACTTGTTGATCTTCTCCATTATTTCTAATAACAATTAAATGATCACATAGCAATCTATTCTCAAACTCACATGCAAAAGATGTTAGGAGCGAATTCACCTGTTGATTTATTAACCGTGCTCTTGTGACTGGTCCTTGAATTTCAATGTGTGTCTCCGCTGTTGTGATGTCCTCATCAAAATTAGTGGATAGGAATCTGATAGGGGTTGTTGATTGGTATGGTGCATGCGTTCACAAGACCTTGGTTTGGGGTTTGACACCTATCGGATTCTAAGGACCGGCTTATGGAGGAAGTTGCTAAGCCATACAGTATCGCCACAGGGTTGTATATGGGACAACTTGGTTTAGTAATTTGGTCTCTCTTGGTGTAGCGTTGGTAATCGAACAAGCGGGGAATTGGTTCGGAGTACTGCCTTGGGATCCGCATGGCTCAAGAGAGGGCTTCTCCTGACGGAGGGAAAATAGATTCTAGGTGTCAGAGCGGTGAAACCTCAGAGTACCAATTGCAAATTGGGAGAACCATCGGAAAGACCTCGTAGTGATCTCCTGGCCGCACACCTATGGAAGTGTGTATAGTGGTTGCCTGCCGCTGGCAACAGGGAGGTTTATTTTAGTCCACCTGGCAACATGGGATGAAATCACGAAATGTGGGTAAAGGATACACACTCTGAAGAGTTTTGTCAAACTGTCTAGGTAGCCGTGCTCACAGACACGAGCGGCTTGGAACCAAGTTCATAATTAGCACATGGTTAAATGGTTGACGGTTTGGATTTGGACATTATCTGGTTACCTTTCGGAATTATGGTTGGGACTCACCTAGATATAGGTGCTTACCAACATTAAGAGTAGGTTGTAACTGCTATAGTGCTTTTCCATTGTTTGCCATTTTTGTTATGAGCCACATGTCATAACTTCCCCACTTGCGAGTACTGTTGGTACTCAAACTTGTTAGTTGCATATTTTTCTGCCAGTCTATGAAGATGAAGAGGTGGAGAACTGGGACTTCTTTGGAGATCCTGATAAGATGATCTAGGCTGGCATATCCTCGAGCAACGCCTGTGCTTGGAGCCATTTTATTTGATTTCTGCTGCTTATGTACTTTTCTTTTAGACGTGGAAGTTCATTTATGTAATAAGGTGATGTACTCGAATATGGCATTATTTATGGTATTTCACTTTCGTCTACACATGTATGATTTGAACTGATCCTGGCATACATGTGGAAAGCATCTGGTCATCTTTTTAATACCAGGTGTGACAAAATGGTATCAGAGCCATGTTTCCCATAGGACGCGAGCCTAGATAGAAATGGACACATTAAGGACTTTTCTATTTTCAAGAAAAAATCTTTTACAAAATTTCTTTGTATATTCTACCTTGTCTTGTTAACTTACTCTGTTTGCCTTCACTATTTTGATTTTCTAACACTCTTCTCCTCAACTGTAGATGGCCAACACTCACCTGACCGCCACATGGATTCAACTTGTCTCATGTGCTCCAGCCCATGTTCCAAGATCCCCACATTACGATTCAAGAAACTTGATGACATACTACTCTATTGGAGATGTCACCGAAGGAATGAATCATCGTCTTAGGGCGATTCTACTTACCGCTGGATACGATGCCCAACAGCTCTACATTCACTATCATACTACCGGGGTTCATCATGTCGATCGTGAAAAATGGATGAGTGAGCTCTTGATCTACTACAACGGTCAGCTACTCAAGAATCACTTCACTCCAGCTTGGAGAGCCACTCGAGAGGATGCAGAGAAGGATGCAACATGGATAGCTATCACTAGTCAATGCTACATCAACCGTCAGAGACTCCAAGACACCACCCATGCCTACACGCCTCAACGTCCAATCAACATCAATAACTTCACTTGTGCACCACTACAGTCACAGTTCACGAAGTGGCAAATGGAAAGGAGCATCAATGATGTAGTTCATCTTAGCGACTGCCTCGAGCGCTGCCAGCAGGAGCTCCAAGACATGTGTTCTCTCGTGAAGTATCAAAAGGTATTATCCAAGAGTATCAGATGATCATTGATGAGGACCCCCGAGGGATATACTTCAGATGTTGAGACTTGGACGGATGAAGAGGATCTAAAGAAGAGAGAGTTAACTCACCCTACACCACACAATTTAGGAATAGCTACTTTACCCAATAATTTAATAAGATGAGTATAGACGTGTTATGATCCTAAGTTGTGTTGTTTTTGTTTGTGATTGTTTTCTTGTTTGTGGGTGTGATGTGTGTTGTGTAATGCTTTGGCACCTTGTACACAACCTCATCTTTCTAGTGAATAAAATAATATTTTCATAAACTTATTCTCCTTGATGCATATAGTGGGAATCATATATAACAATAGTTACTCTCTTATCTTATTGTTCTAAAACAACATCCCAACATCAGATGGCAGGCAGAGGAAGAGGACGTGGTCGTGGTGTACCCCTTATCAATGATGAGGATGACGGAATTCCGATACCACAGTGGAATGGAAGGGGTGCCCGTGGAGCACCAGCAGCGAATCAAATGCAACAAATGATGATTATGCAAATGCAAATTATGAAAAATATGACGCAGATCATAAACAACAACCTCAGCCTCAACCACAACAAGCACCAAGACCAAGATCTTGTCTGAGAGATTTCATGAACACTCAACCTCGAGTCTTTTCAAATGTTGTAGAGCCTATGGATGCTGACGAATGGTTAAAGACAATTGAAAATAAGCTGAGAATAGTTCAATATGAAGGAAGAGAAAGAGTACTTCTTGCATCTCATCAGCTCTCTGGACCTGCAGCTGATTGAGGACTGCTTTTACGGCTGCACATGAAAACCTAGAGAACATACCTTGGCAAGAGTTTGTGCACAACTTTCGGAACCATCATGTGCCCGAAAGCGAAATTCAAGCAAAGCGTCAAGAGTTCCTCACCCTGAAGCAAGGAAATATGAGTGTACATCAGTATCTAAACAAGTTTACACAGTTATCTCGTTATGCTCCTAGAGATGTGGACACCAATGCAAATAAGCAATTTTGTTTCAAAGAGGGGTTGGATAAGGAGATACAATTTATGATGTCCTCTAACGACTATGCTAACATTCAACATCTGGTGGATAAGGATTTCACTATGGAAAGGAAGAGTAAGGAATGTGATGGAGAAGATCGTAAGCGAAAGATGGTGATGGGGCAATCCTCTGTCAGCAACAACCACCCTCGCTTTAATCCACAACAAATGGCACACATGAATCGTCATGCCAACTCCACTTCACCAGTTCCATATACCCAGCAAGGTCAATAGATGCAACACCAATGTTCTTCTCGTCCAATAGGGCGGCCGCAACATAATCAACAGTCAGGGAATAAAACACAAAGTACCAGCATGTCTGGGCAATGCTATAACTGTGGCGAGAGAGGCCACTACTCCTCCAGTTGCCCAATGAAGCCGTCGACACATAATCCATCGCGTGTCCGGATCAATAACATGTCCTTGGAGGATGTTCAGGGGGTATCTGAAGCAGTGAATGGTATGTCTCCTATTGATTCTCACTTTACTACAAGACTACATGATAGCAAGGAAAGTTTTCCTTAATGTAAGACAAAGCATAAGGGGGTAGCCTATCGGTTAAAGCTATCTAGAGACATTATGAGGAGGAAGATGATTCACGTGTGCATCATGCAATGAAATATCCTCGAAGGAAGAAGCAATGTGGAGAAGACAAAGAAGACCTCAAGGCCTTGTTTTTGGTCTCTTTCTATAGGATGTTTGAATCTCGAGGGCGAGATTCTCAATTTGGACGACTTTGACAGGGATGTCGGTGTCGCCGCTTGGTTGCACACGTGGTGCAGAAGTTAAGCCACGCTGACGTGAGCTTGAAGGTTGTTGAGTTGGTTGCTCCTTGCCAGATTCTTCTTCTTGCGCTGTTGCAAGCGCATGAAGTTATTCCAGCATAGTGACTCCAGTAGTGCGATCCCCACGAATCCGGAGGACATCTGAAGGAGTTGGCATCTTCAACACCAGATAGCCATAATGGGCTATGGCCATGAACCTATAAAGGGCTGGCATGCTTAGGATGGCATTGAAGGGAAGGCTGATGTGTGCCACATCAAAGACCAGCTTCTCGGACCTGTAGTTGTCCCTAGTACCAAAGTCACCGAGAGTGTAATTGATCCGAGAGGAGTGATGGCTCCCGAACCTACTCCGGAGAAAGGACGTGAGGGCCTAAGGTCCAATAGGCTAAGTTGGAGCTTTGTGAAAGCCGCGAAGCTCAGGAGGTTGAGCGCCACACCTTCGTCCACTAGGACATGATAGAGTTGGATGTTGTCGATGGTAGGAGAGACCATCAGGGGCAACTGACCATCTCCGGTCATGTTCTTTGGGCAGTCTGAAGCATCGAAAGTGATGGCAGTATCCATCGACTTATGATGAGGTTTTGCCTTGGCGGTGGGAGCTGCGGCAGCCATCTCCTGATGCATAGTCTTGAGGATACGCTGGGAGGTGATGTCCCAGGACCCTCCATATATCATATGGAGAGTTTTCCGACGCTTGTTGTCAGAGATGTCGGAGTCATCGTCCACAGTGTTGTAGATGGCCTTCAGGGACTTCTTGGCGTCTTGGAAGCCAAGCTCCTGTTCTGACGGATCATCTCTGACTTTCTGTTTCCCCTCCCGTTGGCGGTATAGGGCTTCTTATTGGCGCTTGTTGTTGCGTTCAACAAGCCTTTGGAACTCGTGACAGTCTTCAAGATTATGGGTGTTCGATTTGTGAATCAGACACCACATCTTCCCACTGTCACCGTCCTCCGTTGATGGTCTGGGTCGTTTTTCGCGGCGTGGCCCCCGGCCACCAGGAGCTGTAGCTGCAGCAGCAGCAGTAGGTGTGTCGGTCAATGACTTCTTCCTATCTTTGGACTTTTTATTTTTCTTTCCACTACCAGAGGTAGTAGCTTCAGCCTTGGAGGAAGATTTTCCAGCCTCCGTAGCTGGTTTGGAGTGCATCTCTCAGATCTCTGCATCCCTAGCACATTTGTCGCTAGGCTGAAGAGCTCTGTGACGTTACTGACATCTTTGGTTGCCAGCTTCTCCATCATCTTCTTATCTCTAACTCTCTGTCGGAATGCAACAACAATAGAAGCATTGGATATTGAAGGAATGGTGTTCCATACCTGAGAATTTTGGTGGATGAATGATCGCAGCAATTCTCCCGCCTTCTGTTGTACAGCGAACAGGTCCAGCTCTGTGCTAGGTCGGGTGTAGGATCTCCCGAAGTTGGTAGTAAAGTGGCGACAAAGTTCCCCCCAACTATAGATGGAGTCAGAAGGTAGACTAATGAATTAGGACCTTGTTGTCCCAGATAGAGCCACGGGTAAGTAGTTGGCCATCACGGCCTCATTGCCTCCGGCCGCGAGGATGGCGGTGGATTAGATTTGAAGAAATTCGATGGGGTTGATTGTCCCGTCATACTTCTCCGACAAATGGGGTCGGAACTTAGGTGGCCGATTGGCCATGCGGAGATGCATGGCAAGGGCCGAACATCCGCCCCCCACTCCTAATGGAGAAGGGTTTTCCCGAGTCTCTCCTCTCACGAGCGTGCTCGATATGGACGCGGCCATCCTGTCTCATGTACCGATGGTCGAGCTCCGACCGGAGATCATGCATCGAGAGCCTCGATGTCGTATGAGTGCGGCGTGCCCCGGAGGGCAGTGAAGTCACTTGCTGGGAGGGAGCACGTCTCATGTGTTGTGATGCCTGAGGACCAAGTCTACCAGACAAGGTCTTGTTCCTTGAAGGTGCCTGCCCAGCAGGGGGGGGGGACCTTGATTGCTGATGGCATTGGGTACGGCTGCAACCAAATGCTCCACATCGGCGCGCCACTGTTCCATCGCGCCCTGAGGTGTTCCGGGTGCTAGAGGACGCTGAAGCAGAGTCCGTGCTGCGTTCAGTGCGTTCTTTGGATTATTTGTCCATTGCCTTAATATCGATGTTACCTGTCTTGATAGTCCTCTGATTGTGTGTCATTAATACTGAACTAATGACATGTTAATTAGGTCTTGTAACGGCTATTTTAATAGCTTCTTGAATGTCTGTGCTGTTGGAGATCCTGTAGTCTTCCCGTTGCAGGCTTAGGTCTGGAGGTCCAATACGTGGAAGCTCTGGAGCTTCCCTCTATGGGGAGGCAGGTCCAGAGCCACTTGTCACGTGGCGGCACTGGAGCTTCCCTCTACTGGGGGTTAGGTTTGGGGTTGCTGGCCACATTGCAGTATCGTAGCTTCCATGTGAAGGAAGGTAGATCCGGCCCCGCAGAACACGTGGTAGCACTGGAGGTACCCAAATGAGGGATGTAGGCCCAGCGCTGCAGGACGCGTGTTCCTTCGGAAGTCTTCAACTCGGACATAGGAACTCCTTTGTTTTAAGTGCGGTATCAGGGGGTACCTGGTATCCAGGGTACCGACAGTGCCCATTCACCTTGAATAGTTAACCATCATCACCTTGGAGTGTGATTTCTCCATGAGATGAGGTTTCTATTACAGTGAAGGGTCCTTCCCATTTACTTCTAAGCTTCCCATGTCTGAAGAGTTTAACCCTAGAGCTAAAGAGCAAGACTTTATCTCCAGGTTTGAACTCTTTTGGCGTGATCCTCTTATCGTGTCATCTTTTGGTTCTTTCCTTTTAGATTTTGGCACTATGATACACCTTATCTCTCCACTCTTCCACCTCGGAAATTTGTTTCAATCAGTGTTTTCTGGCTTCATGGAGGTCCATGTTGTGGGTATCGGAGTCCACACATCCGAGTATCTCATTGGGTGGTACCGTGCGATGCGGCACCTAACAGCATGTGATGTGGCACCTAATAGCACACACGAAAAGGATACCAAAACATGTAAAGTTTTCATTTCATAATAAGGAGAGTTTACAAAAGAGTGTACAACAGGGGTACACACGAAGTGGAAAATACATACTCATAATCTCACCTAACTAAGCAGGAGAGAAGATGTCCATGCCCTAGGACGCTTCTCACTAGCAACATGAAGAACATTCAGCAGCGCTTGGTTCACATGAGATTTATCTCGACACCTCGAGTCTCATGTACAATCTGAACAGCAGAAATAAAACTAATACCTGCAAAAAATCATTAAAGCGCAAACGTGAGCATAAGGCTCAGCAAGACTAACCCGTCTCACTAGACATATGCAAGGGTGAGTACTAAGCATAGGTAAGGAATAGCATAAATAGACTCACCTACAAGTGGATCCTTATAATCGTATTTTAAGTAGCAAATGACATTCTTCAAGCACAGCACATCATAGACTCCACAATCAAACAAGAAACGCTTTGCCGATTATATGACATGCCCAAAGCACATAATGCTATTACAGGTAAAGTATGGGGAAACTGTAAACTTTTAATTGTACTATCTCTAAGGCATACAAGGTTGCAAGCAATTATAATTCAATACAACATATTCTTCTAGCTTCTTTAGTATTTACTACGCCACGACAGCGACGGACAAGTGGTACTCTATTACCGTGAGGGACGGTGATTGCAATCAGACACACCCGGACTACACGACACGCACACCCGCGTGGGAGACACATACGTTCTCCTCCCCGCGTCATACGTGGCCACCTTTCACTCAAGACCCCAATGTCGACAAACCTCTTCATCCCGAGCAAAAGGTCCCCTACACGGACACGTCGAAGTTGCCCGCTAGAAGATTTACACCTTTATGCCTTCGCATCTCCATTCAAGGACAACCGAGGAGTCTCCACACTACAGTCTGGAGTTACATCAGTTTAATGGGCCCATATACCATTATGCAATCGGTACAGTTCAAGCTTGCCCAACGGTGCCGCATACGGCACGGTCCTCAAGCGACACAGGCAGGGCTATGCGCCCGAGACTCCATCTCGTCGACTCCTATTCTCCCTGTCCGGTCTCGTATTCATTTCATAAGCCATTTTGTCATCTTTCACCCTCATATGAACTGTTATCCCTATCTCGCGAGTAGATTCTAACTACTCGACTTCTACTAGATGTCCTATACATTAGCAAAGCAGTTACTACAGGTCAAACTGTAACCCGTTCCAACCAACCCCTGGGATTTGTGGTCATGCAATTGGAGCATCAATCACCCTATACGTAATGCACATATGAAAGTTAAGATGTAATGTGAGAAATACTTCAAAACTCTGTAAAGCTTTTAAATGCAAACCGGGGCTTGCCTTAGTTTGCGACTCGATTAAATGTCAATTGTTAGTGGTCCTTCTCGGAAGACTCTGCCAAGGACTTCAAGTGGACACCCTGGCCTTCTCCTCCAAGCGACACTTCTCGTCAATATCGATCACTACACGACATACATATATGAATGCTAGTAAATTATAATGTATATATTGTTCATAAGCTTCTAACTATGGTTATAGTGAGTGAATGATCTTCTTTGGCTTTGGGAATTTTTATGGTAGATGTTAGGGACTACAAGGAATACTCTTGCAAAGAATAGGATATGATCAAAGTAGTTTGTTGTCTCTAAAATTATGGTAAGCAATAAACTTCCAAGAATTTTAGAGAAGAAACTGTAGCTTGTACAAAGCTGCTAGTTGATGATCATGATAGAGGATGTTGTTCTGGTTCTAGCAAAATTGGTTTCATAAATTTCTAAGCCTTGGTGAAGGAGATATTAAATTTCAAAGTTGGCAAGAATTTCTGGAATTATTTTATTACTGAATTTTAGCTTTTCAATTAACATTAAGTTGGCAACTGAATTAGAACCAGGAGACTAAGTCAATTAAATCCCAATTTTTTACAGGGACTAGTGTATGACTAAAGGAAGGTTTTGTCCAAATTTGGGACACAATAAAGCAACTGAACATTTGTAATAATTCAATGACTAAAAAAGGTAATTGAATTATACAGGGGGTTATACAGGTGCAATGGCTCGCAAACTTTTTCTAGAAATGTATTTTATGTGAATTTTGGGATAGGACAATGTATTTTATGTGAATTTTGGGAATTTTTCCAGTGGAAAGTTCATCTGGAAAAATTGTATTTGTATTTGGAAAGATTGTTTTCTACAGAATTTAAAAGTAAGTTTCACAAAACCTAATTGGTACTAACAGAAACTAGATCTCAAGGGCTTTCAAACAAAATTTGTTAGAAGATTTTTGCAGCAGTCTACAGAGAGTTATGGATTTTCTAAGTTGGAGCCAAATCTGGAATTAAATTCTAATTTGAATTAAAGCATGGGCCCCACTGTTTTAAAATGGACCAGTGGCATTCAAACCACAGGGGGACCACAGAGATACACCGCGTAGCCACAACAAATCCCGTGGCCACATCTGATCCGACAGGGGTTAACAGACGCTGACACGCGGGTCCCGCGGTGTCATCGCCAACCTCCCGACGCTGGTGGCGCGCAGGGCTGCAGCGGCGGCGCGCTCCGGCGAGCCTCGTCGGAACCAAGTTCCCGGCCACCGCAGCGCCTAGCCTTGGGCACCCAACCCTAAAATTATGCTCTGAGCACGATGGTGGGGGCAGTGAAGCCTGCCGACGGTCGGAATGGCGGTGCATCGATGGCGGCGGCAGCTAGGGATCCGACCATGTCGGAACCGTCGCCCCGTAGCTTAAAACGATTAGAAAATGTTGGGGAAGTCTTCTGGAACCATGAGGGAAAGGATAGGAAGGTGAAATCATCGTGCAACGGTCGGCAAAACAACCGTCGACGGTGACATAGGTAACTTTTCAATGGCGGAGGGAAGAACTCATGATTCTCGAGCTACGGTCTATCATTTTTGGTGATTCCAGTTCAAGATGGTGCGCAAGGAAGTGTAGAAACTATTTGCTAGCAATTGTGAAGAGTGATTAAGTGTGGAAACTGAATTGAATGAAAAACCTAGCTAGTTCATAGGCTTCGACCGAGAGTAAAACTTGGATAATTTGCTCGATACTCATGTAAACAAGAAACGGCTTTCACCGTCGTGCAGAGCGCGTCCAGGCGCACCACTTTGCTGTTGGAGTCGAAGAACGAAACGGCTCGCAGCAGCCTGGCACCGTGGAGCAGAGACAGCGCACGGCAACCTCGACGGCGAGCTCCGGTTTAGCTTCAAAATACCGGCTGAAACATCAACGAAAGAACGAATGGATTGAACCAGAAGCTAGACGAGGGAGTGGGAAACAACTTTGCAGTTGAGAGCTTGGCGCGAGAAGCTTCCGGTTGGCCGGCAACGGACGCGCGGCGCCGGCGGTCGGAAAACTTGCGCACGGGGGCGAAATGGAGCATAACGTCACTCGGCGTGAGGAAGGACGAAAATATCGACCGGTGAAGTGATAAGGAGGAGCCAGGGCGATATTTGTAGGGCTCAAATGGAAGCAGCTCGCTGTTGTTGCGCTGGGCATGCACGCCGTCGCGGTGGCGCGCGGAGCGCGCGCTGGATTGCGGCTGCACTTGGCTGCTGACTGGTGGGCCCCACCAGTCAGCCTCACAACCCCTGCCCACTTAGCAATTCATTTTAAAATAGTAAATGAACTCCAAAAATCATGAAACTTCATGGATAAGTCAAGAAAAATGTGCTGAACACAATGGTGTGTTTATATCTTTATGTTCAAGTATATTTGGACCAGATTTTGAATTTGAATTTAAACTTGATTCAAATTCGCTGAGCATCTCAAATAAAATAGCAAATGGATTGCCAAATTCATGAAACTTTTCAAGGAGCTTATTTGTAACTTTAGAAGACTATAGAAAAATTTATAGTCTTAGTTTTGAATATTTTTGACAGGGCATGTGTATATAGTAGCTATATTCCTTTTTGACTATTTGAGTATATGAGGTACTATAAATTGATTTGCCCAAGCAAACCCTATTCAAATATTCCAAAGTTTTGCAGAGATGATATTTGAATTTTTCTAAGATCATTAGTGAAGTATGTTTCTCATGTTAATAAAATTTTAAACATGAGAAGAAAAAGGAATTGAATAGGTTCAAGTTTATGTACATGACCATATCTTGAACCCCATTAAATTTGAATTTAACTGACAACTGAATTTCATATTTAGAATTATGTGGGATTTTACATTCCTCCCCCCTTAAAAGAATCTCGTCCCAAGATTATAATAGGAAGGACAAAAGAAAAAGATTTAATGAACATATGCTGCTAACAAGTCCGGATAGTTTGATTTAAGAAAATCCTCGCTTTCCCAAGTTGCTTCTTCAGCGGTATGGTTGTTACACAAGACTTTGTAAAAGTTCAAAGTGCGGCCTTTTGTGGTGCGAGTCTTCGCGTCGATGATCTTGACCGGATGCTCAGAATAAGTGAGATCAGGTTGTAGAGCTTCAAACTGTTCCGGGCGGACTTCAGCTGGGGATTTGAGACACTTCCGCAATTGAGAGATGTGGAATACATTATGAATTCCAGAGAGAGACGCTGGTAACTCTAGACGATAGGCCACAGGTCCGCATTTCTGAGTGATAGCGAACGGCCTGATGAATCATGGAGCCAGCTTTCCCTTCACCCCAAAACGATGAATCCCTTTCATTGGAGATACACGAAGGTAAACGTGATCCCCAATGTTGAAGTGAAGAGGTCGACGTCGTTTATCTACATAACTCTTCTGTCGAGATTGAGCAACCTTGAGATTGGCTTGGATTACTCGCACTCGTTCTTCCGCTTTGTTGACCAGATCAACACCATATGTCACTCTTTCACCAGACTCACACCAATTCAATGGTGTGCGGCACTTCCTGCCATAGAGGGCTTCATATGGCGCCATCTGGATACTAGCTTGATAGCCATTGTTATATGAAAACTCCGCCAATGGTAGATGATCATCCCAATTTTTACCATGTTGGATGGCACAAGCTCGTAGCATGTCCTCAAGGACTTGATTTACTCGCTCTGTCTGACCATCAGTCTGCGGATGATAAGCAGAGCTTCGAATCAATTTGGTACCCAATGATGCGTGGAGCTACTCCCAAAATCGAGCAACAAATAAGGCTCCACGATGTGAAATGATAGTGGGGGGTACTCCATGTAGGCACATGATCCTTGTGATATACAACTCTGCATACTTGGGACCTTGATAGTTGGTATTGACAGGGATAAAATGAGCTGACTTGGTCAACCGATCAACTATCACCCAAATCGAATCATGCTTACGAAAAAGTGAGGGTTAACCCTACGATGAAATCCATGCTGACGTTTTCCCACTTCCATGATGGTATGTTCGAGGGTTGTAACTATCCGGCTTGCCTAAAATGGTCGGCTTTCACTCGCCGACATGTATCACATTCGGATACATACTTTGCTATCTCTCGCTTCATCCGGGACCACCAAAATTTTTTCTTCAGATCCTGGTACATCTTGTTGCTACCCGGATGAATAGAGTACTTGGACAAATGAGCTTCATCCAATATCTTCTTCCGAAGCTCCTTATTGTGGGGCACCACTATGCGGTCATTGAACCAGATAGTACCGTGATCATCACATCGAAAGCATTTCATCTCGCCATTCTTCATTCTTCATTGAATGCGCAACATTCCCTTGTCTTCCTTCTGAGCCTCTACAATATCTTCCCTGATGGTAGGGATGAGGGCTAGATTGTAGAGCGCTCCATATGGAACCAAATATAAACTCGGCTCATCCTCTTCCATTGAAATGATCGACAGATGATTGACATGATACTTGCGGCTCAGCGCATCTGCAACCACATTTGCTTTGCCAGGATGGTAGTGGATCTCAATCTCATAGTCTTTGATCAATTCCAACCATCTTCGTTGTCGCATAGTCAAGTCTTTCTAGGTGAAAATGTACTTCAAACTCTTGTGATCAGTGTAGAGATGCACTAGATTGCCTAATAGATAGTGCCTCCACATCTTCAATGCGAGCACCACGGCAGCGAGCTCAAGATCATGACTCGGTAATGTTGCTCATGATTCTGAAGCTGCCGGGATCCATACGCGATCACTCTTCTATCTTGCATGAGTACACAACCAAGACCAATGCCAGATGCATCGCAATAGACATCAAATGGTTTGGTTGTGTCCGGCTGAGCCAACACCGGTGCGGTTGTGAGGTGTTTCACCAAAGCTTGAAATGGTTCTTCACATTCTTTAGTCCATACATATCTCATTCCCTTCTTCAGTAGTTCCATCATTGGTTTAGCTATCTTTGAGAAACTCGGAATGAACCTCCGATAATAGCCGGCCAAGCCAAGGAAACTACGAACTTCATGTACGGACTTGGGAGATTTCCACTTCAGGACATGTACAATTTTGCTTGGATCAATGGCAATACCCTCAGCCGAGATGATGTGCCCTAGAAATGGCACTTGGCGGATCTAAAACTCACACTTGCTGAACTTTCCATACAGTTTGTGATCCCTTAAACGTTGCAACACAATATGTAAGTGTTTAGCATGTTCTTCTTCAGATTTGGAATACACTAAGATGTCGTCAATGAATACCACGACAAACTTGTCCAACTCCGGCATAAACACCGAATTCATGAGATACATGAAGTGAGCTGGTGCATTGGTCAACCCAAAGGACATGACATGGTACTCATACAACCCATACCTCGTAGAGAATGTGGTTTTTGGAATGTCCTCAGGTCGAATCTTAATCTGATGATAACCTGAATGAAGGTCCATCTTTGAGAATACCTTAGCACCCACTAGTTGATCAAATAAGATATCAATGCGTGGTACTGGATACTTGTTCTTGATGGTGACCGCATTTAGTGGACGATAGTCCACACACAACCTCAATGTATCATCCTTCTTCTTCACAAACAACGCAGAACAGCCCCAAGGTGATGAACTTGGGTGAATAAAACCCTTGTTTAATAGGTCATTCAGCTGCTCCTTCAATTCTGCAAGTTCCTTCGGTGCCATCCTATACGGCTTCCTTGAGATTGGCATGGTTCCTGGCATAAGTTCAATCTTGAACTCGACGTCACGTTCTGGTGGCATGTGAAAGCATCTAGGCCCCATGAGGTACGGTTTCGGTGATTAATGACAACCATTCGATATTACTAATGAATTTGTGAATGCAAGGTCTCAATAACACTCAATCAAATGAAATCAAAATTACATTGGAGACCCATATAAAATCAACGAATGAGATCAAATCAAATCATATGAAGACAAGAAGTGAAAGCTCTAACTTGATATCACTCAATGCTTGAAGACAATCAAAACAACATTTCAAACAAGTGTCAAAGAGGTCACAAGTTCAAATTCCAAAAGAACAACTAAAAACAACTCAAAGTCAACAAGTTGAACACACCGGATCATCCGATGTTTTCTGAGTTGACTGCATCGGTCGAGTTGGATCAACTGAAGAAGAAGACCTCAGACAAATGCACTCACCGGATCATCCGATGTGAGTGGCTCAGTGACATCGGTCCATCATCACAGATTGCAACACCATTGGACCAAGTGTAGCACCAGATCATCCGATGTGCAGACTTACACACATCGGTCGATTACTCCAGTAAGCATCAAGATCAAGCAAATTCTGGAGGAAGAGCCACCGGATCATCCGATGAGAAGACAGGTCAACATCGGTCTAACAACGGTCATATCTGACATAGTGACATCAGCTAATTTGGCTTTGACCGATGATAACTGAAGGGAAGACATCGGATCATCCGGTGTTCGCAGAGAAGTGATGTCAGCCTACTTTTCCAACGGCTATCTCGTGGAGGCTGGCTATTTATACCCCTTCAACCTGTCAAATCGACAAGACTTGAAGCCCAGACATACTCTACACATCCTAGAGCATTCAAGCAATAAAGCTACCACTTTCACATCATTTGCTCATCATTTGTACACCAAGAGATAGGCTAGAACTAGCTAGAGATAGTGCTTGGGTGCCTCCACTCTTGGTGATTGGAGTCTCTAGTATAGTGAGAGCCATAAGGGAGTGTCCCTTGGTGTGTGCGACTTCCGGAGCTTGCCAAGAAGATTGTGGAAGCCCGGAGGATTCCAAAGTGTACAAGTCTTGAGCTCCACCTTGCCGAGGTTGGCGAACGGAGAAGAATAGTGAAGAACCCCCTTGTCTCGGTGACTTGGGAGTGGCAAAACCCTTCGGTGGGTGCCACAACGTGGATGTAGGTAGATCCTTGTGATCTTACCGAACCACGGGATAAACTCCGTGTCCCTTGAGCGTTTGCATCCCTCTCCCTTTTTACACTTATGCAATCTTCATTCCGCAACTTTAATTTACATTGATTGCACTGTTTAATCGCATAGGGAATTGGGCTTGCGGTCGTTAATCTTAATTGCTTTAAAAGTTGAAAGAAAGCCCAATTCACCCCCCCTCTTGGGCGTTTTGATCCTTACAATTGGTATCAGAGCAAGGTTGCTCATTGGATCATTCTAGCTTCACTGCTAGAGAGCTTAAATGGCCAAGAATGGGGGTTCGGTTCCCACCTTCGAGGGCAAGAACTTTGCCTATTGGAAAGCACGCATGCGTGCCTACCTAGAGGCTATTGCTCCCGAAGTTTGGGAAGCGACCCATGCGGGATTTGGAGATCTCAATTATGTTGGTGATCAACTAAAATGGGATGCTAAGGCTATAAATGCCATCTATGAATGCATAAGTCAAGACGTTTTTGCTAGAATTGCTAGTAAAGAGAAAGCTTGTGAAATTTGGACATGTTTAATTGAAATTCATGAGGGCTCATCTCGTGTTAAAGAACTCAAATATCACTTGCTAAAATCCAAATATGATGAATTCAAAATGCTTCCTCATGAAAATGTTAACCAAATGTTTTCTCGCTTAAATGTGCTCATTGAGGAGATTAACGCACTTGACATTGCTTCTCTTGGTAAGGGACTTATCAACCGCAAGATCCTCATGCTTCTACCCAAGCCCAAGTACAACATTATCAACTCAATGCTCCAAAAGGAATCACTTGACAACATTGAAGTCTCGGAGCTCATTGGAGAAATTCATGCTCATGAGATGAGCGTACTTGGAATGATGGAGGAGTCATCGTCAAAAACCATTGCTCTCAAGGCTTCAACCAAGAAGACAACTCCAAGAAAAAGAAAGTGGTTGAGCCTAGCTCAAGCGAAGAAGAGCAAGCAACAAGCGAAGATGACGATGATGAGCTTGCGTTGATGATGAGAAAATTTTCACGTCTAAACTCCAAAATCCGAAGAAGGGATACTCTTTTGATCCAAAGAAGAAAGCCTTCCTCCCAAGAAAAGATGAAAACAAGACATGCTACAATTGTGGTGATCAAGGCCACATATCATATGATTGTCCAAGACCCGACAAGAGGAAGGACAACCACAAAGGAAAGCATAGAAAGCTAGAAGAAAGTGATGAAGATGAAGAAGAGGTCAAACCCAAGCGCTCCTTTGGAAAGAAGAAATTTGACAAGGGCAAGAAGACCAAGCTCTTTCCAAAGAAGAGAAGAGGGCCTCAAAAAGTCTTCATGTGCGAGGCAAATGAGTGGATCACGGATGAAGAGTCAAGCGACGAAGAGAGTGAAGATGAAGAAAACTTGGCGGGCCTTGCCATCGTCGACAAGGACAACTCACCTCTTCGTCCACCTCCTATGTGCCTCATGGCTAAAGGTAACACTAAGGTATGTGACGATTCTAGCAATGATGATGATGAGCTCTCCCCCGATGAACTAGCATCTATGATTAATGAATACCATGTCATCATAAAAAGGGAGAAGAGCAAGGTTAAGGCACTTGAACAAGCTTGTGCCACGCTTGAGAGTGCAAAGCTCGATTTGCATGACAAGTATGTAACCATAATTAAAGAGCATGACACGCTCAAATCACATGTCAAGCAAATCGAGAAGGAGAATGCTCAAATCAAGCATGATCATCATGAGCTTGACTTAGCAAACCAAGCACTCTTGGGAAAGCACAATGACTTGGTTCAAGAACATAAAGTGCTTAACCTTGCTTATGAAGCAATTGAACTAAAAATTAAAAACATGAAAAAGGAAACCCTTGATGGCAAAGTATCAACTATTTCACATGCCACTAATACTTTGGATAAGTCTTCGCCTTTGAAAGCAAGCCTTAGGGAGAAGGAATTGATGGACGAAATTGAAAGTCTCCGCACTAGTGTGGTGAGACTTTCCAAGGGGGAGGACAAGCACAAGGAAATCCTCTACCAACAAGCCAAAGGCTTCAACAAGAGAGGACTTGGATCCTTCCCGGTGCTCAACAAAGGGAAGGTGCCCTCACAGGAGCTTAGGACGAGCTTCATCAAAGAAGTTGGATCCTATTGCCAACATTGTGAGGTCACCGGACATCACACGAGCGAGTGTCCTCTTCCCAACCGTCCTTCTCCCAAATTGCCTCCTAACTACAAATCTACTTTCCATGATTATCACTATCTCTTAAGCAAAGTAGGTGGCAAGGTGAAGGCAAGGTTCATCGGCAAAGACATTAAGGGCATGAAGGGGAAGCTCTCCAAGCAACTTTGGGTCCCAAAATCACTTGTATCACACATACAAGGACCTAAGTTGGCTTGGGTGCCTAAACGCAAAAACTAACTTCATGTGTGTAGGTGAACTACAAAGCCGGAGGAAAGCATTGGGTACTCGATAGCGGGTGCACTCAACATATGACCGGCAATGATGGTATGTTCACTACCATAGAGAACCCCGACAACCATGAACAAGTCACCTTTGGTGACAACTCAAAGGGGAAGGTAATTGGTTTAGGTAAAATTGCTATTTCGCATGATTTGTCTATTTCTAATGTACTATATGTTAAGTCACTTAGTTTCAATCTACTTTCAATTGCACAACTATGTGATCTTGGACTAACGTGCACCTTTGACAAGAATGGTGTTGTAGTAACCAGTGAATCAAGCAAAGAACTAATCTTCAAAGGCTTCCGGCATGGACATCTTTACTTGGTGGACTTCACCAACAAGGATGCTAGCTTGACCACTTGTCTTTTCACCAAGACAATTTTGGGTTGGCTATGGCATCGACGCATTGCTCACATCGGCATGAGCAAACTCAAGAAGTCGTTCAAGCTTGGGATGGTGACCGGTGTAAAGGATGTCACATTTGAGAAGAACAAGCTATGTAGCGCTTGTCAAGCCGGGAAGCAAATTGCTTCACACCACCCAATGAAGACAATGGTGTCAACCTCCAAGCCGCTTGAACTACTCCACATGGACCTCTTCGGACCGTCCACATATCAAAGTCTTGGTGGTAACTTCTATTGTCTTGTTATCGTTGACGATTATTCTCGATATGCTTGGACTTTGTTTTTAGGTGACAAGGGTGAAACTCCGGAAGTTTTCAAGACCTTTGCCAAACGTGCTCAAAGGGAATTTCAACTTCCCATCATCAAGGTCCGGAGTGACAACGGCACCGAGTTCAAGAACTACAACATTGGGGAGTGGTGTGATCGTGAAGGCGTGAAGCATGAGTTTTCGGCCACATACACCCCCCAACAAAACGGTGTCGTTGAAAGGAAGAACAAGACCCTTATCACCCTTGCTAGAGCAATGCTTGATGACTATGGCACGTCGGAGAAATTTTGGGCTGAAGCAATCAACACGGCGTGCCATGCCACAAATAGGGTCTATCTTCATCGACTACTCCAAAAGACCCCATATGAGCTCCTCATTGGGAGAAAGCCCAACATCTCCTACTTCCGAATCTTCGGGTGTAAATGCTATATCTACCGCAAGAAAAGGCTCGGTAAGTTTGAAAGAAGGTGTGATGTTGGTATCTTTCTTGGTTATGCGTCAAACTCAAAAGCATATCGAGTATTCAACCAAACCTTCGGGTTAGTTGAAGAAAGTTGTGATGTTGAGTTTGATGAGACTAATGGCTCCCAAGAGGAGAGTTTTGGTCATGATGATATAGATGATGAGCCTCTACGAGAAGCCATGAAAAACATGACCATTGGAGACATCAAGCCCGAAGTTGAGGAGAGTCGTGATCAAGGGGGAGCATCAAGTTCCAACATCAACATCTCCATGGCGCCTCAAGTTGATGAAGAAAAAGAAGAGAAAGATGATCCATTGCCAATGCAAGATTCACAAGCCACACAACACCAACAACAAGAAGAAGTCCAAGATCAAGCCCAACCACAAGTCGCGCAAGATGCTTCACCACCGCCAAGTGTACCACAATCACTTATGAGGCATGGACGCATCTCCAAGGCGCATCCGATTGATCAAATCATCGGAAGCCCATCACGGGGAGTAAGTACTCGTTCTCGCCATGTCACTTCATTTTGTGAGCACTACTCTTTTGTTTCGTGTGTAGAACCCACTCATATAGAGGAAGCACTCCAAGATCCAAATTGGGTGATGGCCATGCAAGAAGAACTCAACAACTTCACCCGCAATGAAGTTTGGGTGTTGGAGGAGCGACCCAAGGACAAGAACGTCATCGGTACGAAGTGGGTATACCGCAACAAACAAGACGAGAATGGCGTCGTGGTCCGCAACAAGGCAAGACTTGTGGCCAAGGGTTTTTCACAAGTTGAAGGACTAGACTTTGGAGAAACATTCGCTCCGGTCGCTCGGTTAGAAGCTATTCGCATACTCCTTGCTTTTGCTTCACATCACAATATAATGCTTTATCAAATGGATGTTAAAAGTGCTTTTCTCAATGGCTATATTAACGAGCTTGTTTATGTTGAGCAACCTCCCGGGTTTGAAGATCCGAGGAATCCTAACCATGTGTATAGGTTACACAAGGCGTTCTATGGGCTCAAGCAAGCACCTAGGGCGTGGTATGAACGTCTGAGGGATTTCTTGGTCATGCAAGGATTCAAGATCGGGAGGGTGGACACTACACTCTTCACCAAGGACATCGACGGGGATTTATTCATTTGTCAAACTTATGTCGATGATATCATTTTTGGCTCAACTAACAAATCTCTTAGCCATGAGTTTGGCACCATGATGTCTAGGGAATTCGAGATGTCAATGATTGGAGAGCTCAACTTCTTCCTTGGATTTCAAATCAAACAACTTCTAGAGGGCACCTTCATCTACCAAGAGAAGTACACCAAGGACCTCTTGAAGAAATTTGAAATGGGAGATTGTAGCACAAGAAGTACTCCAATGGCGACAAATTGTCATCTCGACGCGGACTTGGACGGTAAACCTATTGATCAATCTCACTACCGCTCCATGATTGGTTCATTGTTGTACCTTACCGCATCTAGGCCCGATATTATGTTTAGTGTGTGCTTGTGTGCTCGCTTTCAAGCGGCACCTAAAGAATCGCATAAGAAGGCGGTCTTTAGGATACTTCGGTATCTCAAGCATACCTCAAGTGTAGGTTTGTGGTACCCCAAGAACGCTAGTTTCCAACTCTTGGGATACTCGGATTCGGACTTTGCCGGATGCCGCGTAGATCGCAAGAGTACCTCCGGTGGGTGCCACTTGCTAGGGCGTTCCCTAGTGTCTTGGTCTAGCAAAAAGCAAAATTCCGTGGCTTTGTCCACCGCGGAAGCGGAGTATATAGCAGCCGGTGCATGTTGTGTCCAAATTCTATATATGAAGCAAACCCTCTTGGACTTTGGAATTAAAATTGGTTGTGTGCCTCTCCTTTGTGACAATGAAAGTGCGGTTAAGATAGCTAGAAACCCCGTTCAACACTCCCGCACTAAGCACATTGATATTCGCCATCACTTCTTGCGGGATCATGAGGCTAAAGGAGACATCTCTTTGCAAGGTGTTAGATCCGAAGAACAATTGGCAGATATCTTCACAAAACCACTTGATGAGAAAACCTTTTCTAGACTTAGAAGTGAATTAAATGTGCTAGATGCATCTAACGTCATGTAAGTTGCCATGTTCATGTAAGGATTCATATCATATAGGTCTTGTCTAACTCCCAAAGGATAGGGGCAAGCTAGAAGTAGTTTTCCCTGAGGAAGCCTTTGGAAGGTTCAAACTTGGCAAGATAGATTTATTTTATGCCTTGCATGATCCCTGCCATATAAACTTGCACTCATTTAATCTCTTGCACTATAATTTGTTTGGCATTGCATACGGTAGATTGTCACAAAGGGGAACCCACCTCATGAGAAGGAGACTTGTTTGAAATGCAATATCTCAACTCATATAAGGTGGAAAGAACAAAATGTTAGGTACGTTAATGCCTAGAGGATCATGCTTCAAAGAGATAGAAGTCTTCATACTCTACCTCACAAAGCATGGGCCTTACATTTTATTTGGATATTTTCCTCCATTTTTTTTCTCGGTGTTCCATTTGCATTAAGGTCTAGCCAAGCTATTGGCATATTAGCTTCTTGAGGGGTAAGGGGTTGCCCAAAAAGTCCTAAGACATATGTTTCTAGTTAATTGTTTGTTTGGTCAAAGGACATATATGGGATGTTTTTGTTCTTTTATCATCGGATTATCCGATGCCCTAGCCCATCCCTCATCGGATCAATAGGTGTTCAATTTTCAAGGCCCAGTTTAGTCAGAACCTCAAATGCTCCGACGCGTTTATTCTGGAAAAAATCGGTCCATCCGATGTTCACTCTTCTGGAGCTGTGGTCAATTCAACCGATGTTTACTCCCTTCAACGTCGGACCATCCGGTGTTTACATCACTCTTTTGAACACCCTTACTGTGATATTCGACCGATGATCAAAACCCTAGACGTCGGTCCATCCGGTGTCAACAGCAATTCTTGAATATCCTTTCTGTGGCATTCGACCGATGCTCACATCTCTTAACATCGGTCCATCCGGTGTTAAAATTTCGGCTAGGGTTTGGGGTCCACTATTTAACCCGCGCGCCGCCGCCTTTTCTCTCTCTCCCCGACGCCTCGCTCTCCCGCGCCCTAAGCGCCGCCGTCTCTCGCCCACCTCGCCGCAGCCGACCGCACCGCCACCTCCTCCGCCGCTGGTCGCCGCCGCCGCCGACCCCAGCGCCACCGTCGTGCTCCCACCGGGCGCCGCCGCCGCACATCCAAGCCGCCTCACCTCCAAGTGCCGCACCACCGCCTCCACACTCGCGCCGCTCGTCGCACCGCCGCTCGCCCTAATCGCCGCTGCCGCACCTAGGCGCCGCCGCCGCCGTCTCCGGCCGCCGCCGCCCACAGCGCCACCGCCCTAAGCACCGCCGCCGTTACTTCGGTGTGCCTCCCAAACTCCATCGTCGCTAAGGTTTGCTCCGTGCAGTGCGACGTCCTTCGTTTCTATTGTCCTTTCTTTCTTCGTCACTAACCCTAACTCTCCGTCGTCTAGGTGGGTCGCGACCGCAAAGGAAAGGGCAAGGCGATCGCGGAGCCCGCCGCGAAGAAGCGCAAACTTTCGAAGGATGGGAAGAAGGCCTTGATGGCCGCTCGCACCGTCGAGGAGCGTGAGCATGGCCGAGGAGGATCCCTGAGGATCCGCGAGGCTCGTTCCAGGCAGCCTCCCGTGATCGACGACTCCGACGCCGAAGAGGAGCCGGTTGAGCCTCTCGTCCGCCGGCGCTCTGCCCGGACGCGTGGGGGTCACACCGAGGCGGCTCCTCGTCCGAGACCGACGGCTGCCGACCGTCGTGAGGACAGGGAGGCCGAGAGGGCCATCTATGAGATGGACACGGCCGTCCGGGTCCGTGAGGGAGTCCGTCTTACAGACTACCGGAAGATGAAGGCCAAGCAACTCCGAAAGCTCAGATGGAGTGTATTGCTTGAGGAGTGGTACCCACAGCCCCGGGAAGCTTTGGTGGATAGTCGGTTCTGGACGGTCACGCAGGCGTCTCTCTACGAGACCTACAGATGCCGTGGCCACAAGCTGTTCCAACACAACTACATGGATTGGGTTCAGCTTGAAGTGGCTGCAGGGACAGAGATCAGGCCGTTCTTTGAAAGGTACAGGGGTCTGGTGCAGCTGCTATCCTATGAGCGGAGTGCCTACGTAGAGGATTGGGTCCGCGTGTTCTACGCCACCCTCTACGTCTCTGAGAGAAGACGACCTATTGACTTCATGTTCATGGGTCAGCACTATCATCTGACGAGGCAGACACTGGGACAGCTGCTTGGAGTAGACCTGCACGACATCTGCATACATGAGAGAGTCTACGGTCAGGCAGACCCGCCGAGGAGGCCGCTCACTGGAGGAGTGGCTCCTGCTCTGGAGGAGATCAGATCACTCTTTGGACCTTCTTTCTCTCCAGACCAGCCGAGAGTTCCGGCCCTGTTGACTCCTGCAGTGCGCACGGTGCACCTTGCCCTGCGTCGCTCCCTCCTGCCGAGGTCCGGCTATCTTGATGGTTTCACTAGCCTCCAGCAGACGATCCTGTTTTACATCATGAATGGGATGGACTTTGATATAGTGGATGTCATTATCTGCAAGATGGAGGATGTCATCACAGATGGCGTGGGCATGATGAGGCAGCTAGCATATGGGCACTGGATCAGCTACTTGCTCACGATGATGGTTCCAGAGGAGTCTGCCGTGCACGATCGTCTCTCTGACGAGAGTGTGACACGGTTCGGACATTACCGTGCCCCTGCCCCTGGAGACCGCCGCCTTGGCCGTCTGGTTGAGCGCCAGGTCAGGGCTCGCTTGACTGAGGAGGATTGGTCTGACCTCGAGAGGGAAGATGAGCGTATGGCTGAGGCAGAAGCTCAAGGTGGAGACTTGCAGCACGTCTGGTCCGAGAGCGACACAGACGAGAGTGTCGAGGAGTACTTTCCTCCTCCTCCACCTTCACCGAGGCAGCACGACGCCGAGGCAGGAGGATCAGCTGCTCCGCCACCGACACCACCTCCTGTGTCCGAGGCGCAGGTGTCACAGTCATCAGAGCTGTCGACACTTCTCCAGCAGATGATCGAGCAGCAGCGCCAGGACAGGCTCACTGCTGAGCAGGCCAGGGCAGAGCAGGCTGCTCACCTGGCACAGCTGCAGCGACAGCAGCAGGAGCTCCAGCTGGAGATCGCCCGTCAGAGGCGAGAGGATACGGACCGGTTCACCAACCTGGTAGATCAGATGCACCGCCGTACCCTCGACCAGCAGCAGCAGACCCAGCAGGCCATGATGGGGATCCTAGGGTTGATCACCAACCTTTACACTCAGACCGGGATCGCCCTTCCTCCACAGCAGCCTGGACTGGGACTGGCTCCAGGTGTTGCTCAGGTGCCTACTACTCCTATCCCTTCAATCAGTATGTCACCACTTCTGGCATCCAGCGCACCGATTCACTCACCACTGCCGGCGACGATCTTGTTCCAGCAGACGCCAGCGTCCGTGGTGAGCGCTCCACTTCCTCCAGCTCCACCGGCACCTCCAGTACCTACTTCCTCTCCTCCAGCACCAGCAGCGGACCCTCCAGCTCCCGCCGCTCCGGCAGCTCCTACGACCGGCGACTCTAGCTCTGACGACTGCGACGGTGCCCAGTTCGTCCTCGCGCCCAGCTCTCAGGGTCTGTAGGCTTTCTGATCCCTTTTTGGTGTCTTGATGCCAAAGGGGGAGAAGATGTAGAAGAGTAAGGGGGGAGTGGTAGTAGTAGTCTCAGGGGGAGTGAAGGGGGAGTGTGTGTTTATCCTTTATATTCGTGCTTGAGTACTCTTTTGTAATTTTAATTAAGCACCCTTTCGCTTGTCTCATTTGCTTATGATTTTAATCAATTGAGCTTTTCGCACCACAAATTTCTTTTGCGTTTTACAAGCTTAATGTGTCCTATGCTGTATTCATTGCATATATACTTGAGTATTATCATCAAATTCATTATTATTGCGCTTTAAATTATTGTGTTGTCATCAATCACCAAAAAGGGGGAGATTGAAAGCATCTAGGCCCCATGAGGTACGGTTTCGGTGATTAATGACAACCATTCGATATTACTAATGAATTTGTGAATGCAAGGTCTCAATAACACTCAATCAAATGAAATCAAAATTACATTGGAGACCCATATAAAATCAACGAATGAGATCAAATCAAATCATATGAAGACAAGAAGTGAAAGCTCTAACTTGATATCACTCAATGCTTGAAGACAATCAAAACAACATTTCAAACAAGTGTCAAAGAGGTCACAAGTTCAAATTCCAAAAGAACAACTCAAAACAACTCAAAGTCAACAAGTTGAACACACCGGATCATCCGATGTTTTCTGAGTTGACTGCATCGGTCAAGTTGGATCAACTGAAGAAGAAGACCTCAGACAAATGCACTCACTGGATCATCCGATGTGAGTGGCTCAGTGACATCGGTCCATCATCACAGATTGCAACACCATTGGACCAAGTGTAGCACCAGATCATCCGATGTGCAGACTTACACACATCGGTCGATTACTCTAGTAAGCATCAAGATCAAGCAAATTCTGGAGGAAGAGCCACCGGATCATCCGATGAGAAGACAGGTCAACATCGGTCTAACAACGGTCATATCTGACACAGTGACATCAGCTAATTTGGCTTTGACCGATGATAACTGAAGGGTAGACATCGGATCATCCGGTGTTCGCAGAGAAGTGATGTCAGCCTACTTTTCCAACGGCTATCTCGTGGAGGCTGGCTATTTATACCCCTTCAACCTGTCAAATCGACAATACTTGAAGCCCAGACATACTCTACACATCCTAGAGCATTCAAGCAATAAAGCTACCACTTTCACATCATTTGCTCATCATTTGTACACCAAGAGATAGGCTAGAACTAGCTAGAGATAGTGCTTGGGTGCCTCCACTCTTGGTGATTGGAGTCTCTAGTATAGTGAGAGCCATAAGGGAGTGTCCCTTGGTGTGTGCGACTTCCGGAGCTTGCCAAGAAGATTGTGGAAGCCCGGAGGATTCCAAAGTGTACAAGGCTTGAGCTCCACCTTGCTGAGGTTGGCGAACGGAGAAGAATAGTGAAGAACCCCCTTGTCTCGGTGACTTGGGAGTGGCAAAACCCTTCGGTGGGTGCCACAACGTGGATGTAGGTAGATCCTTGTGATCTTACCGAACCACGGGATAAACTCCGTGTCCCTTGAGCGTTTGCATCCCTCTCCCTTTTTACACTTATGCAATCTTCATTCTGCAACTTTAATTTACATTGATTGCACTGTTTAATCGCATAGGGAATTGGGCTTGCGGTCGTTAATCTTAATTGCTTTAAAAGTTGAAAGAAAGCCCAATTCACCCCCCCCCCCTCTTGGGCGTTTCGATCCTTACAGCATGCCCGGAAGATCGTCAGGAAACACGTCTGGATATTCACACACTACTGGGATATCTTCAAGCTTCTTGGCACTTGTGTGATGCACCGCTGAGACTCTTGGTGCGGTATCCAAAAGATTTAAAGTGTTGCTACCATGGAATTGAGAATTCAGTTGGACAGTCCGCGAGCTAATATCAAAAATAGCTCCATGATGTGTCAACCATGACATCCCCAAGATGAGGTCAATCTGCTGACCTTCCAAAATGATGAGGTTCACCGGATAGATACTTCCACCCATGCACAAAGGTGCTCGAGAAACAACCTCATTAGCTGAAATATTGCCACCAGGTGAACTGACACAAAAAGGATGTGGGACAGTCACAATTGGCACTTGATGTTTCAGCACAAAAGACTTGCTCACAAAGTTATGAGTAGCTCCAGAGTCAAACAGAACGACTACTGGTTGATCCTGTAAAGTAAACATGCCTGCTAAAACAGGTTCTCCTTCTGAAATGTCCTCAATTGCAACATAATTAACACTGGCAGACTTCGATGAGGTCTTCTTTTTAAGTTTATGGTGCTGATCAGAATTCTTGGAAAAGGACAATTGGACACGGTCACGTTCCGTCTTGCGACGTTCCCGTGCTAAATGCATTATGTGCTTTCTACTGAATTGTGGTGGACTAACAACATGCACATCTTGCAGAGATTGGGCTGCAAGAGTGAGATCATACTGTTGCGGTGGAGAACCAGGACACACTTGCACGCTTTGCTGAGGTGCAAGTAAGGTCTCCACTGGATAGGAGTGATACCGAACCTGTTGTGGTTGCTCACTCAACCAAAGCTCTCGACCGGACGGTAAGCAATATACTGCACGATCCTCCTGAGGAACATCACTGATAATCTTCAGTGATGTCTTCCTCTTCCTCTTCCCTGCCTGATAGCAAAGAGTTGCATCCTCCTGAACAATAGCGGCACCAACCAAGTCATTGTAGTTTTTGTTATTGATTAACACCAGTCGAGCTCGAAGCTCGACGTTCAGTCCTCGAAAGAAACAATCACACTTCAATGCCTCGGTATTTACATACTCAGGCGCATATTGAGCCAAACAATTGAACGCCTTGGAGTATTCATAAGCACTCATTTCTCCTTGCTTCAACTCCACAAACTCCTCCAACTTGGTTTTAATCATCCCTGTAGAAATGTGGCGTGCACGAAAAGCATCACAGAACTCCGGCCAGGTCACACGATGACCGTCAGGGAGAGTGGTGAGATATTCAGACCACCAAGCTCCTGCGGATCCGTGAAGTTGTTGAGCACCAAATAAAGCCTTCTGATACTCATCACACTGGAGTAACTCAAACTTGGCTTCAATCACCCGAAGCCAATGTTCTGACTCCAATGGTTCCCAGGCTTCTGTGAAAACTGGTGGTTGAGTCGCCAAGAAATCCAGATATGTGACTTGAGGTTGATCAAGTGGTTGAGCCTCAGGTTGTACACTCCGCTGTACCAACGTTTGCAGAGACTCGGCCATCCTTGCTAAGACTTCTGTCAATCCGGTTGATGATGGCATTGGTGGTAGAGTTGAGTCATCTCCACCATGAGCAAAATTACCCGGTTCACCCTCAAAATGAGTGTGATCCATGCTGCAAGAGTGAGCATTACGGTTAAGATCCAAAGTTGCAGTACCAACTGGAATCATGATAAAGACCGTAATATACATCACTTTACAATGCAGTAGGCAAGGTGTAAATAAAGATTAGAACATTGAACTAGACCCAAATAAGTGATACTGCCCACCAATAACTTAACATGGTGTTTCAATTTTATGTTAATCAATCATGTGGAGTAATCACTCCCAGACCTGATGAGTGACATAAGAAGGTGAAACTAAAACGATTTGAGTTGATAATATCGCATACTGGTATGCCGTCCAGTTTCGGGTCCATCAGACCAGTCTGTAGAAATGTAATTATTTCTCACAGTTAAATGCAGAATTTGGTCTGGAGTTCAACTACAAATTTATAGTAAACTCAAAAACCTTTCCGGAATGTATTAATTTGTCCCCATAGCAATTCTATAATGGAAGATATAGACACTTGATTAATGGTTACAAGACAGTTCAAATCTGGAAGCTGAACTTCAGTTCTGTTCCAGCAGACCATCCTGTATAAATTCGAAATTTGCTCCCAGTAAATGGCAGGAATAGGATTTGAGTTGGATACAAAAATTTTGTAACACCTCATAACCTTTCCAGATTGTACTTGAACACCTCCAGGTGAGCTCTGTATTAAAAGTTATACAGGTCTGAAGTTGACTAAAATTTTCTGGAAATTTTGACAGAACCTCCCCTGTATATGTGGGTTTTTGTCCACAATTTATACAGGTATATCAAAAAAATATATTGAGGTAATGATAAAATAACCATGGTACCAAATCATGTTAATATTCTAGAAATAGATTTGTTTCAGGCATACGAAGTCTTCATACAGGTCAAAGCTCGCAAATTCCAACTATGCAAAAATGATTTATAGTCCTGGACTGCCAGAACAGCGTTTGCGACAATTGGAATTGGATTTAATGAAAGATTCAGACCAGGAGTTAAATAGTAAGTTGATAGAGGACTTCCTAAGCTTTCCAGAAATGTAATATATGACTATGTCAAGCTTTAATATTAGGAGATATGACTGTCTAAAGTTGACAGATGAGTTGACTGGTTTTCTGCCAGCAGATCTGCAGTGTACCAGTTTCAACCTGGGATTTGGATTGGTTCAGTGCCGAATTAGAAAACACTTCAATTTACAAAGTTGTAGTGATGCTTCTGCCCTCTCCAGATATGTATCACAATAGTACAGAAGATTTTTCTACAAGAAGTTATGGTGAAAATACAGAGACTGTGTAATTGGGTAAGACATTTGTAGTAGTTTTTGTGGAGTTCAGTTTACACCAAGGTAAGATCATTTTCAGTGCTAAAGACCAGAATAAACTTTGTAGTGTACTTAATGATATTTCTATCCATATAGCATATCCTTATGTTATTTTTCAACTAACCAAGATTACGTCCTGGCGAAGTTGAGCAAACTTCTGCCAGAAATAAAGAACCTTGATTCTTCACGAGTTATGAGTGATATTCACCTTGCAATGTCCAAAAACTTACCAGCAACTGCTAGTCAGACTTTCCAAATGTAATGCAACCATTCTGACGTTGGGGATGGTCAAGTATCAATGTCGATACTGATGGTACTACGTGTCTCACCAAAGAAAATTCTAACCGGTATATCCGGATACGTTTATAGGTGGTCCTAGTATCGTTCACTCGCAAACGTGTGCTACACGGGTTGCTACCATAGTCAATGCTGCAAAAGACAAATAATTCCCTTTCACACCTTCACACCTCAAGGGCGGCACGGGGAAACATTACAGGCAGTCACAATAATATACAAAAGTAAATGCATACGACTCAGGTGTGAGTCGCCCTCGAGCGAGGTCATGTCTCGAGGTACATGGCTGTAAATACATCTGTACAGCAAAGACTCCCGTACGAACCGGCTTATACACGCTCGGGCATACGTGTTTCGCATGTTCCAATAAAATATGAATGATTCTAGAGAGGCATACTATCGGGTTATACACCACCCGACGGGGGCTCCCACTAACTTTGAAACACGCTGGAGTACCACGTGTCATAGGTTCTCAGAAACATGGAAAGTTTTAGAGACTCCTATTAACTTTTCCGTGCCAAGCCACAGAAAACTTCCATGCTACCTCTCGCATGGTGAGCTTACTGCAATTGATCCGCTTACGGTGGCGTACCTTACCTATTACCTGACGTCGGAGCGTCGTTACAGGATTAATAACATATAAGTTAGTTTACCACCTTTATATCTAGTACTAATAATACTCCTTAATGGGCATATAGCTAATCCTCAATCGACTACTTCGGAGTTTTCAAAAATAGGCTCTTTTCGAGCATGCTATTCCCAATGAAGCTCTGATACCATGTCTGTGGGGACCGGAGTCCACACATCCGAGGATCTCATTGGGTGGTACCGTGCGATGCGGCACCTAACAGCACACACGAAAAGGATACCAAAACATGTAAAGTTTTCATTTCATAATAAGAGAGTTTACAAAAGAGTGTACAACAGGGGTACACACGCAGCGGAAAATACATACTCATAATCTCACCTAACTAAGCAGGAGAGAAGCCGTCCATGCCCTAGGACGCTTCTCACTAGCAACATGAAGAACATTCAGCAGCGGTGTGGTTCACATGAGATTTATCTCGACACCTCGAGTATCATGTACAACCTGAACAGCAGAAATAAAACTAATGCCTGCAAAAATCGTTAAAGCGCAAACGTGAGCATAAGGCTCAGCAAGACTAACCCGTCTCACTAGACATATGCAAGGATGAGTACTAAGCATAGGTAAGGAATAGCATAAATAGACTCGCCTACAAGTGGATCCTTATAATCATATTTTAAGTAGCAAATGACATTCTTCAAGCACGGAAGATCATAGACTCCACAATCAAACAAGAAACGCTTTGCCGATGATATGACATGCCCAAAGCACATAATGCTATTACAGGTAAAGTATGGGGAAACTGTAAACTTTTAATTGTACTATCTCTAAGACATACAAGGTTCCAAGCAATTATAATTCAATACAACATATTCTACTGGCTTCTTTAGTATTTACTATGTCACGACAGCGACGGACAAGTGGTACTCTATTACCACGAGGGACGGTGATTGCAATCAGGACACAACCGGACTGCACGACACGCACACCCGCATGGGAGACACATGCGTGCTCTCCTCCCCGCGTCATACGTGGCCACCTTTCACTCAAGACCCCAATGTCGACAAACCTCTTCATCCCGAGCAAAAGGTCCCCAACACGGACGCGTCGAAGTTGCCCGCTAGAAGATTTACACCTTTATGCATTCGCATCTCCATTCAAGGACAACCGAGGAATCTTCACACTACAGTCTGGAGTTACATCAGTTTAATGGGCCCATATACCATTATGCAACCGGTACAGTTCAAGCTTGTCCAACGGTGCCGCATACGGCATGGTCCTCAAGCGACAAAGGCAGGGCTATGCACCCGAGACTCCATCTCGTCGACTCCTATTCTCCCTGCCCGGTCTCGTAATCATTTCACAAGCCATTTTGTCATCTTTCACCCTCAAATGAACTGTTATCCCTATCTCGCGAGTAGATTCCAACTACTTGACTTCTACCAGATGTCATATACATTAGCAAAGCAGTTACTACAAGTCAAACTGTAACCCGTTCCAACTAACCCCTGGGATTTGTGGTCATGCAATTGGAGTATCAATCACCCTATACGTAATTCACATATGAAACTTAAGACGTAATGTGAGAAATACTGCAAAACTCTATAAAGCTTTTAAATGCAAACCGGGGCTTGCGTTAGTTTGCAACTCGATTAAATGTCAATTGTTAGTGGTCCTTCTCTGAAGACTCTACCAAGGACTTCAAGTGGACACCCTGGCCTTCTCCTCCAAGCGACACTTCTCGTCAATATCGATCACTACACGGCATGCATATATGAATGCTAGTAAATTATAATGTATATATTGTTCATAAGCTTCTAACTATGGTTATAGTGAGTGAATGATCTTCTTTGGCTTTGGGAATTCTTATGGTAGATGTTAGGGACTACAAGGAATACTCTTGCAAAGAATAGGAGATGATCAAAGTAGTTTGTTGTCTCTAAAATTATGGTAAGCAATAAATTTCCAAGAATTTTAGAGGAGAAACTGTAGCTTGTACAAAGCTACCAGTTGATGATCATGATAGAGGATGTTGTTCTGGTTCTAGCAAAATTGGTTTCATAAATTTCTAAGCCTTGGTGAAGGAGATATTAAATTTCAAAGTTGGCAAGAATTTCTGGAATTATTTTATAACTAAATTTTAGCTTTTCAATTAACATTAAGTTGGCAACTGAATTAGAACTAGGAGACTAAGTCAATTAAATCCCAAATTTTTACAGGGACTAGTGTATGACTAAAGGAAGGTTCTATACAAATTTGGGACACAATAAAGCAACTGAACATCTGTAATAATTCAATGACTAAAAAAGGTAATTGAATTATACAGGGAGTTATACAGGTGCAATGGCTCCCAAACTTTTTCTGGAAATGTATTTTATGTGAATTTTGGGATAGGACAATGTATTTTATGTGAATTTTGGGAATTTTTCCAGTGGAAAGTTCATCTGGAAAAATTGTATTTGTATTTGGAAAGATTGTTTTCTACAGAATAGAAAAGTAAGTTTCACAAAACCTAATTGGTACTATCAGAAACTAGAGCTCAAGGGCTTTCAAACAAAATTTGTTTGAAGATTTTTGGAGCAGTCTACAGAGAGTTATGGATTTTCTAAGTTGGAGCCAAATCTGGAATTAAATTCTAATTTGAATTAAACCGTGGGCCCCACCGTTTTAAAATGGACCAGTGGCATTCAAACCACACGGGGACCATAGAGATACACCGCGTAGCCACAACAAATCCCGGGGCCACACCTGATCCGATGGGAGTTAACAGACGCTGACACGCGGGTCCCGCGGTGTCATCATCAACCTCCCGATGCTGGCGGCGCGCTCCGGCGAGCCTTGCTGGAACCAAGTTCCCGGCCACCGTAGCGCCTAGCCTTGGGCGCCCAACCCTAAAATCATGCTCTCAGCACGATGGTGGGGGCGGTGAAGCCTGCCGACGGTCGGAACGGCGGTGCATCGGCGGCGGCGGCAGCTAGGGTTCCGGCCATGTCGGAACCGTCGCCCCGTAGCTTAAAACTATCGGAAAATGTTGGGGAAGTCTTCTGGAACCATGAGGGAAAGGATCGGAAGGTGAAATTGTCGTGCAACGGCCAGCAAAACAACCGTCGACGGCGACAGAGGTAACTTTTCAATGGCGGAGGAAAGAACTCGTGATTCTTGAGCTACGGACTATCATTTTTGGTGATTCCAGTTCGAGATGGTGCGCAAGGAAGTGTAGAAACTATTTGCTAGCAGTTGTGAAGAGTGATTAAGTGTGGAAACCGAATTGAATGAAAAAACTAGCTAGTTCATAAGCTTCGGCCGAGAGTAAAACTTGGATAATTTGCTCGATACTCATGTAAACAAGGAGCGGCTTTCACCGTCGTGCAGAGCGTGTCCAGGTGCACCACTTTGCTGTTGGAGTCGAAGAACGAAATGGCTCACAGCAGCCTGGCACCATGGAGCAGAGACGGCGCACGGCAACCTCGACGGAGAGCTCTGGTTTAGCTTCAAAATACCAGCTAAAACATCAACGAAAGAACGAAGGGATTGAACCTGAAACTAGACGAGAGAGTGGGGAACAACTTTGCCGTTGAGAGCTTGGCCCGAGAAGCTTCCGGTTGGCCGGCAACGGACGCGCGGCGCCGGCGGTCGGAAAAGTTGCGCACGGGGGCGAAATGGAGCAGAGCGTCGCTCGGCGTGAGGAAGGACGAAAATATCGACCGGTGAAGTGATAAGGAGGAGCCAGGGGCGATATTTGTGGGGCTCAAATGGAAGCAGCTCACTGCTGTCACACTGGGCATGCACGCCTTCGCGGTGGCACGCGCAGCGCGCGCTGGATTGCGGCTGCACGTGGGCTGCTGACTGGTGGGCCCCACAAGTCAGCCTCACAACCCCTGCCCACTTAGCAATTCATTTTAAAATAGTAAATGAACTCCAAAAATCATGAAACTTCATGGATAAGTCAAGAAAAATGTGCTGAACACAATGGTGTGTTTAGATCTTTATGTTCAAGATATTTGGACCAGATTTTGAATTTGAATTTAAACTTGATTCAAATTTGTTGAGCGTCTCAAATAAAATAGCAAATGGATTGCCAAATTCATGAAAATTTTCAAGGAGCTTATTTGTAACTTTAGAAGACTATAGAAAAATTTATAGCCTTAGTTTTGAATATTTTTGACAGGGCATGTGTATATAGTAGCTATATTCCTTTTTGACTATTTGAGTATATGAGGTACTATAAATTGATTTGCCCAAGTAAACCCTATTCAAATATTCCAAAGTTTTGCAGAGATGATATTTGAATTTTTCTAAGATCATTAGTGAAGTATGTTTCTCATGTTAATAAAATTTTAAACATGAGAAGAAAAAGGAATTGAATAGGTTCAAGTTTATGTACATGACCATATCTTGAACCCCATTAAATTTGAATTTAACTAACAACTGAATTTCATATTTAGAATTATGTGGGATTTTACACATGTTCAACCACTTGATGGTCCAATAAGCTCTATGTTTCAATTCTACATGAATATGACAAATCTTCCCATAGACAAGTTGGAACGGAGACATGTCGAAGGGTGTTTTGTAAGCAGTACGGTGGGCCCACAATGCGTCGGGTAGCTTATGCTTCCATCCCATTCCCATTTCCAAGAAGGTCTTTTGCGGAATATTCTTAATTTGCTTATTAGATGTTTCTGCTTGACCACTTGTTTGTGGGTGGTATGGAGTAGCAATATTATGTTGGACACCAAGCTCCCTCAAAAAGTTTCGGAAGGTCTTATCTATGAAATGAGACCCTCCATCACATATGACCATACGGGGAGTGCCAAAGCGTGGAAAGATAATGATCTCATGGAACATTTTCCTAGCTTGCTTGGAATCAACATTTTTGCATGGTAAGACTTATATCCATTTTGACACATAATCTACGGCCACCAGGATATACTCGCAATCATATGAACTAGGGAAAGGTCCCATGAAATCAATACCCCACACATCAAATAATTCCACTTGGAGATTATATGTTAGCGGCATCGCTGTTGATGGTTGTTATATACAAATTTCATCCGTCAATTTAACTCAATTATGTGAATGATTTGTCATTTCTTGCACACATCACCTTTCTATCTAACCCAATTCCACTTGGACTTGGAGAAGTATGTGTATGCAGCATTTTATGCAGGAAATAAGGAAATGTAGAGGGACCAATCATATAAAATATCATCCCAGCCAATCAGGCAACAACACGTGGCATCCCATGGATCAAAGGAGAAACGGTGTATCACCCATATACATCAATGGGACCCACCTGGCAGCCACCTAGAGAAAGCACACGAGATACGGTGCAATGACCAGGTCGGCCGAATGAGGGGGTCGGCCGACCTGGTCTTTGCACCAAACTCGGTCAGCCTCCAAGTGTTGGCTCCTCCCGGCTCCCTGGAGTCAATGGTGACTGATTCGCGCGCTTTTGGTGGCGGGAACCGACCTCAACACTAGTATAAATACGACCCCCTACCCCTCACTTCAACACACACCACTTGAGCTTCATCTCTATTGTATACACTATCATCCATAGTCTTAGAGGAGTTAGGTTGTAGAGAGGAGAGTGTCTAGTCCTAAGTCCAAATTGGGAAAGGAGTAAGGAGTCTCTCTCTTCCCAATCCTACATTGGGAAAGGTATGGCTCATGTATTCTTTCTTGTAATTGTGACTTTATGTAGAATAAAGATAGTATCTTTAGTCTCTACTTATACATATACTTGGGCAAAGCGTTTCTTGTTTGATTGTGGAGTCCATGTATGTGGAAGGTATAGCTTCTATGACTGTTTCATCATGAACATATCTCATTATCATAGAACCTATAGACCCCCACTATAGTCTAGTTAATTATAACATAACTAGGTTAGTATGGATAATTATGTTGTGTATCAACATTGGTTCAATGATGATTCAATTCATTGCCTTAGGATGGATTGTGCCTAGGCTCTTAAGGTAATTACTTAATATGCTAGCATGGTGCTAGGATAGCTAAGTAGCATTGGATGTCTCGTAGACCCACGAACTGAAGAGGTAGGCAGTAGGTGGTGACAGCCCTACCTGTCCTTTGTAATCCTCCACGTTCGGCTATGCCACAGGCTCTTGGCAGGAGTCACCCTAGTATTGCTAGGGGTAAGCCCGTGCCCGATGTGTTGAACCACATAGCATAAGTATTCACTATTGATCTAGCTTATGGATAATTAGATTAGACTATGTATATGTACAATAGAGCATAGTAGGAGTACCTCCATAACTCTCAACCTTAACTAACCTCAAGGATCCTCTTACCCCCCTTAGACTTGAAAGCTTTTGTGTGTGTCACACTACCTCCACTATTATTTTATCCATCCTTACTAGATTCTTACCTAGACCTTTCTACCCTTTCCACTCGATGATTGTTATATCTATTCCCTGCCTTCCTTTGGGATCAAATAAATGACACCCTTGGGAATACTCTTAAGGGGAAATGCTACAATGATACCTCCGAGCCCTTGCAGAATTCACTCTGTGATCCAATAGAACCATTAACAAGCATTTCTGACACATCAGTTGGGGATGTTTAGTTAATGGTGCATAAGTATTACCAACAAGCATTTCTGGCACCGTTGCCAGGGATGATTTGTTAGTATATCTTAGGAGCTGTCAACAAGCATTTCTGGCGCCGTTGCCGGGGAAGGCAAATAGATATTTAAAATGACTGAGTGAATAGGATAGAACCCTGGGTAGGATTTTAGTAGGATAACCATTCTTTGTTTTCGCATTTTAAATGTGAAAACGGGGTAGTGTATGTCTGGTTTCCGCTTGCCAAAAAACTTTGTTAAAGATCTTGAATCTCTTCTGAGACACCGACCCCATGTCGTTACTCCTCAAAAGATTCGAGCGGCAAGGCAAGCCAACATTTCTGCACCAACAATCCAAACGCCAATGGCTCAGAAGACCCTTCGTGAGTTCTCAGCTCCCTCTGCTAACAATGTGCCTATTGGTCCCACTGTTAACACGGGAGATGTGATCTTTGAGGTCAAAACTGGCCTTATCACTCTGGTGCAAGCCAACCCATTCTGTGGGAAGGCTAATGAGGATGCAAGTGCTCACCTGCAACAATTCCTCGAGATCTGCAGCACTTTTAAGATCAAGGACGTGTCTCCGGATGCGGTCCGTCTAAGATTGTTCCCGTTCTCTCTCCTTGGGACAGCGAAACAGTGGTTCTACGCGAACCGAAGTGCTGTAGACACTTGGGAGAAGTGTTCTACAGCATTCCTCGCCAAATTCTTCCTGTTGGGCAAAACCAATGCCCTACGTGGAAGGATTTTCAGCTTTCAGCAAAAGCCTAAGGAATCTATTCCCGAAGCATGGGAAAGGTTTCAGGAGTACATCCTAGCCTGTCCCCACCATGGGATGGATGACTGGCTCCTTATTCAAAATTTCTATAACGGGTTGACCCCATCAGCTCGTGACCATTTGGATGCTGCTGCTGGAGGAGCCTTCTTCTCATTGACGGTGCCAAAAGCTAAAGATCTTATTGAGAAGATGGTGTCCAACATGGGATGGAACGATGAGCGTCTCCATACCCGACAGCGAGGCATGCACACCTTGAAGGAGGTGGACATGATCGCCGCAAAATTGGACCTCCTAATGAAGAAAATAAATGGACAAGACGGTGGTTAAGTGTCTGGCAATGCCTATGCCCTAGACTCTCACATCACGTGTGAAGTCTGTGGCGACACAGATCATATGGGCAATGATTGCCCAGAAACTCGTGAGGACGCCCTATACCTCACCAACAACAGAAATTTCAACAACAACAATGGCTATCGTCCAGGAGGTCAAGGGTGGGGTCAAAAACACCCATACTTTCAAGGAGGGTACAACAACAATGGCAACCCTGGAAATCAGCCAAACTTGAGAGAACTTGCCATTAGCCATCTCATGATCAACGATGCCCTATCCAAGAAGCTGTCAACTAATGACAAGACCCTAGAGAATATTAATGCAAAGACTGAAGGACTATCCTCATCATTCAAGAATCAACTGAGCTTCAACAAGATGTTGGAGACTCAGCTCGCACAACTTGTTGAGTTGTCCCTCCACTGGAAAACAACAAAATTCCAGGGCAGCCAGAAGCCCCAGTGGAGAACGTCAATGCAGTGGTTACGAGAGGAGGAAAGACCACTCATGACCCACCATATCCCACACAAGAAAAGAGGACAATTGAGCCAGAGAAGGAGTATGTCCCAAGTGAATTACTTGGTGAGAGAATAGCCAAACACTTTGAAGACACCAACTTATTGCCATTCCCTCACAGACAAAGGAAGCCAACAGTGGATGAGCAATTCAACCGTTTTGTTGAGATCATCCAAAAGATCCACATCAATGTGCCCTTGATTGATGCGATGCAAGTCTCCAATTATGCTCGCTATCTCAAGGACATATTGAACAACAAACGGCCATTGCCCACCACTGAGGTCATCAAGCTTACGGAAGACTGTAGTGCAGCCATCCTCAATAGGCTTCCTGAAAAGAAAAAGGACCCCGGATGTCCTACCATTTTATGCTCAATTGGGGCTCACCACTTTGACAAGGCACTTTGTGATCTGGGAGAAAGTGTTAGTGTGATGCCCAAGGTTGTGTTCGACTAGCTGAACTTCACAGAATTGACTCCAACACCAATGCAGCTACAACTGGCTAACTCCTCAGTCTGTTATCCAGCGGGTATTGCTGAAGACGTCCCGGTGAAAATCCGGAACTGCTTCATACTCGTGGATTTTGTGGTGCTAGAAATGGACACTGAGAAAGATACACCACTCATTCTTGGGCATCCATTCTTAAGCACTGCAAAAGCTCGCATAGATGTGGGAGCTGGAGAAATCCACTTCCATATCAATGGCAAGGAGGAAAGGTTTAACTTTTGGCCAAAATCAGAACAATGCTCCATGATTCGGATCAAGTATGGGCCGAATGATAAACACATCAGAGAGGTCGAAGTCACACCTCCAAAGGTGGACTCACTCATTGCATTCATGAGAAGATTAATCTACGAGGAGAATCTGTCGTTTCGACCACGCCGATATCCAAAGGCGACGGAATCATCTGGACCTTCCCAAAGGCCCAAGTCCACCAAGCCGCCAAAGAAGGAATAGCGGAAGAAGCAAGATGAGCCGTCCGAGCCCATCCCTCTGGTCCCAGATGTGAAATGAAGACGGAGGAATGTCCATCTCATCGGACGGTGGTGAGACCTAAGCCAATAGGTTAAATTGGTAGTTATCCCACTTTATTTTTCTTTCATTCTTTTTCCACCCCATTTGGATTTTTCCCATTGCATATTTGATTTTTCCTAGCAAGTTGAGAATCTTATATTCTCAACTATCATTTTTCTTTCTTTCTTTTCAAAAGAAAATTTTTATGGGATTTGAAAAAAAGGCTTTTATTTGAAAAACAATTTTTTTTCGAGCTGCACATGTGGCATTTCACCAACGTGCTAACTTTATAGCCGTTGGGGAGCCACTTGCCAAAAGGGGAACCAAATGGGCCACCTATCAGGTCGGCCGAACCCCCTGGTCAGCCGAACAGGGAGTGGAGCCAAATTGGCTCCCCTTCCTCCAACAGCTACATTTTGAACCCCAAGTGACTGTTGGAGGGTGCACCCTATAAATTGTGGTCGTGAGGAGCACCTCTCTTCGCACACCACATCATTTTACACCTCCCCAAGTCACTCTCTAGCTCACCTTGTTTTTCTTGCTCTTCATTGCAACACTCTTGCTCAAATCCATACCCAAAAAGATTTTCTTTTGTTTGCATTTGCATTTTACACTCAAGCTTATAAGAGGAGAAAAGTCATCGAGAGTTTTGTTTTCCAAACATCGCTTCTTTTCGGATTTTTCTCTCCTCTTTTTGTTCTTGCTTGTTAAACTCAAAAAGACATGAAGAGGTTGTTTGGAAAGAGGAAGGAGGCTGCAAGCTCAAGCCATGGTGAAGGTTCTAGTGCACGCCTCTCTACCATGGGTACAAGCCCAAGGAGGAGAAGTGTGTGTGAGGACACTCCCATGGAAGAGAGAAGCAACCCACACCAACTTCTTCATGACAACGACCTCAACATACGAAGCGAAGTTGAAGATCAAGCACACAGGCTTCTCCAAGATCGTGAGTTCCGCCACACCAAGGCTTATGATCCACATTTGATCTCCAAAATAGGTATGGACTCTGAATTTCTTTCCATTTGGCATGCAATTGGATTTGATGACTTTGCTCACATAGAGAATAAAGGTTCACGCCTTCTCACTATCCAATTCCTTTGCACGCTAAGAATAGGATTTGATGGTATTACTTTTAGATTATTTCAAAAACAATACAACATCCTATGGAAAGAATTAGGTAGCATCCTAGGCTTCCATAAACGGTGTTTGCTAGATTTAGACAATTTACCTAAGTTTAACAAACAAAGTTTTTGGCATGAGCTAACTAGTGAGGTCACATGTAGGGCTCCTAGGAATAGCCACATCCAAAACCCTACCTTACACTTCATGCATAGATGGGTAGCTATGACTATGTTCCCTAGGGGAGATGTTAGGGTTGTGCGAGATGATGAATTGAAAATTTTGTTTGCCATGACTAAAAAGATAAAAGTTGCTCCAGTCAAAGCCATGATGACACAATGGTTAGATTACATTTCAAAATCAGGACCAATTGAATGCACTTCATTGATTACTCATATTGCTGATAGGGTAGGAGCACTTAAATACTCTTCATTTGAATATATTGAAACTGAAAGAGAATTAATTGATGAAGACTATTTAGTCCAAGGACATACCCTTAAGCATGATCAAGATGGGTCCTTAATATTTTTCTATCCCGGCTTTGTCAATGAAATTCGGTTACCTAACCCAAATTTTCATTTGTACAAATGCCGGAGGCTAACCATTAATCTTCTTCCCCTTGAGGAAGCAAGAAGAAGTAATGTCTCTGGCAGGGTAACAAGGAATCATGCGAGGGCTATAGCCACAGGCATGCCACCGATAATCTCTCTGGTCCATGAATACCAAGAGGAAGAGAACCCAACGGGTTATGCGCCCGGATGGACTCAACCTCCGACGTATGAGACTGGGGGATCATCTTGGCAAGAATGGCAAAGGGATCCACCCTTATCCACTTTAAGCTCTAGCAGCTTGCCCCCAACGTCCATGGGAGAACGTCGTTCCTTTTTGGCTAGAAGTCATCATGACTGTAGCCAAGGAATGACGAGCCTCACTAGACGTATGGGAGAACTTGAAGTGAGAACGGGTGACATCTACAGCACACTCCAGGAGCATGTTCAAGGTACCCAAGATTGGCAACAACACATGGATGCTCAATTCACCAACTTCAACATGGCGCTACAACAACAACAAGCCGATCTTGCAGCGTACTTCCGTCATCAAGGGTTTAACCCTTATCATGGAGGTAGTTGAAGAACAAGCTTGGGGTAGGACCCCCACTTGAGGTAACATGTATCACATTCCTTGCATATTTATTTTCCATCCATCCATCATCCACCTTGCATTAAAAAAAGGTTAGATTTGCTTTCATCAAATAAAGATGTGCAGTAAGAATGATTTAGAATTCACATAGATGAAATGATGAATAGTTGCTCTTTTTTATTTTCCTAAGTCTCTAGTTTACAACTTGCTACTCTCCGAATATTGCTTTCATTGGTTTGAAATACTTTTACCTTAATTTGGAAGTTGTGGGTAGCATAAGCTTAATCTAATTCTAGGTTGTTGCAAGACTAGAATTGGTAATAGGGCTGCTAGTCCTAGTTTGAAAGTAAAACTTAGATTTCTGGAGAAATTCTAAAAAGATGTAAGTTTCCCTCAATTGATTGGAAATACTTACCAAAGCCATATGATGTTCATACATAGACAAAACCTTATGCATATGCTATTTGCTTTCACATTGAGCCTAGTCAAACTAGTATAGACCTATGTGAGAAATCATTCAACTCTTTTTGAATTCAAGACTTCACTTGCACATGCTATACTTCTACACTAGAAGTAAGCAAAACTTCCATCATATCCACCATACCACAACAAAAAGAGAAACTCCATGTTATTCATGTTTAGCACTCTCTTCAAAATTCATTGCAAAGAAAGGGAGTAGAAGACATGGCTACAAAAAGAAAATAAAAAAGGCATGCTTACATAATAAGCATGAGAAAAAAAAGTAGCCATGTTTCATCCCTGCAAAAGAAAGAAAGATTATACCAAAAAGTTATCTCAAGTATCCACATCCACTTTTCACTCCATCACACATACACTAGTCTTGAATCAAAAAGTTTTGATTTGAATTCTCCTAAGCCTTACTCTTTTGACTTAGTAATTTATGTGATGCAAATATTCCTACTTACTTTCCTTACCAAGCTCCACGTACAAGCCATATTCAATGATTAGGAATAGTAGAGGCACAATGCTTTGGTGAGGAAATATGTCCACTATCCACAAAGGAGTGATTGAGATAATCAAATTGAGGTACTTAATATCTAAATTGAGTTCTCCGAGATTTAAGTGGAACTTGATTTCTAGGCTATATTTGCTCCATTTGCTATTCTACCTTTCAACTACTCATGAATATGAAAAAGCATAAGCCCCATGATAACTTAAGAAAGGTAGAGTATCATAGCTAATTTCTGCAATACTAGGTAGAGTATCTTGTTGTGCATTAGATACTTTTGAAAATAAGATATTGTAGCAACTCTTAATCATCAACCTAAGGTCTTGACTTTGCTCGGGACGAGCAAAGAATAAGCTTGGGGGAGTTTGTTGACGGCTGTTATATACCAATGTCATCCGTCCATTTAACTCAATTATGTGAAGGATTTGTCATTTCTTGCACACATCACCTTTCTATCTAACCCAATTCCACTTGGACTTGGAGAAATATGTGTATGCAGCATTTTATGCAGGAAATAAGGAAATGTAGAGGGACCAATCCTATAAAATATCATCCCAGCCAATCAGGCGACAACACGTGGCATCCCATGGATCAAATGGCCCACAAACAGAAGTATCCGAGGAGATCCAACGGTGTATCACCCATATACATCAGTGGGACCCACCTAGCAGCCACCTGGAGAAAGCACATGAGAAACGGTGCAATGACCAGGTCGGCCGAACGAGGGGGTCGGCCAACCTGGTCTTTGCACCAAACTCGGTCATCCTCCACGTGTTGGCTCCTCCCGGCTCCCTGGAGTCAATGGTGACTGATTCACGCGCTTTTGGTGGCGGGAACCAACCTCAACACTAGTATAAATAGGACCCCTACCCCTCACTTCAACACACACCACTTGAGCTTCATCTCTATTGTATACACTATCATCCATAGTCTTAGAGGAGTTAGGTTGTAGAGAGGAGAGTCTCTAGTCCCAAGTCCAAATTGGGAAAGGAGTAAGGAGTCTCTCTCTTCCCAATCCTACATTGGGAAAGGTATGGCTCATGTATTCTTTCTTGTAATTGTGACTTTATGCATAATAATGATAGTATCTTTAGTCTTTACTTATACATATACTTGGGCAAAGCGTTTCTTGTTTGATTGTGGAGTCCATGTATGTGGAAGGTATAGCTTCTATGACTGTTTCATCATGAACATATCTCATTATCATAGAACCTATAGACCCCCACTATAGTCTAGTTAATTATAACATAACTAGATTAGTATGGATAATTATGTTGTGTATCAACATTGGTTCAATGATGATTCAATTCATTGACTTAGGATGGATTGTGCCTAGGCTCTTAAGGTAATTACTTAATATGCTAGCATGGTGCTAGGATAGCTAAGTAGCATTGGATGTCTCGTAGACCCACGGATTGAAGAGGTAGGTAGTAGGTGGTGACAGCCCTATCTATCCTTTGTAATTCTCCACGTTCGGCTATGCCACAGGCTCTTGGCAGGAGTCGCCCTAGTCTTGCTAGGGGTAAGCCCGTGCCCAATGTGTTGAACCACATAGCATAAGTATTCACTATTGATCTAGCTTATGGATAATTATATTAGACTATGTATATGTACAATAGAGCATAGTAGGAGTACCTCCATAACTCTCAACCTTAACTAACCTCTAGGATCCTCTTACCCCCCCTTAGACTTGAAAGCTTTTGTGTGTGTCACACTACCTCCACTATTATTTTATCCATCCTTACTAGATTCTTACCTAGACCTTTCTACCCTTTCCACTCGATGATTGTTATATATCTTCCCTGCCTTCCTTTGGGATCAAATAAATGACACCCTTGGGAATACTCTTGAATGTAGGCCTAGAGGGGGGGTGAATAGGCCTTTTTGAATTTTCTCGGTTCCTGTAACACTCAACAACAAAGTCAATACCGGAGATATCGGACTAGTCCGGTAAAGTGTGGACTAGTCCAGTTTTCACGGGCTAAGTTGATCAAGTTCAGTCAATTTGATTGATTCGTTAATGTTTGCAGTGGAAATATAAACTTGAATGACAGTTTAATAGTTGTATGTCAAATTCTATTACAATTAAGGCTCTTGTTCAACAATTTAACTCAAATTGAACAAAGTGAATCAAACCCTAGATTAAGTTGATCAATTAAGATGAAGAACGCAAAAGGACAAGACACACGATTTATCCCGTGGTTCGGCTACCACGAAGGCAACCTACATCCACGTTGAGGAGCCCACAAAAGGATCGGGTCTTCTCCAACCCTTCCCTCGTCGGATCGCCACGAAGGTCAATCCTCTTCCACTAATCACAAAGGGTAAATAACCAAGTTGAAGGGGCGTTCTCACACGTTGAGAGCTCCCTTGATTACAACTTACAAAGCCACCAATGACACACTCGAAAATTACAAATTGAAACGCAAGAGTGTGTTAGAGAATCAAACCAAGAGCTCAATGATGTGTGCCAAGTGTCTCTCCAATGATCTAGAAGTGATCTTCAATAGATTGATCGATTTCGCACTTAATTTCGTGGAGAGGGGTGGTTTTTGAGTCTCTTGGGAGGTGTGACGGCGCTAGGGTTCGAGAGATTGTAAAAGTGGGTCGTGCACCTCTATTTATATGGGGTTTCTAAAAGTGACCGTTAGGATTCAGAAAGATCGGACTAGTCCGTGGTGGTCACCGGACTAGTCCGGTGTGCTGTGTGTAGCAAACCCTAAGTGTCCAGGAATATCGGACTAGTCCGGTTGAAAACGGACGTGTCCGATTTCACTACTGGAAATCTTCGGACTAGTCCGATTGCCATCGGACTTGTCCGGACATATGAAACCCTAAGTGTTTAGGATGACAAGTCCGCACTTGGAGGACTTGTCCGATTTAGATCAGTGTGTATATCGGACTAGTACGTGTAGACATGGGACTTGTCCGAAGTGGATTAGAAAGAATATCGGACTAGTCCGGATCACAACGGACTTGTCCGATTTTGTGTGACTTGTGCATTGTGTTGAGGACTAGTCCGCACTGGGGAGGACTAGTCCGAAGTGGATCAAAAAGATATCGGACTAGTCCGGTGGATACCGGACTTGTCCGATCTAGTGCAGAAAGTGATATCGGACTAGTCCGGCTGATATCGGACTAGTCCGGTCCTGTATAACTTTGTGCATTGTGTGTGTGTGCTAGAAAGTGATTGAGCTCTTGGGTGTGTTTCCTTAACACACTCCATACATAATAATCTACTATTTTCTTCTCCTTGAGCTCAAATTCACTTTGCTTCTCATTTCCCTTCTTTTTAGCATTTTGCTCATTTTTCATTATTTGCCTGCATTCATCTCAACAAAAGGATTAGGATCCCAATTGCTTGTCATAAATCATCCAAAACCCACAAGGGAGTCCTAGATGCACTTTCAATCTCCCCCTTTTTGGTGATTGATGACAACCAATTGAGATTTCACAAAATAAGGCAAAAAATGAGATTTTCATAAAGTATGCACATATGACTCAAAAATACATCAAGCAACAAGAGAATTATCCATATGTGCATTCTTTATGGCGGGATGCATACTAAGTGCATGAATACATTGAGAATGACAGAATTTACATTAATCAACCGATACCAAGTGCATATGACATACTAGGAGCAAAAATGCAGTTTTCATCACATACTCGCAAATAAATTGAGCAATTCATCACAAGACCAAACTTAATATGAAAACAGTGTTAAACTATTACAATCACAAATAAAAGTACAGAGAAGGCTCTCTCCTCGTATCCTATTACAGCTAAAGCTAAGACTTGACTCCCCCTCAATCTCTCCCCCTTTGGCATCAAGACACCAAAAAGAGAGAGAGGAAGGTCCTAGGTTCTTCACTCTTCGCTGTCTATCCTCTCGTCATCTTCTTCGTCTTCTTCGCTCTCCGCTTGACGAGGAGGAGAGGGAGGAGGAGGAGCGGAGCTGCTCGAGCCCCCAATGCCAAAATAGGAAAGCTCGGAGGGGGACAAGGGCCCGAGCACGGAGATGTCAAGATCAGAATCTTCAGAAATTACTAGAGATCCAATGGGGTTGATCTCCATCTTTTCACTCAGTTGCTTCACATTGGCTTTGATATATCTCATATCCTCCTTCCTCTTCTGATTGAGTTTATGAAGCTTTACTTCAGTCTTCTTGCAGGAGGAGAATATCGCGGACAAGTATTTGAGGATCCCACTGGCGGATCCTCTCGGAGGGGCTTCCCTGGAGGGGGGAGGATCCCTAGCAGCATCTCTTTCTCTTGCCGGTGCCTCAGGACTTGAGGCCGGCGAGGGAGCAGCCTGGACACTCACAGGCTGAGGCTTCTGAGGCCTCAGGGAAGTGTGCTCTACATCCTTCACGAATTCTATTCCTGTGACCTTCTCAATCATGAACATCAAGTAGGGAGCATAGCCACAGGACCGGTTGGGGGTGCTTGAGATGTTGACCACGTCGTTCCATATGTAATCTGCAACATCAAACTGTCTCTTCTTGCTTATGACCCTCATTAGAGTCCGGAGGTAGCCCTGTACACTCCCTGCATCCCCATCCTTGGGGGCAATGGTCTTCCGGAGAACTCTGTTTAGAACCACAAAGAAGGGCTTCATGTTCTTTGTGGAGGGAGGAACATATTTAGAGTTAGGATCATACATGAACTTTATTCTGTCCCTCTCAATGACCCCTATGTTGTGGATGATCAGGTGGTCATGTCCAGCAGAGTCTAAATGGAGCAAGCTTGCAAAATCCTCCTGAGTGATGGAGTACTTGGATCCATGGGTCATCCAAGTCACACTCTCTTCATCTTCACTCGAGAAGTGGCACGTTGCATAGAATTGTGCAATCACTTCATCATTCCAATTGTGTCTGAAGGCAAACAGATCCTTCAGACCATGCCTTTCTGCTGCAGCAATGACCTCATCAAAAGCTGAACTCTTCTTCTTCTCTAGGTGGGCCCAGTCAATCCACTGACTGCGCACCACCAGAGTCTTCATCGGCAGGTAAACCAGCCTGTAGAAATCTGCATGGAAGTTTGACCAAAACCTTCCATCAGCTGCCTGCTTTGGCCTTCCATAGCAATCAATGCTTCTTAGCTTGGCTGCCACATCGCTGCCTTTCCCATTGAATTTCTCTTCATTGGGGTCCCGGACCCCTTCTCTGGGAGCATGAAGCTTCAAGGGCCCAACTAGCCCCGTTGCGACTCCCTTGCCCTTTCCCTTTGCTTGACGAAGGCCGCTTGAAGACGTAGCAGCCTTCGAGGCGGGCTTCTTGACACAGACCTTCCTCCGAACCTGGGGAGGGGAGGTAGCAGGCTCGGAAGGTCTTTCTTGGCGTTTCTTGCCAAGACCCGCCGAGGACCGAGGTGCCACCTCGTGGTCCAACTCGGCCTCAAAGTCGGAGATCTCGTTGTCGGAGCTCGACATGATCTGAGAATGATTGAGCAAGAATAATGACAGGTTATACAAGGCATAGGTAAGACAAGATAGCAATGGATGGCATTAAGGAATTAAGGAATTAGGTTTCAGGTTCAGAAACATCGGACTTGTTCGGTGCTCAGGCACGGACTAGTCCGGTGTTCATCCTCAAAAACCTAACAGATTGGACAGGATACAATCCCTAATGCAAATCTAGTCTAGCATACACGTAGTACATCAACTAAACATGTAACTAGTGAAGGGTGCTAGGCCAAACGATCAACAATTGAGAAAAACACGATTTCTAGGATTTTGAAGATTTTTACCAAAGAAATCGATGGAGGCTCGAAGGTTTGGGGGTTGGAGGCCGGACTGGTCTGCTAGCTTCAATCCCCAAGTTTTCAAGCTTGATCTCCGCCCAAATGAGTGGCTTTCCGACGGAGGATGCAAAAGATCGCCTTGGGAGCTCGAGCGCAAGAGAGAGGAAGCCTAGAGCGAATGTGAGGGTGAGGAGATTAGGGTTTGGTGGCGGCTAGGGTTATGGACACGAAAAATCGGACAAGTCCGGACATGACAGGACTAGTCCGAAGTCATCCAGAGACCTATATCGGACTAGTCCGTGGTCTATCGGACTAGTCCGGCCTAACCGGCACTCTGCGGACTAGTCTGCATGGGCGGACTAGTCCGGGTAACCACGGACTAGTCCGTGGTCACCAGGAAAGAACTGCATAGCCCATTCATATATATTTGAAGGTTCAATAATAGAGAATAGAGAGGCAAACAATTCAAGTAATCTTGATGAATTTGACCAGTAAGCATACAACAATCATACAATGATCAAAATTCATCAAGATCTGATAATTGACATATTTTTTCGAGAGAAAAATGGAGAGGGATGATTTTCACAATTCAATCAACATTTTTGAAGCAATCATACAGGTATGCAACTTTTCAAGCCACACTCCGAGAATCAAGAATATTTAGCTCATTTCGGAGTTCGCAAAAACGCTTTTCATCAAGTGGCTTGGTGAATATGTCGGTCGATTGTTTTTGGGTGTTGACATGTGAGATGGTTATGTCTCCTTTCATGGAATGGTCTCTCAATAAATGATGTCTTATGTCTATGTGTTTAGTCCTAGAGTGCTCAACTGGATTGTGGGCTATTTTAATGGCACTCTCATTATCACAAAGGAGAGGAATACGGTTCATATTGTAACTGTAATCCCTTAGAGCTTGTCGCATCCAAAGGAGTTGTGCACAACAACTCCCGGCTGCAACATACTCCGCTTCGGCTGCGGATAATGCAATGGAATTTTGTTTCTTAGATGACCAAGAAACCAAAGATCTTCCTAGGAATTGGCATGTGCCAGAGGTGCTTTCTCTATCAACTTTGCACCCGGCATAATCTGCATCGGAGTAACCAATGAGATTGAATTTGGAGCCTTTTGGGTACCAAAGACCAAGGTTGGGTGTATGAACTAAATATCTCTAAGATTCTTTTTACGGTTGTCAAGTGACATTCCTTAGGGTTGGCTTGAAATCTTGCACACAAACATACACTCAACATAATATCTGGCCTAGATGCACATAAGTAGAGTAAAGATCCAATCATGGAGCGATATACCTTTTGGTCGACGCTCGGTCCATCTTCATTGAGATCCAAGTGGCCATTCGTAGCCATGGGAGTCTTTATGGGCTTTGCCTTGTCCATGCCAAACTTCTTGAGTATGTCCTGCGTGTACTTGGTTTGGCTTATGAATGTTCCTTCCCTTTGTTGCCGCACTTGGAATCCCAAGAAGTACTTCAATTCTCCCATCATTGACATTTCAAACCTGTCTGTCATAATTCTACTAAATTCTTCACAGAAGGATTGGTTAGTTGACCCAAAAATTATATCATCAACATAGATTTGGCAAATAAAAAGATCATTATCTAGATTCTTTGTGAATAATGTATAATCTACTTTGCCAATTTGAAAACCATTATCAATTAAGAAATCTCTAAGACACTCATACCAAGCTTTAGGAGCTTGTTTGAGGCCATAGAGAGCCTTACGCAGTTTATATACGTGGTCGGGAACTCTTCGTCTTCAAACCCGGGTGGTTGCTCCACGTACACCTCTTCCTTGATCGGTCCGTTGAGGAAGGCGCTTTTCACGTCCATTTGATACAGCTTGAAATCATGCTGAGTAGCATATGCAAGTAATATTCTAATTGATTCAAGCCTAGCTACTGGAGCAAAAGTCTCATCGAAATCCAAACCTTCGACTTGTGAGTAACCTTTGGCCACAAGTCATGCCTTGTTTCTTGTCACCACTCCGTGTTCATCTTGCTTGTTGCGGAAGACCCACTTGGTGCCCACTATATTTGCATTGGGTCTTGCCAAAAGTTCCCAAACCTCGTTTCTCTTGAAGTTGTTCAACTCTTCTTGCATTGCCACCACCCAGTCCGGATCCTTCAATGCATCCTCAGTCCTGCGTGGTTCCAAAAAGGAGACAAACGAGTAATGCTCACAAAAATTAGCTATACGAGATCTAGTGGTTACTCCCTTTTGGATGTCACCGATGATGTTGTCGATTGGGTGATCCCTTTGAATGCATTGGTGTACTCTTGGGTGTGGCACTTGGAGAGTTGTGTGTTGGTGATCATTTTCTTCTCCCCCTGAGTGGTTGCCCTCGTTGATTTTTTGATCATCTTCATATTCTTGTGATTGATCTTGTATCGAAGCTCCCCCTTGATTGTTGATCTCCTCTTGTGGTTCACTTTCCTCTTGTATTTGTGACGATGACTCTTGTGGTCGAACTTCGCCTAGAGCAATTCTCTTCAATGCTTGATAAGGAGCTTCTTCTTTACCTAATTCACATTGATCAACTTGCTCCTTTTGGGAGCCATTAGTTTCATCGAACACTACGTCGCGTGCCACTTCAACAAGTCCGGAGGCCTTGTTGAAAACACGATAGGCGTAAGTATTCGAATCATAACCAATCAAGAAACCTTCATCGGACTTCGAAGCGAACTTTGAAGTCCTGGGCTTCTTGTTCAAGATATAACATGGAGAGCTGAAAACTCGAAAATATGAAATGTTTGGTTTGTTACCGGTGAGTAGCTCATAAGGAGTCTTCTGGAGTAGTCGATTTGCAGCGTGGCAAGCGGTGTTAATTGCTTCCGCCCAAAGTCGATCCGAAGTCTTGTATTCATCGAGCATTGTTCTTGCCATCTCTATGAGCGTTCGGTTCTTCCTTTCGGCAACTTTGTTTTGTTGTGGAGAGTATGGTGCTGAAAATTCGTGCTTGATTCCCTCCTCATCAAGGTACTCCTCCACTTGTATGTTCTTGAACTCCGTGCCATTGTCACTCCGAATACTCTTGATCGATAGTGAGAACTCGTTTTGCGCTCGCTTGAAGAATTTCTTGAGTGTCCCTTGTGTTTCTGACTTGTCATGCAAAAAGAACATCCAAGTGAAGCGGGAAAAATCATCAATAATGACTAAACCGTATTTATTACCGCCGATGCTTATGTAAGCAATTGGACCAAACAAGTCCATATGAAGTAGTTCGAGCGGTCTTGTCGTAGTCATGATGTTCTTTGCAGGATGATGTGCTCCAACTTGCTTCCCGGCTTGGCACGCGCTACAAGGCCGGTGCCGAGCACCTTTCCTTGACTATTATCTCCGAAGTAGATGCCTTCGTTTGGGTCCTCGTTTTCTTCATATTCCACGAACATCCTCCTTTCTCCGGTCATGTGGTTGGTGCATCTACTGTCTAGCACCCATTTGGATCCACCGGAGGAATAGGCCTGCAGAAACAAATTATGCCTTGGTTTCAGGTACCCAAGCTTGCTTGGGTCCTTGGAGGTTAGTTACAATACATTTGGGCACCCACACATGGGATTTTGTGTTCCCATGGCGTGGCCCAGCATAATAAGCATAAACTTTACCAAGATTGTTTCTCATTAATACATAAGAGGCATCAAAGGTTTTGAACAAAAGTTGTTGTTGTTTATGGATCGGACTAGTCTGGGTGACCGGACTTGTCCGGATGACCGGACTTGTCCGGACCACAACCGGACTAGTCCGGTGTTCATGAGAGTTCGGGTTCTTAATTTTCAAGTTACCAGGTTGTGAGGGTCCTCCCTTCACAAAGGTAATTCTCCCCTTGTTATTCTTATGACTTCCAGCATTTTGCTTTCCATCATAAGAGTAACCAATGCCATACTTGACATTTGGAGGTCTTTGGACCAAGTATGCACTACGTGCATAGTTGATCCTCTCCTTGTCAAATATTCCACATTGGGTAGGATTTTTATCCTTTGTGGAGGTAGACTTTTCCTTCAAACTGGTGTTGATTTTACCACATTTGCACATATGAACAAGATTAGTTGAAGTGGGTTGAGAAGGTAGACTTGAAGAGGAGGAAGATTCACTTAGATTGAGTGACTCAACTTGCACTTCAAGGATCTTGTTAACCTTGATCAGGTCATCAAGTTGATCCTTGATTGCAACGTTTGAGTTGGTTAACTCCAAGCAAGTTTTCTTGCTTGAAGCTAGCTCAAGCTCTAGTGAGCTGTTTTTCTCCTTTTCAAGAACTAGAAGATTGTCAAGTTCGACATACTTCTCCTTTTGGGAGATAATCATGTCCTCTTGACGATCAATTAGCCGTTCCTTCTCAACAAGTTGGTCAAGTAAAAATTTCATTTTAGTAGCAGTTTTTCTATCTAATCCAATTAACATATCTTCATCATCACTATCTAGTTCATCATTGCTTGAGTAGGAATGCATGGAAGGAGTTTTGATGTTTACCTTGCGTTTACCTTCCTTTGCCATGAGGCAAGTGCCATTTCCCTTCTTTGTACCGAGCGTGGGAAAGAGTGTGGGTTTCTTGGACGTGCTTTCAATGGCTATGCTAGCCATCTCTTCTTCATCGGATGATGAGGACTCATCGTTTGAGTCCCACTCCTTTCCAATGTGTGCTTGTTCAGCTTGTTTCTTCTTCTTGAAGAATTTCTTCGGTTGAGGCTTGACTTCTTTATTCTTCTTCTTGTTGTCCTCATACGGGCAATCGACTATAAAGTGGTTATACTCACCACAATTATAGCACGCCCGCCTCATCTTCGGCTTTGTCCTCTCCTTGTACTTGCCTTCACTTGATTTTGTTCCTTGTCTTTTATTCATTATTCTTTTGAACTTTTTCATGAACAAAATCATATCCTCTTCGTCCAGCTCACTGCTTTCATCATCGCTGTCCTCCTCAAGCTGTGCTTCTCTTGCTTCTTTGGATAGAGGCTTGAGTGTGGACTTTAAGGCAACTCCCTTCTTCTTGGCCGATGTGAGGTCGGCTATTTCTTTGACGTGCTTGGCTTGTTTCTCCATCATTTCAAAGTTGATGATTTTGCCAAGCAATTCATCTGGAGTCATCCTCTTGTACCCGGGACTTTCTCTGATCATAGAGCATAGTGTGACATTGCGAGGCATAAAGGCTCTAAGGATGAGCTTTACAACCTCGTGGTCATTCCACTTCTTGCTCCCATATGATCGAACCTTGTTTACAAGTGTCTTCAATCGGTTGTACATGTCCTGGGGAGACTCGTCTTCCTCAATTGCGAACCTTCCTAGTTCGCCTTCGGTCATTTCAATTTTCGCCTCCCGCACATGTCGGTCACCTTCATGGGCTGTTTGTAGTGTGTCCCATATTTCCTTGGCAATCTCTAGTCCGTCCACCTTTGTGAATTCATCTCGACTTAGAGAGTAGGTGATTACGGCTGCGACTTGAGCGTTTCTGTGGATGGCTTGCTCTTGACTTGGGGTGAGCTCTTCGTCGTCATCTGGGATGTCTATTCCTGTGCACACAATATGCCATAAACTTGGGTTAAGGGAAATCAAGTGCATCTTCATATTTTGCCTCCACATGGAGTAATCACTCCCATCGAAGTGTGGGGCTTCTCCAAGAGGAATAGATAGGTAATGGCTATTGTTTGAATTTAAACGATCATAGTTAAAAGGATATCGGGAGTTGTCGGTGTGACTACTCCCCTTCTTCTTTTCTTCAACTTTAGCTTTCCCTTTGGAAAGTGCTTTCTTTCTGAGGAGTGCTTTCAGCTCCAGCGTCTCCTCATCATCATCATCGAAGTCTTGAATTGCTTCGAGATACTTTTCCAGCTTTTGGTTTTTGTCGTTGTTCACTTCTTCCTGGTTGTTGATTTTCTGAACTTCCTTCATGTCCGACATGATCTCTTCGAGTGGTTGCACTCTTTCTTGAAGAACCTGCTCTGATACCAATTGAATGTAGGCCTAGAGGGGGGGTGAATAGGCCTTTTTGAATTTTCTCGGTTCCTGTAACACTCAACAACAAAGTCAATACCAGAGATATCGGACTAGTCCGGTAAAGTGCGGACTAGTCCGGTTTTCACGGGCTAAGTTGATCAAGTTCAGTCAATTTGATTGATTCGTTAATGTTTGCAGTGGAAATATAAACTTGAATGATAGTTTAATAGTTGTATGTCAAATTCTATTACAATTAAGGCTCTTGTTCAACAATTTAACTCAAAATGAACAAAGTGAATCAAACCCTAGATTAAGTTGATCAATTAAGATGAAGAACGCAAAAGGACAAGACACACGATTTATCCCGTGGTTTGGCTACCACGAAGGCAACCTACATCCACGTTGAGGAGCCCACAAAAGGACCGGGTCTTCTCCAACCCTTCCCTCGTTGGATCGCCACGAAGGCCAATCCTCTTCCACTAATCACAAAGGTTAAATAACCAAGTTGAAGGGGCGTTCTCACACGTTGAGAGCTCCCTTGATTACAACTTACAAAGCCACCAATGACACACTCGAAAATTACAAATTGAAACGCAAGAGTGTGTTAGAAAATCAAACCAAGAGCTCAATGATGTGTGCCAAGTGTCTCTCCAATGATCTAGAAGTGATCTTCAATAGATTGATCGATTTCGCACTTAATTTCGTGGAGAGAGGTGGTTTTTGAGTCTCTTGGGAGGTGTGACGGCGCTAGGGTTCGAGAGATTGTAAAAGTGGGTCGTGCACCTCTATTTATATGGGGTTTCTAAAAGTGACCGTTAGGGTTCAGAAAGATCGGACTAGTCCGTGGTGGTCACCGGACTAGTCCGGTGTGCTGTGTGTAGCAAACCCTAAGTGTCCAGGAATATCGGACTAGTCCGGTTGAAAACGGACTTGTCCGATTTCACTACTGGAAATCTTCGGACTAGTCCGATTGCCATCGGACTTGTCCGGACATATGAAACCCTAAGTGTTTAGGATGACAAGTCCGCACTTGGAGGACTTGTCCGATTTAGATCAGTGTGTATATCGGACTAGTCCGTGTAGACATGAGACTTGTCCAAAGTGGATCAGAAAGAATATCGGACTAGTCTGGATCACAACGGACTTGTCCGATTTTGTGTGACTTGTGCATTGTGTTGAGGACTAGTCTGCATTGGGGAGGACTAGTCCGAAGTGGATCAGAAAGATATCGGACTAGTCCGGTGGATACCGGACTTGTCCGATCTAGTGCAGAAAGTGATATCGGACTAGTCCGGCTGATATCGGACTAGTCCGGTCCTGTATAACTTTGTGCATTGTGTGTGTGCTAGAAAGTGATTGAGCTCTTGGGTGTGTTTCCTTAACACACTCCATACATAATAATCTACTATTTTCTTCTCCTTGAGCTCAAATTCACTTTGCTTCTCATTTCCCTTCTTTTTGGCATTTTGCTCATTTTTCATTATTTGCCTGCATTCATCTCAACAAAAGGATTAGGATCCCAATTGCTTGTCATAAATCATCCAAAACCCACAAGGGAGTCCTAGATGCACTTTCAACTCTTAAGGGGAAATGCTACAATGATACCTCCGTGCGCTTGCGGAATTCACTCTGTGATCCAATAGAACTATTAACAAGCATTTCTGACACATCAGTTGGAGATGTTTAGTTAATGGTGCATGAGTATTACCAACAAGCATTTCTGGCACCGTTGTCGGGGATGATTTATTAGTATATCTTAGGAGCCGTCAACAATCGCATTGCGAGCGGAGATTCCTCCATGCTTCTGGCATTTCCAACATCTGCGAATGAATTCTTTTGTGTCTTCGTACATAGATGGCCAATAGAATCCACTTTGCCATATCTTTGTCTGGGTACGGTAAACACCGTAATGGCCACCATAGGGGCTAGCATGGAATTTCTTAATAATCTTGGTGCCTTCGATTGATGGGATGCACCTTCTAAGAAGGCCATCAGCACAAACTCGATCGAGGTATAGGTCATCCCAAAGGTGTCTACGACTCTCATAGATGAGTTTCTTTTTGTTTTCCCCTGCTGGTACGTATCCCATGACCATGAGTTCATGATATCCGCATACCAAGGGTGAGAGTAAGTCACCTCGAGAAGCATATCATCTTGTAGGAAGTCATTGATAGGAATGTCCATGGTTTGTGTGACTTCCATATGTGAGAGATGATCTGTGATAGAATTCTCTACTCCTTTCTTATCCTTAATTTCCAAGTAAAATTCCTGGAGTAGAAGAATCCATCGGATTAGCCTAGGTTTAGCATCCTTTTTGGTCAGCAAGTACTTCAAGGCAGCATGATCTGCATAGACTATGACCTTAGCTCCAACCAAATAGGATCTAAACTTATCAATAGCAAAAAACTACATCTAAGAGCTCTTTTTCAGTTGTGTCATAATTGAGTTGAGCTCCTGTCAGAGTTTTGCTAGTGTAGGCTATTGCATGATGCTTTTTATTTTTGGTTTGGCCTAGGATCGCACCAACAGCAAACTCACTAGCGTTGGTTTGGCCAAGTCCATTTGGATCTGAAGAGTTGGTTGTTGGGACTAAGTGCTGGAAGGCCAGACTTGCCCGCCCTTTGGGGTCGGACCAGTCCGGTGAATCAAACTTCTTCGTTCTCACCCAGAACAAAAGGTTTTGTGTGAGATCGGACTAGTTCATTCTTGGATGGACTAGTTCATGGTGTTGTGACCGTTTGAATTCAAAAGGTGGCGGGGGACTTTGTGGTTTGTCAAGGGTGACATCACTAGTCCTCAAAGACCGGAATAGTCCACACTTTTTCTAGTGGCAATGGCTAAGTGTCGAGACCCCTATAAAAGAGGATCCCCCGGCTTTCAAAAGCCCACTCTCGAACCCTAGCGCTGCCATAGCCTTCCAAGGGCCCTCCTGCACCTTTCTCTTCACATATTTGAGCCCTAAGAGCGAATCTTGAGGGTTTGTGAGATTTGGGAGAGAAGAGAGAAGGGTTGTGCTTTGACTTGAGCTCTTGGTTGATTCTCTTACTTTCATCTGTTGATTCGAGTTTGTTTGAGTCTTGATTCGTGAGTTCTTCGTGTTGTAACCTTGTGAGAGCCTTGGATTGTGAGTTGCCCCATAGATTGTTGTGATCACCTGTGATTTAGTGGAAGAACAAGCTGGCCCTTGTGGTGGCTTGGTGAGGATAAGGTTGAGAGGAACCCAGTCCTTTATGGACACCTCAACGGGGATGTAGGCTTCTTTGTGAAACTGAACCTCGGGATAAAATCTTTTGTCTTGTGCCTTGATTTGTCCTTCTTCTTTGTTAGATCACATTTAGGGTTCTTCGCGTTATTCATCTTAATCGTGCGATCCACCTAGCTCTAGGCCTTACATCTTCGTGCAATTAATCTACTAGACTGCTAGATTGTTCTACTTCATATTTCATTAAGTTGATCTCAGAAAAACATCTAAAAATCTCACCTTTTGCACACTACACTTATCTGACCGGACTAGTCCCCCTATGCTAGACTAGTACACACTGTGTTTACTAATTAAGTTTTAGTAAGCCATTTTTCATGTTTTAGCCTATTCACCCCCCCCCCCCTCTAGGCAACTTTCATCTTCTCAAGCGAATTCTTCATTACATAAAGGGCACCTCATTACTTACATCTTCATGCAAGTCGAAATCTCGACATTAGAGCATATACAAGAGCCGACTGGGCCGGGAGTCCATATACACAAGAAAATAAACTTTGGGGTATTGTATATATCTGTGTGACTCTATTGTATCTTGGTTTAGCAAAAGGCAACCGATTGTCTCAAGGTCTAATACGGAAGTTGAATATCGCATTGTCGCAAATGCAACAACCAAGTGTCTTTGCCATCGATAGTTGCTTGGAGAATTGGGGATCCATATTTCAAAAGCATCGGTCATCTTATATGATAACATCTCGGGTGTTTATCTATCCCACAATCTGGTTCATCACTGAAGGACCAAGCATATCAAAATTGGCATACGCTTCATCCGAGACAAGGTGTCCATTGGTGGACTCAAGGTTCTTCACGTGCAATGGATCAACAATTCGCCGACATCATGACCAAGGGTCTCACAACTTTGGTGTTTGAAGGATTTCACAACAGTCTTTGCATCGGGCCTCCCCTCGCCAAGACTGTGAGGGGTGTTAGAAGAAACATCCATTGTGTCATCTCGGCAACGGACTCCTTCAACAAACCACGCACTCGACGTCACAAGGAGATGAGATCGTGCCCCACATATATTGCACGTCGATCCAATTCAGTTGAGATCCATGCATGTTGTTGTATGCTAATGTTCACATCGATCCACTAGCCTTAGCTTACAGATGTACACGCATGTAACCGGTTCACCGTGCAGGCTATATGTACCTATACTATGTGATCAAATAATATGATGAGCATTCTCCTCTCTTACTCATCGAAGTACATGGCATCGTACCCCTAATACCACATATGTTGCAAAGACGGACGACCATAAACATGGATTCAACAAATCCCCTCAAAAAAAGCATGCACCTCACAAAGATTCATAAAAAATATCACAACTTTTGTTTAGGGGCTATGCAGCAGGAACGAGATGTAACACCCTCATTTTCATCCATCATGCATTGCATACATTCTAATACATGTTTAACTTAATCCACATAAAAAGAAATAAGTTTAAAATGAATTCAGAGCAAAACGGCACTTAAGAATTCTGGGAAGTGCGGACTAGTCCGTTTTTGGTGCGGACTAGTCCGATTTCTCTCTGACCTTCGTCGGACATGTCCGTTTTGCTGCGGACAAGTCTGTTTTGTCCTCTGGACACTTTCGAACTTGTGCGGTCCATTGCGGACTAATCCGGTATTCCAGTAATCCTTGAAATTTTGCTAAGTCTCTGGACTTGTCCTGACTTGTCTGGTATTCTAGCGGACTTGTCCGTTTTCCTTCTGACTAAAATTGGACTTGTTCGATTTTGGCCAAACTTATCTGTTTTTCCTCTAACTAAGTTCGGACTTGTCTGATAGAGTCCAAACTTGTCCGATATCTCTCTTTCTAACTTCGGACTAGTCCGGCCCCCTGCGGACTTGTCCGGTAAATTGCGATTCTGAGTTGATCTTTTGTTTTACGATTTGTTTTTGGGTTTTACCTTAAGTGGGTCAAAGGACGTCGTGTCTAACTCTTTTTGGAGCCCAGGTGGGACCCCACACCGGCCTCCACCCACCCCAAACTCGAATTTATTGAAACCCTAGCCTCCACCTCTATATATACAACCCCACCCCTTGACTTTACATCTTTTTCCCTCAATTGAAGTCCACCAAAACCCTAGTTCGTGGTGAGCCACCTTTGAGGAGGGAGAAGGAGATCCGAGCAAGAAGAAGAAGAGGAGGAAATGAAAGAGGATCAAGATCTCCATCAAGTTTCATTCTTCATCAACAATTCACCTTCAAGTTTCTTCATCAACCCTAGATCGTCAAGATCCAAGTGTTGCCTTCAAAACTCTTGATTCTTTGGAGTTCTAAACACCTAATATACCTTCAACTCTCTATTTCTCATGTGAATTCAACCCCGTTTCTTCAAATTCACATCGATCTAAAAAATCCTAGTTCGTTGTTCCTGCGAAGGGCGGACTAGTCCGGTCCCAAGCGGACTAGTCCGATTTTGCGATCTATTTTCTGTTGAATTAAATCTAAATTGATTTGAATCAATTCCAAACCTGTATAAACTTGTTAAAAGCTATTAAAACTAGTTAGTAAACATCATTAACAACTCATTAACTAGTTTTGCTTTGCATTTGCATTAATCATTCATATCATGACATATTGAGTAATATTTGTGCACTTATTGATTGTGATTCTTGCCTTGTATGTTCTTTGTGCAGATTAGACGGATTTGCGCCAGAGAGTGCTGCGGAGGATCTCCAGCACCAGGAGTTTGAAGTCTTTGATCCCAATCAAGCCCAAGAGCAAGGCAACTGTTCTTGAACATATTGATCCTGTTTTAAAATAAATGTTCTATTTGCAAAACTGCATGCTTGTGTCAATTTGATGGGATTCCTATAGTAGGAAGTTTACTAGCTTTGTTTAACCACCCTTGTCACCTGGAATACATGGTAGAGAGTCGGTAAGGGTTTTTTACCTTTTTGCTTCGCTTAATTACTTGGGATGGAAGAACAACTATACCACTTACTTATGCATTAATGAGATTATGGTTAATATGAACTGGTCAATATGATATGGTAATAGTTGATCTAAGCAAGCACGGTATGTGGATTGGGTTGGATGTTATGGTGGTTTGCTTGCTTTAGATCTAAGGACCGGTTCATGCGACAATAAGCCAGTACAACAGTGCCACCACGAGGCCAAGTATGGGTGTGGCGGAGCTGATTAATTAGGGTATTGCTAGTATTTAATGGATCATTTGGTGCACTGGGGAAGAGGAGTCAGATTGGGTTTGGATATGGCTGGCAGGATTCCCTGAGATCCGAATGGCACAAGAGGGGGCTCTTGGTTGAAGATGTGCTTAGTTGGAGACATCGCCACCGGTGAAACCTCAGTAAGTCCGTACATGCTAGTAGTCCCTCTGTAAAGGCTATTTTGTGATCTCTTGGCCATACACCTATGGTACTGTTTTGGCATAATGGAGGTTTTCTTTAGTCGCCGACGGGTGATGAAATCAAAAACACGTGGGTAAAGTGGTACAAACTTTGCAGATTAATAAAACTATCATGATAGTCATGCTCCCGGTTATGAGCATCTGGACAACTTCCATGATTAGAGTGAAACTTGGGATATGGAATGGTCTGGTTATGGTTATGGTTATGGTCACGATTGATAATATGGTTTGGTACTGGTTATGGTATTATGGTTTATGGCAATGAATATGGTTATTGGTAACGATAAATTTGGTATAATGGTGATGAATGTGAAATATGGACTGGTATTATGGCAACTACATGGTTTATGATGGGTTTACTTCACTTACATATAATATATTGCTTTTGAAATGTTTGAACGTACTTTTTAGAACTTACCCTTTATTATATTCGTCATTTGAATCAGCTACATGTCATACTTTCCTACACTTGCTGAGTACGACATGTACTCACCCTTGCAATTCCCCCACCAACAGTTGCAGGTCAGGATTGGGAGTATAACGATGATAATACAGAGTTCTAGGCCGTGTCTACTGTCAGCTTTGCCTGTAGTTTTGATTGGAGCTGCGCTACCCTGTTTTCTTATGCTGCTAGCTGCTTAGTTTGCTCAGTTTAGATGATTTCCGTTGCATTAGTTCAACTTGTCATTAATATTCATTAGAGCTTGTATTTGAGGATTATTATAAATTGTGTAATAAAAGTGGTTAATTAATCTTGTTCTGTGGTAATTTTCTATATATCCTTTTGTGAGTGCACTCGTGTATGTGTGTTGAACGTCTTGGGCACACATATGTGTTCACTTGGTTCAATTTCGGAACTGGGTGTCACAAATTGGTATCAGAGCCACAGGTTAACCGTAGGACACAACCTAGATAGAATGGACACTTTAGAGCACATAGGAGCACTCAGGAGTTGATGTGTTTTTGCTTGGTGTGTTGTTTGCTTTGTATTGTTGCTTGTGCGTTTAGTAGAGGATTTTGGGATGCTTTAGCATTGCCATGTCCACCTAAGCTAGTATAGGTAGTTGCTTAGTTTCATATCCCTTGATGCATATAGTTGGAGATGTTTTCTAAATTCTTATCTCTTGCTTTTCTTCAGATGGTGAGGACTCGTAACCAGAGGGATGGCAATGATGAGGAGGAGAACAATGGAGCGCCTCAGAACAACAATGGACAAGGACCTGCCCAGGGAGCTATCAATCTTGAGCAACTATTGGCCATGCAAAACCAGCTCATACAGACCATGATACAAACTATGAGACAGCTGCAGGCTGGCAACAACAACAATCAGCCTCACATGCCTCCACCGCCACCCCCGCCTCCTCATAACCGATTGGGGGAGTTCATGAGGACTAGGCCACCGACCTTTGCTCAAGTTGCTGACCCTATGGATTCCGATGATTGTCTCAAGTCTGTGGAGAAGAAACTTGCAACTATCCAATGCAGTGACCAGGAGAAGGTGTTGTTTGCATCTCATCAACTTGTTGGAGCAGCTGTCGATTGGTGAGATTCGCTATGCAATGCTCATGAGAACCAAGAGAGGATTACTTGGGTTGAGTTCAAGGAGAGCTTCCGTTCTCATTATGTGCCAGAGTGTGTTATGATTTTGAAGAGGCAAGAATTTGAGAACTTGAGGCAAGGAAGATCGAGTGTGGGTGAATACCTCAATAAATTCACTCAACTCTCAAGATATGCACCTGAGGATGTGAGCCGGGATGGCCGGAAACAATACTTGTTCATGAGGGGCTTGAACAATGAAATCCATGTACAGTTGTTGAATTGTGATTATGCCAACTTCTAGAAGCTTGTGAACAAAGCAATTTTCATGGAGAACAAAGTCCATGAGATGGAGAAAGACACCAAGAGGAAGGCACCATATCAAGGACAACAACAAGGAAGTAATGTGCGCCCTCACTTTGCACCATCCAATGCGCCATATTACAGCTCTTCTGCTCTTGTATAGCGCCCTGGTTATGCACCGCGCCCAACTCAGTTTGTGCAGCAACACCCTATCATGCAAGCACCTAGGCTTTCAATGCTTTATGCACCTCGTTCTAACTTTCCTAGTTCAAATGTGTAGAATCAAGTTCATCCCAATAATTCTGGTGCGGTTCGGAAGTGCCATACATGTGGAGAAGCAGGACACTTTGTACATCAATACCCTAAGTCAGACCTTGGTCAAGGAAGCAATGCACCAAGACAAAACCCAATACCCAATAGAGGACAGCCGCAAGGGGATCATGGATAGTAGAATTTTGCTCTTGATAATGTGAACCATGTCTCTACGTAGGATGATCAACAAGCGGATGATGTGGTGATTGATATGTTTCTCGCAAACTCCAACCCAGCGACTATGTTATTTGAAATTTGATTCTAGAGCATTGCATTCATTCATTGCATCGCAATATGTTGACAAGTATAGTTTTCCTATCTCTCATATAATTTTTACTCTATTGGTTATGTCTCTTAGAGGAGAGATGAGGACAAATATAGTATGTCCAAAAGTAAGCCTTAGAATAAGGGGGGTAGATTTCTTCGCCAACCTCATTGTTTTGGATTCTCAAGGATTGGACATTATACTTGGTATGGACTGGTTGAGGAACCACAATGGAGTCATTGAATGTGCCACAAAGACGGTGAAGTTGACCAATGAGGAATGGATCACCATAGAATTTGAAGCATCCCAACATGCACCGAAGCAAGTGGAGCTGAATCACATGGACGATGCCGCAATTGAGGAGATTCCAGTGGTATGTGAATTCTGAGATGTGTTCCCAGATGAGTTGTCAGGTATGCCACCTGATCGAGACATTGAGTTTGTAATTGATTTAATACCTGGAACTACACCTATAGCTAAGAGGCCATATAAGATGCATCCTAAGAAATTAGCGGAGCTCAAGAAGCAAATTCAAGAGCAACTAGAGAATGGTTTTATTCGCCCAAGCTCTTCACCTTGGGGAGCGCCCGTGCTGTTTGTGGACAAGAAGGATGGATCCCAAAGGATGTGTGTGGATTACCGAGCTCTCAACGAGGTAACAATCAAGAACAAGTATACCTTGCCCCGCATAGAGGATTTGTTTGATCAGATGAAGGGTGCTTGTGTCTTCTACAAGATTGATTTGAGGTCGGAATACTTTCAAATGAAGATTACACCATCGGACATACCCAAGATAGCTTTCAGGACACGATATGGATCCTATAAGTACACCGTGATGTCCTTTGGATTGACCAATGCACCTGCCTACTTTATGTACCTCATGAATAAGGTCTTCATGGAGTACTTGGATAAGTTTGTTGTGGTGTTTATTGATGACATTATGATCTACTCGAAGCATGAGAATGAACATAAAGAACACTTGAGGCTTACGTTGCAGAAATTGAGGGAGCATCAATTGTATGCCAAGTTCAACAAGTGCCAATTTTTGGTTGAAAGAGGTGTCATTTTTGGGTCATATCATCTCAGAAGGAGGAGTATCGGTCGACCCAAGAAAAGTGAGAGACGTGTTGAAATGGGAACCCCCGCAAAATGTAAAAGAAATCTGGAGTTTTCTTGGAATGGCTGGATATTACCGTCGATTCATTAAGGACTTTTCCAAAATAGCCAAGCCCATGACGGAGTTGCTAATAAAGGGGAAAGCATTTCAATGGACTCAAGCTTGTCAAGAAAGTTTTGAGGAGCATAAGAAGAGGTTGACTACAGCCCCAGTTTTGATATTAGCGGACGTGAGCAAGAGTTTTGATATTGATTGTGATGCATCGAGACAAGGACTTGGATGTGTGCTCATGCAAGAAGGTCAAGTGGTTGCATATGTATCGAGACAATTGAAGAAACATGAGCAGAATTATCCAACGCATGATTTGGAACTTGCAACCGTGGTACACGCATTGAAGATTTGGAGACATTATATTCTTCGACATAGGTGTGAAATTTATACAGATCATAAGAGTCTCAAGTACATATTCACACAAACGGACATGAATTTGAGGCAACGAAGATGGTTGGATCTCATCAAGGATTATGATTTGGGATTCAATTATCATCCTGGAAAAGTCAATGTAGTGGTTGATGCTTTAAGTAGAAAAGGAGTAAGTCACCAGCTCACGGTTCGAGAACTGCCATCCGAGTTAAGCAAGGAGTTTGAACGGTTGAACCTTGGATTTGTGAATGAGATGGGGATAATGGAGTTAAATCCGACCTTGGAACAAGAAATTCGAGAGGGTCAAACAAAGGATGAGGAAATCCAAGAAATCAAGGAAAGGACCTAAGAGGGGAAAGAATTCAGATTTGATGAGGATGACCATGGTACTTTATGGCTGGGAAAAAGGATTGTCATGTCTAATGTGAAGCATATTCGGGAGACAATATTAAAAGAGGCACATGACTCGCCATACTCAATTAATTCCGGTTGTACGAAGATGTACAAGGATTTGAAGACTTGTTATTGGTGGGCTAGCATGAAAAAGGATATAGCTGAATATATAGCATTGTGTGATGTGTGCCAACGAGTCAAGGCGGAACATCAAAGGTCAGCTGGATTATTGCAGCCATTGAAAATTCTAGAATGGAAGTGGGAAGAAATCGGCATGGACTTTATAGTTGGATTGTCGTGTACCCAGTTCGGTTATGACTCAATATGGATAATTGTGGATCGTTTGACCAAGTCAGCTCACTTCATCCCTGTCAAGACCAAGTATACTGCAATACAACTGGTAGACCTATATATGCAACATATTGTGTGCCGACGTGGAGTACCAAAGAGGATCGTGTCGGATAGAGGTTCACAATTTACCTCCAGGTTTTAGCAAAAGCTACATGAAGTAATAGGAACAAAGTTGAAATTCATCTCAGCATATCACCCTCAAACGGATGGACAAACTGAGAGGACCAATCAGATTTTAGAGGATATATTAAGAGCTTGTGCTTTGAAGCATGGGAAAAGTTGGGACAAAAGCTTGCCATATGCAGAATTCTCATACAACAATAGTTACCAAGCAAGCTTGAAAATGTCGCCTTGTGAAGCACTATATGGAAGGAAGTGTAGGGCACCTTTGTTCTGGAATGAGACAGGAGAAACTCAGGTATTTGGTCCGGATGTGTTGCTAGAAGCTGAAAAGCAAGTTCAGGTTATTCGCGAAAACTTGAGGTCTGCTCAATTGAGGCAAAAAGGCTATGCGGACAATAGGAGAAGGGAACTAGCCTTTGAAGTGGGAGATTTTGTCTACCTCAAGGTGTCCCCAGGTCACAAGAGGATTCATATAAGAGGCAAGCTAGCACCTCGATACATTGGGCCATTCAAGATTTTGGACATAAGAGGAGAAGTAGCATATAAGTTGGAGATGCCCGCTCACTTAGCGGATGTTCATGATGTCTTTCATGTTTCCTGTGGCTATAGAGCTTGTAAGGGATGTTCCTCTCTCTGGAACACCTAGTCAAGTGTTGTTGTGCCTTTGTAACTTAAACTCTATTTTGTTTTTTAATATATTTTCATAGCTGTCGGGGTTCTCCCTTGCAGTTTTTATTGGTCAAAAAAAAAGAAGTGCTTGAGAGTGCCAGTAGAACAAGAGCCAATGGAAGAATTGGAACTAGAAGCATATTTGACTTATGTCGAGCAACCGGTCAAAATCTTGGAAACCAAAGAGAGGGTCACAAGGAACAAGGTGATTTCATGGTGCAAGGTGCAATGGAAGCATCATACAGAACCGGAAGCAACTTGGGAGTTGGAGGATGATCTCAAGAATAAATTTCCCTATCATTTCTCTTCCGCGTTGAATCTCGAGGGCGAGATTCATTTTAAGGGGGGTAGGTTTGTAACACCCTCATTTTCATCCATCATGAATTGCATACATTCTAATACATGTTTAAGATTAATCTACATAAAAAGAAATAAGTTTAAAATGAATTCAGAGCAAAACCGCACTTAAGAATTCTGGAAAGTGCGGACTAGTCTGTTTTTGGTGCGAACTAGTCCAATTTCTCTCTGACCTTCATCGGACATGTTCATTTTGCTGCGTACTAGTCTGTTTTTGCCTCTGGACACTTTCGGACTTGTCCGGTTCATTGTGGACTAGTCAGGTATTCCAGGAAATCCTTGAAATTTTGCTAAGTCCCTGGACTTGTCTGGTATTCCAACAGACTTGTCCGTTTTCCCTCTGACTAAAATCGAACTTGTCCGTTTTTTGACAGACTTGTCTGTTTTTCCTCTGACTAAGTTCGGACTTGTCCGATAGAGTCCGTACTTGTCCGATATCTCTCTGTCTAACTTTGGACTAGTCCGGCCCCCTGCAGACTTGTCCGGTAAATCGTGATTCCGAGTTGATCTTTTGTTTCACGACTTGTTTTTGGGTTTTACTTTAAGTGGGCCTAAGGACGTCGTGTCTAACTCTTTTTGGAGCCCAGGTGGGACCCCACACTGGCCTCCACCCACCCCAAACTCGAATTCATTGAAACCCTAGCCTCCATCTCTATATAAACAACCCCACCCCTTGACTTTACATCCTTTTGCCTCATTTGAAGTCCACCCAAACCCTAGTTCGTGGAGAGCCACCATCGAGGAGGGAGAAGGAGATCCCAAGCAAGAAGAAGAAGAGGAAGAAACGAAAGAGGATCATATATCCATCAAGTTTCGTTCTTCATCAACAATTCACCTTCAAGTTTTTTCATCAACCCTAGATCATCAAGATCCAAGTGTTGCCTCCAAAACTCTTGATTCTTTGGAGTTTTAAACACCTGGTATACCTTCTACTCTCTATTTCTCACATGAATCCAACCCCATTTCTCCAAATTCACATCGATCTAGAAAATTCTAGTTCGCTGCTCCTGTGAAGGGCGGACTAGTCCGGTCCCAAGCGGACTAGTCCGATTTTCCTATCTATTTCCTGTTGAATTAAATCTAAATTGATTTGAATCAATTCCAAACATGTATAAACTTGTTAAAAGCTGTTAGAACTAGTTAGTAAACATCATTAACAACTCATTAACTAGTTTTGATTTGCATTTGCATTAATCATGCATATCATGATATATTGAGTAATATTTGTGCACTTATTGATTATGATTCTTGGCTTGTATGTTCTTTGTGCAGATTAAACAGATTTGTGCTAGAGAGTGTTGCGAAGGATCTCCAACACCAGAAGTTTGAAGTCTTTGATCCCAATCAAGCCCAAGAGCAAGGCAAGTGTCGTTGAACATATTTATCTTGTTTTAAAATAAATGTTTTGTTTACAAAACTGCATGCTTGTGTCAATTTGATGGGATTCCTATGGTAGGAAGTTTACTTGCTTTGTTTAACCACCCTTGTCACCTGGAATACATGGTAGAGAGTCAGGAAGGGTTTTTTACTTTTTTGCTTCGCTTAATTATTTGGGACGGAAGAACAACTATACCAGTTACTTATGCATTAATGATATTATGATTAATATGAACTGGTCAATATGATATAGTAATGGGTAATCTAAGCAAGCATGGTATGTGGATTGGGTTGGATGTCATGGTGGTTTGCTTGCTTTAGATCTAAGGACCGCTTCATGCGAGAATAAGCCAGGACAACAGTGCCACCACCAGGCCAAGTATGGGTGCGGCGTAGCTGATTAATTAGGGTATTGCTTGTATTGAATGGATCATTTGGTGCACCGGGGATGGGGAGTCGGATTGGGTTTGGATATGGTTGGTGGGACTCCCTGGGATCCGAATGGCACAAGAGGGGGCCCTTGGTTGAAGATGTGCTCAGTTGGAGACATCGCCACCGGTGAAACCTTAGTGGGTCCGTACATGCTAGTAGTCCCTCTGTAAAGGCTATTTTGTGATCTCTTGGCCATACACCTATGGTAGTGTTTTGGCATAGTGGAGGTTTTCTTTAGTCACTGACGGGTGATGAAATCATAAACACGTGGGTAAAGTGGTACAAAATCTGCAGAGTAATAAAACTATCATGATAGTCGTGCTCCCGGTTATGAGCACTTGGACAACTTCTATGATTAGAGTGAAACTTGGAATATGGAATGGTCTGGTTATGGTAATGGTTATGGTCACGATTGATAATATGGTTTGGTACTGGTTATGGTATTAGGGTTTATGGCAATGAATATGGTTATTGGTAATGAGAAATCTGGTATAATGGTGATGAATGTGAAATATGGACTGATATTATGGTAACTACATGGTTTATGATGGGTTTACTTCACTTACATATAATATATTGCTTTTCAAATGTTTTAACGTACTTTTCAGCACTTAGCCTTTATTATATTCGTCATTTGAATTGGCTACATGTCATACTTCCCTACACCTTCTGAGTACGACATGTACTCACCCTTGCAATTCCCCCACCAACAGTTGCAGGTCAGGATTGGGAGTATAACGATGATAATACGGAGTTCTAGGTCATGTCTGCCATTAACTTTGCATGTGGTGTTGATTAGAGTTGCGCTACCCTATTTGCTTATGCTGCTTAGATTCTTAGTTTGCTCAGTTTAGATAATTTCCGCTGCATTAGTTCAACTTGTCATTAATATTCATTAGAGCTTGTATTTGAGGATTATTATAAATTGCATAATAAAAGTGGTTAATTAATCTTGTTCTATAGTAATTTTTTGTATATCCTTTTGTGAGTGCACTCATGTATGTGTGTTGAACGTCCTGTGCATACATATGTGTTCACTTGGTTCATTTTCGGAACTAGGTGTCACACGAGACCTGGAGCTTGCTTAGGGGCCACGGGGATGTGCAGGTGGCTCCCTCCTCTTTTACTGATGTGCGGCTAGGATCCATTGCCGCCATCAACTGGGTTTCCGCTCGTTCTCCGGCAACCGCATGGGGTGGGGTCGAGGCCCTCATGGACCTCTTGTTGTTGGAATTTCTTGCAAATACGATATTCTAATACCGGAAAAAGTCTACTTACCCCCTCAACTATGATCTAGAGACTACTTAAAGCCCTCAACTACTAAATCGGGTATTTAACACCCTAACCTATGTAAAACCATTTAATTAATTCCCTAAGGTGGTTTTGCATGGTGGTTTTGACACCTTAACAGCTGAAGTGGTGTGTCTATGTTGTGGGCCCACATGTCACTTATAGAAGACAAATAATAACAATAGTGGAGTAGCTCTCCTTTCTTAGTCAGTTAGAGAAGGCCATCAATGAAGACCCTGGTGAAGCTCGTCTCGCTGAGAGGCCTCGAGAAGCGTTGTCGGCGGCAGGATCCGCGATTGATCAACATGCAGTGCGTTTGCATTGATGTTCAAACAGAATAAGATGACTGATTCATGATTGATCGCAGCTGGTGAACCATGGCATCTCGATGGAGCTTCTTGAGCGCATGAAGAAGTTTTCCTCCAACCTCCGAGTGCTAGCGCCTCGTGAGAATCCTAGAGCTCATGCCAAGCGCACCAAAGATCTCTCAAAAGCGAAGCACACTGTCATGTTGTCGTTGTTGGGGCAGCAGACGACTAGTTAGTGGCTTAGCACAATTCTTCCCCGTCCATAGCAAAACGATTCCATGGCAACTCCAGGAGGACCACCGACCGACCACCAATGGTGCGCGTCCAAGTCATTCCACGTCGCGTGGGCAACGCTATCAATCGTCTCCGCCTGTGTTGGCCCTACAACTCAGCGTGTTGATCTGTTCGTCGTGTGGGCCTGCTGGAGCTGATGAGCAGTCGTACCCGGGGCCCAGGAGGCATGCGAGGGTGGGCCCACAACACATACACGCCACATCAGCTGCCAAGGTGGCAAAACCACCTTAGAAAGTTAATAAATTGGTTTTAAATAGGTTAAGGTGTTAAATATCCAGTTTAGTATGTGACAAGTTAAGTAGTTTCTAGGTCATAATTGAGAGGAGTATGTAGATTTTTTCTTTTTAATACCTTAATTTTAAAAACAGGGTCATTTCAAACCATTGCTTTAAAGTTGTGTGCATACCTGTCTCTAACAAGCCAAGACACGCTGTATAGCCTCCTCAGTACAACAAGAGAGCATGTAATCTCTTTTATGATACAATCTTGCAATCATGCTCTACCAATTATTAGATGTGCATCTAACGGTTGTTACACTTTTACAATTAACTTCCACCTTTTGCACTTAACTCCTTAACAGCCAATGGAGGGAGTTAAGTGTAAAAGTGCAACAACCATTAGATGCACATCTAGTGGTTAAGAGGGCTTGATTGCAAAACTACACCACAACGGATATTGCATTTTAAATGTTGCCGCATAAGAAGCACTGATATTTGTGAAAATGCGTTATCTGCATGGCCATAATAAACACCAAACAATGTTGTTTCGTTATCAGGATCTAGCAATGCTGAGTGCTGCAGGGTCGCACAGAATGTTCAACACTATTGAGGAACAATAGCAGAAATAGCATGATTTTTATCTAATACAAATATACGCAAATCGCATGATTGATGTTGTGCCACACAGTTTAACTAAATTTTCTGTGGTAAAGCGTCAATATAAATCAAAGGAATCACTTCCCTATTTATAAAAGAGGGGATAATGCTCCCAGCTGCTCTGAATAAGAAATACTCTCCCCATCTTAAAATACTTTATCATTCTCTAATTTTTTTTAAATAAAGAGTGACAAGTATTTTAGAATGAAAAGAGTAACAGAACCATGTCGCAGGATTCACTATTTTCCACAAACCCATCAATCCATCATATGCTCATCATGTCTTCAAGCAATGACACTAGCGGGTTAGTCAGGTGGACAGCATGCTGACCTTGTTTGCTTCACCGCTGAAGCATACGTCAAATTGAGCATACAAAAATATACTCGCTGGTACATGCACATCCACGAGAAACATGTTCATATGCTCGGGCATCATAGTACCACTCCCCTGCACCAGCAGACTCGTGCGCACTTCAACATGGGACGCCAGCAGGTTAACATCCACTGTACGCATAGGCGTCAACATCCATACCATAAACAGTAAGCACGCTCGTGACGAGCAAGGCCTAGTACAAAGCAAGCACATAATCACAATCCAGATCGCGGTCGGAAAAGATACTGATAATTTTGGGGATTTGAAACACTAATCCTGGGGTGCATATCCTCTGCAGTACTGCTGGTGCAGTAGTGGTCACTGACAGGTGGGCCCCATGCACCATGGGACCCACCTGTCAGTGACCACTACTGGTGCAGTAATGCAGAGGATTTCAACCCCTAATCTTGGCATAACCTACCCATAACATAAAAAGCTCACCTTAATCCACAAAATTACCTGTTACAAACAGGTCATCTCTACTCTACAGAACATAACCTTGATATTCAAAACTACTATTACAGATAGGTTCTCGAAGGCACATCGCAGGTCAGGGGAACCTGTCGTGATGCACCAGATGCTTAACTTATGTAACCCAATAGCTCTAAATTTTATCTTGCTGTGTTATCCTTATGTTAAGGCAATTGATAAATGCACAGCACAGGGGATTTGGGTTATCAATCACCTGCCCTTTCTCCTGTCCTTTTCCCTGTCTCGACTTCTGTCATAGTGATCGTCCTGCCCTCGGCTCGCACTTTTATCACGTCCTCTGCCCCTCCCAACATCGATACCATGAGACCGGTCTCTGTTGCGATTGTGCTCCCGCTCCCTCTCCTGCGATTTCCTTGGAGGACTACGGCTTCTGCTGTGACTCCGACACCGCTTCCTAGGATTCTCGTGAGCGTCATTAAGCCTCTCTTTCCGCTCCAACGATATTCTTTCTGCAAAAAATATTGTTTGGTTTATATAAAATATGTAAAAGAAAATAAGGAAATGTTAGTGTATAAAGAGGTTGTGGCGTACAGCATGGTTCATTGTTATTGCATAAATACATGGTGTGAAATGGAAGTCTCGATGATAAGAAATTTATCGGTCAATGCAACAGGATGCTATTAACAATCTCTGCCTCCCTACATACCAGAAGACCTGTTATGTGCACCATCAGTTGAAATGCATAAACCATATTCAGACTGAAGACGCCTACGATGGCTGGCAACCTTCCTCTCAATCTCATCCACATTACGCAAACCTTGTTCCTCAAGAGATTCACGGTACTGCATGACAGAAATCTCAATCTGCCTCAGCTTCTGCCTGCAGATCAGGCATTACAATTAGAATGGAAAATTATTCTTTACTCACACACCTAAACATAAAACCTAGCAAACAAATGTTAAGAAGATTGAACAGTGGGGATACTCACCTTTGCTCTTCATCAACAATCATATCTGGACGATGACTTGCTTGATCAGTACTTGTTTCTGTTGTGTCAAGCTTTCCAAGATCACCTGCAGTATCGCTTCCAGATGAATAGCTTAATACCAAGCCTCTACCACCTTTTCTATCTTCATCATCGCTGATGTCATCATCTCGACTCCATTTAGAAGCTGGCAAAACAAGATCATATTTCGGTTTCTTGCTCGGAACCGATTGAAGGTCAGGACAACCAGAATCTACAGAACGTCCTTCACCAGGTCCCATACTGTTACAAGAGATGTCTAACCCATCACCATTAGGACCTCCAAATCTTGAAGCACCACGAGCATGCACGCTGATGTCCTCTCTTCCAGTTCTACGCGGTTCACTCTGTGCATATTTCATATCAACATCTTTCTCATATACTCGTTCTTTGTCAGACTCCTCCAAGTTAAGCAATCTGGCAACAATCATCTCTTTACCACCACATAATGAGAGGCCATTATGTCTACAACGACGCTCAAGTTCAGCTAGTGGAAGCCCTAATAGCTCCTTTGTTGCTGCTGCCTTTCCTGTAGCCAAGGCACCATCTTCATTAAGCTTAAATCCATCATTTCCATCCTCAGATCTAGCTTTCTTTTCAATTTCGGGTGCATCGCCGCATAGCGAGTGGAACGGGATGACACTGGAGTTGCCTGATCTAAGAAAAGTAGTCCTCAGCCCATTCAGATATGCATCTGAAAACAAGAACCAGTCCGTCCACACTTGTAGAACTTTCATAACCCTCTCCTGGAGAATAGTAAATGCAACTGTGTAAGAGAGACCATGAACAAAAGTAAAACCATGTAATCAACAAATGGTGTAATATAAGTCACCTTCAGAGCTTCAGCAGTAATCCTTCCGGTGATACTGCGGTACAAGTCATTAAAGCTCTCTATAACATCTGGCAAAGAAGCTTCAAACTTGGTTCGGAATGCACATGCATTCTTCACAGGAGCACTACTGTTATGAAGGATGTCAGAGACTAACATAAGCCGGGCAACCTTGGTTGGAATAGGGGTCTCCTTGAGGGTTAAGGATTCTGTAAGGACCTCGACAATCTGAAATACAAGATAACGACCCATGAGTATTCATGCAATGAGACTATAGATGACTAGATGAGTGACACACTAATTTGTAAATTGAAACACCGAAACAACAGAACATCTGCTAGAATAAGATTACAAAGACGAGCAATTCATAATCCACAATAAATAAAGTAAAGAGACAATAAAAATAGTTAATTTGATCTCTTAAGCCATGCCCAAGGAACAAACAGTACCAAATTAATTACATATGCATAACAGCATTTAGTGAAAAGATGATAAAAGCGTTGATCCTATGCAATGCTGGTTCTGCATTTTCATAACAATCTAGCACTTCAACGATCGGTGTATACATACTTCAAATGTAATTTGTACCCAGTTCTGTTCATAAAAAATGGAACTTATCGAATAAGGGTTGTCCTTTATATAAGGTCAACCATGACAACATGAATCTGTTAACTCCATAATCTCATTGTTGACAACACATTATCATCAAGCTATTAAAACTGATCTCAATGTGGCTAGTTGGATTATATGTCACAGAATTGTCCAAACATATCTTATTGATAATTAGGTCAGATTTATCTAAAAGGTAGGCATTACCTCCCCAGCTGCATCGGCATTATCTAACGCAAATCCCATTGCTTCCTTTATTTGGCTCCTCTCTAATGTTAACGCCCGTAACATGTCCTCAAATTCATCACGTTGTGACTCGGTCAATGTACGCTCCACCACAACACGCTGAAGAAGGAAACAGTAAATTAGTCTTGCAATGGGAGAACCATTTACACCATATGGAAAAAAACAAAGGGAAAAGAAATCTGCCTAGGTCTAAGAAAACATTTACCCTGCTTCTACCAGCAGCAAATGTAGATTCCTTTTCACGTTCGGGGCTTCTATTGGATAGCAAAAGAGGTGGAACCCATCTGAAATTAAGCACATTTAATCGGAAATGCATTTTCTAACCAGAAAATCAATATGCACGTATTATACATATTGATCCTATTGAATATCAGCATATTACTGTGCACTGTTATTACCTTCCACTTCCTGTGATCATGATGTATGGTTCTGTTCGCCATCGTTGTAAAGTATCACCCTGTGTTAAAATATCACACGCAGTTTTAATCTATAGGTACAATCATTTCTTTATAGTTGCTCCAGATTATATGATGCAATAAATCCAATAAATTAACAATTCATAGTTTTCCAGTCAAAAAATTAAGCATTTAAAAATTTCTCTGTGGTTTCTGCAACATATACAATGGAATATTAACTTTGTTTGCTTATTATCTTTGGAGGCAAGACTGGCATGAATGCATATATAAAAAGAACAGAAAATATTATCTGGTCAGAACACAGAAGGGGCAACAATTGAAAATGTGGATATATAGACATCATCACACACCTGAGCAAAGGAGTATAGCCTCCAAACATAATATGTATGCTCTTTTGATTTAAGATCAAACAAGAAATCAAATAAAGGATTTCCTCGCCCTCTCTCCATTACAGCTTGTTCAAAAGCACATCCACCATCAAGTACATGCAAGGCCATCGTGTCAATCACATGCTGAAGACGTCCATCTTCTGGTGGAGCAACCACTATATCAGGAACATTCGGTGTAAGGACCTAAAAAGACAAATGAATCCAATGTGAACTCGGAGTTATGCAGAATCTTTTAAATGTACAGATGCCTATGCAAAATCTCAGATATCATACAACTGCCAATATTCTTTCTAAAGACAAACTATTGTATGCCCCAACATGAGAAACAATGAAAAATGCAACCAGAATTTAAATCTGAAATGCCTCAGATATTTAGATGAACATATAATTTGCAAGCCTACATGCAAGGCAGTGTAGTATATACTGCAAAGGACATCAGAAGTGGTGCAGGAACATTTAAAAAGTATTAAGATATTACACTGTTCTCACCAAGATGAGATAAGCAACGAAGTTTCTCTTCGGTTTACAAAATTCAAAAGATCGAGTACTCTCCAAGAGGAACAATTCCTATTCATCCTTGAACAGTTATCTAAGTCAAAGTTGAACACATGGAAACTTCCAATGGTAATGCTTTTATGGTACAAAAATGACTTGCATTGCAAGAACACACCTACATAGTACTATTGCAGAATAAAAAAAGGAATCCAAAAATAAAGAACAGGTGAGTCAATAAAAAATTACAACTTCACCTACCAGCTCCGAGTTTTGTGGTGAAATGGATGCAACGGGAGGGCCACCAGGACCAGAAAGTATGACCGTAGCACCCTGTATCAAATAAAGAAAATGGATCATCAATGACGACTCACTGTCACTGGTGTACTATAACAAGATCGCTCCATTTGATTAAATGTGTAAATGTCCTGTGATAAATTCAGATCAACAATTTAAAAAGGCACAGAAGGAAGAAAAACAACCTCCTTATTTCTGATTGCCATCTGTCCTGGAGGAGGGGCAGGTAATGCTTGTGATGGAAGAGCAACAGATTTACCCCATCCAATCTTCAGCTCATAGTCATACACAAAAACACCTGAAACAAAACATCAAAAATAGCTGAAGGTAAGAATAGTAGCATTTCAAAGCAAAAAATAGAAAAAGCACGTCAAGTTCCCATAAAATAATGATCATAGTCCACATGGATGTTCACACTAACCTTGCATTTCATCCTTAGCAGCCTGTCCATCTGCCCTATTCATGAAGGCAACAAAACCACAATTTCTTTGCCTTCTGCGTTCCTCTTCTGTTCTAGGCCACATGATCTTGACACTGGCAATAGGTCCAAACCGACCAAAGGTCCTCAAAAGAAAATTCTCATCAACCTGGCATCATTGTATGTACACACTAGCTAAGCTAACTAGACAAGGAATATAAGCATGGCAGAACATGTGCAGTGGAGAAAGCAACCTTAGGAGCTAGATTGCCAACATATAAGTTTGTGGTTTGAGGGTCACCATCATCAAATGATCCTGCAAATCTCCCAGTGGGATCAAATTCATCTGGTAGTTCATCAAACCGGCTAGAGGGCTGCACCGAATTTCAAACATCAATGCAACAAACATAACAACAACCAATAACATTCCTTGAAAAAAATGTTTTGATCACAAAAGATTCTTATTAGCTGGATATCAGTTGATAAACAGCTTGAAGAAGCTGTAGACGAGTCGAAAAATATTGGTATCGTACAACATAGTAATTTAACCCAATATTTCCACAAACTAAGAATATTCTGAATCACCCAATGTGCCAGCTGAGAAGGCTCCAGTGAAAGTGGGAAAGACCAAAATATAATTTTAGCTCAAATAACTACCTACCATGGAGCTATCACTGTGACCTTCACGTTGGTGATCTCGATCCTGATTGCGCTTTTCTCGTTGCTCTTGCTCATATTTGAGTTCCTCCATGAACTTATCTATTGCTCGTGGTTTTCCTTTTTCCTTTTCCTTTTCCTTTGGCCTATCTTCTTCCTTCTGCACATTAAAAAGACGCTTAAGGCTTAACCAAAGGAACTATGCAGACTGACTGAGTCAATCCAAAGAATATCGGAAATGCCCTAACCTTTTTCTCAGGCTCTTTGGCAAATGATGGTGGCAAGAAAGATGGAACATACCTGAGAAAAGTATGCTATGTATAAGGTATATATCATGGTCACAAGTTAGATCAGTATGCATATCATGCATGAACCTAAATGATATGTGGTTATGACAAAACAACAGAAAGCAATACCCCCACCTATAAAACAAATAAGTTGCAGGCTCAATAACTGGATAAATCTAGCACCGCCTCTGGAGTGGTATTTCAGGTTTTCTCACTTCAACCAACAAAATTTGAACTTCCTCCTCTTGGAATGGAATTTTAGATTTTTATGCAAGCTTGAAGCAATAAGCACTATATCCTTAAGCTCACACTTTCAATGTCATTGCCCACAGTGATTAGCAGAAAGAAACCATGCATTTGCAATTGAATCTAGCATAGGCACCACAGAGAGTCCAAATGGTACACTAATATAACATAAATGAGCAAATCACAAACGATTATAAGTGGCCAAGGACTCTTCACTCTTGGAAACTGAAATCAGTATTACTGACATGTGGGCCTACTACCAATAAATAATAAAGGTACAACAAGATGAGCTTTAATTTTTCTTACAAAAAAACATCAATATGAAAGAAGCGTAATTATTTTCTATGTCCCACAAATTGAAAGCCATCTCACAGCTTATTAGTCCTGACTGTATCTAACATGGGTACTCTGCACCCAACACACTATCTGCAGAGATCATAGCTAAGAAGTGGAATGGACACCTACCAATAGCCCACTGCCCACCAAATAGTAGTGTTATCATAAATGGTATTAAACAGTCTTCTAAACGCATTTAAACAGTAAACAAGATGCTACTGCATTGTTTAGGATCTAAACGGTCCTCTAGATAATTGACCTATTTAAATGGTCACTAGACCGTCTAAACAGCCTAAACGGGAAAATGAAATGGTTTCTAGACGTTTTTAGACATCGTGTTGGCTGTCTACCGAACCATTTACGGGGTGAGATAGAGATCAGGAGTATAAAGGGAACATTAGATTTGACAGTCGCCTCTTATCCTATCACCCTCACCTCTTCATGAGAGCTGACACCGCCCATGTGCGCCCATCGAGGCACCGCCATCCACAAGCCCCATTTCGCATGTGCGCGACCGTCAAAGCGACAGTGACCTTGATGTAGTGGCGTTCTTGATGCAATGTTGAAGCGGCAGTGTTGGTCTAGATGCCACACATGAAAGAATAAGAGAGGAAGAGTGGGAAGAAATCCAACCAGCAAGGGCATCTCCTCTGTCCTTGCCGGATCCTGCGCTTGTGGCCAGTCGCTAGTGAGCTGAGAGAGCACCAGAACAATTGATTTGTTGGGGAGCATAGTGAGGAGAAGGGAAGTGAGAGGGACGAGGTGGGCTGTGTGATAGGAAAGAAAGGGAGTCGAGAGATTGAAGAAACACTGCACAATGGTAGAGGTGGTATTTTGTCGATGATTGTTGGATGCCTGGGACAAGGACACGCGGTCATATGATCTAGGGAAGCTCTTCTGAGTTAGCTAATAGGCAGAGTGGACATCTTCCCTCTATTTTTCTTTGTTCTTTTCTCTGTTTTTCCTTTTTCTTTCCACCTACCGACCTCTATTTTCCTCTAGTAGTATGCTATAGTACCAAACTGTTTAACTCGTCTAAATACCGTTTAAACACATCTAGGCCGTTTAAACACTAAACAATGGGTCACCGACTGTTTTCTGTTTAGCATTTACCGTTTAGGATAACATTACCAAATACAGTGAAATGTGATGTCCCAAGTTCAAACGACTTATGGAGTTAGGAGCCTAGTATACATCTATTACCGTACAGAATACACTAAAGTTCATGGATTAAATCCATCCACCCAGCCTACCTACCTGGACCCGCCCTCCCACCAAGCCTGTGCATTTTAGGAACACTAATCCAGAGCTCCCAAGAAAGACACTGAGTCCATAGAGTATATAACTATAAACCCCTCTACAAAAGTGCTAATATCATAAAAACACTAGTGTATCAAACAAAGGCAAGTATTAACTAGGCTAACAATATCACGAGCTCAAGAATAAACAATGGATTGTTCTGTCACGTTACTATAGTTGAAACTGCAGAATAAATTCATAAGTAACACTAGCCATGAAACAAGGTGTGGCTGTTCAGAAAGCCAGTCAATGCTATCTTCTCTTTCAAATTACCCTTCTTATTGTTTTCTAACAGCACCCGGCACTTGGTAACAACTTTGAAGTTGAATGAACAGATGGTTCATGAATCATGAACCGTAATTGCATTGAAGAAAACTAAAAAATGATTGTGTCCCATAAATTGATTGGGATACAATCAATCTAGCATAGGCAACTAAATTGATTGTGTCCCAGAGTTCTGGTTGTATTACCAACATGAACATCTATGGATGTATCAGAGGTACCATAAGATACCATCTTTTAGAAATCAAGTACTTCTGTCGCTTTACCTACTTCCCTTCTTTGGAACAGACCCCCCATCTTTGGACTTTCCACCTGCCATGCCGAATGAATAAAAAGGCCGGTCTATTGATTAATTGGAGTAATAAAAGAAACGATGTATCCATCTTGGACGTTATCCAAACTAAAAAAATGGAAAGCTACTATGAAGAAGTAACTGAAAATGAAATCGCTGTCACTAACCTTCTGTATCAGTCTTCAGCTTTGCATTGGGATCGATCACGCCACCTCGGATAAACTTCGCCCCAGATGAGCTGTCACCTTTGAATGACTCGACAAATTCCGCATATACACGAGCCGCTTCATCCTCCTCCCTCTTCACATTCCAGTAGACAAAAGTCAAAACACTGTGTACATCAGAAAATGTAGTAAAACCAAAGTGTCACAGGAAAGGTTAAACACGATTTGAACCCAACCTTCTTCCTCGCCTCCTCAGCCTCCCGATGCTTGTGGTACGGGATTTTTTTCGAACTCATCTGGAGAAAAGCAAACAGTCGTCAGAGAGCATCAAAATCCGTACGCCTCATTCGTTTCTACTACCAGTGTACTGAGGCGGACCGGCCCATAGGGCGAGGTAGGTCAGCCGCCCTACATAACACAAGCGGAGAGAACCTCTTCCTTCCCTCTCCTCCGAGAGCTTCTCCCCCTAGGTCGCCAGGCACAGCTGCCCTGCATTGGTGGCGTCGATGCCTGCCGCTTGAGTTGTTTCGAGGAGCTACCCATTCCAGAATGAAGAAATAAAAATTCCCGCGGGTAATGGGTGCTCATCCGCATCTCCACCCCCGATTGGAATGAAATATCCCCGTCCCTGCCCACAGGCGAGAATTTCAAGCCTTACCCGCCCCCGTGCAGGGATCACAGGGTTCCCATCCCCGCTACATCCAGCCTAATTGTCAACTACAAAAGCGAGGAGGAGGATTAGAGGATTGGGGAGGAGAGGTTAGCTCTCACCTTCCGTTGTCACCGTCGAAGCTGGGAGAGGAGGACAGCCCAAGGCGGGAGGCTTGTGCCCCGTTCTGACCGCGCGTGCCTCGGCGCGCTGCCCGCAAGAGACCGAACCGCTGCTAGCTGCTAGCTGCTAGCTGCCTGGCTTCGCCGTGCTTGCGGCGCCGCAGTGGTACTGGCGATCTGTGTTTGTGTGGCGGCGGGTAGGTTTTCCTGTTTTTTTTTCTTTGAGAAACTGGATTGAATTTCTTACTTTTAGCCTGGAAACATATAAATACCCCCCTGAGGAATACAAGAATTATATGTATATCGGAGGAGGAAAGCATAGTATTTCTTAAATACCTTCGATTTACAGGCTGTGAGCATGTTTAATGATCAAGATAGACGTGTGGATCTATTGATTTGAAGTCCAGATGAGAAGGTTATGCATAAGGCTCGTGAACTGCAAAATCCAAAAATTCCGATCTGACAAATATAAAGTGCCAATATTGCTAGGTTTTCAAACAAATCCAAAGTTCCGGTTTAGTCGAATCCAAGGAAAATCATGGTCTGACTCAAAACTTATAAGAGTTTCATTTCTAATGGGATAAGACCGAACCACCCTACAAATATAAAGGGTTCTAACCATCAAAAATACAATTTGTCTTTATTTTTTATCTCTAAACCCCAAATCCTTTTTTTTCAAATCCTAATTGTTGTTCTTTTTTAATTTCGATAACGTTTGTAGGTGTCCTAGCTGCTAAAAAAACCTAGGGGGGTTGTCCGATGAGATACCTGTAGGATGAGTTTTTTTAGGTTTTCATGGCAAGACCATAAAAACTGGAAGATTTAGATTGCCGAAGCAGAGGTTCTAGTTTTTGTAGATTGAGTGATGTGCGAACCGCACAGGGGCATGCTCATATTCATTGTCATTTTTTTGCATCGATAATAACATAGTCAATGTCAAAATACAAAGATATCGGAATGCACACCATTTTTGGGGGAAGCAAGGGTATGTGATACGACTAATGGAAGAACCAAGTTGAAATGTTCGACAATTTGACTTCCAAAAATATCATTGTCAAATACTTTCATTTCGATACATAAGAATGTTATCAGTAAAAGCATACTGTGATATGGTTTTTTTCTTTAATCCCTTAGTATATTGTAGGGTGCTTACAAGAAATGTGTACACTCTTCACTATTAAATTGATATTGTTAGGATAAAAATCTAGTTTAATTAAGAACAGAAGAAGTACTTGTGTCTAGGAAGTTCTGATTCAAATCAGTCTGCTTGTAAAATAAAGAAGGATAAGTCCAAATAGAAATTTCCTTACTCAAACCTTAAAATGTATGGGAGTTTTTAGCTCTGGTACACCGTTCAGTTTTTTATTGATGTTACGACATGATCATTATTCAAATATAACCATTTCCTGCCGTCAATATTTCTAACTCTGAGGTTGTATATTGCAAATAGGAAAAAAACTATGAATCTTAGAATATATCTCAATAAGATGTACTCCCGCTTTTTTTTCAAAAGTCTGTCACTTTTTATTCTTTTTTTACTAGAATATGACAAACTTTTAAGAATGAGAGAGTAGTCTTGAAGTAATTGAAGAAAATCTCTTATTAGTACGTGCTACCTTCGTCCCACTGGCTTATTTCGGGAGTTGAAATTTGTTCTATTAAAATTCTATCTCGACTGCTATGATCATATCTCCCTATCACATCTATCACTTTCGTTTCTTCTCTCTTCTAATTTCTGCTAGCATCCTCCACTCTTTCGAGATTGTAGGTGAGAGTACTCAAGTCATTTTCTTTCTCCACTCATATAGTATTTGAATTCCAAAAATAAACTTCTGGTGTGACGGGGAAACGAATTCTCTGCGGCTGGACCGCACGCCCGCCCGCGTGTGATCCTGCCCCGATATTTGCCATGTCAATCTTGTCTCGAATCTTGCAGCGCACAACCGCAGCTGCAGCGGCGGCTCCCCCGACTCGACTCCTTCGGTTCCTTCAGTTTCTGGCTCGGCTCCGCTGCATACCCAAGACACGTCTCTGACGAGCATGAAGTCGCCGTCCTTGGCTGCTGTGGCCTGGAGGAAGGTGTTCTTCCTGTATTTCTTCACCGGTGGCCACCCAACCACTTAGGTACTCTGAAGTCTGCATCTGACGCCTGAATATGCTGCGGGGAGATTGACGAGGAGGATGAGGAGCGGGGGCGTGAGCTTCTGGGCTGGCGCGAGCGCACGGCGGTGTCCTGGTCGTCTTTGGCAGTCTTTGATGCCTCGCTTGGACCCTAAGACGGAGGAGGCCGATGACTTCTTCGACGGTCGGTTACTGTCATTGGTGCTGCTGCTGGTTCCAGGTAAGCTCAGGTGTGAGCAGCGGAGCCGAACGGGAAACTGAAGGAATGAGCCGAGTCAGGAGAAACATCGCTGCGCTCGCGGCTGTGCCCTACAAGGGTAGGCGTGGCAAATATCGGGGCAGTGTCGCACGCAAGCGGGTGTGCGGTCCTACCGCAGCGAATTTGTTTCCGGTGTGACGGAGAGAGTAATGAATAAGAATGATTGCACATTATTTATGTCTAAGTAGTACAGATCGCATCAACTCTTAGCCTCTCATAATACTAATGTCAGAGTTCGCCACGGATACGCCAAATAATTTGCACTAATAACTGCTGTGCGTGTTTTGTTGTCTTTATCCTTAAATTTCTCACAATACATCTCACTTGTCATCCTCTCCTGATGCGGCTCATGACAACAACGGAAATCCATACAAAAACCAAAACCAAGCTTCAGAGTCTCCGCAGACGGCAGACCGCAGAGGTCTGCGTAGGGCGTAGGCCAAGCAGCAACACGGTACAGGACAAAAACACGTTCCGTAATCATCAACGTCAAGGAACCAGTTGATGCGGGACAAGAAAACCGCCAAATATCTCAAAGAGCCCACGAGTTCCGTGGAGCATCATCATTGTTCTCTTGCTCGGTCGCCGGTCTCGGTCTAGATAAACAAGCTTCGTCACTGTTCTAGATCCTTTTTTTTCAGCTTTGATTTTTCCTCTTGTTACTTGCTGGCGTTCGCTGCCCTGACCAAAAACGCGTGAGCGTGTCGGTTCTCTGGTATTGTTCTATCGTTGCTTATATTTGTCCATTTCTGGTCCTGTTCTGAAACATGATCGATCCTTCAGTGTTATTGTGCTTTCTGTCTAATGTTGCAAATCATTAGTTTCTGCGGCTACCAGCACCTGGAGTTGTAAAGGAAAGCCGGAAGTTGTTCGTGTGTTAAATTTCTTGCCGAACAATCTTCATCATAAGGAGAGAAGATGGAAGAGGAATCCGGTGCATCGTCGATGTACTTCTGCCACATGTGCTCGCTGATTATCCGGTGCGTGGCGAGCATCGAGGAGTTGAAGTGCCCCCACTGCTACACCGGCCTCATCGAAGAGATGGCCGCCGGCCGGCGACGCAGCAACACCTTCAGCCGAGACCGTGCCGCCACCGGGGCAAACGCTGATGCCTGGTTGACGGAGCGCGACCTTTCGCCGTGGGTTTAAATCGTACGTTATTTTAGCAATTCTACCGTATCATTCAGTACAGAGGTTATAAATCGTTACTACTAAACGCGCAGCGCAGCGAAACGTAGACGCACATCGTTCTCACAGCAGGTAGACGATCACGTTTGTCTTAACCGATCAGCGCAGCAGTAGCAGCAGCGTCTACACAGAGTTCACACGTACGGGGAGGAACGTCATGCACTGGTGCGCTAGCACCGCGTGCGCGACAAGAGTCTCGACGTGAGGCCTGCGGGGGTGGCGGCTAGGGCTGTCACGTAGTGGAGTAATTAGTCCCTAACCCTACTCCTCGTATTTATAGGCGTACTAATAGACTTCTAGGTCGCAGGCCTATTAATATCCTAATTGCTCATGAATCAAATATCTAACAGACCTTAACCCGAATTGTTATAATTGCCTCTTGGGCATATCACCAACAATCTCTCACTTGCGCTAGAGACAATCATCTAGCCAAACTTTTCGATATTCCAACCCTTTAAGTGTATGACTCGTTAGGTTTATGTGTAGTCGGTTGTAAATGGAAACCGTTTCTAAGCACAAGTCAGTAGAGGTACCTAGCAAAATATACTGACTCTCAAATGTACATAAAGATCATATCGGCAAAACCAAGATACATTCAACATGTTAATCCATTTGCCCCACAATATCAGTCAAGCTTAAGGCGAGATGTGTGTCATTCTTGTGATAGCTCGATCATTCACTCGATCAAATAGTGAATTCATTCTATGACTAACTTTTAGTCATTGTGATTAATATTTAATCACCTTATCATGACCATGCACTTTCAAATCCTACTATCTCGAGGGGCCCAGCTATATCTCTCCTGTTATTAAGGAGGGGCAAATTCCATCTTGATTCGCGCATATTCTATTCTTTGTTTCATTATGTACCTGAAGACTACTTTTATGACTACCCAGTTACGGAGTAGCGTTTGGTAGTTTCAAAGTACACAACTACACATAGTAAGAAACAATAGTGATCTCATGTCTAAGGATCTAGTAGGTGTATCACTCATGACCAACTATTAGCACATATGAAAATAACAATCCTAGCAGTGTCTCGGAGTGGGTCTATCAACACCATGTTCACTAACATGTGTTCACATTATTAATTTGATATCTCTATATCTATGATCTGTGAAACGTAATCACTAATTAATACATATGCTAGTCTATATGATATCATTATCTCATATAATGATATAAACTAGAGATCATTTGAAGTAATATTACTATTAACAAAGAGTTTCACAAACAAGTCACATACTTGATGATCAATGTAAATAATGATTATTCATATAACAATTTATTTAATAGTACATAAACATAACTATGACATAAGTCTCCCACTACACACTATGATCAATGATGTAAGTATCTAATACCCATAGATCTCGTGTGCGCCTCATGCTTTGATTATAGAAGAGGCTTTGTCAATGGATCTGCAACATTCAAATTCATGTGCAACTTGCATATCTTCACGTCACCTCGGTCGATGATCTCTCGAATGAGGTGATAGTGTCGTATTATGTGTTTCGATCTTTTGTGTGATCTATGCTCCTTTGCGTGTACGATGGCTCCACTATCGTCACAATAGAGATCCACAGGTCTGGACGCACTAGGAACAACATCCAACTCAAAAACAAATTTTTTGATCCAAACAACTTCCTTTGCAGCTTCGGAAGCTGCAATATACTCTGCCTCTGTTGTTGAATCTGCTATTGTATTTTGCTTGGAACTTTTCCAGCTCACTGTCCCTCCATTGAGGCAGAATACAAAACCGGATTGCAACTTAGAAGCATCCTTATCAGTTTGGAAGCTAGCATCGGTGTAAGCTTTTACAACGAGCTCTTTTCCACCTCCAAACACTAAGAACACATCCTTAGTTCTTCTTAAGTACTTAAGGATGTTTTGACAACGATCTAATGAGCATCACCATAATCTGATTGATACCTGCTCGTGATGCTCAGAGCATAAGATACGTATGGGCATGTACATAGCATGGCATACATGATGGATCTAATAGACGAAGCATAAGGAATCGCTCTCATCCTCTTTTGCTCATCAGGTGTCGAAGTACACTGACTCTTGCTTAGAGTAATGCCATATGACCTTGACAAGAAACCTTTCTTGGAATCTTGCATATTGAACTGATTCAATATATTGTTAATATATGTATCTTGGCTTAATCCAATTAGCCTTTTAGATCTATCTCTATAGATATTTATGCCCAAAATGTATGTTGCCTCTCTTAAATCCTTCATTGAGGAAATTTTCTTAATGAGAATTTAACATCATCATGCATTGGAATGTCATTTCCGATCAATGATATGTCATCTACATATAGGACCAGAAATACATGTGCGCTCTCACTAAACTTTTTGTAAATACAAGGTTCTTCTACGTTTTCGATGAAACTAAACTATTTGATCACTTCATCGAAACGTATATTCCAACTCCGAGATGCTTGCTTCAACCCATAGATGGACTTTTGAAGCTTGCATATTTTACTAGCATTTTTAGGATCGACAAAACCCTCAGATTGTGTTATGTACACATCCTCAGTTAGACTTCCATTAAGAAAGTCTGTTTTGACATCCATCTACCATATTTCAAAATCAAATATGCAGCAATTGCTAAGAGAATCCGAACAGACTTTAGCATTGCGACGGGTGAGAAAGTTTCATCATAATCAACACATTGAATTTGTTTGAAACCTTTCTCCATCAATCGCGCTTTATAGATGTGAATATTTTCATCCATATCAGTATTTTTTCTTGAAAATCCATTTACAATCAATAGGTCTCACACCTTCAATTGGATCAACCAAGTTCCAAACTTGATTTTCATGCATGGATTCAATTTCGGATTCTATGGCTCCAAGCCACTTCTCAGAGTTGGGTCCCTTAATTGCTTCGGTATAGGTCGTGAGCTCATTATTATCCAGCAATACCATGTCATGCTGCTCCATGGTTAGAAGCGTTAACTTTTCAGTTGCACAACGTACCCTTGTAAACCTTCGTGGGGATGGTGTTTCATCAACTGGTTGCGCAACATCTTATACATCCTGTATAGGATCAGTGGGTGCTGAAACATTTGCAGATATTTCTTGAATTTCTTCAAGATGCACCTTGCTCTCACTAACTTCTTTTGAGAGAAACTCTTTTTCCAACAAGACACCATTGCTAGTGGTAAACACTTTACCCTCTGTTTTATTATAAAAATAATATCATTTGATTTCCCTAGGATATCCTATAAAGAAGCATTTGTCTGATTTGGGAGTGAGTTTGTCCGACGTCAAAAGTTTGACATAAGCATCACACTCCCAAACTTTGAGGAAAGACAATCTGGAACATTTTCTGGTCCACATCTCATATGGTGTCTTCTCAACAGACTTAGTTGGGACTCTGTTTAGTGTACACGCAGTAGTTTCAAGAGCATAACCCCAAAAGGATAGTGGAACATCTGCTTGGATCATCATCGACCTAACCATGTCTAACAAGGTCTGATTCCTCACTTGGACACCCCATTCTATTGAGGTGTTCCAGGTGGAGTCAACTGTGGAATAATTCCACATTGTTTTAAATGATCATAAAATTCATGGTTTAAATATTCACCCCCACGATCAGATCGTAGAAGTTTAATTGCCTTGCCCAATTGATTCTGTACTTCATTCTAAGATTCTTTGAACTTTTCAAAGGATTCAAATTTGTGTCTCATTAGGTAGACATAACCATATCTACTAAAGTCATCGGTAAATGTGATGAAGTACTGGAAACTACCTCTGCCAATTGAACTTATTGGTCTACATACATCTGTATGTATAAGTCCCAACAAATCAGTCGTCCTCTCACTTTGACTAGTGAAGGGTGCTTTGGTCATCTTCCCAAGCAAACAAGACTCAATACCACTTTTTCACGCCCGGTCATCGTAAAGATGAACGGACGCTAACCACATGTACGCCAATATCGATCTTTAAGATCTTGATACATCTTTGTGCTTCTGGGATGAATGGAGTATGATGAGTTACGAGCTTCCCTTAGTATCAACTCTCTAATCTCCTTGATATCTGGAACACAAATCCTCTTTCCAAGCCATAAGGTTCCTTGTTCATCCTCTCTAAAGTTCGGAGCTTTTCCTTTCTTCATTAATTGTTTGATCTCCTTGACCTTCTCATCATTCTTTTGTCCTTCTCGTATATCACGCTCAAGGGTCGAATCCACTTCCATAGCAACTGCTTCAATACTAGACACTAAACATAAGTTTAACCTTGCAAATTCTTCACATAACTGGGGTTGAAGAGCTTGCACTGACAAATTATTACATTGTCATTTCCTGCTTAGAGCATCAGTGACCACATTAGCCTTTCCTGGATGGTAGTTGATTCCCACATCGAAGTCATTTATTAACTCCAACCAACGACGTTGTCTGAGATTAAGATCTGGTTGTGTGAATATGTACTTCAAGCTCTTGTGATCCGTGTATATCTCGGTTCTTTTTCCCATCAAGTAGTGTCTCCATATCTTCAATGCATGGACAACAGCTGCCAATTCTAAATCATGGGTTGGATAATTCCTCTCATGTTTCCGAAGTTGTCTTGAAGCATAGGCTACCACATGTCCTCCTTGCATTAAGACACATCCTAAACCATGACCAGATGCATCACAATAAACTACAAACTCCTTCTGCATATCAGACATCACCAATACCGGTGCACTGGTTAACCTCTTCTTCAACTCGGCAAAGCTCACTTCACATTCGGGGGTCCACTTGAAAGCAACTCCTTTCTCAAGAAACTTGGTTAGTGGTCGAGAGATCTTTGAAAATCCCTCGATGAATCGACGGTAATAACCAGCCATGCCTAAGAATCTCCATATATCATGTACACTCTCAGGTGTTTCCCATTTAAGGACATCAGCCACTTTGCCTGGATCCACTGCTATACCTCCTTCAGATATGACATGACCCAAAAATGACACTTCCTTTAGCCAAAACTCACACTTACTAAGTTTGGCATATAATTGGTGTTGGCGAAGCTTCTGTAGAGCCATCCTAATGTGCTCCTCATGTTCTTCTTCAGTCTTGGAGTAGATAAGTATGTCGTCGGTGAACACCACTACAAACTTGTCCAAGTACTCCATGAATACCTTGTTCATTAGATACATAAAATATGCCGGAGCATTGGTCAATCCAAACAACATAACTGTATACTCATATAGTCCATATCAAGAGACAAATGCAGTCTTGGGAATATCTGAGGGCCTAATCTTCAATTGGTGATAACCCGAGCGAAGATCAATCTTAGAGAACACACATGCTCCTCTCAACTGATCAAATAAATCTTCAATTCTTGGCAGTGGGTACTTATTCTTGTTTGTTACCGCATTTAAGGCACGGTAATCAACACACAACCTTTGAGTACCATCCTTCTTAGGTACAAATATGACTAGTGCTCCCCAAGGCGATGAGCTAGGATGAATATATCCTTTCCCCAATAACTCCTCAATATGATCCTTTAGTTCAGCTAGTTGTTTAGCATCCATTCTATACGGCCTCTTATATATTGGAGCCGTTCCAGGTACTAATTCAATGACAAACTCAATCTCTCGGTCAGGGGGCATACCTGGTAAGTCATTTGGAAATACATCCGGAAACTCACTCACAACCCTGATGCCTTCTGTACTCTCAAGATGGTTAAGTTGTACAACTGCTTCTTGTGTCTGTTCTGGCTTGAACTCCAATGTCGTGCCATCTGGGTGTGTTAAGCAAACTGTCCTAGTTGCACAATGAATTACTCCTTGATTCTTTGTCAGCCAATCCATCCCCAGAATGATGTCTGATCCTTGTGAGTCCAACACTATTAGGTTGGCCCAAAAGACTACCCCCCTTATGTTTATACTCACTTTACGGCATAGATGTCTTGCCACCATATCTCCTCCAGGAGAGTTTATCAACAATGGCCGGTTCAAGAATGCAACTACCATGTCATGCTTCTTTATGAAATCTTTGGATATAAATGAATGTGTAGCACCCGAATCAAACAATACTGTGGCGGGGTGGGAATTAGCAGAAAACATACCTATCACCACATCAGGTGCTTCCTGCGCTTGCTCCAAAGTCACATGGTTGACACGTCCAGGTGCGTTCTGCTGCTTCTTTGGACAACTGTTAGAGTAATGTCCCCATTCTCCACACTTGTAACACTGAACTCCTGCAGCATTGTTATGGCCCTTATTGCCTCTAGGTTGGTTCCTCGGTGGCTGTCCATTGGGACGGTTAGCTGGGGCTGAAGGGCGAGGGGGTTGCATTTGCTGGCGAGGGGGTTGCATTGGTGGGCGTGGAGGCTGCTGTTGCTGGTGCATCTGCTGATTGTAGGGTGTGGGCGGCCTATAGTTGGGGTTTGGGAATCTTTGCCCTGAGTAGTTCATAGGGCGAGTCATGGGTGTTGCAGGCTGAGGGGTGAAACGAGGGCGTACATTGCTGCTAGAGGCATGTCCCAGAGCCAATTTCCTTTTCCTATCATCATCATCCAGTTCCTTCTTAGTCCTCTCCACCTCAAAAGCTTTGTCAACCAACTTCTGAAAGTCGTTGTGGTCGCTGGAAGACATGGCAAACTTCAGCTCCTTGTCCATCCCATTCTTGAAACGGAATTGTTTCTTGGAATCCGTATCCACATCTGTTGGAGCATAGCGAGATAACTGGGTGAATGCATTCAAGTAGGCTCGCACAGTCATACGACCCTGCTTTAACATGAGGAACTCTTCACGCCTTGCTTGGACTTCTCCCTCAGGCACAAAGTGATTGCGGAAATTCGTCCTAAATTCTTCCCAAGTGATGTTCTCCAGACTTTGGTGGGCTTCAGTAAAGTCGGTCCACCAGTCGGCTGCAGGTCCCTGGAGTTGATGAGAGGCTAGTAACACCTTCTCTCTTCCTTCACAATGTATGAGCCTCGACTTGCTTTCAACCGTTCGAAGCCAATCATTGGTATCCATTGGTTCACTGACTGTGGCAAAGGTGGGTGGATGAGTGTTAAGGAAGTCCCTTAGAAAGGATCTGGGTGGAAAAGGTGGTGGTGGTGGAAGGTTGTATTGTGGTGGTGGTGGGGGTGGGGCTTGCTGCATATTGGTAACAATTTGGGTGAGGTTGGTGAGTAATTGGGTTTGTATGGCCATCATCTGCTGCATCTGCTGCGCTGCTGGGGCTCCTCGAGCACCCCTACCATTCCATCCTGGCACACCTCCAAGTCCTTCCTCTTGGGGCACAGCACCCCTTCCACGACCTCTACCTCTACCTCTTCCAGCCATCTGTATAGGGTATAATTGAAACTTTAGGATAATAGATAAGATATAGAAGGGTACACTATGGTAAACGGTCCCAACTACATGCATCAAGGGAAACATATATATATATATATATATATATATATAGCAAGCAAATTCATTAATCAACTAGTGCGGATGTGGACAGGATGCTAATGCATTTCACAACTCGCACGACACACTAACAAGCCTATATACAAATGACGTGGATGTGGACAGGATGCCGAAGCATTCCACAACTCATGTCGCACACACACACACAACATGATGCAAACTAATACAATACCATAGATAATACAACTCAAGACTAGAGAGGGCGTAGCTACACGCTCCTACATACTAAGGTAGGTGTCTTAATTCGTCCAACAGGGTAACAAGGCTACCCCTACTCGTCGGAGTCCTCCTCGGGGTCCTCCTCCTTCGTGTCCTCCCCTGATCTCACGGGTGAGTTCTCACGACGATCCGGAGAGTTTGGGTCCCAAGGATCAACGTCGGAAGCGTACTGAGGAGAGTTCGGGTCAGCTGCAGTGATCCTCGCGTATCGTCGGCGAAGTCGCTTGTAGCTGTAAACAAGGTCCCTGCTATCCTGAAGCTCCTGCTGACAATGCTGGAGTCGTGAAGACAACTCCACAACGTCGTCCACAAGCCTCTCGCTCTGAGCGAGGTACAGAGGCCCCTCGACATCACGTCTAGTGAAGACGGCTGTGCCACTAGGGCGCTGAGGGGTGTAGGCGTGCTCCGTGCACCCGAGGCGGAACCTATGGGCGTGACTCCAGTAGGTAGTCGCCTCCCACGTAGCATCCTCCTCAGCCGCACGCTGAGAGCTCCTCCAAGCCGGAGAGAAGTGTGAGTGCAGCAGCTCCGAGTCGTAGTAGACGGACAACTGGGAAGTCCACTCCAGTCCACCAATAGAGGGTACAGAGACCCTGGTGGTGTGGTAGACGAAGCGAACACGGTACTCACGGTACCCCGCAGCACGAAGAAGAGAGCGAAGATGGGCACGCATCCTCGGGACAACACGTCCAGAAGAGATCAGCACTGTCTCCCTCCTGGGTGTGTGAGGTGTAGAGCGGCTGGCTAGGGCGTGGTGAGGAACATGACCCCCAGTCGACTTACGCGCCGTCTGCTTGGTGCGCGCCATCTACAAACATTTGAAAAGAAGAGAGAGTAAGATCAATAATCAATAAATTAAGTTAGAATTAAAACAATAAGTACAACAAGATAAGAAGCACAAGGGTTGAGATGGAAAGCACAAAGTTTTGGAAATACTATTTTATAAGAAAATAGTATAGTCCTTATTTTCGACCATTTCTAACTAGGCTTGCGTCCTACGGGCAACACGGCTCTGATACCACTTTGTCACGCCCGGTCATCGCAAAGATGAACAAACGCTAACCACATGTACGCCAAGATCAGTTAAATCGTACATGCATTGGCGAAAGTGAAATATTATTTTATAGCCATGTTCGAGTACACAAATAGTCTTACAATACGACCCGAAGTTATACAAATACACACCACAACCTATTTACAACATCTAAACAGTTCACAAAGATTATACTACAGCGGAAGGCTAAATAGATAAGAATGGCTCCATCTCCACAGGCAGTCGCGCGAAGGATCGCCAGCCTAGCCCAAGTCTTCCGGGTTGACGAAGAAGTCTTCTGGTGCCGCTTCTTCTTCATATTCTAATGGAAAAGTAAACGCTTGAGTACATAGAGTACTCAGCAAGTGTGGGAAGAGAATGACATGATTGGCTAAAGCAAGGGAAGGCCAATTATGGCTTAAGCACTATGCTTAGAACCTAACCTTAGCTTTCAATTATTAATATCATAATTCAAGAAGTATTTCAACACATAATCAAAGATGATGAATGTGACTTGAATCATAAATAACCACCATTTCCCAACCATAAGCTAATTATGAACTGGCCCCAAGCCGCTCTTGTCCGTGAGCACGGCTGTCATGATAGTTTTACCAAATCTCTGCAGAGAGTGTACCCTTTCTCTACAAGAAGTGATTTCATCCCCTGTTGCCAGGTGGACTAAGTGAACCTCCCTGAATGCCCGTGGTAGCTAACCACATTACACACTTCCTTTGGTGTGAGGCCAGGAGATCACAACATGGTCTTTACAAAGGTACTCCCGACTAGTGCTAGCCCTCTAAGGTTTTCACCACTGAGGCATTCCCGGAGTAACCCTCTGTCTCAGAGCCCCCTCTTGAGCCTTGCGATTCCCAGAGCAGTACCCTGCATCATTCCCCGCACCATCCAACTACTAGCATTTCATCGGGAGAAACCTAATTAATTGACCAAGCTGCCTCATCTCAGTCTCGTGGTGGTACTATAGAGCTTAGTGGCTTCCTCCATAAACCGGTCCTTAGAATCCGGTGGTACCAAACCCAATCTCGGGTCTCGTGCAAACTGCACCATACCAAATCTATCCAACCACCAGATTCCTATCCACTACTATTATGTATCCACTACAATTAAAGTAATCATAAAGTTTAACATGTCACAATTGTATGGAAACCCATTCCCAATGTCTAAGCATGGCTAAGCATAATTAATACCTATCTACTTCCCAACCCACATCAGGTGACAAGGAATTATATGGAACAAGGCATGTAACATGAAATAGGACATCAATTTAATTAGCATGCATCTAACTAAAATCCTAAAATTGGTATAAGATGGTCAAGGGCACTTGCCTTCTTCGAAGACTTAATTGTTGGTGAAGTATTGGTCTTGGAGATTGAAGTTGGGGTCGTAGTACGACTCTAAATATATTACCAAAGCATGGCAAAGAGAAATAAAGGCTAAAATAAGTAAAGAGCACACAACACATGGCATCAAACATACACATAGGCATAAAATTCTATACTAATGCGTCCCTACGAGGTATTTATTATTTTACATAGCCAAAATATGCATTTTATATTTATCTTACATTTTTAGGATTTATGGCCCAAAATAATTTTATTGAATTTTCTATGGCCCAAATGTATTTTAAACATTTTTAATAAATTTTCTATGGTCAAAATATATTTTATTTGAACTCTACAATTTAATTACAGCATAAAAGCATTTTATACAAATTTTCCTACTGATTCTACATTTATTTTTCATTTTTATCTATTTTCTACACATTAAATACTCATATAAACAATATTCAACAATTAAATAAAAGTCCAGGGACTGGTTAATAAGTTTTCCATACTGTACAAGGGCTAAATCAATAATTCTACAAATTTCCAGGGGCTAGATTGCCTAATTAAGTGATTAAATCTAATTCCAGAGAATCTAGGGGTTAGTTTGCATATTCTGGGGGTTAGATTTGAATTCCAGAGGAATCACGGGGGTAGATGGCAAAATTCCAGGGGCCTGGGTGCAATTCCGGCGGTGGGAAAAAGGACTTTAAATGTGGGCCGTCGGTTTTGAAATGAACGCGTGAGATTTAATGTTACCGAACCGTTACGGCCGATCTAATCTTGGCCATTGATCCCCAACCGAGGGCTGGGATTGGGCCACATCGCCTCTGGCGACGCCGCCCACACGCGCGCGGCGGCGCTTGGCGCCCGCGGCGGCGGACCTCGCCGGCATTGGCCAATCTGGCCAAAACGCCACTGATTCTAAGCGCACTTCACACTAAACAAAAAGGGGGAGGATGTGGACCATACCTAGGAAGGTTTCGGGGTCCGAAATTGGCCGGAGATGAGTCGGCGACGAGAGCTTGCGGCGGTTAGCGTCGGTGCCCATCGATCTTGGCGAATCCCCGGCGATCTCTTCGCATCAACGTGCCCAGCGTGCTCCTGGCGACACGGCGAAGATGTTAGGGTGAAGGGGAGAGCAAGGCAACCGCTGGTTAAACAGGAACAAGGGCGACAAACCTTGGCGATGTGCGGCTAGGGTTTGGGCGTGGGGAAGAGAAACAGAGCGGAGAGGGGATGTTTTATAGAGGAAATGGCAGCGGCGATTGCTGGCGCGTGCGAGGGGTAGTTCCTCGGGGTGGATCGGCGTGGGGTGTGGCGGTTGGAGGGGGGGTTGCGTGGCGCGGCGCGGCGCGGGAAAGAGAGGGAGTGGCGGTTACTCCCTGGAAGGGATGACAGGCGGGCCCCAACTGGCAGAGAGAGGAAGACGGGGGAGGAGCTGGCTGGGCCGCGGGTGAGGGGAGGGGAAGTTGGGCCAGGGGTGAGGTTTTGGCCCAAAAGGGGGTTTTATTTGTTTTTTTTCTTTTTCATTTCCTTTTCTTTTGATTTGATTTCAAATTCAAATTTCAACGTTTGCTACTCGTTTGAACTTCAAAATTCACACAAAAATGCACACTTAAATGCACTTTAGTTTGATCAATGTTATTTACATAAAATATAGGTGTTACACATGCGTCAAGTGATTCAAAATCAAATGAGCTTATTAAACCATCTTTACGGAGTTTTTCAACACGTTTCTCACTTATATCACCTAAACGACAATACCAAATATAGGTGAGATTTAGATCATTTTGTCGAGCCCTTTTGGTATTAATGTTACAGATAGTTTTATCTTCAAGATCAAGAACATATAATCCATTCACCAATGGACATTGAGCATAGAAAATATTATTGTAAAAAATAGAACAACATTTGTTCTTTATTACAATCTCATAACCATCAACTTCTTCTAAACATGAAGAAGAGATAATGTTCTTGCTCAAAGTAGGAATGCAATAACAATTATTCAATTCCAACACTAATCTTGAGGGTAATGACAAGTGGTAGGTTCCGAAAGCTATGACTGCAACCTTTGCTTCATTGATGACACGAACATTGCTTCTTTGGCAGTGCCTCTTAGCATGACAGTGAAAGCATTCATCATTAGGAGAAGGACCAGATTTGCCCTTTGGCTTAGACTTTGAGCTTGAAGGCTCATCGAGAACCTTTCCCCTTGCCTTTGCCTTTAGGATGTCACACACTTCCTCTTTTATTCACCTTTTGTACCATCATCACATAAGTGACATTATTCTTAATGCTTTCTTTAGCTGTTTTAAGCATCCCATGCAATTCAGCCAAAATTTTCTCCATGCCATTCATTTGAAAATTCAATATAAATAGCTCGTAGCTCGGTGGGAGCAACTGGAGAACAACATCAATAGCCAGATCATTCTTTAGTTCAAAACCAAGTTTGCCCAAAGTTTCAGTGTAACTAATCATTTTGATTACATGAGGGCTAACCGAGTTACCCTCTGCCAGCTTGCATGAGAACAAGGACTTTGAGATATTGTATCTCTCAGCTCTAGCTTGATTCTCAAACATTCGACGCAGTCCCTCAATCATAGAATAAGCATCTATATGCTCATACTACTTTTGCAGATCAGGGGACATAGTGGTGAGCATAAGCCAGCTTACATTAAGCGCATCATCACAGTGCTTCGTATAAGCTCTGCGTGTCGCAGTTGGTGCATCAGCTGGGAGGTAATCAGGGTATGGCTGCAGAAGAACGTACTCACCTTTCTCTTGCCTAAGAATGATTCTGAGGTTGTCGTACCAATCGATAAAGTTATCTCCATTGAGCTTTTCCTTTTCAAGCACATATTGCAAATTGAAACTAGAATTGCTACTAGCAGACATGATCAACAATAGATAATAAATATGCAAGGTTTTAGCACTATGTTATGTATCAATCTTCTATTAACAGTTTAATAAAAGACACTACCACTATATGAGTATCGTTCTTCCTCTAACGACATATAGTGATCCAAGATCTATATTCACTAATTCCTAGTGAGCTTTGGCTTCACTGCTAGGAAATTAGTGACATAGGTAAACAACAATTGTTAATCATATCCCTATGTGACTTTTGTTTGTTGGGTGCCATCAAATGCCCCGGCTCCCAACTCTATACCAAAATCCAAAATTGTTTTGATAGCTTTGTTGAGTAAACTAACACTATGCATGTTAATGTCCAACATTCACCCTATGCATTATGATAGATGATGGTACTTTGCTTTGGCAAACCTACCACACAATGATCAAAATAACATAGGTGCAACTATTGGTAAATGTCATCAAATAATCAACTCTTGCAAGGGAAGCTATTCTATCATGACAAAACATCCACCACATGAAAAGCAAGAAAAGAATAGTAATGTGTAAACATCGCGGGTATATGATCATATTATAATGTGAATAGTATGGCCTTTAGAATGATAGTGGTCTCCATCGCTACGGTTCTATCATGATCTGAGCTGCCATACCTTCCATCTTGTGGTGATCTCCATCTCCACAATGCTTGAAGACATCTTTATGATCATAAAAGAAGCTAATACAACTAATAGCTACCAAATAAATTATATGAGAGATCAAGCATCACAGGTCGATACGCAGGTCGTTATACAATTATGTGACAACCTCAACTCGGTTGTGTTAAATTTGCAACACGTAGGCTGCACGAATATTACACATGCATTATCACATCACATTAAGGTCATACCATTCACATCATTCCCTGCAAAAACGAGTTAAATATAGAACAGTTTCTAGCGCGAAACGTATTATGTAATCGCTATATCAGACAACAAAATGACAGACACCAAACGGAATTACATAGATCACATCTATGAAATCACCATGAAAAATCTCATCGGATTGATCAAATCAATCCGATTCTGAGTCATTCAGAATGTCTCAATTTTCAATATGACTGGTTATTCATGAGTAGTTCGCGACTCATGACCGTAGTCTCTTGGCTCAATCTTTTATCTATGTACGCGATTAGTCCCGATAGTGATTCCAGCCGGTAGGGACAGATTGCGCACACAACAAAGAGTAACACGAACTAACCCTTTAGTCAAACGATCGCAATCTACTCTAACCGATTCCAAACTCCAAAACCGTGCGAAAAAAATCATTGTATGAACATGTATGCAGTTGATCCCATCTACTAGCAAGATCCAGATCAAAAACTATGCAAGTCGGCTCTGATGTCGTTGTTAGGAAATTGGTTGTACGCTACTTTAGAATTCTACCGCATCAACCAGGAAACATGCGAGTACAGAGGTCATAAATCGTTATCATTAAACATGCAGCACAACGGAACCTAGACGTGCGTCGGTGCAGGAGAAGTAGACGATCTCGTTCGTCTCCTCCTCGTCCTCGTCACAACAATAGGTAGGCGATCATGTTCGTCGTAGCCGATCAGCAGCAGTGGCAGTAGCGCCTCCACTACTACAAAAGGCTTCATCGCAGGCGGCTCTAAACATATTATCATATACGGTTTTAAAAACCGCATGTAATGAAGAGCCTGTGAAAATGATCGATTAGCACAGGCGGAGGCAAAATCCGCCTGTAAAAATGCATTTTCACAGGCGGTTTTTTATTGATGACCGCCTGTGAAAATGCATTTTTACAGGCGGTTTTTTATTGTTGACCGTCTGTGAAAATGTATTTTCACAGGCGGTTTTTTATTGCAAACCGCCTGTGAAAATGTATTATCACATACTGTTTTTTTACTGCCAACCACCTATGATAATACATTATCATAGACTGTTTTTAGAATGTTCTGTATGCATTGTGTTCGTGACTAATCGTAATTAGAAGGCAAGAAATGATAACATTTAGACAAAATTTGCGCTAACACAATTCGATCTATAAAAGACTAAAAGATTTAGACAAAATTACATTGCAGAGATGCAATAAAAAACACAACAGAAATTACAACGCAATACATCGCAGAAATTACAATCCATCACAACCATCACGTGCAGCACCACATGCAGAGCACCAAATTCAGCAGCTCAACGCCATGAATACAGGGATGCTGCCGTTGCAGTCGCTCTTCAACGCCTCCCCACAGAGCTCGGTAGCGCCACCTTCGTTCTAGCTCGACTTTCGGGCTACAACAAAAATAAAGATCGCGGCTGGATCTGTGACTGAAGGCTAGATCTGCGATCCTCGGCATCAAGCAAGACACCCGCGGCGGATGAGGAGCGTGGCTGCCGCGACGGCGAGGAGCGTGGTTGCCATGATGGCGATGAGCATGAGCAGCACGGCTGCCACGACGGTCGAGGAGTGCGGCTGCCGCGTCGGCGAGGAGCGCGGCCTCCGCGACAGCAGGATGGCGAGGAGGCAGAAGCGAGCTGCCGACGCTTCAGAGATGAGGCGGAGCTGCGGTAGAGCGAGGTTAGGGAGGAAGGAAAGAGAGGTGAGATTGGGAAGATGAACGGTGAGAGGCAGAGATTAGGTATAAGGACGTGAGGTGCCGGTATTGCTGCTGTTATAGACACATATATTAGAGATGATCCCTTGTGAGTCGTTTGATTGATAAGTAGCAAAAGGCGGAGATATGAAGTCCAAGAGCGATCCGTGGGATGAAGCAGCGGACCAATCAGGAGCCATCATTATCACAGGCGGGTTTTTTTTTGTTACGGACCGCCTGTGAAAATCATTATATTTTCACAAGCGGTTGTTTGTTACGGACCCCTGTGATAATGACTATTATCACAGGCGGTTTTTGTTACGAACCGCCTGCGAAAATCAATATATTTTCACAAACGGTTGTTTGTTACGGACCGTCTGTGATATTCTATTATCACAGACGGTTATTAACTCATTTAACATCACAGGCGTAACTTTTAACGAATCGTCTGTAAAAAAAATAAGGAGACGCCTGTGAAAATATATTTTCTAGTAGTGCTCCACGAAGTCCACACGTACTGGGAGAAACGCCGTGCACCGGTGTGCTAGCACCGCGTGGGCGGCAAGAGTCTCAGCATGAGGCCTGTGGAGGTGGCGACTAGGACTGTCATGTGGTGGAGTAATTAGACTCTAACCCTACCCCTCGTATTTATAAGCGTACTAATGAGCTTTTAGGTCGCAAGCTCATTAGTACCCTAATTGCTCATAGATCAAATATCCAACAGACCTTATCCGAATTGTTATGATTGCCTTTTAAGCATTACCAACACCCATTCCTCATAGACTTCCTCGCCGCCTCATCCAGCAGCCACGGCCTCGAAGGCGGCAACCGCGTGACTTCTGCTCGAATGCAGTACCGCAACATCACGCTCATGCAGCTCCTCAGTGCGCTCCAGGAAGGCGACGCAGGCCGGGAGCGGGTCATCCTCGTCAGCCCCGCAGATACGCACGCCGTACTCACGCAAGCGTGAGCAGGCACGGGCGTCGCCCTGGGCACCGGCAGCCTGACGCTCGGCAACCTGTTTCCCGGCCTGTGGATGGACCTGCTGCTGGAGTACCTGGTGCTGGCAGAGACCGATCAGAGCTGGCAGGGCACGCCGCTGACCATGAAGGTGAACGTGGCAGCCTTGCCGACGGTCTGAGTGCGCGAGGCCACGACCTGCTCGGTGTGCCTGGACGAGCTCGCGGCAGACGCCGTGGTGCGGGAGATGCCGTGCAAGCACATGTTCCACGACCAATGCATCGTGGCGTGGCTGGACATGCACAACTCGTGGCCCGTTTGCAGGTACCAACTGTCCACCGAGGAGAGGACTGGCAGCAGCAATGGCGCCGGCGACGAGCCCACATGCGTCTAGGGAGGTGCCCATGTCAGCGACGCCGGAAGCAGCGGCAGGAGGCATTGGTTCTTGTGGCCTTTTGGCTCGCTGTGCTCGCAACGATCGAACGGAAGCTCCTCCTCATCATCGTAATGACAATAAGCGCATAAAATTATCTTTGTATAAAACTATCCGTACCAGCGTACTCTAAAGCATACTCTATACACTATTCTCCTTCTACTTTTACAGTAAGTACTCTAAATTACACTGCGAAACAGTGTATCCAGTATGCTTTACAGTGTGCCACTGCACACGGTCTAAGTCTTTTCCTCTGTTCTACACGACAATTGGCACAAATAGTTTTTTATTCAGGACTTTTGTGGGTTTTTGGTCATTGCATAGAAGCGCTTGTTCTTGATAAAATTGTAGCCTTGTTTCACTGGCATTTTGTAACTTCGGAGTTATAAATCTGTCAACCACTAGTTGTCTTTTCTTCGTTTTTGCCGACTTTGATGATAAAAAAATTCAATTGCAGATTGTCCATAGTAAATATGTGTTTGGTTCAGTCGTGAATTCAAAAAAAAAATCTAATTTTAATTTTGAGCTGTGTAAAAGCTTATGTAAGCTAAGAGAAAGAAAAATAAAGAAAACGAATTGTATTTGTAACTAATGACATGAGGGTAATCTTTCTAGCAGTTAGATAAAATTCTGAAAAATCTGGGGTGGGAGTATATTTCAAGTTGTACTAGAAAAATTTACAGATTTTCAAATATCACCTTCTCTAGAAAATCTCTTTGATTCAGATTTCAAATTTTTGACAGAGTCCGCTGAAGAAAGTTGAACCAAAGAGAGATGAGATGTTGAGATGCTGACATGTTGAGATGTTCAGATGGGTCTTAAGATTTTCAGATGCTGAGATGTTAATGATGTAAAGTTTTTTTTTTTGAACAATAAATGGCAGGTGCTCTACATGATGTAAAGTTTTTGGAAATGCTTGAAATTTTCTCAGATCCGACTCAATAGTTGGGCAGATGGGATGTTCTTGAAAGATCCTCAATATTTTGCACAAAATCCATCCATTGAGTGACGGACATTTCATGAACGAAACACCAACAACACCAAAACAGGACGAGTACCTCTGCATATCATAAGTACGATGATGCTTATAACTGAAAAATTAAAACCGATTCGCGAAAAAAACTTAGAAATGACCAATCAACAAGACAATAATGAACACGTAAGTGTCAGAGTTTTGAGTACCCACTAGTAATCATTTTGTTACGTGTTCGTCTTCGGATGACTAGCTACAAAGACAAATGATTTATCCTGGTTCAGACGAGAGACCCTACATACAGTGTGAGTCGTTCGAAATCTTTGTTTGATCTAAAGGCGTATGGAAACAGGCTACAAACGAGCCTTGCTCGTGTGATCGCTAAAATATCTAATGTATATGTAAATCCAGTACGTCGTGAACTCGCTCCTCTCGAAGGTGGCCTTGTGGCTCCTTTTATAGATGTTCAAAGGGGGCTATCTAACTGGCTCCTTATAATGACATTGGTTGTACAGTGTTTGTGTCTCAGACCGCTCGGGCTGCCGGAACTACGAAAGTCTTCACCGTCTTAACTTTCACCTTATCGCACCGCACATATGGTGTACTCATTCCTCTGCGACAGATGGGACAGAACGAGAGATATCAGGTTATTCTGCAAATGGTCACATCGCGTGTTATCCCTTCTGAAGAAGTAATGGCGACCACCATCCGCCTTATATGTCCCAACTGCCCACCACTCCCGGGCTCGAGCCAATGGGAGGAATTGTCCACCCGTCCTTAGAGGTCGGGACTCGGACGGGCTAGGTACCTCAACGTCGGTAGATAAGGGCGTTGTGTCACACTCGGTTTTATTAATAATAAAACCAACTGCAAACTACATGTATGTCAGAATCAGTTAATCATATATGTAGGACAAATAGTGATAAATAGTAGAAGGTTGCGTTGCTGTCAGCCGATTTTCCTGTGGTTGCCTTATAGTTTTTTTTCTCTTTTGCTGCTTTTAGAACTCTTTTCTAGGTACAAATATTGTTTTTATTTGATATAAAACTGTTTATCACTATTTGTCCTACATGAAAGATTAAACCAATCCTAGCATACATGTAGTTTGCAGCTGGTTTTATTCTTAATAAAACCGGGTGTGACACGTTGGTAGCGTACTCGTCCTTGCATTGGAGGGTGGATACAGTTTTGTCGCCCTATAGTGGTGGCATAACGTCGTCGGGTCCCACACTTTGATCACCCGAGGTACAGAATCCCATCAGTACGCATAACTCAATATTATTTAGATGTTTTGGAATGTATGAAACAGAGTTGATCAGCACTAGAATAGAGTAGTCACCCTAGAAGAGAACTTTCCTAAATACACTCATTATTAAGGCATGCAATGAGTCAACAAAATGATACCAAGGGTCCAATCACAGCCTAACAAAATTTGCCCCCATGAACACCCACACACGCCAAGGACACTAGTCCACCCCTGATGATAGTGTTGTTAGTAATCCTTGTGTTTTTTATTTATCTTTATGTTAGCGTCATTTTCTCTGTTGTGTGAGTCGTGTCTGAAGCATCATGTGTAGTGGGTGAGCTCGGCGAGTCAAAACCGCCGACGAGCGCGTCGTGCATCAGGATGTTGCATCATGGCGCTAATAGTGGATCGTGGCTTGGCCAGGTCTGCATGTATCCGTTTGCTTTTAGTGAATATATAAGAGTCAGAAAACAAGGTCAAGGGAAGTTGCCACCTGCGTTCTTCTGCGTGTGTTTGGTCATCCAAAGATCGTGTTCCTCTCCGGCGAACATCGACGTTCATTTGACAAGTGGCATCAAAGCCAACGACGGGCTGGGCGGTGATCACGACGAAGTATCTTCATTGGAATCACTTCAGCTGACAGACTTTGCTCCACCATAGGTGGTCTTGACAGGGATAAAATGCGCAGACTTGGTCAACCAATCCACAATAACCCATATTGAGTCATAGCTGGACTGTGTACGCGGTAATCCAACTATGAATTCCATACCAATTTCTTCCCACATCCATTCTGGTATCTTCAATGGCTGTAATAGTCCAGCTGCCCTTTGATGTTCAACCTTGACCCATTGGCACGTGTCACATAGGGCAACATATGTAGCTATGTCCTTCTTCATACCATCCCACCAATAGCAAGTTTTCAAGTCCTTGTACATTTTTGTACAACCGTGATGGATGGAATAAAGTGAGTTATGTGCCTCCTTCAATATCGTCTCTCGGAGATGCTTCATGTTAGGCACGACAATTCTTTTCCCAAGCCATAGAGTACCATGATCATCTTCATCAAACCTGAATTCTCTCCCTTCTTGAATCTTTTCCTTGATTTCTTGGATTTCCTCATTCTTTGTTTGACCTTATCGGATTTCCTGTTCTAGGGTCGGATTTAACTCCATCATTCCCATCTCATTTACAAATCCAAGATGCAACCATTCAAACTCCTTATATAGCTCGGGTGGCAACTCCCTAACCGTGAGGTGGTGGCTTGCTCCTTTTCTACTCAAGGCGTCATCCACTACATTGGCTTTTCCTAGGTGAAGTTGATTCCCACATCATAATCTTTAATGAGTTCCAACCATCTTTATTGCCTTAAATTCATATCTGTTTGTGTGAATATATACTTGAGACTCTTGTGATCCGTGTAAATCTCACACTATGACCAAGAAAGTGCCTCCATATCTTCAATGCGTGCACTATGGCTGCAAGTTCGAGGTCTTGAGTAGGATAATTCTGCTCATGTTTCTTCAATTGCCTCGATGCATAAGTTAACACTTGACCTTCTTGCATAAGCACGCATCCAAGCCCTTGCCTTGAAGCATAGTATATATCCAAGCTTCTTGCTCATGTCTGGTATTACTAACACTGGTGCGGTTGTCAACCTCTTCTTTAATTCCTCAAACTGTCCTGACAAGCTAGAGTCCATTTGAATGGCTTCCCTCTTGTTAGCAACTCAAGCAGGTGCTTCACTATATTGGAGAAGTCTTTGACGATTCGTTGGTAATATCCACTCATTTTGATATCTATTGTGATGCCTCAAATTCAATGGTGACTACCTTATCATCTGTCAATTGCACTGTCCTTGTGGCACACTGAATTATACCATGGTGCTTCCGTAACCAATCCATTCTAAGTATTATGTCTAGTCCTTGTGAATCCAAAACAATGAAGTTAGCGAGGAAGTCTATCCCCTTATTTTACCTTATTTTAAGGCTTACTTTTGGACATACGATATTTGTCCTCCTCTTCCAAGTAGCTTTATCTGAAATTGTAAATCCTCTAGCTGTATCCATCTTCCATTGGAGTAGAGGTTGAGCGAGATAGGAAAGAGAGATAGAACGAATCCCCAACTATATGCATCAAAGAGTATGAAACTAAGCAACTACCTATATAATCCTATATGGATATGGCAAATGCTGAAGCATCCCGCAATCCTCTATTAAGCACACAAGAAAGCAACCACACCAAAATCAACACACCAACCAACTATGACCCTTACTAAGTGTTCCTATATGCTTTAAAGTGTCCATTCTACATAGGTTGCATTCTACAGTCAACCCGTGGCTCTGATACCAATTTGCGACACCCGGTTTCGAAAATGAACCAAGTGAACGCATATGTGTGCTCAAGATGTTGATCACACATACACGACAAAAACCACAAATGATATACAGAAGATTACCACGACACGAACTAGTAAATAAGTACTTTTATTACAATATTCAAATAGTTCTCAAATTACAAACTCTAATGATCATTGTTACTAATACTACTATTGCAACGGAAATAATCTAAACTAATCAAACTAAGCAAAAGGGATAGCGCGACTCCAAGCATCCACAGGCAGTCGACGTCAGCACACAACCTAGAGCTCAAAATTATTCTCGTGGTACTCCCAAACATCACCTAAAACTGTTGGTGGGGGAATTGCAAGGGTGAGCACACACTACGTAAGAAACCCAAATAGGAGACAAAGATGGACGACACGCTCAAAGGCAGCGTTTATGATAATGTTAAGCGAGACGAGCCCGCTTCAGCGAGTATCTGATATGGCTCAACTGAAAGTACAAGGAGACACATTAAAATAAAGTCCATCTTAGATGAATTGGTATCCGAGACACGACATCCTCTCTGACAAGCGGGAGACGCGCATCAAACACAACACGTCTCCAATATGCACAGGAAATGAGGCGTACTCTACACAAAGCCCTCTCCTTTGTCTTTGTTTACAGACTCTCGTCGCTGAACGTTTAATTCATTCATTCATTCACAATAGAACACATAACACAGATGAACACACAAAATATTCATCACAAAGATGAACACAAATATTCATTAACAAATATATTACAAAACACAAGAAAAAAAGTACAAGAAACAAGAAAATAAAAACAACATCAACTAAAAAATAACAAAAGAAAACCTAAATCCTACTCCTCCTCCCCCTCCTCCTCCCCCGGTTGCTCCGCCGGTTGCTCCGGCTGGTCCGGATCCGGCGGTGCAACCTCGCGACCGAGGTTCCTCGCCATCGCCGCGACCAGGATACTGCAGCCCTCAACACCTATCACCTCGGCCATCGTCTTGAGCAGCCTCTGTAACCGGTCGAACAGCCTGTCGAACAACATCTCGAGCAGCTCTTTGCTGAGCCTCTCGGGCGAGCGGCAAAACTGTTTCCTGCGGGGTGGCTCCCTCGATGGGCTTGACGGCAGAACGTTGGCCATGGTAGATTGTCTGCACAAAGAAGATGAACGAAGAGAAGAGACTGATGGCGCCTTTTATATGTCTGTGCAGAGAAGCAAAATGGAGACGCGCTTTTAAAAAGAGCGCGTCTCCGATTCCACATGTCACCTTTAGATTCGTGATTTTCTATATTTTGCTTCGGTTCACTGTTGATATCACACATCACTGAACTTAGAGCACATTCACTTGATAACTAAATCATTCCTTCATTCATTCATTCACACAGTTGAAGAACACACAAGATAATATTCAATCACATAGATGAACAAAGATAAATTTCATTCATTAGCAATATTTACAAAACATAAGAAACTAAAAATAACAAAAAAAAACTAAATCCTCCTCCTCCTCCTCCGGCGGCAACTCCGACGCTGGTGCAATAGGAGCCTGGGGCAGCTGCGCTGGCTGCTCCCGCTGCGCCGGCTGTACCGACGGTGCACTCCGAAAACGAGATTGATCTCCGTCGCCTCCACTAGGTTTCTGCGGCCCTCGGGGCCAAGCACGTGGGCTATCGTCTCAAACATAATGTGAAGACGATTGGCCACCCCCGTGAGGGCGAAAAGGTAGTGGCCGATGGTACCCATTCTAGTAAACTGGGGATGGGTACCAAGACCCAAGGAACTCATGGCGCGAGACGTATTGTTGTTCGCCTCTTGCGCCATAAGGAGGCGCTGCTCGGTATTGATTCTCTCGGGGGAGCTGCAACACAATTTCTTGCACGGTGGCTCCCTCAGAGGGCTTGACGGCGGAAGGTCAACCATGGTGGTGGTGGGTGGTCGGCACGGAGAAGACGAGGAAAAGAAGAGGTTTCAAAGTGAGCGACGTGCTTGTGGAGAACTCACGAGTGATGGCTCATCTTAAATAAGATCTGCGCGGAGTCGACGATGGAGTGGTTGGTTTCCCCTGCATTGATGGAATGATGTGACGCATCGATACCGCCTCGAGGAAACGAAAGGTCACGCACGGACGTCGCACATGTCTCTGCACCACACCGCCGAAATTAAGTTCTCTGCAGACCTCGTGCCACCTGTCTCTCTTTTGACAATGGAAGACACACTTTAGAGTAATGCGCGTCTCTCTTTGTTATAGCGCGTCTCACATTTATCTCCCTCGTATCTTCGTCTCTTCGACAATAGAAGACGCCTTTTAACTTAATGTGTGCCTCTCTTTGTTATAGAGTGTCTCACATTTATCTCCCTCGTCTCTTCGACAATGGAAGACGCTCTTCAACTTAACACGCGTCTCTCTTGTTCTAGCGCATCTCACATTTATCTCCCTCATCTTTTCTTTGCCTCTGGTGCTCCTTTACTAATCGACCAACTCCAGTGCAACCGCCTCCTCTGTTTGCCATCGCCGTTGTCATCGCCGTCGACATCCTCATCGTCATCACCTTCGCCGTCCTCGTCATCTTCGTCACTGTTCATTACTGGTATCGGCTTGGCACAGAGCCACTGAAGGAGGAGCGCTTGGCGTGGCACAAGAACCATCCCCATGTATGTACATATGGAACACCCGTCGCATGGTTGTATGTATGTAGACCTATAATGGACTCATGAACTTAACTGTAGTTTTGGTATTTTCAATTTGTGTGCGTAGGGTTTCTCTACGAAGCCTGAATCGGGGGATTTATTGAAGTGGTAGTGCATCATCCCCAGTAAAGAAGGGGCAAGTCATGAAGAACAAGCACAATATGAGTTTAACCATTGTCCTCCTATTAATGAATTTCCTTTGTAGACTGACTGGGAAGGTGGTTACTACCCCCTGACAAGCTCCTTCTTAGAGGACTATCCATTCGTGCCTCCAAGATGCGCCTTTCCATGTGGTTTCTTCCACCCAAATGTCCATCGCTCAGGAGCACTCTGCATTGGGATTCTTGATCAACAGACTGTAAGATAGACCTATTTGAGACCTATCTGTGCTGAATACATTGGCTTTGACAATAAAAGTTTTGAATGCTGCCATAACATCTTTTTAGCAAGGTCCGACTTTAGCTCCAACATGTCTTTGTTAAGCTCCGATATGTTTTTGCTAGGCCCGACTTGTGTTGGTTAGCTCCGACATGTTTTTGTAGCTCCGGCGCTGGGTTGTACTAGATTTGGTAAGCTCCGACTCTAGGTCCGACTAGCTTTGGTTAGCTCTGGCGCTAGGTTGTACTAGCTTTGGTAAGCTCCGGTTCAAGGTCCGGTTAGCTTTGGCAAGGTTCGGAGCTTGATCGCAATGTTCCTATTTTTACTGTGAATTGTTTCAAACTTGCTTTACACTGTTGGAAAGATTGCTTAGTATTCATTTGCTAAGTTTTTGGTGCATTTTGGTTGATATGGTTGATATCATTTTGCTATAGTTTGCAACATGCTTATATGACGTGCTCACATAAGATGTTGTAGTTTTGGAACTAACGAGAGTCAAGTCGAGGACTTGTGCTCGGAAGTATTAGTTGTTTGTTCATGTGCATGTGTTGCTTGAGTTCAAGACATGGCTGGTGACAGGATCCATTGAACTAGGCTTAGGGGGAAGATGAGGTTCAACAACCAAGTTCGGGAGGAATTGTGGTTGAGTTGATCGGAAGGTCGTGCAACATGTTTGAATCAAGGACAATGCATTCGTGGACGTCGTTGGAAGATGTTTGCACTTATGCAAGGAGTGCATGGAAGTGGCTGCATGGTTCTGAGGCATGATTAAGAGATGTGGACGTAAAGAATTGGTCAGAAAGGTCCAACTGACTAGGTTATAGACTCATGCTGCGGCTGAGTCGGGTTTGACTCAAATTTGAGTTGTTTTAGGAATGTGGGATACGTTTCTAAGGTGTTTGGAAGTCTTAAGATTGCTTCTATCTGTGTATAGAAGAGTCTTGAGCAGTTATGGAAAGTTTCGATTCGTGAATTGAGTAGGATTAGAGTCCTAGTTGAGTTTGGGTTGGCCTAAGAGCTGGTTATATAAGCAAGGGAGGCCAAAGGTCATTGTGGACGACTTTGGGTCTGTTCCTCTTGTGTTCTATTGAATAAAATTCGTAGTTGAAAGGAACTTTTGTGCCTTGTTCGTCCGACTTGTTCTAGACAAGTTTTTCTCATCAAGTTTCTGCACATCACTACCTTTCTTCGGTCGTTTTATCATAACTCGAGTTTTACAGATCCAATTGACGTGATTCTTTTTGGGTTGTCTTAAAAAGTTGATTATATATCATTTGTCAAAATTTCACGGTCATTGGATTTGTGGTTTTTGATCTACACGAGTTTCTTTGCAGTATTACAGATCTGTTTTTTACTCGGTAGAACAGATTGACCTTTCTTCAATCTTTTGATCCTAACTTGAGTTTCTCTCGACGGATTTGAGTGATTCTTGTTGTGTTGTCTTCGTGAGTTGATTCTATCTGATATCTATCACTTTTGTCATGGTGAAACACGTTTAGATTAGTCTCACACACGATTTATTTAACGGATCGTTTTTTTTGTCGAAGGGGTTGTGATTTATTTGTTTCCGCTGCGTAAGATTTTTTAATCTACCATTCACCCCCTCTGGTAGCTTTTCATGTGCTCTTCGATCCTACAGTTGGTATCAGAGCCACGATGCTCTAATCTTTATGATGTGCACGTATTTTGACTAATCATCATGGAGAAATACTCCGCAAAACCTTTTATCTTTAGTGGTATTGATTTTCAGGTTTGGAAGGCACGTATGGAAGCCTTCATCCAGGCTCAAGGCTTCGCAATATGGGATAAGGTATACAAGGCTTACGAAGTGCCGTCAAATGATCAAGCTACAACTACAAATCTAAGAGATGTCGACAGCAACAACAAGGCTTGGAACTTGATCATACAAGGATTAACTCAAAGTGTCCATTCTATCTAGGCTGCGTCCTACGGTCAACCTGTAGCTCTGATACCAATCTGTGATGCCCGGTTCCGAAAAATGAACCAAGCTAACGCATATGTGTGCCCAGGATGTTCATCACACATACACGAGTGCAATCACACAAGAGTATACAGAAAAATTACCATAGAACAAGATTAATTAACCAAATTTTATTACACAAACCAGATTATCCTCGAATACAAGCTCTAATGAATATTAATGACAAGTTCAACAAATGCAGCGAAAATAAACTAATTAAGCAAACTAAGCAACTAAGCAGACTAAGCATAAGGGATATATATATATGCGCAGCTCCAATCAACACCACAGGCAAAGCTGACGGTAGACACGACCTAGAACTCCGCATTATCACCATTAAACTGCCAATCCTGACCTGCAACTGTTGGGGGGGATCGCAAGAGTGAGTACATGTCGTACTCAGCAAGTGTGGAAAGTATGACATGTGGTTGATTCAAATGACAACAATAATAATGGCAAAGTGCTGAAAAGTACATTAAAACATTTGAAAAGCAATATATTACATGTATGTGAAGTAAACCCATCATAATCATAAGTAATACCATAATACCAGTCCATAGTTCACCATCCTCATCAATAATTCCAGATTTCACCGTTGCCAATAACCATATTCAATACCAGAAATAAATCCATAACCATCCATAACCATTACCAAACCATAACCATCCCAAATTCCAATTTCCCTCTAATCATGGAAGTTGTCCAGGTTCTCATAACCGGGAGCACAACTATCATGGTAGTTTTGGTTAACACTCTGCAGAGTTTGTACCACTTTACCCACGTGTTCGTGATTTCATCACCTTTCGGCGACTAAGAACCTCCCTTATGCCCATGACCCGTCGGTCATATTACACACTTCCGTTGGTGTGTGGCCAAGAGATCACAAAATAGCCTTTAAAAAGGGATTACTAGCCTATTCAGACCCCACTGAGGTTTCACCGGTGGCGATGTCTCCCGCAGAGCACATCTTCAACCAAGGGCCCCCTCTTGAGCCATTCAGATCCCAGGGTAGTCCCACCAATCATCAACAAACCCAATCCGACTACCCCTTCCCCGAGCATCCACAATGGTCCAAACAGCACTATCAAAGCCCTAATTAATCAGCTACGCCGCACCCATACTTGGCCTCGTGGTGGCACTGTAGTCCTGGCTTATTCTCGCATGAACCGGTCCTTAGATCTAAAGCAAGCAAACCACCATGACATCCAACCCATCCACATACCAGGCTTGCTTAGATCACCCATTACTGAATGTAGGCCTAGAGGGGGGTGAATAGGCCTTTTTGAAAATTGTCGGATCCTACAACACTCAACAACCAGTTCAATACCAGAGATATCGGACTAGTCCGGTAACGTGCGGACTAGTCCGGTGTTCACAGACTAAGTTGATTAAACTTGATTGATTTGTTTGGTTCTTTTATGTGTACAGCGGAAATATAGAATCAAACAACAGTTTAACAGTTATATGCTGGATTATATCACAATTAAGTCTTATGTTCAACAATTTAACATAAGATGAACAATGTGTATGAAACCCTAGATTGAGTTGATTAATTAGAATGATGAACACTAAAACAAGACACAACGATTTATCCCGTGGTTCGGCTACCATGAAGGCAACCTACGTCCATGTTGAGGAGTCCACAAAAGGACCAGGTCTTCTCCAACCCTACCCTCGTTGGATCGCCACAAAGGCCAATCCTCTTCCACTAATCACAAAGGGGTGAATAACCGAATTCAAGGGGCGTTCTCACGCGTTGAGAGCTCCCTTAGATTACAAAGCACAATGCCACCGAAAACACACTCAAAAGTTACAATTGAAATGCAGGAGTGTGTTAGAGAATCAAACCAAGAGCTCAATGTGGTGTTGCAAGTGTCTCTCCAATGATCTAGAGTGAATCCTCAAGGGATTGGTCGATGTTGCACTTAATTTCGTGGAGAGATGTCATTTTTGAGGCACTTGGGAGGTGTGACGGCGCTAGGGTTCGAGAGTATGTGAAATTGGGCCATGCACCTCTATTTATATGGGGTTTCTAAAAGTTACCGTTAGGGTTCAGAAAGTTCGGACTAGTCCGTGGTGGTCACCGGACTAGTCTCGTGTGCTGTGTGTAGCAAACCCTAAGTGTCCCGAAATATCGGACTAGTCCGGCTGAAAATGGACTTGTCCGATTTAGCTACTGGAAATCTTCGGACTAGTCCGATGTCCATCGGACTTGTCCGGACATGTGAAACCCTAAGTGTGTTGGATGACAAGTCCGCACTTAGAGGACTTGTCCGATTTAGATCAGTGGGTTTTTCGGACTAGTCCGTGTGAATATCGGACTTGTCCGAAGTGGATCAGAAAGAATATCGGACTAATCCGGTTGATAACGGACTTGTCCGATTTTGTGTGACTTGTGTAGTGTTTTGAGGACTAGTCCGCACTGGGGAGGACTAGTCCGATTCTAGTCAGAAAGATATCGGACTAGTCCGACAGATATCGGACTTGTCCGATCTGGTGCAGAAAGGTTATCGGACTAGTCCGGTTGTGATCGGACTAGTCCGGTCCTGTGTGACTTTGTGCAATGTGTGTGTTTAATTATGATTGAGCTCTTGGGGTTTGTTTCCTTAACACACTCCATACACAATAATCTACTACTCTTTTTCCTTGAGCTCATTTCCACTTTGCTCCTCTTCATCCCTTCTTTTTGGTATTTTGCTCATTTTTCTATTATAGGCCCGCATTCATCTCAACAGAGAGGTTAGGATCCCAATTGCTTGTCATAAATCATCCAAAACCCACAAGGGAGTCCTAGATGCACTTTCAATTACCATACCAGATTTAACCAGTTCACATTAACCAGAATATCATTAATACATAATTAAATGTGTGGTGTTGTTTTCCATCCCAATTAATTAAGCGAAGCAAAAAAGTAAAAGCCCTTCCCGACTCTCTACCATATATTCCAGGTGACAAGGGTGGTTTAGCAAATCTAGTAAACTTCCTACCATAGGATTCCCATCAAATTGACACAAGCATGCAGTTTTGCAAACAAAACATTTATTTTTAAAACAGGATCAATATGCTTCAAGGACACTTGCCTTGCTCTTGCTGTTGATTAGGGTCAAAGCCTTCAAACTCTTGGTGCTGTAGATCCTCCGCGGCACTCTCTAGCACAAATCCGTCTAATCCGCACAATAAACATACAAGACAAGAAACACAATCAAAGAGTGCACAAATATTACTCAATATGACATGACATGCATGATTAATGCAAAAGCAAGGTAGAACCTGTTAATAGATTGCTTTTAATGATCACTAACTAGTTCTAATAGCTTTTAACAAGTTTATACATGTTTGGATTTGATTAGATCAAATTTTAGAATTAATTCAACACAATTTAACCAGAAAGATCGGACTAGTCCGCTAGGGACCGGACAAGTCCACACTTTGCGAGATCAGCGGATTAGGGTTTTCTAGATCGACATAAATTTGGAGATTATGTGTTGAATTCACGTAAGGAAAAGAGAATAGAAGGTATACCAGGTGTTTAGGACTCCAATGAATCAAGAAACTTGGAGATAACACTTGGATCTTGATGATCTAGGGTTGGTGATGAACTTGGAGATGAATTGGTGGTGAAGAACGAAACTTGGTGGAGATCTTGATCCTCTTTCGTTTCCTCCTCTTCTTCTTCTTGCTTGGGATCTTCTCCTCCCTCCTTGATGGCGGCTCTCCACGAACTAGGGTTTGGGTGGGTGGAAAAGTGGCAAATAGATGTTAAACCAAAGGGTGGGGCTGTTTATATAGAGGTGAAGGCTAGGGTTAGATGGATTTCGAGTTTGGGATGAGTAGAGGCCGGTTTAGAGTCCCACATGGGCTCTAAAAGAGTTGGGCACGACGTCCCTAGGCCCACTTAATGTGAAACCCAAGAAACAAGTCGTAAAACAAAAGATCAACTCGGAGTCGCGAAATATTGGACAAGTCCGGACAGGATCGGACTAGTCCGAAGTCGTCTAGAGAGAACATCGGACATGTCTGGCCAAACATCGGACAAGTCCGAATTTGAACAAAGAGGAAAACGGACAAGTCCGCTAGAACACCGGACTAGTCCGGAAAAGTCCAAGGACTTAGCAAATTTTCAAGGATTCTTGGAATATCGGACTAGTCCGCACAAAATCGGACAAGTCCGAAAGTTTCCAGTGCCAAAAATCGGACTAGTCCGCAACAAAAACAGATAAGTCCGTTTTTTGTCAGAGAGAAATCGGACAAGTCCGCAGAAAAAATGGACTAGTTCGCACTTTCCTGCGTTTTAAGTGCGGTTTTGTTCCAAATCAATTTTAAACTCGTTCCTCTTTATGTGGGTTAATGTTAAACATGTATATGAATGTATGCAAGGCATGATGCATGAAAATGAGGGTGTTACACTTAAGGACTATGGGGTTGATCTACATAGTGTTCCACTGTTTTGTGATAACACTAGTGCCATTTGCATTGCTAAAAATCCCGTGCAACATTCTAGAACTAAGCACATTGACATTAGGTATCACTTTCTCCGTGATAATGTTGAAAAGGAAACATTGTGCTTCACCATGTAGATACCGAACAGCAATTGGCTCACATTTTTACAAAACCTTTGGATTTCACTCGTTTTTTGTTACCTTTGTTAGTGAAATAGGGGTTATGCATCCTCATGCTTAAATTCAGGGGGAGTTTTTAAACTTGAGAAGTCTATGTGTGAATCTGAAATTAAAATAATACGAGCATAGTATTTCATACATATATGACTTTGTGATTCCTTTTACATGCTGAAAGTTCTTACTACATTACTCGTGTTATACATTTTGTAGTTTTTGCCATGTCTAGTAATTGGAATAATTACTTAACTAAATCTGGTCATGGTCGAACTTTCTTACTGTTTTGAACTTGTTGCATGCTCACATGAGCTTTTAATCATAAAGAATTACTCAAGTAATCAAGTCACATGTTGAGTTTTTATGAACAAATATAAATTGAGAAAAGATCAAGAGAATATGCATGCATCACACTTCTTCTTTTGAGACAGCTTATCATTGCACTTAGATATGAACTTGGAAGAAGTTGTGTATGACTAAAACCATGTCCTTAAGCTTCTGATTGTCAAATGACATATGCTTGGCTTGGTTGGTTAGAATAAGGCAGATGCACATATAATCTCTTGCAAATATCATATGATCTAAATTTGTGCTTTGAAAAATAATAAAATGCAGCAACAAGTGTCATGCTTTCAGGTATTGAAATAGTTAAGTTCGTGAGATCATGACTTGCTTAAATTGAAAATTACATTTGATCTCTAGCACGGTTCACACTACTTTATGTATTTCATTGTTGTGATAGTGTAAGTTACTTGATAGTATGACTTGGATGAGCTTTGTTTTATATGTATATGTTATAATATGCTCATAACAATTAAAATCTATCTTATAAACCTTGTTGAATACATTGTCAAAGGGGGAGAGATAATATGTGAATTTTTAAACATAAGTATGCAAGGGGGAGAAAATGATTACACATTGCACATATTCACAATTGTTTTTGGCACGATTCTTCTCAAGGGGAGAATTTCATTTTCTCATTTTATTTCTGTTTTACAAAGGGGGAGAAATTATTCTCAAAACTTTTCATGCCAATGTTTGGATTTTAAATGGTGTTGCCAATGCATTCATCAAGGGGGAGATTGTGAGACCTAGATTGTGCTGAATACATTGGCTTTGACAATAAAAGTTTTGAATGCTGCCATCACATCTTTTTAACAAGGTCCAACTTTAGCTCCGGCATGTCTTTGTTAAGATCCGATATGTTTTTGCTAGGTCCGACTTATGTTGGTTAGCTCGGACATGTTTTTCTAGCTCCAGCGCTAGGTTGTACTAGCTTTGGTAAGCTCCGACTCTAGGTCCGACTAGCTTTGGTTAGCTCTGGCGCTAGGTTGTACTAGCTTTGGTAAGCTCCGGTTCAAGGTCCGGTTAGCTTTGGCAAGGTTCGGAGCTTGATCGCAATGTTCCTGTTTTTACTATGAATTGTTTCGAACTTGCTTTACACTATTGGAAAGATTGCTTAGTATTCATTTGCTGAGTTTTTGGTGCGTTTTGGTTGATATGGTTGATATCATTTTGCTATGGTTTGCTACATGCTTATGTGACGTGCTCACGTAAGATGTTGTAGTTTCAGAACTAACGAGAGTCAAGTCGAGGACTTGTGCTTGGAAGTATTGGTTGTTTGTTCATGTGCATGTGTTGCTTGAGTTCAAGACATGGCTGGTGATGGTATCCATTGAACTAGGCTTAGGGAGAAGATGAGGTTCAACAACCAAGTTTGGGAGGAATTGTGGTTGAGTTGATCGGGAGGTCGCGCAACATGTTTGAATCAAGAACAATGCATATGAAGGTATCGTGGACGTCGTTGGAAGATGTTTGCATGTGTGCAAGGAGTGCATGGACGTGGATGCATGGTTCCGAAGCATGATGAAGAGATGTGGACGTAAAGAATTGGCCGGAAAGGTCCAACCGACTAGGTTATAGACTCATGCTGCGGCTGAGTCGGGTTTGTCTCAAATATGGAAAGATTTGAGTTGGTTATGATAGGATTTCGTGTGGGTCACGAATTTGAGTTGTTTTAGGAATGTGGGATACATTTATAAGGTGTTTGGAAGTCTTAAGATTGCTTCTATCTGCGTATAGTTGAACAGTTATGGAAAGTTTCGATTCGTGAATTGAGTAGGATTAGAGTCCTAGTTGAGTTTGGGTTGGCCTAAGGGCTGGTTATATATGCAAGGGAGGCAAAAGCTCATGGTGGACGACTTTTGGGCTGTTCCTCTTGTGTTCTATTGAATAAAATTCATAGTTGAAAGGAACTTTTGTGCCTTGTTCGTCCGACTTGTTCCAGACAAGTTTGTCTCGTCGAGTTTCTGCACAACACTACCTTTCTTCGGTCGTTTTATCATAACTCGAGTTTTACAAATCCAATTGACGTGATTCTTTTTGGGTTGTCTTCACAACTTGATTATATATCATCTGTCAAAATTTCACGGTCATTGGATTTGTGGTTTTTGATCTACACGAGTTTCTTTTCAGTATTACAGATCTGTTTTTTACTCGATAGAACAGATTGACCTTTCTTCGATCTTTCGATCGTAACTTGAGTTTCTCTCAACGGATTTGAGTGATTCTTGTTGTGTTGTCTTCGTGACTTGATTATCTCTTATATCTATCACAATTTTCATGGTGAAACACATTTAGATTAGTCTCACACACGATTACTTTAACGGATCGTTTTTCTGCCGAAGGGGTTGGGCTTTATTTGTTTCCGCTGCGTAAGATTTTTTAATCTACCATTCACCCCCTGGTAGCTTTTCACATTCTCTTCAATCCTAAAACCTATTTTGCTCATGTAATTAGAAATTGTTGCCAAACTTATTTGAACTGGTTTCTCATGTTGCATATATTGATATTTCTTAGAGATGGTGGACTGGTTTTACAATCAAAACTATACTACTTGAAGTTCAGCGTTTGCTGCATCAGCCAAATGCGCCCGATGTTGACAATGATTGCTATAATCTACTTATCAAGGTTAGACACTTTGTGTTAGTGACCAACGTAGGTTATTCATTCCCCCTTCGACTTTTGTTAATGTAAAGAATGCCAATATTTTCAGGATCCAGGAGAATATAAGAGACGTGTTCGGGAGCAAGCTGGACGATACAATTTTGATTGATTGATGGGAGCTTTAGGAATAAGTTTAGATTCAAAATTAGTTTAGAGCGCTCACATTGTATGAACTATGAAATTCATTGAGTTGCAAATTATCTCTGGACTGCAATGTCATTGCGTTTGTTTATCCCTGAATTCCAATTAATCCATTAATTGCAATGTCATTGCATTTGTTTATCCCTGCAACGGATAAAGAGTGCATTAGAGACGCACTTTAGAAAGGTGCATCTCAGATATCTGAGATCCGGCAAATTGGAGACGCGCCGCACTCGGGCACGTCTTCGATTTGTGCCGAAGAACTTTTGTCCCACCTCAAAAAGCTGAGCACGTTGAAACGATTGTATAAGGCATTGAACACAATTGCCAGTTGGACACGCCGAAATGTCCTAGATGTTGTTCCTGGCTTCAGCACACCGTGGTGCATCCAGGACACTCCATCGTGTTTGGGGCCACAAAATAATGCGAGACGTGCCATACATTGGCAGAGACACGTCTTACCTGGGCTCGTCTCTGATTTACGCTAAAGATCTTTTGTCCCACCTCGGAAAGCTGAGCGCAGTGCAACAATCATATAAGGCATTGCACACAATTGCCAGTGGTACATACCCGCATGCGAAAGATGTTACCCGCTTCAGCACATCGTGGCTCGTCTTTTCCATGCGGGAAAATGCCCTGATGCGAAATATGATAATGCGAGACGTGTGTTATATATGTGTGTCTCCGAGTTTTATTTTAAACCTCGCGCGCTCTATTTTGACGAAAATTTTCTCGTGCTCTCTCGACCAAAAGACGCTGAAATGAGACACTGGTGTTATTAAGGCACATCTCTGAGTTTTACTATTTTTATCCGTCGCGCGCTCTCTTCCAACATTTGGAAATTTTTTTAGCTCTCGCACGCTCTCTCGACCTAGAAACCATAGCTCCTGAGCATGCCGCCGCCGTCCTGTCATCGTCAACGTTGGGCTGTCGCCATCGACTTTGAGCCCGCCGTTGACCCCGACCTTGGCGTTATCAGAGAGTTGAGCATGCTGGAGCACGTCGGCTCGTCTCCATCCCTAGAGCATGCTGCTGCCGTCCCTCTTTCTCAACTCGCTCTTCTTCATTGTCGTGCTGCCGCCGTCGACCCCTACCCCACAGTCAACCCCGACCTTCATCATCAGAGAGTTGAGCACTCTGGAGCACGCCACCTTGTCCCCTATCCCCGGAGCACGTCGTCGCCTCGACCCCAACCTCGATAATCGGTATGAGCATGCTGCCACCTTCACATAAGTGGAAATGTTCTCCCTGTCCTCGAAGCACGCCGTCCTACTGTCATCAGAGAGTTGAGGAACCGCCACTCCGACACCTCTGCCAGCTTGTCCCGGAGCACGCCGTTGTGTCCCCTGTCCCTGGAGCACACCGCCTCCTTGACCCTACCCTCAGAGTGTGCATTACAGTGATATTATTGAATTTGAGGATGTCCAATGAAGGCTCATCGTTAATGAAATCATTGATCCAAAAGGAGAATTTTCATACGGTATATATTCATCTTCCTTGTTTATGTCCAGTGCAGAAGTAATGTATTTTTTTGACTATCAATGTATATAATGAATTCTGATTCGCAAACCCTTGAAACTGCAGGAACTGTGGTTGAAACTAGCATTTGCCATCCCAGTGAGTTTGATTTCTACCTCTGCAGCCATGCTGGAATCAAGGTACCTATGCGATAATTGGTGTTTCTCTAACGAGTTTTTGATATCAGGCTATAAATCCATTAGTGGAATGTGAATTGTTTGTTTTTTCAGAGAACAAGCACACCAGCTCACTACCATGTCCTTTACCACGAGAACAATTTCTCTGCTGATGCTTTGGAGATGCTCACCAATTGCCTGTGCTACAAGTAAGCTCGATTCTCCAACAGGATTAGATGACGGCAATTATTATGTGTGTAATTAGTTTTATTGTAATTAGGATGAAGTACATTTGAAACATTTAAAAAACATCCTATAATATCTATGTGAATTAATCTCATCATAACCCAAATAATAACCGATTGAGTCCAACATCATTATTTACCATCATATCACATCCATCAATAATTATTCATCCATATAACAATTTTTTACCTTCATCATGATCAACCATGTATTACCATAACCAAATCCATACCCAATACCAAACCATCCCAAATTCCAATTCCAACTCTAATCATGTAAAGGTCCAGGTCGCTCATAACAGGGAGCACACCATCATGATAGTTTTCAACACTCTACAAAGGTTGTACCACTTTACCCATAAGTTTGTAATTTCATCACCTTTCAATGATTAAGGAACCTCCATCACGCCCGTGAACCGTAAGTCACATTACACACTTTCATCGGTGTGTGGCCAAGAGATCACAAAATAGACTTTACAAAGGGACTACCAGCATATTCAGACCCGCTAAGGTTTCACCGGTGGTTATGCCTCCAACTGAGCACATCCAACCAAGGGCCCCCTCTTGTGCAGTTCAGATCCCAAGGAGTACCACCACTATTGCGAACCCAACTAACCCCCATTCCCTGCTCCTCCAAATGATACAGACAATGTTTACAATACACCTAATTAATCAGCTAAGCCGCACCCATACTTGGCCCTGTGGTGGCACTGTATAACGTGAGTTGTTGCTATATGAGCTGGTCCTTAGATCTAAAGCAAGCGAAACCACTAGATCTTCCAACCCAATCCGCAAACCATTCTTGCTTAGATTTACCAATCCTTACCAATTAACAATATTCATCAATTCCCATCATCCATAAGTGCATTAATTCATAGTTAAGCCAATTGGATGTTTCCCATACCAATTAATTAGAGTGAAGCAAAAAGGTAAAAATGCCCTTCCCGACTCTTTATTATATATTCCAAGCGACAAGGATGGTCAAACAAGACCATTAAACACCTATCATGGGTTTCCCATCAATTTGACACAAGCATGCAGTTTTGCAAACAATCTTTTAAAATAGGATCAAAATGATCAATGACACTTGCCTTGCTCTTGAGACTGGTTAGGATCAAAAGCTTCAAAGTTCTGGTGCTGGAGGTCCTCGAAAGCACCCTCTAGAGTGTTACCTTCTATTCCGTGCGACAAACATAGAAAACAAACATTACAATCAATAAATGCTCACATAGTATTCAATATGGCATGGCATGCATGAATTATGCAATTATGATGTAATGCATGTTATTAGGTTGCTATTGTTGCTTACTATCTAGTTATAATTAATTCTTACATGTTAGAACAAGTTTTAAGTCATTTTGGAGAATATTAAAGAAGTTTCAGGAATTTCCAGATTTGGGAGTGAATGTGGCCTAGAGGGGGGGGGGGGGGGGGTGAATAGGCCTTTTTGAAATTTGTCGGAACCTGCAACACATAACAATCAGATCAAAACTCGAGATATCGGACTAGTCCGGTCAAGTGAGGACTAGTCCAGTGGGTACCGACTAGGTTAATTAAGTTTGATTGATTAATTTGATTCTACGAAGTGTGTAGCGGAAATATACTTGTGATTTAGGTGTTGCACAATTATGGACTAGGATATATCACAATTCAATCTTATACCTAATGATTCAACGTAAAGTAAGCAATATTGATTCAAACCCTAGATTGTTGTGATGAATAAGAACAATGAACACAAAGCAAGAACACAAACAATTTATCCCGTGGTTCGGCTCCCACAGAGGCAACCTACATCCACGTTGAGGAGTCCACAAAAGGATCGAGTCTTCTCCAACCCTACCCTCGTCGGATCGCCATGAAGGCCAACCGGGCCAGTTGCTATTACCTTGCCCTTGCCCTTGGCTTGGCGAGGGCCACTAGCTGCAGCTGCCTTGGATGATAGCTTCTTTGCCAGCACCTTCCTCCAAGCCTGTGGAGGAGACGGAGCTGGCTCGGAAGGACGCTCTTGGCGTTTCTTGCCAAGGCTTGTCGAGGGCCGAGGTGCGACCTCGTGGTCCATCTCAGCCTCGAAATCGGAAATCTCGTCGTTTGAGCTCGACATGCCCTGAGAATGAATTGTGTAAGGCATGAATGAGAATGGATGGTACAAGGTATAGGTGAGAAAGAATAACAAGGAATTGCATTGAGGAATTGAAAGGCTAGGTTTTGAGTTCAGAAAAATCGGACAAGTCCGGTATACAGGCGCGGACTAGTCCGGGTGATAGGACTTGTCCGTGCATGGACCGGACTAGTCCGGTATTCATCCTCAAAAGCTTAAGCAACTAGACAAATGGTGATTCCTAATGCACACTTAGCTTAGCATAAACTTAATACATCAAGGAGGCATGTATATAGTGAGGAGTGCTAGGCTATTCGATCAACAATGAAGAAAATAGAGATTTCTAGGGTTTTGGGGGAAAATTACCGAAGAAATCGCTTGAATCTCGAAGAGTATGGTCTTGAAGGTCGGACAAGTCCGCGAACTTCAATCTTCGAGCAAGGAAGCTTGATTTCCGCCCAAACGCGGAGCCTTTTGGTGGAGAAAGCAAGAAATCGCTTTGGGAGCTCGAGCGCGAAGAGAGAGAAGCTTGAGGCAAGTTGTGAGGGTGAGGGAATTAGGGTTTGGCGGTGGCTAGGGTTATGGACACAAAAAATCGGACAAGTCCGGAAATGACCGGACTAGTCTGAACTTTTCCAGAGGCTATATCGGTCTACTCCGTGGTCTGTCGGACTAGTCTGGCCTAACCGGCGCTCCGCAGACTAGTCTGCATGGGCGGACTAGTCCGGGTAACCACAGACTAGTCCGTGGTCACCAGTCAAGAACTTCTTAGCCCATTCATATATATTTAAAGGTACATATTTAGAAAATAGAGATACAAATCAAATCAAATAATCTTGATGAATATGATCAGTAAGCAGACAACAATCAAGCAATGACCATAATTCACCAAGATCTAGTAACTGACATAGTTTTTCGGAGAAAATTGAGAGAGATGATTTTCACAATCCAATCAACATATTTTGAAGAATTCATAAAGGTATGCAACATTTCAAGCCACATTCCGAGCATCAAGGATGTTTAGTTCATTTCGAAGCTCGCAAAATTGTTTTTCATGAAGTGGCTTGGTGAATATGTCGGCCAATTGTTTTTCGGTGTTGACATGGGAAATGGCTATATCTCCTTTCATGGAGTGGTCTCTCAAGAAGTGATGCCGGATGTCTATGTGTTTGGTTATAAAGTGCTCAACTGGATTATGGGCAATGTTAATAGCACTCTCATTGTCACAAAGGAGTGGAATACAATTCATATTGTAACCGTAATCCCTTAGAGTTTATCGCATCCAAAGGAGTTGTGCACAACAACTCCTGGCTGCAACATACTCCGCTTCTGCTGTGGATAAGGCAATGGAATTTTGTTTGTTGGAGGACCAAGAAACTAGAGATCTACCTAGGAATTGACATGTATCAGAGGTACTTTTTCTATCTACTTTGCATCCGGCATAATCTGCATCGGAGTAACCAATGAGATTGAATTTGGAGCCTTTTGGGTACCAAAGACCAAGGTTGGGTGTATGAACTAAATACCGCAAGATTCTCTTAACGGCTGTCAAATGACACTCTTTTGGGTTGGCTTGAAACCTTGCAGACAAGCATACACTCAACATAATGTCTGGCCTAGATGCACATAAATAGAGTAGAGATCCAATCATGGAGCGATATACCTTTTGGTCGATGCTAGGTCCATCTTCGTTGAGATCCAAGTGGCCATTTGTTGCCATGGAAGTCTTTATGGGCTTCGCCATGTCCATCCCAAACTTCTTGAGTATATCTTGAGTGTACTTAGTTTGGCTTATGAACGTCCCTTTCCTTTGTTGCCTCACTTGGAATCCCAAAAATTACTTTAGCTCTCCCATCATAGATATCTCAAACCTGTTTGTCATAATTTTACTAAACTCCTCACAAAAAGATTTGTTAGTTGAACCAAACATTATATCATCAACATAGATTGGACAAACAAAAAGATCATTGTCAAAATTCTTTGTAAACAATGTATAATCTACTTTGCCAATCTTAAAGCCATTTTCAATTAAGAAATCTCTAAGACACTCATACCAAGCTCTAGGAGCTTGTTTGAGGCCGTAGAGAGCCTTACGCAATTTAAACATGTGGTCGGGGGACTCTTCGTCTTCAAACCAGGGGCGTTGCTCCACATACACCTTATCCTTGATTGGTCCGTTGAGGAAGGAGCTTTTCACATCAATTTGATAGAGCTTGAAATCATGGTGAGTAGCATATGCAAGTAATATTCTAATAGATTCAAGTCTAGCTACGGGAGCAAAGGTCTCATCGAAATCCAAACCTTCAACTTGTGAATACCCTTTGGCCACAAGTCGTGCCTTTTTACTTGTCACCACCCCGTATTCGTCTTGTTTGTTGCGGAAGACCCATTTGGTGCCGACGACGTTGGATTTGGGTCTTTCGACTAGTTCCCACACCTCGTTTCTCTTGAAATTATTGAGTTCTTCTTGCATGGCCACTACCCAATCTGGATCCTTCAATGCATCCTCAACCCTGCGTGGTTCCAAAAAGGACACAAACAAGTAATGCTCACAAAAATTAGCTATGCGAGATATAGTAGTTACTCCCTTTTGGATGTCGCCGATGATGTTGTCGATTGGGTGGTCCCTTTGAACGCATTGGTGTACTCTTGGGTGTGGTACTTGCTGTCTTGAATCTTCATGGTCATCTTCTTCTCCCCCTAAATGATTGCCTTCATTGATTTGTTTATCATCTTGACTTTCTTGAGGTTGACCTTGTATGGAAGCTCCCCCTTGATCATTGGTCTCCTCTTGTGGTTCGGTTTCCTCATGGATATGTAGAGGTGGCTCTTGTGGTCGAACTTTGCCTAATGCCATTCTTCTCAATGCTTGGCAAGGAGCTTCTTCTTTATCTAGCACACATGGATCAACTTGCTCTGGTAAGTAGCTCATACGATGTCTTCTTGAGTAGTCGATGAAGATAAAGTCAATTTATGGCGTGGCAAGCGGTGTTAATCGCTTTCGCCCAAAATAATTCCGAGGTCTTGTACTCATCGAGCATTGTTCTCGCCATCTCTATGAGAGTTCGGTTCTTTCTTTCGGCAACTCCGTTTTGTTGAGGGGAGTATGGAGCTAAAAACTTGTGCTTTATGCCTTCTCCATCTAGGTACTCCTCCAGTTGTGTGTTCTTGAACTCCGTGCCGTTGTCGTGATTGTCAATGAGAATTCATTTTGAGCTCGCTTGAAGAACTTCTTGAGTATTCCTTGTGTTTCCGACTTATCATGCAAAAAGAAAATCCAAGTGAAGTGAGAAAAATCATCAACAACTACTAAACCATATTTGTTACCGCCGATGCTTATGTAAGCAATTGGACTAAATAAGTCCTTGTGAAGTAGCTCGAGCGGTCTTGTTGTAGTCATGACGTTCTTCGCAGGGTGAGGTGCTCCAACTTGCTTCCCGGCTTGGCACGCGCTACAAGGCCCGTCTTTCTCAAAAACAACATCCTTCAAACCTCGGATGTGATCGCCCTTGAGGAGTTTTTGAAGGTTTCTCATACCAACATGCGCTAGCCGTCTATGCCACAGCCAAGCCATGTTGGTTTTTGCAATCAAGCATGTGTCAAGTTCAGCTTTATCCTTGTTGAAGTCAACAAGATAAATCTTTCCCTTTAACATACCCTTGAATGCAATGGAACCATCACTCCTCCTAGAGACGATCACACCCTCGTTAGTGAACAAACAATTATAACCTTTGTCACAAAATTGAGATATGGACAGCAGATTATAATCTAAGGAATCAACATGTAATAAATGAGAAAGAGTGTGTTGTGGTGATATGGCAATTTTACTGGTACCGAGCACCTTTCCTTGACTATTGTCTCCGAAGTAGATGCCCTCGCTTGGATCCTCATTTGCTTCATATTCAACGAACATCCTTCTTTCTCCGGTCATATGGTTGGTGCAGCCACTGTCTAGCACCCATTTGGATCCACCGGAGGAATGGGCCCGCAAAAACAAATTATGCCTTGGTTTTAGGTACCCAAGCTTGCTTGGGTCCTCTTAGGTTAGTCACAAGGGATTTGGGCACCCACACATAAGATTTGGTGTTCTCATGGCGTGTCCCAACATTATGATCATAAACTTTTCCATAATTACTTCTCATTAAGACATAAGATGCATCGAAAGTTCTGAATAGTAACTTTGTTGTTTATACACAGGACTAGTCTGGGAGGCCGGACTTGTCTGGAGCACCGGACTTGTCCGGACCATGACCGGACTAGTTCGGCGGTCATGCGTGTTGTACTCATTAATTTTTGATTTTCCAGTTTGGAAGACTCCTCCCTTTACAAAGACATTGCTATCCCTGTTATTCTTATGGCTTCTAGCTTGTTGCTTTTCACCATAAGAGTAACCAATGCCATATTTGACATTTGGAGGTCTTGTGACCAAGTATGCACTACGCGCATATTTGATCTTCTCCTTATCAAATATGCCGGTTTGTGCAGGATGCTTGTCCTTGGTGGAGGGTGACTTGCCTTTCAAACTGTTTTTAATTTTACCACATGTACAAGTACAAACAACTTCAGTTTTAATGGGTTGAGAAGGTGAACTTGAAGAGGATGCAGGGTCACCTTGCTTGAGTGACTCAACTTGCACTTCAAGGATCTTGTTAACCTTGATTAGGTTAGCAAGTTCTTCCTTGATTGCAGCATTTGAGTCGTTTAACTCCAAGCAAGCTTCCTTGCTTGACTCAACCTATAGTGACTTGCTTTGCTCCTTTTCAAGCTCTAGAAGTTTGTCAAGTTCGGCATATTCCTCCTTTTGGGAGACAATCATGTCTTCTTGACGGTGTATTAAACTCTCCTTCTCAACAAGTTGATCAAGTAATAATTTCATTTTAGTGGCTATTTTCTTATCTAATCCAATAAGCATATCTTCATTATCACTAGCAATGTCGCTATCACTAGAATAGGAATGCATGGAGGAGGGTTTTGTTATTACCTTGCGTTTACCTTCCTTTGCCATGAGGCAAGTGCCGTTCCCCTTCCATGCGCCGAGTGTAGGGAAGAGAGTAGACTTCTTGGATGTCTTTTCAATGGCTATGCTAGCCATCTCTTCTTCTTCTGATGATGAGGACTCATCATTTGAGTCCCACTCCTTCCCTATGTGCGCTTGTTCGGCTTGTTTATTCTTCTTGAAGAATTTCTTTGGTTGAGGCTTGGCTTCTTTAGTCTTCATCTTGTTCTCTTCATATGATCAATCAACTATAAAGTGGCTATACTCACCACAATTATAGCATGCCCGCCTCAACTTTGGTTTTGTTCTTTCCTTCTATTTTCCTTCACTTGATTTGGAGCCTTGTCTTTTCTTCATCAGTTTCTTGAATTTCTTCATGAATAGTATCATGTCATCTTCATCCAAATCACTGCTCTCGTCGTCACCATCTTCCTCTAATTGAGCTTCTCGTGATTCTTTAGATAAGGGCTTGAGGGTGGACTTCAAGGCCACCCTTTCTTCTTTGTCGAGGTGAGGTCTACAATTTCTTTGACATGCTTCGCTTGCTTTTCCATCATCTCAAAATTGATGATTTTTCCAAGTAGCTCATCCGGAGTTATTCTCTTGTATTCCAGGCTTTCTCTAATCATGGAGCATAAGGTGATGTTGCGAGGCATGAAAGCTCTAAGGATGAGCTTCACCACCTCGTGGTCGTTCCACTTCTTGCTTCCATAAGATCGAACCTTGTTGATGAGCGTCTTAAGTCTGTTGTACATATCTTGAGGTGACTCATCTTCTTCAATCGCAAATCTTCCCAATTCGCCCTTCATCTCGATTTTCGCTTCACGCACATGACAATCACCTTCATGTGCAGTTTGTAATGTGTCCCAAATCTCCTTAGCAATCTCGAGTCCATCCACCTTGGTGAACTCGTCCTGACTGAGCGAAGAGGTAATAACTGCCGCAGCTTGAGCATTTCGATGAATTGCCTGCTCTTGGCTTGGTGTGAGCTCTTCGTCGTCGTCCGGGATATCTATCCCTGTGCACACAATATGCCATAAACTTGGATTGAGAGAGATTAGATGCATTTTCATATTCTGCCTCCACATTGAGTAATTACTTCCATCGAAGTGTGGGGCCTTTCCTAGAGGGATAGATAAATAATGATTATTGCTGGAATTAAGACGATCATAGTTGAAAGGATATCGGGAGTAGTTGGTGTGACTACTCCCCTTCTTCTTCTTTTCATCTTCGACTTTCACTTTCCCTTTGGAAAGAGTCTTATTTCTTAGGAGCGCCTTTAGTTCAAGCATCTCCTCATCGTCATCCTCGAAGTCTTGAATGGCTTCGAGGAGCTTTTCAACTTTCTGATTCTTGTCATCATCAACCTTCTCTTGTGTACGTCCTTCATATCTAACATGATCTCTTCGAGCGATTAGTCTCTTTCTTGAAGAACCTGCTCTGATACCAATTGAATGTGGCCTAGAGGGGGGGGGGGTGAATAGGTCTTTTTGAAATTTGTCAGAACCTGCAACACTTAACAACCAGATCAAAACTCGAGATATCGGACTAGTCCGGTCAAGTGGGGACTAGTCCGGTGGGTACCGACTAGGTTAATTAAGTTTGATTGATTAATTTGATTCTACGATGTGTGCAGCGGAAATATACTTGTGATTTAGGTGTTGCACGATTATGGACTAGGATATATCACAATTCAATCTTATACCTAATGATTCAACGTAAAGTAAGCAATATTGATTCAAACCCTAGATTGTTGTGATGAATAAGAACGATGAACACAAAGCAAGAACACAAACAATTTATCCTGTGGTTCGGCTCCCACAGAGGCAACCTACATCCACGTCGAGGAGTCCATAAAAGGACCAGGTCTTCTCCAACCCTACCCTCGTCGGATCGCCACGAAGGCCAATCCTCTTCTCTTATCACAAAGGTTAAATAACCAAATTCAAGGGGCCTTCTCACACGTTGAGGGATCCCCTAGATTACAATGAAAACTCCACCAAGAACACACTCAAAAGATTACAATAAAAATCACAGGAGTGTGTTAGGGAATCAAACCAAGAGCTCAAGAGTGATGAACCGTGTATCTCCAATGTTTCGAAGTGTATCCTCAAAGGATTGATCTTTTTGGCTTTTGATTCTGTGGAGAGATGTGTTTTTGAGGCTCTTGGGAGGTGTGACAGCGCAGGGGGTCGAGAGTGATAAAAGTTGGGACGTGCACCTCTATTTATATGGGGTTTCTAAAAGTGACCATTAGGGTTTAGAAAGATCGGACTAGTCCGTGGTGGACACCGGACTAGTCCGGTGTGCTGTGTGTAGCAAACCCTAAGTGTCCCGAAATATCGGACTAGTCCGGCTAGGAGCGGACTTGTCCGATTTTGCTTCTGGAAATCTTCGGACTAGTCCGATAGACATCGGACTTGTCCGGACAGTGAAACCCTAAGTGGTTATGAGGACAAGTCCGCACTTGGAGGACTTGTCCGATTTAGGTCAGAGAGTTTTTCGGCCTAGTCCATGCTAATATCGGACTTTTTCGATTGACATCAGAAAGATATCGGACTAGTCCGGTTTGTGATCGGACTTGTCCGATTTTGTGTGACTTGTGAAGTGTTTTGAGGACTAGTCCGCACTGAGGAGGACTAGTCCGATTCTAGTCAGAGAAATATCGGACTAGTGCGTGGTGATATCGGACTTGTCCAATCTTGTGCAGAGAGAGATATCGGACTAGTCCAGTGTCAGTCAGACTAGTCCGGTCCTGTATAAATTTATGCAATGTGTGTGTTTATTTGTGTTTGAGCTCTTGGGGTGTGTTTCCTTAACACACTCCACACACAATGATCTACTACTATTGTTCCTTGAGCTCTTCTCCATATTGCTCCTCATTCTCCCTTCTTTTTGGCACTTTGCTTGTTTTCAACTTAAAACCTGTGCTCATCTCAACAAAGTAGTTATGATATCATTTGCTTGTCCTAAATCATCCAAAACCCACAAGGGATTCCTAGATGCACTTTCAGGGAGACCAGACAAGTCTGCACTCTGGGTCGGACATGTCCGCTTTGGATCACAAAGTTGAATGGACTAGTCTGCACTGGACCGAACAAGTCTGCTAAGGCTAGGGTTTTGGCGAATTTCCAACTAGAGCATAGTTTGAGTCGAATATGGGATCAAGATTAGCATAGAAAAATGGATCTAAGGTATTTGCCGTGAATCCTAGGGTTCAAGGGTTGAGGATTTGAGGATTTGACGTCCAGATCAATGGAGACAAAGAATTGATGAAGGAGAAAGTTGACGTCGAAGAATTGATGATGAAGATCGTAGCAGCGACGATGATCTTGCTTGATCCTCCTTCTTCCTTCTCCTCCTCTTCCTCTTCGTTCTTTTCCCTTAAGAGTGGCAGCTATGAAGAGAGCATGCGCTAAGATTCGTCTAATGTGGTAAAGGGGTAAAGGGTAGGTGGTGGGGTGTTTATATAGGAAGAGAGGTGATAGGGTTAGGGTAGAATCCAAGTATAATGCGGTGGAAACAAGTAGAGGCCTTGGTAGTGTCCCTCTTGGGCTCCTCAGGGGAGGGGCATGACGTTCTTGGGCCCAATTAAGGTAATTACCCAAATACTCATCGTGGATGAAAGATAGAATCCGAGTCGAAACCCTACACACTGGGCTAGTATGCAGTCAAGCCGGACAAGTCCGATGGGGTACATAGAGTTCATCAGAGAAGTCTGGTGCAATACCACACAAGTCCTTTCAAGAACAGAGAGTCAAACGGACAAGTCTTGTACCAAGCCGGACAAGTCCGGGATTGTCCAGTATTGAACCGGACCAAGTTTTTTGGGAGTTTTCAACAGAGATCATCGACTAGTCCGTATCTGGAAACGGACAAGTCCGAACAGGTACATAAACAAAACCAGATTAGTTCACAAAATCAACAGACAAGTCCGAGGACAATAGAAATGATTTCCAGATTAATCCGCTGCAATTAACGGAAATGTCCGGGGGACAACAGTAGCTAAATCGAAAGTCCAGGGTCCATATCCGGACAAGCCCGTACTAAACTAAGTTTTTAATTGCTATTTTGACTCTAATTTATTTTAATATTTTTCATCTTTGTGTTGCTTAATGTTAAACACGTATAAGAATGTATGCAATGCATGTTGGGTGAAATTGATGGTGTTACAAACCTACCCCCCCCCCCCCCCCCCCCCCTAAAATGAATCTCGCCCCCGAGATACGACATAGAAGGAAAGAGATAGGGGAATTCTTTCTTGAGATCTTCTTCCAGCTCCCAAGTTGCTTCAGATTCAGTACGGTGTTTCCATTGTACTTTGCACCATCGAATCACCTTGTTCCTTGTGACTCTCTCTTTCGTTTCCAAGATTATGACAGGTTGCTCAGCATAGGTCAAATCTGCTTCTAATTCCAATTCTTCCATTGGTAGTCGTTCCTCCGGTACTCTTAAGATTGCTTGAGCTGGGGAACGTGGAAAACATCATGAACATTAGAAAGATGTGCTAGCATCTCCAACTTATATGCCATTTCTCCACGTTTGTCCAAAATCTTGAATGGTCCAATATAGCGAGGTGCCAACTTGCCTTTGATGTTGAATCACTTATAACCTCGCATAGGTGATACTTTGAGATATATGAAGTCTCTCACTTCAAAAATCTAGGTTTCTTCGCCTATTATTCGCGTAGCCTTTTTTGTCTTGTTTGGGCAACCATTAAATTCTCACGGATCGTCTAAAACTTGCTTTTCAGCATCCTGTAACACATCAGGCCCAAATACCTGATTTTCTCCTGTCTCATTCCAAAGAAGAGGTGTTCTACACCTTCTAACATACAATGCTTCAAAAGGTGACATCTTCAAACTGGCTTGGTAGCTGTTGTTATAGGAGAATTCATCATATGGTAGACTCTTGTCCCAACTTCCCCCATATTTTAGCGCACAAGCTCTTAGCATGTCTTCCAATATCTGATTCGTCCTCTCAGTTTGTTCGTCCGTTTGGGGGTGATATGTAGAACTGAAGTTCAATTGGGTTCCCATAGACTCGTGCAGTTTTTTTCAAGAACCTTGAGTTAAATTGAGAACCTCTATTGAACACTATTTTCTTTGGTACTCCATGCAAACACACCATCCTTCCTATATACAATTCTGCCAACTTTGCTCCACCATAGGTGGTCTTGATAGGGATAAAATGTGTAGACTTGGTCAACCGATCCACAATAACCCATATTGAGTCATAGCTAGACTGGGTACGCGGTAATCCAACTATGAAGCCCATACCAATTTCTTCCCACTTCCATTTTGTATCTTCAATGGCTATAATAGTCTAGCTGGCCTTTGATGTTCAACCTTGAACCGTTGGCACGTGTCACATAGGGCAACATATGTAGCTATGTCCTTCTTCATGCCATCCCACCAATAGCAAGTTTTCAAGTCCTTGTACATTTTTGTACAGCCGGGGTGGATGGAATAAAGTGAGTCATGCGCCTCCTTCAATATCGTCTCTCAGAGATGCTTCACGTTAGGCACAACAATTCTTTTCCCAAGCCATAGAGTACCATTATCATCTTCATCAAACTTGAATTCTCTCCCTTCTTGGATCTTTTCCTTGGTTTCTTGGATTTCCTCATTTTTTGTTGGACCTTCTCAGATTTCCTGTTCTAGGGTCGTATTTAACTCCATCATTCCCATCTCGTTTACAAATCCAAGATGCAACCGTTCAAACTCCTTACATAGCTCGGGTAACAACTCCCTAACCGTGAGGTGGTGGCTTGCTCCTTTTCTACTCAAGGCGTTAGCCACTACATTGGATTTTCCTAGGTGATAGTTGATTCTCACATCATAATTCTTAATGAGTTCTAGCCATCTTCATTGCCTCAAATTCAGATCCTTTGTGTGAATATGTACTTGAGACTCTTGTGATCCGTGTAAATCTCACAATATGACCAAGAATGTAGTGCCTCCATATCTTCAACGCATGCACTACGACTGCAAGTTTGAGGTCATGAGTAGGATAATTCTACTCATGTTTCTTCAATTGCCTTGATGCATAAGATACCACTTGACCTTCTTGCATAAGCACACATCCAAGCCATTGACTTGAAGCGTAGTATATATCCAAGCTTCTTGTTCACATCTGGTAATACTAACACTGGTGTGGTTGTCAACCTCTTCTTTAATTCTTCAAACTTCCCTGACAAGCTAGAGTCCATTTGAATGGCTTCCCTCCTGTTAGCAACTCAATCAGGTGCTTCACTATATTGGAAAAGTCTTTGACGATTCGTTGGTAATATCCACTCATTTTGATATCTATTGTGATGCCTCAAATTCAATGTTGACTCCCTTATCATCTATCAATTGCACTGTCCTTGTGGCACGCTGAATTATACCATGGTGCTTCCGTAACCAATCCATTCCAAGAATTATGTCCAGTCCTTGTGAATCCAAATTAATGAAGTTAGCGAGGAAGTCTATCCCCCTTATTTTAAGGCTTTATTTTGGACATAATATATTCGTCCTCCTTTTCCAAGTAGCTTCATCTGAAATTGTGAATCCTCTAGCTGTGTCCATCTTCCAATGGAGTAGAGGTTGAGCCAGATAGGAAAGAGAGATAGAACGAATCTCCAACTATATGCATCAAGGAGTATGAAACTAAGCAACTACCTATATAAGCCTATATGGATATGACAGATGCCGAAGCATCCCATGATCCTCTATTAAGCACACAAGCAAGCAACCACATCAAAATCAACACTCCAACCAACTATGACCCTTACTAAGTGTTCCTATGTGCTCTAAAGTGTCCATTCTATCTAGGTTGCGTTCTACGGTCAACTTGTGGCTCTAATACCAATTGGTGGCACCCAGTTCCGAAAATGAACCAAGTGAACGCATACGTGTGCCCAAGACATTGATCACACATACATGACAAAAACCACAAACGATATACAGAAAATTACCACGGCACAAACTAATAAATAAGTACTTTTATTACAATATTCAAATAGTTCTCGAATTACAAACTCTAATGATCATTGTTACTAATACTACTATTGCAGCGGAAATAATCTAAAATAAGCAAAGTAAGCAAAAGGGATAGCGTGGCTCCAAGCATCCATAGGCAGTCGACGGCAGCACACAACCTAGAACTCAACATTATTCTTGTGGTACTCCCAAACATCACCTGAAACTGTTGGTGTAGGAATTGCAAGGGTGAGCACATGTCATACTCCGCAAGTCCGGAAAAATATGACATGTAGCTTAAACAAGGAATTGAAAATAAATAATGTCTATTTGCTGAAAAGTACATTTGAAACATGTAAAAAGCATCCTACAATGTCTATGTGAATTAATCTCATCATAACCCAAATAATAACCGATTGAGTCCAACATCATTATTTACCATTATATCACATCCATACCATCCATATACCAAATTTTTACCTTCATCATCATCAACCATGTCCAATTACCATAACCCAATCCATAACCAATACCAAACCATCCCAAATCCCAATTCCAACTCTAATCATGTGAGGGTCCAGGTCGCTCATAACTAGGAGCACAACTATCATGATAGTTTTTAACACTCTGCAGAAGTTGTACCACTTTACCCTCAAGTCTATGATTTCATCACCTTTTGATGACTAAGGAACCTCCATCATGCCCGTGACCCGTCAGTCACATTACACACTTCCATTGGTGTGTGGCCAAGAGATCACAAAAAAGCCTTTACAAAGGGACTACCAGCATATTCAGACCCGCTAAGGTTTCACCGGTGGTGATGCCTCCAACTGAGCACATCCAACCAAGGTCCCCCTCTTGTGCCGTTCGGATCCCAAGGAGTCCTGCCTCTATTGCAAACCTAACTGACTTCCCTCCAAATGATCCGAACAATGCTGGCAATATACCTAATTAATCATCTAAGTCGCACCCATACTTGGCCCTGTGGTGGCACTATATAACCTGGCTTGTAGTCGAATGTGGTCTAGAGGGGGGGGGGGTGAATAGACTTTTAACTTTTCCTGCACACTTAATCAAATTGTTAAATTCCTGGTAGACCGGACTTGTCCGGTGCAAATGCGGATTAGTCTAGTGTGCTTGAATTATGTGAATTGATCAAGTGCTATAGCAGAATTTGTATGTGTTGTAGCAGCGGAATTTAAGCACTTATTCAAGCATTCTTGATTAAACGATTAAAATTGCAAACGTGCACGTGAAACACAAATTACTTGATAGATTAAATATAGCCCAAGATAATCAAACTTGCAAAAGTAAAAAAAGTAAAGCACACAAGACACAGATTTTTACCGAGGTTCGATCTCACCAAAGAGATCTACTCCTCGTTGAGGAAGCCCAAACAGAGCCGAGTCTCTTCAAACCCTTTCCCTCGTCAAGTCACCACACAAGGACGACTTGATTCCACTTTCACGGGTAATCACCGAGTTTATGGGGCAACCTTACACATTGAGGGCCCCCACAAAAGATTACAGCAAAAAAAGATAATCTAATACACTCGAAAAAAATTACAAGTTATTCAAGAGTGTAAAGAGATCAAATCCAATAGCTCAATGACGCGTAGACAACGATCTCCCAATCCCAAATCTGAATACTCAAATGATTTCACTTTTGAGGATCTTAGATGTGTGGGGATATGTGTTTTTGTGCCCTTGGGATAGGTGGCAGCGCTAGGGTTTCAGTTGTGAACAGTAGAATACGAGTTATGTTTATGTGGGGTCGTGGATCTCCTACTTATAGTGTTTCCAAAGATGTTACTGTTAGAGATCCCAACGGGCAGAGTAGTCCGTACTTGGTACCAGACTTGTTCGGTGTGCTGTGTAAAGTCGACGTGAAATGTGCAGCACACTAGAAACCCTAAGTTGTGTGAGGCATACCGGACTAGTCTGGTTCCCTGTGAATTGGAACATCAGAAACTTTCTTGGACTAGTCTGATCCATAGACGGACTTGTCCAGTGTGATGTGTTATGAAACATCAGAGAGTTCAACGGACTAGTCCGATCCTTTAATGGACTTGTCCAGTGCACAATGTATTGAGTTTACAGAAAGTTGAACGGACTAGTCCGGTCCATAAACGGACTAGTCTGGTGCACTATGAAGTGAGGTTCCAGAAAGTTATTCAGACTAGTTCGGTCCATGAACGGACTAGTCCGTTGCACTGTGAAGTGAGACAACAAAGAGTTGAATGGACTAGTCCGGTCCATGAACATACTAGCCCGGTGCTCAGTGAATTTTAAGATTGATTCTAAGACCCTTACCCCTACGCTAAGACTTGAGCTCTTGGGATGTGTCTTTCACACATATCCTATACAATTAAGTCTACTTTGTGCTTCATTCACCAATGGGGCCTTTCTTTTTCTTCATCACTTCATTTTTTACCTTTTTGAGTGAACCAAACTATCTAATATAAGTTGACCCGCATTCATCTCAACAAGTTCATTAAGATCTCATTCGTTTGTCATCATCGTCCAAAACCCACAAGGGATTGCCTAGATGCACTTTCAATCTCCCCCTTTTTGGTGATTGACGACAACCACTTGAGATTTCACAATAAGAGTAAAAATTGATTTTCATAAAGTGTGCATATATGAGAATGACAAATGAGTAACAATAACTTCTCACATATATGCACTGTGTATGGTGGGGCGGCTATAGAGTGTGTGATCAAATGTTGTAATGAGCAAATGATAAGAACATAAATTATAGTAGCAATCATCACATTAATGTTAAACAAAGCATCACACATTAAGTAAAGTAGGTACATCCAAAAGACATTACAATAATTTGAAATTAAGATACATGTCCTCGATCACAAGTCCTTAAGGCTAAAAATAAGCTACTAGTCTCAATCTCTCCCCTTTTGGCATCAAGGTACCAAAAAGGGAAAAATTGATGGAATCACTCATCGCCGCTGCCTCCCTGACTCTCAGTTCTATCTTCATCTTCTTCTTCATGTTTAGGTGCTTGCTAAGGAGTAGGAGCGGAGACACCATCCAGTCCAAATGAAGCCAGTTATTGCTCCGAGAGGGGTGTCATCTCAGTGATATACTCTTTAGAATCCTATGAAATCTGAGATGATCTCACTGGATCAATCTATAGATTCTCACAAATAGCTTTGATGTTGGCCTTCACATATCTTTGATGTTTCTTTCTGGCCAAACTCTTCTTGTGCTGCTTAATTTCCACTTTGCGGCAGGATGCAAAGATGGAGGAAAGCATTTTCAGGACACCACTAGAGGACTCTCTAGAGGGTGGAGGAGCAGTAGTAGCAGCTTGAGTCCTTGTGCCTTCATGAGCCCTCTTAGATCTTTGTTCCTCTGCAGGTGAGGTAGGAGCAGAGGGAATAGTGTAGATTGTAGGCTTTTGGGGCATGAGACCAGTGTGAGGAACATCCTTGACAAACACAAGTCTTGTCACTTTATCAATCATATACATGATATAGGGTGCATAGCCACATGACCTATTTGGAGTAATGGAGATGTTCACAATGTCATCGTAGATGTATTCAAAGACATTGGAGGTCCTTTTCTTGCTTATCACCTTCATCAAGGTCCTTAGAGTCCCTTGGATGGATCCTGCATCTCCTTCTTTGGGAGCTATTGTCTTCCTCAAAATTCTGTTCAGGACTGCAAAGAATGGCTTCAGATACTTGGTAGTTGGAGACTTGTAAGGCATTATTGTATCATATAGGAAGTCAAGCTCATCTTTCTCCAGAGGTTTCAAGTTGTAAATGATGATGTCATTCTCCAAAGAATCTTCAAGATGAAGAATTCTGGCAAATTCCTCATAAGTGACACTGTACTTTGCTCCATGTGTCATCCATATTATTTTTTCACCATCATCACGAGCAAAATAAAGAGTGGAGTAGAATTGAGTTATGACCTCATTGTTCCAGTCCCACTGGAAGGAAATGAGATCCTTCAGTCCATGTCTCTCCAATGCCTCTAGGACCTCTTGATAAGCTTGGCATTTTTTGGACTGGAGGTAGGTGATATTGATCCACTGACTTTCAATCACTGGGTTCTTCATCATCATATACACATGCTCATAATAGTCAGCATGAAAGTTGCTCTAGAATCTTGGATCAGCTGACTGTTTGGGTTGCTCATAGACTTCCATCTTTCTGAATTTGTCAGCCAGTTCATTCCCTTTCCCAGTAAAATCATCACTTGATGGCTGCCTATTGCGGTGAATAGGAGCCTTCATCTTCAGCGGGCCAATAGGAGCACTAGCCAGTCATTTGCCCTTGTTGAGACTTCTCTTAGGTGCCGATGAACTACTAGCACCTTCCTTGCTCAGTGGTTTCTTCACTACCACTCTTCTCTTCTTAGGAATAACATCGTCGGGAGGAAGGAGTGAACATTGTGGTCGATCCTTTTCTTCATGAATCGTTCTTTTGCTCTTTGCACACTTGCTCGATCAAGCTCTTCGTCATAGTCAAACGAGCTGTCCTCAGAACGTGACGACATCGTGCCTGACAGAGGAATTCAAGGATTGATAAGAACTAATTGTATACTTTGTGAAAATAAGAATTTAGAGGTTCAAATTGTTAGGGTACCGGACTTGTCCGTTTTCAGAGTGCGGACTTGTCCGGAGAACCGAACTTGTCTGCACTTGAATAGCCGAACTATTCCTGTCTAGCATAAGAATCCTAATTTGCTTATTTCAACGAATCTAGCTCGAATCGATACAAAGCAAGTAGGGATACAGTAGTCATACATCTAGAGAGGTAATGTATGCCCTAGAAATCAAGAAAAATAAGAAGGATTGAAGAAAAGGTGAGAACTAGGGTTGAGTGAGATTTTACTGAAAAATTTGAAGATTGGAGTTGTAGGAGTGAAGTAGGGTCTGGATTAGTCTGGAGTTTGCATGCTCCGTGCCGATGAGAGGATTTCCCTTGGAGAAATCTTCGATTTTGGTGGCTGGATGCAAAAATCGCCCTGAGAGCACAAACTCGAGGAGAGAGTGAGCAAAAACGATTGTGAGATGTGGAAGAAGGGGTCCTGGCGGTGGGCTAGGGTTAAGCCCGATAAATACGGACTAGTCTGGTCGGCACCAGACAAGTCCGGTATGCCAGACCAGGTCCTGATAAGAAAAAGTGAGCCCGATCTTCCGAAAGGTAATGGAGAAGTCGATTGATGTGGAGATCTCGACGTTGATGATCTGAGGCTCTCGAGTAGAACGCGAACAGCCTCTGCAATCACTACACCACCGCTCTGTTGGTTATCAAACGTGCTTCACATGATTGACCTTGCCAAAAAGGCTAATCCCTGGAAGTGCAACCGAGAACACAAGCAAGAACAAAGAAGACACGATCTGAAATTGCGAAGTTGTGGTTTCACAAACCGTAGAACGACGATATTATTAATCTAAGCAAAATCCAATTGTTCATGGAGGATACCATGGAGTATATATAGATGGGAGGACGTCTAAGGGGGTGTTGTGGTCGTGACTTAACCCTAAGATACGAAAATAATGGACTTAGACTTGATACAAGGCCCAATGGCCCAATACGGTGGCGCAGCACCTTGACAGATTCTGAACTTGATTTTGTTTCGACGATTCCCGTCCACTCCTAAGGAATTTTTACATGGGACCAGTTCCATTGGAAAGGTTATCCTCTCCCCTTTCCGTGCATATGTAGAACGTCTAAAACAGAGTTCGTATGCGTCCCAAGCGTCCATTTTAGTGTGTACTGCTCCTGGACTCCGAGTTGGACACAATTTTGAGTTGAGGTCGGTTTCCATCCTCTTTGAACGTATCCTCTGGTCCTCCACGCCCCTAAATCTTCCTCCAATTACTCCTTTAACTTATCCATGGATCCTAATGACAATTAAGTCATTAGGTAGCAATCTATTCTCAAAAATATATAAGGAAATATATAAGAACGAGTTCACCTCTGAAATTAATTGGTGTGTGTGAATTCTATTGATTGCATCTTGTATGTTGAATGGAGTGTTGTGTATATGCATAGGAGTGATGTTCTCATCATCCTCCCCTTATTGAATTGGAGTCGTTCTCGACTCAAGTTCATCTTCTCTCATGTGTGGGTCCATATGTGCAACGCCATCAAATCCTCTTGTGTGTCTCAAAGGAGGAGGCCAAGGTGGTGGACGACATAGTGCACCATGTCTATGTTCTTCATCAAATACGCATGCACATTGACTCGAGCCAGGATCCCAAACAAATAAACATCGTGCCATTCTTGTATGTGCAATGACAGTGTGCTTGATCTCATCATTCTCCCCTTCTTGATGACAAGCCGTCCTCGGCTTGCTCGTATGTCCAACAAAGAGGCTTTTGGGGATAGGGTGAGCACTGTCCATATTGCACAACCGCAACAAACAACATTTCTTTTTTTTTGTTATCCCTGCTGCAAGGAAAAAATACTATAAAAACTTGACAAAAAATTATTAGTGTTAGTGCATCCATTCATTTCACCATGTTGTTGTAGCACAAAATGGATTTCTCATTCGAGCATATGCAAACTTTATGCACCATAAATTCACCAATATCTTCATAGTTTCCTATAGCATGAAAAATATTTCTACTTAAAAAAGGCAACTCTGATTGGGAAAATATTCTACTCTCCACAATACCTAGATCACAAAGAGTATCAAATTCAATATATCCCAAGATATTTAGAGAAGACAACAATTTCAATTCTTCATTTTTACAAGTAATGGAAATCAAATGCTTAATTTTAGAACATGTGGGTGATAACATATCAAGCTCATTCACTTGTTCTAGCATAGGTATAACAAAATTATCAACACCGAACTTCTCTTTATCACAAAGAAAAAGTGATACCAATTGATAAGAAAAAGTGAGTCCCGATCTTCCGAAAGGTAATGGATAAGTCGATTGATGTGGATATCTCGACGTTGATGATCCGAGACTCTCGAGTAGAACGCGAACAACCCCTGTGAAAGCATCTAGGCCCCCATGAGGTATGGTTTTGGTGATTAATGACAACCATTGGATTTTACTAATGAATTTGTGGATGCAAGGTCTCCCATATAACTCAATCAAAATCTATATGAATATGAACATCAACTACTGATCATTGGAGACCCCTAAACAATCACTTCATGAGATCAATCAATGTTATGAAGATTAGAAGTAAAAGCTCAAATGTCAAAGTTATTCAACCATAATTGACAACACTCAATGCTTGATAATCATCAAAAGAATATTTACAACAAGTGTATAAGAGGTCAATCGAGAAACTCCAAAAGAATCACTTAGAACAACTCGAAGCAAACAAAATCAACTCACCGGATCAACCAATGTTTCTAGAGAACAACACATCGATCGAGTTGATTCAGCAGAAGAAGAAGACCTCAGAACAAAGTACTCACCGGATCATCCGATGTTAAGGGCAATGTTACATCGGTCCATCAGTACAGTATGCAATATCCTTGGACCAAGTGTAGCACCGGATCATCCGATGTACAACAATATAAACATCGGTCAATCACTCCAGTAAGCATCAAGGTTGAACCAATTCTGGAGGAAGTACCACCGGATCATCCGATGAGAAGACAAGTGCAACATCGGTCTAACAACGGTCATATCTGACACAGTGACATCAGCCAAAGTGAACTTGACCGATGATAACTGAAGGGAGAGCATCGGATCATCCGGTGTTCGCAGAGCAGTGATGTCAGCCTAATTTTCCAATGGCTATTTTGTGGAGGCTGGCTATTTATACCCCTTCAACCTGTCAAATCGACAAGTCTTGATTACCAGACATACTCTACACATCCTCAAGCATTCAAGACATTGAGCCATCACTTCTACATCCTTTATACCACTTACACACCAAGAGATAGGCTAGAACTAGCTAGAGAGAGAGCTTGTGTGCCTCTATTCTTGGTGAGTGGAATCTCTAGTGTAGTGAGAGCTGTAAGGGAGTGTCCCTTGTTGTTTGTAATTAGGAGAGACTTCCGGAGCTTGCCAAGAAGATTGTGGAAGCCCGGAGGATCCAAGTTGTACAAGGCTTGAGCTCCACCTTGCCGAGGTTGGCAAACGGAGAAGAATAGTGAAGATCCCTAGTCTCGGTGACTTGGGTGTGGCTATACCCTTTGGTGGGTGCCACAACGTGGATGTAGGAAGATCTTGACGATCTTGCCGAACCACGGGATAAATCCTCGTGTCTCCTCTGGAGTTTGCATTCTCATCCTCTCACCCTACATTTATGCATTTTATATACCACGAAGTTGCTATTTACTTGAATGCATAGATTGTTTGCGTAGGGATTGGGCTTTGAGTAATTAAGTTTTAGTTGCCTTAATTTTTGAAAAGAAGCCCAATTCACCCCCCTCTTGGGCATTCGATCCTTACATTTGGTATCAGAGCAAGGTTGCTCATAGGATCATTCTAGCTTCACTGCTAGAGAGCTAAAATGGCCAAGGTTGGGGGTTCGGTTCCTATCTTCGAGGGCAAGAACTTTGCCTATTGGAAAGCACGCATGCACGCTTATCTAGAGGCTATTGCTCCCGAAGTATGGGAAGCGACCCACGCGGGGTTTGGTGAGCACATTTATGTTGGTGATCAAATTAAATGGGATGCTAAAGCTAGGAATGCAATTTATGAATGTATTAGTCAAGATGTGTTTGCTAGGATTGCTAGCAAAGAAAAGGCATTTGAAATTTGAGCTTGCTTGATAGAAATTCATGAGGGTTCTTCTCGCCAAAGAACTAAAATATCACATGCTTAAAGCCAAATATGATGAATTTAAGATGCTATCTCATGAAAATGTCAATGAGATGTTCTCTCACTTGAATGTACTTATTGAAGAAATTAATGCTCTTGACATTGCTTCTCTTGGCAAGGGACTCATGAACCGCAAGATCCTCATGCTCCTTCCCAAGCCAAAGTACAACATCATCAACTCCATGCTTCAAAAAGAGTCTCTTGACCACATTGAAGTTTCGGAACTCATTGGAGAAATTCAAGCTCATGAGATGAGTGTACTTGGGATGATGGAGCAATCATCTTCAAAAGCAATTGCCCTAAAGGCCTCCACCAAGAAAACAAGCCTCAAGAAGAAGAAGGTGGTTGAGCCTAGCTCAAGTGAAGAAGAGCAAGCATCAAGTGAAGATGACGATGATGAGCTTGCATTGATGATGAGAAAGTTCTCACGCTTGAACTCCAAGATTACTAAGAATGGATACACATTTGATCCCAAGAAGGAAGCGTTTCTACCAAGGAGAGATGATCACAAGACTTGCTACAATTGTGGTTATCAAGGCCACATCTCCTATGATTGTCCAAAACCGGACAAAAGAAGAGAGAATCACAAGAGCAAGCATCGCAAGCTTGAAGGTAGTGAAGATGATGAAGAAGAGGCCAAACCCAAGCCAAGATCCTTTGGGAAGAGGAAACATGACAAGGGCAAGAAGGCAAAACTCTTCCCAAAGAAGAGAAATAGCCCACAAAAGGTGTTCATGTGTGAGGCAAATGAATGGGTCACCGACGAAGAAACAAGTGATGAAGAGAGTGAAGCGGAAGAAGAAAGTTTGGCCGGCCTCGCCATTGCCAACAATGATGACTCACCTCTTCATCCACCGCCCATGTGCCTCATGGCGAAAGGTAACACCAAGGTATGTGACGACTCTAGCGATGATGAGCTTTCCCCCGATGATTTAACTTCTTTAATAAATGAATATCATACTATCATTAAGAGGGAAAAGAGTAAGGTTAAAGTCCTTGAAGAAACTCGTGCTAGGCTTTAGAGTGCTAACCTTGATTTGCTTGACAAGTATGAAAGCATACTTAAAGAGCATGACACGCTCAAATCCCATGTCAAGCAAATTGAAGAGGATAAGGCTAAAATCAAGCTAGATCATCATGAGCTTAACTTAGCACACCAAACACTCTTGGGAGAGCACGACAAGTTAGTACAAGAGCATCAAACACTTAGCCTTGCTCATGAAGCGCTTGATCAAGAATTGAGAAATATAAAGAAACAAACTCTTAATGATAGGATATCCATTACTTCTCATGTCACTAATGCCTTGAACAAGTCTTTGCCTTTGAAAGCAAATGCTAGGGAGAAGGACTTGTTGGAAGAAATTGAGAGTCTCCGCACTAGTGTGGCTAGACTTTCAAAAGGGGAAGTCAAACACAAGGAAATCCTCTTCCAACAAGCAAAGGCCTTCAACGAGAGAGGACTTGGATCCTTCCCGGTGCCCAACAAAGGAAAGGTGCCCTCACCGGAGCTTAGAACAAGCTTCATCAAGGAAGTTGGTTCTTATTGCCAACATTGTGAGGTCACCAGTCACCACACAAGGGAGTGTCCTCTTCCTAACCAACCCTCTACAAAATTGCCCATTAATTACAAATCTACTTTCAATGATCGTTATTATCTCTTAAGTAAAGTAGATGGCAAGGTGAAGGCAAGGTTAATTGGCAAAGACATGAAGGACATTAAGGGGAAGCTCCCCAAGCAACTTTGGGTCCCAAAGACACTTGTATCACACATACAAGGACCTAAGTTGGCTTGGGTGCCTAAAGTTAAAAATTGAATTCATGTGTGTAGGTGAACTACAAAGCCGGAGGAAAGCATTGGGTACTCGATAGCGGGTGCACCCAACATATGACCGGCAATGATGGTATGTTCACCATCATAGAAAACCCCGACAATCATGAACAAGTCACCTTTGGTGATAACTCTAAGGGTAAGGTAATTGGGTTAGGTAAAATTGCTATTTCAAATGACTTATCTATTTCTAATGTTTTGTACGTTAAGTCACTTAGTTTCAATTTACTTTCTATTGCACAATTATGTGATCTTGGACTAACGTGCACCTTTAGCAAAAATGATTTTGTTGTGAGTAGTGAAACAAGCAAAGAACTAATCTTCAAAGGATTTTGGCATGGACATCTCTACCTAGTAGACTTCTCCAACAAGGATGCTAGCTTGACCACTTGTCTTTTCACTAAGACAAGCTTGGGTTGGCTATGGCATCGACGCATAGCGCACATTGAGATGAGAAAGCTCAAGAAGTCATTCAAGCTTGGGATGGTGACCGGCGTGAAGGATGTTACATTTGAGAAGAACAAGCTTTGTAGCGCTTGTCAAGCCAGGAAGCAAGTTGCTTCACACCACCTGATGAAGACAATGGTGTCAACCTCCAAGCCACTTGAACTACTCCACATGGACCTCTTCGGACCGTCCACATATCAAAGCCTTGGCGGTAACCTCTATTGTCTTGTTATAGTTGATGACTACTCTCGCTATGCTTGGACTTTATTTGTAGGTGACAAGAGTTAAACTCCAGAGGTGTTTAAGACCTTCGCCAACCACGCTCAAAGGGAATTTCAACTTCCCATCATCAAGGTCCGGAGTGACAACGACACTGAATTCGAGAACTACAACATTGGGGAGTGGTGTGACCGTGAAGGTGTGAAGCATTAGTTTTTGGCCACATACACTCCTCAACAAAATGGTGTTGTTGAAAGGAAAAACAAGACACTCATCACTCTTGCGCGAGCAATGCTTGATGACTATGGCACGTCCGAGAAGTTTTGGGCCGAAGCTATCAACACGACGTGCCATGCCGCAAATAGGGTCTACCTACATCGACTACTTCAAAAGACCCCGTACGAACTTCTTATTGGGAGAAAGCCAAACATCTCCTACTTTCGAGTCTTTGGGTGCAACTGCTACATCTACTGCAAGAAAAGGCTCGGTAAGTTTGAAAGAAGATGTGATGTTGGGATATTTCTTGGTTATGCATCAAACTCAAAAGCATATCGAGTATTCAACCAAACCTCCGGTTTAGTTGAGGAAAGTTGTGATGTTGAGTTTGATGAAACTAATGGCTCCCAAGAGGAGAGTTTTGGTCATGATGAAATAGATGATGAGCCCTTACGAAAGGATATGAAGAACATGACCATTGGAGACATCAAGCCTAAAGTTGAGGAGAGCCATGATCAAGGGGGAGCTTCAAGTTCCAACATCAACACCTCTATGGCGCCTCAAGTTGATGAAGAAGAGAAGGATGATCCATTGCCAACTCAAGACTCACAAGCCACACAACATCAAGAAGAAGAAGAAGTCCATGATCAAGTCCAACCACAAGAAGAGCAACACGCATCACCATCGCCAAGTGCTTCACAACCACTTATGAGGCATGGACGCATCTCCAAGGTGCATCTGATGGACCAAATCATCAGAAGTCCGTCAAGGGGTGTAAGTACATGTTCTCGCCATTTTGCTTCATTTTGTGAGCACTACTCGTTTGTTTCATGTGTAGAACCCACTCACATTGAGGAAGCACTCCAAGATCCAAATTGGGTGATGGCGATGCAAGAAGAACTCAACAACTTCATCCGCAATGAAGTTTGGGTGTTGGAGGAGCGACCCAAGGACAAGAACGTCATCGGAACAAAGTGGGTGTACCGCAACAAACAAGACGAGAATGGCGTTGTGGTCCGTAACAAGGCAAGACTTGTGGCCAAGAGGTTCTCGCAAGTTGAAGGACTAGACTTTGGGGAGAAATTTACCCGGTCGCCCGGCTAGAAGCCATCCGTATACTTCTTGCCTTTGCATCACATCATAATATTAGACTTTATCAAATGGATGTGAAAAGTGCCTTTCTTAATGGTTACATTAACGAGCTTGTTTATGTTGAACAACCTCCTGGGTTTGAAGATCCGAGGAATCCTAATCATGTGTATAGGTTGCACAAGGCGCTCTACGGGCTCAAGCAAGCACCTAGGGCGTGGTACGAACGACTACGAGATTTCTTATCATGCAAGGATTCAAGATCGGGAGGGTGGACACTACACTCTTCACCAAAGACATCAACGAAGATTTGTTTATTTGTCAAATTTATATTGATGATATTATTTTTGGTTCAACTAACGAAGCTCTTAGCCATGAGTTTGGCAAAATGATGTCTAGGGAATTCGAGATGTCGATGATTGGAGAGCTCAACTTCTTCCTTGGTTTTCAAATCAAGCAACTTCAAGAGGGGACCTTCGTCTATCAAGAAAAGTACACCAAGGACCTCTTGAAGAAATTTGAGATGGGAGATTGTAGCTCAAGAAGCACTCCAATGGCAACAAATTGTCATCTCGACGTGAATAAGGACGGTAAACCTATTGATCAATCTAACTACAATTCTATGATTGGTTCATTACTTTACCTTACCGCATCTAGGCCCGATATCATGTTTAGTGTATGCTTGTGTGCTCGCTTTCAAGCGGCACCTAAAGAATTGCATCGGAAGGCCGTTTTTAGGATACTTAGGTATCTTAAGCATACCCCTAGTGTGGGCTTCTGGTACCCTAAAGGTGCAAAATTCTATCTCTTGGGATACTCGGATTCGGACTTTGCCGGATGCCGTGTGGACCGCAAGAGTACCTTCGGTGGGTGCCACTTGCTTGGGCGTTCCCTAGTATCTTGGTCTAGCAAGAAGCAAAATTCCGTCGCCTTGTCCACGGTAGAAGCGGAATATATTGCAGCCGGTGCATGTTGTGCCCAAATTCTTTATATGAAGCAAACCCTTTTGGACTTTGGTGTTAAACTTGGTTGTGTGCCTCTCCTTTGTGACAATGAAAGTGCGGTTAAGATAGCTAAAAACTTCGTTCAACACTCCTGCACTAAGCACATTGATATTCGCCATCATTTCTTAAGGGACCATGAAGCTAAGGGATACATCTCATTGCGAGGTGTTAGGTCCGAAGAACAATTGGCGGATATCTTTACTAAACCACTTGATGAGAAAACTTTTTCTAGGCTAAGAAGTGAGTTAAATGTTCTAAATGCATCGAACGTCATGTAAGTTGCCATGATCATGTAATAATGCATCTCATATAGGTCTTGTATAACTTTCAAATGATAGGGGTGAGCAAGGGTTAGCTTGGGATGGAGGTTCTTTTGGGTTTCCCCAAGGCTTGGAGAGTGGCTCTCCCTGAAGAAGCCTTTGAAAGGTTCAAATTTGGCAAGATAGATTTACTTTATGTCTTGCATGATGCCTGCCATATAGACTTGCACTCATATTTAAATTTCTTGCATTATAAATTGTTTGGCATTGCATACGGTAGATTGTCACAAAGGGGAACCCACCTCATGAGAAAGAGACTTGTTTGAAATGCAATATCTCAACTCATATGATGTGGGAAGAACAAAATGTTAGGTGCGTTAATGCCTAAAGGAACATGCTTTAAATAGATATAAGTCTTCATCCTCTAGCTCACAAAGCATGGGCCTTACATTTTATTTGGATAATTTCCTCCCTATTTTCTTTGATGTTTTATTTGCTTTAAGGCTTAGCCAAGTTATTGGCAATTAGCATTTTGAGGGGTAAGGGGTTGCCCAAAAAGTCCTAAGACATGTGTTTCTCATTGTTTGTTTGTTTGGTCAAAGGACATATATGGGATGTTGCTGTTTTATAGTCATCGGATTATCCGATGCTTAGGTCAGACCATCATCGGATCAGTTGGTGTTCAAAAGCCAAGGGTCAGCTCAGTTAGTAACACGAATCAACCGACAAGTTCATTATGAGAAACATCTGTCCATCCGATGTTCACATTTCTGGAACTGTGCTGAAATCCACCGATGCAAATCAGTTCAACGTCGGTTCATCCAGTGTCCACAACACCTTTTTGAATACCCTTACTGTGTCATTCGACCGATGATCCTAACTTTCAACGTCAGTCCATCCTGTGTTAAAATTTCAGCTAGGGTTTGGGACGCACTTTTTAAACGCCCGCTCGCCTCCCTCCTCTCACTCTCCCCGACCCCGACCCTCGCTCGTCTGACGTTGCCGCTCCCTCGCCCTCTAGCCACTACCGCCTCCGGGCCGCCGCCGCCTCCGACCACCGCCGCCTCCGGCCGTCGCCGCCTCCGGCCGCCGCCGCCCTCCGTCCGCCGTCGCACCACCGCTCCAGCGCCGCCGCCGCCACTTCCTCAGCGCCGCCGCCGCCACTTCCACAGCGCCGCTGCTGCCACTTCCACAGTGCCGCCACCACCACTTCCTCAGCGCCACCGCCACCGCTCCACACTTCCCCAGCGCCATCGCCGCCGCCTCTGCTCCACCCGGCGCCGCCGATCGTCGCCTCCCGTGCACCACCTTTGCCGCTAGGGTTTCCGGCCGCGTCCGTGCGCCCGACACAACTTCATCCTCGTGCATCGTCTCATCACAATGGCTCGTGACAAGAAGAACAAGGGCAAGGCCATTGCGGAGCCGGCCGCAAAGAAGCAAAAGCTTTCAAAGGAGGACAAGAAGGCGTTGATGGCCGCTCGCGCCGCCGAGGAGCGAGAGCGTGGCCGAGGAGGATCATTGAGGATCCGCGAGGCTCGTACAAGGCAACCTCCCGTGCTAGATGAGTCCGAGGCAGAAGAAGAGCCGGAAGTGCCGCTTGTTCGCCGGCGCTCAGCCAGGACCCGTGGGGGTCATCTGCCGGCAGTACCACATTCAAGACCATCAGCTGCCAACCTTCGAGAGGACAGGGCGGCCCAGAGAGCCGTCTACGATATGGACACCAACGTCCATGTTGGTGAAGGTGTCCGGTTGACAGATTACCGGAAGATAAAGGTCAAGCAGCTCAGAAGACTCAAATGGAGCGTTTTGCTTGAGGAGTGGTTCCAGCAGCCCAGAGAGGCACTTGTGGACAGCCGGTTCTGGACCTTGACTCAGGCATCACTGTACGAGACGTATCGATGCCGAGGCCACAAGCTCTTCCAGCACAACTTCTTGGACTGGGATCAGCTTGCACTGGCAGCCGAGACAGAGATATGACCCTACTTTGAGAGGTATAGAGGGCTGGTCGAGCTGATGTCCTACGACAGGAGTGCATATGTGGAGGATTGGGTCCGTGTATTCTACGCTACCCTATATGTCTCTGAGGGTCACAGGTCTATAGACTTCATGTTCATGGGCCAGCACCATCACCTGACGAGATAGACTTTGCACAGCTGCTAGGAGTGGATCTCCACTACACTTGCCTGCACGAGAGAGTGTATGGACAGGCAGATCCACCGAGGAGGCCGCTCACTGGAGGAGTGGCACCACCACTGGAGGAGATACGCTCCCTGTTTGCACCGTCCTTCTCTCCAGACCAGCCGAGAGTACCAGCACTGTTGACTCCAGCTGCCACCTTGCCTTGTGCCGCACACTCTTGCCGAGGTCCGAATACCTAGAGGGGTTCACTAGCCTGCAGCAGACCCTCCTATTCTACATCATGAACGGGATGGAGTTCGATATTGTGGACATCCTCATATGTGAGATGGAGGACGTGATCACTGACGGAGTTGGCATGATGAGGCAGCTTGTGTTTGGACACTGGATCAGCTATCTGCTCTCCATGGTTGTTCCTGAGGAGTCCGCCGTGCATGACCGTCTCACTGACGAGAGTGTCACACGGTTCAGCCACTACCGTGCTCCAGCTCCTAGAGACCGCCGCCTTGGCCGTCCAGTCGAGCGTCAGGTCCGGGCTCGTCTATCCGAGGAGGATTTGTCTGACCTGGAGAAGGAAGACGAGAGGCTTGCACAGGCAGAGGCTCAGGGTGAGGACCTTCAACATATATGGTCCGAGAGCAACACGGACGACAGTGTTGAGGAGTACTTCCCACCTCCTCCCTCACCCAGGCAGCACGACGCGGAGGCTGGAGGCTCGATAGTGCCACCCCCTACCCCACCTCCCGTCTCACAGGCACAGGTCTCTCAGCCGTCCGAGCTCACCTGCCTCCTCCAGCAGATGGTTGAGCAGCAGCGCCTGGACCGGCTTGCTGCTGAGCAGGCAACACGCCTTTTGGAGCTCCAGCAGCAGCAGTAGGAGATGCAGCGCCAGATCGCCCGTGAGAGGCGAGAGGACACAGACCGGCCGACGGGGCTGATAGATCAGATGCACCAGCGCTCCCTCGACCAGCAGCAGCAGATGCAGCAGGCGATGATGGGCATCCTGGGGTTGATCACCAACCTCTACACCTAGACCAGGATTGCCCTGCCATCGCAGCTGCCAGGCGTTGCTCCACCCCCGCCTGTCCTTGCTCCAACTGCAGTTCCAGTGCCGACTACGCCGATCCCGACGATCAGCATGTCTCCACTGCTGGCTCCAGGTGCACCGATCCACTCTCCACTGCCGGCTACGACATTGTTCCAGTAGACGCCGTCATCCGTCGTCAGTGCCCCGTTGCCAGCAGCTCCGACTCAGCAGGCACCGACGACGGCTCCTACGGCTCCTACAGCTCCCTCCACCTCTACTCCAGGCAGCAGCTCCGACGACAGCACCCCCGACGGTGACCAGTTCGTCATCGCTCCGAACACTCAGGGTTCTTAGGCACTCGGATTCCTTTTTGGTGTCTTGATGCCAAAGAGGGAGAAGAGTTAGAGAAGAGTCAGGGGGAGGATATCTTAGCCTCAGGGGGAGTGTCCTAGCTGTAGGGTGAGTTTATCTATATCATCTTTTGTATGTTGACGTTTTTGCTACTCATTTGCTATTTATTGAGTATTCATGTGCCACTTATTCTCTTAAGTTATTGATCGATTGAGCTTTCGCGCTATTAAATCTCTTTTGAGTCTCCAAGTTTAATATGCCATATCTTGTACTCATTGCATATCTTCTTGAGTATCATATTATCAAATTCACTATTATTATGCTTCACTTGTTGTGTTGTCATCAATCACCAAAAAGGGGGAGATTGAAAGCATCTAGGCCCCCATGAGGTATGGTTTCGGTGATTAATGACAACCATTGGATTTTACTAATGAATTTGTTGATGCAAGGTCTCCCATATCACTCAATCAAAATCTATATGAATATGAACATCAACTACTGATCATTGGAGACCCCTAAACAATCACTTCATGAGATCAATCAAATGTTATGAAGATTAGAAGTAAAAGCTCAAATGTCAAAGTTATTCAACCATAATTGACAACACTCAACGCTTGGCAATCATCAGAATAATATTTACAACAAGTGTCTAAGAGGTCAATCGAGAAAATTCCAAAAGAATCACTTAGAACAACTCAAAGAAAACAAAATCAACTCACCGGATCAACCGATGTTTCCAGAGAACAACAGAAGAAGAAGACCTTAGAACAAAGTACTCACCGGATCATCCGATGTTAAGGGCAATGTTACATCGGTCCATTAGTACAGTATGCAATATCCTTGGACCAAGTGTAGCACCGGATCATCCGATGTACAGCAATATAAACATCGGTCAATCACTCTAGTAAGCATCAAGGTTGAACCAATTCTGGAGGAAGTACCACCGGATCATCCGATGAGAAGACAAGTGCAACATCGGTCTAACAACGGTCATATCTGACACAGTGACATCAGCTAAAGTGAACTTGACCGATGATAACTTAAGGGAGAGCATCGGATCATCCGGTGTTCGCAGAGCAGTGATGTGATCCTACTTTTCCAACGGCTATTTTGTGGAGGCTGACTATTTATACCCCTTCAACCTGTCAAATCGACAAGTCTTGATTACCAGACATACTCTACACATCCTCAAGCATTCAAGACATTGAGCCATCACTTCTACATCCTTTAGACCACTTACACACCAAGAGATAGGCTAGAACTAGCTAGAGAGAGAGCTTGTGTGCCTCCATTCTTGGTGAGTGGAATCTCTAGTGTAGTGAGAGCTGTAAGGGAGTGTCCCTTGGTGTTTGTAATTGGGAGGGACTTCCGGAGCTTTCCAAGAAGATTGTGGAAGCCCGGAGGATCCAAGTTGCACAAGGCTTGAGCTCCACCTTGCCGAGGTTGGCAAACAGAGAAGAATAGTGAACATCCCTAGTCTCGGTGACTTGGGTGTGGCTATACCCTTTGGTGGGTGCCACAACGTGGATGTAGGAAGATCTTGACGATCTTGCCGAACCACGGGATAAATCCTCGTGTCTCCTCGGGAGTTTGCATTCTCATCCTCTCACCCTACATTTATGCATTTTATATACCGCGAAGTTGCTATTTACTTGAATGCATAGATTGTTTGCGTAGGGATTGGGCTTTGAGTAATTAAGTTTTAGTTGCCTTAATTTTTGAAAAGAAGCCCAATTCACCCCCCCTCTTGGGCATTCGATCCTTACACCCTGCAATCACTACATCACTGCTCCATTGGTTATCAACCATGCTTCACACGATTGACCTCATCAAGAAGGCTAATCCCTGCAAGTGCAACCGAGAACACAAGTAAGAACGTAGAAAACACGACCCAAAATCATGAAGTTGAGGTTTCACAAACCTAAGAACGATGATATTATTAATCTAAGCAAAACCCAATTGTTCATAGCGGCTACTATGGAGTATATATAGATGGGAGGATGTCCAAGGGGGTGTTGGGGTCGTGAACTAACCCTAAGATACAAAAATAAGGGACTTAGACTTGATACAAGGCCCAATGGCCCAATATGGTGGCACAACATCTTGACAGATTCTGAACTCGATTTTGTTTTACCGATTCCATCGACTCTGAAGGAATTTTGACATGGAACCAGCGCTATTGGAAAGTTTATCCTCTCCCCTTTCTGTGCATATGTAGAACATCCAAAATGGAGTTCGTATGCGTCCTCTGCATCCATTTTAGTGCGTACTGCTCCTGGACTCCGAGTTGGACACGATTTTGAGTTGGGGTCGGTTTCCATCCTCGTTGAACGTACCTCTGGTCCTCCACACCCCTAAATCGTCCAATTACTCCTTTAACTTCTCCATGGATCCTAATCACAATTAAGTCATTAGGTAGCAATCTATTCTCAAAAATATATAAGGAAACATATAAGAACGAGCTCACCTCTGAAATTAATTGGTGTGTGTGAATTCTATTGATTGCATCTTGTATGTTGAATGGAGTGTTGTGTATATGCATAGGAGTGATGTCCTCATCATCCCCCCTTCTTGAATTGGAGTCGTCCTCGACTCAAGTTCATCTTCTCTCATGTGTGGGTCCATATGTGCAACGCCATCAAATCCTCTTGTGTGCATCAAAGGAGAAGGCCAAGATGGTGGACGACATAGTGCACCATCTCTATGTTCTTCATCAAATACGCATGCACATTGACTCGAGCCAGGATCCCAAACAAATAAACATCATGCCATGCTTGTATGTGCAATGACAATGTGCTTGATCTAATTAGGTCCGGACTAGTCTGAGCCGACGGACTAGTCGGATGCCGACACCGGACTAGTCCGGTGTTAGATGGATAGAACAGAATTGAACAACTTGATTTTGGATGTTTGATCTAATAGTGATCTAAAGGACATAATTTCACAACTAATCTTGATGAACATGACCACTAAGCAATCAACAATCATACAATAACCATAATTCACTAATTTAAATAGTTTTCAAGAGAAAATTGAGATAAGGGAAATTTTTTGCAAAAATGAGTAAATTTTGAAATCACAACCATGTATGCAGTGTTTCAAGCCACATTTTAGGAGTCAAGCATATTTAGCTCATTTCTTAGCTCACGAAATCTCTTTTCATCTAATGGCTTGGTGAAAATATCTGCAAGTTGTTTTTCAGTCCTAACATGTGAGATTGCTATATCACCTTTTAGTGAATGATATCTTAAGAAATGGTGACGAATATCTATATGCTTAGTTCTTGAGTGTTATACTGGGTTGTGTGCAATTTTTATAGCACTCTCATTATCACATAGGAGTGGAATATGATTCAAATTGTAACCATAATCCCTTAGAGTTTGTCACATTCATAGTAGTTGTGCGCAACAACTACCGGCTGCAACATACTCCGCTTTGGCTGTGGAAAGAGCAATGAAGTTTTGCTTTTTAGATGACCATGAATTTAGGGATCGGCCAAGAAATTGGAAAGTCCCTGATGTGCTCTTTCTATCGACTTTGCATCCTGCATAGTCGACATCCGAATATCCTATTAAGTTAAACTTGGATCCTTTGGGATACCAAAGGCCCAAGTTAGGTGTGTGATCAAGGTATCTTAAAATTCTTTTTCAACTGTTAAATGGCACTCTTTAAGTGCAGCTTGAAACCTTGAACACATACAAATAGTAAGCATGATATCTGACCTAGATGCACATAAATAAAGTAATGAGCCAATCATAGACCGATATACCTTTTGATCCACATTTGGACCATCTTCGTTGAGATCGAGATGTCCATTAGTTTCCATGGGTGTCTTGATGGGCTTGGCTTTGTCCATATTTAACTTCTTGAGGATGTCCTGCGTGTACTTGGTTTGGCTTATGAACATGCCTTCTCTTAATTGCTTCACATGTAATCACAAGAAGAACTTTGATTTGCCCATCATCGACATCCCAAATCTGTTTGTCATAATCTTGCTAAATTCTTCACAAAAAGATTTGTTAGTAGAACCAAAAATGATATCATCAACATAGATTTGACATACAAATAAATGATCATCAAAGTGTTTTGTGAACAAAGTATATCAACTTTTCCATTTTTAAAACCATTTTGAGTTAGAAAACCTCTAAGGCACTCATACCAAGCTCGAGGAGCTTGTTTGAGGCCATAGAGAGCCTTACGCAGTTTATACACGTGGTTGGGGTACTCTTGATCTTCAAATCCTAGTGGCTGCTCCACGTACACTTCCTCCTTAATGGGACCGTTGAGGAAAGAACTTTTGACGTCCATTTGATACAGCTTAAAATTATGGTGAGTAGCACATGCTAATAAAATACGAATGGACTCAAGTCTAGCTACGGGAGCAAAAGTTTCGTCGATGTCAAAACCTTCGACTTGTGAGTAACCTTTTGCCACAAGTCATGCCTTATTCCTTGTTACCACTCCATGTTCGTCTTGCTTGTCCCAGAAGACCCATTTGGTTTCTACGATGTTCGCCTTTGGTCTTTCTACAAGCTCCCATACTTCATTTCTCTTGAAGTTGTTCAGCTCTTCTTGCATTGCAATCACCCAATCTGGATCCTTTAGTGCTTCTTCTTACCTGTATGGTTCCAGAAAAGAGACAAAAGAGTAATATTCATAGAAATTATCTATGCGAGATCTAGTGGTTCTCCCTTAGCAATGTCTCCAATGATGTTGTTGACGGGATGATCTCTTTGTATACTCTGATGTACTCTTGGGTGAGGAACTTGTGAAGTTGCTTGCACTCATTTTCTTCATTGTCAATGTCTTCCCCTAGATCATTGCTTCCTTGTTTGTATTGATCTTCTTGATCTTCCTGACCTTGATCCTGTGCGTGAGCTCCCTCTTGTTCATTGCTTTCCTGTTGAGGTTCATATTGAGCACTTGAGTGTTGTGGTTGCTCTTGATGTCGAATCTCACCAAGTGCCATCCTCCTCAATGCTTGGCATGTAGCTTCTTCTCGATCTAGCACAAACTCATCAACTTGCTCCACTTGGGAGCCATTAGTTTCATCGAACACTACATCACGTGCTACTTCAACAACGCCAATGACTTTGTTAAAGACACGATAGGCGTAGGCATTCGAATCATAACCAAGCAAGAACCCTTCATCAAATTTCGAAGCGAACTTTTAAGTCCTCGATTTCTTGTTCAAGATAAAACATTTGCATCGAAATACTTTGAAATATGAAACACTTGGTCTATTACCGGTGAGGATCTCATATGGAGTTTTCTTCAAAAGTCAGTGAAGATATAGCCAGTTTGTTGCGTGACAAGCAGTGTTCACCACCTCAACCCAAAATCGGTCCGAAGTCTTGTATTTATCCAGCATTGTCCTCGCTATCTCGATGAGCATCCCGTTTTTCCTTTCGGCCACCCCATTTTGTTCAGGGGAGTAGGGTGCCAAAAATTCATTCTTTATTCCTTCTTCATCTAGGTACTCCTCAACTTGTGTATTATTGAACTCCGTTCTGTTGTCACTTCTAGTGTTCTTCACAGTTGAGGAGAATTCATTTTCTACCCTTTTAAGAAATTTCTTGAGGATTCCCCGAGTTTCTGATTTATCATACAAGAAAAACACCCAGGTAAATCTAGAAAAATCATCAACAATAACTAATCCATATTTGTTACCGCTGATGCTTATATAAGAAATTGGACCAAAGAGGTCCATGTGAAGAAGTTCCAGCGGTCTTGAGGTAGTCATCACGTTCTTGGCAGGGTGTGGTGCTCCAACTTGTTTTCATGCCTGGCATGCGTTGCATGACCTGTCTTTCTCAAAAATAACATCTTTTAAACCTTGGATGTGATTACCTTTTAGAAGTTTCTGCAGATTTGTCATCCCAACGTGGGCTAGCCGTCTATGCCATAGCCATCCCAAGTTAGTTTTAGCAACCAAGCAAGTGTTGAGTTCAGCTTATCTTTGTTGAAGTCAACAAGAAAAAGCTTTCCCTTCAACATTCCCTTGAATGCAATCGAGCCATCGCTTCTTCTAAAACAGTCACACCCTCATTAGTGAATAGACAATTATAACCTTTGTCTCATAGCTGAGATATAGACAAAAGATTATAGCCTAGAGAATCAACATGTAAAACGTTTGAAAGAGTATGTTGAGAAGAAATTTCGAGTTTACCGCTACCTTGGATTTTTCCTTGGTTGTTGTCTCCAAAGTATATTCCTTCACTTGGATCCGCGTTGTGCTCATACTCCACGAACATTCACCTCTCTCGATCATGTGATTAGTGCATCCACTGTCCAGCACCCATTTTAATCCACCGGAGGAGTAGGCCTGTAAAACAGATTTATTTCTTGGTTTTGGGTACCCAAGCTTGCTTGGGTCCTCGCAGGTTGGTCACAAGAGTCTTGGGCACCCACACCCAAGTTTTTGAGTTCTTGTGGTTGGCCCAGCATATTTTGCAAAGACATGTCCAGATTTATCTTTCATAAGTATATAGGAAGCATCAAAAGTACGAAATAGTATTTGCAATTCGGATTCATTTGATGTTTTCTTAACAAAAGTAATTTGCTTCTTAAATTGAACATTAGTTGACATGTGTTTATTTCAAGTAAACCCAAGACCATCTTTGACGTTAGGAGGTCTTATGACCATATATGCACTACGTTCATATTTAATCTTTTCCTTGTCAAAGATGCCACTTTGGAATGGATGTTTAGCATGTGAAGTAGAAGCATCATGTTTAACAGTATTTTTCTTACTAGAGCAGGTGCAAATTATAGTTGTTGTCGAATTTACATCTTTAGAAGGTGAGCTCTTGGAGGAAGAGGAGTCACTTTGATTGAGTGACTCAACTTGCACTTCAAGTATTTTGTTAACTTTTGACAACTTAGCAAGTTCATCCTTGATTGCAATGTGTGAGCCTTCTAGTTTTGAGTAAGTTTCCATACTCAAGGCTAGCTCATGCTCAAGTGACTTGCTATTCTCCTTCTCAAGCTCAAGGAGTTTCTCAACCTCTTGATATCTCTTCCTTTTGGGGATGAGCATATCTTCTTGTCGGTTGACAAGCTCCTCCTTCTCAAAAATTTCATCCGACAACATTTTCATTTTTTTTAAAGCAGTTTTACTTAAACCTCTAACATTTCCTCATTTTCACTAGAGCTATCAAAATCATCAATAGAGGAATTAAGCGAGGGAGGTGTGAGCCGAATCTTTTTCTTGCCCTACTTAGCCATGAGGCAAGTGTGATTATGAGACTCCCGTCCTCCCATATTCGGGAAGAGCGTAGACTTCTTGGTAGGCTTCTTCATGGCTATGGTGGCCATCTCTTCTTCTTCATTGGAGGGGGACTCGTCGTTTGAGTCCCACTCCTAGCCAATGTGCGCTTGGTGGGCTTGCCTCCTTTTCTTGAAGGTATTCTTTTCTTGAGGCTTCAATTCCTTCTTCTTTTTATTTTCTTCATATGTGTAGTCAACCATAAAGTGATCATACTCACCACAGTTGTAGCAGGTACGTCGTGCCTTGGATTTTCCTTTTTCTTTGCTCTTCTCATCACTAGAGTTGCCGCCCTTCCTTCTTCTTATCATGCGCTTGAATTTTTTGATGAAGAGTGCCATCTCTTCTTCATCCAGATCGGTGGTGCTCACATCCAAATTGATTCTCGAATTTTAAACTCTAATGATCATTGTTACTAATACTACTATTGCAGTGGAAATAATCTAAACTAAGCAAACTAAGCAAAAGGGATAGCGCGACTCCAAGCATCCACAGGCAGTCGACGGCAGCACACAACCTAGAACTCAGCATTATTCCCGTGGTACTCCCAAACATCACTCGAAACTGTTGGTGGAGGAATTGCAAGGGTGAGCACATGTAGTACTCAGCAAGCGCGGGAAAATATGACATGTAGCTTAAACAAGGAATTGAAAATAAATAATGGCTATTTGCTGAAAAGTACATTTGAAACATGTAAAAAACATCCTATAATGTCTATGTGAATTAATCTCATGATAACCCAAATAATAACCAATTGAGTCCAACATCATTATTTACCATCATATCACATCCATCAATAATTATTCATCCATATACCAAGTTTTTACCTTCATCTTTATCAACCATGTCAAATTACCATAACCGAATCCATAACCAATACCAAAACATCACAAATCCCTATTCCAACTCTAATCATGTGAGGGTCCAGGTCGCTCATAACCGGGAGCACGACTATCATGATAGTTTTTAACACTCTGTAGAGGTTGTACCACTTTACCCATAAGTTTGTGATTTCATCACCTTTCGATGACTAAAGAACCTTCATCACGCCCGTCACCTGTCAGTCACATTACACACTTCCATCGGTGTGTGGCCAAGAGATCACAAAATAGCCTTTACAAAGGGACTACCAACATATTCACACCCACTAAGGTTTCACCGGTGGTGATGCCTCCAACTGAGCACATCCAACCAAGGGCCCCCTCTTGTTCCATTCGGACCCCAAGGAGTCCCGACACTATTGCAAATCCAATTGACTCCCCTCCAAATGATCCGAACAATGCTGGCGATAAACGTAATTAATATGCTAAGCCGCACCCATACTTGGCTTTGTGGTGGCACTGTATAACCTGGGTTGTCGCTGAATGTGGCCTAGAGGGGGGGGGGATGAATAGGCTCTTAACTTTTCCTGCACACTTAATCAAATTCTTAAATTCCTAGTGGATCGGACTTGTCCGATGCAAATGTGAACTAGTCTGGTGTGCTTGAATAATGTGAATTGATCAAGTGCTATAGCAGAATTTTTATGTGTTGTAGTAGTGGAATTTAAGCACTTATTCAAACAATCTTTATTAAACGATCAATATCACAAACGTGCACGTGAAACACAATTACTTGATATATTAAATATAATGCCCTAGATAATCATACTTGCAAAAGTAAAAAAGTAAAGCACGTGAGACACAAATTTTTACCAAGGTTTGATCTCACCAAAGATATCTACTCTTTGTTGAGGAAGCCCACACAGAGCCGGGTCTCTTCAAACCTTTTCCCTCGTCAAGTCACCACACAAGGCCGACTTGATTCCACTATCATGGGTAATCACCGAGTTTATGGGGCAACCTCACACGTTGAGGGCTCCCACAAAAGATTACAACAGAAAGATGATCTAATACACTCGAAAATATCACAAGTTATTCAAGAGTGTAAAGAGATCAAACCCAAGAGCTCAATGACGCATAGACAACGATCTCCCAATACCAAATCTGAATTCTCAAATGATTTCTCTTTTGAGGATCTTAGATGTGTGGGGAGATGTGTTTTTGTGCTATTGGGATAGGAGGAGACGCTAGGGTTTCAGTTGTGAACAGTAGAATACGAGTTATGTTTATGTTGGGTCGTGGTTCTCCTATTTATAGTGTTTCTAAAGATGTTACTGTTAGGGATCCCGATAGCCGGACTAGTCCGTACTTGGTACCAGACTTGTCCGGTATGCTTTGTAAAGTTGGTGTGAAATGTGCTGCACACTAGAAACCCTAAATTGTGTGAGGCATACCGGACTAGTCTGGTAGGAGTCCGGACTTGTCCTGTTCCCTGTGAATTGGAACGTCAGAAACTTTCTCGGACTAGTCCTGTCCATAGACGGACTTGTCTAGTGTGATGTGTTATGAAATATCAGAGGGTTCAATGTACTAGTCCAATCCTTGAACGGACTTGTCTGGTGCACATTGTATTGAGTTTACAGAAAGTTGAATGGACTAGTCTGGTCCATAAACGGACTAGTTTGGTGCACTGTGAAGTGAGGTTCCAGAAAGTTGATCGGACTAGTCTGGTCCATGAATGGACTAGTTCGGTGCACTGTGAAGTGAGACAATAGAGAGTTGAACGGACTAGTCTGGTCCATCAACGGACTAGCCCGATGCTCAGTGAATTTTAAGATTGATTCTAAGACCCCTACCCCTACGCAAAGACTTAAGCTCTTTGGATGTGTCTCTCACACAAATCCTATACAATTAAGTCTACTTTGCACTTCATTCATCAATGGGGCCTTTCTTTTTCTTCATCACTTCATTTTTCACCTTTTTGAGTGCACGAAACTATCTAATATGAGTTGACCTGCATTCATCTAAAGAAGTTCATTAGGATCTCATTCGTTTGTCATCAATCGTCCAATATCAACAAGGGATTGCCTAGATGAACTTTCAGTCACTCCACAGGCCGGTCTGTTGATCTAAGGCAAGCGAAACCACCAAATCTTCCAACCCAATCTGCAATCCATGCTTGCTTAGATATACCAATCCCATGTTACCAATTAACCATATTCATCAATTGACATCATCCATAAGTGCATTAATTCATAGTTAAGCGATTTAGATGTTTCCCATCCCAATTAATTAGAGCGAAGCAAAAAGGTAAAAATGCGCTTTCCGACTCTCCATAATATATTTCAAGGGACAAGGATGGTCAAACAAGACTAGTAAACACCTATCATGGGTTTTCCATCAAGTTGACAAAAGCACACTATTTTGCAAACAAACTTTTAAAAATAGGATCAAAATGATCAAGGATATTTGTCTTGCTTTTGAGACTGGTTAGGATCAAAAGCTTCAAAGTTCTGGTGCTGGAGGTCCTCAAAAGCACCCTCTAAAGTGTTACCTTCTATTCCGCGCGACAAACATACAAAACAAACATTACAATCAATGAAGTATTCAATATGCCATGGCATGCATGAATGATGCGATTATGATGTAATGCATGTTATTAGGTTGCTATTGTTGCTTACTATCTAGTTACAGTTACATGTTAGAACAAGCTTTAAGTCATTTTGGAGAATATTAAAGAAGTTTTAGGAATTTCCAGATTTGGGAGACCGGACTAGTCCGCACCATGGGCCGGACATGTCTGCTCTGGACCAAAAAGTTGAACAGACTAGTCCGCACTAGACCGAACAAGTCCGCTATGGCTAGGTTTCTGGCGAATTTCCAACTAGAGCATTGTTTGAGTTGAATATCGGACCAAGATTGACATAGAAAGATGGATCTAAGGTATTTAGCGTGAATCCTAGGGTTCAAGGGTTGAGGATTCGAGAATTTGACATCTAGATCGATGGAGACGAAGTATTGACGAAGGAGAAAGTTGATGTTGAAGAATTGATGATGAAGATCGCAGCAGCGACGATGATCTCACTTGATCCTCCTTCTTACTTCTCCACATCTTCCTCTTGCTTCTTTTCCCTTCAAGAGCGGCGGCTATGAATAGAGCAGGCGCTAGGATTCGTCTAATGTGGCAAAGGGGTAAAGGGAGGGTGGTAGGGTGTTTATATAGGAGAGGTGGTAGGGTTAGGGTAGAATCCAAGTATAATGCGGTGGAAACAAGTAGAGGCCTTGGTGGAGTCCCTCTTGGGCTGCTCAGGGGCGGGGTACAATGTTCTTGGACCTAATTAAGGTAATTACCCAAATACTCGTCGTGGATGAAAAATAGAATCCGAGTCAAAACTCTACACACCGGGCTAGTCCGTAGTCAAGCCGGGCAAGTCCGATGGGGTACAGAGAGTTCAGTGGAGAGGTCCAGTGCAATACGAGACAAGTCTATTCAAGAATAGAGAGTCAAATGGACAAGTACGGTACGAGGCCGGACAAGTCTGGGATTGTCCAGTATCAAACCAGACCCAGATTTTTGGGAGTTTTCAACAGATATCATCAGACTAGTCTGTATCTGGCAATAGACAAGTCCGGATAGGTACATAAACAAAACAAGATTAGTCTACAAAATCAACGAACAAGTCCGGAGGACAACATAAATGACTTCCGGATTAATCCGCAACAATTAGCGGAAATGTCCAGGAGGCAACAATAGCTAAATCGGACTAGTTCGAGGTCCAAATTCGGACAAGTTCGTACTAAACTAAGTTTTTAATTGCTGTTTTTACTCTAATTCATTTTAGTCTTATTCCTCTTTGTGTTGCTTAATGTTAAACATGTATAAGAATGTAGGCAATGCATGTTGGGTGAAAATAAGGGTGTTACACCAGTCATTGCCGATAAGGAAATGACAAAGGAGACATGGGACACCATTGCCATGATGAGGATTGGAGATGATCGGGTAAGGGAGACGACAGCTCAGAACTTACGGTGCGAATTTGACTATGCAACGTTCAAGGAAGGCGAATCTGTTGAGGATTTTTCCCTTTGGATCAGTGGGATGGCGTCGCAACTGACTACGCTGGGAAACAAGATCTCGGAGACCCAAGTGGTGGAGAAGATGATCCGTGTCATGCCGTCACGCTTCAGACAGGTCGTGGTGGCCATCACCACCCTGCTTGACATTTCCACCCTCAATTTTGGACCTGACCGGCCAACTCAAGGTCGCGGATGACGAATTTGAGGAGGCGCCATCGATGATGCATCATGATGGAAAGTTATACTCGACGGAAGAAGCGAGGAGGAGAACCGCTTCGACAGTCGGGGGCGGGGGAGGGGGGTGCAGCTCATCTCAGCGCGCAGGAGGAAGATGCGGCTGAGGGTGCAATCAAGGCGGAGACAAGGGTTCCTCATCCAGTGGGCCGTCGAACCATTCAAAGCGGCCCATTGGGGATGAATGTCGAAAGTGCGGGAAACTTGGACATTAGGATCGCGACTGCCACTAAAATTCAAGCTCCCGAAAGGAAAAGGTGAATGCCACGTAAGAGGAGGAGGAAGCATCGTTGATGCTGGTGAAGTCATCACAGGCAGTGGCGACAGAAGAGTAGAAGAAGAGTTCTTCCAAGGATGTCTATGCAGACAAGGATGGAGACGGTGATCAGAGATTCTTCCAGCTGCGAGAAGAAAGAGTGCTTGCCCATCGTGGAGAGGAAGGTGTGAGCAAGAAGGAGATGTGGGTGTTGGACATAGGGGCTACAAACCATATGTTAGGCACTCGGGCTTCGTTCTGTAGCTTGGACTCCACCATTCTCGGTTCGGTCAGGTTCGGGGACGATTCCTTAGCCAGGATTGAAGGAAAAGGGAGAGTGATGTTTCACTACAAAAATGGGGATTGCCGCACCTTCAAAGTCATCTACTACATACCATGACTCACGAACAACATTCTCAGTCTGGGTCAGTTAGATGAAGCTGGATATAAAGTGGAAATCGGGCAGGGACTGATGACAATCACTGAACCGGATGGTCGACTGCTCACAAAATTAAGGAGAGGTGCAGACAGACTGTATGTCTTGCAAGTGAGCTTGACTCAGCTGCATTGCTTGGCAGTGGGCCATGTTGCATAAGCTTGGAGGTGGCATACTAGGATGGGGCATGTGTACATGGCTGCGCTGAGGAAGTTAGTGAAGGAAGAGCTGGTGAAGGGACACCTGAAATAGGGCAGTTGGGCCATCTCTATGAAGTCTGTATGTGGGTAAGAAGAGGTGATCTTCTTTTCCCAAACATACTGAATACTATGCGAGCAAGTGCCTGGAGCTAGTACCATGAGATTTGTGTGGCCCGATCCTTTCTGCAACACCATGAGGAAGCAAATATTTCCTTCTCTTGGTGGATGATTGAAGCAGATATATTGGGTGAGCACCCTGGTTTCGAAGGATCAAGCAGCAACAACAGTCATGGAGTTCAAAGCCAGAGCAGAGTCTGAGTGTGGAGAAAAACTCAAGGTTTTCCACACTGACAGAGGAGGTGAGTTTTCCTCACATGAATTGTCTGAATATTGGGTTAGCCATGGAGTTCATCGACAGTTCACGACACCTTATAGCCCACAACAAAATGGTGTCATGGAACGTCGAAATGGCACGATGGTGCCCACTGCTCGAAGTATGCTTAAAGCAAAAGGGCTCCCTGGTTGGATGCGGGGAGAGGCAGTCTTGGCCGCAGTCTATATTCTCAATAGGTGTCCAACGAAGAGCTTAGAAGGGATGACTCCAAACAAAGCGTGGCACAAGAGAAAGCCTGCAATCCATCACTTGAGGACCTTTGGGTGCATTGTGTATGTCAGGAACACAAATCCACATCTGAGGAAACTTGAAGATAGGAGTCGAAAGATGATATTTATCGGTTATGAATAGGGATCTAAAGCTTACAGAGTTTTTGACCCTACTACTGGTAAAGTGCATGCTTCAAGAGATTTGGTGTTTGACGAGTCATCACAATGGGACTGGGGGAAGGATGGACAGGCTAAAAACACAGATCATGGAGGAGATGTGTTCACCATCGAGTATGGAATGGGAAGCCATGGAAGCCAGATGCTTGAAGAAGTGATTGAGAGAAGCAAAGATAATGTGCCTAAAACAGAGGCTGTTACTCCCCGGTCTGCAAGAACAGAGGAAAGGACTAAGCAAGGAAGGAGAGAAGTGGAGTTTGTCACCCCACCAAACAACTACCAGGCTCAGCTCGATGGTGATCATGATGGGGATGCTCCTCCGCGGTTCAGGAAAATGGCAAGATTGTGGAAGAGGCTTCTCAATGCTTTGTGACCCGGTCTCTTATAACTGAAGAGATGCATGTGATCAGTCCCGACGAGCCAGTGTCTTTTTCAGAGGCAAATTCACAGCCTAGTTGGAAGAGGGCTATGGAAGACGAGATGGACTCAATCAACAACAATGATACTTGGGTGTTAGTTGATCTTCCTCCAGACCGACGTGCAATAGGCCTGAAATGGGTCTTTAAGGTCAAAAGAGATGAGAAGGGTTCAATGCTGAAGCACAATGCACGTCTAGTTGTAAAAGGCTACACCCAAAACAAGGAATTGATTATGATAAGGTCTTCGCACCTGTGGCAAAGTTAGACTCTGTAAGACTCCTCATTGCACTTTCTGCACATTGGGGTTGGGAGATGCATCATATGGACGTTAAATCAGCCTTCTTGAATGGCGATCTCCGAGAAGAAGTATATGTGCAGCAACCTGCAGGCTTTATAGTTCCAGAAGCTGAGCACACAGTCTATAAACTGAAGAAAGCCTTATATGGTTTGCATCAGGCTCCCCAAGCCTGGAATGCAAAATTAGATGACACTCTGTTGTCCCGGGGATTCAAGAAAAATCCAACTGAAGCAGCTATATATACTAGAAGGAAGAAAGAGGCACACCTTGTGGTAGGAGTATATGTGGACGATCTGATTATTGCTGGGTCTGAAAAAAGGATAATTAGAGAGTTTAAGGAAGAGATGGCAATCATTTTCAAGATTAGTGACCTTGTTCTTCCCAGGTACTATCTGGGGATTGATGTCAGAAGAGGAGAAAAGGGAATTTCAGTCAGCCAAAGTTCCTATGCAGTAAAACTCTTGCAGAAAAATGGCCTGTCAGGCTGCAACTCTTGTCAGGTACCATTGCCCTTTGGGTTGAAAGTCAGCAAGATGAGTGAGGAGGCAGCAGTGGATCCCATAGTTTATCGAAGCATTGTCGGGAGTTTGAGGTATTTGATAAATACTCGACCCGATATAGCATTTGTTGTGGGGTACGTAAGCAGGTTTCTTGAAGAACCAAAGGAGGACCATCTGCAAGCAGTGAAGCATATACTCCGGTATGTGGCAGGGATCACAACCTGGGGTCTTTGGTTTGGAAAAAAGACTAAAGAACCAACTCTGCTCACAGGTTATAGTGACAACGATTATGCAGGTGATATGTACTCAAGGAAGAGCACCACTGGAGTGATTTTCTTCTTAGGAAGCTGCCCAATCACTTGACAATCAATGAAACAGAAAGTGGTGGCGCAGTCAAGTTGTGAGGCAGAATATATTGCTGCTGCAAATGCTGCTTGTCAGGGAGTTTGGTTAGCTCGTGTTATGTCTGAAGTGGAAGGACAGATGATCAAACCACTTGAGCTCAAGGTGGACAACATATTGGCAATAGCTTTGACAAAGAGCCCAATACTTCATGGCCATAGCAAGCACATAGAGGTGAAGTACCATCTGATAAGGGAATATGCAGAACAGGGGCTGATCCACGTAAGCTTTGTGAGAAGTGAAGAACAGCTGGGAGATATACTCACAGAACCTCTGGGAAAGGTAAAATTTCAGGAGCTGCACTCAAGGATCGGACTCACGGATGTCAGTACCAAGGATTAGGGGGAGATTGTTGTTAGTAATTCTTGTGTTTTTCATTTATCTTTCTGTTAGCTTCATTTTCTTTGCGTGAGTCGTGTCTGAAGCCCAATGTGTACTGGGTGAGCTCAGCGAGCCAAAGCCACCAATGAGCATGTCATGCGCCAGGGCGTTGCGTCATGGCGCTAATAGTGGATCGTGGTTTGCCCAGGTCTGCATGTATCCATTTGGTTCCAATCAATATATAAGAGTCACAAAACAAGGTTAGGGCCAATTGCCATTGAGCTCAAAAACACCTGCATTCTTCTGCATGTGTTTGGTCTTCCGACGATCGTGTTCCTCTCCGACGAACACCGACGTTCATCTGACAGATAGAGGCTGATAAGGGGTTTAGGCCCGTTCTTTTGAAATGTAAGGATAGATCGATTGATGGAGATCTCGACGTTGATGATCCGAGGCTCTCGAGTAGATGTCACGCCCGGTCATCAAAATGATGAACATACGCTAACCACATGTACGCCAAGATCAATTGAATCGTACATGCGTTGATGAAAGTGAAATACCATTACATAGCCATGTTCGATTACATAATAAGTCTTACAATATGACCTGAAGGTCTACCAATACACACAACTAACCTATTTACATCATCTAAACTATTTACAAAGTCCAAACTACAGCGGAAGAATAGATAGATAGACAGGGCTCCATCTTCACAGGCAGTCGCGCGAAGGATCACCAGCCTAGACCATGTCCTCCGGGTTGATGAAAAAATCTTCAGGTGCTGCTTCTTCTTCATATTCTGAAGGGGAAGGTAAGTGCATGAGTACATCGAGCACTCAGAAAGTGTGGGAAGAGGATGACATGAATGGCTAGAACAAGGGTAGGCCAATTATGGCTTAAGAACTATGCTTAGAACCTAACCTTAGCTTTCAGTTATCAATTTAATAATAGATAAATATTCCAACACATAATGATGATGATAAAGATAACTTGAATCATAAATAACCACCATTTCCCAACCATAAACTAATTATGAACTGGCCCCAAGCCGCTCTTGTCTGTGAGCACGACTGTCATGACAGTTTTCCAAATCTCTGCAGAGAGTGTACCCCTTACCCACAAGCAGTGACTTCATCTACTGTTGCCAGGTGGACTGAGTAAACCTCCATGTAGCCAGTGGTGATCAACCACATTTCACACTTCCGTGGGTGTGTGGCCAGGAGATCACTATATGGTCTTTATAAAGGTACTCCCGACTAGTGCTAGCCCACTAAGGTTTCCACCACTGAGGCATTTACGGAGTAACCCTCCGCCTTAGAGCCCCCTCTTGAGCCTTGCGGTTCCCAGAGCAATAACCCTGCATCATTCCCCACACCATCCAACTTCTAGTATTTTATCGGGAGAAACCTAATTAATTGACCAAACTACCTCATCTAAGTCTCGTGGTGGTACTATAAAGCTTAGTGGCTTCCTCCATAAACCGGTCCTTAGAATCCAGTGGCGCCAAACCCAATCCCGGGTCTCGTGCAAACTACACCATACCAAATCCATCCAACCACCAAATTCCTATCAACTACTATTGTGTGTCCATCATGATTAAAGTAACCATAAAGTATAGTATATTTCATGTGTATGAAATTCCATTTCCAAAGTCTAAGCATGGCTAAGCATAGTCAAAACCTATCTACTTCCCAACCCAAACCAGGTGAAAAGGAATTATATGGAACATGACATATAACATGAAGTAGGACATCTATTTATGTAGCATGCAACTAACTAACATCCTAAAATTGGTACAAGATGGTCAAGGGCACTTGCCTTCCTCGAAACCTTGATTGTTGTTGAAGTCTTGGTCTTGAAGGTTGAAGGCCGAGTCGTAGCACAACTCTAAATATACTGCCAAAACATGGCAAAAAGAAATAGAAGCTAAATAAGTATATAGTGCACAATGCATGACATCACAAGATTCACATAAACATAAAATCCTACACTAATACGTCCCTACAAAGCATTTATTATTTTCCATAGCCAAAAATATGCATCTACCATTTATTTTGCATTTTTAGTATTTAATGATGAGATGAAAAATTTTTTATTGAATTTTCTATGGACAAAATATATTTTATTTGCACTCTACAATTTTACTACTACATAAAAAGATTTTATACTAATTTTCCTACTATTTTTATATTTATTTTACCATTTCTATCTATTTTCTACACTTTAAATACACCTTTAAATAATATTCAACAATTTAATAAAACATCAGGGACTTCCTAGTAATTTTTCTATACTGTACAGGGGTTGAAAACATAATTTAGTAAATTTTCTAGGGGCTAGATTCCATATTTATTTGATTTAACCTAATTCCTGAGAGTCCAGGGGCTAGATTGACAAAATTTGAGGTTAAAACAATATTTAAATAAAGTCCAGGGGGTAGCTCGCAAGTTTCCGAGGGCCTGGGCGCAAAAATGACCGCAGGAAACAAAATTTGAACGTGGGCTGTCGGAACTAAGATGGACGCGCTGGATTTAATTAAAACAAAATGGTATCCACGATCTAATCTCGGCTGTCCAGTTAAAACTGAGGGCTGAGACGCAGCCACGTCGCCCTCGAGAACGCTCGCCACACGCGTGTGGCGGCACTCGGCGCCCGTGGCGCCGGACCTCCCCGGCGTTGGCCATACCGGCCCAAATCTCGACTATTCTATGTGTCTTCTACGCAAAAGAAAGAGGGGGTGAAGGGGAACACACCTCGGGTGTTTTCGGGGTCCCAAATCAAGTGGAAACAAGGCGATGAGGGCTTGCGACGAACGGCGGCGGCTTCCATCAATTCTGGAGAAACTTTGGCAATCTCTCCGCGAATCCTTGCCCGGCGTGTTCCTAGAGTTAAGGCAAAGAGATTAGTGAAGAGTGGAGAGGGAGGCAACCGTCGAGGTGTCGGGAACGAGCGCGATGAACCGTGAACGGTGGTGGTCTAGGGTTTGGTGCGAAGAGGAAGAAGGAGAGGGGGTGGCCGACAATTTATAGAGGGGAAGAGGGTGGCGATTGATGGAGATCGTGTTGGGCGGTCCCCGGGGTGAATCAGCACGTGGGGTGGCGGTTGGAGGGGGTGGCACGCGGCGCAGCATAGAGAGGGAGGCGGCGGTTGCTCAGTGGGAGGGATGACAGGTGAAGCCGGCGGGTCAGAGAAAGGAAGAGAAGGAGGGGGATTGCTAGGCCGCAGGTGGGAAAAATGGGTAGTGGGCCGAAGGTAGGGTTTTGGCCCAATAGTGGGTTTTATTCTTTTTCTTTTCTTTTGATTTGATTTCAAATTCAAATTTCTATGAATTCTATTCGTTTGAATTCAAAAAATTTCACACAAAAATGCTCACACAATGTACTATATTTTATTCATTTTGTTTACAAAATTATGGGTGTTACAACTCTACCCCCCTTAAAAGGAATCTCGCCCTCGAGATTCGGATGTCCTAAGAGAAATGATGAGGAAACTCGGCCCTTAGATCTTCTTCTCTTTCCCACGTTGCTTCTGCCTGCGAGTGATGCTTCCATTGCACTTTGCACATACAAATGACTTTGTTTCTGGTAACCTATTCTGATGTCTCAAGTATCTTGACATGTTGTTCGACATAGGAAATATCTTCTTGTACATCTACCGCTTCCATAGTTAACTATTCCTCAGGCACTCTTAAACACTTCTTAAGCTACGACACATGGAACACATTATGTACATATGACAAGTGCGATGGGAGCTCAAGCTGACAGGCCACTTCACCTTGTCGTTCTAATATTTTGAACGGATCAATGTATCGGGGTGACAACTTGCCTTTTACTTTAAATCTTCTCAACCCTCTCATGGGTGAAACTTTCAGGTATACATAATCACCAACCTCAAATGTTAGATCACGTCTTCTTGTATCCACATAACTCTTCTGTCTTGTTTGAGCTGCCCTTAGATTCTTCCAAATTTCTTGTACTTGTCTTTCATCCTCTTTCAATACATCGGGCCCAAAAACTTGACTTTCTCCAGTCTGATTCCAAAACAACGGTGTTCTACATTTCCGCCCATACAATGCTTCAAAGGGACATCTTTAAACTAGCTTGATAACTACTATTATAAGAGAATTCAGCAAATGGCAGATTCTTATCCCAACTTCAACTATTCTTCATAGCACACGCTCTCAACATATCCTCTAGTATTTGGTTGGTGCGCTCTGTCTGACCATCGGTCTGAGGATGATATGCCGAACTGAAATTTAAACAAGTATCCATTGATTCATGCAACTTCTGCCAAAATCTTGAGGTAAATTTAGTGCCTCGATCTGAGATTATCTTCTTGGGAACTCCATGTAAGCATGCAATCCTGAAGATGTACAATTCTGCCAACTTGGGACCATTATAGCTCTCCTTCACAGAGATAAAGTGAGCAACTTTAGTCAAACAGTCCACTATAACCCATATAGAGTCATATCCAGACTGAGTCCTTCAGTCCCACAATGCTGATTTTTTCCCATTTCCATTCTAGTACTTTAATTGGTTGCAATAACCCTGCTGGTCTTTCATGTTCTGCCTTAATTAGTTGACACGTATCACGTATGGCCACATATTCTGCTACATCCCGTTTCATTCCATGCCACCAATATCGATCTTTAAGATCTTGATACATTTTCGTGCTTCCGGGATGAATGTAGTATGATGAGTCATGAGCTTCTCTTAGTATCAACTCCCAAATCTCCTTTACCTCTGGCACACAGATCCTCTTTCCAAGCCATAGGGTTCCTTGTTCATCCTCTCTAAAGTTCAAATCTTTTCCTTTCTTCATTAATTGCTTGATCTCCTTGACCATCTCATCATTCTTCTGTCCTTCTCGTATATCACGCTCAAGGGTTGAATCCAATTTCATAGCATCCGCTTCAGTGCTATACACCATGCATAAGCTTAACCTTGCAAACTCTTCACATAACTGGGGGTGAAGAGCTTGTACTGACAAATGGTTGCATTGTCCCTTTCTACTTAGAGCATCAACAACCACATTGGATTTTCCTGGATGGTAGTTGATTCCCACATCAAAATAATTTATCAACTCCAACCAACGACGTTGTCTAATATTGAGATCTGGCTGTGTGAATATGTACTTCAAACTCTTGTGATCAGTGTATATCTCAATTCTTTTTCCCATTAGGTAGTGTCTCCATATCTTTAGTGCATGGACAACAGCTGCCAACTCTAAATCTTGGGTTGGATAATTCCTCTCATGCTTCTGAAGCTGTCTTGAAGCATAAGCTACAACATGTCCTTCTTGCATTAAGACACGTCCTAAATCATGATTGGATGCATCACAATAAACCACAAACTCCTTCTGCATATCATGCATCACCAAACCTAGCGCACTGGTTAAGCTCTTCTTCAATTCGGCGAAGCTTACTTCATACTCGGGGTTACACTTTAAAGCAACTCCTTTCTCAAGTAACTTGGTTAGCGGCCAAGAGATATTTGAAAATCCCTCGATGAATCTACAATAATAACCAGCCATGCCCAAGAATCTTCGTATATCATGTACACTCTCAAGTGTTTCCCATTTGAGAACATCTACCACTTTGCCCAGATCCACTGCTATACCTCCTTCTGATATGACTTGACCCAAAAATGATACCTCCTTTAGCCAAAACTCACACTTGCTAAGTTTGACGTATAGCTGATGCTGGCGAAGCTTCTGTAGAGCCATCCTGATGTGCTCCTCATGCTCTTCTTCAGTCTTGTAATAGATAAGTATATCGTCGATGAATACCACTACAAACTTATCCAAGTACTCCATGAATACCTTGTTCATCAGGTACATAAAATAGGAAGGAGCATTAGTCAACCCAAATGACATAAGAGTATATTCATAAAGACCATATCGAGAGACAAATGCAGTCTTGGGGATGTCTGAGGGTCGAATATTCAATTGGTGATAACCCGAGCGAAGATCAATTTTAGAGAACACACATGCTCCTCGCAACTGATCAAACAAATCTTCAATCCTTGGCAGTGGGTACTTATTCTTGATGGTCACTGCATTCAAAGCACGATAATCCACACACAATCTTTGAATTCCATCCTTCTTATGTACAAATATAACTGGTGCTCCCCAAGGCTATGAGCTAGGACAAATATATCCTTTCCCCAGTAACTCCTCAAAATGGTCCTTTAGTTCAGTTAGTTGTTTAGCATCCATTCTATACGGCCTCTTATATATTGGAGCCATCCCAGGCACACACTCAATGATAAACTCAATCTCTCGATCAGGGGGCATACCTGGTAAGTCATCTGGAAAGTCACTCAGAACCCTGATGCCTTTTCTACTCTCAAGATGGTTGAGTTGAACAACTTCCTCTTGCGTCTGATCTGGCCTAAACACCACTGTAGTGCCATCTGGATGCGTTAAGAAAACTGCCCTAGTTGCATAATGAATTACTCGTTGATTCTTTGTCAGCCAGTCCATTCCCAGAATGATTTCTAGTCTTTGTGAGTCCAACACTATTAGGTTGGCCCAAAAGACTACCCCGTTATATTTATACTCACTTTATAGCATAGATGCCTTGCCACCATCTCTCCTCCAGGAGAGTTTATTAGCAATGGTCGATTCAATAATGTAACTACCATGTCATGCTTATTTATGAAATCCTTGGATATGAATGAATGTGTAGCACCCGAATCAAACAATAATGTGGCGGGGTGGGAATTAGCAGAAAACATATCGATCACCATATCAGGTGCTTCTTGAGCTTGCTCCAATGTCGCATGATTGACACATCCTGGTGGGTTCTGGTGCTTCTTTGGACAATTGTTAGAGTAGTGTCTCATTTCTCCACACTTGTAGCACTGAACTCCTGCATCATTGTTCTGACCCTTGTTACCTCCTAGTTGGTTCCACTGTGGCTGCCCATTGGGATGGTTAGCTGGTGCTGCTGGGCGAGGTTGTTGCATTTGCTGGCGAGGGGGTTGCACTGGTTGGCGTGGAGGCTGTGGTTGCTGGCACATCTGCTGGTTGTATGGTGTGGGTGGCCTATATGTGGGGTTTGGAAACCTCTGTCCTAAGTAAGAGTTCATAGGACGAGTCATGGGTGCTGCAGGTTGAGGGGCGAAGCGAGGTCGTACATTGCTACTAGAAGCATGTCCTAGAGCCAACTTCCTCTTCCTGTCATCATCATCAAACTCCTTTTTGGTCTTCTCTACTTCAAAAGCCTTATCAACCAACTTTTGAAAGCTGCTGTAGTCACTGGAAGACATGGCAAACTTCAACTCCTTGTCAAGCCCATTCTTGAAATGGAATTGCTTCTTAGAATCAGTGCCCACATCTGCTAGTGCGTAGCGAGACAACTATGTGAATGTGTTCAAGTAAGCTCGCACAGTCATACGGCCCTGCTTCAACATGAGAAATTTCTCACGTCTTGCCTGGACTTCTCCTTCGGGCACAAAATGATTGCGGAAGTTAGTCCTGAATTCATCCCATGTGATATTATTTGGGTTCAGATTGGCTTCTATGAAAGAAGTCCACCAAACGGTTGCAGGTCCTTGGAGTTGGTGAGAAGCTAACAATACCTTCTCCCTTCCTTCACACTGAATAATCCTCAACTTGCTCTCAACTGCTCGAAGCCAATCGTCAGCATCTATTGGATCACTAACTGTGGCAAAGGTGGGTGGATGGGTGTTAAGAAAGTCTCTTAGGAACGACCTGGGCTCAGAGGGTGGTGGTGGTGGAGGGTTGTGTGGTGGTGGTGGTGGTACTTGCTGCATATTGGTCACTATTTGGGTGAGATTGTTGAGCAGCTGGATCTGAATGGCCATCATTTGTTGCATCTACTGTGCTGCTGGGGCTCCCCGAGCACCCCTACCTATCCATACTGGTAAACCTCCAAGTGCATCCTCTGGGGTGGAACACCCTGACCACGACCTCTGCCTCTACCAGTCATCTGTATAGGGAATAACTGAAACTTTAGAACAATAGGCGAGGTATAGAAGAATACACTATGGTAAAACGGTCCCAACTACATGCATCAAGGGGAACATATATATAGAAAGCAAATCCATTAATCAACTAGTGCAGATGTGGACAGGATGCCAAGGCATTCCATAACTCGCACAACACACAAGCAATCCTATATACAAATGACGTGGATTGACAGGATGCCTAAGCATTCCACAACTCACGTTGCACACACACACACACACCATGAAGCAAACCACTAATACAATACCATAGATAACACGACTCAAGACTAGAGAGGGCATAGCTACACGCTACTACATACTACGGGTAGGTGTCCTGAGTCTTCCCACAGGGTAGGGATCCTACTCCTGCTCGTCTGGGTCCTCGTTGGAGTCCTCCTCGGTGTCCTCCTCTGGGTCCTCCTCCTGGTCCTCCTCCAAGTCCTCCAGTGATCGCTCGCGGCAGTCAGGCGAGTCTGGGTCCCAACGCTCACCATCTGACACGTACCGTGGGGAGTCAGGGTCAGTCGCTGTAATCCTACGGTAGCACTGGAGTAGCTGCTCATAACGGTCAGTGAACTCCCTGCAGTCCTGAAGCTCCTGCTGGCAACGCTAGAGTCGTGAGGACAACTCCACAATGTCGTCAAAAAGCCTCTCGCCCTGAGTGAGGTGCAGAGGCCCCTCGATGTTGCGTCCAACAAAGTCGGTTGTGCCACTAGGGTGCTGAGGGGTGAACACATGCTCCGTGTGCTCCAGACAGAACCTGTGGGGGTGACTCCAATACATGGTCGCCTCCCACGTAGCGTCCTCCTCAGCAGCATGCTGGGAGCTCCTCCATGCCGAAGAGTAGTGCACATGCAGCAGCTCCGAGTTGTAGTAGATCGACATCTGGTAGTCCACTCCAGTCCACCAGAAGACGGCACTGAGGCCCTAGTAGTGTAGTAGACGAAGCGAACTCGGTACTCACGGTACACCGCAGCACGAAGGAGGGAATGAAGGCGGCTACACATCCCCATTGCAGCACGTCTAGAAGAGATCAACACTATCTCCCTGCTGGGTGCGTGATGTGCGGAGCAGCTGGCTAGAGCGTGTCGAGGAACACAACCACCAGTCGACTTGCGTGCCGTCTGCTTGGTGCGCACCATCTACAAACATTTGAAAAGGATATAGTGAGATCAATAATCAATAAATCAAGTTAGAATAAAAACAATAAGTACAGTAAGGTAAGGAGTACAAGGATTGAGGTAGGAAACACAAAGTTTTGGAAATACTATTTTATAAGAAAATAGTATAGTCCTTATCTCGACCATTTCTAACTAGACTTGCGTGCTATGGGCAACACGGCTCTGATACCACTTTATCGTGCCTGGTCATTGAAAGGATGAACTGATGCTAACCACATGTACGATAGGATCAGTTGAATTGTACATACATTGACGAAAGTGAAATAGCATTACATAGCTGTCGAAGTGTTTCAACAACACTTCCCCCGGTACTACTAAGGAGCAGTCCGCGGAGGTCCGTATTTAGGTAGGGGCAAATTTCTTGGAACTATGAGCTAGATGAACTCGAAGGATTTATGTTGTTCGGACCGCCGGGAGGCGTAATACCCTACATCCACGTGGGTTTGTGTTGTATTGTATGAGCGAGGTGTGAGAGGGCCTTCTCCCTTCTGTTGTGACTGCCTAGTCCTTTTATAGGTGAAGGACCGGCATGTTACATACCGGGGCCCGACATGTGGCCCCGGGTTAGTTAGTCATAAAAGTGTACTAATGTGCCATTAATGACATATTAATGGATCTTGATGGCGTATTAACGTGTTCTGATGACATGTTAATGGTCTTGATGGTGCACTAATGTGTCCTGATGACACGTTAATGGTCTTCATGGTGCACTAAGTTGTCTTAATGACACATTAATGTTGTGTTGATGGCGCGTTAATGCGATCTTGAGTGTACATCTCGCCTTTTGGAGCTTCGGGACGCGCGGTGGTGGCATCGGACCTCTCCTCAGCGGAGAGACTAGGTCCGAAGCCGCAGGTCGCATGGAAGCACCGAAGGTTCAGAGATGTGGAGAACGTGGCAACACCGGAGCTACCCTTGGCAGGGAGGAAAATTTGGGGCTACGGACACGTGGCAGCACCAGAGTCACCCTTAGTAGGGAGGCAGGTCTGGAGCTGCGGGACATGTGACGGCACAAGAGCCACCCTTAGTAGGGAGGCAGGTACGGAGCTGCGGGACACGTGGTAGCTTCTGGGTACTTCCTCTCTTGGGAGGTGGAACCCATCGTCTTGTCTTCCTTGTATGCGGGGTACCCAGTCTGCAGGGTATCGACAGCGGCCCCCAGGCCCACCTCGGGAGATGCGACGATCCCAGAGGTGGAGCCACCATCATCAACACTAAGAACGTTAACGGCGGGCCCCCCTGATAGGTGTGGGTGTCAGAGCTTTAGGTCCGACAGCGGAGCTTGGCGAAGGTGCGGGAGCATCCACCATCAACGCTGAAAACATCGATGGTGGACCCCCTTGAAGGTGCTGGTGCCGGAGGTTGAGGTCCGATGGCAGAACCCGAAGAAGGGTGAAGTCCTGCACAAGAGTGACAACAGAAAGAATTATAGTGCTCATTGGTTACAATCTTCATCCCTTAGTTTTATCGTGGCTTATGGTCCTTAGCCGGGCTACAAGGCCTGAGTAATTCAGTGCGATAGAATCCGGGTACTGTTTGCCGCCTCACCCAAGAACGTGTGCTGTCCGGACCCGCCTTACCTTGACGCAACACCAAAAAAGGTAGAGTGGCGTACTTAGGGTGCTGGACCAGGCTAAGTCTATAGCCGACCCCAGACCTGTCATTGGCATTGGTTTCAGGCGACTAGGCCATTCAGCGGGCACGAGATCCCAAATAAGAAAACTACCAGAAATACCCAAACACATCACAGGTACTACAGGCTGTCCGTCTGCAACAGGATAACACAACTCCCACTGTGGGCAAACAGAAAGATGTAACAGAGCGAAAAAGAGAATAATATGCATAATATTTAAGCATAATTAAGTGAACATGGTGACAATATCTAGATTTTGGTTATTGCTTTGTTCAGGAGCATGAGCCTTTCAGTCCCCAGTACAGAACCACAGTGTTGGGGAGGAAGAGTGTGCTGGCTTAGGGTCATAGGGCATGACTTTGGAAGCAAGATCAGGCTAAGCATGTTGCACACTCTTGACCCTCCACGGACATTGGTCTTTTGGGAGACGTTTGGCCCCCAGTACTCAACCCCAATATTGGAAAGGTAGAATGTGCATAATTAGGGTGCAGGACTAGGCTAAGCAGGTAGCACACTCCGGACCCCCAGTATTCAGCCGCAAGAAAGGTAGAGTGAGCATACTTAGGATGTAGAACCAGGCTAAGCAGACAGCGCACTTCGGACCCTCTTTTGGCATTAGCTTTCGTGGGAGTGACTGTTCAACGCCATAGGGCTCCAAATAGGAAAATAACCAAGGAGACCGCATACATCCCAGGTACCTGGTGGCGCCTTGTTGCCGTGGTCCCAGGTAGTTTTCGCAATGTGGTGGAAGTAACCATGAGGCAAAGTGTACAGGCTTAGGGTCACAGGGCACCGATTTAGGTGCAAGACCAGGCTAAGCAGCCTGTATACTTTGGACCTCCCACTGGCAGCAGCGGCGGTAGAAATGCTACCGTGTGGTGACAGCAGTAGCCACCAAAACACGGAGCGTGTGTCCGCTGGGTCAGCCCGCTATGGAGCGGGAAGTGGCGCCGTCTTCCCTGCTCCCTTCATGGTGCAAGGGTTGAGAAGAGCCGGCGATAGGCTAAAGATTCACCTTCGAGGTGAGGCTCGTCGATCCAAAAAAGTGCCCCCCCACTACAGGAATCGCAATAATAGACGACGGCCGGAAACCTCGTCTATAAGGATTGTACCATCATCTATAAGTTATAGACGGCGGTATACACTTATACACGACGGTAACGGGCCATCTACGATTATTTGTCGTCTATAAACTTATAAACGACGGTAATCGCCGTCAATTAACTAATTGACGACGACCAAACTTAGCTGTCATCAATAAGTTAGCTCCATCCACGTGGCGGCGTGGAAACTTTATAGACGATGACTGACAATAAACTGTCGTCTATAAGGACTATTATAGATGACAGTCGCAGAAGAACCATCATCTATAAAGACCATTATAGACGACGGCTGCGGAGGAACCGTCGTCTATAAGGACCCCTAGAGACGACGGTTTCCTAACAACCGTCGTCTATTAGAGTTTATTATAGACGACGGCCCCTGGACAACCGTCGTTTATAAGTTTTGTTTTAAAAAAAAAAACAGAAAACAGGTGTTACACAGATTTCACAGAACATATTTCACAGAGGAGATTTCACAGATACACAGATAAAACACCATAAAGTTCACAGGAAGTGCTCCAAGTGCCTCGTCGCCGACCGCAACGCATCGTCCCATGAGATTGCCTTCCCGGCCTCCGAGTGCTTAGCACTGCACACCAAGAAAGCAGAATCAGCATCAACATAAAACAGCTCGAACTCTGTAACTTTGACGTCTGCTGTAATTACACCAGAAAGTGGACTTTTAGAAACTCAAAGATACCATGCTATTAGTCATACTTCGGTTTTTAAAACTGCAGTAAGTTTTGCACCCAAACAGCCTGGAGTTTCCAATAGAGTATTTTACAAAACCTTGGTATGCTCTGAAAACTGCAAAAATACTTTGTATCCAAACATGGCCTATATGTTTCAGCGTTATGCATGGAATTGATATATTTTATCAATGTGAGCTGTGAATTTTTTCCTTTGTTTGAGTAAAGATATGTCGACAATAATATACCAGCACAATATTTTAGTATCTCATGATGCTATTTCATGCACTTGCTAATAAAGACAGGCAGTATAATTGCTTTCTCTTGCATTATTCTGAGTTATTAAGGGATGCTTCATGTGATGATAATGATAGTAAGTAAAATCTCCGAAAACAATTAGAAAGAAGCTAACCCGCAGATATTCTAGCCAAAAGTTTGAAAGCCCAGGTTGCAGTGCGAGAGGCTGCATGGATCAGAAACAGTCGTGATGCCACTGCCGAGTAGGTAGACCATGCTAGTCCTAAGCCTTGGATTTCCCTGGAATTATTTAGAAAAAAAATCATGCTATCTGTGCGAGTCAACCGTAGTTGAATATTGAGTGGTGTGTTCATTTATCTTCTCCAGTTACCTCAATGTTGGCAGAATAGACTGAATGGTCAAAAGCGCAAGGCAAATGACTCCTGTTACTACAGGAGGACTGCAAATCCATTGATAAAAATTAGGAGACCGTTTTTTTTTGACTTGGCAGTAGCACATCACTGCAAGGAAACAGAGGGATGGAGGCATAGAGCACCCGTGAAGAGAAGGGGATGCTGGAGCATGGCGTGGAGACAGCCGGGCCAAGTGAAGGGAGGCGAGCACACGTGATGCAGGAGACCGGCATTCCATTAATTTAGCGACGAAAGGATGCAAGTAGATTTCAAATCGGCTAACCTGATTATCACACGCTATCCCGTCCGCTGCCGTCGGAGTTCAGAAAATTGTCCTCCGACAATCGTCCAAGTGCCGAAATCTAGAGCAACGGAGTTTGAGCCTTCGTCCCCGATCCCTGTGATATGCAAGTGTGGATAGACAAATTATAAGTATAAAATGAATATTTTACTAAATTTGAACAAGTTTAACTAATTTCAGTTATTTTGAATAATTTTGTACCTGTGCTCCCGTCGTCGGCACCGGTGGTAGCTTCGTTGATGGTGGCGCCCACCACGGAAAGACAGCCTGCTGTCCTGCGCTCATAGCCTGCAAATACAAATCAAATCATTATAGCTGTCATTTGTATATTAAATTAATTACAACATTCAGAACCTACCTGGAAGGCAGCTTGCCACTGTAGCATGTACGAGTTTTGATACTCGTCCCTAGCCCTAAGCGCTGCTGCCTGCATCTCGTCCCTAGCCCTGAGCACCGCTGCCTGCATCTCGTCCCTAGACCTGAGCGCTTCTTGCGTCCTCTGCAGCTCCTCCCGAACACTCTGGAGCTCTATATCTCGGCTCGTACGGCTGCTGCTAGACCCGCCCTGCTGCGATGAAGAGGCTCTCAAGGAAGCCCGCGCCTGCCTCGAGTCGACCACTCCATCGAAGATAGCCAACCTGCACAATGAAGTAAGATTATTAAATTTTTGTAACTCAAAGTTCATGACAGTAAAATAAAATTAACAAAACTCACCGTCCGTGAGGTTTCCCGCCACCGATTGCATACGCGGATTTGGGGACAATTGGTGCGCTCTGCTAATCGTACTCTTTGCCTCGAAGTCTCCGTGTCTCCTGCCCATACTTTGCCTGGAAAGTAAAATAACATTATTGAAATTATTAAAGAGAATTTAATTAAGTTAATAAAATAACTCACCAACGTCTTAGTCGCCGTCTAAGAAGACAGCTGGTCCGGCTACGACGGGTCACTTTCCAAGTGACCCCTCTTCCACACCTCGATAGGTGATGGCTCCTAACCGCTCTCGTGATCCTATCGATACATGTTAGCATAATGAAAGATTATAAAATTACATAAATAGAATTCAAGTCACACTTACCATCCGCTTAGTGAGACGTATGTAGTCGTCCCCACCCATACGGTGTTTTCCGTCCGTCCCTCTACTCTCTCGACGAGTTTTAGACACGCCCTGGAAGCTTTGGCTCCCCCAACGAGCACACAAAGCACGATACGCGTTCGGACGGCTGTCAAGCCACGCTACACCGACCTGCACACATTTATTATTAAATTAAAGCATTGATCACAATCAGATAATGAAGTAAAGTAAAATAAACACTTTACCTCTGCGTACTGTGCCTCCATCAAGTACCTGTCGGCTCCTTCCCTGTACTTCCCCAGCTGACCCTCCTCTGGTTGCAATTTGAAATATGCCTTCGTAGCTTGAATGCGAGCCGTCGATAGTGACTGAATCACGAGCTTCCTAGCGCAGTTATGGATGACGAGACGAGCGTGATCCGTTTGCTCGGCCTCATTCTCAAACGGTACTGTGCCTGGAAGAACAAATATACAAGTAAACGTATTTAATTTATAATAAATTTGTATTACACAAATATTTGTTCATACTTACTATATAGTCATGCCACACAACCTCCTGGTGGTTGCCGTAAGCAAGGTCCTGGGCCGTAGCGTAATGGTCCCAAGACATGGCAGGGTGTCCGTTCACTACACCGGGGTAGTGCAAACGGACTAGACAACCCAAGACACCATTCACCTACTTGTGGTGTCCCTGCCCCGTGAATGAACAATCCTCCCAGGTCCTGATACATGATTCTTAATTAGTATATATATAAGCTTTTAAATATCTGAATTGTTAAAGATTTACTTACCTCTCGCCAATCAGCCGAATAACTATCTGATCATTTGTGTTTGCAGGAGCCGGAGGAGGAGCCACGTAGTGGCTCCTCCTAGTCCGCTGTTGTGGAGCTGGCTCCACATCAGGTGACCCAGAAGTGGGGTCACCCGACTGCACTGGCTCCGAACAAGGAGGCACCAAAGAAGAAGGCTCCGAAGCAGGCACCTAAGAAGGAGGCTCCAAAGCAGGCACTGAAAGAGGCATCCTATCCTCTGAGTCCTCAGACATACAGCTGTCCTGACAATTTTAAAGATTCATATTATAGAATAAAGAATTAATTATATAATTTATGTAATTAAATGTTCTTTACCTATCCACGTGATGACCCTGGTAGATGGCTCACCAACTGAGCCCCTCTACCTCCGCTAAGTTGACTGCCCTGGAAGACCTCATCTCCTCTTGTGGCTCTCGGTGGCAGAAAGCTCCGTGCCTCTGTCCCTCGTCGTCTACTGCTGCTCGACGACATCCTATTTAAAAGAAAATTTGCTAATGAATGTAATGGAAAGTATAGAAGAAGAAATAAGAGATGAAGGAAATGTTACTTGTACTCAATTTCAAAATTCATCAGCATCACGATCATGTACTCTACTCTGTAAACCGGACCATCGATCTTTTGTCATGGTAGTTGCCCGTTTTCATTTTCATTTTTGCATCTTAGGAGTTTTACATCTTCTGCATCTCCAACTAAGTCATCAAGTCCTAAACCAGGCTCAACGACAAAAGAGTCCGACAACTCTTGTTCTTGGTAAACATCAACCTCATCATCAAGGTATCCATCATTGTTTGGTGTATATAACGGCTCACGAGGATTCACCTTGTGTACAACCCACCAAACATTAAGCTTTTTGCATGGATAATATAGATAATATACTTGCTCGACTTGGTGTGCAAGGACGAAGGTGTCACAGCCTTGTAGCCGGTCCTTGTGTTTGACTTCTACCATGCCAAATTTGTTTTGTCGAGTTCCATGGTGTAAGGATCGAAATGCCCAAGAGGGGGGGGGGGGTGAATTGGGCTTTCTTTCAAATTTTAAAACTATTAAGAACTAACAACCTCAAGCCCAATTCCCTATGCAATTAAACTATGCAATCAATGTAAATTAAAGTTGCGGAATAAAGATTGCATAAGAGTAAAAGGGAGAGGGATGCAAACGCTCAAGGGACACGGAGTTTATCCCGTGGTTCGGTAAGATCACAAGGATCTTCCTACATCCACGTTGTGACACCCACCGAAGGGTTTTGCCACTCCCTAGTCACCGAGACAAGGGGCTTCTTCACTATTCTTCTCCGTTCGCCAACCTTGGCAAGGTGGAGCTCAAGCCTTGTACACTTTTGGGATCCTCCGAGCTTCCACAATCCTCTTGGCAAGCTCCGGAAGTTGCACACACCAAGGGTCACTCCCTTTGGGCTCTCACTACACTAGAGACTCCAATCACCAAGAATGGAGGCACCCAAGCACTATCTCTAGCTAGTTCTAGCCTATTTCTTGGTGTACAAATGATGAACAAATGATGTGAAAGTGGTTGCTCTATTGCTTGAATGCTCTAGGATGTGTAGAGTATGTCTGGGCTTCAAGTCATGTCGATTTGACAGGTTGAAGGGGTATAAATAGCCAGCCTCCACGAGATAGCCGTTGGAAAAGTAGGCTGACATCACTTCTCTGCGAACACCGGATGATCCGATGTCTCCCCTTCAGTTATCATCGGTCAAAGCCAAATTAGCTGATGTCACTGTGTCAGATATGACCGTTGTTAGACCGATGTTGATCTGTCTTCTCATCGGATGATCCGGTGGCTCTTCCTCCAGTTTTTTGCTTGATCTTGAGGCTCACTGGAGTGATCGACCGATGTATGTCTTCTGCACATCGGATGATCCGGTGCTTCACTCGGTCCAATGGTATTGCAATCTGTGATGATGGACCGATGTCACTGAGCCACTCACATCGGATGATCCGGTGAGTGCATTTGTCTGAGGTCTCCTTCTTCAGTTGAACCAACTCGACCGATGCAGTCAACTCCAAGACCATCGGATGATCCGGTGTGTTCAACTTGTTGACTTCGAGTTGTTTTGAGTTGTTCTTTTGGAATTTTGAACTTGTGACCTCTTTGACATTTGTTTGAAGTGTTGTTTTTGATTGTCTTCAAGCATTGAGTGATATCAAGTTAAAGCTTTCACTTCTTGTCTTCATATGATTTGATTTGATCTCATTCGTTGATTTTATATGGGTCTCCAATGTAATTTTGATTTCATTTGATTGAGTGTCATTGAGACCTTGCATTCACAAATTTATTAGTAATATCGAATGGTTGTCATTAATCACCGAAACCGTACCTCATGGGGCCTAGATGCTTTCAATCTCCCCCTTTTTGGTGATTGATGACAACACAATAATTTAAAGCGCAATAATAATGAATTTGATGATAATACTCAAGAATATATGCAATGAATACAGCATAGTATATATTAAGTTTGTAAAACACAAAAGAAATTTGTGGTGCGAAAAGCTCAATTGATTAAAATCATAAGCAAATGAGACAAGCGAAAGAATGCTTAATTAAAATTACAAAAGAGTACTCAAGTACGAATACAAAGGATAAGCACACACACACACTCCCTACACACACACTCCCCATGAGACTGCTACTACCACTCCCCCTGACTCTCCTACATCTTCTCCCCCTTTGGCATCAAGACTCCAAAAAGGGATCAGAACGCCTACAGTCCCTGAGAGCTGGGCGCGAGGACGAACTGGGCACCGTCGCCGTCGTCGGAGCTGGAGTCGCCGGACGTAGGGGCTGCCGGAGCGGCGGGAGCTGGAGGGTCCGCTGCCGGTGCTGGAGGAGAGGAAGCAGGTGCCGGTGGAGCTGGAGGAAGTGGAGCGCTCACCACGGACGCCGGTGTCTGCTGGAACAAGATTGTCGCCGGCAGTGGTGAGTGAATCGGTGCGCTAGATGCCAGAAGTGGTGACATACTGATGGAAGGAATGGGAGTAGTGGGCACCTGAGCAACACCTGGAGCCAGTCCCAGTCCAGGCTGCTGTGGAGGAAGGGCGATCCCGGTCTGAGTGTAAAGGTTGGTGATCAACCCTAGGATCCCCATCATGGCCTGCTGGGTCTGCTGCTGCTGGTCGAGGGTACGGCGGTGCATCTGATCGACCAGGTTGGTGAACCGGTCCGTATCCTCTCGCCTCTGACGGGCGATCTCTAGCTGAAGCTCCTGCTGCTGCCGCTGCAGCTGTGCCAGGTGAGCAGCCTGCTCCGCCCTGGCCTGCTCAGCTGCGAGCCTGTCTTGGCGCTGCTGCTCGATCATCTGCTGGAGAAGTGCCGACAGCTCTGACGGCTGTGACACCTGCGCCTCGGACACAGGAGGTGGTGTCGGTGGCGGAGCAGCTGATCCTCCTGCCTCGGCGTCGTGCTGCCTCGGTGAAGGTGGAGGGGGAGGGAAGTACTCCTCGACACTGTCGTCTGTGTCGCTCTCGGACCAGACGTGCTGCAGGTCCTCCCCCTGAGCCTCAGCCTCAGCAAGCCTCTCGTCCTCCCGCTCTAGGTCGGACCAGTCTTCCTCTGACAGACGGGCCCGGACCTGGCGCTCAACTGGACGACCAAGGCGACGGTCTCCAGGAGTAGAGGCACGATAGTGACTGAAGCAAGTCACACTCTCGTCAGCTAGCCGGGCTTGTGCTGAATGTCCCTCAGGCACCACCATAGAGCAAATGAAACTGATCCAGTGCCCATAGACCATCTGCCTCATCATGCCGATTCCATCCGTGATTACGTCCTCCATCTCGCAGAGAAGTATGTCCACGATATCGAAATCCATCCCGTTCATTATGTAGAACAGGAGGGTCTGCTGGAGACTCGTGAACCCCTCCAAGTATCCTGACCTCGGCAGGAGCGTGCGGCGCAAGGCGAGGTGCACAATGCGCGCAGCTGGGGTCAGGAGAGCTGGGACTCTCGGCTGGTCTGGAGAGAACGAGGGGCCAAACAAGGAGCGGATCTCGTCCAGCTGTGGTGCTACCCCTCCAGTAAGTGGCCTCCTTGGTGGATCTGCCTGCCCATAGACTTTCTCGTGAATGCTGGTGTCGTGCAGGTCCAAGCCAAGGATATGCCCCAATGTCTGCCTCGAGAGATGGTAGTGCTGACCATTGAACATGAAGGCAATTGATCTTCTGCCCTCTGAGATGTACAGGGTCGCGTAGAAGACACAGACCCACTCTTCCACATAGGCACTTCTCTCATAATCCAGTAGCTCCACCAAGCCTCTGTACCTTTCAAAGAAAGGGCGGACCTCAGTCTCCGCTGCCACTGCAAGCTGCCTCCAGTCCAAGTGGTTGTGCTGAAAGAGCTTGTGCCCCCGGCGCTTGTAGGTCTCATAGAGAGACGCCTGGGTGACAGTCCAGAAGCGACTGTCAACAAGAAGCTCTCGGGGCTGTGGGAACCACTCCTCAAGCAGAACACTCCATCTGAGCTTCCGGAGTTGCTTAGCCTTCATCTTCCGGTAGTCCACAAGACGGACTCCTTCACCGACCCGGACGGCCGTGTCCATCTCATGGATGTCCCTCTCAGCCTCCCTGTCCTCACGACGGTCGGCAGCCGTCGGTCTCGGACGAGGAGCAGCCTCGGTGTGACCCCCACGCGTCCGGGCTGAGCGCCGGCGGACGAGAGGCTCAACCGGCTCCTCTTCGGCGTCGGAGTCATCGACCACGGGAGGCGGCCTTGGACGGGCCTCGCGAATCCTCAACGAACCCCCACGGCCGCGCTCACGCTCCTCGGCAGTGCGAGCGGCCATCAAGGCCTTCTTCTCATCCTTCGAAAGTTTGCGCTTTTTCGCGGCGGGCTCCGCGATCGCCTTGCCCTTTCCTTTGCGATCACGACCCATCTAGACGACGGAGAGCTAGGGTTAGGTGACGATTAAAAAGAACGACGAGAGACGTCGCACGGCACGGAGCTCACCTTAGCGACGATGGAGCTCGGGAAAACCTAGCGACGGAGGTGACCGGAGAAGACGGCGTTTGGTGGAGGTGCTTCGACGGAGGGAGGAGCGGTGGCGATGCTTGGATGCGGTGGAGAGGTGCGGCGGCGGCGCCTAGGGCGGCGGCGGCGGCGGCTGCCGGCGGAGGTGGCGCGGTGCGCGGGAGGAGCACGGAGGCGGCGGCGCCTAGGGCGGCGGCGGCGGCGGCTGTCGGCGGAGGTGGCGCGGTGCGCGGGGAGGCGACGGCTCGGTGGACGGTGGTCGGCGGGCGGAGGAAGAGGCGGCGGCGCGCGGTGTAAGGATCGATCGGGAAGAAAGAGAAACGGCGGCGGCGCGCGAGTTTAAATAGTGGGTCCCAAACCCTGGCCAAAAACTCAACACCGGATGGACCGATGATAGGTGAAGTGAGCATCGGTCAATTGCCACAGAAAGGATATTCAAGAAATGCTGTTGACATCGGATTGACCGATGTTTAGGGTTTTTAACATCGATCGAATATCACACTAAGGGCGTTCAACCGAGTGATGTTGACACCGGATGATCCGACGTTAGAGGGAGGTAGACATCGGTTGATTAGATCACAGCTCCAGAAGAGTGAACATCGGATGGACCGATGTTTTCCAGGATGAACGCGTCGGATCATTTGAGGTTCTGACAGAGTTGGGCTTTGAGGATTGAACACCTGTTTGACCGATGAGGGATTGACATAGGCATCGGATAATCCGATGACAACAGAACGAAAACATCCCATATATGTCCTTTGACCAAACAAACAATCGACGAGAAACACATGTCTTAGGACTTTTTGGGCAACCCTTTACCCCTCAAGAAGCTAATATGCCAATAGCTTGGCTAGACCTTAACACAAATGGAACACCGAGAAAAAAGGAGGAAAATATCCAAATAAAATGTAAGGCCCATGCTTTGTGAGGTAGAGTATGAAGACTTCTATCTCTTTGAAGCATGATCCTCTAGGCATTAACGTACCTAACATTTTGTTCTTTCCACCTTATATGAGTTGAGATATTGCATTTCAAACAAGTCTCCTTCTCATAAGGTGGGTTCCCCTTTGTGACAATCTACCGTTATGCAATGCCAAACAAATTATAATGCAAGATATTAAATGAGTGCAAGTTTATATGGCAGGGATCATGCAAGGCATAAAATAAATCTATCTTGCCAAGTTTGAACCTTCCAAAGGCTTCCTCAGGGAAAACTACTTCTAGCTTGCCCCTATCCTTTGGGAGTTAGGCAAGACCTATATGATATGCTTCCTTACATGAACATGGCAACTTACATGACGTTAGATGCATCTAGCACATTTAATTCACTTCTAAGTCTAGAAAAGGTTTTCTCATCAAGTGGTTTTGTGAAGATATCCGCCAATTGTTCTTCGGATCTAACACCTTGCAAAGAGATGTCTCCTTTAGCCTCATGATCACGCAAGAAGTGATGGCGAATATCAATGTGCTTAGTGCGGGAGTGTTGAACGGGGTTTCTAGCTATTTTAACCGCACTTTCATTGTCACAAAGGAGAGGCACACAACCAATTTTAATTCCAAAGTCCAAAAGGGTTTGCTTCATATATAGAATTTGGGCACAACATGCACCGGCCGCTATATACTCCGCCTCCGCGGTGGACAAAGCCACGGAATTTTGCTTTTTGCTCGACCAAGATACTAGGGAACGCCCAAGTAAGTGGCACCCACCGGAGGTACTCTTGCGATCCACACGACATCCGGCAAAGTCCGAATCCGAGTATCCCAAGAGATGGAAACTAGCGTTCTTGGGGTACCACAAACCTACACTTGAGGTATGCTTGAGATACCGAAGTATCCTAAAGACCGCCTTCTTGTGCGATTCTTTAGGTGCCGCTTGAAAGCGAGCACACAAGCACACACTAAACATAATATCGGGCCTAGATGCGGTAAGATATAACAATGAGCCAATCATGGAGCGGTAATGAGATTGATCAATAGTTTTACCGTCCATGTCCGCGTCGAGATGGCAATTTGTCGCCATTGGAGTGCTTCTTGAGCTACAATCTCCCATCTCAAATTTCTTCAAGAGGTCCTTTGTGTACTTCTCTTGATAGATGAAGGTCCCCTCTTGAAGTTGCTTGATTTGGAATCCAAGGAAGAAGTTGAGCTCTCCAATCATTGACATCTCGAATTCCCTAGACATCATTTTGCCAAACTCATGGCTAAGAGATTTGTTAGTTGAGCCAAAAATGATATCATCGACATAAATTTGACAAATGAATAAATCCCCGTCGATGTGCTTGGTGAAGAGTGTAGTGTCCACCCTCCCGATCTTGAATCCTTGCATGACTAGGAAATCCCTTAGTCGTTCATACCACGCCCTAGGTGCTTGCTTGAGCCCGTAGAGCGCCTTGTGTAACCTATACACATGGTTAGGATTCCTCGGATCTTCAAACCCGGGAGGTTGCTCAACATAAACAAGTTCGTTAATATAGCCATTGAGAAAAGCACTTTTAACATCCATTTGATAAAGCATTATATTGTGATGTGAAGCAAAAGCAAGGAGTATGCGAATAGCCTCTAACCGAGCGACCGGGGCAAATGTTTCTCCAAAGTCTAGTCCTTCAACTTGTGAAAAACCCTTGGCCACAAGCCTTGCCTTGTTGCGGACCACGACGCCATTCTCATCTTGCTTGTTGCGGTATACCCACTTCGTACCGATGACGTTCTTGTCCTTGGGTCGCTCCTCCAACACCCAAACTTCATTGCGGGTGAAGTTGTTGAGTTCTTCTTGCATGGCCATCACCCAATTTGGGTCTTGGAGTGCTTCCTCTATATGAGTGGGTTCTACACACGAAACAAAAGAGTAGTGCTCACAAAATGAGACGACATGGCGGGAACGAGTACTTACGCCCCTTGAAGGACTTCCAATGATTTGGTCCATTGGATGCGCCTTGGAGATGCGTCCATGCCTCATAAGTGGTTGTGAGTCACTTGGCGGTGGTGAAGCTTGTTGTTCCTCTTGTGGTTGGACTTGATCATGGACTTCTTCTTGTTGTTGGTGTTGTGTGGCTTGTGAATCTTGCATTGGCAATGGATCATCTTTCTCTTCTTCTACTTCATCAACTTGAGGCATCATGGAGGTGTTGATGTTGGAACTTGATGCTCCCCCTTGATCATGGCCCTCTTCAACTTCCGGCTTGATGTCTCCAATGGTCATGTTTTTCATGGCTTCTCGTAGAGGCTCATCATCTATTTCATCATGACCAAAACTCTCCTCTTGGGAGCCATTAGTCTCATCAAACTCAACATCACAACTTTCTTCAACTAGACCGGAGGTTTGGTTGAATACTCGATATGCTTTTGAGTTTGATGCATAACCAAGAAAAATACCAACATCACATCTTCTTTCAAACTTACCGAGCCTTTTCTTGCGGTAGATGTAGCATTTGCACCCAAAGACTCTAAAGTAGGAGATGTTGGGCTTTCTCCCAATGAGGAGCTCATATGGGGTCTTTTGGAGTAGTCGGTGAAGATAGACCCTATTTGCGGCATGGCACGCCGTGTTGATTGCTTCGGCCCAAAACTTCTCCGACGTGCCATAGTCATCAAGCATTGCTCTTGCAAGGGTGATAAGAGTCTTGTTCTTCCTTTCAACGACACCGTTTTGTTGGGGGGTGTATGTGGCCGAAAACTCATGCTTCACGCCTTCATGATCACACCACTCCCCAATGTTGTAGTTCTTGAACTCGGTGCCGTTATCACTCCGGACTTTGATGATGGGAAGTTGAAATTCCCTTTGAGCACGTTTGGCAAAGGTCTTGAAAACTTCCGGAGTTTCACCCTTGTCCCCTAAAAACAAAGTCCAAGCATATCGAGAATAATCATCAACGATAACAAGACAATAGAAGTTACCACCAAGACTTTGATATGTGGATGGTCCGAAGAGGTCCATGTGGAGTAGTTCAAGCGGCTTGGAGGTTGACACCATTGTCTTCATTGGGTGGTGTGAAGCAACTTGCTTCCCGGCTTGACAAGCACTACAAAGCTTGTTCTTCTCAAACGTGACATCCTTCACGCCGGTCACCATCCCAAGCTTGAACGACTTCTTAAGCTTGCTCATCCCAATGTGAGCAATGCGTCGATGCCATAGCCAACCCAAGCTTGTCTTAGTGAAAAGACAAGTGGTCAAGCTAGCATCCTTGTTGGAGAAGTCCACCAAGTAAAGATGTCCATGCCGAAATCCTTTGAAGATTAGTTCTTTGCTTGATTCACTAGTTACTACAACACCATTCTTGTCAAAGGTGCACGTTAGTCCAAGATCACATAGTTGTGCAATGGAAAGTAAATTGAAACTAAGTGACTTAACATATAGTACATTAGAAATGGACAAATCATGCGAAATAGCAATTTTACCTAAACCAATTACCTTCCCCTTTGAGTTGTCACCAAAGGTGACTTGTTCATGATTATCGGGGTTCTCTATGGTAGTGAACATACCATCATTGCCGGTCATATGTTGAGTGCACCCGCTATCGAGTACCCAATGTTTTCCTCCGGCTTTGTAGTTCACCTACACACATGACGTTAGTTTTTGAGTTTAGGCACCCAAGCTAACTTAGGTCCTTGTATGTGTGATACAAGTGATTTTGGGACCCAAAGTTGCTTGGGGAGCTTCCCCTTCATGCCATTAATATCTTTGCCGATGAACCTTGCCTTCACCTTGCCACCTACTTTGCTTAAGAGATAGTGATAATCATGGAAAGTAGATTTGTAGTTAGGAGGCAATTTGGGAGAAGGACGGTTGGGAAGAGGACACTCCCTCGTGTGGTGTCCGGTGACCTCACAATGTTGGCAATAGGATCCAACTTCTTTGATGAAGCTCGTCCTAAGCTCCGGTGAGGGCACCTTCCCTTTGTTGAGCACCGGGAAGGATCCAAGTCCTCTCTTGTTGAAGCCTTTGGCTTGTTGGTAGAGGATTTCCTTGTGCTTGTCCTCTCCCTTGGAAAGTCTCACCACACTAGTGCGGAGACTTTTAATTTCGTCCATCAATTCCTTCTCCCTAAGGCTTGCTTTCAAAGGCAAAGACTTATCCAAAGTATTAGTGGCATGTGAAATAGTAGATACTTTGCCATCAAGGGTTTCCTTTTTCATGTTTTTCATTTTTAGTTCAATTGCCTCATAAGCAAGGTTAAGCATTTCATGTTTTTGAACCAAGTCATTGTGCTTTCCCAAGAGTGCTTGGTTTGCTAAGTCAAGCTCATGATGATCAAGCTTGATTTGAGCATTTTCCTTCTCGATTTGCTTGACATGTGTTTTGAGCGTGTCATGCTCTTTAAGTATGGTTACATACTTGTCATGCAAATCGAGCTTCGCACTCTCAAGTTTAGCACAAGCTTGTTCAAGTGCTTTAACCTTGCTCTTTTCCCTTTTTATGATGACATGGTATTCATTAATCATAGATGCTAGTTCATCGGGGGAGAGCTCATCATCATCGCTAGAATCGTCACATACCTTAGAGTTACCTTTAGCCATGAGGCACATAGGAGGTGGACGAAGAGGTGAGTTGTCTTTGTCGACGACGGCAAGGCCCGCCAAGTTTTCTTCATCTTCACTCTCTTCATCGCTTGATTCTTCATCCGTGATCCACTCATTTGCCTCGCACATGAAGACTTTTTGAGGCCCTCTTCTCTTCTTTGGAAAGAGCTTGGTTTTCTTGCCCTTGTCAAATTTCTTCTTTCCAAAGGCGCGCTTGGGTTTGACCTCTTCTTCATCTTCATCACTTTCTTCTAGCTTTCTATACTTTCCTTTGTGGTTGTCCTTCCTCTTGTCGGGTCTTGGACAATCATATGATATGTGGCCTTGATCACCACAATTGTAGCATGTTTTGTTTTCATCTTTTCTTGGGAGGAAGGCTTTCTTCTTTGGATCAAAGGAGTATCCCTTCTTTGCGATTTTGGAGTTTAGACGTGAGAATTTTCTCATCATCAATGCAAGCTCATCATCGTCATCTTCGCTTGTTGCTTGCTCTTCTTCGCTTGAGCTAGGCTCAACCACTTTCTTTTTCTTGGGAGTTGTCTTCTTGGTTGAAGCCTTGAGAGCAATAGTTTTTGACGATGACTCCTCCATCATTCCAAGTACGCTCATCTCATGAGCATGAATTTCTCCAATGAGCTCCGAGACTTCAATGTTGTCAAGTGATTCCTTTTGGAGCATTGAGTTGATAATGTTGTACTTGGGCTTAGGTAGAAGTATGAGGATCTTGCGGTTGATAAGTCCCTTACCAAGAGAAGCAATGTCAAGTGCGTTAATCTCCTCAATGAGCACATTTAAGCGAGAAAACATTTGGTTAACATTCTCATGAGGAAGCATTTTGAATTCATCATACTTGGATTTTAGAAAGTGATATTTGAGTTCTTTAACACGAGATGAGCCCTCATGAATTTCAATTAGACATGCCCAAATATCACAAGCTTTCTCCTTACTAGCAATTCTAGCAAAAACATCTTGACTTATGCATTCATAGATGGCATTTCTAGCTTTAGCATCCCATTTAATTTGATCACCAATATAAGCGTGATCTCCAAATCCCGCATGGGTCGCTTCCCAAACTTCGGGAGCAATAGCCTCTAGGTAGGCACGCATGCGTGCTTTCCAATAGGCAAAGTTCTTGCCCTCGAAGGTGGGAACCGAACCCCCATTCTTGGCCATTTAAGCTCTCTAGCGGTGAAGCTAGAATGATCCAATGAGCAACAAGGCTCTGATACCAATTGTAAGGATCGAAATGCCCAAGAGGGGGGGGGGGGGTGAATTGGGCTTTCTTTCAAATTTTAAAACTATTAAGAACTAACAACCTCAAGCCCAATTCCCTATGCAATTAAACTATGCAATCAATGTAAATTAAAGTTGCGGAATAAAGATTGCATAAGAGTAAAAGGGAGAGGGATGCAAACGCTCAAGGGACACGGAGTTTATCCCGTGGTTCGGTAAGATCACAAGGATCTTCCTACATCCACGTTGTGACACCCACCGAAGGGTTTTGCCACTCCCTAGTCACCGAGACAAGGGGCTTCTTCACTATTCTTCTCCGTTCGCCAACCTTGGCAAGGTGGAGCTCAAGCCTTGTACACTTTTGGGATCCTCCGGGCTTCCACAATCCTCTTGGCAAGCTCCGGAAGTTGCACACACCAAGGGTCACTCCCTTTGGGCTCTCACTACACTAGAGACTCCAATCATCAAGAATGGAGGCACCCAAGCACTATCTCTAGCTAGTTATAGCCTATTTCTTGGTGTACAAATGATGAACAAATGATGTGAAAGTGGTTGCTCTATTGCTTGAATGCTCTAGGATGTGTAGAGTATGTCTGGGCTTCAAGTCATGTCGATTTGACAGGTTGAAGGGGTATAAATAGCCAGCCTCCACGAGATAGCCGTTGGAAAAGTAGGCTGACATCACTTCTCTGCGAACACCGGATGATCCGATGTCTCCCCTTCAGTTATCATCGGTCAAAGCCAAATTAGCTGATGTCACTGTGTCAGATATGACCGTTGTTAGACCGATGTTGATCTGTCTTCTCATCGGATGATCCGGTGGCTCTTCCTCCAGTTTTTTGCTTGATCTTGAGGCTCACTGGAGTGATCGACCGATGTATGTCTTCTGCACATCGGATGATCCGGTGCTTCACTCGGTCCAATGGTATTGCAATCTGTGATGATGGACCGATGTCACTGAGCCACTCACATCGGATGATCCGGTGAGTGCATTTGTCTGAGGTCTCCTTCTTCAGTTGAACCAACTCGACCGATGCAGTCAACTCCAAGACCATCGGATGATCCGGTGTGTTCAACTTGTTGACTTCGAGTTGTTTTGAGTTGTTCTTTTGGAATTTTGAACTTGTGACCTCTTTGACATTTGTTTGAAGTGTTGTTTTTGATTGTCTTCAAGCATTGAGTGATATCAAGTTAAAGCTTTCACTTCTTGTCTTCATATGATTTGATTTGATCTCATTCATTGATTTTATATGGGTCTCCAATGTAATTTTGATTTCATTTGATTGAGTGTCATTGAGACCTTGCATTCACAAATTTATTTGTAATATCGAATGGTTGTCATTAATCACCGAAACCGTACCTCATGGGGCCTAGATGCTTTCACATGGTTATGATCAAACCAATTGCAGTCAAAGAAGACTACTTTAAGGACCTTATTCCCCACAAAATTGAATTCAAGGATATTTTTAATGATCCCATAATAATTTGTTTCACGTCCTTCGGTGTCAACTACCCTCGTCACAACTCTGGTGTTACATGTTGCCCTGAAGGGATGTTGAGTTTCAAATTGAGTTGAATGAAATCGGAACCCATTGACATCGTATCGACCGTAACTTTTAATTTTAATGGATCCATAGGATAGTTGTCGCAAATCTTCATGGACGCCGGCTCATTTTTTGCACTGTTCAACATATGAAGTTAGAAGACTATTTTATGCTATAGATGTAATTACTAAGAGAAACAAGACATGAACACGTTACTTGTGCATGAAACCAGGATAGGAAGTTAGGTCCTCCTTGTACTCCATAATATTGCATCGATTGTATTTGTCGAAGCGTAGGTTGCTACTTCAATTTCCAATATTGTTGATCGAACACTCTAAAAAAGGAAAAAATGGAATAATTAGCATAGATGTATAACACAACACACTAGTTATTATAGATGTTGAACAAACACTGAAAATATTCTCCAATCCCCTCTATATTAGCGTACATGTATAGCAAAGCAGCCGTCTTGTCATCTGTTTCAATCTCGTAGCTCGTGCTGCTACCAACAGTAGTGCCTCTCGTTTGAAAAATGGAGAGGTTGCTACAAGGTGGTGCTTCATCTATATTGTACCGCAATGTGGAAGCATTAACATTGTTTTCTTCTGCAAAATAGACACTTGAAAATTATCCAATCTCTTGAATGGCGTATGCTTCAGCGATGCATCCTTCAACCCTTGCCCGATTGCGAACCATTGGTTTAAGACAACTGAGTGCTCTTTCAATGTGATACATCCACCTATATTGCACAGCGCCGCCCACTTTAGCTTCATATGGAAGATGAATTAGGAGATGCTGTATTGGATTGAAAAACCCTAGAGGGAAATCTTTTTCCATCTTACATAAAAGCACTGGTATCTCTCTTTCCAACTTCTCCATCATCTCCCTTGTGATTTCTTTAGCACAAAGCTGTCTATAAAGTAGCTAAGCTCAGCTAACACCTTCCACACCGCATCGTCAATGTAGCCTCGAAACATAACTGGAAGAAGTCTTTCCATGATTATGTGATAATAATGACTCTTCAACCCTGTGAGATTTCTAGTCTTAACATTTACAGCTCATCTCAGGCTAGCAGCATAACCGTCTGGGTATTTCAAACTTTTCAACCACTTGAAGACTTCTTTATTTTCTTTTGTTCAAAGAAAGAAAGAAGCACGCGGTTTGCCACCAGCTTCAGAGAGCTCAAGAGTTGGATGATTACAAACCTCTACCAAATCCTTACGAGCCCTTATATTGTCTTTTGTTCTGCCAGTCACATCGAAGCATGTGCTTATGATGCATTCACCCATGTTACGTTCCTGATGCATGACATCAATGTTATGCATTAAGATTAAGGACTTAACATACGATAGCTCCCATAGTGCACATATATGAGTCCAATTGTTGTCCTCTCCATAACCAACAAAATATCCAGGACGACCTGCATCTAGCACTAAGTTGTTCAACTGTTCAACAATCTCCGACCCGTTTAGACGTTGTGGTGGTCCTTTTTTGACAACGGTGTCCTTCTCGAAGGCATTTCTCTGTTGCCTTAATACGTGATTGGGCGGTAACCAACGTCTGTGGCAATCAAAGTAGCAAATCTTGCCACCATGCTTTAAACAAAAACATTCCATGTCCGAAGCACATATTGGACATGTCAAACGACCATGAGTGCTCTAGCTAGAAACCATGCCGTAAGCTGGGAAATCATGGACATACCACATGTATGCAGCTCGAATGTTGAATTTCTGTTTTTGTAGCAGTCGTACACTTCAATTTCTGTCCATAACATTTTCAACTCTTCAATCAATAGCTTCAACATCACGTTTAGCCATGAACCAGGATGATCCGATCTAGGTACAATAAGGCAAATGAACATGAACTCGTACTTCATACAAAAAGATGGTGGTAAGTTGTACGGAATAGCGAACACAGGCCAACAAGAGTATGGTGTTGCGTTTGTACTGAATGGTGAAAAGCCATTTGTCGCCAACCCAATGCGAACATTTCTTGCGTCATTGGCGAAATCTGGATCGAAGCGGTCAAGCGCTTTCCATGCCTCACCGTCGGACGGGTGCACCATCATTCCATCATTCTCACGTACACCTTCCACCTTCTTTGTGCCACCTCATGCGTCTGGCCGTTTTTTGAGAGAATCAAGCGCTTCAACCTAGGTGTGACAGGCAAGTAGCGAAGCCGCTTCTGTGCAACTTTAGTTATTACTTTTGTACTGTCTTCATTGACAACTTCGACAAATCTCGCCTTATCACATTTTAAGCAATTGTTCTCATTGGCATGCTCTTTCCATAAAAGCATGCAGTGGTCTGGACACATATCAATGTTCTCATAGTTCATACCAAGATCAGAAATCAATTTCTTAGAATGATGCATATCCTTAGGCAATTTATGAGGCTGCGGAAGGACATCGCAGATCAATTTGATTAGGTCGTTGTAGCAGTTATTGGAGAAGAAATACTTAGACTTAATTTCCATAAATCTAGTCATGAAATTGAGGATCTTCACTTTGGTTTGTTCATGCACCGGTTGTTCTGATGTCTTGAGACACTCAAAGAACTCCTTTGCCTCCATATTAGGAGAATCCACCGTCAATTCAAGATTTATGGCTTCAAGCATCTCGTCCATCCTATCAACCCCACTGCTGTCATCCCCATCTCGATCTTCTACAGCTTGAGAAGGTGTCTCACCGTGAAAGGTCCAAAAATCATAACATTGCATGAAACCATTTCGACACAAGTGGAACGTCAACGTCACTTTGTTGAAACACTTCGTATTCTGACATTTGATACCTCGGCAGAGAACCTTGTTGTTGTTTGACAATGAAAAATCTCGCTGTATGAAAGCATCCGTCTTGGTGAACCACTCCTCTCAGTGACTTCCATCCTTTTTCCAACCAGTATACATCCAAGTGCAGTCTTCAGCCATGTTTGAGAGTATACCTTCAAAGTAGACAAATCATTATTAGTTTCATTGGTACGTTATGTCACGGCCCTACAACTAGGAAGATAGGTCCTAAACCCACCCAAGAGTGACCGAGCGGAGTGTGCTCATGACGGGATGCGCGGTCTGGATCCAGACAAAATTCAGGAAGCATAATCCCGCTAATCTCCACTGCACACCCGAAAATGGTGCAGCAAAGAACAAAAAGGTTATGCCGTCGAAATCTCGTCCAGATCCATACCCGCGTCTCGTCACAAGTCACGCACGCTCGGTCACTCCCAAGATGTCCAAAAAATGACAATTCTGAACCTTCACGTCTCAAATGCCAATAGCAAGTGAGACGTGCCGATCCGAAATGGGTGACGCATCGCTATAGGTTATGTTACTCATTTTCATTGTTAAGTCATTTACGAGAGAGGAAAGAACGAGAGAAAGAGGAGGAAAGTTGGTCTTAGATGACAATTCCACGTCCGGATCCACCATTTGCTCAATCGCGGGTGATTGACGTCCTCACCATCGCCGTTCGCTTCCGTATCGTCTCGACGCATACATTACGCCTACAACTGTCTATACGGCACGAACACATTTATTGCGTGTCGTGTTGTGTCAGGTCGGGCCGGGCCAGCCCAAAACCCATTTATTTACATATTAATAAACAAACCAACTAATAAAAAATTACACGTTCAGTACAACTGAAAAGAGCAGAACTGTTATGCCTAATGACATCAAAAACAAAACCGCAGGACAGTAGTTAAAAGTAAGTGGTGTTTAGTCACTAATAATAGCAAATTATATTTAGGATTATGATCCGAATGATTTTCTGTGAAAATAGTGATGGTAAGCAGGAAAGAACAATGAAAATTGACCCAATGTCATATATACATACTTACAATTCCAAAATTAACTAATTCCATGATTAACTAAGACCACGATTAACTAATTCCAAAATTTCGTTTCTTACATGCTGGTGGTAGGGATTTTGCATTTTAAGTTTTCAAGAACAAAAAAGTTTGTATTCATTATATTCCTTTCCACAATTTTGAGTTGTTATTTGAAACATATTATCAAGGGGTATCATAATCTTTTACTTCTAGAATGCATAGTTACCAACATAAGCTTTTACAATCCACCTTGTGCACAATTGGTCTATGGATTCTAAAATTTATAATCCAGATTTTGTACAATCTAGAGTCAAGCAAACATACCCTTAGGTTAGTTCTAATCTATCAAAACATGGAGTTAGAAGTGGACTAATTCTTATCACACCTCTTGGCTAACAATTAGTCAAGGGGCTAAAACATTACAAAGAAGATAAAAGGGGCTAAAATAGGCTAATGTAGGGAGGGGGGGGGGAGAGGTTGGCGAGGAGGGGGCGGCGGGGAGGCGGTGTTCAGCGGTGGAGGACGACGGGGACTCGGCTGCCGATTGGGGGCGACGGGGAGGGGGCAACACGGACAGGGCTGCCGATAGGGGGTGACAACGAGGGGGCGGCGGCGTACCTCCTCAGTAGCACGAAGGGACAGCGCACGGTGGGTAGGAGGCAGTGGAGAGACAGCGGCTGGGAGGGGGCGACGCGTGGTGGGAAGAGGCAGTGCACGGTGGGGAGAGGCGGTGGGGAGAAGGCGACTGGGAGGGGCGATGTACCTCTCATCGGGGACGGGGTGACAACGACGGTGAACCTCGGCGACGGCCCTCGAGACGGTGAGACGGTGGCCCGGCGAGAGTGGAAAACTAGAGGCGGCGACCCTCGAGCGCGAACGATGGAGGAAGCCAAATGAGGACTTAGCCGCGCGCGGGCCGGAAATAGTCCTTAATAGATGATGGTACAAGGTCACCGTCATATATTATACCTTATAGACAATGGCCGTTGGTCACCGTCGTCTATAACGACTTAGAGCAGGCCCGGTTCAGCCCGTAATTGACGACGAACCTTAATGGACGACAGCCCACCGTCGTCTTTAAGTAATTGACAACGGTTCTAGGTCAACCATCGTCAATTATGTGCATATTGACGACGGCTAGAAACCACCATCATCTATTATTTAAGGATGACGGTCCCGTCGTCTATTATTTTGGCCGTTGTCTATTGTCGTGATTCCTGTAGTGCCCTACCTGGCTCGCCAAAATCTCAAAGTGTTTCAACGACACTTCCCCCGGTACTGCTAAGGAGAAGTCCGCAGAGGTTCTTATTTAGGCAGGGGCGAATTTCTTGGAACTACGAGCTAGATGAACACGAAGAATTTACGTGGTTCGGGCCGCTGGGAGGCGTAATACCCTACATCCACGGGGGGTTGTGTTGTATTGTATGAGCAAGGTGTGAGAGAGCCCTCTCCTTTCTGTCATGGCTGTCTGGTCCTTTTATAGGTGAAGGACCTGCAGGTTACATACTGGGGCCCGACAGGTGGCCCCGAATTAATTAGTCATAAAAGTGTACTAACGTGCATTAATGACATATTAATGGATCTCGATGGCGTATTAACGTGTCCTGATGACACGGTAATGGTCTTAATGGTGCACTAACGTGTCCTGATGACACGTTAATGATCTTCATGGTGCACTAAGGTGACTTAATGACACATTAATGTTGTGTTGATGGCGTGTTAATGCGATCTTGAGTGTACATGTCACCTTCCGGAGCCGCGGGATGCGCGGTGGCGGCATCAGACCTCTCCTCAGCGGAGAGACTAGGTCTGAAGCTGCAGGTCGCGTGGAAGCACCGAAGGTTCGGAGCTACGGAGCACGTGGCAGCACCGGAGCTACCCTTGGCAGGGAGGCAGATCGGGGCTAAGAACACGTGGCAGTGCAGGAGCCACCCTTAGTAGGGAGGCAGGTCCGGAGCAGCGGGACACATGACAGCACCAGAGCCACCCTTAGTAGGGAGGCAGGTCCGGAGCTACGGGACACGTGGTAGCTTCTGGGTACTTCACCTCTTGGGAGGTGGAACCCAGCGTCTTGTCTTCCTTGTATGCGGGGGTACCCGATCTACAGGGTATCGACAATAGCCATGTTCGATTACATAATAAGTCTTACAATATGTAGGATCGAAGAGCACGTGAAAAGCTACCAGAGGGGGGGGGTGAATGGTAGATTAAAAAATCTTACGCAGCAGAAACAATTAAATCCCACGGCATAAAAACAATCTGTTAAAGAAATCGTGTATGAGACTAATTTAAACATGTTTCACCATGACAAAATTGATAGATATCAGAGAGAATCAAGTCATGAAGACGACATAACAAGAATTACTCAAATCCGTCGAGAGAAACTCAAGTTACGATTGAAAGATCGAACAAAGGTAAATCTGTCCTACCCGAGAAAAACAGTTCTGGAATGCTGCAAAGAAACTCGTGTAGATCTGAAACCACAAATCCAATGACCGTGAAATTTTGAAAGATGATAGATAAGAAAGTTGTGAAGACAACCCAAAAAGAATCACGTCAATTTGATCTGTAAAACTCGAGTTATAATAAAACCACCAAAGAAAGGTAGTGCTGTGCAGAAAACTCGACGAGAAAAACTTGTCTGGAACAAGGTTGACGAACAAGGCACAAAAGTTCCTTTAAACTATGAATTTTATTCAATAGAACATAAGAGGAAAAGCCTCAAAGTCATCTACCATGAGCTCTGGCCTCCCTTGCTTATATAACCAGCCCTTAGGCCAACCCAATCTCAACTAGTACTCTAATCCTACTCAAATCACGAATCAAAACTTTCCATAACTGCTCAAGACTCTTCTATACGCAGATAGAAGCAATATTAAGACTTCCAAACACATTAGGAACGTATCGCACATTCCTAAAACAACCCAAATTCGTGACCCACATGAAATCCTATCATAACCAACTCAAATCTTTCCATATTTGAGTCAAACCCAACTCAGCCGCAACCTGAGTCCATAACCTAGTCGGTTGGACCTTTTCGACCAATTTTTTACATTCACATCTCTTCATCACGCCTTGAAACCATGCAGCCACATCCATGCAATCCTTGCACCCATGCAAACATCTTCCAACGAGATCCACGATACCTTCATATGCATTGTTCTTGATTCAAACATGATGCACGACTTCCCGATCAACTCAACCACAATTCCTCCCGAACTTGGTTGTTGAACCTCATCTTCTCCCTAAGACTAGTTCAATGGATCCTGTCACCAACCATTTCTTGAACTCAATCAACACCTGCACATGAATAAACAACCAATCCGTACGAGCCTAAGTCTGCGACTTGACTCAAATTAGTTCCGAACACAACACCTTACGTGAGCATCTCACATAAGCATGTTGCAAAGCATAGCAAAAATGATATCATCCATATCAACCAAAATGCATCAAAAACTTAGCAAATAAATACTAAGCAATCTTTCCAACAATGTAAAGCAAGTTCGAGACAATTCACAGTAAAAGCAGGAACATTGCAATCAAGCTCCAAAACTTACCAAAGCTAACCAGAGCTTCAGCCGGAGCTTACCAAAGCTAGTACAACCTAGCGCTGGAGCTAACCAAAGCTAGTACAATCTAGCGCCGGAGCTAACCAAAGCTAGTACTATCTAGCACCGAAGCTAACCAACATAAGTCGGACCTAGCAAAATGAGTCGGACCTAGCAGAAAAAGATGTTATGGCAGCATTCAAAACTTTTATTGTCAAAGCCAATGTATTCAACACACATAGGTCTTACAATATCCCCCTTGATGAATGCATTGGCAACACCATTTAAAATCAGAACATTGGCATGAAAAGTTTTGAGAACAATTTCTCCCCCTTTTTGAAAATCAAATGAGATGGAAATAAATTCCCCCTATACATATTTCTCCCCCTTGCATACTTATCTTTAAAAATCCACCATATTATCTATTACCTCTCCCCCTTTGACAATGTATTCAGCAAGGTTCAAAAGAGAAATTTCAAATGCTATGATCATATTATAACATATACATATAAACAAAGCTCATCCAAGTCATACTATCAAGTAACTTACACTATCACATCAATGAGATACATAAAGTAGTGTAAGTCATGCTAGAGATCAAATGTAATTTTCAATTTAAGAAAGTCATGATCTCACAAACGTAACTATTTCAAAACCTGAAAGCATGACACTTGTTGCTGCATTTTTTATTTTTCAAAGCACAAATCTTGAACATATGATATTTGCAAGAGATTATATGCGCATCTGCCTTATTCTAACCAACCAAGCCAAGCCTATGTCATTTGACAATCAGAAGCTTAAGGACATGGTTTTAGTCATACACAACTTCTTCCAAGTTCATATCTAAGTGCAATGATAAGCCATCTCAAAAGAAGAAGTGTGATGCATGCATATTCTCTTGACCTTTTCTCAATTTATATTTGCTCATAAAAACTCAACATGTGAGTTGATTACTTGATTAATTCTTTATGATTAAAAGCACTTGTGAGCATGCAACAAGTTCAAAACAGCAAGAAAGTTTGACCATGACCAGATTTAGTGTAAGTAATTATTCCAGTTACTAGACATGACAAAAACTACAAAATGTATAACACGAGTAATGTAGTAAGAACTTTCAGCGTGTAAAAGTAATCACAAAGTCATATATGTATGAAATACTATGCTCATATTATTTTAGTTTCAGATTCACACATAGACTTCTCAAGTTTGAAAACTCCCCCTCAATTTAAGCCATGAGGATGCATAACCCCTATTCACTACGAATGTAACAAAAACGAGTAAAATCCAAAGGTTTTATAAAAATGTCAGTCAATTGTTGTTCGGTATCTACATGGTGAAGTATAATGTTTCTTTTTTCAACATTATCACGGAGAAAGTGATACCTAATATCAATGTGCTTAGTTCTAGAATATTGCATGGGGTTTTTAGCACTGCAGATGGTGCTAGTGTTATCACAAAACAGTGGAACACTATGTAGATCGACCCCATAGTCCTTAAGTGTTTGAACAATCCAAAGAATTTGTGAGCAAGCACTAGCAGCAGCTACATATTTAGATTCAGCTGTGGATTGTGTAACTGAGTTTTGTTTTCTAGAGGACCAAGCAACAAGTGAATTACCAAGAAAATGACAAGCATCAGAAGTACTTTTCCTATCAATCCTACAACCCCAAAAATTAGCACCCGAAAAATCTTTCAAAGTAATGGTTGAGAAAGAAGGAAGAAAAATGCCAGATTCTTGAGTTCCATGTAAGTACGTGAGAATCCTTTTGATGGCTTGACGATGTGAAGCACATGGGGAGGCTTGAAACTGTGCACAAAGACGTCTTGATGCCGTGAGCTACAAAAGTGATCCGATCATACTTCTATATTCTTTTTGTTCTACGGGTTCACCATCTTCATCAAGTTCAAGTGTTGTTGCTGTTCCCATTGGTGTCCAAAGAGGCTTGCTTTTGTCCATGTTGAAGTGCCTTAGGAGGTCTTTTGTATACTTCGTTTGATGCATAAAGGTACCCTCCTTGGTTTGCTTGATTTGCAGCCCCAAAAAGTACGTGAGTTCTCCCATCATACTCATCTCAAATTCTGAACTCATCATAGCTAAAAACTTTGACAGAAAATCATGAGAAGCACAACCAAAGATAATATCAAACATACACTTGAACGAATAATGAGTCATTGCCATGCTTAAGCACAAAAAGAGTTTTATCAACCTTGCCCATGGTAAACCCCTTTTCAAGTAAGAATGTTTTTAACCTATCATACCATGCTCTAGGGGCTTGTTTGAGACCGTACAAGGCTTTGGATAGTTTGTAAACATGATTAGGAAAATCTGAATTTTCAAAACCTGGTGGTTGTTTGACATAAACCTCCTCATCTATGTAGCCATTAAGAAAAGCAATTTTAACATCCATTTGATAAAGCTTAAAACCTTTAGATGCAGCAAAAGCTAACAAAATTCTTATGGCTCTAATCTAGCAACAGGAGCAAAAGTTTCATCAAAATCTAGACCTTCAACTTGAGTGAAACCTTGAGCAACCAACCTAGCCTTATTCCTAACCACAACCCCATCCTCACTTTGTTTATTTTTAAACACCCATTTAGTTCCAATTAAAGTGTGACCTTGAGGTGGAGGTACAAATTTCCAAACATTATTTCTTTCAAAATTTTCTAACTCTTCTTGCATAGCAATAATCCAAGATTCATTAGTGAATTCGTGTGTGGGTTCAAAAGAAGCAACAAAATCAGAATGAGCATGATAGTTTGGATCGCAAAACCTGGACCATGTGACTCGTTCGTGCAAGCTTCCAATTTTTTTTGTGGAGGATGAATTTTGAGAACCCGAAGGGGAGTGGACACTTCACAAGCTTCTTCTTCTTCATGATCATCACAAATCGATGAGCTTGTGACTTGGGGAGGATATAGACCAGCAATGGTGGTCATTGGTGCTGGCTGTGAATCAAAATCAGGAGCTGGAACAATGTCATTAGCTGCTGAATTTTCGGGCAGCAGCACCACTTCTTCCTCATCTTCAACGAAAATGCCCCCCCCTGCGGATATGGATCCAGACCTGCAATATTTGAGCTAGTATCTGTGCTAGATTCATCAAAAGACACCTCACAAGTCTCCACAATTTTGTTAGTATCAAGTAAAAGCACACGGTAGCCTCTAGTATGAGATGGATAACCAAGAAACATGCCATCAACAGATCTAGGTTCGAATTTATCAATATTACCATGTTTCTTAACAAAGTATTTGCAACCAAAGACTCGAAAGTGTGTAACACTAGGCCTATGTCCAAATCGGAGCTCATAAGGTGTTTTACCTAGCTTAGCACGTAAGAAAACACAATTTGAGAGATAACAGGCGGTTGCAATTGCATCAGCTCAAAATTTCCTAGGAGTTTGATATTCATCTAGTATAGTCCTAGCCATCTCAACTAAGGTTCTATTTTTCTTTCTACAATACTGTTTTGTTAAGGTACATATGGTGATCAAAGATTGAAAGATTGATTTTTAGCACAAAAGTGATCAAAGATTGATTTTTAAATTCGGTTCCGTTATCACTTCTAATTGCTTTTAAAGATCCTGGGTGATCAATTGCTAATATAAGAAATAAGGTTCTAAAGTGACTAAAAGATTCATTCATAGATGCCATAAAGTAAACCCAAGAGTATCTAGAATAATAATCAACAATCACAAGACCATACCATTTACCTCCGAAGGATTGAACACGTGAAGGTCCTACAGTGTCAAGGTGCAAAAGTTGACCCGGTTCAGTTGTCATGATCATTGTGAGAAGAGTATGTAAACCTGCAACCATCTTAGCATGTCTACAAGAAGAGCACACAATTTCTTTGTCCCCTTTAAGCTTAGGCAGCCCACATATGCGATCAAGAGCACTAACACGCGTGAGATGATCAAAGCCTACGTGACCAAGTCTACGATGCCAAAAATATAAATCTTTGGAATCATTAGCAACTAGACACCTATGCTTAGAGGAAGGCATATCAAAATCAGTTTTAGAAACTCTTCCAAACCGTGACATGTTAAAAATAAGCTCACTATTTGAATTTACAACTTTGCAACAATTTTTAGTGAAAATAATTTCCTGATTTTCATCTAGCAGTTGTGAAACAGAAAGCAAGTTGTATTTCAAATTTTTAATAAGTGCCACATCCTTTAAAGTGTAGTGATCATTTACTCTAACCGAACCCTTAGCAATTATAGGAGTTGAAGAATTATCGGCAAAAGTAACATTCTCTACACATGACACAAAAGAGAGGGAGGGGAACCATTCTTTGTTACCGGTCTTGTGGCATGAGCAACCTGAATCCACAATCCAAATATTCTCCTTCCTCAAAAGTGTAACCTACATAGAGGCACAATACGTCGATGACTCAATACTGGGGTTTGTCAAAAGGCATTTAGGAATCCAGTACTGAGTCACACGACGTCCAGCAGGAATAACACGTGAAAGCTGAGATAAAATAGAAGGTTTATGAGCCAAAGCTTGAGTATTTTTGTACCCAACTACTGTCCTACGAGATGTTACATGTGTAGCACAAAAAACAGTAGGTTTGGGAGCAAACTTTGCATGTTTTCGGCTCATTACAGCAGGTTGCATGTTCCTATTATTCGGTTTAGCATGAGCAGCAAATTTTGCATGAAAGTTTTGAGATCTAGCAATAATTCTTTCTTTTTTCTGTTGTTTAGCTAGTCTATAACAAAAATCTATGACATGACCATATCTACCACAATCGGTACAATGAAATTTAACTTTGTGTTCATGTCTAGATAAGGAAGCAACATTTTCATTTGAAACTGAATGCGACAACACTCCTGCAGATTTGAAAACCACTTCTTTTTGTTTAGGAACTATTCGAGTCAAACCACTTCCTAATGACTTTACAATTTTAGGTGGATGTGCCTTTGCATGAGCATGAGAATCAAAACCTAAACCAGATTTATCATTACATGATTTAGAGGAATTCAGTAGCAAGTTCAGGTTTTTATTCCCATTATAAAACCGCTCTAGTGTCCTATTCATGTCATCAAGTTTATTGGACAGATCAAGGCCATTTTAACATGAAGTTTTTCCTTTTAATTTGTAATTAGAACAATTTTTAACTTCATGAGCACGTAAAGCATTGTTCAATATAGAAATTTCATTCATAGCATCTTGTAGTTTCTTATCAAGATCATTACAAGTAGAACAATGCAAATCAAATGTAGAACAACTAGCATCTTTGAGGTTTTTATCACTAAGTGCAGCAAGCTCTCTATTCTTTTCAATTTCTAACTCAAGTTTATCAAGTGTGGAGGTGTGCACACTTCTTAATGAAGATAATTGTTCATATATTAAATCACTTGAGGGACATGCATCATCACTAGGAATCAAGGTTTTTAAACGGTTGATTTCAGATTCTAGTGATTCAATTTTAGCAGCACTATCCCTAAGCTTTTTGTCCTTTTTTCTTAACTATAATAGTGGCACGAGAAATAGCATCACACAATTCTTCGCAAGTAGGACATACCTTTTCATTGTCACTATTGAGTTCTGCATCCTCCATACTTGATCTTGATTTGCCCACCATGAAGCACAAGTTTGCCAAATCATCTTCATCTTCGTCACTTCCAATGTCCACATCGCTTGAGCCAAGTTCTTGAAGTGCGGAGATAAAACTGCTCACCAATTGACGTCCTGTAAAATCCTTCTTTTTCTTCTTATCGTTTGCAGAGGAGTGCTTCGTCCTTGTTTGCTTTTCATCCCGGGAAGTAGGACATAAAAGGTTAGGGCAATCTGAACGAAAATGTTATGTCTTACCACATTCGAAACATCATTGAGGTCCGGAGCTTTTTCTCCTTCTAGTTCTCACATTTTGCAATGCTTTTGAGAACCTAGTAGAGAGAAGTACTAGCTCCTCCTCTGGAAACTCCTCAATCTGTTCAAGGGTTAGAGAGGACAACAAAGCAAGTGCACCACAAGATAAAGATTGACTGGGGCTAGGCATGCCAAGTTGAGAAACAAAAGCAATAGACTTGTTGGGGTTCTTACATGATATTATGTCAATTTTATGAGTTTTTAACTTGGAATATAGCACATCTAAAGTAAGTGTACTCATGACAGTAGATTCACGAATAGATGTGACTTTCATCTCCCAAATTGACATATCTAATGCACTTAACAATTGCCTAGCATTTTCAGCAAATGAAAAATTAACATTGACACTACGCAAGTTGCTGGGAATTTTATTAAAGCGAGCAAAAAGGTCATCAATGGACTCACCGGGTTGCATCTCAAAGCACATGTATTCTTTCTTGAACATGTCTTGCCTTACCTCCTTGATCGTGTTGGATCCTTCGTGGTAGTCACAAAGTGCTTTCCACACATCGTATGCAGATCGGAGGTGTGCAACACGGTGGAAGATGCTTTGAGTTAATCCTTGTATGATCAAGTTCCGAGCCTTGTTGTTGTTGTCAACATCTCTCAGATTTGTAACTGTAACTTGATTGTTTGACGGCACTTCGTACAGCTTGTATACCTTCTCCCAAATTGCGAAGCCTTGAGCCTGGATGAAGGCTTCCATACATGCCCTCCAAACCTGAAAATCAATACCACTAAACACATAAGGTTTGGTGGAGTATTTCTCCATGATGATTAGTCAAAAAAATATGCAAATCACAAAGATTATAGCAGCGTGGCTCTGATACCAATTGTAGGATCAAAGAGCACGTGAAAAGCTACCAGAGGGGGGGTGAATGGTAGATTAAAAAATCTTACGCGGCAGAAACAATTAAATCCCAACGGCAGAAAATCAACCCGTTAAAGAAATCGTGTGTGAGACTAATTTAAATGTGTTTCACCGTGAAAAAAGTGATATATATATATCAGAGAGAATCAAGTCACGAAGATGACACAACAAGAATTACTATAATACGTCGAGAGAAACTCAAGTTACGATTGAAAGATCGAACAAAGGTAAATCTGTCCTACCCGAGAAAAACAGTTCTGGAACGCTGCAAAGAAACTCGTATAGATCTGAAACCACAAATCCAATGACCGTGAAATTTTGATAGATGATAGATAATCAAGTTTTGAAGACAACCCAAAAAGAATCACGTCAATTGGATCTGTAAAACTCAAGTTATGATAAAACCACCAAAGAAAGGTAGTGTTGTGCAGAAAACTCGACGAGAAAAACTTGTCTGGAACAAGTTGGAAGAACAAGGCACAAAAGTTCCTTTCAACTATGAATTTTATTCAATAGAACACAAGGGGAACAACCCCAAAGTCGTCTACCACGAGCTCTGACCTCCGTTGCTTATATACCCAGCCCTTAGGCCAACCCAATCTCAACTAGGACTCTAATCCTACTCAAATCACGAATCAAAACTTTCCATAACTACTCAAGACTCTTCTATACGCATATAGAAGCAATCTTAAGACTTACAAACACATTAGGAATGTATCCCACATTCCTAAAACAACCCAAATTCGTGAACCACATGAAATCCTATCATAACCAACTCAAATCTTTCCATATTTGAGTCAAATCCAACTTAGCCGTAGCCTGAGTCCATAACCTAGTCGGTTGGACCTTTCCAAACAATTTTTTACGTTCACATCTCTTCATCACGCCTTGGAACCATGCAGGCGTGTCCATGCACTCTTTGCACACATGCAAACATCTTCCAACGACATCCACGATACCTTCATATGCATTGTTCTTGATTCAAACATGCTGCGTGACCTCCCGATCAACTCAACCACAATTCCTCCCGAACTTGGTTGTTGAACCTCATCTTCTCCCTAAGACTAGTTCAATGGATCCCGTCACCAGCCATGTCTTGAACTCAAGCAACACCTTCACATGAATAAACAACCAATCCGTACGAGCCCAAGTCCGAGACTTGACTCAAATTAGTTCCGAACACACCTTACGTGAGCACCTCACATAAGAATGTTGCAAAGCATAGCAAAAATGGTATCATCCATATCAACAAAAATGCATCAAAAACATAGCAAATGAATACTAAGCAATCTTTCCAACAATGTAAAGCAAGTTCGAGATAATTCACAGTAAAAGCAGGAACATTGCAATCAAGCTCCAAAACTTGCCAAAGCTAACCAGAGCTTGAGCCGGAGCTTACCAAAGCTAGTACAACCTAGCACCAGAGCTAAACAAAGCTAGTACAATCTAGCGCCGTAGCTAACAAAAGCTAGTACTATCTAGCGCCGAAGCTAACCAACATAAGTCAGACCTAGCAAAACAAGTCGAACCTAGCAGAAAAAGATGTTATGGCAGCATTCAAAACTTTTATTGTCAAAGCCAATGTCTTCAACACACATAGGTCTCACACAATATGACCCGAAGGTCTACAAATACACACCACCAACCTATTTACATTATCTAAACTATTTACAAAGTCCAAACTATAGCGGAAGAATAGATAGATACAAGGCTCCATCTTCATAGGCAGTTGTGCGAAATATCGCCAGCCTAGACCATGTCCTCCGGGTTGACGAAGAAATCTTCCGGTGCCGCTTCTTCTTCATATTATGAAGGGGGAGGTAAGAACATGAGTACATAGAGTACCCAACAAGTGTGGGAAGAGGATGACATGAATGGCTAGAACAAGGATAGGCCAATTATGGCTTAAACACTATGCTTAGAACCTAACCATAGCTTTCAATTATCAATTTAATAACAAATAAATATTCCAACACATAATGATGATGATAACGATAACTTGAATCATAAATAACCACCATTTCCCAACCATAAACTAATTATGAACTGGCTCCAAGCCGCTCTTGTCCGTGAGCACGGCTGATATGACAGTTTTCCAAATCTCTACAGAGAGAGTACCCTTTAGCCAGAAGCAGTGATTTCATCCCCTGTTGCCCGATGGACTGAGTAAACCTCCATGTAGCTAGTGGTGATCAACCACATTTCCCACTTCCGTAGGTGTGGGGCCAGGAGATCACTACATGGTCTTTCCAAAGGTACTCTCGACTAGTGCTAGCCCACTAAGGTTTCCACAACTGAGGCATTTCTAGAGTAACCCTCCGCCTCAGAGCTCCCTCTTGAGCCTTGCGGTTTCCAGAGTAGTAATCCTGCATCATTCCCCGCACCATCCAACTACTAGCATTTCATCGGGAGAAACCTAATTAATTGACCAAACTGCCTCATCTCAGTCTCGTGGTGGTACTATAAAGCCTAGTGACTTCCTTTATAAACCGGTCCTTAGAATCCGGTCGTGCCAAACCCAATCCCGGGCCTCGTGCAAACTGCACCATACCAAATCCATCAAACCACCAGATTCCTATCAACTACTATTGTGTGTCCATCATGATTAAATTAACCATAAAGTATAGTATATTTCATGTGTATGAAATTCCATTTCCAAAGTCTAAGCATGGCTAAGCATAATCAAAACCTATCCACTTGCCAACCCAAATAAAGTGATAAGGAATTATATGGAACAAGGCATATAACATGAAGTAGGACATCATTTTATGTAGCATGCAACTAACTAACATCCTAAAATTGGTACAAGATTGTCAAGGGCACTTGCCTTTCTCGAAACCTTGATTGTTGTTGAAGTCTTGGTCTTGAAGGTTAAAGGCCGGGTCGTAGTATGACTCTAAATATATTGCCAAAACATGGCAAAAAGAAATAGAAGCTAAATAAGTACATCGCACACAATGCATGACATCACAACATTCACATAAGCATAAAATCCTACACTAATATGTCCCTACAAAGCATTTATTATTTTCCATAGCCAAAAATATACATCCGCCATTTATTTTGCATTTTTAGTATTTAATTATGAGCTAAAAACATTTTTATTGAATTTTCTATGGCCAAAATATATTTTATTTGCACTCCACAATTTTATTACTGCATAAAAATATTTTATACTAATTTTCCTACTACTTTTATATTTATTTTACCATTTCTATCTATTTTCTACACATTAAATACACCCCTAAATAATATTCAACAATTTAATAAAACATAAGGGACTTCTTGGTAATTTTTGTATATTGTACAGTGGTTGAAAACATAACTTAGTAAATTTTCAAGGGGCTAGATTCCATATTTATTTGATTTAACCTAATTCGCGAGAGTCCAGGGGCTAGATTGATAAAATTTGAGGTTAAAACAGTGTTTCAACAAAGTCCAGGGGGTAGCTCGCAAGTTTCTGAGGGCCTGGGCGCAAAAATGACAGCGGGAAACGAAATTTGAATGTGGGCCATCGGATCTAAGATGGACGCGCCAGATTTAATTAAAATGAAACGGTATCCACGATCTAATCTCGGCCGTCTAGTTAAAACCGAGGGCCGAGTTGCGGCCACGTCACCATCAGCGACGTTGGCCACTCGCGCACGGCGGCGCTCGGCGCCCGCGGCGACGGACCTCGCTAGCGTGGGCCAATTCGGCCCAAATCTCGGCTATTCTATGCATCTTCTATGCGAAACGAAAGAGGGGGAGAAGTGGAACACACCTCGGGTGTTTTCGGGGTCCGAAATCGAGTGGAAACAAGTCGGCGACGAGGGCTTGCAGTGAATGGCGGCGGCTTCCGTCGATTTCGGCGAAACTTCGGCGATCTCTCCACGAATCGTTGTCCAGCGTGTTCCTAGAGCCAAGGCAAAGCGATTAGTGAAAAGTGGAGAGGGAGGGAACCGTCGAGGCGTCGGGAACGAGCGCGATGAATCGTGAACGGCGGTGGGCTAGGGTTTGGTGCGAAGAGGAAGAAGGAGAGGGGGTGGTCATCAATTTATAGAGGGCAAAAGGGCGGCTGTTGATGGCGATCGTGTTGGGCGGTTCCCCGGGGTGAATCGGCGCGTGGGGTGGCGGTTGGAGGGGGGTGGCGCGCGGCGCGGTGCTACACAGAGAGGGAGGCGGCAGTTGCTCACTAGGAGGGATGACAGGTGAGGCCGGCGGGTCAGAGAGAGGAAGAGAAGGAGGGGGGTTGTTGGGCCGCGGTTGGGAAAAAGGGGTAGTGGGTCAAAGGCAGGGTTTTGGCCCAATAGGGGGTTTTATTCATTTTTTCCTTTTCTTTACTTTTGATTTGATTTCAAATTCAAATTTCTATGAATTCTATTCGTTTGAATTCAACAAATTTCACACAAAAATGCTCACACAATGTACTATATTTTATTCATTTTGTTTACAAAATTATAGGTGTTATAGTAGAGCACGAACAACCCCTGCAATCACTACACCACCACTCCGTTGGTTATCAACCGTGCTGCACACGCTTGACATCGCCAAGAAGGTTAATCCCTGCAAGTGCAACTGAGAACACAAGCAAGAATGTATAAGACACGATCAGAAATCGCGAAGTTGGGGTCTCACAAACTGTAGAACGGAAATATTATTAATCTAAGCAAAAACCACTGAATATGGCCGGCGGGTGCAGTATTTGAAGGCTAGGGTTCGGCCAAAAAGACTCCGACGCATCCCTAATCGACTCTTATGGGATACAAGACCCCAAGCCCCAATACGGTGGCGCAACACCGGACAGAAATCTGTACTCGACCTGTTTCGACAATTCCTGAAGAGTCCTCAGGAATTTTGACGTGGGACCAGAGCCATTGGAAATTTTTTATTCTCCTCTTTCTGTGCATATGTAGAACTTTGAAAATGGAGTCCGTATACATCATGGGCGTCCATTTTAAGGTGAACTGCTTCTAGACTCCGAGTTGAACTCGAGTCCGAGTTCTAAACTGTTTCCATCAACTTGTGGATGTCCCAGCTGGTTCTCCATGTTCCCAAGTCCTCCTCCCTTCACTTTTTGATCTTCCCCATTGTTCCTAATAACAATTTTAAATAATTACATAACAATCTATCCTCAAACGCATATGAAAAGGAAGTTAGGAACGAGTTCACCTGCTGATTTAATAATCGTGCTCTTGTCATTGGTCCTTGTAGTTCAATGTATGTATCCGCTGTTGTGATGTCCTCATCATCCTCCCCCTCTTGAATTGGAGTCGTACTCGACTCAAGTACATCTTCTTCTCCCAAGTATAGCCACAAATCTGAAATGTTAAATGTGAGACTAACCTCGAAATCAGGAAGCAACTCAAGCATATATGCATTATCATTATTTTTTTCAACAATCTTAAAAGGACCAGCAGCTCGAGGCATAAGTTTAGACTTTCTCAAGTCTGGAAATTGCTCTTTTCTCAAATGTAACCACACCAAATCACCCGGTTCAAGTATTACTTCTTTTCTACCTTTACTACATGCAATCCTATACTTCTCATTAATCTTTTCAATATTTTTATTTGTAGTTTTATGTATCTTAAGAATGAATTCAGATCGTTGTGTAGCATCCAAATTTATAGTTTCAGAAGCGGGCAAAGGTAGTAAATCAATATGAGCATGAGGATTGAAACCATACACTACCTGGAATGGACTTACCTTTGTCGTGGAGTGAACAAATCTGTTGTAAGCAAATTCTATATGTGGTACACACTCCTCCCACAACTTTAAACTTGTTTTCAAGACAGCCCGCAACGTAGTGGATAAAGTACGTTTAACTACCTCAGTTTGTTCATCCATTTGTGGGTGACATGTAGTTGAAAACAGCAACTTGGTTCCTAATTTATACCACAAAGTTCTCCGAAAATGACTTAAAATTTTTGCATCACGATAAAAAACAATAGTATTTGGCATACCATGTAAGTGAACAATTTCTGTCATAAACAAATCAGCTACGTGTGAAGCATTATCATTCTTATGACAAGGTATAAAGTGTGCCATTTTGGAGAAACGATCAACAACTACAAAAATCCGATCCCTCCCCCTCTTATTCCTAGACAATACAAAAATAAAAACCATAGAAATATTCTCCCATGGTACACTAGGAACAGGAAGAGGCAGGTAAAGATCATGTGGGTTAAGGCGAGACTTAGCTTTATTGCATGTAGTCCATCTTGACACGTAGCACTCGACATCATGCCTCATCTTCAGCCAAAAGAAGTGTGTGGACAGCACGTTCTCAGTTTTCTTCACTCCAAAATGTCCCATCAAACCTCCTCCATGTGCTTCCTACAAAAGTAATAGACGAACGGAGCTAGCTGGAACACATAGCTTGTTAACACGATAGAGGAGACCCTCTCACATCACATATTTATTCCAAGTTCTTACTTCTCTACAATGTTCAAAAGCATCTTTGAAGTCCAAATCAGTAAGATGTAATGCTTTTATTATTTCTGAACCAAAGATCTTATTGTCAAGTCGGGACAGTATAGTATAATGTCTAGATAATGCATCAACAATGACATTTTCCTTCCCTTTATTGTGCTCAATGATGTATGGAAAACTCTATGAACTCAATCCATTTAACATGATGTTTATTCAGATTGGTTTGACACTTAAGATACTTCAAAGATTAATGATTGGAATGTATAAGAAACTTCTTAGACCAAAGATAATGTTGCCAAGTTTGTAAAACTCGCACTAAGGCATACAATTCCTTATCATAAGTAGAATAATTCAGAGAAGGATCACACAGTTTTTCACTAAATAAAGCAACAGGTTTACCTCCTTGTATGAGAATGCCTCCAATACCAATGCCGCTTGCATCGCATTCTAGCTCAAAGGTCTTGTCAAAATCAGGAATTTGCAGCAATTGTGCTTGTGTAAGCTTCAATTTGAGAGCATTAAAAGCTTGTTGCTGCTGTTCGCCCCATTGAAATGGCACTCCCTTCTTCGTTAGCTCATGTTGACGTGGTGCAATGGTGCTGAAATCCCGCACAAAGCAGCGATAAAAACCTGCAAGACCAAGAAAACTACGCACCTGTGTGACGGTTGTTGGAGCTGGCCAGCTAGTGATCGCTTCAATTTTTGCTTCATCCATCTCAATTCCCTGCGAGGAGACAACATAGCCAAGAAACGAGACTCGATTGGTGCAAAAGACACACTTTTTGAGGTTACAAAACAAGCGTGCATCTCTCAAAAAAGCAAAAATAGCACGTAAATGATCAAGATGTTCGTCATATGACTTGCTGTAAATGAGGATAACATCGAAGTAAACCACCACAAATTTTCTAATGAATGCCCGTAAAACCTCGTTCATTAATCGCATAAAGGTGCTAGGTGCATTATTTAAATCAAAATGCATGACTAACCACTTATAAAATCTAAACTTGGTTTTAATGCAGTTTTCCATTCATCTCCTAGTGCCATTCTAATTTGATGGTAACCACTATGCAAGTCAATTTTTGTGAAGATGATTGCACCACCCAATTCATCAAGCATGTCATCTAAGCGAGGAATAGGATAACGCTATCGAATGATGATGTTATTAATCGCTCGACAATCAACACACATGCGCCAATTACCATGTTTCTTCGGAACCAAAAGAACAGGAATGGAACAAGAGCTAAGGCTTTCACGAATGTACCCGCGGTCCAAAAGATCTTGGACCTGTCGCTGAATTTCCTTAGTCTCTTCTGGATTCGCCCTGTACACTGCACGATTTGGCAAACTTGCTCCTAGAATAAAGTCAATCTTGTGTTCAATGCATCCCATGGGTGGTAAACCAGGGGGAATCTCGGATGGAAACACATTCTCAAATTCCTGCAAAAGGTTAGCAACAGCAGGGGGCAATACAATAGACAATTCATGAAGTGAAAACATGGCTTCCCTGCATACTAAAGCATAGCACATCCCCTTAACATCGAATAAATCAGAAAGATCAGATTTAGTTGTGAGCAACGAAGGTGATTTTAACTTAATGACTTGCTATTTTTCAGATTTTAGTTTTGTTGCTTTGCCATCACGAACTTTACTCTTCTCAAAATGCACAATTTCAACAGGAGTCATGGGAAGCAAAGTGATTTTCTTTCCTTTATGCATGAGAGTATATTTATTAGTCCCACCATGATGAATAGTATCCGTATCAAATTCCCAAGGATGACCCAATAAAAGAGAACAAGCATCCATAGGCACGACATCACAATCAGCAAAATCATTCTAAGAACCAATTGAAAATTGTATTCTTGCTGGTTGTGTTACCCGAACTTTACCGCTGTTGTTGAACCATTGAACGTGGTATGGATGAGGGTGTGCTCTTGTTGTTGAAGCATGTTTCTTGGCAACGTTCGCGTTCACCAAGTTATTGCAGCCGCCTCCATCAATTATAGTGTGTACACGGTAGTCCTTGATGATGAGAAACATGTGAAAGAGGTTGTGTCGTTGTAGCTTGTTGTCGGCCTCCACTTGCAAACTCAAAGCACGCTGCACAATGATGCTCCTATAGTTCTCCGTTGCCGCTGTACCAAATGCCTCTTCATCGGATTGTTCATCATTTGGAGTACCTGCAACGTTAGTAGCAAGAGAATATTCATCTTCAATATCCGAAGTACTATCATACCCGCCATCGTCGCATGTTATGTATGCTCATTTGCTCGGGCAATCTCTCATCATGTGACCAAGTCCTTGACAGCGGTGACACTTAATGTCAAAAGTAGGACTCGTAGGAGTGGAAGACAAAGGCTGAAATGATGTCGACTTGCTGCCCTCCAGCACGTGAGAAGGCGGAGCAGCAAGTGTAGTTTTTTGGCCGCCATTGGATGGTGTAGTGGCTGCACAAAAACTCGAAGATGGTGCTGTTTTTGATGGTCTATACGTCGAACGTGGCGTGAAGGTGGTCCTCGTGCGTTGTTGCTGCTGTTGGTGGCCCTGCAATTCCTTTTCTGCAAACATAACAAGCTGAAATAACCTGTTAACAGTATCATATTCCTTGTAATCAACAATTTCTAGAATTTTGCGTCTCAACCCCCCCCCCCCCCATAAAAATGAGGTATTTTATCATCCATGTCCTCTACTACCCCACAACGCAACATACCCTTTTGTAGCTCTTGCTAGTACTCCTCTACATACATGTTACCTTGTTCTAAATGCTGTAATTTTTTTTCAAAGATCTCGCTGAAAAGAAGGAGGAACAAAACGAACACACATAGCTTCTTTTAATATATCCCATGTTGGAGGATCAGTTCTAGTTTTAACAAGTTATTCCACCATATGATAGCAAAATCCTTAAACTCACTAGTGTCTTGGCGAACTCTATGTTGTTCAGGAACAAGATGGGCATTACCTTTTTTGCTCTACTGACATCTCCCAATCAACATAAGCCTCAACATCATAAGCACCAGAAAAGGAGGGTATAGTAAATTTCACCTTAGCAAAAGTGTCATCAAGAGGATAGTTATAATTGTTATGGTGATTATTACCTCCCATACCTCGACGATAGAGTGGAAGTCGTGGTTGATGATTATGATCCTCCATATCATCACAAGCATTGTCTTCATGTCTAGCGAGAGGCTGTCGAGCCTCAAGATTACCCATCCGAAAAGCATGGTCAACAAGTTGGCGAGTCAAGTGCGCAAATGACTCTGCTGTTGCTGCATTGTTTTTGGTGAAGACCTCCGCCATATCGTTCATTATGTTACTCAACTCAGCATTTGAAAGTCCATCACCATTATTTTCCATCATTGTTAGTAGTACAAAAAAGGACAACATGACGATGTTATCCAATTCAACTACAAAAGGACAGTGGCAATGTGACTGGTGGAAGGAAAAAACAATCTCTCACTAAAGTGTCTTACTACGCTCTTACAAGTGTTCTTACTGACACAACAGGTGGTGTGAACGGTAAGATGAACCAATGAAGTGTTTGGTGATTGCAAAGGTACCTATGCTGCTCAATAGAAAGTGGAGCTTGAATGGCCAATATATGGTGGCTAATCAGTAGAAAACATTAACAGTTAAACAAAGTTGAATACAAATTCAATGTGGGAAACTACTGCTGGTTAACCAAGTGTTCTAGACCTAGCACAACACAAGGAAGTAGCTAGGCAAAAGAAAGACAAAATAAAATAACCAACAATCACAGCACAAGAGGTATAGGCCAATTGTTCACTTTAATACGCGTGCTCTTCACTTTTTTTTTCTTTCTTGTAATATTTTTTTGATATTTTTTCTTTGCTCAGGAGCACGAAATAAGGAAGCACACAAATTTATAGCTCGATTGGATGTTATATGCGGTCTATAGAAAATCAAGAAGATTCTTTAGTATTCGTACTGAAACATCAGAGGTCGGAAAGCCTATCTTTTGAGGGGAATTTGTGCAATCTAATTTCACCGAACGCAGCGAAGCGGCAAAAAATCGGATGCAAAATTTTGCATATATCAATTTGAAAAAAATCGCCCGATTTCGAGTTCATATGCGAAAGTTACGACCGTTTTAAGGTAGGCTGTCTGAGTTATGATTTTTTTTTATGTTGATTCCAACTTAGTTTGATAACAGATCTCGCAATCGGATACAAAAATGATCGTTAATTTGCATAGCGACTGATGGGGTGTTGTATGATGATCCAAGGATGACTGGCACAGATGTTTGTCAACTAATCTAGGGATCACAATGTGGGAGTTTACGCAAGGTGGCTAGCTAGGGCAAACCGATGAATATGATGATCGGTTTATTGTTTAGGGATTGTGGCAGGTGCCGAATAGCAAGAAATCAAGGACGAAACACGATAACTGAGACCCAAAACACAAAGACAAACTAGCAACAAGACTCGACTACACGAATGCAAACTCAACAATACAAACCTAAAAATGAAACTGCAAGCACTATAGGCTAGGAAGCAGTAAAACGATGTTTTTGTGACTTTTATGTGGACTCTAGGTATGAAAAATTAACTAATCTAATGGAAAATGAAGATACCTCATGGGCAACCTAGAAATCTGATATCAATTGATATGGGGTTTAGGACCGATCTTCCAAAAGGTAAGGATAAATCGTTGATGGAGATATCGACGTTGATGATCTGATGCTCTCGAGTAGAACCACTACGACATGTCAGACAGGTGGGCACCTCAAACTATCACTCCAAAAGTGAGCCGAAAAACTTACCCATCTTACCTAGGCCCGCTGGCCCGTGGGTATAGCACTGCGAGAGACGAGGAGGTGCTGCACGACTTGGAGTCAGCGCCGGTACAACTTAGAAGAAAGGCAGGTCACCAGGACAATCCTATTAATCACCACTTTTTGATGATATCATCGATTCGAAGTGGCACCGGGTACAAGGGGTCGGAGGCCCATGGAATGCTTTGCAGCGCTCGAGTCCATGGTCCCACCACGATGCAATTTCCAAGGCAACACGCCCTAAAAGCTTGATTACTTGGTCTCTCAGGGCTTGATGTCACCTGACGATCGCTGTTACACCCGTTGTCCTGGTGGTGAGCACGTCCCAGGACCGCGAGATGGCGGGGTGGTGTCCTTTCTGTCCTACCATTGTCGGGACATGGGTCTACCGTCGATGCGATTCCTCTAGTGTCTTCTCAGTGAGTAACATCTAGAGCTCCAACACCAAATGCTAGGCTTGATGCTCTACATTTTTGACATTCATCACCTTGTGCGAGGCCTTCCTCGAAACAAACCCCCATTAACTCCTTTGGCGGCATTTCTTCTGCTTTTGCCCTTTCCAGACTCCAATCCCACCCTTTGCCTTTGCGCGCGTCTAGGCCCGTCGCGACTGCTGTAGGGCTTCCATCTCCCATCGTCCTCAGACTCCCTCGAGGACTGGCATCGGGAGTGGTTCTACATTCAGAACATGTAGCCTGGTCTCCCAAACTTTAATGAGGGGTGTCGGTGCCCTCGAATCCTTGGGGTTGGGGATGCTCGAGGAAGGAGCAGCACTGCCAAGAGCTGTTTTTAGAGGTCATGAAAAAACTAGAGTTGGAGGGCCTTACTAGCGAGATCGTCCCCCGGGTCCTTGTCGAACGCAGGGTCTTGCCGCTTCCGGACAGGACCAGCAACACGTGGGAGTATGCCTCGATCGGTGACCCAACAAGAGTCGCAGAAGGAGTTATCGAGTTTTGCAGAGGATGACAGAACTCTTGGGACGGGCCCTGAGTAGAATTGTGGGTGTTCCCCTCCCGGTGTGCTGGGAGCGTCCCCCTGACAGGGTCTCTTTGGGGACCGAAATCCCGACCACTAAGGATCTCATTGGGTGGTGTCGTGCGATGCGACACCCAACAATATTCAATAAAAGAATGAGAAAAAATTACAATACCAAGTCTTTATTTAAAAGCACAGTGGAAGTTTTACAATACTAAACGAAAGGAGAGAGAACTATACATCATAGCTACGCTCTCAGCACTAGCTATGCAAAAGCAAAGTCATCCATGTCCTGGATACTTTGCACTAGCAACACCCAACTTTCGGCGGCGTGCAGGGTTCCCACTTGACTGTAAACTCTGGAGGGGGTGTAGCCTCGTCATCGAACCCATCATCAGTCGTATAATCTGTAAAAACTTGTTAACTTCAAACGTGAGCTTAAGGCTCAACAAGACTAACCCGTCTCACTAGACATATGTAGGGTGAACACTAAGCATAGGTAAGGAATAGCATAAATGACTCGCCTACAAGTGGATCCTTATATTCATATTTTAAGTATCACATGACATTCTTCAGGCACGACACATCATAGACTCCACAATCAAACAAGAAATGCTTTGCCGATGATATGACATGCACAAAGCACATAATGCTATTACAAGTAAAGTATGGGGAAACTGTAAAATTTTAATTGTACTATCTCTAAGCCATACAAGGTTCCAAAGCAATTGTAATTCAATACATCGTATTCTCCTGACTTCTTCAGTATTTACTACGTCACAGCACAGTGAACAAGTGGTACTCTATTACCGCAAGGGACGGTGATTGCAATCAGGACATACTTGGAACAACACGACACATACACACTTTTGGAATTGTCAGCGAGTACTTACAACAGTACCTACGTAACACTTCAGTACTAGTCGTATATGGCCACCTTTCACTAAACATTCGAATGTCGAACCGGTCGATCCATCACGAGCAGGAGGTCACTGCATGGGGCGTACACTGACGTGCCCACCAGCTGATTTACACCTTGCCGCCCTCAACCCACGCCTATAAAATGGAACGGAATGTCTCGACAAACTAGTATCAAGCTACGTCAGTTTACTGGAGCCAATTTCTCCAGTATGTCGCTGGTACAATTCAAGCTTGTCCAGCAGGGCCGCACACGAAGCGGTCCTCAATTGACACAAGCAGGGCTACGCACGTGAGACCACGTCTCGCTGCATCCTACCCGCTGCTCGGTCTTAATTTCATATTCATAAACCATTTCTTGATCCAATTCATCCCGTGTGATGAAATTCCTATCTCGCGAGTAGATTCCAACTACTCGACTTCTACTGAATTCCTATAAGCACAAGCATAGCAGTTTCTACTGAACGGGCTGTAGACCTACCCAAGACTCCATGGGATTTGTGGGCCATGCAAGTGGATGTCAAAGACCTTAAACGTAATGCACAAACATCTGAAGACGTAAGGTGAATGAAAACTGCAAAAATACTGTAAGGAACTTAAATGCAAACCGGGGCTTGCCTGAGTGTGAGTCTGAGTCTATGTTATTTTCTGGCAGCTGGACTTCCAAAGCTTCCGGCTGCTCCTCGACTTCAGCTACTACACGATATGCATATACTATATATGAATGACTTTGAAAATAATCAATATGCTTAAGGTTATAAGCTAATATCTTATGATCAAAATAAGATAATGCTCTTAATTGGCCTTAGGACTTTTATGGCAGATACTTGTGACCATAGTGAAGACTCTTGCAAAGAACAGGAGATGATCAAGGAAATTTGTTGTTCCTAAAAATCATGGTAAGAAATAACCTTATCTAATTTTTGGTTGAAATCTTGGAGATCTATCATGGCTACCAGTGGTTGTACCATATAGAGGGAGTCTCACTGGTTCTAGGAAAATTTGTTTCACAATTTTCTAAGCTTCCTATAGGGAGAAACTGATTTTACAAGATTGGGGAAATTTCTGAAATTGATTTTGTATTTTTCTCAATTTATAACTACATAGAGATTTGGAACACTTATCAATCCAGTAAATGATGTCCAATGAACTTGAAATGTTTACTGGAGATCAAATGAATATTGTAGAGTGTCCTGCCCAAATTTGGGAATTTTGTAAAAAGCAGAACTGTAGGAATGAATTCTATAAGAATTTTGCTTATCTGGATTATGGAGAAATTTCTATATACTTTCATACAAATCCAAGTGCACCACTGGAAAGTATTCTTCATGCTGGTTCTAACAAAATTTGTTTGGGAATTTTCGGATAACTCTACTAGGAGTTATAGATTTTCCAAGTTTGGTTAAATCCTGGAATTATTTTTCAAAGGGAAACACTTAAATAAATCAGCCGGGCCCACTGGTTTAAAACCAACCAATCGCAGCAGGGCCGCACCAGGGCTACAGGGTTAACCCACACAGCCACACCAGATCCCCAGCCACACCCGGATCCCACAGCGACTGGCACGTGGGGTCCACGATTTCCTTCAACCTCGGGTTGGCGCCCGCGGCAGTAGCTCGCCGACGATCTCGCCGTCGGCCAAAACGCTGTGCTAAACTCGCCAAGAATCGCCGCCTGGGGTTTTTCGGGGGCGCCGAGCATTTCGGTGAGGTCGGCATCGGCTGAAATGGACCGGAACAATGCATGCGGCGGCGGCGGCGGCAGTGAGAGCTCGGGCATGCTTGAACTCACCCAACTCAAGCTCAAACAACTCGAGAACTTTTTCAAAAGCTTCCTGGGACTGCAAGTGTCAAGGATCTGTACTAGGGAAGAGAGGAAACAACCGCGAGATATGAGCTCGATGGCAAAGTACAGTTTTTCAACTGCCAGCCGCGAAATCTCGAAATCTAAGGTGCTCGGTTGATAACTCTTGGGACCCTTGGGCAGGGAGTTGCGCTAGGATATATAGGAGCTATCTGCTAACCAGATTAAATAATGAGTGAAAGAATGAAATGAATTTAAGCACGAAGCCTTGCTGTTCTATCGAACAACGATTTGGTTATCGAATAAAAACTCGAGCTACAGTTCATGCCATGGGCTTCAATGAGCATAAACTAGAGAGGATTGTGAACCTTTTTGCTTAAAGGATCGAGACTAGAAACGGCCTAGAAACAGAGCTCGATGGTGAGGCAGTGAAGGTTCCCGGCAGCTTCCTCGACGGCGACCGGAAAACTTCGAAATACCTCAAGTAGAAGCTATGTCACGATCAATGACCAAATAGAACATGTAGAGGAGGTTGTGACAAGACTTTCATCTACTTACAGCTTGGTGAGAAACAGCTTCAATCCCTGGCCAAAACTCAACGAACAGAGGGCGGCGGCTATGGCGCGAAACAGAGACGGGGTTCGACAGTGACGGCCAAGGGGTATAAATAGGCATAGAGGGACGAGGGGGGGGGGGGGGGGGGGGGAGGGGGGGCTTGCCACAGCGCAAGCAAGGAGGCAGCTCGGGGGCTTGCATGCTGTGTAGCGGTGTCGAGTGCTCCTGGCGTCGATCGGCGGGGACAGCCAGATACAGAGCATGTCGTCGGTTCAATCGAGTTTGTCAGGCTGACAGTGGGTCCCACCTTCCCTTATCCTCTTCCCTTCTTTGCAACTTCAATTCTCATACCAAACTTGATCCAAAAATTCTAGATTTTTGTGGGGAGGCTCAAATAAATATCTGGAACTTGATTCTGGAATTGGATTTCGAATTTGGTCAAGTTTCACTTGAATTTAAAATTTGAACTTGCATTTGTATGAAATTCAATGGGACCACTGAGTTAAATAGCAATTGAGCTTCAAAAATTTTGAAACTTTGTGGATAGGTCAAGCAAGTTATGATGACCTTGAGGGTGTGTTAAAATCCTGATGTTAAACTAAGTTGAACAGAATTCAAAATTTGAACTCTAAATATGGCTCGAATTTGCTAAGCGTCTCAAATAAAATAGCAAATGGAATTAAAAAAATCTTGAAACTTGGCAGGAAGTCTATTTGGCATATTATGAGGACATGGAAAAATTTATGGCCTCAGATTTGAATTTTTTGGCAGGGCCTAATTGTATAGTGCTATATTCAAATGAATTTGAATATAATTAGTACTGCATAGTAATTTGCCCTGGAAATTTTTATTCAATAAATTCCAAAACTTGTAGAAAGGTTACTTAAATTATTATAAGGTCATTGGTGAAGTTCATCCCTTATGTTAATAAAATTTAAGAATGGGTGAAAGAAAAATTCTCTATACGGACTTCAGCTGGGGCCTTGAGACATTTCCTCAATTGTGAAATGTGAAACACATTGTGGACCACTGAAAGCAACGCTGGCAGCTCTAGCCGGCTACAGGTCCGCATTGTTCAATTATTGCGAATGGCCCAATGAAACGTGGAGCTAGCTTCCCTTTCACCCTGAAGCGATGAATCTTTCATTGGGGATACACAAAGATAAACGTGATCCCCGACATCGAAGTGAACGGGTCGACGCCGTTTGTCTGCATAGCTTTTCTGACGATACTGAGCAGCCTTGAGGTTGGCTTGAATAACTCGTACTCGTTCTTAGGCTTCATTCACCAAGTCTGTACCATATATTACTCGTTCACCGAATTCACACCAGTTCAAAGGTGTGCGGCACTTTCGGGCATAAAGAGCTTCATATGGTGCCATTTGGATGCTAGTCTGATAACCATTGTTGTATGAAAACTCCGCCAATGGTAGATGATCATCCCATTCTTACCATGGTGAATGGAATAGGTGCGGAGCATATCCTCTAGCACTTGGTTTACTCGTTCCATTTGACCATCAGTCTGTGGATGGTAAGATGAGTTTCGAATCAACTTGGTACCCAGAGATGCGTGGAGCCGCTCCCAAAATCGAGCAACGAACAAGGTTCCACAATCTGATATGATAGTGCGGGGTACTCCGTGTAGGCATAGGATCCTAGCAATATACAACTCTGCATATTGTCATGCCACATATTTGACATTGACTGGAATAAAGTGAGCCGACTTGGTGAGTCGGTCAACCATCACCCAAATCGAGTCATGCTTGTGAAAGGTGAGAGGTAATCCAACAATGAAATCCATGTTGTTGTCCTCCCATTTCCAGGCCGGTATGCTTAAAGGTTGTAGCTGTCCGGCGGTCCTCAAATGATCAGCTTTCACTCGCTGACATGTATCGCATTCGGATATGTACTTTGCTACCTCCCTCTTCATCCGAGTCCACCAAAATTTCTTCTTTAAGTCTTGGTACAATTTGTTACTTCCCGGATGAATAGAATACTTGGACAAATGAGCTTCGTCCAAAATCTTCTTCTGAAGTCCCACATTGCGGGGCACCACGATGCGGTCTTTGAACCAGATGGTACCATCATCGTCACATCGGAAACACTTCATCTCCCCCTTTTTCATTCTTCGGCGAATATGCGATATACCCTTTTCTTTCTTCTGAGCCTCCACAATTTCTTCCCTTATGGTAGGAATGAGAGCTAGATTGTAGAGCGCCCCATATGGAACCAAGTAGAGACTCAATTCTTCTTCTTCTATCAAGGTGATAGAAAGATTATTGACATGGGACTTGCGACTCAGCGCATCTGCAACTACATTTGCCTTTCCAGGATGGTAGTTGATCTCAATTTCATAGTCTTTGATTAATTCCAACCATCTTCGCTGTCGTATATTCAAGTCCTTCTGGGTGAAGATGTACTTCAAGCTTTTGTGATCGGTGTAAAGATGCACTAGGTTGCCCCAAAGATAGTGTCTCCACATCTTCAATGCAAGTACCACGGCAGCGAGCTCAAGATCATGAGTCGAATAATGCTGCTCATGGTTCTGAAGTTGCCGTGATCCATAAGCGATCACCCTTCTGTCTTGCATTAATACACAACCCAAACCAATCCCCGATGCATCACAATAAACATCAAATGACTTGGTTGTGCCTGTTAGGGCTAATACCGGTGCTATTGTGATGTGTTTCACTAATGCTTGAAAACCTTCCTCACATTCTTTTGTCCATACATACTTATTCCCTTTCTTCAGAAGTTCTGTCATTGGTTTAGCTATCTTGGAGAAACTTGGAATGAACCTCCAATAATATCCTGCTAAACCCAGGAAGCTTTGAACTTCATGTACAGACTTTGGAGACTCCCATTTGAGTACTTGCTTAATCTTGTTTGGATCAACTGCAATCCCCTCAGCAGAGATGATGTGCCCTAGAAATGGCATTTGGCTGATCCAGAACTCACATTTGCTGAACTTGGCGTATAGCTGGTGGTCTCGCAATCGTTGAAACACGACGTGCAAATGTTGTGCATGTTCTTTGGATTTCGAGTACACAAGGATGTCGTCGATGAAGACCACGACAAACTTGTCCAATTCCGGAATGAACACCAAATTCATGAGATACATGAAATGGGCCGGTGCGTTGGTCAATCCGAAGGACGTGACAAGGTACTCATACAATCCATACCTCATCGAGAATGCTGTCTTAGGTATATACTCTAGTCGAATCCTAATCTGATGATATCCAGAGCGATGATCCATCTTTGAAAATACCCTAGCACCCACCAATAGATCGAACAAAATATCGATGCGTGGTAGTGGATACTTGTTCTTGATCATGACAGCATTGAGTGGATGATAGTCCACACATAGTCTCAATGTTTTATCCTTCTTTTCCACGAAGAACAACCCAAAGGTGATGAATTTGGATGAGTGAAACCCTTGTCTAAAAGTTCCTTCAGCTGCTCTTTCAGTTCTGCAAGTTCCTTAGGCGCCATCTTATACGGTTTTCTCGAGATCGGCATTGTTCCCGGTACAAGTTCAATCTTAAACTCGACATCTCTTTCTGGTGGCATACTAGGAAGATCTTTGAGAAATACGTCCGGATACTCACATACCACTTGAATGTCTTCAAGTTTATAGGCCTCGATGTTATAAGTAGTTGGAGTCACGTGGATATTACTCTCAAGAGTGAGAGTTTGGGGAGAGTGGACTGGAGAATTTAGATATATCCTCCGAGGAACGATGTCAATAATAGCACAATTGTATTGCAACCATGCCATCCCTAAGATGACATCTAACTTCTGATGCTCTAGTATAATGAGAGAGATAGGGTATATGTTCCCACCCAGATTAAGAGGTACCATATGGACCATCTTATCTGCTACTACTTTCCCTCCTGGAGAACAAATCACATATGGGGTTTTTGTGGAAATGATAGGAAACTAATATTGAATGACATAAGACTTGCTAATAAAGTTGTTGGAAGCACTGGAGTAAAAAAAGGATGATTGCGGGATGACCAATGAGAGAGAACGTACCCGTGAGTACTGGTGCGCCTTCTGGAACGTCCTCGATGGCGAGGTGGTGGACGTTGCCTGATGGCAGGCTTCTTAGGCTGGTTGCGGGGCTGATTTGCCCCCTGGTACGACGACTGTCCTCCGCTCTGCGGGCAGTCCTTGGCGAAATGCCCTGTACGACCACACGTGAAACACGTGTATGGGGTCTGACCGGCATGGAAAGGAGGACGGAATCCCGGTGCACGCGGTAGAGGTAGAGGTGCACGCAGAATCATCCCTTGTTGCTGCTGTGGGCAAAAGCCGGCGTTGTTGAACTGGCAACCCCGAAACATCAGTGGTCGCGATGGCGGTTGTAACCTCTGGCTGGATGGTGATTGATACACCATTCAATACTTCTGAGGAGCACCCCCTCTGCTGCCCTGCGGATTACTCCTTTTCTTCTTGTTGGAGAACAGCTCCCTAGTAGCGTCCTCCTGCACGATCGCGGCGTTGGCCATGTTGTTGAAGCTGCCGCTATTGAACAAGGCAAGCTTGTCCTTCATCTTGGGGTTCAAACCCCGATAGAAGCATTCACGCTTCCGATCTTCATTACTCACTTGGTCCTAAGCATAGTGGGCCAAGTGGTTGAATGGCTTGGAGTACTCGTAAGCACTCCTTCCTCCTTGCTTCGGCTCCAAGAACTCTTGAAGCTTCGTCCTCATAACACCGGGAGGTATGTGATAGGCGCGAAATGCCTCCCAAAACTCCTCCCAGCTCACGGCATAGCCTGCTGGTCGTGTGGCAAGATAATTTACCCACCACACACAAGCAGACCCTTGTAACTGTTGGGCCGCGAACATGGTCTTCTTATTTCCGGCCATTCATAGTAAACCGAACTTTCCTTCGATGGAGCGGATCCAAGTGTCCGCCTCCAACAATTCATTTTCCTCCATGAAGACCGGCGGGTGCATTGACATGAAGTCCGAGTATGAACTCGGAGAAGAATGTCATGGACCAGCATCTGGTCGCCCCCCTTGACGGGACGAATGATGAACCAAAGTCCGCAGTAACTCAATTTGCTCGTCGTGCGAGCCGAGCACTGCGGCAAGAACCTCCGCTAGACTCCTCGGAAGTTCAGGAGGTGGTGGTGGTGGAACTTGTTGCTGCGGTGTCGTAGCTGGCTCCTGGGTCAGAGATTCATCCTCATGACTACGACTTGAACCTCCCATTTCAGGCGTCGAGCGCGTACACACCATTCTGCATCCATATGACTTAAAATCAGCACATGTTTTCTTTTCCTTCATCCATTTCGTATTCAGTAGTGCGAATATTGACAAGGGAGTAAGTGCATAACAATCGCATATATTGATAAAGTATAAACTTTATACAAGGTATATTATCTCATGACCAAGTTTACAGTAGTGAACTCTAAAATGACGGACTCCCACTATGGAAGTGCATCTCTACCATACTTGGTTCCCATGAGATGTCATACACATCTTGTCATCTTATACATACCAACTGCTATTCTTAATATGACACAAACCTGGCCACAAAATAAACACGAGCAACTACTAAACTATACGTTGCCCTGTGATGGCAGAAGTGCTGCCCCATCCCCCTTCGATACATCCTATTCGACATACTCGAGTTCCTCGGGATCTTCTTCTTCCTCTTTGTCATTCGAAGGCACTTGTTCACCCATATTCAGTGGTATATCATGAGCCGGTGGGTACACCACTGGTTGCAATTGTGCTTCAGCCTCAATCACATTATCCTGAAGTTGTTCTGCCTCATACTACCAATTTTGAGCTGCCTCAATGGTTGTGTCTCGTTCCTCAGTGACTACCAACAGCTGCTCCTGCTGTTGTTGCACCTCTAACTGACTCGCTTGCAGCTCACCACGAGCTTGCTGCAGTTCATTGCGAGTTTTCCGTTGTTCGGCACGAGCTTTCTGTAGTCTAATGCGAGCGTAATGCAGCTGACTCTCGCACTTATTCAGCCGGTGATTTGTTGGAGCTAGGAACGAACGTAGATTTTCATTGATATAATCAAGAGTATCTCCCCGCTCAGTCGCTTGCCTTAAGGCTTCGACTTGCTCCTGAATAATTGCACCTTGAGTAAGAAGCACCATATTGGATGCAACCGCATATGTTCCAAGTGTCGTCGAGGTTGTGTCGCCATACGGTGTATAGGCTGCAACCATACGACGCTGCCACTCAAAACCAGCCACACCACGGACCAGAATAAGAGCAAATTGAGTCCCAGCCATGGCATCTTTATGAAGCTCGCAAAGCTTCATAAGCGCCTCGCCCGCGGCGATTGCTTAAGTGTCCTCCAAATGAGCTCCCTCAATAGTAACCGAAAAAGGAGCCCATCCATAACGACGTGGACTAGCAGGTATGTCGACCAAGATGGTGCATGACAGAATGCCTCTGTCAATCATTTCTTGACCCCAATAGCATGGCATCTCGATGAAGCCAAACTGTTGGAGCAGCTCCCGCAGCATACTCGGGAAGCCCGGACGGCTAGCACAAGTGGAAAATATCCATCCATCCGGTAATAGCATCATCACATCCGCCATCTATAAATAAATATTTGAATGGTTCAATTACTCAAATCCAACAAAACTATGTTGAAAATCAGATCATGGATGTGATAAATGAATTATGAAAACGAATTCAAATTCAACTGCCAAAGGAAACAACACCCTGGAACCTCATCACAGTTCTGTTCCAGCTGACCTTCCTGTACAAATTCAAAATTTTCATACAGGAAACGTCAGAACCAGATGTTGGGTTGAATACAAAAGTTGTAGTATACTTTACAAACTTTCCATATTGTACTCATACAGCTCCAGGTGAGCTAGAAAATAGAATCTATACAGGTTTAAATTTGACCCAAGTTTTCTGGAAATTTTTGACAGAACCTCCCCTGTATATGTGGTAATTCCCACAATTTATACAGGTATATCATCAAAATATATTGAGGTAATGACAAAATAAACATTGTATAACATCAAGTTAAAAATCTAGAAGTAAAAGATTTCGGCCATGAAACATTTGTTATATAGGTATAGTGCGCTAATTCGAAACTATGTGCAAACTGTTTCAAGTTCTGGTCTGCCAGAACCAAGTTTGCGACCATAGGAATTAAACACAGCTACACCAATATTCAGGCCATGAGTGAAACATAAAGTTGATATAGGACTTCCTAAGATCTCCAGAAATGTATATATATGACCATGTCACTATTTTGGATCAAAAGCTAGAGCTATCTAAACTTGACAGATGAACTGACTGTTGTTCAACAGCAGCCCTGCAGTTTACTGTTTTGAGCTCGAAATTTGAATGGCCTCCAATTAGAATCAGGAACAACTTTAAATAACAAAACTGTATATATCCTTCTACCCTTGTCATATATGTATCACAATAAGGCAGAAGATTTTTCTACAGTGAGTTATTGCAAAAATACAGAGACTGGTACAATGGTAGGGTCATCTGGAGCAGTTTAAGCATACCCCAAATTTCAACAGATTGTCAAGCTTTTCTGCCTTGATGGTCAACAGAAAAGTTGTAGAGGTCTTCAAGAGCTTTCCATCCATATAGCATACTCCTATGTTCAATCCTAACTAACCAAGATTACAACCTGACGAAGTTGAGCAAACTTTAGCCAGAAATCAAGAATCTTGGTGCTAACCCAATGTCGAATCGAAACTCATTTTGTGGAGTCCAAACCTACCAGCTCCTGATAGTCAGACTTTCCAAAATATAATGCATCCATTCTACTACGTTCCTCACCAAAGAAAATTCTAACCGGTATTTCCGGATATGTTTATAGGTGGCCCTAGTATCGTTCACTCGCAAACGTGTTCTACACGGGTCGCTACCGTAGTCAATGCTGCAGAAGACAAATAATCCCCTTTCACATTGTCGGTACCCTGGGAACCGTACACCCCTTGAGGTTACAAAGATCTCAAGGGAAAGTCACCTATTTGATTTGAAGACCTTCGGAGGCCCACATGTCAGACACAACCGGACCCGCTTCTCCAACATGGTTAATCCCAGGGTCGCCACGTGTACTATCAAACCGGAGCTACCACTCACAAGGGGGAAGCTCCGGGCTAGGTACCGAAATGGCACCCCCGGACCTAACCCCAGACCAAGGGAAGCTCCGGATCTGACACGTGTCAGGTAACTCCGGAGCTACCTGTTTCCCACAGTATGCTCCGAAGCTGCCACGTGTCCAACCGTCGGATCTTCAGCCTCTAACCTCCGGAAGACTCCACAACAGCTCCGGATCTTCAAAGGGGAATCAAGGACTTCAAGACCCGATTAAGTGTCATTAATACCATATTAATGACACACAATCGGACGACCTTAATTACTAGTAATGATGTTGTCAAAGCCCATTACCCAGTCATTAAGGACAATTAAACGTGTTGAATGAGTATCAATACTAGTAATCGCTGGGGCCACATGTCAGGCCAGGCTACTTGTAAAGGCCTGCCCTTGTACTATAAAAGGACAGGCCGATGACACACTCTACACGTTCAGATACGCTACACACGCTACACACGCTCAAGACAAGCTTATACAGTTAATACAACACCAACACACCCGTGGAGTAGGGTATTACGCTCAGGCGGCCCGAACCACGTAAACCTTTGTGTCTTCTGTGTCATTCTCAATTCACCTTCTTGAATCTCCGCGCGCCCACACCGAACCTCAAACTCCTCTAACACTTTAGTAGTGTCGGGAGATCTGCCGGATCCAAACCACCGACAGTTAGCGCGCTAGGTAGGGGGGCGCCTGAGATTTCGGGAATGGTGAACTCAACTGCTGGATCATCCAATGGTCATCCTGCTGTTCAAGCTGTTGGGGGCAATCCCTCCAATATGCAGCCACCGGCAGGGGCCTCAGCGCCAGCAGGAGTCACACTGCCACCACCGCCACCTCGGCCAGCAAATCAAGCTGGACAACGCGATGGTGCACCGGCGTCAGTCACTGCGTCCCGGAACATGCGCTTCATGCAGCGCGTGCTCTTCTCCAACGCCCACCACCTCCGGATGCATCTCGGGAAGCACTGGAGCAGTGGAGGGCTGATGTGGAACATTTGGTTGCAGCAGCAGCCGACCGCATTAGCAACCAGGGTCCTCCTCCTTCAGGACAGGCCCCATCGCAGCGACGGACCTCGTCTGGCAGACTTGGTCCGCACGTTTCCAACAACAGGAGACGGGCTGCATCACAGCAGGTGACGTCGTTGCCCTCCGGGGAACGACGCACCCACACGGTATCCAGGCTTTCAACTCATGACCTCCGAGCGGAGCTTGATTGCCGATACCGCCAACAGGACGACCGAGTCCATATTGAGCGCGCTCGTGAAAGGCGAGAAGCTCAGGATGTTCTTGCTCCTGAAGGAGTGGGAGGAGGTTGTTCAGCCCTGGCCATGCATCTGCGTATGGTCAGGTGGCCACAGAAGTTCCGGCCTCACCTGCCGGAGAAGTTCGATGGGACCATCGATCCTGTCGAATTCCTTCAGATCTATTCCACTGCTATCTTGGCAGCTGGAGGGAATGAGGCTGTAATGGCCAACTATTTCCCAGTGGCTTTAACTGGGACCGCCAGGTCCTGGTTTATGAGCCTTCCACCCAACTCCATCAACAGTTGGGAGGAGTTGTGCCAGCAGTTCAACACCAACTTTGGGAGTTCATACACCCGACCAGGCACTGAACTGGACCTTTTTGCAGTCGTGCAAAAAGGGGGAGAATCCCTGCGATCATTCATCCAGAGGTTCTCTCAGGTACGAAACACTATCCCTTCTATCTCTAGTGCCTCTGTCATTGTGGCATTCAGACAGGGTGTACGGGATAAGAAGATGCTGGAGAAACTGGCGATCAAGGAGATCACCAGTGTCACGGAACTCTTCAGTTTGGCCGATAAATGTGCCAGAGCTACGGAGGGCCGTGAAATGCACTCCAAACCAACTCCGGAGGATCAGAAGAAATCCTCCAAAGGAGAAGCCACTACCTCCGGGAGTGGCAAAAAGAATAAGAAGACCAACGGCAAGAAGAAGCCGTCGGCCGGTACATCCAATGTTGCAGCTGCTGCAGCTCCGGGTGGCCGGGGGCCACGCCCTGAGAAGTAACCTCGACCGTCTTCTGAAGACGGTGGCAAACCCAAGGTGTGGTGTCCAATTCACAAACTGGGCAGCCACAGTTTGGAAGACTGCCGGGAGGTCCAAAACCTTGCCGAGCGCTACAACAAGCACCGAGAAGAAACTCCTTTCTGACAGAGGGAAGGAAAACAAAAAGTCGACGAAGCTCCGGCTGAAGAGGAGTTAGGTTTTCAGGATCCCAAAAAGGTCCTGAAGGTCGTATACACCTCCGTCGATGATGATTCTAACGTCTCCAACAACGAGCGTCGGAAGACCATGAACACCATCTTTGGTGGATCATGGGACATCACCTCCCGCCGCGTCATCAAGACTATGCGTCGGGACATGGCTGCTGTAGCTCCTACAGCCAGACCGGAGCCTCATCGAAAGTGGATGGACACAACCATCACTTTTGATGCTTCGGACTGCCCTCGGAGCATGGTTGGAGTAGGTCAGCTACCTTTGATGGTATCTCCTACCATCAATAATATCTAGCTCCACCATGTCATGGTGGACGGAGGTTCGGGGCTTAATCTCATAAGCTTCAAAGCTTTCACCAAGCTTTAGCTCCGACCTTCGGATCTCCACCCCTCCCGACCTTTCTCCGGAGTAGGTCCGGGGGCCATTACCCCACCCGGAGCTATTACTCTCCCCGTTACCTTCGGAACACGGGAGAAGTATCGCACTGAGAAGTTGGTCTTTGACGTTGCTCAGATCAACTTACCCTTCAATGCCATCTTGGGTAGGCCTGCCTTGTACAAATTCATGGCAACTGCTCATTATGGCTACCTGGTGTTAAAGATGCCAACACCAGTAGGCATTCTCCGGATCCACGGAGATCGTACTGCCAGAGTAATTGCTCTGGAAGAACTCCATGCACTTACCACGGCGCAAGAGGAGGACTCCAGGCAGGAGCAAGCTCCAAAACCCCCGAGCATTCGTCAACAAGGCTCAACATCTGCACCTCGTGTGCATCCAAGCGGCGACACCGACATCCCCGTCAAAGTCGTCCAAATAGGTTCTGATGTCGCTCAGACCACCCGTATATCGGGAGGATTGAACGACAAATAGGAACTCGTGCTCATCGCTTTCCTCCGGGCTAATGTCGATGTCTTTCCTGGCAACCATCACAAATGTCTGGGATCCCCAAGGAAGTGATTGAGCACAATCTGAAGATCTACCCCGACGCCCGGCCTGTGCACCAGAAGCCTCGGAAGCAATCTGTAGAGCGACAGAACTTCTTTGGACAAGAAGTGAAGAAGTTGCTCGAAGCTGGATTTATCCGAGAAGTCTTCCATCCAAAATGGCTGGCAAACCCAGTCGTTGTGCCCAAGGCCGGCGGGAAGCTTCGGATGTGTATCGACTACACAACACTAAATAAGGCATGTCCAAAAGATCCATTCCAACTACCTAGAATAGATCAGATAGTGGATTCCACCTCCGGGTGTGAATTACTGTGTTTCCTAGATGCATATTCTGGGTATCATCAAATCAGAATGTCTAGGGAAGATGAAGAGCATACCTCTTTCATCACAGTAGATGGATTGTACTGTTATACAGCCATGCCTTTTAGTCTCAAGAATGCAGCTTCAACCTTTGTACGAGCTATGTACAAAACCTTTGAAGACCTCATTAGAGACATAGTGGAAGTGTATGTTGATGACATCGTGGTAAAGATCAAGAACAAGGAGTCAATTCTTGACACCTTACAGGCTGTCTTCGGTAAGCTGCGGGTCACCCGCACAAAGCTAAACCCAGAAAAGTGTGTCTTCGGGGTTAGCTCCGGAAAACTTCTTGGTTTCCTGGTAAGTCATCGGGGCATAGAAGCTAATCCAGCGAAGATCAAGGCCATTGAAGACATGCGGCCACCAGCCCGCATCAAAGATGTACAAAAGCTAACTGGATGTCTAGCAGCCCTCAGCCAGTTCATTTCAAGACTGGCGGAATGGGCACTCCCCTTCTTCAAGTTATTGAGGAAGTCCGGACCATTCCAATGGTCTGGAGAAGCAGAAAAGGCGTTCCAGGAGCTAAAACAGTTCCTCACCACCCTACCAACTCTGGTAGCTCCGAATCCTGGTGAGCCTTTGTTTCTTTACATTTCAGCTACTGACGAAGTCGTCAGTATGGTCTTGGTCGCGGAAAGACCAGAACTACCCCATACTCAGGGATCCAGACCCCTTCGGGAGGGTCCGGAAGTTCCTGAAAGCGAGTCTAGGTCCCAGCTCCCAGAGTCAAATCCACAAGAAGTTGCTTCAGAAGACCCAGACCCCTTCGGGATGGTCCAGGTCACTTCTGAAGAAGCTCCGGGTTCCTCCAGCCAGAACCCGGAGGTCCCCGAAGAAAATCCGGATCCCTCCGTGAGGATCCGGGTCAGTGAAGAGGAAGCTCCGGGCCCCTCCGAGGGGGTCCGGACCATTCAGTGCCCAGTGTACTTCATCAGTGAAGTACTACATGATGCCAAGACTCGATACCAGTTCTTATTGCCTCCAGGAAGCTTCTCCATTATTTCCAAGCTCACAAAATCTCAGTGGTGACCTCTTACCCACTTCGAGCAATTTTGCATAATCCCAACTCAACAGGGAATATTGCAAAGTGGGCAGCGGAATGGGCAGAATTCGATCTCGAGTTCATTTCAAGGCAAGTAATCAAGAGTCAAGCATTGGCAGACTTCATGGCGGAATGGACTCCCTCTCCATCAAACCCTGGGGGCTCCAGTGAGCAGAAGCCGGAACACGAAGCTCCGGTCTTCACTGAGCCTCATTGGACCCTCTACTTTGACGGCTCCATGCAAAAGCAGGGGGCCGGAGCTAGAATCCTTCTCCTTGCACCAACCGGGGAGAAGGTAAAATACATGGTACACCTTGACTTCAAGGCGACCAACAACATGGCGGAGTACGAAGCTCTCATCTACGGACTAAAGGTGGCACTGTCATACGGTGTCAAGCAACTGCTAGTCAAGGGAGATTCACAGCTCATCATTAAGCAAGTGAAGGGTGAATGCTCCTGCAACAATCTCCAGCTAGCTGCTTACCTCCTTGAAGTCCAGAGGCTTCAGAAGGACTTCGAAGTCCTAGATTTTCACCATGTCCAGCGTGCCCACAACGCTGAAGCGGATGAACTCTCGACAAAAGCGTCAACCGGAGCTCAGGCTCCTGACGAAATTTTTGTCCGGAGGTTGTCAAAACCCGCAGCTCAGCCTGCCGAACTGAGCGAAGGGGGCGAGATCAGCATCCCGAAGCTGATGGTCCCGATGGCCCTGTTACCATGGCAGCCATCAAGGATCGTAGGTGCTGCCGGAAGCTCCGAGCAACACAGCACGCAAGACTCAAATACTCAAGTTAGTTCCAATGCATGGATCTCGGAGATCCGGAACTACTTGAAAGACAACATCCTTCCTGACGATGATGTATCCGCTGACCGGGTAGTCAGATTGGCTAAAAGATACATGTTGGTAGAAGGGAATCTCTACCGACGCGGTGCCAACGACATCCTAATGCGGTGCATCACAAGGGAAGAAGGCTGCGAGCTCCTTGCAGAAATCCATGGAGGCGAGTGTGGGAACCACGCATCTTCCCGCACGCTGGTTGGTAAAGCCTTTCGGCATGGCTTCTACTGGCCTACAGCACTCCAGGATGCAACCGAGCTGGTAAAGAAATGCGAAGCATGTCAATTTCATGCAAAGCAAATTCACACACCGGCTCAGCCCCTACAATTGATACCTCCTACATGGCCCTTCGCTGTGTGGGGGATGGACATCTTGGGACCTTTCCCAAGAGCCGTCAGAGGTTACAAGTTCCTGTACGTTGCCATTGACAAGTTCACCAAGTGGCCAGAAGCAACTCCAGTTGTGACAATCAACAAGCAATCTGCTATCAACTTTTTGTAGTCCATCGTATGCAGATTTGGAGTCCCAAACAAAATCATCACTGATAATGGGACCCAATTCACAAGCTCTGCATTTCAAGGATATTGCGAAGACCTCGGCATTCAAGTCTGCTACGCCTCCGTAGCTCACCCAGCAAGCAATGGCCAAGCCGAGAGAGCAAATGCTGAAATCCTTAAAGGACTCAAAACGCGCACCTATGAGCGCTTGAAAAAACATGGAGCCAACCGGATTGAAGAGCTTCCGCCCACTCTCTGGGCCAACAGGACATCTCCAAACCGGTCAACTGGAGAGACACCCTTCTTCCTGGTGTATGGAGCTGAAGCAATCCTTCCTCCAGAAATCACCTTGGGGTCACTCCGGGTCCGGACCTTCGACGAAGCAACGCAGGACCAGCTCCGGCGTGAAGACCTAGACCTCCTTGAGGAGGGAAGGTGCCAAGCAGGTGTTCAGAATGCCCGATACCGCCAAGCCCTTCGGCACTATCATCAGCGACATGTACACAATCGACAGCTCGAGGAAGGCGACCTGGTGCTACAGAGAATACAATCTAGAGAAGGGTTAAACAAACTCTCCCCCAGCTGGGAGGGACCCTTCCGAGTGATTAAAGTATCCCGTCCCGGGAGCTTTCGCTTGGCTACCGAGGATGGGACACCTCTCCCAAATCCTTGGAACATTGAGCACCTCCGTAAGTTCTACACTTAATATCACGGAGGTGAGTCTGTAGTAACTTGAGATGTATGTTATAGAGTCATTGTACAGAGTCGGGTAGTTCCTCCGGGAGAACAGCCGGACCTTTCCCGGAAGGTCCGCAAAGTTCATGCAACACTTGTCACAGTCTCAGGACTAAAAGTGTGGCTAGCTACACTGGGTCAAACGAGAAATGAAACACGCTTAGCCTGGTTCCGCACCCTAAGATTGTACTTGTTTCCCCTGTACCCCGGACCTATAATGAAAGACATCTTCATGTGAAACAGACTCCACGTGCATTTATTTTGTACAGGCTCAACATTTTTATTTTTCTCTTTCTTGTCTATAACAAAGACGTGCAATTCTTAAGAAATTTTAGTTTGACCGGTTCATATATGATTCGAGTTGTATTGTCGATTCTTTTGAATTCGAATATTGTTCATGGCCCACTCGTCTGAATGCCGCCAAGGCAATCTAGGGCCGGAGCACCCTAAGTACGCCACTCTACCTACACCCCGGCAGGCCAAAGTAAGGCGGGTCCAAGTGCAATTTGATCTGAAAGAAAAGGCAACGCATTCAGTTGTATTTAGAATTGCGTTTGACTTAAAATTTTTCTTGAGAATCGTAAGCCGCGATGAAGTTATAGGCGAGAAACAAATTTTACTATTTTTTCTTGGCTTCAGTGTGCAGGAAAAATAAAATCTAATTTGATGGAGAAAAGCCGGAGCTAACAAAGCTCCGACTCCCCTAGGTGGCTTGTAATCGATGTTACGCATTGAAAATGAGCACCACCGGAGCAATCAAGCTCCGGTGGAGCTAGGGGGGCCAGCCGTCGATGCTAAATTAAAGATGGTGAGAAGACCCCGCAAATGGAGTCTGCCGCCGACAAGCTACGCGATGGGAAAGGTCAATGCCGGAGCTACTAAGCTCCGACACCCTGGAGGTCTAACTATCGATGCTCTACGCGTTGATAGGGACTATTGCCGGAGCTACCAAGCTCTGACGATAGACAATGCCAGACGCTCTAAGCTCCGACAACTTCAGGGGGCCTTCACTATCGAAGACTTCGGACCTACACTCTACAAGTTCGGAGCAAATGAGTCTTCAACAAAACGTAATCTCCTCTTGGTACATGTTCACAATCAAATTGTGTACATCTACCAGGGGGCCAAGTGAAGACAAAAGTGTTGAAGACAAAAAGTGAAATTCACAAAAATTTTGGGATTTCATTCATCTGGAGACAAGGGATTACATCTGGAGACAAGGGATTACAAAATTGAGGAAAAAGAAGATAAAATACAAGTGAGAACTACAGAGATGGTCCTAGACCCTATGGAAGAATTGGGCGACCTTCTGGGCAACTTCCGACACGTTGTCTCTGGCAGCTTCGCCTTCTCCTTCAACGGGGCCTTCAAGCACCGGGTCCAGAGGAAATTGGGAGTTCCGACTGGTGTAGCACATCAGCACATATTCTGTGACGTTCTTTGCCAGGGATTGCCCCTCAACCTCCAATTGGTCCGCGATGACATCGCCCACCTTGGAGAGTTTGCTGCCTGCCGAGCTCAATGCCTGCAACGCCAGGTCCGGCTCCGGCTCCGGATCATCCGGGCGCACGGGGCTGAAGCCCATCGGTGTCAGTGCGTCGTTAGCCTTGCCCAGGATCTCCCAAATCTGTTGGGAGTCCGTAGCCCTCCAGCCCTATATTTCTTCCAAGGATCTCCTGGCCGCCACCAGTTCAGAATTCTCGCGAGCGAGGCGCTCAACTTCTTTGGCGTTTTGCTGAATCTTTTTAGCAAGCCGCTTTTCGAGTTTTCCGAGCTCCTCCTCCCGGAGGTGGATCTTATTCCGGCGATCAACAAGGTCCTTCTCCCTGCCCCTCATTATTTTCTCCCTGGCAGCAAGGGCACACTCTTGCTCGTAGAGTTCCTGCCCTCGTACCCAGGCCTTCTCCTCTTCCTCATGGGAGCGCTCTTCCAATTTCTTAGTGCGCCCCTCTAGGCCCTTGTCAGCCAGAGCCACCTTCTCGGTGAGCTCCTCCTCCCTCCTCAGGACGTCATCCCGCAGCTCAAGGAGTTTCTGCTCTTCATCTTCGAGCTGTTTCTCCCTCTCCTCAAGTGCCTCCTGACGCTTGATGAGTGTAGTGTTAATGGCCTCAAGCCTTTCTTGGCGTTCATCGACCGCACTATTAGCTGCTTTGGTCTGCTCGTAGATCTCCCGGGATTGGGCATCGAGGGCTCGAGTCATACTCTCCCTGTCATCCAATAATTTACCCCGGTATTCCAGGCGGATCTTCTCCCGCTTGATCCACTCTTTGTCATCCGCTAGCCTCGACTGCGCCAGCTTGGTCTTGAAGTAGAGCCGGTTACACCACCACCTAAGGGTTTTGCGCTCCTCTTCAAGAGCCTTGCTGTCGTGGAAGAAGGCCAGTTGAACTTGATGCAGACTGGAACATGCATTGTCAATAGACAGTGACAACGGGATAGGTTCCGGACCTGCTGGGGTCTCCTCCGCTGGTTCCAGCGGGTTTTCAGATACAAAAATTGGGTCCCACTCCACAAGAGTGGTCCCCTGGGTCTCCATAGCACTAGGTCCGTCCTCCGGGATGACCTCAGTCGCCATCGAGGAAGGCCCCGCCGCCAGGTCTTCATTCACCCCCTTAGGCAGGGGGCCAGCGACTTCGACAAGGCACCCCGGCTCTGCCGCGGGTACCTCCGACGTTGTCACTTCCGGAGCAGGGGCCGCTGTTGGCTCCGGTCTAGGCACCTCCTCCGATGGGGGCTCGGGCTCCGACGCCTCTGTGACAACCGGCTCGGGGGCCGGAAGATCTTCAACATCGACCGGCCCTATGGCCGGAGCTCCAACAATGACCGGCTCTGCGGCCGGTGCTTTAGAGGTAGCCGGCCCAACTGCCGGAACTTCCTCAGCTTTCGGCGCGCACACCGGAACTTCAATCACCTCTGGCTCAACTGCCGGGGCTTCGACATTTTCCGGCTCTAAGGCCGGAATTACAGCTTCCTCCGGCTCAACAACCGGAGCTTCCATCATCTCAGCACCAAGACCCGGAGCTTCATCCTCCGGGACAGGTGCTGCTGGCGCATTTTCTCCCCCGCAGTCGGGCGCTACCACGGGAGTCTCTGGAGACGAGTCGAGGTCCATGATCACGACAGCTGGCACCGGAGCTGTCGCAGCTTCAGCCCCCACTTGGGCGGCACCGGGACAGGAGCAGAAGCTTTCGCCCTCACAGCTTCAGTTGCTGTGGCTGAGGATGGAGCCTCACTCCTCTTCTTGGGAACGCTGCAGATGATGGACGAAGAAACTAAAAAAGTAGTTACTACAACAAAACAACTGTCCAAGGTAAAGATTAAAAATTACCTTGGGAGGCTTCCGCACCAGCTTGCGCGGAACCTCTTTCCTCGGCGTTCTGGGCTGGTCATAGCCGGAGTTGAAGCTTTGGAAGGCCTCCCGGAACTTGTTGCAGCCACGGGCGTTTCCCTAGTCGAGGCCCCCCTCGATCGGGAAGAACCTCCGGACCTAGAGGCCTCAACCGGCCCTGGTGCTGGAGACGCATGCCCGAAGATAGCTCCCCGGGAGGACCCCACTACGGGTACAGTTGCCGCGGTTGCAGAAGACCTCCCCCTATGGGGAGAAGGAGCCGATGCAGAGGTGGCAGGCCTGACGGACCTTCCGTCGGCATGCTGCAGCTTCCTCTTTCGGCTCACGGGTTCGTCTGCCGGCTCCTTGCCCTTGCCAACGACCTCAACCCTTGGCTTCGGGGCAGGGTCGGAGCCACCTTCGGACACTCCAGGGATCGCCACCCTAGTGGTTGATCTTCTCTCGATGACACCAAGGTTGTCCAGCACGGGCATCTTCCGCCGGAGCTCCCCGCTGAACTCAACTTCCACGTTCAGAGGAAGAAAAGCTGATGGCGGAGTCAAGTCATCACCCTCGATGTCGATGTCGTGCTAGAACTTCTTGAGGTGGAACTGCAAGGTTGTCCCCACCATGTTGGACTTCAGCCCGGTCTCGACCCGGTCGTCGTTCATCGCGCTGTTGAGGGCCCAAGCGAGTTTTTCTCTCCTCTTCAGCGGTGCCCACCTGTTGACCAGGAAGTTACAAAACACCGCCTGAGGGGTTAGTCCCCCCTCCACGCACTAGCGGATCCTGGTCAGAACAGGGTTGAAGGCGTCCGCCAGCACTGGAGCTTCACTCCAGATCGTCATGTCAATGTTGGGGAGGCCTTCGGGCAGCTCCAGCCTCTCGTGCTCCTCCACCCGGATGACTATCCAGTCCTTCTTCTAGTCATCCCACTTCCTAGAGGGAAACGACCGGAGGTACTTGAATGGCACTTCTTGCGCTTCACGAAGTAGTAGAAGCCAAGGTACTCATTGCTCCTACTGGTGGTATGGACGGTGAAGATGGTCCGGAAAAGTTCAATGCAGGGGGGGATGCCCACCCACATCTCACAGAAGTGGACGAAGATAGACACAAGGAGAATGGAGTGAGAGCCAAATTGGTATAGCTGCAGACCATAAAAGTCTAGCAGTATCAAGAAAAAGGAAGAAAAAGGTGGGATCAACCCCACCATGGCGTACGTGGAGAAGTACACCATTTCGCCGGCGTGCTCCTTCTCAAACGGGAGCTCTCCCCCAGCGCGGACCGAGCGGTTGAAGAAGTCCGAGGACCATCCCATGAGGGTCCGGACCTTCTTCAGGTCGCCGTCGGTCTTCAAACGACTCTCGTGGAGACCCAACTCCATCGCAGCACAGCAAGGAAAGAGAGTAAAAGCGAAGCACAAGTAGGGAGTTTGAGCGCAAGAACAGATGAGAGGCGTAAAGAACTCCAGACGGTGCACGCTTTCCTTCTTAAGTAAGCCCTCGCAACGCTCGGATGGAAACTGCAATGGAGTTGTAGATACCGCTCAAAAATTCCACCCAGCCGATGACAAGGGGGCCCGGGACCATCCCGACGATCAAGTCGAGGTTCTTACCCAGGCGAACGGTTGTCATCATGAGGCGGGAAGCCCGAAGGCGGCGGCCTGACAAGGCGCGCGGAACCGATACGGTTTTCGTATCGGGAACCGGCGACCTTCAATTGCGTGAGATCCGCACGCCAAAGATCTCATCTGCCGCACGCGGGATACGCCGCACAGCGAGGATTTAACTCCAAACCCTCGCCAACGGCACTTCCGAAGACCTTTGAAGACTCAGTTCAAAAGTCGCGAGGATGGACCCACCTTCGGCGGAATGACTTCACCCAAGAGGTCTTCCCCAGAGGTGGGCCCAGGGGGCCACTGTCGGTACCCTGGGAACCGTACACCCCTTGAGGTTACAAAGATCTCAAGGGAAAGTCACCTATTTGATTTGAAGACCTTCGGAGGCCCACATGTCAGACACAACCGGACCTACTTCTCCAACATGGTTAATCCCAGGGTCGCCACGTGTACTATCAAACCAGAGCTACCGCTCACAAGGGGGAAGCTCCGGGCTAGGTACCGAAATGGCACCCCCGGACCTAACCCCAGACCAAGGGAAGCTCCGGATCTGACACATGTCAGGTAGCTCCGGAGCAACCTGTTTCCCACAGTATGCTCCGGAGCTACCACGTATCCAACCGTCGGATCTTCAGCCTCTAACCTCCAGAAGACTCCACAACAACTCCGGATCTTCAAAGGGGAATCAAGGACTTCAAGACCCGATTAAGTGTCATTAATACCATATTAATGACACACGATCAGACGACCTTAATTACTAGTAATGGTGCTGTCAAAGCCCATTACCCAGTCATTAAGGACAATTAAACGTGTTGAATGAGTATCCGTACTAGTAACCGACGGGGCCACATGTCGGGCCAGGCTACATGTAACGGTCTGCCCTTGTACTATAAAAGGACAGGCCGACGACACACTCTACACGTTCAGATACGCTACACACGCTACACACGCTCAAGACAAGCTTATACAGTTAATACAACACCAACACACACGTGGAGTAGGGTATTACGCTCAGGTGGCCCGAACCACGTAAACCTTTGTGTCTTCTGTGTCATTCCCAATTCACCTTCTTGAATCTCCGCGCACCCACACCGAACCTCAAACTCCTGTAACACTTTAGTAGTGTCGGGAGATCTGCCGGATCCAAACCACCGACACACACCTTCACACCTAAAGGGCGGCACGGGGAAACACGATAGGCAGTCAAAATAATATATATGAAGGTAAATGCATACGACTCTGGTGTGAGTCGCCCTCGAGCGATGTCATGTCTCATGGTACATGGCTGTACTACGTCTATACAGCAAAGACGCCCGCACGAACCGGCTTATACATGCTCGGGCATACGTGTTTCGCATGCTCCCATAGAACATGATTAGCTCTAGAGATGCACACTATCGGGTTATACACCACCCGACGGGGTCTCCAACTAACTTTGAAGCACGCTGGAGTACCGCGTGTCATAGGTTCTCAGAAACATGGAAAGCTTCAGATACTCCTATTAAAATTTCCATGCCAAGCTACGAAAAGACTTCCATGCTACCTCTTGCATGGTGAGCTTACCGCAATTGATCCGCTTACCGTGGCGTAACTTACCTCTAACCTAACGTCGGAGCATCATTACAGAATTTATAACACATAAGTTAGTTTACCACCTTTATATCTTGTACTCGTAATACTCCTTATAAGAGCATATAGCTAATTCCTCACTGAGCAATCCTTAGTTTTGAAAATATGAGCTTTTCAAGTACATTGTTCTCATTGATGCTCTGATACCATGTCTGTGGAGACCAAAATCCTGACCTCCAAGGATCTCATTGGGTGGTTTCGTGCGATGCGACACCCAACAATATACAAGAAAAGAACGAGAACAAATTACAATACCAAGTATTTATTTAAAAGCACATCGGAAGTTTTACAATACTAAACAAAAGGAGAGAGAACTATACATCATAGCTACGCTCTCGGAACTAGCTATGCAAAAGCAAAGTCATCCATTCCCTGGATACTTTGAACTAGCAACACCCAACTTACGGCGGCGTGCAGGGTTCCCACTCGGCTGTAAACCCTGGACGGGGTGCAGCCTCGTCATCGAACCTGTCATCAGTCGTATAATCTGAAAAAAACTTGTTAACTTCAAACGTGAGCTTAAGGCTCAACAAGACTAACCCATCTCACTAGACATATGTAGGGTGAATACTAAGCATAGGTAAGGAATAGCATAAAGGGCTCGCCTACAAGTGGATCCTTATATCCATATTTTAAGTAGCACATGACATTCTTCAGGCACGGCACATCATAGATCCACAATCAAACAAGAAATGCTTTGCTAATGATATGACATGCACAAAGCACATAATGCTATTACAGGTAAAGTATGAGGAAACTGTAAACTTTTAATTGTACTATCTCTAAGCCATACAAGGTTGCAAAGCAATTGTAATTTAATACATCATATTCTACTGACTTCTTCAGTATTTACTACGTCACAGCGCAGTGAACAAGTGGTACTCTATTATCGTGAGGGACGGTGATTGCAATCAGGACATACCCGGGCTAACAAGACACATACGCACTTTCGAAAATGTCAGCGAGTACTTACAACAGTACCTACGTAACACTTCAGTACTAGTCGTATATGGCCACCTTTCACTAAACACTCGAATGTCGAACCGGTCGATCTGTCACGAGCAGGAGGTCACTGCATGGGGCGTACTCTGACGTGCCCACCACCTGATTTACACCTTGCTGCCAACCCACACCTATAAAACGGAACGGAATGCCTCGACAAACTAGTATCAAACTACATCAGTTTACTGGAGCCCATTTCTCCAGTATGTTGCTGGTACAATTCAAGCTTGTCCAGCAGGGCCGCACACAAAACGGTCCTCAATCGACACAAGCAGGGCTACACACATGAGACCACGTCTCGCTGCATCCTACCCGCTGCTCGGTCTTAATTTCATATTCATAAACCATTTCTTGATCCAATTAGTCCCGTGTGTTGAAATTCCTATCTCACGAGTAGATTCTAACTATTCGACTTCTACCGAGTTCCTATGAGCATAAGCATAGCAGTTTCTACTCAACGGGTTGTAGACCTACCCAAGACTCCATGGGGTTTGTGGGCCATGCAAGTGGATGTCAAACACCTTAAACGTAATGCACAAACATCTGAAGACGTAAGGTGAATGAAAACTTCAAAAACACTATAATGAACTTAAATGCAAATCGGGGCTTGCCTAAATGCGAGTCTGAGTCTACGTTAGTTTCTGGTAGCTGGACTTCCAAAGCTTCTGGCTGCTCCTCGACTTCAGCTACTACACGATATGCATATACTATATATGAATGACTTTGAAAATAATCAATATGCTTAAGGTTATAAGCTAATATCTTATGATCAAAATAAGATAATGCTCTTAATTGGACTTGGGACTTTTATGGCAGATACTAGTGACCGTAGTGAAGACTCTTGCAAAGAACAGGAGATGATCAAGGAAATTTGTTGTTCCTAAAAATCATGGTAAGCAATAACCTTCTCTAATTTTTGGTTGAAATCTTGGAGATCTATCATGGCTACTAGTGGTTGTACCATATACAGGGGGTCTCACTGGTTCTAGGAAAATTTGTTTCACAATTTTCTAAGCTTCCTACTGGGAGAAACTGATTTTACAAGTTTGGGGAAATTTCTGAAATTGATTTTGTATTTTTCTCAATTTATAACTACATAGAGATTTGGAACACTGATCAATCCAGTAAGTGATGTCCAATGAACTTGAGATTTATACTGGAGATCAAGCGAATTTTAGAGAGTGTCCTGCCCAAATTTGGGAATTTTCTAAAAAGCAGAACTGTAGGAATGAATTCTATAAGCATTTTGCTTATCTGGATTATGGAGAAATTTCTATGGACTTTCATACAAATCCAAGTGCACCACTGGAAATTATTCTTCATGCTGGTTCTAAAAAATTTATTTGGGAATTTTTGGATAATTCTACTAGGAGTTATGGAGTTTCCAAGTTTGGTTAAATCCTGGAATTATTTTTCAAAGGGAAACACTTAAATAATCAGCCGGGCCCACTGGTTTAAAACCAACCAATCGCAGCAGGGCCGCACCGAGGGCTACGGGGTTAACCTGCGCAGCCACACCAGATCCCCGGCCACACCCAGGTCCCACAGCCACTGACACATGGGGTCCAAGGTTTTCTTCAACCTTGGGCTGGCGCCCGCGTGGTGCGACGCCCGTGGCGGTAGCTCGCCGGTCATCTCGCCGTCAGCCAAACCGCTGCGCTGAACTCACCAAGAATCGCCGCCTGGGGGTTTTCGGGGGCGCCGAGCACGTCAGTGAGGTCGGGATCGGCTGAAACGGACCGGAACAATGTGTGCGACGGCAGCGGCGGCGGTGAGAGCTCAGGCATGCCTGAACTCACCCAACTCAAGCTCAAACAACTCGGGAACTTCTTCAAAAGCTTCCTGGGACCGCAAGGGTCAAGGTTCTGGACTAGGGAAGAGAGGAAACAACCGCGAGATATGAGCTCAACAGCGAAGTACGGTTTTTCAACCGACGGCCGCAAAATCTCGAAATCTAAGGTCCCGGTTGATAACTCTTAGGGCCCTTGGGCAGGGAGTTGCGCTAGGATATATAGGAGCTATCTGCTAACCAGATTAAAGAATGATTGCAAGAATGAAACGAATTTAAGCACGAAGCCTTGCTGTTCTATCGAACAATGATTCGGTTATCGAATAAAAACTTGAGCTACAGTTCATGTCATGTGCTTAAATTTGGTGAGCATAAACTAGAGAGGATTGCGAACCTTTTTGCTAAAAGGGTCGAGACTAGAAACGGCCTAGAACCAGAGCTGGACGGTGAGGCAGTGAAGGTTCCCAGCGGCTTCCTCGACGGCGACCGGAAAACTTTGAAATACCTCAAGTAGAAGCTATGTCACGATCAATGACCAAATAGAACATGTAGAGGAGGTTATGACAAGACTTTCATCTACTTACAACTCGTTGAGAAACGGCTTCAATCCCTGGCCAAAACTCGACGAACAGAGGGCGGCGGCTATGGCGCGAAACCGAGACGGGGTTCGACGGTGACGGCCAGGGCATATAAATGGGCATAGAGGGACGAGGAGGGGGGGGGGCTTGGCACAGCGCAAGCAAGCAGGCAGCTCAGTGGCTTGCATGCTGTGCCGCGGTGTTGAGTGCTCCCGGCGTCGATCGGTGGGGACAGCCGGATACAGAGCATGTCGTCGGTTCAATCGAGTTTGTCAGGCTGACAGTGGGTCCCACCTTCTCTTATCCTCTTCCCTTCTCTGTCACTTCAATTCTCATACTAAACTTGATCCAAAAATTCTAGATTTTTGTGGGGAGGCTCAAATAAATATCTGGAACTTGATTCTGAAATTGGATTTCGAATTTGGTCAAGTTTCACTTGAATTTAAAATTTGAATTTGAATTTGGATGAAATTCAATGAGACAACTGAGTTAAATAGCAATTGAGCTTCAAAATTTTTGAAACTTTGTGGATAGGTAAAGCAAGTTATTCTGACCTTGAGGGTGTGTTAAAATCCTGATGTTCAACTAAGTTGAACAGAATTCAAAATTTGAATTCTAAATATGGCTTGAATTTGCTAAGCTTCTCAAATAAAATAGCAAATGGAATTCAAAAATCTTGAAACTTGGCAGGAAGTCTATTTGGAATATTATGAAGCCATGTAAAAATTTATGGCCTCAGATTTGAAAATTTTGGCAGGGCCTAATTGTACAGTGCTATATTCAAATGATTTTAAATATAATTAGTACTGCATAGTAATTTGCCCTGGAAATTTTTATTCAGTAAATTCCAAAACTTGTAGAAAGGTCACTTAAATTATTCTAAGGTCATTGGTGAAGTTCATCCCTTATGTTAATAAAATTTAAGAATGGGTGAAAGAAAAATTCTTAATGATCTCAAGTTCAAATGCACAACCACATTTGATCTCCACTATGGTTGAAAACAAACTGATAGTTGAACTTCATATTAAGGGAAAAACTGGGATTTTACAGTCTCACCAGTACCACCTGCTTCCCCAAGATGCCGGAGGACAAGGGGGAGAGGGAAGCGAAGGCGGCGTGGGCCTTGGAGGAGAAGGCAATGAAGGACTAGGAGAGGGCCCGATGGATACCTCGGGAGGAGGACCGCATGCAATGGCAAAGGGAGGTTACAGCCGCGGAGCGGGGGGGGGGGGGGCGGAGCCCTCCTTCGGAGATGGAGTGTTCTAATTGAATGTTGCCTAGAGGGGGGTGAACAGGGTAAAATTCTAAAATCACTTAATTGAAACCTAAACAACAACACAAGGGTAGACTAGTCCGGTCTGGGGGCGGACTAGTCCGGTCAGATGATGTAAATGTGAGAATGGTATGGTTTTTATGTGTTTTTCTTTGATCTACATAATGTGAAATGTAATACAACTATCTAGCAACCTAAATAAGTAATTGCAAGTGATGGAAACAAGTTAGTTTGCGAGATAACAAAGATGATCACAAATTGCAACTGAAGACCGATATGAACCCTAAAAGTGATCTGGCGATAAAAGAAGGTAAATGATGCAAGAGACACACATATTTCTACCCAAGGTTCAGTTCCACAGAAGAACCTACGTCCCCGTTGAGGAGTCCACAAAGAACTGGGTCTCTTTCATCCCTATCCTCACCAAGCCACCACAAAGGTTGGATTGATCTCCACTAAATAGAAGGGTGAATACAACAACTCTTGGGGAAACTCACAACCTGAGGCTCCCACAACTTATCTCAACTAGAGATCAAAAAACAACTCAAACAAACTAAGATCAAAAACTCAAATAGAGAGAATCAACCAAGAGCTCAAGAACGGAACATGTGGGGCGCCGTATTTCGTCGAGGTTTGTCTTGTTCTTCGCCCCTTCAACATTCTTCTTTCGATGTAACCCTTATGCTTTTTCTTGATGTAGGAGGTACGAGGCCGGTTGTAAGGATCGAATGACCAAGAGGGGGGGGGTGAATTGGGCTTCTTTTCAAAAATTAAAGCAATAAAACTTAATTACTAAAAGCCCAATTCCCTATGTAAACAACCTACACATTCAAGTGAATAGTAACTTTGCGGTATAAGAAATGCATAAGTGTAAGGGGAGAGGAGGAAAGCGCAAACTCCCGAGGAGACACGAGGACACGGAGATTTATCCCATGGTTCGGCAAGATCGTCAAGATCTTCCTACATCCATGTTGTGGCACCCAGCAAAGGGTATAGCCACTCCCAAGTCACTGAGACCAGGGATCTTCACTATCCTTCTCCGTTCGCCAACCTCGGCAAGGTGGAGCTCAAGCCTTGTACAAGTTGGATCCTTCGGGCTTCCACAATCGTCTTGGCAAGCTCCGGAAGGTTCTCTCCAATAAAATCACCAAGGGACACTCCCTTACAGCTCTCACTACACTAGAGATTCCAATCACGAAGAATGGAAGCACACACGCACTATCTCTAGCAAGTTCTAGCCTATCTCTTGGTGCGTAAGTGGTGTAGATGATGTAGAAGTGTTAGCTCAACGTCTTGAATGCTTGAGAGTGTGTAGAGAGTAGCTCTGGTTGTCAAGACTTGTCGAATATAATGGTTGAAGGGGTATAAATAGCCAGCCTCCACGAAATAGCCGTTGGAAAAGTAGGCTGACATCACTGTTCTGCGAACACAGGATGATCTAATGCTCCCCCTTCAGTTATCATCGGTCAAATCCAAATTAGCTGATGTCACTTTGTCAGATATGACCGTTTTTAGACCGATGTTGCACTTGCCTTCTCATCGGATGATCCGGTGGCACTTCATCCAGAATTGGTTCAGAATTGATGCTTACTGCGTGGGCGCGAGGTTGGCGTGTGGTGGCAGCACTGCGTGGGCGTGAGGTTGGCGTGTGGTGGCGGCCGGAGTGGCGGCGGCCAGAGGGTGGCAGTGGCCGGAGGGCGGCGGCAGGGCGAGGGAGCAGCGGCAGGAGCAGCGTCGAGCAGCGGAGTCGGGTAGAGAGAAAGGGAGGTGGAACGGCGCGCTAAATAGGTGGGGCCCAAACCCTAGCTCAAATTTTAACACCGGATAAACTGACGTTAGATGATAGGAGCATCGGTTGAATGTTACAGTAAGGGTATTCCAAAAGGTACCATTGACACTGGATGGTCTGTCGTGGAAAGGATTTGCATCGGTGGAATTTAGCACAATTCCAGAAATGTGAACATCGGATGCACCGATGTTTCTCAGAGTGAACTCGTCGGTTGATTTGACTTAGTGACTAAACTGACCCTTGGCATTTGAACACAAACTGATCCGATGATCTTCTGGCCTATGCATCGGATAATGCGATGACTACAAAACAGCAACATCCCATATATGTCCTTTGACTCAAACAAACAAACACAAAGAAACACTTGTCTTAGGACTTTCTGGGCAACCCCTTACCCCTCAAAAATACTAATTGCCAATAACTTGGCTAAGCCCTAAAGCAAATTGAACATCGAAGCAAAATAGGGAGGAAATTATCCAAATAAAATATAAGGCCCAAGCTTTGTGAGCTAGAGGATGAAGACTTCTATCTCTTTAAAGCATGTTCCTTTAGGCATTAACGCACCTAAAATTTTGTTCTTTCCACATCATATGAGTTGAGATATTGTATTTCAAAAAAGTCTCTTTCTCATGAGATGGGTTCCCCTTTGTGACAATCTACCGAATGCAATGCCAAACAATTTATAATGCAAGAAATTTAAATATGAGTGCAGATCTATATGGCAGGCAACATGCAAGACATAAAGTAAATCTATCTTGCAAAATTTGAACCTTTCAAAGGCTTCTTCAGGGAGAGCCACTCTCCAAGCCTTGGGGAAACCGAAAAGAACCTCCATCCCAAGCTAACCCTTGCTCACCCCTATCCTTTGAAAGTTAGACAAGACCTATATGAGATGCATTCTTACATGACCATGGCAACTTACATGACGTTCGATGCATCTAGCACATTTAATTCACTTCTAAGTCTAGAAAAAGTTTTCTCATCAAGTGGTTTACTGAAGATATCCACCAATTGTTCTTCGGACCTAACACCTCGCAATGAGATGTCTCCCTTAGCTTCATGGCCCCTCAAGAAATGATGGCGAATATCAATGTTCTTAGTGCGGGAGTGTTGAACCGGGTTTTTAGCTATCTTAACCGCACTTTCATTGTCACAAAGGAGAGGCACACAACCAAGTTTAATACCAAAGTCCAAAAGGGTTTGCTTCATATAAAGAATTTGGGAACAACATGCACCGGCCGCAATATATTCTGCTTTCGCCGTGGACAAAGCGACGAAATTTTGCTTCTTGCTAGACCAAGATACTAGGGAACGCCCAAGCAAGTGGACCCACCGGAGGTACTCTTGCGATCCACACGGCATCCGGCAAAGTCCGAATCCGAGTAACCCAAGAGATGGAATTTTGCACCTTTAGGGTACCACAAGCCCACACTAGGGGTATGCTTAAGATATCGAAGTATCCTAAAGACCGCCTTTCGATGCGATTCTTTAGGTGCCGCTTGAAAGCGAGCACACAAGCATACACTAAACATGATATCGGGCCTAGATGCGGTAAGATAAAGCAATGAACCAATCATAGAACAGCAGTTAGATTGATCAATAGGTTTACCGTCCTTATCCACGTCGAGATGACAATTTGTTGCCATTGGAGTGCATCTTGAGCTACAATCTCCCATCTCAAATTTCTTCAAGAGGTCCTTGGTATAATTCTCTTGATAGACAAAGGTCCCCTCTTGAAGTTGCTTGATTTGAAATCCAATGAATAAGTTGAGCTCTCCAATCATTGACATCTCGAATTCCCTAGACATTATTTTGCCAAACTCATGGCTAAGAGCTTCGTTAGTTGAACCAAAAATAATATCATCAACGTAAATTTGACAAATAAATAATTCTCCGTCAATGTCTTTGGTGAATAGTGTAGTGTCCACCCTCCCGATCTTGAATCCTTGCATGATCAAGAAATCCCGTAGTCGTTCATACCACGCCCTAGGTGCTTGCTTGAGCCCGTAGAGCGCCTTGTGCAACCTAGACACATGATTAGGATTCCTCGGATCTTCAAACCCAGGAGGTTGTTCGACATAGACTAGCTCGTTAATATAACCATTAAGAAAGGCACTTTTCACATCCATTTGATAAAGCTTTATGTTATGATGTGATGCAACGGCAAGGAGTATACGGATGGCTTCTAGCCGGGCGACCAGAGCAAATGTCTCCCCAAAGTCTAGTCCTTCAACTTGCGAGAACCCCTTGGCCACAAGTCTTGCCTCGTTGCGGACCACAACGCAGTTCTCGTCTTGTTTGTTGCGGTACACCCACTTTGTTTCGATGACGTTCTTGTCCTTGGGTCACTCCTCCAACACCCAAACTTCATTGCGGATGAAGTTGTTAAGTTCTTCTTGCATGGCCATCACCCAATTTGGATCTTGGAGTGCTTCCTCAATGTGAGTGGGTTCTACATATGAAACAAACGAGTAGTGCTCACAAAACGAAGCGAAATGGCGAGAACGTGTACTTACTCCCCTTGACGGACTTCCGATAATTTGGTCCATCGGATGCACCTTGGAGATGCGTCCATGTCTCATAAGTGGTTGTGAAGCACTTGGCGGTGGTGATGCGTGTTGCTCTTCTTGTGGTTGGACTTGATCATGGACTTCTTCTTCTTATTTATGTTGTGTGGCTTGTGAATCTTGAGTCGGCAATGGATCATCCTTCTCTTCTTCGTCAACTTGAGGCGCCATAGATGTGTTGATGTTGGAACTTGAAGCTCCCCCTTGATCATGGCTTTCCTCAACTTTAGGCTTGATGTCTCCAATGGTCATGTTCTTCATAGATTCTCGTAGAGGCTCATCATCTATTTCATCATGACCAAAACTCTCCCCTTGGGAGCCATTAGTTTCATCAAACTCAACATCACAACTTTCCTCAACTAAAACGGAGGTTTGGTTGAATACTCGATATGCTTTCGAGTTTGATGCATAACCAAGAAATATACCAACATCACATCTTCTTTCAAATTTACCAAGCCTTTTCTTGCGGTAGATGTAGCACTTGCACCCGAAGACTCGGAAATAGGAGATGTTGGGCTTTCTCCCAATGAGAAGTTCGTACGGGGTCTTTTGAAGTAGTCGATGTAGGTAGACCCGATTTGCGGCATGGCACGCCGTGTTGATTGCTTCGGCCCAAAACTTCTTGGGTGTGCCATAGTCATCAAGCATTGCTCGCGCAAGAGTGATGAGAGTCTTGTTCTTCCTTTCAACAACACCATTTTGTTGAGGAGTGTATGTGGCCGAAAACTCATGCTTCACGCCTTCACGGTCACACCACTCCCCAATGTTGTAGTTCTTGAATTCGGTGCCGTTGTCACTCCGGACCTTGATGATGGGAAGTTGAAATTCCCTTTGAGCACGATTGGCGAAGGTCTTGAAAACTTCCGGAGTTTCAGTCTTGTCACCTAGAAACAAAGTCCAAGCATAGCGAGAGTAGTCATCAACTATAACAAGACAATAGAGGTTACCACCAAGACTTTGATATGTGGACGGTCCGAAGAGGTCCATGTGGAGTAGCTCAAGTGGCTTGAGGTTGACACCATTGTCTTCATCGGGTGGTGTGAAGCAACTTGCTTCCCGTATTGACAAGTGCTACAAAGCTTGTTCTTCTCAAATGTGAGATCCTTCACGCCGGTCACCATCCCAAGCTTGAATGACTTCTTGAGCTTGCTCATCCCAATGTGCGCTATGCGTCGATGCCATAGACAACCCAAACTCGTCTTAGTGAAAAGACAAGTGGTCAATCTAGCATCCTTGTTGGAGAAGTCTACTAGATAGAGATGTCCATGCCGAAATCCTTTGAAGATTAGTTCTTGGCTTGTTTCACTACTCACAACAACATCATTTTTGCTAAAGGTGCATGTTAGTCCAAGATCACACAATTGTGCAATAAAGAGTAAATTAAAACTAAGTGACTTAACGTACAATACATTGGAAATAGATAAATCATTTGAAATAGCAATCTTACCTAACCCAATTACCTTCCCCTTAGAGTTATCACCAAAGGTGACTTGTTCATGATTGCCGGGGTTTTCTATGGTGTTGAACATACCATCATTGCCGGTCATATGTTGAGTGCACCCGCTATCGAGTACCCAATGCTTTCCTCCGGCTTTGTAGTTCACCTACACACATGAATTCAATTTTTGACTTTAGGCACCCAAGCCAACTTAGGTCCTTGTATGTGTGATACAAGTGTTTTTGGGACCCAAAGTTGCTTGGGGAGCTTCCCCTTCATGCCCTTTATGTCCTTGCCAATGAACCTTGCCTTCACTTTGCCGTCTACTTTACTCAAGAGATAATAATTATCATTGAAAGTAGACTTGTAGTTAGTAGGCAATTTTGGAGAAGGTCGGTTGGGAAGAGGACACTCCCTTATATGGTGACCGATGACCTCACAATGTTGGCAATAGGAACCAACTTCCTTGATGAAGCTTGTTCTAAGATCCGGTGAGGGCACCTTTCCTTTGTTAGGCACCGGGAAGGATCCAAGTCCTCTCTTGTTGAAGGCCTTTGCTTGTTGGAAGAGGATTTCCTTGTGCTTGACTTCTCCTTTTGATAGTCTTGCCACACTAGTGCGGAGACTTTCAATTTCTTCCGACAAGTCCATCTCCCTAGCATTCTCTTTCAAAGGCAAAGACTTGTGCAAGAAATTAGTGGCATGAGAAGTAATGGATACCTTATCATTAAGAGTTTGTTTCTTTATATTTTTCAATTCTTGATCAAGCACTTCATAAGCAAGGTTAAGCATTTGATGCTCTTGGATTAACTCATTGTGCTTTCCCAAGAGTGCTTTGTGGGCTAAGTCAAGCTCATGATGATCTAGCTTGATTTGAGCCTTATCCTCCTCAATTTGCTTGACATGGGATTTGAGCATGTCATGCTCCTTAAGTATGCTTTCATACTTGTCAAGCAAATTGAGGTTAGCACTCTCAAGCTTAGCACGATTTTCTTCAAGAGCCTTAACCTTACTCTTTTCCCTCTTAATGATAGTATGATATTCATTTATTAATGAAATTAAGTCATCGGGGGAAAGCTCATCATTGCTAGAATCATCACATACCTTGGTGTTACCTTTAGCCATGAGGCACATGGGAGGTGGATGAAGAGATGAGTCATCATTGTTGGCAATGGAAAGGCCGGCCAAACTTTCTTCTTCCTGTTCACTCTCTTCATCACTTGATTCTTCGTCGGTGATCCATTCATTTGCCTCACACATGAACACCTTTTGTGGACCTTTTCTTTTCTTTGGGAAGAGCTTTGCCTTCTTGCCTTTGTCATGTTTCTTCTTCCCAAAGGATCTTAGTTTGGGATTGATCTCTTCTTCATCATCTTCACTATCTTCAAGCTTGCGATGCTTGCCCTTGTGGTTCTCTCTTCTTTTGTCCGGTTTTGGACAATCATAGGAGATGTGGCCTTGATCACCACAATTGTAGCAATTCTTGTGGTCATCTCTCCTTGGTAGAAAAGCTTTCTTCTTGGGATCAAAGGTGTATCTCTTCTTGGCAATCTTGGAGTTCAAGCGAGAGAACTTTCTCATCATCAATGCAAGCTCATCATCGTCATCTTCACTTGATGCTTGCTCTTCTTAACTTGAGCTAGGCTCAAACACTTTCTTTTTCTTGAGACTTGTTTTCTTGGTGGAGGCCTTTAGAGCAATTGTCTTTGAGGATGATTGCTCCATCATCCCAAGTACACTCATCTCATGAGCATGAATCTCTCCAATAAGTTCTGAAACTTCAATGTGATCTATAGATTCTTTTTGAAGCATGGAGTTGATGATGTTGTACTTTGGCTTAGGGAGGAGCATAAGAATCTTGCGGTTGATGAGTCCCTTGCCAAGAGAAGCAATATCAAGAGCATTAATTTCTTCAATAAGCACATTTAAGCAAGAAAACATTTCATTGCCATTTTCATGAGGTAACATTTTGAACTCATCATATTTGGCTTTAAGCATATGATATTTTAGTTCTTTGACACGAGAAGAACCCTCATGAATTTCAATCAAGCAGGCCCAAATTTCACAAGCTTTCTCTTTGCTAGCAATCCTAGCAAATACATCTTGACTAATACATTCATAGATTGCATTTCTAGCTTTAGAATCCCACTTGATTTGATCACCAACATAATTGTGCTCACCAAACCCCGCATGGGTCGCTTCCCATACCTCGGGAGCAATAGCCTCTAGATAAGCACGCATGTGTGCTTTCCAATAGGCAAAGTTCTTGCCCTCGAAGATAGGAACCGAACCCCCAATCTTGGCCATTTTAGCTCTCTAGCGGTGAAGCTAGAATGATCCAATGAGCAACCTTGCTCTGATACCAATTGTAAGGATCGAATGCCCAAGAGGGGTGGTGAATTGGGCTTCTTTTCAAAAATTAAAGCAATAAAACTTAATTACTAAAAGCCCAATTCCCTATGTAAACAACCTACACATTCAAGTGAATAGTAACTTTTCGGTATAAGAAATGCATAAGTGTAAGGGGAGAGGAAGAAAGCGCAAACTCCCGAGGAGACACGAGAACACGGATATTTATCCCGTGGTTCGGCAAGATCATCAAGATCTTCCTACATCCACGTTGTGGCACCCACCAAAGGGTATAGCCACTCCCAAGTCACCGAGACCAGGGATCTTCACTATCCTTCTCCGTTCACCAACCTCGGCAAGGTGGAGCTCAAGCCTTGTACAAGTTGGATCCTTCGGGCTTCCACAATCATCTTGGCAAGCTCCGGAAGGTTCTCTCCAATACAATCACCAAGGGACACTCCCTTACAGCTCTCACTAAACTAGAGATTCCAATCACCAAGAATGGAAGCACGCAAGCACTATCTCTAGCAAGTTCTAGCCTATCTCTTGGTGTGTAAGTTGTGTAGATGATGTAGAAGTGTTAGCTCAACGTCTTAAATGCTTGAGAGTGTGTAGAGTAGCTCTGGTTGTCAAGACTTGTTGAATATACTGGTTGAAGGGGTATAAATAGCCAGCCTCCACAAAATAGCCATTGGAAAAGTAGGCTGACATCGTTGTTCTGCGAACACCGGATGATCCGATGCTCCCCCTTCAGTTATCATCGGTCAAATCCAAATTAGCTGATGTCACTGTGTCAGATATGACCGTTGTTAGACTAATGTTGCACTTGCCTTCTCATCGGATGATCCGGTGGCACTTCATCCAGAATTGGTTCAGAATTGATGCTTACTGGAGTGATTGAATGATGTGTTTATTGTTGTACATCAGATGGTCCGGTGTTACACTTGGTCCAGGGAGATTGCTTACTGTATTGATGGACCGATGTAACATGCCCTTCATCATTGGATGATCTGGTGAGTACTTAGTTCTGAGGTCTTCTTCTTCTGCTAAACCAACTGGACCGATGTGTTGTTTTCTGGAAACATCGGTTGATCCGGTGAGTTGATTTTGTTTGCTTCGAGTTGTTCTAAGTGATTCTTTTGGAATTTGCTCGATTGACCTCTTAGGCATTGGTTGGAAATATTCTTCTGATGATTATCAAGCATTGAGTGCTGTCAATTTTGGTTGAATAACTTTGACATATGAGCTTTTACTTCTAATCTTCATAACCATTGATTGATCTCATAGAATGATTGTTTAGGGGTCTCCAATTATATTCAATGAGCAGTAGATGATATTCATATAGATTTCATTTGAGTGTGATGAGTGATATGGGAGAACTTGCATCCACAAATTCATTAGTAAAATCCAATGGTTGTCATTAATCACCGAAACCATACCTCATGGGGGCCTAGATGCTTTCACCGACGCGGCTACCTTGTCGCGAAAGCCGATCGCGGTCTCAACTGCCTTGAAGTCGGCGGTTCTTCAGGCGGGGGCGGCTACTCCCGAGGCCGCAGAGGTAGAGGCGCTGCCCTAGCCATCGGCAATTCCCGTCGGCTACATCCCAATGCGGAGGGTTCCTCCATCGTCAGAAGTCATTTTGGTGACCCTGCCGATGCCGCTTGCAGGTGTGGTGTTCGCGGAGTCGACTATGATCAACTTGTTGGCTTCAGAGGCGACGCCACCAACGATGGATGTGGAGGGGCGACAGCAGTAGTGGGGGCGATCGAGGTGTCGCCCGCTGGCCCTCCGATAGGACTAATGGTGATGTCGACAGAGGCCATAGCGGTGACGATGGCTGCAAAGAAGGCAACAGCGGCAGCACTGGCGATCGAGGTGCCCACCGCAACCCCCCTAATGGGACTATGGGTGGCATCAACGGAGGTGATAGCAGGTGGAAGGTTGTCGGTAGCCCTTGCCTTGACCATTTCCTAGCCCCCGAGGGTCGAGGAGCCAATTGTCAATGCCTTCACTCCTTCTATTCCCCGGTCGTCGGAGCCCTCCGGTCCTGCAGAAGGGGGCCAGGTAACCTCAAGGTCCCCAGATGCGGATTCGGCCAAGTGGGAGCAGCTTTGCGATGGAGCCGTCGACGTATGCTCACGGCTCGACCGTGCCCAGTTGAAGCTGGAGGGCAGGCTCGAGTAGGTCTTCGATGTGTCTAAGTGCCTTCGAGGGGTGGTTCTGATGGCCAGGTGAGCTATGCCATCCTCATTCTGCATGTTTTCTTTCACCGCTGGTTGACTTAGTTCTTTCTATAAAGGTTGGCATGGTTGGCGGCCGAGAGGTCGTGCAGCCTGTTTACGGCTATTATATACCAATTTTACCCGTAAATATTACTCAATTATCTGAAGGAAATAACATTTCTTGCACACATCACCTTTCTATTTAACATATTTCCACTTGTCATTGGAAGAATAGTGCATGCAAACATTTTATGCAGGAAATGAGGTAAACGAGGGGGATCAATCTTATAAAATATCATCCCAGCCAATCAAGCATCGACATGTGGCACCACATGGATCGAATGACCCACAAACGGAAGTATCCGAGGCCATCCAATAGAGTATCACTCATATCAGTCAATAGGACCCACTTGGAAGTCACCCCGAGGAAGCACAACGGAATTGGTCCACTTTTCTGCTCGGCCGAAGTGGTGGTTTGGCTGCACTAAAACGTGCGCAAAACTTGGTCACCTTCCATGTCTCGACTCCCTGTGGCTCCCTGGTCACGATGAAGATTGATTCGTGCCCTTTTGGTGGCGGAAACTGACCCTTCTCTAGCTATAAATAGGATCCCGTACTCTCACTTCACATACACACACCACTTGAATATTCATTCTATTGTATCCATTATTCCCCATAGGTTTAGAGGAGTTTAGGCTGTAGAGAGGAGAGCCTCTAGTCCGTAGTCCAAGTTAGGAAGGAGCAGAAGGAGTCTCTCTCTTCCCAATTCCAAGTTGGGAAATGTATGGCTCATATATTCCTCTTTGTATTTGTGACTTTGTTTTTAATAAAGATGTTATCTTTAGTCTTCTTTTATTCATATACTTGGATGAATAGTTTCTTGTTTGATTGTGGATTCCATGTATGTGGTAGGAGTAGTCTTTATGATTATGCCATAACAATCTTATTCTATTATTATAAACACTACAAACCCCTACTACAGTCTAATTAGTTATGACATGACCATGTTAATATGAATAACTTATGTTATGTTCCAACATTGGTTCAACGATGTTTAGGTTAGTCATTGCCTTAGGATGGCTTGTGCTTAAGCTCCTAAGGTATTTACTTAATATGCTAGCATGGTGCTAGGATAGTTAAGTAGCGTCGGATGTATTCAGCCACAAATTGAAGAGGTAGGCAGTAGGTGGTGATAGCTCTATCTGTCCTTGTAATCCTCCATGTTCGACTATGCCACAGGTTCTTTGCAGGAGTCGTCCTAGTATTGCTAGGGGTAAACCCGTGCCTGATTTGCTGAACAACTTAGCATATGAACTCATCATTGACATGTTCATTAGTATCTAACCTAGGTTATGCATATGTATATTACAGGCATTGTAGGACAACTACCTAACTCTTAGCCTAATCCCTCTTTGACCCATTTATCCCCCTTAGAATAGAATGCTCTTGTGTGTGTCACGCTACCTCTACATATCTATTACCAATCCTTACTAGAACCTTACCTAGACCAATCGACCTTTTTCATTTGATGATTGCTATGCTTCCACTTAGCCTTCCTTTGGGAAAACATAAATGATACCGTTGGGAATACTCTTAAAGGTGAAATGCTACTTCGATAGTTTTCGTGCGCTTGCGGATTTTTATCTGTGACGTAAGAAAACATCAACAAGCATTTCTGGTGCTGTTGCCGTGGAACGCAGCTGAAGTATTGCATGATTGAGTGAATGGGGTAGGACCCTGCATAGGTTTTTAGTTGGACAACCCTTCTTTGTTTTCACATTTATGTTAAATCAGGGTAGTGTATGTCTTGTTTTCGCTTGCAAGAAAACTTTGTTGAAGATCCCAAATCCCTTCTGCGAGATCGACCTCGTGTTGTTACTCCTCAGAAGCTTCGTGCAGCAAAGCAACCCAGCGCTACTGCACCAACAACCAAAATGCCAATGGCCTAGAAGACCCTTCGTGAGTTTTTGATTCCCTCTGCTAGCAATGTGCCTGTTGAGCCCACTGTTAACACGGGAGACGTGAACATCGAAATCAAGACTGGCCTAATAACTATGGTGCAAGCCAAATCATTTTGTGGGAAGGCTAACGAGGATGCAAGTGCTCACCTGCAACAGTTCCTTGAGATCTGCAACACTTTTAAGATCAAGGACATCTCTCCTGACGTCGTTCGTCTTAGGCTGTTTCTGTTCCCCCTTCTTGGGAGAGCAAAGCAGTGGTTCTATGCGAACCAAAGTGTTGTGGACACTTGAAAGAAGTGCTCTACAACATTCCTCGCCTAGTTCTTTTTGTTAGGCAAGACCAGTGCCCGGCGTGGAAGAATTTCTAGCTTCTAGCAAGACGCTAAGGAGTCTATTCCCGAGGCTTGGAAAAGGCTTTAGGAGTACATCCTGGCCTGCCCCCACCATGGGATGGATGTCTGGCTGATTATTCAAAACTTCTACAATGGGTTGATCCCTTCCGCCCATGACCATGTGGATGCTGCTTCTGGAGGAGCTTTCTTCTCATTGACGATGCCCAAAGCCAAGGATTTGATTGAGAAGATGGTGTCAAACATGGGGTGGAGCAACGAGCGTCTCCACACCCATAAGCGAGGCATGCACACCTTGAAAGGGGTGGACAAGATCGCTGCTAAATTGGACCTCCTCATGAAGAAGATTGATGGACAAGCCGGTGGTGAAGTATGTGGCAATGCCTATGCCTTAGACTCTCACATCACCTGTGAAGTCTGTGGCAATACGGGTCACTTGGGTAATGATTGCCCAGAGACTTGTGAGGATGCCCTATACATAACCAACAACGGAAACAACAATGGCTATCATACAGGAGGTCCAAGGTGGGGCCAACCACACTCTTTCTTTCAAGGAGGGTACAACAACAATGACAACAATGAAAATCAACCAAACTTGAGAGAGCTTGCCATTAGTCAATTGAAGGTCAATGATGCATTATCCAAGAAGCTTCTAACTAATGCTAAGACCCTAGAAAGCATTAATGCCAAGATTGAAGGACTATCCTCAGCATTCAGGAATTAACTAAGCTTCAACAAGATGTTGGAAACTCAGTTGGCTCAACTAGTTGCAGTTGTTCCTCCATTGGAAAAGGTGAATGCGGTGGCTACGAGAGGTGGCAAGACCACTCATGACCCACCGTATCCCACACAAGAGAAGAGGACAACTGAAAAGGAGAAAGAGGATGTCCCAACTCGCATAATAGAACCACTTAGTGAGAGAATGGCCAAGCAATTTGAAGACACCAACTTATTGCCATCCCTCACAAGCAAAGGAAGCCAACAGTGACGAGCAATTCAACCACATTGTTGAGGTTATCCAGAAGATCCACATCAATGTGCCCTTGATTTATGTGATGCAAGTACCCACTTGTGATCGCTATCTCAAGGACATATTGAATAACAAGCGGCCATTGTCAACCACTAAGGTTGTCAAGCTTATAGAGGAATGCAGTGCAACCATCCTCAATAGGATTCTGGAGAAGAAGAAGGACCCTGGATGTCCTATAATATCTTGCTCGATTGGAGCTTACTACTTTGACAAGGCACTTTGTGACCTTGGAGCAAGTGTGAGTATGATGCCCAAGGTGGTCTTCGACCAACTGGACTTCACGGAGCTTACTCCAACATCAATGCAGCTCCAACTAGCTAACTCTTTAGTCCATTATCCGGCGTGTATTGTTGAAGACGTTCCAGTGAAAATTCAGAATTGCTTCATACCTGTAGATTTTGTGGTGCTCGACATGGATGTCGAGAAGGATACGCCGCTCATTCTTGCGTGCCCGTTTGTTAGCACCGCGAAGGATTGCATAGATGTGGGAGCTGGAGAAATCCACTTTCATATCAATGGCAAGGAGGAGAAGTTTAATTTTTTTCCCAAATTCGGAGCAATGCTCTATGATTCGCATAAAGTATGGGCCAAATGTTAAACACATTCAAGAGGTTGAAGTCACACCTCCAAAAGGTGGATCCGCTCCTTGCATTCATGAGGGAATTGATCTATGCGGAGAACCCATCTTATCATCCACACTGACACCCCAAGAAGACGGAGAAGTTCGGGCCTCCCCAAAGGCCTAAGTCCACCAAGCCGCTAAATAAGGAATGGTGGAAGAAGCAAGACAAGTCGTTCGAGCCCATCCCTCCACGTCCGGATGCCAAGAAATGAAGAAGGAGGAAATGTCCATCTCATCGGACTGTGGTGAGACCTAGCCAATAGGAAAATTGGTAGTTATCTTTTCTTTGATTTTTTACTTTTCTCTTCATCTGGTTTGTTCACTTAGTTGATTTTTCCCCACTGCATATTTGGTTTTTCTTAGCAAGTTGAGAATCTTATATTCCCAACCATCATTTTTTATTTCTTTATTTTCAAAAAAGAAAATTGTTGGTTTTGAAAAAGGGTTTTATTCACAATTTTTCTGAGCTGCAAATGAGGCATTTGACCAATGTGCTAATTTTATAACTATTGGGAAGCCACATGCCAAATGAGGGAACAGGAGGGCCCACATTATAGTGCGACCGACCTCCCTGTTCGGCTGACATGGGGAAATAGCCACTTTGGCTCTCTCTCCTCCAACGACTACATTTGATCCGTTTATGACCGTTGGGGAGTGTACACTATAAATGGTGGCCGTGAGGAGCACCCCTCTTAACACTTCACCTCATTTTACACCTTCCCAAGTCACTCTTTTGCTCACATTGTTTTTTTTTATCTTCATTGAAGCACGCTCGCTCAAATCCAACTCAAAAAGATTTGCTTTTGTTTGCATTTGCAATTTGCTCTCAAGTTCTTCAAGGGAAAATTCATTGAGGGTTTTGTTTTCACTAGCATCACTTCTTTTCGAGTTTTTCGCCTTGTCGTGTTCTTGCTTGTTGTGGACATGAAAGGAATGTCAAGGTTTTTTGGGAAGAGGAAGGGGGTTGCGAGATCAAGCCATGGTGGATACTCAAGTGCACATCCCTCCTCCGTTGCTACACCAAGTCCACAGAGGAGGAGTGTGTGTGAAGACACTCCCATGGGTGATAGGAGCAACCCACAACAACTTCTCCACGATAACGACCTCGACATACAAAGTGAGGTTGAAGACCAAACACGCAATCTCCTCCAAGCTCATGAGTTTTATCACACTAAAACTTATGATTCGGGTTTGATTTCTAAAATAGGTATGGATTCTGAATTCTTTTCCATTTGGGGTGCATTAGGATGGGAAAATTTTGCTCATATAGAGGAGAAAGGTTCACGCTTTCTCACTATACAATTCCTTTGCAGCTTGAAAATAGGATTTGATGGTATTACTTTTAGATTATTTCAAAAAGAAAACAACATCGTATGGAAAGAATTAAGTGAAATCCTAGGCTTCCATAAATTTTGTTTGCTAGATTAGGCACTTTGCCTAAGTTTATCAAACACAGTTTTTGGCATGAATTGACTAGTGAGGTCAAATATAGTGCTCCTAGGAATAGCCACTTTCACAATCCTACTTTACGCTTCTTGCATAGATGGGTGGCTATGACTATGTTCCCTAGAGAAGATGTTAGAGTAGTGCGTGATGATGAGTTAAAAATTTTATTTGCCATGGTTAAATAGATAAAAGTTGCTCCAGTTATTGCCATGATGACACAATGGTTAGATTACATTTCAAGGATAGGGCCAATTGAATGCACTTCATTAATTACCCGCATTTCTACTAGGGTAGGAGCACTAGAATATACTTCATTTGAATATATTGAAACTGAACGAGAATTAATTAATGAAGATTATCTAGTGCAAGGACATACTCTTAAGCATGATCATGATGACTCTTTAATGTTTTATTATCTCAGCTTTGTCAATGAAATTCGGTTACCTAATCTGGATTTTCATTTGTACAAATGTCAGAAGCTAACCATTGATCTTCTTCTAATCGAGAAAGCTCAAAGAAGTAATGTCTCTGATAGGGTAACTAAAAGTCGTGCAAGGAGAGTAGCCACAACCATGCCTCCAACAACCTCCACAGTCCATGAGTACGAAGAGGAAGAGGACTCAATGGGTGATGCACCCGGATGGACTCAACCTCCATCGCATGAGACCGAAGGACCGTCTTGGCATGGATGGTCAGGTACCACGTGGGAGCCACCCCTATCCACTTCAAGCTCTAGCAACTTGCCTCCAACATCCATGAGAAGATCTCATTCCTCTTTGGGTAGAAGTAATCATGACTATAGCCAAGGAATGACAGATCTCACTAGACGTGTAGAAGATCTTGAAGTGAGGACGGGAGACATCTACAACAATCTCCAAGAGCATGTCCAAGGTACCCAAGATTGGCAACAACACATGGACGCTCAGTTCACCAACTTCAGCTCCACGCTACAACAACAACAAGCCGATCTCGCGACCTACTTCCATCATCAAGGGTTCAACCCTTATCACAGAGGGGATTGAAGAACAAGCTTGGGGGATCACCCCCACTTGAGGAAAATTGTATCACATTGCATATAAAAAAAACTTAAAATAAGTAGAGTTGATTTGCTTTCAAATAAAATAAAAGATGTGCAGTAAGAATGGTTTAGAATTCATATAGGCGAAAGATGAATAGTTGCTCTGTTTTAATTTTCCTAAGTCCCTAGTTTACAACTTACTACTCTCCAAAATATTGCTGCTAAAATTAACTTTGCCTTGATTTAGAAATTCTGGGTAGCAAAAGCTTAATCCAATTCTAAGTTTTTGTGAGATATGATTGTAACACCCTATTTTTTGCATCATGCATTGCATACATGTTCATGCATTAAACATTAGTAGAATAAAGGGAAGATAATAAAAAAATAAAACATACAGATACAAATATGTGTAGCAAAAGTAGAAAAAGAAAATAATAGCATAAAACATGCATTAGGGAATAAATATAAAAATAATATATATATATATAAAGAGAAATAAATAATAATTAACAATATAAAAAAGAAATAAAAAATTAATAAAATAAGTAAATAAATAATATAAAGAATAGAAAAATAAAAAAGCAATATAAATAATATGAAAAAAAGCAAAGAAAAAAAAGGGCAACCGCTGGCCAGGCCGAGCGGCCGGCCCACCGAGCGCGCCCCAGCATGCGCCTGCCATGCCTGGCCCCGCGCGCCCGACCGCGCCCAAGCGGCCCCACCCACGCGAGCCCGCGCGCCCGACCACGCCCAAGCGGCCGGTGCCGCCAGCCCCCGCACTCCCGCGCCCATGCCGAGTCGGCCTCTGACCACGATAGCGACTCAGTACCGACTCTCGCACCCTGGCTATAAAAAGGATCGGAGGCCTTGTGTTTTCCCTCGACACCAGAAAACTCTAGCACCACCGGTAGAAAAAAAAAGAGGAGACCAGAGGGTGGCGCCGCCAGGGAAGGAGAAGAAGAAGAAGAAAAAAGGGGAGGGTGTCGTCGTCCGCCGAGGATCGTCGCGTCGCAGTCGTCGTGCCGCCGGAGGACCGTTGCGCCATCCACTTTGTCTACGCGTCACCTTCATCCCGCGATCTTCGAAGCCGTCGCTTCTACGGTAGGACATGTTTTCCAATGCGAATTTTTGCAAACGTATTAGATCTAATAGACATAATTTAATCGTAGTTGCACCATAAATTTATTTTCAGCAGTATTAATTCTCGCTAAAACCCTCGTAAACTCATATGAACACATACAAACTAGTTGCATCTAATTAATAGACAACCGTTGTTAACTAATTATTGAACTTTTCATGCATGCATGTCATTGCATGTTGATTAGTATGTGTGCATCATGTTGATTTGTATGTATTTTCTTGTATGTGTGATCACGAGTAGAGGGAAGTGCTCAAGAGGTCGTATACGAGGATTTCTAGAACCAAGACTTCGAAGCTCTTGAGCAACCCTATCCGTCGGAGCAAGGCAAGTGTTCTTGAAGCATATTGATCCTATTTTAAAATAAATGTTTTGTTTGCAAAACTGCATGCTTGTGTCAATTTGATGGGAATCCTATGATAGGAAGTTTACTAGCTTTGTTTAACCACCCTTGTCACCTGGGATATATGGTAGAGAGTCGGGATGGGATTTTTACCTTTTTGCTTCACTTAATTAATTGGGATGGAAGAACAACTACACTACTTAATTTAATTATGCGTTAATGAGATTGTGGTTGACATGAACTGGTTAAATCTGATATGGTAATGGGTGATCTAAGCAAGCCTGATAGTTGGATGGGTTGGATGTATGGTGGATTGCTTGCTTTAGACTTAAGGATCGGTTCGTGGAGCGACCATCTAGGATTTACAGTGCCACCACGAGGCCAAGTATGGGTGCAGCATAGCTGATTAATTAGGGATTTGACAGTGCTATTTGGACCATTAAGGATGCTCAGGGAAGGGGTAGTCGGATTGGGTTTGTTGATGATTGGCGGGACTACCCTGGGATCCAAATGGCTCAAGAGGGGGCCCTTGGTTGAAGATGTGTGCAGTTGGAGACATCGCCACCGGTGAAACCTTAGTGGGGTCTAAATAGGCTAGTAGTCCCTTTGTAAAGGCTATTTTGTGATCTCTTGGCCATACACAAAAGGAAGTGTAATTGACATAAGGGAGGTTCTTTAGTCGCCGATGGGTGATGAAATCACAAACACGTGGGGAAAGCGGTACAACCTCTGCAGAGTGTGTCTAAAACTATCATGATAGCTGTGCTCCCAGTTAAGAGCAACCTTGACCCTCACATGATTAGAGGGAATTTGATATTGGGATGGTTTTTTGGGATGGTTATGGTTGATTATGTATAAATTTCTGGTATTGAATATGGTTATTGGAAATGGTGAAATCTGGTTTAATGATGATGGATATGGAATATGGATTTGTACTATAATAATCATTGGGGGATATGATGGGTTTATCTCACATACATAATACATTTTGCTTTTAGAATGTTTTACTGTACTTTTCAGCACTTAGCCATTATTACATTCGTCATTTGAATCAGCCACATGTCATACTTTCCCCCACTTGTTGAGTACGACATGTACTCACTCTTGCAATCCCCCCACCAACAGTTTCAGGTGATGGTTGGGAGTGTCTTGATGATAATGTGGAGTTCTAGGCCGTGTCTACCGTCAGCTTTGCCTGTGGTGTTATTGGAGCTGCGCTATCCCTTTTGCTTAGTTGCTTATTAGTTTATTTTCGCTGCATTAGTTCAAACTTGTCATTAATATTCATTAGAGCTTGTATTCGAGAATATAATGAATTGTGTAAATAAAATACTTATTTATTAACTTGTGCTGTGGTAATTATTTGTATATCGTTTGTAATGCACTTGTATATGTGTGTTAAACATCCTGGGCACACATATACTGCACTTGGTTCATTTTTCGGAATCGGGTGTCACAAATTGGTATCAGAGCCACAGGTTGACTGTAGGATGCAGCCTAGATAGAATGAACACTTTAGAGCACATAGGAGCACTCAGGAATCGATGTGTTTTTCTTTGGTGTGCTGTTTGCTATATATTGTTTGCTTGTGTGCTTAATAGAGGATTTTGGGATGCTTTAGAATTGCCAAGTCCACCTAGGCTAGTTAGTTGTTTAGTTTCATATCCCTTGATGCATATAGTTGGGGACATTTTCTAAATTCTTATCTCTTGCTTTTCTCTAGATGGTGAGGAGTCGCAACCAGAGGGATGTCAATGATGAGGAGGAGAACCATGGAGTACCTCAAAACAACAATGGACAAGGACCTTTTCATGGAGCTATCAATATTGAGCAGCTACTGACTATGCAGAACCAGCTCATGCAGACCATAATACAGACTATGGGACAGCCGCAGGCTGGTAACATCAACAATCAACCCCACATGCCTCCACCGCCACCCCGCCTTCTCATAACCGATTGGGAGAGTTTATGAGGACTATGCCGCCAACCTTTCCTCAAGCTGCCGACCCTATGGATGCCGATGATTGGCTCAAGTCCGTGGAGAAGAAACTTGCTATTGTCCAATTCAGTGACCGGGAGAAGGTGCTATTTGCTTCTCATCAACTCGTTGGAGCAGCTGCGGATTGGTGGGATTCCTTATGCAATGCTCATGAGAACCAAGAGAAAATTACTTGGGCTGAATTCAAGGAGAATTTTTGTTCTCATTATGTGCCCGAGGGTGTTATGATCTTGAAGCAACAAGAATTTGAGAACTTGAGGCAAGTAAGATCGAGTGTGGGTGAATACCTCAATAAATTCTCTCAACTCTCAAGGTATGCACCTGAGGATGTGAGTCGGGATAGCCGGAAGCAATACTTGTTCATGACGGGCTTGAACAATGAGATCCAAGTGCAACTGCTGATTGTGATTATGCCAACTTCCTGAAGCTAGTGGACAAAGCAATTGTGGTTGAAACAAGATTCGTGCTATGGAACAAGACAACAAGAGGAAGGCGCCATATCAAGGACAGCCACAAGTAAGTAATGTGCACCCTCGCTTTGCACCACCTAATGCGCCTTATTTCAGCTCTTCTATTCCTACTCAACGCCCTGGATTTGCACCGCGTCCAACTCAATTTGTGCAGCAACGCCCTGTTATGCAAGCACCTAGGCTTCCAATGCCTTATGTGCCTCATGCTAATTTTCCTGGTGCAAATGTTCAAAATCAAGTCCGTCCAAATTCTGGTGGAGCTAGGAAGTGCTATACTTGTGGAGAAGCTGGACACTTTGCACATCAATGCCCTAAGTCAGGCCTTGGACAAGGAAGCAATGCGCCAAGACCGAACCCAAGATCCAATGGAGGACAGCCGCAAGGGAATTGTGGAAAACAGAAGTTTTGCTCGTGGCAACGTCAACCATGTCTCTACGGAGGATGCTCAACAAGCGGGTGATGAGGTCATAGGTATGTTCCTCGCAAACTCCAACCCCGTGACTATGTTGTTTGATTCTGGAGCATCGCATTCATTCATTGCATCGAAGTATGTTGCCAAGTATAGTTTGCCTATCTCTCACTACAGGAATATCGATCACTTACGTCGGCCAGAGCAACTTACGTCGGCTGGCCGACGTAAGTAAGTAACTTACGTCGGTCCCTGGTAGCCGACATAAGTTAAATAAATTACGTCGGTAGACCGACGTAAGTATATGGACCGACAGTAATAAAAATTACCCACGTCGGCCTCGGCCCATAGCCGACGTAAGTTAATTGGCCGACGTAAGTTAAGCCTAACTTACGTCGGCCCTGACATTGGCCGACGTAAGTAAGTCGGGCCGACGTAAGTAGTTGTTTAACCTAACCGCGCGAGCGGTGCGCGCTCTCATTTCACGCGCGCTCTCCTTTTCCCAACCGACGCCGCCGCCCCGAGCCGCCGCCGCCCCGTCGCCGCCCCGCCGTCGCCGCCCGGCCGCCCGACGCCGCCCGGCCGCCCCGCCGTCGCCGTCGCCGCCCGGCCGCCACAAGCAAGGTAATCCCTCCTCTCCCCTCCCTCCTCTCCTCCCCGACCCCCCCACCCCACGGGCCGCCGCCGCCCTGCCGCCGCCGCCGCCCTGCCGCCGCCGTCCACCTCCCCATCCCGACGCCGCCCTCCCCGTCGACCTCCCCTCCACGGCCGAGCGCCCCCCCTTCCCCTCCCCTCCCATCCCGAGCCCCTTCTCTCCCCCTCCTCCTCCCCAATTTAATTGATTAATTGTTTAAATTCTTAATTGTTTGATTGATTAATTGTTTGATTGCTTAATTGTTTAATTACTTAATTGTTTGCTGAAATTGTTTAATTGCTTAATTTAAATTTGCTGAAATTCCTTAATTGTTTATTAAATTATGCTGAAATTATTTAATTGCTTAATTGTTTGATTGATTATTTGCTTAAATATGCACGGCCGTCTTGCCGGCCGACGCGACCGCCGGCTCCCCTCCACGGCGAGCGCCGCCCCGCCCCGGCCCCTTCCCCTCCTCCCCTCCCCTCCTCCCCTCCTCCCCTCCCTAACCGCCGGCTTCCCGGCCCCGAGCGCCACCGCCGCCGATTCCCGGCCGACGCCACCGCCGCCTTCCCGGCCGACGCCACTGCCGGCTCCCCTCCACGGCGAGCGCCGCCCCGCCCCGGCCCCTTCCCCTCCTCCCCTCCTCCCCTCCCTAACCGCCGGCGGCCCGGCCCCGAGCGCCACCGACGCCGCTTCCCGGCCGACGCCACCGCCGCCTTCCCGGCCGACGCCACCGCCGGCTCCCCTCCACGGCGAGCGCCGCCCCGCCCCGGCCCCTTCCCCTCCCCTACTCCCCGACCGTCCCCTCCTCCCCTAGATCCCCGACCCGGCCTCCCCTCCTCCCCGACCCCCTCCCCCTAGCTCCCCCGGCCCTCACCGCCGGCGGCCCGACCCCGAGGAGCGCCGCCACGGCTTCCCGGCCGACGGCACCACCGCCTCCCCCTCCCCCTCCCCTCCACGGCGAGCGCCGCCCCGGCCCCTTCCCCTCCCCTCCCCGACCCCCTCCCCTGGCCCTCACCCTTCCTGACCGCCGGCCCGGCGCCGATCGTCTCCCTGAGCAACGTAGACGACTAGATGACATGACATAGATATCTTGCAGCCCTTCCCGGCCGACGCCACCACCGCACCGCTGCCTCCCCCTCCCCCTCCCCTCCACGGCGAGCGCCGCCCCCCTTCCCCTCCCCTCCCCAACCTTCCCCGACCCCCTCCCCCTCACCCTCCCTGACCGCCGGCCCGGACCCGGAGCGCCGCCCCGCCATTCCCGGCCGGCCCCGGAGCTTAATTTGCTTATTTTTGCTTAATTTACTTAAATATGCATGAGTGGTTTATTTTATTATGATTAATTTGCTTCATTATGCTTAATTTCCTTATTTTTCCTTAATTTGCTTAAATATGCATTAGTGGTTTATTTTATTATGATTAATTTGCTTAGTTATGCATAATTATGCTTAATTTCCTTATTTTTGCTTAATTTTCTTAAATATGCTTAAGTGGTTTATTTTATTATGATTAATTTGCTTAATTATGCATAATTATGCTTAATTTCCTTATTTTTGCTTAATTTGCTTAATTACGATTAGGTGGTGTATTTAATTATGTTTAATTATGCTTAAATTGCTTAAATTATGGTTACAATTTTAATTTTGATTGCTTGAGTGTTCTAGTACTATATATACATAAATGGGCTTCGGACAGGCTTGACAAGGCCCGACAAGGCCCATTTAGTGGTAAGGTAAAGTATGCGAACGATGACGGTGAGGATGGCAAGCACCTGGAGGACCGTCGCTGGAGTAGGGGTATCGAGGAGAGGAGAAGGGGATCGTCGCGGCTGCCGTATCTGGACTCTGGAGCGATGGAATCGTGGAGAAGAGAAAGGAAAATGAGTAGGGTTAGGTCGGGGAGGACTTTTATGTGGCCGATCTGAAGTGTGGACCGTCGGATATTATCTGACGGCTCACTCGCCTCAGTCCTCCGCCTCCCCCGATGGCTTAGTCCTCTGCCTCCTTCTCTAAGACCAACTTTCCTCTCAGTCTTTCTCTAGTTCTTTCCTCTCTCTTAAATGACCTCAAAATGAAAATGAGCAATGTAACCTATAGCAATGTGTTACCCGTTTCGGATTGGCACGTCTCACATGCCATTGGCATGTGAGACGTGCAGGTTCGGAATTGTCCCTTTTTGGATAGCCTCGGAGTGACCGAGGGGGCGTGGCTTGTGACGAGACGCGGGTCCGGATTTGGACGAGATTTCGGTGGCGTAACCCTGTTGTTCTCTGCTGCACCATTTTTGGGCGTGCAGTGGAGAACAGCGGGGTTATGCTGCCGAAATTTCATTCGAATCCGGATCACGCGTCTCGTCATGAGCACGCTCCGCTCGGTCACTCTTGGGTGGGTTTAGGATCTATCTGCCTAGGTTGTAGGGCCGTGACACATAACATAACAATACATTAACGACAATTTCTTTCGCGTTAAACTGCAGAGTCAAACATGGGCGAAGACCGTAGTTGGATGTACACTGGTTGGAAGAGCAGAACTGGTGGTCACTCAGATGAGTGGTACGCCAAGACAGAAGCTTTTGTGGAACGAGCTTTTTCGTTGTCAAATAGCGATAAGGCGCGGTGCCCATGTACGAAATGCCGAAACAGAACGTTTTTGGACAAAGTGGAACTTACGTTGCACTTGTGTCGAAACGGTTACGTGTCAAATTATGAGTTGTGGAACTTCCACGGCGAGATAGCTTCTCAAGCTGTACAAGAAGTGGAAGCTGACAATGATGATGCTCAAGAGGTTGATATGATGGATGAGATGCTGGAAGCTATACGACCAGAGCTTACAGAAGATACTCAAACAGCAAAGGTTAAAGAGTTCTTCAAATGTCTCAAAGATTCAGAAGAGGCTCTGCATGAACACACTAAAATGTCAATCCTCAATTTTGTGACTAGACTTATGGCAATTAAGTCTAAGTTCTTCTTTTCTAACAATTGTTACAACATGCTCATCGATTTGTTCAAAGATGCTCTTCCACAACCCAACAAAGTGCCTAAGGATATGTACAACTCGAAGAAAATTCTTTCTGGTCTCGGGATGAAGCACGAAAAGATTGATGTGTGTCCGGACAACTGCATGCTTTTCTGGAGAGAGCATGCCAATGAGAACAAATGTTTGAAATGTGGTCAGCCGAGGTTTGTCGAAGTTGTTAATAACGATGGTAATACAGTGACGACGGAAGTCGCACGTAAGCAGCTTCGTTACTTACCTGTGACACCGAGGTTGAAGCGGCTGTTCCTTTCAAAACAAACGGCCAGACACATGAGATGGCACAAAGAAGGTGAGCGTGAGAACAATGGAGTCATGACGCACCCGTCCGATGGTGAGGCATGGAAGGCTCTGGACCGGTTCGACCCAGAATTCGCTCGTGAAGCGAGAAATGTTCGCATCGGGTTGGCGACAGATGGGTTCACACCGTTCAGCACAAACGCCGCACCATACTCCTGTTGGCCCGTCTTTGTCATTCCGTACAATCTTCCGCCGACCTTTTGCATGAAGAATGAGTTTATGTTTCTTAGCCTCATTGTACCTGGGCCAGATCATCCTGGGTCACGTCTCAACAAGATGTTGAAACCGTTGATCGAAGTGTTGAAAATGTTGTGGACAGGAGTCGAAGCGTACGACTGTTACAAGAAACAGAAATTCAACCTCCGAGTTGCTTATTTGTGGTCCGTTCATGATTTTCCGGCATACGGCATGTTTTCTGGATGGAGCACTCATGGTCGGTTGACGTGTCCGATATGTGCCTCGGACACCAATTGCTTTCGACTTACCCATGGAGGCAAGATATCTTACTTCGATTGTCATAGACGTTGGCTACCTCCGAATCACTTGTTTAGACAATAGAGGAATGTCTTCAGAAAGAACACCGTTGTCACTAAAGGACCACCTAAACGTCTTGACGGGTCAGAAATATCTGATATGTTGGACAAATTGGTGCCAGATGAAGGTCGTCCTGGATATTTCGAAGGTTACGGAGACAAACACAATTGGACTCACATATGTGGACTTTGGGAGTTACCGTATGTGAAGTCGTTGATTCTAAGGCACAACATTGATGTTATGCATCAAGAGCGTAACATGGCCGAATGTATCATAAGCACATGCATGGACATGACGGGCAAAACAAAAGACAATTTAAAGGCTCGAAAGGATCTTGCCGAGCTTTGTAACCGTCAAACTCTTGAGCTCTCCGAAAATGGTGGTAAACCACGCGCTCCTTTCTGTCTTCGACCTAAAGAGAAAAAAAAAGTTCTCGAATGGTTGCAAAGGTTGAAATTCCCAGATGGTTACGCAGCTAGTCTGAGACGAGCCGTGAATGTGAAAACGGGAAAGCTCATTGGGTTGAAGAGTCATGATTATCACATAATCATGGAAAGACTTCTGCCTGTTATGTTTCGAGGCTATTTTGACGATGCAGTGTGGAAGGTGTTAGCCGAGCTTAGCCACTTCTATAGGCAACTCTGTGCTAAAGAAATCACGCCAGAGATGATGACTAAATTGGAAAAGGAGGTTCCGGTACTTTTGTGTAAGATGGAAAAGATTGTTCCTCCGGGATTTTTCAATCCAATGCAACATCTCTTAATTCATCTTCCATTTGCAATATAGGTGGATGTATCATATTGAAAGATCACTTAGATATCTGAAACCAATGGTTGGTAACAGGGCAAGGGTTGAAGGTTGCATCGCCGAAGCTTTTACTCTTAAGGAAGTAGGATACTTCTCAAGTGTTTACTTTGCAGAGGAAAACAATGTTAATACTTCGGTAATGCGATACAATATAGATGAGCAACCTCCTTGTAGCGATCTCTCCATTATTGCAACAAGAGGCACTACTGTTGGTAGTTACACTTCGTATGATGTTAGCGAAAAAGAAAGGCGTGCTGCATTCTTCTACATGTACGCTAATATGGAAGAAATGAATGAATATTTCAAGTAAGTGTTTCTCCTACACTTATGCTTTTCACCATCTTTTCCGACACATGTATTCTAAAAGGTTCTCTTTGTCGTGTAGTATGTTCGACAAGCAAAATTGGAGACATAGACATCAACCCACGAGTAAGCAAATAGAACATATTCGACGGGAAGGAATAAACGGGGGATCTAATTTTCTCTCCTGGTTTCGAGATCATGTAACGTTTTCTCGATAACTAATCAATGTTAACAATGTTTTCTTATAACTTAAGAATGCTTACGTTTTCTAATAATTCCATATCTTGGACAGTTCCAAAAAGATGCCAACGTCCATGAAGATTTGCGACAACTATCCCGTGGAGTGGTTAATGTTAGAAGCTATGGTCGATATGACGTCAACGGCTATCGATTCTGTACAACTCAATTTGAATCTCTTCGTCCTCTCGCGGCAACATGTAATACCGGAGTTGTGATGAGGGCAATCGATTCGCAAGATCATGAAATGCAGTACTACGGGATTATTAAAAAAATCCTTGAATTCACTTTTGTCGCAAACAAGCCAATTCGAGCGGTATTCTTTGACTGCGAATGGTTTGATTCCATTCGTGGAATTCGAGTAAACGAATTTGGCATGGTCGAAGTAAAACACAAGGAATGGTTGAAAGGATTTGATTCATTAGTTCTTGCACACCAAGTAGAGCAAGTGTACTATCTACCTTATCCATGCAATAAATTCAAAGCTTGGTGGGTGGTACATAAGGTGAATCCTCGTGAGCGGTTATACGCTCCAGGAGATGATGATTATCACGACGAAGCTGAGGTTGATTGTGTCTACCAAGAGGAAGAGTTGCCAGACTCCTTCTCAGTCGAGCCCGGTGTAGGACTCGATAACTTAGTTGGAGACGCTCAAGATATCGAGGCTGGCACGGAAGCGGAAACAGAATTAGAATCAGAATATGAAGATATCGATGACATAGTCGAACCTGCTGATTTGCGCAAACGAAAACGATATGCGCAACAAGAAGATCGATGGGCTGGTTTAAGGAGTAGGGTGCATGATCGTGATGTTGATGAATTTTGAAGTAACGTTTTATTCACTAATTTAACATTAATTTTGTATATTATCTTTGTATATTAATCATTTATTCCTTGCAATAGGATGTCGTCAAAGGGGAAGGGGAAGGGGAAGCCAGTGAGAGGGTTTGAGCCGCCAGCAGACCCTTGCTCAGGGAGCTCGTTCCGTTCTAGTCGACGTGAGCTCTTTCTGGCACACGCTCCACCCTCAGCTGTCGTGTGCTTTCAGCAGACAGAGGTAAACTTTAGTTACTATAAAGTTATTTTTGAAATTGCAATTGTTATTAATTATTAATAAAGTCATTCCTTTTGTGCAGTCTGACTCAGAGACTTCTGAGTCTGAGTCAGAGTCTGAGGCTAGGGGGCCGCTACAGGAGCCCGACTCAGAGGCTAGGGGGCCCTCTAGCGCTAGCCTCCCTTCGGAGCCGGCTAGCGCTAGCCTCCCTGGGCAGCCCTCTACCACTAGCCTTCCTGGAGGCTCCGGGGGGTCCGCAGAGCCTTCAGGGTCACAGGACGCGGTAGCGTCGCAGCAGAGGCGACGGACGAGGAGGACCCACTTTGCGGCTCCTCCTCCGGTTACTACTCAGCGGACCACGATCCGTCCGGTTGGAGACAGGTATAAAAACTGTATATAGTATACTAAATATTAGATGTTGTTTTTCTTTACTTAATGATTTAATATATTTTGTAGATGTTGGTACGACTTCTCGTTCACGGGGGCCGAGAAGCACCACAGGCAGGTTAACAGTGTCCTCGGTGCTATCGTCAAGTTGCACTACCCCAGTGTAATTGACGGTTTTCCTGCCCTGTCGTGGGATGACTACGCTCGAGTCTCTCACCCGGTGCACGGCACGGTTCAGGGAGCCGTGTGGCATGATTTTATGGTAAGTTTAACTGTTTCGTTTTTTCAACTCCTTTGAATTCTTAATTGCAAATCACTTAAATATTTGTTTGCTTAAAGTTGAGGTACCAAGTAGAGGAGCCGGGCATGGAGGACCACGCGAGACGCGTGTTCCATTACAACGCTCGGAAGCTCACGACGGCGGCGTTGTCATACGCCCGGATTCAGGCCGACAACGCTTACTACAAGCGGCACCCCCGGGAGCAGGAGCAGGAGCAGCAAAGGGGTGTCTTTAGGAAGGACTCGGACTCCTACTTGACAGAGGAGCAGTACGCGGAGGTAAGTTTTTAATATTGTTAAATATTTACAATATCTATGTATGTTAACCGCGTTGATGAAAATGAAATATGTGCAGGTTAGTATTTCCTGGTTACAGGGTAACATCGAGGCGTACTTAGCTCTCTGTCGGTACTGGGCTAGCGACGCTTTTATCAACAAGTCCACGAAGGCTAGACAGTGCCGTATGGGGTCCGAGGGCAAGCACAACTATGGCGGTGACGGCTACTTGCGTTTGGCTAAACGCATGGTAAGTACCTTTTTATTTTATTTATGTGTTCTTAATATATTATTTATCTCACTAACACGGATGTACAGGAGCGAGAGCTGGGTCATGAGCCGACCCCGACCCAGGTTTGGAAGAGAGGTCACAAGGGAAGTGACCCTTCTCAGCCAGGGCAGTGTAGTCAGGTCGCAGCCGACCGACTGGTAAGTTTTCGAAATTCATCAATTTCATTATAACTAATACTATTATTGACATACTTACAAGATTTATTTGTTTTGTAGACAAAGTACGCGCAGGAGGTCGCGAAGATACACGGTGCGGATTACGATTGGGAAAGCGCGCCGATCGACCCCCAAGCCGCGTACGCAAGCGGAGGCGGGAAGGCCCACGGACGGTGAGTTCTTCGTGTGTTTCATTTCTTTTTCAATTAATCTTCTTCTACTTAGTGTTTTCATTCTTTTGCAGGTTTGCCATTTTCGATGGAGTTGTCGACTCGAGGTCGACGCGACCTTTGAGAGGCGCTTCATCGTCGCAGGCTTCGACCGCTGGGACCAGTGGTCGTCTCTCGCAGACGCAGCTGGAGCTCCAGGCCATGAGGGAGTCGCTGACGCAAACTCAGGCAAAGCTGGAGCGGACGAGAGCGGAGGCAAGGGAGGAGCAGCAGAGGACGGCCTTAATGATGGCCCAGATGCAAGCAACGGTGGCGGTAAGTAATTTAAAGTACCGTAGTTAAATTTCACAACACTTAATAACATATATCTGCTAATATCTTGCAATGGTAGGCTCTTGCTCGACAAAGCGGTCAGGACATCCAGATTCCTACGCTTCCGCCGCAGCAGACACCGGAGCAGGTAATATTGTCTATACCTAGGAGTTTGATTCCCTTTTCATTATGTTAAAAAGTTATTTGCATCACATTTAATCCTAATTATGATTCTTTTGTAGGGTTCCGGAACGCGTCGAGATCCCGGAGGCAGTGGAGGGGGTAGCGTGTAGACACTGGAGCAGGTGAGAAACTCTCTTTAAGTGTATCTAATCAAGCTTTAGTAGTTTTTGACCATGATAGAAATGATTAGTATATAGTGAATAAGTTGTTAGTGCTTCCATTTAACAAAAGAGCTAGTGATTATCACTGATGTTACCTTCTTATGTCGAAACTAATGTTCATTGAGTTAACAAAGGGCTAGTGCTTCCATTTAACTAGTGATATAGTACATTACTTCATTTGAAACTACATCATGCTTCCTTCTTTTGTCACTGATGTTCTTGGCCTCTTATGTTATCACTTAGTTGACATTGATGCTTACTAGTGATTATGTTTGTTTTGTAGGGATCCGGAACGCGCCGGGAAGATCCTGGAGGTAATGGAGGGGCTAGCGTGTAGCCCGGTGTAATTTATTTGGAAAATTGTGGTGTTTGTTGATGTTTTGAACCATGGGCGAACTTATATTGACTGTTCTGTGACTGTATATATCTGTATATATCTGTATATATTTTTTGACTGTTCTGTGACTCGCCATCGAGCGAGGTAGACAGTTTCTGTTTTTAAAAAAATTTCGAAAACTTAACTTACGTCGGCTATGAGCATGCCGACGTAAGTTTGCCCAGGTTAACTTACGTCGGTATGGCCAGACCAACGTAAGTTAAACCACTTAACTTACGTCGGTTTGCCCTGGCCGACGTAAGTTACAGCACTTAACTTACGTCGGCCTGCCCAAGCCGACGTAAGTCATTCGGCCCGGCCCAAGGCCCATCTCGAGGGTGAACTTACGTCGGCTCCTGCAGACCGACGTAATTAAGGTAACTTACGTCGGTGGCCGACGTAAGTTACCTTAATTACGTCCAAAACCCTACGTCGGCTGAAAGCCGACGTAATTAAGCAAAAACCGACGTAATTAAGTTAATTACGTCGGTTTAAGCCTAACTTACGTCGGCTTTGGCCGACGTAAGTGACCGGTATTCCTGTAGTGTCTCATATGAAGTTTACTCTATTGGTTAAGTCTCCTGAAGGAGAGATGAGGACAAATATAGTATGTCCAATAGTAAGCCTTAGAATAAGGGGGGTAGACTTCTTTTCCAACCTTATAGTCTTGGATTCTCAAGGATTGGACATTATACTTGGTATGGATTGGTTAAGGAAGCATAATGGAGTTATTGAGGAAGTTGACCAATGAGGAAGGGATCACCGTAGAATTTGAAGCAACTCAACATGCACCAAAGCAATTGGAGCTGAATCACATGGATGGTACTGCAATTGAGGAGATTTCGGTGGTGTGTGAATTTTTGGATGTTTATCCGGACGAGTTGCCAGGTATGCCACCTGATCGAGATATTGAGTTTGTTATTGATTTAATACCCGGAACTGCACCTATAGCTAAGAGGCCGTATAGGATGCCTCCTATGGAATTACCGGAGCTCAAGAAGCAAATTCAAGAGCAACTGGAGAAGGGTTTCATTCGGCCCAGCTCTTCACCTTGGGGAGCACCTGTTCTATTTGTGGACAAGAAGGATGGAACACAAAGGATGTGTGTGGATTACCGAGCTCTCAACGAGGTGACCATCAAGAACATGTACACCATGCCCCACATAGAGGATTTGTTTGATCAGATGAAAGGTGCCTGTGTGTTTTCCAAGATCGATTTGAGGTCAGGTTACTTTCAAATGAAGATTAGGCCATCGAACATACCTAGACAACTTTTAGGACACGGTATGAATCTTATGCGTACACGGTGATGTCCTTTGGATTGACCAATGCACCTGCCTACTTTATGTACCTCATGAATAAAGTCTTCATGGAGTACTTGGACAAGTTCGTCGTGGTGTTTATTGATGATATTATGATCTACTCGAAGGATAAGAAAGAACATGAGGAACACTTGAGGCTCACGTTGCAGAAATTGAGGGAGCATCAATTGTATGCCAAGTTCAAGAAGTGTCAGTTTTGGTTGAAAGAGGTGCCATTTTTAGGTCATATAATCTCGGGAGGAGTATCGGTCGACCCCGGAAAAGTGGGGGATGTGTTGAAGTGGGAGCCACCACAAAACGTAAAGGAAATAAGGAGTTTTCCTGGAATGGCTTGATATTACCGTTGATTCATCAATGACTTTTCCAAGGTAGCCAAGACCATGACAAAATTGCTAATGAAGGGGAAGGCTTTCCAATGGACTCAAGCTTGTCAAGAGAGTTTTCAGGAGTTGAAGAAAAGGTTAACAACAACCCCAATCTTAATATTGCTAGACGTGAGCAAGATTTTTGATATTTATTGTGACGCATCAAGACAAGGACTCGGATGCGTGCTTATGCAAGAAGGTCAAGTGGTTGCATATGCATCGAGACAATTGAAGAAACATGAGCAGAATTATCCTACACATGATCTTGAACTAGCAGCTGTGGTACATGCGTTGAAGATTTGGAGACACTACATCCTTGGACATAGGTGTGAAATTTATACAGATCACAAGAGTCTTAAGTATATTTTCACACAAGCGGATCTGAATTTAAGGCAACAAATATGGTTGGAGCTCATCAAGGATTATGGTGTGGGGATCAACTACCATCCAGGAAAGGCCAATGTAGTGGCCGATGCCTTGAGTCAGAAAGGAGTAAGTAATCAACTCACAGTTCGCGAATTGCCATCCGAGTTATGCAAAGAGTTTGAACGAATTGAATCTTGAATTCATGAATGAGATGGGAATAATGGAGTTAAATCCAACCTTGGAGCAAGAAATTCTAGAAGCACAAACCACGGATGAGGAGATCAAGGAAATCAAAGAAAGGACCCAAGAGGGGAGAGAATTCAGATTCGATGAGGATGAACATGGTACCTTATGGTTGGGAAAAAGGATTGTCGTGCCTAATGTGAAGCATATTCGGGAGACGATATTAAAAGAGGCACATGACTCACCATACTCAATTCATCCTGGTTGTACAAAGATGTACAAAGACTTGAAGACGTGCTATTGGTGGGATAGCATGAAAAAGGACATAGCTGAATATGTAGCATGTGTGATGTGTGTCAATGGGTCGAGGTGGAACATCAAAGGCCAGCCAGGTTATTGCAACCATTAAAGATCCCGAAATGGAAGTGGGAAGAGATCGGTATGGACTTATAGTTGGTTTACCACGTACTCAGTCTGGTTACGACTCAATTTGGGTAATTGTAGATCAGTTAACTAAGTCAGCCCACTTTATTCCCATCAAGACCACCTATAATGGAGAGCAATTGGCAGAACTGTATATGAGAAGTATAGTATGTTTGCATGGAGTTCCGATGAAGATAGTCTCGGATAGAGGTTCACAATTCACTTCCAGGTTTTTGGCAAAAATTGCATGAAGCTTTGGGAACGAGGTTGAATTTTAGTTCAGCATATCACCCTCAAACGGATGGACAAACCGAGAGGACCAATCAAATTTTGTAAGACATGTTAAGAGCTTGTGCTTTGAAGCATGGGAAAAGTTGGGACAAGAGCTTGCCATATGCAAAATTTTCATAAAACAATAGTTACCAAGCAAGTTTGAAAATGTCACCCTATGAAGCACTATACGGAAGGAAGTGTAGGACACCTTTATTTTGGAATGAAATAGGAGAGAACTAAGTATTTGGTCCTGATGTGTTGCAGGATGTTGAAAGGCAAGTTCAAATAATTCATGAAAACCTAAGGGCTGCTCAGTCGCGACAAAAAGGTTATGCGGATAATCGGCAAAGGAATCTGGTATTTGAAGTTGGAGATTTTGTATATCTCAAAGTGTCACCTATCCGATGGCAACACCGGTTTAACGCCAAAGGAAAACTGGCACCTCGTTACATCGAACCATTTAAGATTCTGGACAAGTGAGGAGAGGTTGCTTATCGACTTGAGCTGCCGGCATCTCTCTCCGATGTACACGATGTGTTTCACGTATCTAGACTCAAGAAGTGTCTGAGGGTGCACGAAGAAGAGGTGCTGATGGACGAGTTAGAACTTCAGAAGGATTTGTCCTATGTTGAGGAACCTATCAAGATCTTGGACATGAAGGAAAGGGTCACGAAAAATAAGAGGGGCCGTTGGTGCAAAGTGCAATGGAACCACCATACGGAAGCCGAAGCTACGTGAGAACGTTAAGAAGACCTGAAGGCAAAATTCCCTCATCATTTCTCCACGCTATCGAATCTCGAGGGTGAGATTCACTTTCAGGGGGGTAGGTTTGTAACATCCTAATTTTTGCATCATGCCTTGAATACATGTTCATGCATTAAACATTAGTAGAATAAAGGGAAGATAATAAAAAAATAAAACATACATATACAAATGTGTGTAGCAAAAGAAGAAAAAGAAAATAATAGCATAAAAAATGTATTAGGGAATAAATATAAAAATAATATATATATATAGAGAAATAAATAATAATTAACAATACAAAAAAGAAATAAAAAAATTAAAAAATAAATAAGTAAAAAATATAAAGAATAAACAAATAAAAAAATATAAATAATATGAAAAAAAAAAGAAGAAAAGAAAAAAGGGCAACCACCGGCCAGGCCGAGCGGCCGACCCACCCAGCGCGCGCTTGGCCCCGCGCCGCGCCTGCGCGCCCTCTGCACGACCCCACGCGCGCGAGCCCGCGCGCCCGACCGCGCCCAAGAAGCCGGTGTCGCCAGCCCCCGCGTTCCCGCGCCCAGGCCGAGTCGGCCTCTGGTCACGGTACCGACTCGGTACCAACTCTCACGCCCCGGCTATAAAAAGGACCGGAGGCCTCGTGTTTTCCCTTGACACCAGAAAACCCTAGCGCCGCCGGTAGAGAAAAAAAAAGAGGAGACCAGAGGTTGCCGCCGCCAGGGAAGGAGAGGAAGAAGAAAAAAAAGAGGAGGGTGCCGTGGTTCGCCGGAGATCGCCGTGTTGCCATCGTCGAGCCGCCAGAGGACCGTTGTGCCATCCACTTTGTCTACACGTCGCCTTCGTCCCGCGATCTTCGAAGCTGTCGCTTCTATCGTAGGACATGTTTTCCGATGCAAATTTTTGCGAACGTATTAGATCTAATAGATGTAATCTAATCGTAGTTGCACCATAAATTTATTTTCAGCAGCATTAATTCTCGCTAAAACCCCCGTAAACTCGTATGAACATGTACGAACTAGTTGCATCTAATTAATAGACAACCGTAGTTAACTAATTATTGAACTTTGCATGCATGCATGTCATTACATGTTGATTAGTATGTGTGCATCATGTTGATTTGTATGTATTTTCTTGTATGTGTGATCACGAGTACAGGGAAGTGCTCAAGAGGTCGTATACGAGGATTTTTAGAACCAAGACTTTGAAGCACTTGAGCAACCCTATCCGTCGGAGCAAGGCAAGTGTCCTTGAAGCATATTGATCCTGTTTTAAAATAAATGTTTTTTTTTTTGCAAAACTGCATGCTTGTGTCAATTTGATGGGAATCCTATGATAGAAAGTTTACTAGCTTTGTTTAACCACCCTTATCACCTGGGATATATGGTAGAGACTCGGGGTGAGATTTTTACCTTTTTGCTTCGCTTAATTAATTGTGATGGAAGAACAACTATAGTACTTAATTTAATTATGCATTAATGAGATTGTGGTTGACATGAACTGGTTAAATCTGATATGGTAATGGGTGATCTAAGCAAGCCTGGTATGTGGATGGGTTGGATGTATGGTGGATTGCTTGCTTTAGATCTAAGGACTGGTTCGTGGAGTAACCATCCAGGATTTACAGTGCCACCACGAGGCAATGTATGGGTGCGGCGTAGATGATTAATTAGGGCTTTGCCAGTGCTATTTGGACCATTAAGGATGCTCGGGGAAGGGGTAGTCGGATTGGGTTTGTTGATGATTGGCGGGACTACCCTGGGATCCGAATGGCTCAAGAGGGGGCCCTTGGTTGGAGATGTGCTCAGTTGGAGACATCGCCACCGGTGAAACATCAGTGGGGTCTAAATAGGCTAGTAGACCCTTTGTAAAGGCTATTTTGTGATCTCTTGGCCATACACCAAAAGAAGTGTAATTGGCATAATGGAGGTTCTTTAGTCGCCGACGGGTGATGAAATCACAAAAACATGGGTAAAGCGGTACAACCTCTGCAGAGTGTGTCTAAAACTATCATGATAGCCGTGCTCCCGGTTAAGAGCAACTTGGACCCTCACATGATTAGAGGGAATTTGATATTGGGATGGTTTTTGGGATGGTTATGGTTGATTATGGATAAATTTCTGGTATTGAATATGGTTATTGGCAATGGTGAAATCTGGTTTAATGATGATGGATATGGAATATGGACTTGTACTATAATAATCATTGTGGGATATGATGGGTTTATCTCACATACATAATACATATTACTTTTCAAATGTTTTACTGTACTTTTCAGCACATAGCCATTATTACATTCGTCATTTGAATCAGCCACATGTCGTACTTTCCCACACTTGTTGAGTACGACATGTACTCACTCTTGCAATCCCCCCACCAACAGTTTCAGGTGATGGTTGGGAGTGTCTTGATGATAATGCGGAGTTCTAGGTTGTGTCTACCATCATCTTTGCCTGTGGTTTTATTGGAGATGCGCTATCGCTTTTGCTTAGTTGCTTATTAGTTTATTTCCGTTGCATTAGTTCAAAATTGTTATTAATATTCATTAGAGCTTGTATTCGAGAATATAATTAATTGTGTAAATAAAGTACTTATTTATTAACTTGTGCTGTGGTAATTATCTGTATATCGTTTGTGATGCACTTGTATATATGTGTTAAACATCCTGGACACACATATACTGCACTTTGTTCATTTTTCGGAACCAAGTGTCAAAATGATATAGTGATAGGGCTGCTATTCCTAGTTTGAAAGTGAAACTTAGATTTCCGGAGAAATTCCATAAAGATTTAAGTTAGTCTCATTTGATTGGAATACCTACCAAAGCCATATGATATTTTTTACATTGATAGACCTTATGCATATGCTATTTGTCTTTACATTGAGCCTAGTAAAACTAGTATAGACCTATGTGAGAATTCATTCATTTTTTTAATTCAAGACTTCAGTTGCACATGATATACTTCTACACTAGAAGTAAGCAAAATTCTATCATAACATCATTCCACAATAAAAACAGAAACTCCATACCCTTCATGCTTAGTACTCTCTCCAAGTTTATTGCATAAAAAGGGTAGAAGACATGGCTACAAGAAAGAAAAAAGAAAATGCATGCTTACATCAAAAGCATGAGAAAAGTAGCAATGTTTCATCCCTATAAATAAAAGAGTCCAAACAAATAGGAGTCATCTCAAACATCCACATCCACTACCACTCCATCACACATGCACAAGTATTGAATCAAATAGTTTTGAACTGATTTCTCCTAAGGCTTACTTTTTTGACTTATCAATATTATGTATTGCAAATATGCCTACTACATTCCCTACCAAGCTCCACATACAAGCCTTATTTAGTGGTAGGATGAGTATAGGCAAAATGCTTTGCTGAGGAAATATTTCCACTACACACAAAGGAGTGATTGAGAGAACCAAATTAAGGTACATAAAATATAAATATGTAGGATCGAAGAGCACGTGTAAAGCTACCAGAGGAGGGTGAATGGTAGATTAAAACTTTTCAGCGAAAGCATCAAAAACACCCCTTGGCAGAAAACTGATTTGTTAAAGAAACCGTGTGTGCGACTAATCTAAACGTGTTTAACTGTGATAAAACTATTATAGATTGTAAAGAATCCAGTCAAGAAGATTTCACAACAAGAATCACGAAAATAAGTTGAGATAAACTCAAGTTACGATTGAAAGATCGATCAAAGGTCAATCTGTCCTACCCGAGAAAAACAGTTTTGGAACACTACAAAGAAACTCGTGTAGATCAGAAACCACAAATCCAATGACCGTGAAGTTTTCACAGATGATAGAAAATTATGTTTTGAAGACAACCCAAAAATAATCACATTAATCAGATCTGTAAAACTCGAGTTATGTTAAAACCACCGAAGCAAGGTAATGCTGTGCAGAAACTCGACGAGAAAGACTTGAAGAAAATAAGTCGGATGAACAAGGCACAAAAGTTCCTCCAAACTACAAATTTTATTGATCAAAACACAAGAGGAACAGCCCCAAAGTCATGCACCACGAGCTCTGGCATCCATAACCAGCCCTTAGGCCAACCCAAACCTAACTAGGACTCTAATCCTACTCAATTCACGAATCGAAACTTTCTATAACGGCTCAAGACTCTTCTATATGCAGATGGAAGCAATCTTAAGACTTCCAAACACCTTAGGAACGTATCCAACATTCCTAAAACAACTCAAATTCTTTACCCAAACGAAATCCTATCATAACCAACTCAAAACATTCCATATTTGAGTCAAACAAGACTCAGCCGCAACCTGAGTCAATGACCTAGTCGGTTGGACCTTTCCGACCAATTTTTACATCCGCATCTCTTCATCACATCTCGGAACCATGTAGCCACGTCCATGCACTCCTTGCACACGTGCAAACATCTTCCAACGATGTCCACGATACCTTGATGTGCATTGTTCTTGATTCAAACATGCTGCGCAACCTCCCGATCAACTCAACCACAATTCCTCTCGAACTTGGTCGTTGAACCTCATCTTCTCCCTAAGACTAGTTCAATGGATCTCGTCACCAGCCATGTCTTGAACTCAAGCAACACCTGCACCTGAATAAGCAAACTTTCCACCAGTGTAAAGCAAGTACAAATCATTGCAAGTTAAAAGCAAAACCACTGCTATCAAGCTCCAAACGTTGCCAAAGATAATCGGACCTTGAACCGGAGCTTACCAAAAGTAACAGGATCTAGCGTCGAAACTTACCAAAGCTAGCAGAACCTAGCGCCGAAGCTAACCAAAGCAAGTCGGACCTAGCGCCGGAGCTTACCAAAGCTAGTCGGACCTAGACAAGGAAGTCGGACCTTACGTTAGACCTTGCCAGAGCGACCCAAAACAAGCCGGAGCTATCGTCGGACCTTGCAAGAGCTCGGACCTAGAGTTGAACCATGATTAAAAAGGAATTTTGGTAGTATTCAAAACTTTTATCATCAAAGCCAATGTATTCAGCACAAGCCAATGTCACTACAGGAATCCATCGATAGGGCGTCAGCCATATAAGTGTCGGTTGTGTACAGAAACCGACACCCATACTTTAAAAGTGTCGGTTGACCAACGCTTTTACCCGACGAAATTTTTTGGGCGCATTTAACTATTATGGGCATCAGTACCGACGCTTTTAACTGTTATAAGCGTCGGATTCCGAAAACCGACATATTTACACTTTATAGTTGTCGGTGCCAATACCCGACACATTTATGTGTTTGAAGTCGTCGGTCCAAATAGAACTGAAGCTTTTAGTGTCTAACACAGAAAAAAACTGCACAAAAAAAGATTCTTTCTCCGGTTCCTGAGCAAGCTTCGTATCTAGTTTTCATCAGATTATATTGTTGGACTGGAATGAGAAGAGCAACACAAGATCAAAGGATGCACATGAATCAAATAAGAGAACCATATATTGAATTAAGCAGACATTAGATCAAAAAGATTGAACTCGAAAACAAAAACAATCCACAATACATCATTCCAAATCTGACAAAAAAACAAAAATGAACATTCACAGAGGACGCCGGAGCCAGCGTCGCTGGGAGGCCGCATCGCTGAAGCCCGCGTCGCTGGAAGTCTGCATCGCCGGGAGGTTTCATCGTCAGCAGTCCGCGTGGCCTGGAGCCCTCGCCGCGCTGCCGAAAGGCCGCATCGCCCGAGCCGCACCGCTGGAAGGCCGCGTCGCCCGGAGCCGCGCCGCATCGCCGGAGGACTGCACGCCGGGAGGTCGCGCCGCTGGAGCCTGCTTCGCCGAAGCCCGCACCGAAAGGCCTCGTCGCCGGGAGGTCACGCGCTGAGGTCGGAGGCCGCGTCGCTGGGAGGCCATGCACTGGGATCGGAGGCCGCATGGCCGGAAGGCCTCGCCGCACCTCCGGGAGCCAGGCCACGTCGCCTGAAGGCAGCATTGCTGGGAGTGAGCGGCGACGGGGAAGATTTTAGCGGTAGGGTTTCTCTGGTGCATGTGTTGCTCGGGGGGCCAGTATAAAAAATCGGACGGGCTGGGATCTACGAACGCGGTCACTAAAGGTGTCGGTAAAACCGACGATGATAGCTGGGCGCGGCAATTAAAAAATTTTGGGATACCACGCGCGCGCTGAGCGGCAGAAAAAAATTGAGGAGTTGTATGGTCGTCGGTTCAGCCGACACCATTATTAAAAGAGTCGGTTGAACCGACGCAATTATTAAGTGTGACGGTTTATTTAGATTGACCGACACATTTAGTTTATGGGTGTCGGTTTTTTTAAATCGACACTTTTAGTCGAATTAAATACGTCGGGGCCGACGCCTATATATAAAGCGACACCTTATTCATTGTTTCCTGTAGTGTGTATTCAGCACACATAGGTCTCACAATCTCCCCCTTAATGAATGCATTGGCAACACCACTTAAAATCCAAACATTGGCTTATTCACATAAAAAGTTTTGAAAACAATTTTCCCCCTTTTTGAAAATCAAATGAGATAGAAATAAATTTCTCCCTCTACACTTATTTCTCCCTCTTGCATACTTCTCCCCCTTTGACAATGTATTCAACAAGGTACAAAAGAGAAATTTTAATTTGTTATGAGCACATTATAACATATACATATAAAACAAAGCCCATCTAAGTCATACTATCAAGTAACTTACACTATAACAACAATGAGATACATAAAGTGGTGTAAGCCATGCTAGAGATCAAATGTAATTTTCAATTTAAGCAAGTCATTATCTCACAAACTTAACTATTTCAAAACCTGAAAGCATGATACTTGTTGCTGCATTTTATTATTTTTAAAGCACAAATTTCGATCCTATGATATTTGCAAGAGATTATATGTGCATCTGCCTTATTCTAACCAACCAAGCCAAGCCTATGTCATTTGACAATCAGGAGCTTAAGGACATGGTTTTTTTCATACACAACTTCTTCCAAATTCATATCTATGTGCAATGATAAGCCATCTCAAAAGAAGAAGTGAGATGCATGCATATTCTCTTGATCTTTTATTCTTCATTTGAACATAAAAACTCAACATGTGAGTTGCTTACTTGATTAATTCTTTTAAAAGAACTTGTGAGCATGCAACATGTTCAAAACAACAAGAATGTTTGATCATGACAAGATTTAGTGTAAGTAATTATTCCAATTACTAGTCATTGCAAAAACTCCAAAATGTATAACACAAGTAACGCAGTAAGAACTTTCAGCATGTAAAGGGAATTACAAAGTCATATATGTATGAAATATTATGCTCATATTATTTTTAAATTTAGATCCCAAATTTGAAAGCCCCCCCCCCCCTCAATTTAAGTCATGAGGATGCATAACCCCCATTTCACTATGAATGTAACAAAAATGAGTGAAATCCAATGGTTTTGTGAAAATGTCAGCCAATTGTTGTTCGGTATCTACATGGTGAAGCACAATGTTTCCTTTTTCAACATTATCACGGAGAAAGTGATACTTAATATCAATGTGCTTAGTTCTAGAATGTTGCACGGGTTTTTTAGCAATGCAAATGGCACTAGTGTTATCACAAAACAGTGGAACACTATCTAGATCAACCCCATAGTCCTTAAGTGTTTGAACAATCCAGAGAATTTGTGTGCAAGCACAAGCTGCAGCTACATATTCAGATTTGGCTATGGATTGTGCAACTGAGTTTTGTTTTCTAGAGGACCAAGCAACAAGTGAATTACCAAGAAAATGACAAGCACCGGAAGTACTTTTTCTATCAACCCTACAACCCCAAAATCAGCATCCGAAAAAGCTTTCAAAGTAACGGTTGAGGAAGAAGGAAGAAAATGCCAAATTCTTGAGTTCTATGTAAGTACATGAGAATTCTTTTGATGGCTTGACGATGTGAAGCACGTGGGAAAGCTTGAAACCGTGCACAAAGACATTCATTGAATTGTATGTCCAGTCTTGATGCCGTGAGATACAAAAGTGATCTGATCATGCTTCTATATTTTTTTTGATCCACGGGTTCACCATCTTCATCAAGTTCAAGTGTCATTGTTGTACCCAATGGTGTACGAAGAGGCTTGTTTTTTTCCATCTTAAAGTGCTTAAGAAGGTCTCTTGTATACTTCATTTGATGCACAAAGGTACCTTCCTTGGTTTGCTTGATTTGCAGCCCCAAAAAGTATGTGAGTTCTCCCATTATACTCATCTCAAATTCTGAACTCATCATAGCTGAAAACTTGGACACAAGCTCATGAGAAGTACAACAAAAGATAATATCATTCACATACACATGAATGAATAATGAGTCATTGCCATGCTTAAGCACAAAAACTGTTTTATCAACCTTGCCCATGGTAAACCCCTTTTCAAGTAAGAATGTTTTTAACCTATCATACCATGCTCTAGGAGCTTGTTTTAGACCGTACAAGGCTTTGGACAGTTTGTAAACATGATTAGGAAAATCTGGATTTTCAAAACCTGGTGGTTGCTTGACATAAATCTCCTAAGCTATATAGCCATGAAGAAAAGCACTTTTAACATCCATTTGATATAACTTTAATTCTTTAGATGTAGCAAAAGCTAACAAAATTCTTATGGCCTCTAATCGAGCAACGGGAGCAAAAGTTTCATCAAAATCTAGACCTTTAATTTGTGTGAAACCTTGAGAAACCAACCTAGCCTTATTCCTAACCATTACACCATCCTCACTTTGTTTATTTTTAAACACCCGTTTAGTTCCAATTAAAGTGTGACCTTGAGGTGGAGGTACAAGTTTCCAAACATTACTTCTTTCAAAATTTTCTAACTCTTCTTGCATGGCAATAATCCAAGATTCATTAGTGAGTGCATGTGATATATCTTTGGGTTCAAAAGAAGCAACAAAAGCAGAATGAGCGTGAGAGTTTGGATCGCAAAACCTGGACCGTGTGACTCGTTCGTGCAAGCTTCCAATTATCTATTGCGGGGGATGATTCTTGTAAATCTGTAGGGTAGCAGATGTCTCACAAGCTTCCTCTTCATCAAGTTCATCGCAGATTGATAAGCTTGTGGCTTGTGGACGATTAGGACCGGTAGAGGTGGTAGTCGAAGCTTGTTCAAATTTCAGAGCTGGACACGTGTCATCTTCGGAACTATCAGGCAATTTCAATGACTCTTCTTCTTCTTCGAAAATACCCTCCCCCTGAGGATATGGATCCAGACCTGCAATGGTTGAGCAAGTATCTAGGCTAGCTTCATCAAAAGACACCTCACAAGTCTCCACAATTTTGTTAGTGTCAAGTAAAAGCAAACGGTAGCCTCTAGTATGAGATGGATAACCAAGAAACATGCCATCAATAGATCTAGGTTCAAATTTATCAAGATTACCATGTTTCTTAACAAAGCATTTGCAACCAAAGACCCGAAAGTGTGTAACACTAGGCCTATGTCCAAACCGAATCTCATATGTTGTTTTACCTAGCTTAGCATGCAAGAAAACACAATTTGAGACATAACAAGCGGTTGCAATTGCCTCAGCCCAAAATTTTCTAGGAGTTTGATATTTATGAAGCATAGTCCTAGCCATCTCAACTAAGGTTCCGTTCTTTCTTTCTACAACACCGTTTTGTTGAGGTACATATGGTGAAGAAAATTGATGATCTATTGCATTTTCAGCGCAAAAGTGATCAAAAGATTGATTATTAAATTCAGTTCTGTTATCAATTCTTATTGCTTTTAAAGGTCCTTGGTGATCAATTGATAATCTAAGAAATAAAGTTCTAAAGTGACTAAAAGCTTCATTCTTATATGCCATAAAGTAAACCCAAGAGTATCTAGAATAATCATCAACAATCACAAGAACATACCATTTACCTCCGAAGGATTGAACATGAGAAGGTCCTACGGTGTCAAGGTGCAAAAGTTGACCTGGTTTAGTTGTCATGATCATTGTGAGAGGAGTATGTAAACCTGCAACCATTTTAGCATGTCTACAAGAAGAGCACACAATTTCATTGTCCCCTTTAAGCTTAGGCAGCCCACGTATGCGATCAAGAGCACTAACACGCGTTAGATGACCAAGGCCTACGTGACCAAGTCTACGATGCCAAAAATATAAGTCCTTTGAATCATTAGCAACTAGACACCTATGCTTAGAGGAAGACATATCAAAATCAGCTTTAAAAACTCTTTGAAACCGAGAGATGTTAAAAATAATCTCACTATTTAAATTTACAACTTTGCAGCAATTTTTAGTGAAAATAATTTTCAGATTTTCATCTAGCAGTTGTGAAACAGAAGCAAGTTGTATTTAAAAATATTAACAAGTGCCACATCCTTCAAAGTGTAGTGATAATTTACTCTAATCAAACCCTTAGCAATTATAGGAGTTGAAGAATTATCAGCAAAAGTAATATTCTCAACACATGACACAAAAGAGAGGGAGGAGAACCATTCTTTGTTACCGGTCATGTGGCATGAGCAACCTGAATCCACAATACAAATGTTCTCCTTCCTAAAGTGTGTAACCTACATAGAAGAACAATACATCGATGACTCAATACTGAAGTTAGTCAAAAGGCATTTAGGAATCCAGTACTAAGTCACACAACGTGCTGTACCAAAAACACGCAAAAGCTTAGACAAAACAACAGGTTTATGAGTCAAAGTTTGAGATTTATTGTTCTTAACTACTGACCTATGAGGTGTTACTTCTGTAGCACGAAAATCAGTAGCTCTGGAAGAAAAAACAGAAGGTCCCGATATAAAAACTAAAGCTCCGGAGGTAAACTTTGAATGTTTTTGACACATAGCAGTAGATTGCATGTTCCTGACATTTGGTCTAGTATGTGCAGCAAATACTGCATGAGAGTTATAAGATCTAGTTTGCATTCTTTCCTTTTTATGTTGTTTGGCTAGTCTATAACAAAAATCTATGACATGACCATCTTTACCACAATAGGTACAATAAAATTTAACATTGTGTTCATGTCTAGATGAGCATGCATTATGTTTATTTGAACCCGAACGTGACAACACTTCTGCAGATTTAAAAACCACCTCTTTTGGTTTAGGAACTGTTTTAGTCAAACCACTTCCTAATGACTTTACAATTTTAGGTGGATGTGCTTTAGCATGATCATGGGAATCAAAACCTAAACTAGTTTTATCATTGCAAGATTTGGATGAATTTAGTAGCAAGTTTAGATTTTTGTTCCCAATACAAAACTGCTCTAGTGTCCTATTCATGTCATCAAGTTTCTTAGACAATTCTAGGCAGTTTTTCACATGAAGTTTTTCCTTTTAGTTTGCAATTAGAAAAATATTTGACTTCATTAGCACTTAAAGCATTGTTCAAAGCAGAAATCTCATTCATAGCATCTTGCAGTTTCTTATCAAGATCATCACAACTAGAACAATGCAAATCAATTGTAGAACAAAAAGCATCTTTTAAGTTTATAATATTAAGTGCTGCAAGCTTTTTGTCCTTTTCAATTTCAATTTCAAGTTTATCAAGTGTGGAGGTATGTGCACTTCTTAGGGAAGACGATTGTTCATATATTAAGTCACATGAGGAACAAGAATCATCACTAGGAATCAAGGATTTCAAACAATTAATTTCAGATTCTATTGACTCATTTTTAACAGCATTGTCCCTAAGCTTTTTTGTCCTTTTTCTTAACAATCACAGTGGCACGAGAAATAGCATCACACATTTCTTCGCAAGTGGGACATACCTCTTCATTGTCGTTGTTGTGTTCTGCCTCCTCCATACTTGATCTTGAGTTGCCCGCCATGAAGCACAAGTTTGCCAAATCATCTTCATCTTCGTCACTTCCAATGTCCATGTCGCTTGAACCAAGTTCCTGGACTGCAGAGATAAAACTGTTCACATGTTGGCGACCTGTAAAACCCTTCTTCTTCTTATTCTCATCGTTTGTTGAGGAGTGCTTCATCCTTGATTGTTTTTCTTCCCGGGAAGTAGGACCTGAAAGGTTAGGACAATCTATACGAAAGTGTCTTGTCTTACCACATTCACATCATCGTTGAGGTATAGAGCTTCCTCTCCTTCTAGTTCTCACATTTTGCAATGCTTTTGAGAACCTAGTAGAGAGAAGTGCTAGCTCCTCCTCTTGAAACTCCTCAATTTGTTCAAGGGTTAGAGAGGACAACAAACCAAGTGTACCACAAGATGAAGATTGACCGGAGCTAGGCATGTCATGTTGAGAAACAAAAGCAATAGATTTGTTGGAGTTCTTACGTGATATTATGTAAATTTCATGAGTTTTTAACTTGGAATATAGCACATCTAAAGTAAGTGTACCCATGACAGTAGATTCACAAATGGATGTAACTTTCATCTCCCATATTGACATGTCTAATGCACTTAGTAATTACCTAGCATTCTCAGCATCTGAAAAGTTAACGTTGACACTACGCAAGTTGCTGAGAATTTTGTTAAAGTGAGCAAAGAGATCGCCGATAGACTCACTAGGTTGCATCTCGAAACGCATGTATTTCTTTTGAACATATCTTGTCTTACCTCCTTGATTATATTGGATCCTTCGTGATATTCACATAGTGATCTCCAGACATCGTACGCCGATCGGAGGTGTGCAATATGGTCGAAGTCGCTTTGAGTTAGTCCCTGTATGATCAAGTTCCGGGCTTCGTTGTTGTTGTCGACATCTCTTAAATTCGTAGCTGTGACTTGATCGTTTGGTGGCACGTCATAAGGCTTGTATACCTTTTCCCATATCGTGAAGCCTTGCGCCTGGATGAAAGCCTCCATGCGTGCCTTCCAAACCTGAAAATCAATACCAACAAACACACATGGTTTTGTCGAGTATTTCTCCATGAGGATTAGTCAAAAACACGTGCGAATCACAAATATTAGAGCACCGTGGCTCTGATACCAATTGTAGGATCGAAGAGCACGTGTAAAGCTACCAGAGGGGGGTGAATGGTAGATTAAAACTTTTCAGCGGAAGCAACAAAAACACCCCTCGGTAGAAAACTGATCTGTTAAAGAAAATGTGTGTGCGACTAATCTAAACGTGTTCAACTGTGACCAAACTAGTATAGATTGTATAGAATCAAGTCAAGAAGATGTCACAACAAGAATCACGAAAATCCATTGAGAGAAACTCAAGTTACGATCAAAAGTTCGATCAAAGGTCAATCTGTCCTACCAGAGAAAAACATTTCTAGAACACTGCAAAGAAACTCGTGTAGATCAGAAACCACAAATATAATGACCGTGAAATTTTCACAAATGCTATAAAATTTAGTTGTTAAGACAACCCAAAAAGAATCACGTCAATCATATCTGTAAAACTCGAGGTATGTTAAAACAACCGAAGCAAGGTAGTGTTGTGCAGAAACTCGACGAGAAAGACTTGAAGAAAACAAGTCGGACGAACAAGGCACAAAAGTTCCTTCAAACTACAAATTTTATTGATCAAAACACAAGAGGAACAGCCCCAAAGTCGTGGACCACGGGCTATGGCCTCCCCTACTTATATAACCAGCCCTTAGGCCAACCCAAACCTAACTAGGACTCTAATCCTACTCAATTCACGAATTGAAACTTTCCATAATGGCCCAAGACTCTTCTATACGCGGATAGAAGCAATCTTAAGACATACAAACACCTTAGGAACGTATCCCACATTCCTAAAACAACTCAAATTTGTGACCCACACGAAATCCTATCATAACCAACTCATAACTTTCCATATTTGAGTCAAACACGACTCAGCCGCAGCCTGAGTCTATAACCTAGTCTGTTGGACCTTTCCGACCAATTTTTATGTCCACATCTCTTCATCACGCCTCGGAACCATGTAACCACGTCCATTCACTCCTTGCACACGTGCAAACATCTTCCAACGACGTCCACGGTGCCTTGATATGCATTGTTCTTGATTCAAACATGATGCGCAACCTCCCGATCAACTCAACCACAATTCCTTCCAAACTTGGTTGGTTAACCTCATCTTCTCCCTAAGACTAGTTCAATGGATCCCGTCACCAGCCATGTCTTGAACTCAAGCAACACATGCACATGAATAAACAACCAACACTTTCGAGCACAAGTCCTTGACTTCACTCTCGTTAGTTCTGATAACCACAACACCTTACATGAGCACCTCACGTAAGCATGTTGCAAACCATAGCATAAAGATATCAACCATAACCACCAAAACACACCAAAAATTTAGTAAAAGAAAACTAAGCAAACTTTCCATCAATGTAAAGAAAGTACCAATCATTGAAAGTTAAAAGCAAAACCACGTCTATCAAGCTCCGAACCTTGTCAAAGCTAACCGGACCTTGAATCGGAGCCTACTGAAATTAACAGGATCTAGCGCTGGAACTTTCCAAAGCTAGCAGAACCTAGCGCCGGAGCAATCCAAATCAATTCGGACCTAGCACCAGAGCTTACCAAAGCTATTCGGACCTAGACAAGGAAGTCGAACCTAGCCAAAGCAAGTCGGTCCTTGCTGGAGCTACCCAAAACAAGCCGGAGCTATCGTCGGACCTTGCAAGAGCTCGTACCTAGTGTCAGACCATGATGAAAAAGGTGTTTTGGTAGTATTCAAAACTTTTATCGTCAAAACCAATGTATTCAACACACATAGGTCTCACAAAATTAAACTCTGCGGAATTTGAGTGGAATATGATCTCTTGGGTATGCTTGCTCCATTTCATGTTCTATCTTTCAACCACCCATGAATAGGAGAAGGCATAAGCCCCATGATGACTTAAGATGGGTAAAGTGCCATGCCAACTTTTGCAATACTAGGTAGAGTATTTTGTTGTGCAAATGGTACTTTTGAAAAATAGAACATTTTAGCAACTCCTGATCATCAACCTAAAGTTTTGACTTTGCTCGGGACGAGCAAAGGATAAGCTTGGGGGAGTTTGTTGACGGCTGTTATATATCAATTTCACCTGTCAATATAACTGAATTATGGGAAGGAAATACCATTTCTTGCACACATCACCTTTTTATTTAACCTATTTCCACTTGTCTTGGAAGAATAGTGCATGCAGATATTTTATGCAGGGAATGAGGTAAAAGAGGGGGAGTTATCCTATAAATATAATCCTAGCCAATCAAGCATTGACATGTGGCACCACATGGATCAAATGGACCACAAACAAAAGTATCTGAGGCTATCGAATGGTGTATCACTCATATCAGTCAATGGGACCCACCTGGAAGTCACCCTTAGAAGCATAGTGTAATTGGTCCACTTTGTTGTTCTGCTAAAGTGGTGGTTCGGCCACACTAAAACGTGCGCAAAACTTGGTCAGCTTCCATGTGTCGACTCCCTGTGGTGGCCTAGTCATGATGAAGACTGATTCACGCACTTTTGGTGGCAGGAATCGACCCTTCTCCAGCTATAAATAGGAACCCTACCCTCACTTCCCATACACACACCACTTGAGTATTCATTCTATTGTATCCACTATTCTCCATAGGTTTAGAGGAGTTTAGGCTGTAGAGAGGAGAGCCTCTACTCCATAGTCCAAGTTAGTAAAGAGTAGAGGGAGTCTCTCTCTTCCTAATTTCAAATTGGGAAAGGTATGGCTCATATATTACTCTTTGTATTTGTGACTTTGTTCTTATAAAGATGTTATATTTAATCTTCTTTTATTCATATACTTGGATGAAGCGTTTCTTGTTTGATTGTGGATTCCATGTATGTGGTAGGAGTAGTCTTTATGATTATGCCACAACAATCTTATTATATTATCATAAACACTACAAACCTCCACTATAGTCTAATTAGTTATGACATGACCATGTTAATATGAATAACTTATGCTATTTTTCAACATTGGTTCAACGAAGTTTAGGTTAGTCATTGCCTTAGGATGGCTTGTGCCTAGGCTCCTAAGGTATTTACTTAATATGATAGCATGGTGCTAGGATAGTTAAGTAGCGTTGGATGTCTTGTAGTCCCACGGATTGAAGAGGTAGGCAGTAGGTGGTGACATCCCTATCTGTCCTTGTAATCCTCCACGTTTGGCTATGCCACAGGATCTTTGCAGCAGTCATCCTAGTATTGTTAGGGGTAAACCTGTGCCCGATGTGTTGAACAACTTAGCATAAGATTTCACCATTGAATGTTCATTAGTACCTAATATAGGCTATGTATATCTATACTAGAAGCATTTTAGGTGGAACTCCCTAACTCTTAGCCTAATCCCTCTTTGACCAATTTATCCTCTTAGAATAGAATGATGTTGTGTGTGTCACACTACCTATACATATCTATTACCCATCCTCACTAGAACCCTACCTGGACCAATCTACCCTTTTCATTTGATGATTGCTATGCTTCCACTTAGCCTTCATTTAGGAAAATATAAATGACACCCTTGGGAATACTCTTAAAGGGCAAACGTTACTTCGATAGTTTTTGTGCGCTTGCGGATTTTTATCTGTGACATAAGAAACATCAACACCTGCTTGGTGAAGCCCGACATCGTCGGACTCCCTTGAGACCGAGCTACAGGTGGCACGGGAGCTGCTCGAGCGGGCTCAGGCAGACGCCCTGGCGGCCCGAAAGGAGGCGATCACCGCCCATGTCGAGGCGGGGGAGGCAGGCGAACGGTTTGGCGAGGCGTTGGCCGTACGTGATGGCACTCTGAAGGAAGCGAGGGAGTCCACCGTCATGCTGTTTGAGGGCCAGAACAACCTGGACCAGCTAGCTCAGACAGTGGAAGAGTCTGCCGACAAGCTGACCAAGGTCCGCGCCAAGGCTGATACTGCTCGGGAGACGACGGAAGGTTGGTTTTCTGATCCCCCACTTTTTTCCGTGCATGTGTGAGCGGTGAGATGTTTTGTGTGACTGACGTCTGGACATTTGTAGGGTTTGCATCTTGGCTCACGCACGTCAAGGATTCATTAGTAGCGCGAAACAACGAACTTCCCCAACTGTCGGGCACACAGTCTCTACATTTGTGCTTGGTGCACCCGGGGGGCGACAGGGCGTATGAGGCCTTGGAGCGAAGCAAGCGCGCCATCTGGAAGGCGGCAGAGCTAACCTGTAACACGGTGCTCGGACCTTCAGCACAGAACTTTAGCTGGCCGCTTCGAAGCGAACTGGAGGCCGCTTCGGAGCGAACTGGAGGCCGCTGCTTCAGAAGGTGGAGCCGCCTTGGTGTCTTGGCTGGATGAGGCGTAACGAAAGTTCGAGGAGGTCTGGAGGGAGCTGGACGGGCTTTCCGGGGCCGCTCATAACTCAACTATATGAAGGAAATATCATTTCTTGCACACATCACATTTCTATTTAACCTATTTCCACTTGTACTTGGATAAATTGGTGCAAGCAGGTATTCTATAAAGAATTGAAGTGAAGCAAGGGGATGGATCCTATAAAATATCATCCCAGCCAATCAAGCGCCGACATGTGGCACCACATGGATCAAATGGCTCACAAATAGAAGTATCTGAGGCCATCCAACGGTGTAGCACCCATATCAAGGGATGGGACCCACCTGGAAGGACAGACCATTTGGAGGACTTACCAGGTCAGCCAACCCCCCTAGTCGGTTGACCTGGTCTTTCCCCCAAACTTGGCCAGCTTCCACGTGTTGGCTCCTCCTGGCTTGAAGAAGTTAGTGGTGACCGATTCACGCGATTTTGGTGGCAAAAACCGACCCTTCTCCAAGCTATAAATAGGACCCCTCACCTCTCACTTCAAGACACACCACTTGAGCATTCACTCTCTTGTATACATTAGTTTTCCATGTCCTTAGTGGAGGTTAGGCTATAGAGAAAAGCCTCTAGTCCCAAGTCCAAATTGGGAAAGGTATGGCTCATGTATCTTTTCTTGTATTTGTGAATTTATGCATTTTAATAATAGTATTATTAGTCTCTCTTTATTCATATACTTGGGCAAAGTGTTTCTTGTTTGATTGTTGAGTCCATTTATGTGCTAGGTGTAGATGTTGTTATGATCTAGACATAACGCCATTATCATGTTATCATAAACATCATACACCACCACTATAGTCTAATTAGGTAATAATATGATTGTGTTAATATGAATATGTTAGTGCTTGGATCCAACATTGGTTCAATGATGTTTAGGTTAGTCATTGCCTTAGGATGAATATTCTGTTGCAACTCTTATGGTATTTACTTAGCATGCAAGTGTGGTGCTTGTATAGTTAAGTAGCATTGGATGCATCGTAGTCCACGGGTTGTAGAGGTAGGCGGTAGGTGGTGACAGCCCTATCCCTCCGTTGTAATCCTTCACATTCGGCTACGACGTAGGCTCTTGGCGGGAGTCGCTTGCCAGACCAGGGTAAGCCCGTGCCCGATATGTTGGGCCACGAAGCCCTAATATTCACCATTAGCATTGTCATGTGTACTTTATTAGGCTATGTATATGAGTAATTAGAGCATAGTAAGTGTAGCTCCATCTTGTAGTCTAAACCTTGCTAGGACAACCTTACCCTTAGAGTAGATTGCTTAGGTGTGTGTCACACTACCCTTATTATAAACTTACCCCTGTTATGATAATTCATTAGTACCCTATACCTTGATCATAAGAATAGTGGTTACTTTACTTCACTGTCTTCATTTGGGATAAATACGATACCCTTGGGAATACTCTTGGGTGAAATGCTACACGATAGTTTCCGAGCGCTTGCGGACCTCATCTCTTTTGATAGATGATCTGTGACATAAGAAACGTCAACGAGCATTTCTGGCACCATTGCAAGGGAAGGCAAATGAAGTGAAGGATAGCTATCACTTGTGATTAAGCTATAGGTACTAGTAGTTATTAGACAGGGTTACCCTTGTTTGTTTTCTCCTTTTGTGTGAAAACAGGATAGTGTTGTCTAAACCATTTTATGAGATGGCCAACGAGGACGCAAGTGCTTAACTGCAAGATGATTCATGGCGTACCTCAAATGTCTACTAGGCAACACGATTGCCTTTCGCGAAAGAATTTTAGCTTCCAGTAGGAGCCAAAGTCATCCATCCCCAAGCTTGGGGGAGGCTCCAAGAGTTCTTCTTGGTTTGCCTCCACCATAGGGTGGATAGTTGGCTCCTCATTTAACATTTAAGTCATGGGTTGGTCCACCAATCCATGACCACCTTTGTGTTGGAGCTGAAGGAGTCCTATTCTCATTCATTATGGATGAGAATATGGTCTCTACTCAAGGGATGGATTGAAGAATTCTCTAGTTGCCTTAGCTTGGCTTGTACACCACTTCGCAAGGTTGACATGCTAGCTATGGAACTACACATACCATTGAAGTAACATGAAGATCAATCCAATGGAGAAGTGTTTGGATGATCCAAGCCACAGATATTCACATGATTTGTGAGAATCCATGTCAACATGCGCCACTTGGGGAATCATTTCCCTAAGACCCATGAGGATTCTTCCTTCAAAACAAAACTCCAATGGCTATCACCAACAAGGGAGGTCAAGGGTGGAATCAATATCACCCATGTAATCGAGGAGGCTATGAGGATTTCAAGGAATTTAAGTTCAACTAGCCTACCTTGAAGTATCTTGTCCATGGTCAAGCAAGAAATCAAGACAACGTGAAGCTCTTGGACAGAGACAAGAAACTTAAAGAGCATTCAAGATCCAAGCTATCCCACAATTACTTGTCGGGATTCTTATCCTTTGACCAAGCTCGTGCAACCTAGGGCAAGTGACATTGTGGATGAAGCATTTCTTGTTTGATTCTAGAGTCCACATGTCATCATGCCCAAGGAAGCTTTTGATCCATGATCAAAACATGGGTTAACCATAAGGAATATCAAGAAGGTCGAAGTGGTACCCCTAAGGAAGGACAAGCCTCACCATGCTCTTAAAAGAATATCTTCAAGAAGGAAAAGTTGTCACTACATCAACAAGTCTTCATCATGACGACGGAGAGGTTAGGGCCACCATGTGGCCCACATGTCCAACTAACATGCCAAAGGAGATTTGGCATGTCAATCAAGAGAAGTTGTCCACATCTTCAACTCCAGGATTTGACAACAAATCATTGCACTAAATAGGACAGAGGTAAGTCCCACTCATCGGATGTCAAAAATTCGATGAGTCCTTGTCAATAGCTTAATTGGTTGTTATCTCATATTTGCTTTCTCAATTGCATATTTGAATTCTCCATCAATCTTTGCATTTGCATTTAGCATGTTAGAATTTTCACACAATTTCCAACAATCATAAAATCTAAAATTTTGAATTAGGAAATAAATTTATTTGGATATGAACCTTGGGCATAACCACTTGAATTCATCTTCCTAATTCAACCCAAAAAATATTTCCTTTAATATTCATTGCATTTGCAAATTGCTTCAAGTTGGGCAAAACAATTTGACAAAAGGGTACAACATGCTTTTTAGCTAACGTAACCCATTTTTGAGTTGTTTTGTTTGTTCTTGATTTTATTGCAGCCAGGACAAAATTTGTAAAGAGGTTGGAAAGCCCCATCAAGCGCATATCCCTCCATCGATCTCATTTTTAGTTTATGATGGAGGAATGCTCAAGATGGTGGTCTAATGGAGGAGCAAGATGAAGCTCATTCAACTCCAACCACAACTTGGCAAGAGACATTGAACATGAAGGCTACACCAAAATCCATGGTCGTGAGTTTCTCACACAACAACATTCAACCAAGACTACTCTTCAATTGAGGTACAAGTTCAATTCCGTCGTTTGAATTGCATTGGGATTGAATGAATTTTTCTTACTTTGGTAAGGAAGGTTTACACCTTCTAATCATTCAACTCTTATGCATCCTCACAAGAGTAAGTGCTGGTATTACTCTTTTTGATTCTTCAAAAATGAATGTCACCTTATTTAGGAATAAATTTAAACAAGTATCTAGAATTTCATAAGCATTGCAAAAATTGACTTAGACATTTTCTGCCTAGGTAATACCTATGGAATGACTTAATGGTTCAATTGGTGTGTAGCAACCTAGGAATAGTGATAACCATAATTTTAATTTGAAACTCATTCATGCATGGATCACTGAATTTCAAATTCCTAGGCAAGAAAATAAAATAAAAAGTTCAGGAGGATAAAATTGAGAATCTTGTTTGCCATGATCCAAATGATGACATTTGCTCTTGTGTAAAAAACTATGATGTGTTACAAGGTGAAGGGATACATATAGTGTATTTATATCACTTGCATTGTTATGAATAGGAGCTTTAGAAAATGTGCAAAATTGATTTATCCATAAAGCCCCACTCTTATCAATGAATAATACATTGTTCTTGGATACACTTGAATTTGGACCCAATGCATCTTTGATTTTTATCTTCCTCGTATGTACAAATGGGAATTCGGTCACCTAACCCGAAAATTCATTTGTACAAGTATCGAGAGCTAACTATCCCTCTCTATCATAGAGAAGAAGTTTGCAGGAGTGAAATAACTATGCAGGCATTCGAAGATCCGATTGTTGGAAACCCTAAGAGGATTCCATTTCAATATCCCTTGGCCAAGGAGTAAATGAGGATGGTTGCTACCTATCGGAAATTAAGTCCAAAGGTCAACATAACTATACGAGGCCGGAGATTTAACATAGAAACCCTCCGTGAGCAACCTGGCTGCTACAAATATGTGAGAGCATTATGCCCTCAACTATTTTAAGCACTCATTCAAGCTCAAGGGAATTGCCACCATCGTTGGGTGTAAGTTATTCCTTTGTGGCTAAGAGTTATGATGTACCTTAACCAAGGAATGACAAGATCGCATCCAATGTATATTGGTTGCAAGTTGTTCCTATGTGGCTAGAAGGTATTTTATACCTTAGCCAAGGAACAATGGATCACACTCAACCCATGTTGAGTGCACGTCATCCCTTTGTGGTTATAGGTATGTTATAACTTAGCCAAAGAATAACATGATCGTACTCAACACATGTTGGGTACATGTCACTCCTTTGTGGCTAAAGGTTATCATTAATTTAAGCCAAGGAGTGACGGATCACACCCAATGCATGAGAGGTACATGTTATTTTTTTATGGCAAGAAGGTATGATACACCTTAGCCAAAGAATGACGGAATACACTCAACCATATTGAGTGCACGTCATTCCTTTGTAGTTAAGGGTTATTGTAAGACCTATGTGTGCTGAATACATTGACTTGTAGTGAATACACTTGCTTTGATGATAAATGTTTTGAATATCACCAAAACACCTTTTTATTAAGATCCAACTAGTTTTGGCCAGCTCAGGTGAAGTTTTGTCTTTAGCTCTGGCATGTCTTTGATAGCTCCGGCATGTTTTTGCTAAGCTCTGACTAGTTTTGCAAGCTCCGGCGGGAGCTTGGTTGTACTAGTTTTGGTAAGCTCCGACGCTTGGTTGTACTAGTTTTAGTAAGCTCCAGCGCTAGGTTCCACTAGCTTTTGTTAGCTCTAGCTCAAGGTCCGGGTTGCTCTAGTAAGGTCCGGAACCTGACCACAATGCTTCTGTTTTCCATTTGCAATGTTTCGTACTTGCTTTACATCTTTGGAAAGATTGCTTAGTATTCATTTTCTAAGTCTCTGGTGCGTTTTTGGTTGATATGTATGATATCGTGTTACTGTGGTTTTGCAACATGCTTATGTGAGGTTCTCACGTAAGGTGTTGTGTTCGGAACTAACTTGAGTCAAGTCGAGGACTTGGGCTCGCATGGATTGGTTGTTTATTCATGTGCAGGTGTTGCTTGAGTTCAAGACATGGCTTGTGATGGTACCAATTGGACTATTCTCAGGGAGGAGATGAGGTTCCAACAACCAAATTTAGGAGGAATTGTGGTTGAGCTGATCAGAAGGTTGCGCAGCATGACTGAATCAAGAACAATGCATGTGAAGGTATCGTGGATGTCATTGGAATGTGTTTTGCACGTGTGCAAGGAGTGCATGGAAGTGTCTACATGGTTCCGAGACGTGATGAAGATATGTGGACGTAAAGAGTTGGTCGGAAAGGTCTAACCGACTAGGTTATGGAGATAGGCTACGGCTGAGTCGGGTTTGACTCAAATATGGAAAGATTTGAGTTGGTTATGATAGGATTTCATGTGGGTCAAGAATATGAGTTGTTTAGGAATGTGAGATACGTTCCTAAGGTGTTTGGAAGTCTTAATATCGCTTCTATCTGCGTATAGAAGAATCCTAAGCAGTTATGGAAAGTTACGATTCGTGAACAGAGTAGGATTAGGTTTCTGATCTGAGTTGAGTTGGCTTTCGAGCTGGTTATATAAGCAAGGGAGCCCAGAGCTCGTGGTGCACGACTTTGGGGCTGTTACTCTTGTGTTCTATTGAATAAAATTCGTAGTTTGAAGGAACTTTTGTGCCTTGTTCGTCTCACTTGTTTCAGACAAGTTTTACTCGTCGAGTTTCTGGACAACACTATCTTTTGTCGGTGGTTTTATCATAACTCGAGTTTTACAGATCCAATTGACGTGATTATTTTTGGGTTGTTTTCACAACTTTATTATATATCATCTGTAAAAATTTCACGGTTATTGGATTTGTGGTCTATGATCTACATGAGTTTCTTTGCAGCGTTCTAGAACTGTTTTTTTCTCGGGTAGGACAGATTGACCATTGTTCGATCTTTTGATCATAACTTGAGTTTTTCTCGACAGATTTGAGTGATTCTTTTTGTGTTGTCTTCGTGACTTGATTCTCTCTGATATCTATCACTTTTGTCACGGTAAAACACGTTTATATTAGTCTCACACACGATTTCTTTAACAAATCGTTTTTCTGCCGAAGGGGTTAGGGTTTAATTATTTTTGCTGCGTAAGATTTTTAAATCTACCATTCACCCCCCCTCTGGTAGCTTTTCACGTGCTCTTAGATCCTACAATTGGTATCAGAGCCACGGTGCTCTAATCTTTGTGATTTGCGCGTATTTTTGACTAATCATCATGGAGAAGTACTCTGCCAAACTTTGTGTGTTCACTGGTATTGATTTTCAGGTTTGGAAGGCACGCATGGAGGCTTTCATCCAGGCACAAGGATTTGCAATATGGGAGAAGGTATACAAGCCTTACGAAGTGCCATCAAACGATCAGGTTACAACTACAAATCTGAGAGATGTCGACAACAACAACAAGGCTCAGAACTTGATCATACAAGGATTAACACAAAGCGACTTCGACCGTGTTGCACACCTCCGATCTGCATACGATGTGTGGAAAGAATTTTGTGACTACCACGAAGGATCAAACACGATCAAAGAGGTAACGCAAGACATGTTCAAGAAAGAATACATGCACTTCGAGATGCAACTCGGTGAGTCTATTGATGACCTTTTTTGCTCGCTTTAATAAGATTCTTAGCAACTTGCGTAGTGTCAATGTTAATTTTTCAGATGCTGAAAATGCTAGGCAATTGCTAAGTGCATTAGATATGTCAATTTGGGAGATGAAAGTCACATCTATTTGTGAATCTACTGTCATGAGTTCACTTACTTTAGATGTGCTATATTCCAAGTTAAAAACTCATGAAATTGACATAATCTCATGTAAGAACCCCAACAAGTCTATTGCTTTTGTTTCTCAAGTGACATGCCTAGTTCCGGTCAAACATCATCTTGTGGTACACTTGCTTTACTGTCCTCTCTAAACCTTGAACAGATTGAGGAGTTTCCAGAGGAGGAGCTAGCGCTCATCTCTACCTCGTTCTCAAAAGCATTGCAAAATGTGAGAACTAGAAGGAGAGGAAGCTCCAGACCTCAACGATGCTTTGAATGTGGTAAGACAGGACATTTTCGCTCAGATTGACCTAACCTTTTAGGTCCTACTTCCCGGGATGAAAAGAAAACAAGAACGAAGCACTCTCTGCAAAATATACCAAGAAAAAGAAGGGTTTTACAGGACGTCAATTGGTGAGCAGTTTTATCTCAGCACTCCAGGAACTTGGCTCAAGCGACGTGGACATTGGAAGTGATGAAGATGAAGATGATTTGGCAAACTTGTGCTTCATGGCGGGCAAGTCAAGATCAAGTATGGAGGAGGCAGAACACAACAGCGACAATGAAGAGGTATGTCCTACTTGCAAAGAAATGTGTGATGCCATTTCCCGTGCCACTGTTATTGTTAAGAAAAAGGACAAAAAGTTTAGGGACAATGCTGTTAAAATTGATTCACTAGAATCTAAAATTAATCGTTTGAAATCCTTGATTCCTAGTGATGATTCTTGTTCCTCATGTGACTTAATATATGAACAATTGTCCTCCCTAAGAAGTACACATACCTCCACACTTGATAAACATGAACTTGAAATTGAAAAGAACAAAAAGCTGGCCATACCTAATATTGGAAACTTAAAAGATGCTTCTTATTCTACAACTGATTTGCATTGTTCTAGTTGTGATGATCTTGATAAGAAACTACAAGATGATATGAATGAAATTTCTATATTGAACAATGCTTTACGTTGTCATGGAGTTAAATATTGTTCCAATTGCAAATTAAAAGGAAAAACTTCATGTGAAAATTGCCTTGATCTGTCCAATAAACTTGATAACATGCATAAGACTTTTGATCAGTTTTGTAATAGGAATAAGAACTTAAACTTGCTGTTGAATTCATCCAAGTCTTGCAATGATAAAACTGGTTTAGTTTTTGATTCTCATGCTCATGCTAAGGCACATCCACCTAAAGTTGTAAAGTCATTAGGAAGTGGTTTGATTCAAACAGTTTCTAAACAAAAAAGAAGTGATTTTCAAATCTGCAGGTGTATTGTCTCATTCGGTTTCAAATAAAAATGTTGTTTGCTCATCTAGACATGAACACAAAGTTAAATCTCATTGTACCTACTGTGGTAGAGATGGTCATGTCATAGATTTTTGTTATAGACTAGCAAAACAACAGAAAAGGGAAAGAATGGTTGCCAGATCTCATAACCTTCATGCAAAATTTGGTGCACATATTGAACCGAATGTACAACCCACTGTTTTGAGTCAAAAACATTCAAAGTTTACCTCCGGACCTTCTGTTTTTGCCTCTGGAGCTACTGATTTTTGTGCTACACAAGTAACAACTTATAGGTCAGTAGTTAAGAATAAAAAATCTCAAACTTTGACTCATACACATGTTGTTTTGTCTCAGCTTTCACGTGTTTTTCCTGCTGCATGTCGCGTGACTCAGTACTGGATTCCTAAATGCCTTTTGACTAACCCCAATATTGAGTCATCGACGTATTGTGCTTCTATGTAGGTTACACATTTGAGGAAGGAGAACATTTGGATTGTGGATTCAGGTTGCTCACGCCACATGACCGGTAACAAAGATTTGTTCTCCTCCCTCTCTTTTGTGTCATGTGTAGAGAATGTTACTTTTGCCGATAATTCTTCAACTCCTATAAAGTGTAAATGATCACTACACTTTGAAGGATGTGGCACTTGTCAAAAATTTGAAATACAACTTGCTTTCTGTTTCACAATTGCTAGATGAAAATCTGGAAATTATTTTCAATAAAAACTGCTGCAAAGTTGTAAGTTCAAATTGTGATCTTATTTTTAACATGTCTCGGTTTGGAAGAGTTTTTAAAGCTGATTTTGATATGTCGTCCTCTAAGCATAGGTGTCTAGTTGCTAATGATTCAAAGGACCTATATTTTTGGCATCGTAGACTTGGTCACGTAGGCTTTGATCACCTAACGCGTGTTAGTGCTCTTGATCGCATACGTGGGCTGCCTAAGCTTAAAGGGGACAAAGAAATTGTGTGCTCTTCTTGTAGACATGCTAAGATGGTTGCAGGTTCACATACTCCTCTCACAATGATCATGACAACTGAACCGTGTCAACTTTTGCACCTTGACACCGTAGGACCTTCACGTGTTCAATCCTTCGGAGGTAAATTGTATGTTCTTGTGATTGTTGATGATTATTCTAGATATTGTTGGGTTTAATTTATGGCGTCTAATAATGAAGCTTTTAGTCACTTTAGAACTTTATTTCTTAGATTATCAATTGATCACCCAGGATCTTTAAAAGCAATTAGAAGTGATAACGGAACTGAATTTAAAAATCAATCTTTTGATCACTTTTGTGCTGAAAATAGAATAGATCATCAATTTTCTTCACCATATGTACCTCAACAAAACGGTGTTGTAGAAAAAAAGAACAGAACCTCAGTTGAGATGGCTAGGACTATGCTTGATGAATATCAAACTCCTAGGAAATTTTGGGCTGATGCGTTAGCAACTTCTTGTTATGTCTCAAATCGTGTTTTCTTGCGTGCTAAGCTAGGTAAAACACCATATGAGCTCCGGTTTGGACATAGGCCTAGTGTTACACACTTTCGGGTCTTTGGTTGCAAATGCTTTGTTAAGAAACATGGTAATCTTGATAAATTTGAACCTCGATCCATTGATGGCATGTTTCTTGGTTATCCATCTCATACTAGAGGCTACCGTGTGCTTTTACTTGACACTAACAAAATTGTGGAGACTTGTGAAGTGTCTTTTGATGAAGCTAGCCCAGGTACTAGCTCAAACATTGCAGGTCCAGATCCATATCCGCAGGGGGGAGCATTTTCGTTGAAGATGAGGAAGAATTGGAGCCGCTGCCCGAAAATTCAGCAGCTAAAGACTTTGGTTCAGCTCCGAATGTTAATTCTCAACCAGCACCGACAACCATCAATGCTGATTCAAATCATCCTCAAGTCACAAGCTAATCGATTTGTGATGAACATGAAGAAGAAGAAGCTTGTGAGACATCTGTTCCCCTACGGTTTTACAAAGATCATCCCCCACAACAGATGATTGGAAGCTTGCACGAACGAGTCACACGGTCCAGGTTTTGCGATCCAAACTCTCATGCTCATTCTTCTTTTGTTGCTTCTTTTGAACCCAAAGATATATCACACGCACTCACTAATGAATCTTAGATTATTGCCATGCAAGAAGAGTTAGAAAATTTTGAAAGAAATAATGTTTGGAAACTTGTACCTCCACCTCAAGGTCACACTTTAATTGGAACTAAATGGGTATTTAAAAATAAAAAAAGTGAGGATGGGGTTGTGGTTAGCAATAAAGCTGGGTTGGTTGCTCAAGGTTTCACTCAAGTTGAAGGTCTAGATTTTGATGAAACTTTTGCTCCTGTTGCTAGATTAGAAGCCATAAGAATTTTGTTAGCTTTTGCTGCATCTAAAGGCTTTAAGCTAGATCAAATGGATGTTAAAAGTGCTTTTATTAATGGCTACATAGATGAGGAGGTTTATGTCAAACAACCACCGGGTTTTGAAAATCCAGATTTTCCTAATCATGTTTACAAACTGTCCAAAGCCTTATACGGTCTCAAAGAAGCCCCTAGAGCATGGTATGATAGGTTAAAAACATTCTTACTTGAAAAAGGGTTTACCATGGGCAAATTTGATAAAACTCTTTTTGTGCTTAAGCATGGCAATGACTCATTATTCGTTCAAGTGTATGTGGATGATTTTATCTTTGGTTGTGCTTCTCATGATCTTGTGTCCATGTTTTTAGCAATGATGAGTTCTGAATTTGAAATGAGTATGATGGGTGAACTCACTTACTTTTTGGGGCTGCAAATCAAGCAAACCAAGGAGGGTACCTTTGTGCATCAGACGAAGTATACAAAAGACCTCCTAAGGCGCTTCAACATGGACAAAAGCAAGCCTCTTCGGACACCAATGGGAACAGCAACAACACTTGAACTTGATGAAGATGGTGAACCAGTGGATCAAAAAGAAAATAGAAGCATGATCGGATCACTTTTGTACCTCACGGCATCAAGACCAGACATACAATTCAGCGTATGTCTTTGTGCACGGTTTCAAGCCTCCCCACGTGCTTCACATCATCAAGCCGTCAAAAGGATTCTCGGGTACTTACATGGAACTCAAGAATTTGGAATTTTTCTTCCTTCTTCCTCAACCGTTACTTTGAAAGCTTTTTTGGATGCTGATTTTGGGGGTTGTAGGATTGATAGGAAAAGTACTTCCGATGCTTGTCATTTTCTTGGTAATTCTCTTGTTGCTTGGTCCTCTAGAAAACAAAATTCAGTTGCACAATCCACATTCGAATCTGAATATGTCGCTGCTGCTAGTGCTTGCTCACAAATTCTTTGGATTATTCAAACACTTAAGGACTATGGGGTTGATCTAGATAGTGTTCCACTATTGTGTTATAACACTAGTGCCATTTGCATTGCTAAAAACCCCGTGCAACATTCTAGAACTAAGCACATTGACATTAGGTATCACTTTCTCCGAGATAATGTTAAAAAGGGAAACATTGTGCTTCACCATGTAGATACCGAACAACAATTGGCTGACATTTTTACAAAACCTTTGGATTTCACTCGTTTTTGTTACATTCGTAGTGAAATAGGGGTTATGCATCCTCATGGCTTAAATTGAGGGGAAGTTTTGAAACTTGGGAAGTCTATGTGTGAATCTGAAATTAAAATAATATGTGCACAGTATTTCATACATATATGACTTTGTGATTCCTTTTACATGTTGAAAGTTCTTACTACATTACTCATGTTATACATTTTGTAGTTTTTGCCATGTCTAGTAATTGGAATAATTACTTACACTAAAAATGGTCATGGTCGAACTTTCTTGCTGTTTTGAACTTGTTACATGTTCACAAGTGCTTTTAATCATTAAGAATTAAACAAGTAATCAACTCACATGTTGAGTTTTTATGAACAAATATAAATTGAGAAAAGATCAAGAGAATATGCATGCATCGCACTCCTTCTTTTGAGATGGCTTATCATTGCACTTAGATATGAACTTGGAAGAAGTTGTGTATGACTAAAATCATGACCTTAAGCTTCTGATTGTCAAATGACATAGGCTTGGCTTGGTTGGTTAGAATAAGGCAGATGCGCATATAATCTCTTGCAAATATCATATGATCTAAATTTATGTTTTGAAAAGTAGTAAAATGCAGCAACTACTCTCATGATTTTAGGTTTTGAAATAGTTAAGTTTGTTAGATCATGACTTGCTTAAATTGAAAATTACATTTGATCTCTAGCATGGCTCACACTACTTTATGTATTTCATTGTTGTGATAGTGTAAGTTACTTGATAGTATGACTTGGATGAGCTTTGTTTTATATGTATATGTTATAATATGCTCATAACAACTAAAGGGGGAGAGATAATTTGTTTATATGCTCATGACTTGCTGAATACATTGTCAAAGGGGGAGAGATAAGCATGAAGAGAAAGAGAATATGTGCATAAGGAGAGATAATAAAGGGGGAGAGATAATATGGGAGAATTTTTGGATTTTCTTCTCATTCTACTCTTGATTTACAAAGGGGGAGAAAAACACCTTTTTATTAAGATCCAACTAGTTTTGGTCAGCTCAGGTGAAGTTTTATCTTTAGCTCTGGCATGTTTTTGATAGCTCCGACATATTTTTGCTAAGCTCCGACTAGTTTTGCAAGCTCCGGCGGGAGCTTGGTTGTACTAGTTTTAGTAAGCTCCGACGCTTGGTTGTACTAGTTTTGGTAAGCTCCGGCTCTAGGTTCTACTAGCTTTTGTTAGCTCTGGCTCAAGGTCCGAGTTGCTCTGGTAAGGTCCGGAACTTGACCGCAATGCTTCTGTTTTTCATTTGCAATGTTTCGTACTTGCGTTACATCTCTGGAAAGATTGCTTAGTATTCATTTGCTAAGTCTTTGGTGCGTTTTTGGTTGATATGGATGATATCACTGTGGTTTTGCAACATGCTTATGTGAGGTTCTCACGTAAGGTGTTGTGTTCGGAACTAACTTGAGTCAAGTCGAGGACTTGGACTCGTATGGATTGGTTGTTTATTCATGTGCAGGTGTTGCTTGAGTTCAAGACATGGCTGGTGATGGGATCCATTGGACTAGTCTCAGGGAGGAGATGAGGTTCCAACAACCAAATTCAGGAGGAATTGTGGTTGAGCTGATCAGGAGGTTGCGCAGCATGATTGAATAAAGAACAATGCACGTGAAGATATCGTGGACGTCATTAGAAGATGTTTTGCACGTGTGCAAGGAGTGCATGGACGTGGCTACATGGTTTCGAGACGTGATGAAGAGATGTGGATGTAAAGAGTTGGTCGGAAAGGTCTAACTGACTAGGTTATGGACTTAGGCTACGGTTGAGTCGAGTTTGACTCAAATATGGAAATATTTGAGTTGGTTATGATAGGATTTCGTGTGGGTCACGAATTTGAGTTCTTTAGGAATGTGGGATACGTTCCTAAGGTGTTTGGAAGTCTTAAGATTGCTTCTATCTGCGTATAGAAGAATCCTAAGCAGTTATGGAAAGTTACAATTCGTGAATAGAGTAGGATTAGGTTCCTGATCTGAGTTGAGTTGGCTTTCGAGCTGTTTATATAAGCAAGGGAGCCCAGAGCTCGTGGTGCATGACTTTGGTGCTGTTCCTCTTGTGTTCTATTGAATAAAATTCGTAGTTTGAAGGAACTTTTGTGCCTTGTTCGTCCCACTTGTTCCACACAAGTTTTACTCATCGAGTTTCTGGACAGCAGTACCATTCATTGGTGGTTTTATCATAACTCGAGTTTTACAGATCCAATTGATGTGATTATTTTTGGGTTGTCTTCAAAACTTGATTATCTATCATCTGTCAAAATTTCACAGTCATTGGATTTGTGGTCTATGATATACATGAGTTTCTTTGCAGTGTTCCAGAACTGTTTTTTTCGCGGGTAGGACAGATTGACCTTTGTTCGATCTTTTGATCATAACTTGAGTTTTTCTCGACGGATTTGAGTGATTCTTTTTGTGTTGTCTTCGTGACTTGATTCTATCTGATATCTATCACTTTTTTCATGGTAAAACACGTTTAGATTAGTCTCACACACGATTTCTTTAATAGATCGTTTTTCTGCCGAAGGGGTTAGGGTTTAATTGTTTTCGCTGCATAAGATTTTTAAATCTACCATTCACCCCCCTCTGGTAGCTTTTCACGTGCTCTTCGATCCTACAGTTATCATTACCTTAGCCATGGAATAACAAAATACATTCAACCTATGGAAACCTTGAGGTATGGATAAGCAACATCGACAACATTCTCCTTGACCACACTTGTGGAGTCCATGGAAGGCAACCCAACATCGACACTCAACCCTCCAATTTCAAAGCCAAGCTGCAGCAAGGTTAGGCCATCCTCATAGCCAACATCCGTCGTTAGGGTTTCAGCCCCTATCGCGGACCTTGAACAAGAACAAGCTTGGGGGAGCACCCCACTTGAGGTAACTTGTATCACACCCCTTGCATATTTATTTTCCATTCACCTATCATCCACCTTGCATATAAAAAGAGACTTAAAAATAAGTAGATTAGATTTGCTTTCAAAATAAAATAAAAGATATGCAGTAAGAATGATTTAGAATTCATATAGATGAAATGATGAATAGTTGCTCTGTTTTAATTTTCCTATGTCCCTAGTTTACAACTTACTACTCTCCAAAATACTGCTTTCATTGGCTAGAATTACTTTTGCCTTGATTAATAAATTTTGGGTAGCAAAAGCTTAATCCAATTATAAGTTGTTGTGAGATATGATATAGTAACAAGGCTGCTATTCCTAATTTGAAAGTGAAACTTAGATTTCTGGAGAAATTCTAAAAAGATTTAGGTTGTCCTCATTTGATTGGGAATACCCACCAAACCCATATGATACATTACATTGATAGACCTTATACATATGCTATTTGTCTTCACATTGAGCTTTGTCAAACTAGTATAGACCTATGTGAGATTTATTCACTACTTTTTTTTTGAATTCAAGACTTCACTTGCACATGCTATACTTCTATACTAGAAGTAAGCAAAATTCCACCATACCACCATTTCATAATAAAAAGAGAAACTCCATATCATTCATGCTTAGTACTCTCTCCAAAATTTCTTGCATAAAAATAGGGAGTAGAACACATGATAAACACTACAAACCCCCACTATAGTCTAATTAGTTATGATATGATCATGTTAATATGAATCACTTGTGCTATGTATCAACATTGGTTCAACGATGATTTAGTTCATTGCCTTAGGATGGCTTGTGCCCGGGCTCTTAAGGTAAATACTTAATATGCTAGCATGGTGCTAGGATAGGAAGTAGCTTTGAATGTCTCATAGACCCACGGATTGAAGAGGTAGGCAGTAGGTGGTGACAGTCCTATCTGTCCTTTGTAATCCTCCACGTTCGGCTATGCAACAGGCTCTTAATGGGAGTCGCCTAGTGTTGCTAGAGGTAAACCCGTGCCCAATGCGTTGAACAACTTAGCATAAGTATTCACTATTGACATGATCATTAGTACCTAACCTTGGCTATGTATATGTATATTAGAAGCACTGTAGGAGCAACTCCCGAACTCAAGGTCTATCCTCCATTAGGACCCATTTACCCCTTAGAATAGATTGCTTAGGTGTGTGTCAGACTACCCATATATTATCAACTTACCCCTGTCTTGATAATGTATTAGTATCCCGTAGCTTGATCATAAGAGTAGTGTTTACTTTACTCCATTGCCTTCCTTTAGGATAAATATGATACCCTTGGGAATACTCTTAGGTGAAATGCTACACGATAGTTTCCGTGCGCTTGCGGACCTCATCTCTTTTGAGAGATGATATGTGACGTAAGAAATGTCAACAAGCATTTCTGGCGCAGTTGCCTGGGATGATTTGTTAATGTTTCTTAGTAGTTGTCAACAGGGACCCACCTGGAAGCATAGATCGTTTGGAGGACTTACCAGGTCGACCGACCCCCCTACTCGGGGGACTGGGTCTTTCCTCCAAACTCGGTCAGCTTCCACGTGTTGGCTCCTCCCACTACAAGGATTCTGCTCTGTTGCAACGATTGTACTGCAACTAATACTAAATCGTTGCAGTAAGCTTGGTCTTTTGCCACGATTCACTAGTTCGTGGCATTAGCATCTATTGCCACGAAACAAGATCATTGCATTAGGATCTATTGCCACGATTCACTAGTTCATGGCATTAGGATCTATCGCCACGAATCTGTTGCCACGATTCACTAGTTCGTGGCATTGGCATCTATCGCCACGAAACACGATCGTTGCATTAGTATCTGTTGCCACGATTCATTAGTTCGTGGCATTAGGATCTATCACCACGAATATGTTGCCACGATTCACTAGTTCATGTCATTAGCATCTATCGCCACAGAACCCGATCGTTGCATTAGGATATGTTGCCACGATTCACTAGTTTTTGGCATTAGCATCTATCACCACAGAACTCGATCGTTGCATTAGAATCTATTGCCACCATTCACTAGTTCATGGAATTAGCATCTATCACCACAGAACCCGATCGTTGCATTAGGATTTGTTGCTACGATTCAATAGTTCGTGGTGTTAGCATCTATCGCCACGGAACATGATTGTTGCATTAGGATCTGTTGCCACGATTCACTAGTTCATGGCGTTAGCATCTATCGTCGCGGAACACAATCGTTGCATTAGGAACATTTGCCACGCATCACCAGTTCGTGACGATAGGATATATCGCCACGAAACACAATCGTTGCATTAGGATCTGTTGCCATGAAATACTGGCTCGTGGCATTAGGATCTATGGCCACAAAACACAATCATTGCATTAGGATCTGTTGCCACGAAATACCAGTTCATCGCGTTAGGATCTATCACCACAGAACACAATCATCGCGTTAGGAAGTTTTGCCACAATTCACCAGTTTGTGGTGTTACAATCTATCACCACAAAACACTATCGTTGTATTAGGATCTGTTGCCACGAAATACCGGTTGGTGGCGTAAAGATCTGTCGCCACGGAACATAATCATTGCATTAGGAACTTTTACCACGATTCACCAGTTCGAAGCGTTAGGATCTATTGCCACGAAACACAAACGTTGCATTAGGAACTTATGCCACGATTCACAAGTTCGTGGCGATAGGATCTATCACCACGAAACACAATTGTTGTATTAGGATCTGTTGCCACAAAATACCAGTTGGTGGCGTTAAGATCTATCGCCACGGAACACAAATGTTGCATTACATAGTTCACGTACAGCTAGCTCACACTGTACCTATATAAAAAAATCATCATCTTCGCTGTCCTCCCCCAATATTGGAGGTACAATACCATCATTGATATATGTACCATCATCGTCGTCGTTGTCATCGTCGTCATCTTCAATTGAAAGAGCGGAAGCATCACCGATTGTTCCGTCAATGTCATTCCTATCCCATGCGGTCATATCCTCATTTATATCAGTAAGTCGTCAATCATCAAATGTCTCAGCCTCCATCGTCTCAGTGACATTATTTTCCTGTCTCCAGGGGGCATGGCAAAAAGGTTTCGTGGCTTCAGTTTAGCAATTGTAACCCATTTGGGTTGCTTCACACTTCTAACGTAAAAAACTTGTTCTGCTTGGGTGGCTAGAATGTTAGGCTCATACTTAAATTGAAAAATAGTAGTGTCAACATTTATCATTCCGCATCGATCCATTTTGTAGCCTCTGCTTCGGCTCTGAACGGAACGAGGCCGATCAAACCATTCACATTCAAATAACAAAACCTCTTGATTTTTTTTTCAAAATCAACAGAAATTATTTTCTTGATTACTCCATACCACTTATGATCACCATCCCGAACAACAACACCACTGTTTTGCGTCTGTAAATCTTTTTCCACCTCTGCTGTTCGAAAGAAGAAGCCATTTATGAATGATTGACTAAAAAAATGTGCCCGACGATTGGGTCCTCTAGATAATGCATACAAATGATCGGTTACTTTGCCTTCTTTGTATAATGTCGTAATCTGTAAATATTAATTAGTATAAAAGGGGTCATCGATAAACCAACTTCAGAACAGATATTTCTTCAATATTTCATCAAAGTAAAAACTTGATGTACTTACTTGTTTCTGAAACCAATAAACAAACTCATCTCTATGCGTTTTTCAACATCACAAGAATGAATCTTTTTTAGCTCTTCAAAATGCTCACCGAAAAGGGTACAAAATTAAATTAGCCATCTACAATAAGCATGATCCAATATAGTATAGAACATCTGAGTTATACGTACTTGATCTATGGAGCGGCCTCTTCAACATTAGAAATAATATAATGCCTGATGTTATGTAGTTGCACCATAGTAAGTTGTACCCATTTAAACCCTTTTTTAGAATTATCAACTTATGTAAATATATTAGACTCGAGAGAAGTTTCATTCCTAGCTGCAGCTTCATGACGTTCTGGCCTATTAAGCTTGGTGCTGATGTTATCCAAAAACTGGCTACAAAAAGTCATACACTCTTCCATAATATATCCCTCAGCTATAGAACCCTCCGGGTGAGCTCTGTTACGTACATACCTCTTCAACGTACCAAGGTACCTCTCAATTGGATACATCCATCTGTAAGAAATAGGTCCACCCAAGCGAGCTTCTTCACCAAGATGGATTGGAAGATGTACCATGATATCAAAGAAAGCGGGAGGAAGCAACATCTCAAGCTTACAAATTGTTTCAAGAAATTGTTCAATCATCTTATCCAAATCTGGTTCCGCCAATTCTTTAGAACAAATTCCGGAAAAGAATCTTCTAGACTCAATTAAAGGTTCAACAACAATTTTAGGCAACATGTCACATATTGCAATAGGAAGGAACTTCTGAAATATAATATGACAGTCATGAGTTTTTAGACCTGATACCTTACGTGCTGTTATGTCCACACTTCTCTTGATGTTTGAGGCATAACCATCGGGCATCTTCACATCCGCCAAAAACATGCACAAGGTGGTCTTCTGATCTTTTTGCAAAGTATATGATGTTGATGGACAATCATACTTCCCTTTCATACCCACTGGATGTTGCTTTGGCCGTATACCCATTTCCTGCATATCAAAACGAGTTTGTAGACTATCTTTTGTTTTACCATCCATATTAAGCAATGTCCCTAATATGCTATCACAAATGTTTTTCTCAATGTGCATGACATCCAAGTTATGCCTTATTAGCAATGTCTTCCAATACGGGAGCTGAAAAAATATACTTTTCTTCTTCCAACTATGTCACCTATCTTCCTTAGTGCGCTTTCTCTTATTATTCGTCTGTCCAAAACTCACTTGATCAAAAGTCTCGTATTGTTGGAGTACTTTGTGACCAGAGAGTGATGTTGGAGCCTCTCTATTCTCTAATTTTTTGTTGAAAGAAGCTTTGTCTTGACGCCACCGGTGATCCTGAGGTAGGAAACGACGATGACCCATGTAGCAATACTTTCGTCCATGATTCAACCACAAGGCGTCAGTGTTTACATGGCAGTATGGACATGCTAGCCTACCTTTTGTGCTCCATCCACATAGCATTGCATATGCTGGAAAATCATTTATTGTCCACAATATAGAAGCTCACATGAGAAATGTGTCTTTCTTTGAACTGTCATATGTTTCAACACCATCAGACCATAATTTCAGTAGCTCATCAATCAAAGGCTGCATATACACATCAATGTTGTTTCTAGGTGACTTTGGCCCAGGAATTATCATTGACATCTACCAATAAGGCTGCGTCATACACAACCAAGGTGATAGATTATAAGGGATTAGAATCACAGGCCATGTACTATAAGAAACATTCATTACTCCAAAAGGATTGAAACCATCAGATGCTAGCCCAAGTTTTATGTTGCGAGGATCAGATGAGAAATTTGGGTGAATGCTATCAAAATGCTTCCATGCTTTCGAATTTGTAGGATGGTGTAATATTCCATCATCAATACGTTCATCTTTGTGCCAGCGCATGTTTGATGTCGTTGATTCTGCCATATAAAACCTTTGAAGACGGGGAATAAGAGAGAAGTATCGTAGAATCTTGTGTGCTACAAGCTTCTTGGCTTTTCCACAAGGTAAAGCCTCTCTTGCATCCCCACCAATACTATTTTTCCATCTTAATTCACCACATTTTGGGCATCGATCCAACAGAGAATAGTCCTTCCGGAATAACACACAATCATTGACACATGCATCGATCTTTTTGTTGCTCAGCCTGAGGTCATGAACAACCTTCTGAACTTTATCAAGTGTATTAGGAATGCAATGGCCCTCTGGAAGCACATATGAGAATAGTTCAAGGATCAACTCACATGCTTTTTTGCTCAAACCAGTTAAACACTTTATCTGGTACAACCTGACAATGAAGGATAATTGGGTCACCTTCTCACAACCTGGATACAACTCCTTTTTGGCATCATTTAATAAGTCATAGAATGACTTTGCACACCCAGTTGGCTCCTGCTGGTTTATAGCATTTTCTGGATCATCAACATCTGCTGAAGTACCACCATGATCACCAGTGCCTCTAAGAAGCCCGGACAACATATTTTCCATAGTAGCATCATCAGAAATTATCTCCTCATTATTTTCTCCATGGTGTACCCAAACAGTATAATCAAATGACATCCCATTACGAAGCAAGTGAAGATGAACTTCCTTGTGTGTCCCGTGGCAAATATTATGACATTTCGTGCAAGGACAAGGCTTAGTTTCTTCTTTACGAGTGGCCTGGAATGCTAAATTTAAAAATGACTTCATTCCATCCTGCGACTCCTTCGCACGCCTGTCTTTTCCCATCCATGTCTTATCTTCTGACATCACTTCCTACAATTCAATCAGCATATCAGTAAGAAGATTGAACTACAATAACATTATGTGAGCAATTGTACCTAGCGCTGTTGCTCCTCCATGTGCTGCGGTTGGCGGATGCTCCTCCATGCCGGTGGACAGTGGATGCTCTTCCAAGAGCATGGCGGCCGGCGGATGCTCCTCCAAGAGCGTGGCGGCCGGCGAATGCTCCTCCAGGCGCGTTTCGTGCAATGCGGAGAGGGGCCATTGTGGATCGAAGAGTCCGGCGGGGAGGCAGCCAGGACAAAGCGTACGTGAAGCTATCAGAGTAGGCCCAACACTTTGTTGGGCTGCTTGTTATTCCTGGGCTGAAACTGCGCTGAGTCACTTTGTATTCCTAGCCGAAACTGCGCTGGAACGCTTGGTGTTCGTCCCCATGACGCGTGAGCCCATGTACGGGCACACGTCTCTGGCTCTGGCAATTTGTAATCTAAATAAGTTAATGTAGCAATGGGGGTGGTATTCCGATCAAAGGGGAAAATTTGGCGTCGTTAAAAGAGATGTTTTTTGATAAAAGGAGAAATTTTTAATTTGACACAGAAAGGGCCCACCGTATGCGTGGAAAAATTATGCTTATAAAAAACCGCGGTTTGCATCCCTCTCGGTTATCGCAACGGCTCGGTGTGTCCCATCGGCTTCACTGGCAGTTTTTTAATTTGACACGGGAAGGGCCCAGAGCTTATATAAAAAAACATCCGCCCGGTACACGCCTCATACACGTTCCATTTGACTTCGACCCGGCGAGTGGGCAATGTCGAAAGGAACGTGGTTGAGTCTTGTATGACATATTTTTTCAATCGGATGTCTGACTACAATAGCGTGTGTTGCCTTCTATTCTCGTTGCAACGAGCTCAACTTTCTGAGGTGGGACAAATCGTTCACAGCTTGTCAAAATCGCTCGCACGAATTCGATACGGACACCGAGTATAGGAGTAGTGGTAATGATTACACCGCACATAGGGGCATTGGGCCAGTGTTATGTTGGGGTCAGTGGTATATAGATGGTGCAACGATCAGGGAACGGCGATTGAAGACACGAGAAGGAAGTACGTGTAGCACCATCTAAGAACGGTATGCACTTGCTCTCCGGTGCATCGTTAAAGGAGATGTTTTTTGATAAAAGGAGAAATTTTTAATTTGACACGCAGAGGGCCCAGCGTATGTGGGGAAAAATTATGCTTATAAAAAACCGCGGTTCGCACCCCTCTCGGTTGTCGCAACGGCTCGACGTGTCCCATCGGCTTCACTGGCAATTTTTTAATTTGACACGGAAAGGGCCCAGGGCTATCTAAAAAACATCCGCCCCGTACAAGCCTCCTACACGTTCCGGTGGACTTCGACCGGGCGAGCGGACGATGTCGAACGGTGTGAGCAGAAGTCTTGTACGGCATATTTTTTCAATCAGATGTCTGACTACAATAGTGCGTGTTGCCTTATAATCTCGTTGCAAGGAGCTCTACTTTCCGAGGTGAGACAAATCGTTCACAGCTTGTCAAAATCGCTCGCACGAATTTGTTACAAACACAGGGTATAGGAGTAGTGGTAATGATTACACCGCGCATAGGGGCACTGGGCCAGTGTTACATTGGGGTCAGTGGTATATAGATGGTGCCACGATCAGGGAATGGCGATTGAAGACACGAGAAGGAAGTACGTGTGGCAACATCTGAGAATGGTATTCACTTGCTCTCCGGTGCGTCGTTAATGGAGATGTTTTTCGACAAAAGGAGGAAATTTTATTTTGACACGCAGAGGGCCCAGCGTATGCGGGGAAAATTATGATTATAAAAAACCGCGGTTTGCATCCCTCTCGGTTGTCACAACGGCTCGACATGTCCCATCGGCTTCACTGGCAGTTTTTTAATTTGACACGAAAAGGGCCCAGGGCTTTATCTAAAAACATCCGCCCCGTACAAGCCTCCTACACGTCCTGTTTGATTTCAGCTGGGCGAGCTCCGTTGAAATCAAACGTGGCGTGCAGGTGTCTTGTATGGCATCTTTTTTCAATCGAATATCTGACTATAATAGCGCGCATTGCCTTATATTCTCGTTGCAACGAGCTCAACTTTCTGAGGTGGGACAAATCGTTCACAGCTTGTCAAAATCGCTCACACGAATTCATTACGGACACCGCGTGCGGGGCGTGGGGGCAGATGTAGGGAATATGCTAGGTGATCAGTGCACAACCTTGGCCCAGGTGGTGCATAGATTGCAAGTGACGAGGATACGATTCCTGGAATTAATCCTGGCGTTATCCCTGTCATGTCCGGCCATCATACGAGACCTGGTTCGTTCATGTGCACACATGTCACAGTCATGCAACTACTTCATCCGTCCGTTCATGTGGACACATGTCACAAATGTTGAACGGTATGCACATCCTTGGATATGCATACCGTATCCATAATTTTTTTTCCTCGTTTGGGTAGGAGTGGATCCACTTCAATCTAAGTGGATTGGAGAGTGTCCAGCCATCATACGACCTGGCGTAATGAAGATTTTTTAATCTGATATACTCCTCTTTTTAATTCTTATCGTTATGACCACAAGTTGCATTGTCTCAACCAAACACCACGTACAACAACAATGACTCAGCTGAATCGGGAACAGACCAATTAAAATGGAAGTCAGCAGTCTCACAGTTCATAAATCAAAATGAACGCCATCCTTTTTCTTCTTCCTTTTTTTCTATCCATAACCATGAGACTGTTGAGTTCCATCTTCACCGGCACATATGTACAGTCCGGGTGTGCTGGTGTGTACCTTAACCCCTGTCGTGCGTCCCCGGTGGTGGTTGGAAGACCCCTGCAGGTATGTTCTGATTCCTGTCCTCCAACTCCGTCTAGGTTTCCGATGACGCATGCGGTTCACCATCAAACAAACCAGCAAAGCCTCGGTGATGAGCGGCATGCAAATTTCTTGATGACAAACTGACTGCGGGGGCCTCGCGTTCGGATGCAACTTTGGTGCTCCCGTTTGTGCTTCCATGCGTACTCCCGCTTATGTGTCATCATCTAATTGGTTGAAGTTAAATCAGGCATTTTGTTAGGCAAATGAAAGGGCCAATAAAATCATGACACTTAAGTATTAGCACGCATGGAAGCACTGAATGGGAGTATACAAGTCGTGTCCCTCCCATTCTGTCGTCCCATGCGTCATCCCGCTGATGTGTCAAAATGTTATTGGTCTCTTTATTAATGCTTAGTTTAACTACCATACCTTCACAACAAATAAGATGATGACACGTCAGTAGGAGTACGCATGGGAGTACAAATGGAGGAGGCAAGCATGCGACATGCATGTTTTTTTTTTGAAAAATTGACTGCGGGGGCCGCAGTGAGTTTTTCATCAAAAAAATTGCATGCCGCTCAACACCGAGGCTTTTTTTGGTATTTCTGGTGGTGAACCGCCTAGGTCATCGGAAACCTAGAGATGGAGTAAGAGGCATACGTGTACTTGTAGTTTCCTTCGAACCTCCGACAGAAGAAAGCGGCATGCAAGTTTCATTCTGTATGGAGAATGTTTGTTGTGTATTCATTAGGGAAGACATATACACTTTATATAGGCTAGCTAGTGTAGTGTGAAACCAAAACTAAACCCTTTCGCACTACACAGATTCAAAAGCTAGCGTCAATGACTAAACGTAAGTCGACGGTTGTACTTCCCAGCTATCCAACTAAGGGGTCCATTCAAATCGTTTCTTAAACTCTTGCCTGCTTGCTTCAACATGAGAAATAGTTTACATGCATATAATGATGCATACTTCAAACATTTAAATAAAACAAAATTCTATAACAAATTAACAGTATTAAAAACACATTAACTATCTTATGTGGCATGCCAATGTGGATGTCCAACTCAGAGTAAGGATGAAAGTGAAACGGTTTTTTGAAGTTGATGGACTAAATAATTGACCCATTTGAAAGTTCAAGGACCAAACTTAGTTTTGGTTGAATGTTTGAGGATGAAGTTGAGTATTGCCAGCTTGATGAGCTCAAGCTCGAAAAGTTCGAGTAAGCTCATTTGTTGTTGTCATTATGATACGTACGTATGATTAACTAAACTATATAACTCTATTAAAAATGTTCTAGGGACACAATTTTTATATATGGTAGAAACAAACTCGCTCGAGTTTGACTCGTTGACAGCCCTACATGCAATTAAAGTTTTGGTGCAATCGTGTAATCAAAGATTTTCATCTGTTGGATCTATACATCCTACAGTTATTACATCTTTTCATTTAACCCCTTCTACCCCCACCACCACCCCTCCACCCGGTGGAGGGGGTTAAATAAAAAGATTCAACGACCGTAATGTAGATCGATCCAATGGTTGAAGATGGTTGATTACACGATTGCACCAAACATATGATTACATTATAGTTCAACCCAACTTTAAAACAGGAAATCTTTTGATACTGATTAATCCAGTCGTGATGTTTTTCTCTTCTTGTTTTTGTGATGTTTTATTTTTTCTTGTTTCCTGATGCGGATTTTCATGTTTTGTACTTCCTACTTCCCATATTAGTACTTGTCATTAATAATTAGGACAAGTTTTGTAGTTCAAATATGAACTAAAAAACTTGTTCTAACGACAAGTAATATAGGTAGGAGGCTGTAATGTTTTATGATAATGAACTCAATGTTGTTCATCTGTTCCATCTGTTATTTTGTTTTCTATCTGCTGTTTAGTGAACTATCTGCTCTATCTGTATTCTTTGTTAATAATCATCGACGTCTCTCTCACATGCATGTTATTGTTGTCCATGCATGCTACCCTACGCCCCAAACATATGATCAACGAGCCAAACTATATATATATATATATATATATATATATATATATATATATATATATATATATATAACATGTTAGTTGTCACGACCCAAACATGATCAACGAGTCTCAAACTGTATATGACGATGTTTCGACAAAAAACAGAGAAAACACGTAATAATGTTGTCATCAAACATGATCGTCGCGAGGTTTTCAAGTGCATATGTTACTTGTCCATGCATGCTTGCTACACCCCAAACATGATCAACGAGTCTCAAATATGCGATCTTTCTACAAGATTAGAAAACACCTAACGTCATCAAACATGCATGATCGAAGTCTTTTGCATGTCAAACTGAGAAAACATGAACGAGGGTTTGTGATATATATATATATATATATATATATATATATATATATATATATATATATATATATATATATATATATGTGTGTGTGTGTGTGTGTGTGTGTGTGTGTGTGTGTGTGTGTGTGTGTGTGTGTGTGTGTGTGTGTATGTGTGTGTGTGTCTCTGTTAATGAATGCATGAATGTGCAGTGTGATACTTTTTTCTTGTGTTTTCTGATGATTTTTCAACTATATATATATATATATATATATATATATATATATATATATATATATATATATATATATATGACGATCTTTCAAAAAATAAGAGAAAACACGTAACGTCATGAAACATGATCTAGGTCTTTTGCGTGAAAAACTGAAAAAAACTGGAACATTGCATATACCTTGGACCGGTGGGCCCTTTGCGTGTCAAAATTAAAAACTAGAACTGAAAAACTGAAACACCGCCGGACGGACCCACAAAGTATGCCAGGTGGGCCACTGCAAATCCTAGACCCTTTGCATGTCAAACTAAAAAACCGCCTGTGAAGTGGAGATGGGACGCGTCGAGCCGTTGCGACAACTTAGAGGAAACCAACCGCAGTTTGGATTAATTCGAAAGTGCAGTTTTCAAAGCGTCCGATCATCTCCACTCGTGCGCTTAGACCATCCGCAGTGGCGTACAGTAAAGTATACTGGATACACTGTTTCGCAATGTAATTCAGAGTACGTACTATAAAAGCTGAAGGAGAATAGTGTATAGAGTATGCTTTAGAGTAAGCTGGTGCGGATGGTCTTAGACGAGGACCCGCTATAAAGGCACACCCGTCCTCTTGTGTCTCCGCCGTACCACTCCATCTCCATCGATCGTAGCCTCAAAACTTCTCTATTCACTGCCACACCATCGCCGACCACCTCTCGCTCTTTCTTCGCACCCCCGTCCCCGCACAAATGGGTAGCCCCGCATCGAAGAGCTTCAGGTCATCGACGTCCTCCGAACCTCCTTCTTCTTCGTTTCCGTCGCAGCCAATGCTGGTGGGACTAGAGGCGACGCCCGCACCTCCTCCGTCCCCTTCTCCACCCGTGACGCCCGCACCTCCTCATCCCGTTTGGGTTCAGGATATTGTCCGCCTCGTCGAACACCGCTTTGATGAACTCGATCGGCGCCTGAAGGAGGCCACCGAGCACCTTTCCGCCACTGCTGGGCATGCAAAAAAGCTCGACTAATTGGCGTGGTATGTATTTTCTAATACATCTCGCTCGTGTGACTGTCTGGGTCTTGGGAAACTTCCCGTCTGCACCAGCATGGACACCACCGGCCACTACTGCTTCGGGTTAGGGTTTGTGGTCGGTTGTCTCAACCTCCTCTACGAGACAATCGGGGAGGTGGCTGGGGTGGAGGCCCACCAGCATCTTCTGCGAACCATCGCCCGGAAGCTTTGGACTCAATTATCGGAGGAGGCGGCAGCAGTGGCGGTAGCGGCGGAGGAGGCGGCGGCGGCAACAGCGGTGGAGGAGGAGGAGGAGGCGGCAGCGGAGAAGGAGGTGGTGGAGATCTCCTCCGACTCCGAGTAGAGTAGTTTTTGTAGTTTTTCTTTTTCTTGTTTTCTATGTGCTTTCGTAGTTCTTGTTTGTAATATATGTGTTGTTTCTATTTTAATGATAAATGTCTTTTCTATTCATGAACAAGCGTCCTATGCAGTATCGAAAAACAAATCCTTTCTGAAAAAGGGGCGAGATAGCTGTTGTTCAATGTCTAGCCAAGAATTCGTTGTGTTGCAACAATCGACGACTCTTGGTTGAAACTCCATTGAGATCGTGGTTGAGGCTGCGTTTCTCCTCTTTTCTGTTCTTTCACTCAATTTTTTCATTTGTAGTCAGTGCATGGAAAAATGTATTTTTAGTATGTAGTAGTATATACTACATGTTATCATTTTATTGTGATTAATGTTACAAAATGCTGATTGTTTACCATCGTCCTTTCGTGGACTTGGTATTATTTGCATATCGTTTGCATTAGCACATATACATTTGGCGATTCATATTTTTTTCGTATTTTGTTGGAATGTCCCACTAGCTAGCTGATGACTCCTTTTAGATTTTCCTCTCCATGCATGGCAAAAAAGATGAATTAAGAAGCGAGCAATTTGTCGTAAGACGAAGTCTCTAGCTACACGCACCATGTGCAGGAATCGACGCGACATGAGATGTAATTAATCACAATTGCATGCGTGCACAAGGGCACGGCTTGCATCAAATTCTCCACTCCCCCGAAAATTTTATCGTTCTACTTGGTGCGCCACATTTGAGATTTTGACAATTCCATTTTCACTACCTGCGCCTCCAATTTCAGTCCCACCTATTATTGTAACCTTGTTTCAGCCACGATGAATATAAATGGAAACACTGGCCTCCGTTCCTGACACACCGCTGCCCCGCCCTTCTGGTGATCTCGCAGTACTCCAAATGTGTTGTCTCTTTGTCCTGTGTTCCATACTTGTATTCCTAAGAAATTCCAGTGTTTTCATTTCCCATGGTTTTTACAATTTTTCCCCAATGGATCTCGCAGTGACGCATCAATGCTCTTGGTGGTGTTGACTCCTGGGTACAACGCCAGGCGACCAAGTTTGACAGGCTCTACCGAACCTCTTCGTCGCCGACACCTCCCTGCGACATCGCATCCCGGACTCTAGTTTTGTGCTAGGTAAACTACATGATCCATGCCGTCTTTATAGAGCTATATTGGCTTGGTTCTACACGATCCATGCAGTTTTGGGCTAGTTAAGTTATACACGATCCATCCTGATATACAAAGATTAAATAAATTAACAAAGAAGAAATGTGGTCTTCTGTTTCGTGAATTTAGTTATATATATATATATATATATATATATATATATATATATATATATATATATATATATATATATATATACTACATCTGTCCCTAAATAAATGTTGCTCTGACAGCTTATTACGGTAGTGTATTTCTAGTTCAATTCCTGGCCGGGAACGACAAATACTAAAAACCAGAGGTAGTAGTATGCAATTTCTGGATTTAGAAGTAAATGACACACGGGTTATCTGATCAACCACTCCAAATGTTGTACTCTCGTTCCTGTTTTACAAATTTGTATTCCTAAGATTTTTAGTTCCCATGGTTTTTACACTTTTTTCTTTCTTGTGGCTTTCTCGGATCATACCTTTTTTCTATTCTTTCTTTTCTAATTCCTCCATTAGTAACAAACACTGTAGTTTATAGAAAGCACACCGTTAGATCCAAAATCTACGTCGGTCATGTAATCTGACATTATCATTGTTATTTGGAATGACTACTTCCAATGCTCTTTACATTAGGAACAAGACATCAAACCGTGATGTCGTCTACAAGCATTCATGGTGGCCAACAAGCATCTGGTATAACCATAAATGTGTTTACTATCAAAATTAAACAAATTTAGACAACATTAAATCGTTTGCATGGTACGCAGAGAATATTGCAGCACATGATGTTCAGGAACCCCGAGGTTCTTCACTCCCTGGTACTATGATGCATGAACTAACATCATGTATAGATATACAAACCAGAAATACTCTTTCTGCCCCATCGTAACTTTACTTTTGGAGCTTAAAAAATGTCCCACTCCAACTCTATCCTCGGTAGTAGCTTCCAACTACCCATATCACAACACATTATTACCTGCCTCTCTACTGTGTCATTTGTTTTGGCAGAGAGTGTTGGTTTTTTACTCCTTTGGCATTGAATTTGGAGCATTTTGAGAGACTACATTCTGTCCTTTAGATGTATTGATGATGGGTGTATCATTGTCATTTGCATTCTTTCCTAGGCTCTACTAATTGTTTTAGCATGCCTTGCGATTCTACTTTCTTAGTACTTAGTCTTTATAGTTAACAGTTCATCAGCCTGTGTGATGGCGTGATTTTTTTTATGCCTCCACGTTGTGCTCTCTCGCCGCCGGCCACTCCGGCCGGCACCGGCGCCCACGCCCTGCTGCTAGTCACTTCAGTGTCCTCCCCGACGCGTCTCCATCGCCCATCGCCACATCCCATCCTTCGCATGCCATGATTACCCCGCCACCCGCAAATCCCTGGCCATTACTCGCCCTGCCACCAATCCTCCTCAAGAGTTTCGGCGAGACCGAACCCTCGCTTTGTTGAGCATCGCAAGCTGGCACTATGCAGTACTGCACCTGCAGTAGCCGCCACTGACAAGTAGACCCGATGTATCATGGGCCCACATGTCAGTGGCAGCTAATGCAGGTGTAGTACTGCAGAGGATTTCAATCCCGCAAGCTGCCTGGCTTATCTGTCTTGCATTCGCCACCTTCTATCGCTGGCGCTCCGACTGATGTGAGTCAGACCGAATTGGCAAACCCTATCTTTGTCTAGTCTAGCGTTGACAGCTGCATGCCCCCTCACAGTCTTGCCTGCTTCGCTCATGGACTGAAAATCCTTTGCAGTACTACAAGTGCGTACCGCCACTGACATGTGTACCTGATGGCTCATTTTAGGGTATGAACAGCAACAAAGAGGTCAATAATGTAACCCCTCCCATCAAAATAGTTGTCGTTCAGACAGTCCTAACTAGTAGTTCATTTTTAATTCATTTGTTGGTCTGATACGACAATTAATATAAACCAGGAGGGAGTACTACAGAACAAAATGGTGCTGGGACGACGCGGTCGTCCCACGCTCGTATTTGCCGCACTTGTCCTGAAGATGGTATGAACATCATACTTTTCTTATTTCCACACTATTTGTACATGATACTAAACTTGTTCAAGCGGTAATTTTCTTTAATCGTTTACTATTTGAATCAATGTAACAGAAGGAAGGAAGCTAGGAAGAAGTGTGGCTAATGGACTTAAGGTTGCCAGAATACGCTATGCATCCGATGTTAGTAGAATGGAGCATGTGAAGCTACCAATTAAGTTCGCCGCTAGGATGGGTGTTGCGGTTGGTATTAATCCGCGGCACTTTGTCGATGATGTGGTTATGTTTACAAAAATACATGCATCCCTCAGCGGTGCAAGGAAGTGGGTAGAGGTTGGCCATAGTAACAAGAGAGATATAGTACGATACATTCTGGTTAGTGTTGTCACAGCCGCACACGAGTTTTTTTTCTTACAATCTTCATGTTGTACGTTTACAACAACTTGTAATACAATGTACAGGATTCCTGGGACATGGAGGACACACCGGAGAGCGCAAGAAAAATTTTGTAAATTGCTGGTGAGCGCTACAAGGGGTGGAGCTCGACTTTGCATGCCACCTATAAGAGTTATTCTACCGATGAAGAACGTATACGAAACAAGCCTGCTGACGTAACGGAGCCCGAGTGGTTGCACCTAATAGAATATTTTGGGTCTGAGCAGTTCAAGGTCAGTTAACTTTTTAATAGCTTTGCATCATACAAAAAATATTTCATTTACTTTCATTTGTGGAATTAATTCTTAAAATTATTGCAGTCAATAAGCAGCACCAATTCTCAAAATCGAAGAAGACAAAAGGCGAGTCACTTGCTTGGCTCCAAATCCTACGCCCAACTTAGTTACGAGAAGGTATGAAAAATAAATCACGCTTTTACTTTGCACTGCAAACAATATGTATACCGACATGTGAAAGTTTACTTGTATTTTATGTAGCGAGACCCAGAGACTGGAGAAGAACCCGATAACATACAATTGTGGGAGGCAAACCATTTGTTGTAAACGGTAACTGGGCAAACAAGCTGGCTGAAGCTGTACATGTGAGTAACACTTCAAACAATCCCCAATTAAATAAATATTTGCAAATTACCTGTGACTTTTCTTTTCGTATATAGATCTAGGCACGTGCCCAAGTGGACGACATTAAAGCTGAGCAGGGAGACCCAATTCCAAATGAGGAGAGAAACCACATCTTCTAGAGTTGTTATAGATCCTCAATCGGTTGTGCAGGATCACAAGTTCGGGGGCGTGGTTATATGGCTAACCCAACTGGTCCCGAACATGAACGTATGCGTATCCAGATGTCCGAACACCTCAACGACCATGTTCGAAACTTAGATGATAGAAATGCAGGACTCAATCAAATAGTGCAGGAGTTGGAAGAAATGATAGCTTAAACACCCAGATGGACTGCATAAACCAGAAGAATGAAGAGTTAAACGTTCAAGTCCAGAACTTACAAGGTCAGATAGCAGCTGATCGTGAACAGGCAACTAAGGAAATGCAAGACATGCGCGCCTCAATGGCTGAAATGCACAAAATGATGATGGAGACCACTCCACAAAAGGTCCACGAAAGGAACCGCCAAAAGCCACCTGCTCCAACAATTAGTCCCGGTCAGCTTATGAAAACTCTTAGCATGCAAACACGTCGCCTTAGTAATCCTTAAGTGTTGTTATGCGTGTTGTAATATTAATTGATGGATGTTTATTGTTAAACTCGTGATTCTGTTGCCACTAATTTTCAAACCTAGTGCATTCGGGTTCTACTGCCGCTAATTATAAAACGTGGCATTACGAATTTCTTGTCACAAATGATAAATTGTTGCAATAGGAAGCTATTGCCAATACGGATAATAAAACATGGCAATAGAATGACAAAACGTTGCAGTATAAACATTTGGCAACGATTCAAAAAACATTGCATTAAAACACTATTGCCACAGATAAGAAATTGTTGCAATACCAAACTATTCGCCACGGATGCGAAATTATTGCGGTACCATACTAGTTCCCACGGATATGAAATCGTTGCAATACGGTACTATTCGCCACGTTTGTGGACTCGTTGCAACACCAAACTATTTGCCACGGATAAATCGTTGCAGTACCAGACTAGTTCCCACGGATCTAAAATTGTTGCAATACGGTACTATTCACCACGTTTGTTGACTCGTTGCAATAACCTACTATTTGCCACAGACGTTAAACCGTCGCAGTATCATACTATTTTCCACGGCTGTGAAATCGTTGCAGTACCATACTATTTGCCATGAATGTGAAATCGTTGCAATACCGTGATATTCATTGCAAGATGGTAAATCGTCGCTACATCATAACTCGTTGCAATATGTTATTATTTGCCACAGCTGTGAAAATCTTTGCAATACTGTAGTATTTGCCATGAATGGAAAATCATTGCAATCACATATTATTACCAAGAATGCGAAATCGTTGCAATACGTTAAATCGTCGCAATACGCTAAACTGTTGCAATAACATACTATTTGCCAAAAATGTGAAATCGTTACAATACCGTACTATTGCCACACCTGTGAAATCGTTGCAACCACATATAATTACCACGAATGTGAAATCGTTGCAATACCATGCTATTTGTTGCAATATGTTAAATCGTTGCAATACGCTGAATCGTTATAATAACATACTATTTGCCACGAATATGAAATCGTTGCAATACCGTACTATTTGCCACGATCGTGAACCCATTGCAATACCGTACAATTCATTGCGATACATTAAATTGTCGCAATACATAAAAACATTGCAATAGCGTCCTATTTGCCACCGATGTAAAATCATTGCAATATACTATTCGCCGCGGATGTCAAGGCGTCACAGTAACCTATCGCCACGGGAATTATTACGACGATTCGTAAAAACTACCACCACGCTATTTTTCGTTGCAACAGCGACCTATTGCGACAATTTTTTTCGTTGCGATAAACCGGAATCCTTGCAGTGTCATGGCTTGAAGAAGTCAGTGGTGACTGATTCACGCGCTTTTGGTGGCGGGAACCGACCCTTCTCCAAGCTATAAATAGGACCCCTCACTTAAAGACACACGACTTGAGCATTCACTCTCTTGTATACGTTAGTTCTCCACGTCCTTAGTGGAGGTTAGGCTGTAGAGAGGAGCCTCTAGTCCCAAGTCCAAATTGAGAAAGGTATGGCTCATGTATCTTTTCTTGTATTTGTTACTTTGTGCATTATAATAATAGTATTATTAGTCTATCTTTATTTATATACTTGGGCAAAGCGTTTCTTGTTTAATTGTGGAGTCCATGTATGTGCTAGGTGTAGATGTTGTTATGATCTAGGCATAATGCCATTATCATGTTATCATAAACATCATACACCACCACTAGAGTCTTGTTAGGTAATAATATGATTATGTTAATATGAATATGTTAGTGCTTTGATCCAACATTGGTCCAATGATGTTAGGTTAGTCATTTCCTTAGGATGAATATTATATTGCAACTCTTAAGGAATTTACTTAGCATGCAAGCGTGGTGCTTGGATAGTTAAGTAGCGTTGGATGCATCGTAGTCCAAGGGTTGTAGAGGAAGGCGATAGGTGGTGACAGTCCTATCCATCCATTGTAATCCTTCACGTTCGGCTACGATGTAAGCTCTTGGCGGGAGTCGCCTGGCAGACCAGGGTAAGCCCATGCCCAATATGTTGGACCACTAAGACCTAGTATTCACCATTAGCATAGTCATGTGTACTTTATTAGGCTATGTATATGAGTAATTAGAGCATAGTAGGAGTAGCTCCATCTTGTAGTCTAACCCTCTGTCGAAGTTTTAATGCGACACTTCCTCCGGATCTGCTAAGGAGTAGCCTGCGGAGGTTCTTGTTCGGCAGGGCTTAGGTCTCAATCAAGTGTACGAGCGCATGAGAGAGTATGAGATGGTGGTTTTTACGTGGTTCGAGCTGCAAGGAGCGTAACACCCTACTCCATGGTGGATTGTATTGCTAGGGTGTGTATGCGTGTGTGTGTATCGTGGATCCGATGTTCGGTCCTTTCTAACGGTGGCAGTCCGGTCCTTTTATAGACAACGTCAAACACCTTACAAGTGGGGTCCGAGGCCCGACAGGTGGTCCCAGGGCGATCTTATCCTAAAGATCTAAGGCTTCTCGCATAAGCTTGCTCTGACCATGTCCTTGAAGACTCGCCGTCATGCTGGCTGAGTCGTCAGTAGCACATGCACCATTGTTGACAATGGAAGGGGATGTCCCGTCCAACTGTCTCTGTCGTCGTAAGCTACCCACTTGGTGGACTGGGATAGGCATGCGACGTCTTCACTGCGATGCGATTGGTCGTAGAGGTACTTGACATTAGGTGTGCATCGTGCCATACGTCTGGGGAAGCCGCGTGTCTCCAATCCTTGACATGGACAAGGTGCACCGCCCTCTTAACTCCCGCAACCCTCCATCCAGGGAAAGTGGCTAGACTATGTGACAACTCGCGAGCTCATCTCTGCGGAGGAGGTCAGGTCCCGTCTTGCAGACCACGTGGCAGCTCAGGAGCTCAACTCCGCAGAGGAGGTCGGGTCCCGTCTTGTGAACCACGTGGCAGCTCGGGAGCTCACCTCCATAGAGGAGGTTCAATCCCGTCTCGCGGGACAAATGGTAGCGCTGGAGCATGCCTATACGGGTGGTGGCCCGTATGATGTCTCGGACCATGTGGCAGCTTCAGAGCCCTATCTCACGGGGTAGAGGGATCCTTCTCGGATGGACACGTGGCTTCTTGGGAGATCGTCTTCGAGGGGGAGCTGAACTTCTCCTTCAGCGACTTGCGGGTACCCCGGACCCTGTACCTTAGGCAGACGGGTCTGGGTCTTCTGAACACATGGCGCCCTCGGACTCTGCCTCTGCTGAAAGGCGGGATACCTAGGCGGCTTTAGCTTGTGCGCGAGGGTACTCGGTATGCTGGTTACTAACAGTGGCCCCTGGGTCCACCTTGGAGGGAGGCGACGAGCCCGAGGGTGGAGCCATATCCTGCTTTCCCGCGTTGCCTTTTAATTTTGTCTTGATGTGTCGAAGCGGTGCGCGCCTCTGCCATTGTGGCCACACGTCCCTCTCTGGTTGTGGGCTCGTGGTGACGGGATCTTTGCTTGATGCAGTTTCTTTACTCTGATGGTTCCTAATGCAGTTGTTGCACTTCTGCTCCTTCTACTCCTGTCTTTATGGGAACCGCCGGGTTGCCTTCTCGGGTTGATGCCCCTTCAGGAACATCTCTCTGATAGGGGACCTAGGCCCCGCCGTAAGGGACATTACGGGTCGAGCAGCTGGTTTCGACCCCAAGCAATCTTCTCGGTGCGATCGGATGCCTAATGGGGAGTTAAAAGGAAACCTTTAGGAGCATAGGTGATTCTTCCTTATGCACTCCCCAACATTCGAGCCTTTGTCTTCCACCCTGTGCACCCAATCTCTCCCCACTCTCATTATTCTCGACTCTTGCCCCAATGGATTCAGCCTTGCCTCCTTCTCGCATTGTTGATGTAGCGCCTTTGAGATGCTAGTTCGGCTGTGCGGATGAGGAGCGATGGGATCTTTGATCTGCTCGGGCACCCTGCCTCTGAAGTTGGGGGATAAGGAGATCATCTTCATCCAGACGTACGCGTACTTCGGGTTATCCCCCCTGTTTCTTCCTTCCTGGTGACAGTTCTGGAGGTCCTCGGACTCCAGCTTCACCACTTGTTGCTGAACTCTCTGCTGGCGGTAGTGGTGTTCTCGCACTTCAGTGAGATGTTCGTCGGTGTGTTCCCATCCGTGCTGGTGTTTCGGCAGTTTTTTGAGCGGAGGCGGGTCGAGAAGAAGAACAAAGCCAACTTCCTCAGCGGCTACTGCTTCCAGCATCGGGCCAACAGCCCCTTCAAGTGCATCACCCTGCTCTCCTCAACAAAGTGGGCCGAATGGAGGAGGGACTGGGTGATCGTACAAGTCAATGCCCACGATCGCATGGTCATGCCCATCAAATGAGAGTTGGAGCAGGCCTACACCCAGGTGACAGAGAGGATCCAATTCTTGGTGGATCATGGCATGTCAGAGTTGACGGTGATGGCGAACTTTGTTCGTCGACGCCTGGCTCCCCGTAAGCATTGTTGACGTCCTGCATGGCTTTACTTCGGGGCACGGATGGCACCCGGCTCATGCGGGGTCGCGACATAGAGACGACCCTGCAAGAGGTGCTTGACGCAATGTCCAAGGCATGTGATGACCTGCTATCGCACGAGGTCTTCAACTTCCCGCGGTCTTGCCCACTACTTTGCACAGAACGGGACCTTCGACAAAGATTCTGAAGGAGATGCAAAACCTGGACGCGCTCGGTCTTGCGCCGTAGCAGGTAGGTGATGAGAGCCGTGGGCTGGCCATCGTTGACCCTTCATAGGAGTCTGCACCTGCTCCAAGCTCCAAAGCTTCAAGGGCGGAGGACGCACCCTCCGTTAGAGGGAAGGGCAAGGCGCCGGTCCCCGATGCAGGCAAGGGAAAGGCTCCGGTCCTTGATATAGGGAAGGGGATGTTGCTGATGGTTGAGGTTGTGAAGGAGAAGTGACCTCGATCGCCTCCGAAGTCGCTGCCGCAGGTAGCCTTCGCTCCAAGTCAACATCCTCCGACGCGCCCCTCCTCAGCATTGGGTGTTGGCGGCTCTTCGGGGGAGGCTTAGTCCATCAAGCGGTGGCTCTGCCAATGTTTGTGGTCAGCGCATCATTCAGCATCCCCTCCGCTAGCGCAGTCCTAGGTGCCACAGGGGGCTCTTGGAGCGTTATTCCTACGTAGCCTCAGGCCAAGAGGCCTCAGGTCGATGTCGGCGGCAGCTCAGGAGGAGGCTCCGAGAGTGGCTCTGTTGGAGCCGGTTGAGGTACGCTGGTGCAGTGTGGCAGCGTTGCTGGTGGATTTGGTGGAGGCCCAGCTGGGGCGACCTCGCCTGCCACACCGTCATCACGGCCTGCGACTTCAGGGCCGCTGAAGGTTGAGGCTCGCTGGAGATTTCAGGGACGCCGATAAGGCATTCTTACCAACGCTTGCTTTGTTATCTCACCTGCCTTTATTGATTGATCAGGACTTGATTTTGATTTGCAGGGCCACATCGACTGTTGTGACACCCTTGCCGCCAAGAGTAGTGCCCTAGAGCGCTTCGAAGTCGCCCCGAGAGGCTACGGCTATTCCAGCAGAGCAGACAGCTAAGCCGGCTCAGGAGAGTGCTGCTCCGGCGTTCATACTCCGCACAGTAAGTGAAGCTTTTTCAGCTGCGTCTCCGACTGTCGTGCCGGATGCACCTTCGGCCGTTGCACAAGAGGTTATGTTGTAGATGGCTCAGGGGGCTGAGGGCTTGGCCTCCGCTGCTGCTGATCCGACGAGCAGCTCCCTGGGCGATGGTGACGCTGCCACCTCGAGCTGCACCACCGCTCCTACCCAGCCTCCAAAGACAAGGTATCCGGTACTGGTGGCCTCGCATTCGCCGCTTTAGGAGGAAGAGGTCTCCGAGATGATTGTCAGGCAGCCTACCATAACTTCAGTGCACCTAGAGCGTCTCTTCGATATCATGGACTTGGCGCAGTCCACCATCTTCCAGGTGCAATCCAACCTCCAACGGATGCAAGGGGCTCTTGCCGCGTAATGGGAGAAGCTGCATGTAGAGGGCGAGCGCCTCTAAGGCTGGGATGACCTTCTAAGGTCCAGGATCGCCGAGGCGAAGGCGAAGTACCAGAAGGAGAGCAAGGAGCTGGAGCTGAGGCACCGCTTGGGGAAGGCCCTAGATGCAATGTCCTAGAAGATCCTAGCTGATGCCAAGGTGGCCAATGACATGGACGATGCCCGCCTGCGCGCCCTTCAGGAGGGTCGAGAGGACCTGGATCGCCACGAAGCTACTGTTGTAGAGCGGGAGGCCGCTGTCGCCGAGCAAGAGGTGGCGGCCCAAGCGACGATGGCTTGGGCTGAGGCAGATCGGGACAGGCTGCAGTCCTGCCTTGAAGATCTTGAGCTCCAAGAGAGGTACTTGGCGCGGGATCAGGAGCAACACTCATTTGAGCGCCTGGAACTTCTCCTGTGTGATCTCGATGTCCAATCCTGGGAGCGCACGATGGAGTGTCGCGCCCAAGAGCTCTATCTGCAGGAGCGTCAGCTGGCTCAACGTTTGGAAGCAGAGGGTAGGGCGGTGGTGGAGACGGTGGTATCTGTGTCCTAGTGTGCTACCAGAGCCAGTACCCTGATCTGCCACTGGAGCCAGTTTCTGAAGGTCTTATTAAAGAGCGTGAGGAGACGGCAGGGGAGAGGTCAAGTATGTAGCCAAGCATGTCGTCGTGAAATTTTCCAAGGACTGAGGCTGGCAACCCATCTTTGTATCTGGGGTTCGCCCCTTTGTAAATATTCCTTAATGAATCTAAATTCGTGTTTGACTTCTGGGCTTGTCTTTGCACTTCTCAACTGTTGTTCTGAGTCCTTAGCTGCGTAAGGGTTTGCAGAACCTTTGCTGAGCTCGTTAGTCTTTGAGGACCAATGATTGCATAATTGATATGGCTGAAGTGTTGTCCGTTGACTTCCTACCTATGGAAACCCCTTAGAGGCCCCTTGGTAGATGTTGTTAGTTGGCTGGGCACATCTACCACTTGATCGCAGGATGTCTTTGACGGGCCCCCAGCGGAGTAGCGGAGTTGGAGTGGATTGCTTTAGTGTCACCCACCATCATCGACGGCAGGCCCCTTGGGAGGTGCCGAAGCTGGATGCTCAGGCATCTTCCACCACCTTCGTGGGTACATTGACAGCAGGCTCCTTGGGAGGTGCTGGAGCTGGCTGCTCCAGCTTCGCCCACCACCAATTTAGAGACGCAGACCGCAGGCTCCTTGGGAGGTGCTGGAGCTGGCTGCTCCAGCATCACCCACCACCGTCCTAGAGACGCCGACGGCAGGCCCCTTGGGAGGTGTCGGAGTTGGCTGCTCCGACATCGCCCACCATCATCGCAGAGACGTTGACGGCAGGCCCCTTGGGAGGTGTTGGAGCTGGATGCTCTGGCGTCATCCACCATCATCATGGAGTCGTCGGTGGCAGGCCGCTTGGGAGGTGTCGGAGCTGGATGCTTCAGCGTTGTCCACTATCGTCATAGAGACATCGATGGCAGGCCCCTTGGGAGGTACCGGAACTGGATGCTCTGACATCGTCCACCATCGTCGTGGAGTCGTCGACGGCAGGCCCCTGGCGTATAGAATATCAAAAGAGAACCCAATTAGCAACAAGAGCGAAGCATGAGAGTTTACTCACTTATCCGCGCTTGTCGTTGTCGTTGACGTGCTGAGCCGTCGACGGCAGGATCCTTGCGAGGTGCCAGAGCTGGTTGCTCTGACATTGTCCACCATCGTTGTAGAGATGCCGACGGCAGACCCATTGGGAGGTGCCGCAGCTGGTTGCCCTGGCGTCACCCACCATGTCGCAGAGATGTCGACGGCAGGCCCCTTGGGAGGTGCCGGAGCTGGATGCTCCGGCGTCGTCCACCATTGTCATAGAGTCATTGACAACAGGCCTCTTGGGTGGTGCCAAAGATGGATGCTTCGACGTTGTCCACCATCATCGTAGAGACGTCGACGGCAGGCTCCTTGGGAGGTGTCGAAGCTGGATGCTCCGTCGTCGTCCACCATCATTGTGGAGTCGTCGACGGCAGGCCCCTAGTGTACACGCGATCACAAGAGAACCCTGTTAGCAACAAGAGCGAGGCAGGAGAGTTTACTCACTTATCCGCCCTTGTCGCTGTCGTAGACGTGCTGAGCCATCGACGATAGGCCCCATGCGAGGTGCTAGAGCTGATTGCTCCGTCGTCGTCCACCATCATTGTAGAGATGTCAATGGCAGGCCCCTTGGGAGGTGCTGGAGCTGGCTGCTCTGGCGTCGCCAACCATTGTCGTAGAGACGTCGACGGCAGGCCCCTTGGGAAGTGTTAGAGCTGAATGCTTCGGTGTCATCCACCATTGTCGTAGAGTTGTTGACAGCAGGCCCCTTGAGAGGTGCAAGAGCTGGATGCTCCAGCATCGTCCACCATCATCGTAGAGACGTCGATGGCAGGCCCCTTTGGAGGTGCTAGAGTTGGATGCTCCATCATCGTCCACCATCTTTGTGGACTCGTTGACGACAGGCTCCTGGTATACAGGCTATCACAAGAGAACCCTGTTAGCAACAAGAGCGAGGAAGGAGAGTTTACTCACTTATCCGCGCTTGTAGCTTTTGTTGACATGTTGAGCCGTCGTCGATAGGCCCCTTGCGAGGTGACGGAGCTGGTAGCTCCGGCGTGGTCCACCATCATCTTTGAGACATCGACGGAAGACCCCTTTGGAGGTGTTAGAGCTGGATGCTCCGGTGTCGTCCACCATCGTCATGGAGTCGCCGATAGCAAGCCCCTTGGGAGGTACCGGAGCTGGATGTCCTGCACATATGATAGAAAGAGGGGGGACTAGTCTGCTCGCCTATTTACCTATTCCTCTCCCTTAGCTTTGTCATGTCTTATTGTCCAGGACTAACACACGAGGCTTGGGTAATTCGATGCGTTGGTGTTCTGGGGTCCGGCTCCCGCCGTCCTTAGGGTGTGAGCTTTCTGGCCCCAGTACTCGACCGTAGCGCTGGGAGGCAGGGTGTGTATACTTGAGGTACAGGACCAGGCTAAGCAGTTTACACCCCCTGGACCTCCTACTCGGCACTGGCCTTTCCTGGGAAGCCTTCTGGCGCCACAAAACCCTAATGATGAGAGCAGCCGGAAGAACCCCTCACACACTGCAGGTACCTCAAGTGAACCCACTTGCATTAGGACTGCATGACTCCTGCATAGGTGAGTTACATAGCGTACAACCATCCATATAAATGTAATATACAATAAACGAGTCTAGTACGGTATGATCATAAAAATTAATTCGTAATTTAAATGAACAATGTTTTTAAGAAAACATTAAGTAAAACAGTGATGTTTTATCGATTTTCATAGGGGGACAGGCTTTTTACAAAAGAGGGCAATGGCTTGCTTCTGGATGATGAGGGAGGCAGGGTGTACAGGCTTAGTGTTCGGGACCAAGCCAAGCTGACTGCACACTCTTGACCTGACCGTCCCAGAGCTCGGTTGTCCTTAATGCCGCTCTTAGGTCCTATGAAAACCTTTACACTGTCCTACTAAGCTTAATATTTACAATAGGGGTTCCCAAAGCTCCAAGGGTAGCTCTGATGGTTGCAGGGCAACTTTGTTGTTGATAGCTACTAGAGGGGCGATGAGCGAGCATCCCTACTTCCTGCCTTGACTGCCCGCCTTGCGAGTGGTCTGAGCAGAGCCGGGACTGAGCTTGGCAGCTTTGACGGGGGTGTCGACACTGCCGGAGGGCTGCACCTGGGCGCAGCGAGTGCACCACGCTGACATGATCTTGGTGGGGAATGACTTGATCCAGTGACGCTAGGGACTGGTGCTGGGTCTGCTGTGAGGGCTTGGAGTTGCTCCAAAGCTAATACCACATTAGTGCGGTCTCCGCGGATCCAGAGGACGCTAGAGGGGTTGGCATCATTAGGACGAGGTATCTGTAGTGGGATACGACCATGAATCGGTACAGGGCGGGCCTGCCGATGATGGCGTTGAAGGGGAGGCTGACATCGGCGACGTCAAAGAGGATGCTCTCCATCCTGTAGTTGTCGGGTGTCCCGAAAGTCACCCGGAGATGGATGTTGCCGTATGGGATGATGCAACCTGTCCTACCCCCCGAGAATGGGCTCGAGTGGGTGAGATTGGACACCGGGATCTACAGCTGCTCGAAGGCTGCTCGGCTGAGGCGGTTGAGGCTGGCCCCGCAACCTATCAAGACTTTGTGGCACTTGACGTTGGCAATGGTGGGGGCGACCAGGAGAGGCAGAACCCCTGCCCCAGCCTTGTTTTTGGGGCAATCGGAGGCGTCGAAGCTTATTGGCATCTCCTTCCACCGGTGGTGCTGTGCCAGAGTGGGAGCACGGGCTATAGAAACCACCGCACGATGGAGGCTCTTGACCGCGTTCCGGGAAGCGGGATCCCAAGACCCTCCAAAGATGATGTGGAGTGTCTTGCGATGCTCGTGGTCGCTGCTGGCGTCGGAGTCCTCATCTTGGTGGACCACTTTGACAGCTCGCTCTTGCTTCTGGTACTCCATCTCATCGTCTTCTTTGACCTTGGAGTTGACCTTCTGCTTGTCCACCCGCTGGCGGAAAGGGGCGCCGTCCGGGCGCTGCTGTGCCTGCTCTTGTTAGCGTTCGGTGCATCTCTTGATCTCCCAGCACTCGCTCGCAGTGTGGTCATGAGTCTTGTGCATCGGGCAGGGCTCGACGCCGTCGTTAGTAGCATGTGGATGATCTGGGCACTTGTCGGAGCGTGGCAGTTTTCCCCCTCCGATTGCCGCTGCTGCGGCGACAGGAGACCCAAGCAGCGGCTTGATGGCCACCACCCCAGTTCTTCTTCTTGCCGCTACCCAGGGTAAAGACACTGTCGTCGGTCTGGTCGACTCTGCCCACTCCGGGGGCGGTCTGGGTGTGCCAGTCATGGCCCTGAGCCGCGTGGGCACACCGGTCGGTGATGGAGAAGAGCTCGAAGATATCTTGCACATTGTGTGTGGCTAGCTTTCTGAGGAACTTCATGTCACACACACCTTGCTGGAACGTTACTATGACAGAAGCATTTGAGATGTTGCGGATGGAGTTGCGTACCTGTGAGAAGCGCTAGATGAATGATCTCAGCGTCTTCTTCGGTTGCTGGCGCATGGCGTGGAGGTCGAGCTCGGTGTCGGGTCGCGTGTAGGAGCTGCCATAGTTCACCGTGAACTGCCAACAAAGCTCATTCCAAGAGGTTATGGACCCCCCCGGGTAGGTTCATCAGCCATGATTTGGCTGAGCCGACCAGGGCGACAGGGAAGTAGTTTGCCAGGACGGGCTCATCCGCTCCTGTAGCAAGGAGCGTCGTGGTGTAGATCTGCAGGAACTCCGTTGGGTTGACGCTGCCACACCTGTCGGAGGTATGGAGCCAAGGACATGCACCCTATGACAGGCTTCACCCGAGAGGCGTACGGGACATCATATGCTAGGGGGTTTGCTGCGCCACGTGTGGCTGCTATGGGACCTGCTGTTGCGGAAAGTACTGCTGCGGTACCTAGTATACAGGGTAGTGCAGGGGTGCAGTCGACCCAATGTAGTCCTGGTTTTATGGCGGTGGTGGAGGGTTCACCTGAGGTGCTCCTCGGATGGAGGACTCCTCCTGTTAAGGCCCTCGAGGCCCATACTCGGTGTCAAGGTTGCACCGTCTCCCTTGCTGCCGCTCGATGATGACGCGGCCATCTAACTGAGCTTGACGACGATCAAGCTCAGCCCTCAGGTCCTCCATGGGGATCTTGCCAACGCTGGTAGGCCTGGTAGATCTGGAGTCAGCAGTGCAACGGTTGATGGATGGCGTGCATGACAGCGACACGTTATGCCTTCCCCTGTTGGGGGAGTTGATAGTCGCGATGACAAAGTGGTCAATCTCTTCGACCCGCTGTTGAGCCGCTCCCTGGGAAGTGCTAAACGATGGTGGGTGGTGAAGAGCTCTGGTCACTACCAGAGAGCTCTTCGGGGTTGCTGCTGGTGGTGCCGGAGGGGCCGATTGGGCCGAGATGTGTCCCGACGCGCCGTCCTGGTCAGCTGTACCTGCATGGGGGCATGATGGACCAGAGAGCACCGCTCGAGCGACGGATTTGGTCACCAGACGACGGCTGTGGAAACCGTCTTCCACGGGCCTGATGAACACCATGGTGGTGAAAGCGCTACCATGTTTTGAGGGAAAAACCTGTTTCCTGACGCGCCTAATGTCTAAGTGTTAATGCGACACTTCCCCCGGATCTTCTAAGGAGCATCCCGCGGAGGTTCTTGTTCGGCGGGCTTAGGCCTCAATCAAGTGTACGAGCACGTGAGAGTGTATGAGACAGTGGTTTTTACATGGTTCAGGCCGCAAGGTGCGTAACACCCTACTCCACAATGGATTGTATTGCTAGTGTGTGTATGCATGTGTGTGTATCAAGGATTCGATGTTCGGTCCTTTCTAACGGTGGCAGTCCGGTCCTTTTATAGACAAGGCTACAGGCCTTACAAGTGGGTTCTGGGGCCCGACATGTGGTTATGGGGTGATCTTATCCTAAAGATCTAAGGCTTCTTGCATAAGCTTGCTCTGACCATGGCCTTGAAGACTCGTCATCTTGTTGCCTGAGTCGTCAGTAGCTCATACATTGTTGCTGACAATGGCAGGGGATGTCCTGTCCAACTATCTATGTTGCCATAAGCTACCAACTTGGCAGAGCGGGATAGGCCTGCGACGTCTTCACTGCGATGCGATTAGTCATAGTGGTACCTGACATTAGGCGTGCGTCGCGCCATACGTCAGGGGAAGCATAGTATCTTCAATACTTGACAGGGACAAGGCGCACCACCCTCTTAACTCCCGCAACCCTCCGTCCGGGGCAAGTGGCTGGACTACGTAATAGCTCGGGAGCTCATCTCTGCGGAGGAGGTCAGGTCTCGTCTGGCCGACCACGTGGCAGCTCGGTAGCTCACCTCCACGGAGGGGGTTGGGTCCCATCTTGCGGACCACATGGCAGCTCGGGAGATCACCTCCGCGGAGGAGGCTCGGCCTCGTCCTGCGGGACATGTGGCAGCGCTGGAGCCCACCTATACGGGATGTGGCCCGTCTGATGTCTCGAACCACGTGGGAGCTCCAGAGCCCTGTCTCACGGGGGAGAGGGATCCATCCCGGCTAGACACGTTGCTGCTTGGGAGATCGTCTCCAAGGGGGGAGCTGAACTTCTCCTTCGGGGACTCTCGCGGGTACCCTGGACCCGTATTTGAGGCAGACGGGTCCGGATCTTCTGAACACATGGTGCCCTCGGACTCTGCCTCTACTGGGAGGCAGGGTACCTAGGCGGCTTTAGGTTGTGCGCGAGGGTACCCGGTATGCCGGGTACTGACACCCTCGCTAGGAAAACCTTACCCTTAGAGTAGATTGCTTAGGTGTGTGTCACAAGACCCTTATTATCAACTTACCCCTGTTATGATAATTGATTAGTACCCTATACCTTGATCATAAGAATAGTGTTTACTTTACTTCACTGCCTTCCTTTGGGATAAATACGATACCCTTCGGAATACTCTTGGATGAAACGCTACACGATAGTTTTCGTGCGCTTGCGGACCTCATCTCTTTTGAGAGATGATATGTGACGTAGAAACGTCAACAACGCTCACTGTGAACCACCATAGATTTCGGGGCTGAGATGAGAGTCCGGGCGGCCCAAGCGACCGTCGTCTCGCACTACAACGGCATTGATATTCAGGCCATCGGGGAGGGCTTCACGTCCAACAATTGGGAAGACGATATTGATTCTATTGAATACGAGGTTGTGCCCGTCGCGATGTTGATGGCGGCTGAGATGTTTTACCCCGACGATGTCCTCCATTTGGCAGAGACGTGGCAGGGATCAGCATAGATGTTGATGTAACTGGACGGGCCTTCTTGGCCTTTTGTACCGCTTTATCTATATTCAACAAGATTTTCTGTCATTTCTTTTTTCGGTACTTGCCTTATTGCCCAAGGAATACGCCCCGTCGTCTCAGTGTTTGTTTTTGTTCTTGCGCTCCTCCTAATCTTCTGCTCTGCGGACCCGTGTCGACTTCGAGTGATGCTTCAAATGCGCACTCGGTTCCTGGGCTTTCGTAGGAGTGTAAAAACCCAGCTCGGGATCTCCCAAAATTGAGAAGCCTTGAACCCTTGCGCCAGTTAGGGAGCCCCCGAGCCGAGTGAGGTGACCGGTGCGGTTCATTTTTGTGACGACTGTGGAAGGATGGTGTCTATCCCAGGCCACGGGGCTCTGTGGGACTGTTGACAGTTGTTATATACCAATTTCACCCATCAATATAACTCAATTATGTGAAGGAAATATCACTTCTTGCACACATCACCTTTCTATTTAACTTATTTCCACTTGTACTTGGAGAAATTGGTGCGTGCAGGTATTTTATATAGAATTGAAGTGAAAAAAGGGGATGAATCCTATAAAATATCATCCCAACAATCAAGCACCGACATGTGGCACCACATGGACCAAATGCCCGACAAACAGAAGTATTCGAGGCCATCCAATAGTGTAGCACCCATATCAAGGGATGGGACCCACCCGGCAGTGACCTGGAGAAAGCACACGTGAAATGATGCAAAGACCCTAGTGCCAAACTCGGTCAGCTTCCACGTGTTGGCTCCTTCCGGCTTGAAGAAGTCAATGGTGATCGATTCGCGCGCTTTTGGTGGCGGGAACCGACCCTTCTCCACATATAAATAGGACCCCTCACTTCAACACACACCACTTGAGCATCATTCTATTGTATACACTAGTTCTCCTAGTTCCTTAGTGGAGGTTAGGCTGTAGGGAGGAGAGCCTCTAGTCCCAAGTCCAAATTGGGAAAGGTATGGCTCTTGTATCATTTCTTATATTTGTGACTTTATACATAATAAAGATACTATTTTTAGTCTTCTTTTATTCATATACTTGGATGAAGTGTTTCTTGTTTGATTGTGGATTCCATGTATGTGATAGGAATAGTCTTTATGAACATGCCTTAATGTCATTATACTATCATCATAAACACTCTAAACCCCCACTATAGTCTAATTAGTTATGCTATGATCATGTTAATATGAATAACTTATGCTATGTCTCCACATTGGTTCAACAATGTTTATGTTAGTCATTGCCTTAAGATGGCTTGTGTCTTGACTCTTAAGGTATTTACTTAATATGCTAGCATGGTGCTAGGATAATTAAGTAATGTTGGATGTCTCGTAGACCCACAGATTGAGGAGGTAGGCAGTAGGTGGTGACAGCCCTATTTGTCCTTTGTAATCCTCCACGTTCGCCTATGCCACAGGCTCTTGGCGGGAGTCATCCTAGTATTGCTAGGGGTAAACTCGTGCCCAATATGTTGAACAACTTAGCATAAGTATTCACCATTGACATGCTCATTAGTATCTAACCTAGGCTATGTATATGTATATTAGTAGCATTGTAGGAGTAACTCCCCAACTCTTAGTCTAATCTCCATTAGGACCCATTTACTCCTTAGGATATGTTGCTTAGGTATGTGTCGCACTACCCATATTATCAACTTACCCCTGTCTTGATAATTGATTAGTATCCCATAGCTTGATCATATGTATAGTGTCTAGTTTACTCAATTGCCTTCCCTTGGGATAATTCTGATACTGTCGAAGCATACGAACAACACTTCCCCCGGTACTATTAAATTGTAGCCCGTGGAGGTTATTAGATCGGTTTGGGTGCGCAGAGATACTAGACAAGATCATGACACAGAGGATTTACGTGGTTCGGGCCGCCTGAGCGTAATACGCTACTCCACGGATGTGTGTTGTATTTGGGATTCACCAGTGTGTGTGTGCGTATGAGCTTAGTCGTCCTGTCTCGTGCGATGCAACCCTTTTATAGTCTAAGGACTGGTCGTTACATCACTTGCCTGGCCCGACATGTGGCCCTGGCGTAGTTAATTGTCTAATAGACGATCATTGAATATTAAGAATGGTTAATAGGGTGATAACACGCCTTAATGATGGTGTTACCCCTATTAACAGTCTATTGATCACGTGTCATTAATATAACATTAATGACATGTAATTAGGTCTTGTAACTGTCGCTTTAGCTGTCCCTTGAAGGTCTGAGCCGTTGGAGATCTCTCTGTCTTCTATTGAAGTCCTAGCTCTGGAGGTTCGACACGTGGCGGCTTTGAAGCTTCCCATCGTGGGGAGGTAGGTCTGGAGCCACTATACACGTGGTAGCACCAGAGCTTCCCTCTATTGGGGGTTAGGTCTGGGGTCACTAGACACGTGGCAAGACCGGAGCTTCCCTATGATGGGTGTTAGGTCCGGCCTTGTGATACACGTGTGAGTGTCGGAGCTACCCAATCGAGGGAGGCGAGTCCGGTACTGTGCAACACGTGTGGCCTTCAGAGGTCTTCAACTTGAATGGGGGGGACTCCTTAGCTTTTCTTGTGGTATCATGGGGGTACCCGGTATGAATGGTACCGACAGTGGCCCCTGGGCCCACCTCCAGGAGAAACCCTTTGGGTTATGTTATTCTCCCGGAGGTGGGGCCATCTTTGATTCCCAGGCTGTAGCTTCAAAGGTCTTCCAATGTGCCGTTGAGGTGATACTTCGTGGTTAAACCATCGCCACGTGGCTTCTTTTGAATATGGCAGGTGAGACCTTTGCATGCGGATCTCACGCAATTAAAGGTCGCAGGTTCCCAATGCAAAAACCGTATCGGTTCCGCGCGCCTTGTCAGGTCGCTCCCCTTGGGCTTCCAACCTCCCATCATGACAACAGTTCACCTGGGGCAATAGCTTTGGCTTTTTTGCCAAAGTGGACCCGGGCCCATTCATCATTTGTAAGGTAGGTTTTTTAGAGCGTAACCTCGATCCCATTGCAGTTTCCATCCAAGCATTGCAGAGGCTTACATAAGAAGGAAAGTCTGCACGGTTTGAGGACTCTTCATGCTTTCAATCAAACTCGCACTCATAGCCTCTCAACCCTCGTGTGGCCTTCCAACTTTCGCTTTACTTTGCCGTGATGGAGTTGGGTCTTCCCCGCAACAAGGTCAAGACCAAGGAGGAGATATCGAGTGTCCGGACCTATATGGGTTGGTCAAGCGACTCCTGCAACAAGGACATCCGCTTTAGCAAGCTCCCCTTCAAGAAGGAGCGCACCGAAGATATGGTGTACTTTTTGGCGTATGCCATGGTGGGTCTGATCCTGCCTTTCTCAAGCTTCCTCCTAATGTTGCTAGATTTTTAAGGCCTCTAGCTTTATTATGTCGGCCCCCACTCCCTATTGCTAGTGGTGACCTTCGTCCACTTCCGCGAGATGTGGGTGGGCGTACCTCCCTGCATTGAGCTGTTCTGGACCTTCTTCACGGTCCACACCACCAGCAAGGGAACAGAGCTCATCGGCTTCTACTATTTCGTGAAGCGGAAGAATTGCCCCTTCAAGTACTTGAAGTGCTTCCCCTCCGGCAAGTGGGATGATTGGAAGATGTATTGGGTGATCATCACCGTGGAGGAGCATGAGAAACTGGAGATGCCCAAGGGCCTTCCCAATGTCGACACCGATGCCCGGAACATTATTCTGGAGCTGTCGAATGCGTACAAGCCCATCCTGGAAAGGATCGAAGACTACAAGAGGGAGGATTGACCCCCCAAATGGTCTTCGATAATTTCTTGGTGAATAGGTGGTCCCCGCTGAAGAATAGGGAACAGCGCGCATGGGCGTTCAATAGTGAGATGGATCATGACTAAATTGAAGTCGGTTTGAACACCAACTTGGATGATGAAGCTTTGAAGATCCATCTCAAAAAACTTCAAAATGGAGGTGTCTCCCGTGATGCCCTGACTCCAACGGCTGCTTTCCTGCCTCTAAACATGGTTCCGGAGGTCAGCAGGGAGATCTGAAAAAGAATGTCAGCATTGGATGACCTGGACTTTGTAGAGAGGCGTCCTGTCTCTGGGGTTACAATCCCCGAAGCTTCTGAGAGGGTGACTACCCCTACCACGAGCCAGAAAGTCGATGACATCGGCAAAGACAAGGGTAAAGTCAAGGAACCGATTGAATCTTCCAGCCGCAAGAGGAAGTTGAGACATGTTGACGGGAGCCCCATCGGGTCTACTCCAACTCCAATAGCCCCTTCTCCCCAGCGAAGGAGACCTTCGGTGAGCACACTTGCTTCGGTGCCAGTGCCCTCGAGGGACTCAAGCTCCGGCTGGTCAACTCCGGCTCCAGTGCCGGCTGTGAGCTCCGGGTTTGGAGGTCCTTCCCAGCCAAGGGAGTTCCGGCTGAGAAGACTTCAGCTGCTACAGATGGCCCCTGACCTAGGTCTGAAGTTACTGTCTCACCAGATTTGGTGGGCTCTGACTCCGGGCCTCAGAAGAAGAGATTCCACGGCGACTGGGTGGTAGCATCTCCAGGTAAGCATCGTCAACATACCTTGAAATGCTAATCTTGTTTTTATTATGTTTTTAATTTTTTCGACCTTTTATTTCTAGGGTGTTGAGAAAAAAAGTTCGAGGCTTCGGCATCTGCTACAGCGACTGGAGCAGTGCATGCTGAAGCTCCGACTTCAACCATTGAGCCTCCCCATGTGGTGACAGAAGACACGGCAGCTTCGGCGCCAACTGTCGCAGACTTGGGTCCAGAAGAGACGCCAGAAGCCGTCGTGGTAGCGCCGGACCACGGGGGAGAAGTTGTTGAAGATGCACCACCAGCAGCAGTGCCAGAGACTGAGGCTTCGATGCAAGAGTCGGAGGTGTCGAAAGCTCCAGCACTTGAGATGGAGGTACCCGAAGCTCCGGCGCCTTTGCCAGAAGTGGCTGAAGATCCGGCGATTGAGCCGGATGTGCCTGAAGCTAGCTCCGGCCTCTGTGCCGGAGATAGTAGAAGCTCTGGCCACTAAGCTAGAGATGGTTGATGTTCCGGCGCCTGAGCCAGTGGTGGAAGTGGCTTCAGACAAAGCTCCAACGACTGCTCCAGAAGTAATTGCTCTGAAGGTGTCCATAACCGAGTCGGGACACCTTGAAGAAGCGGTTGTAAACTCTCCACCCGAAGAGCCAGCAGCTGAAGACCCTGCGTCTGGACCTTCGACATCAGCCTCGGAGGTAAAAGTTCCCCCAGCGGGATATTCCTCAGCAGCGACTGAGGAGCTCCCAGAGGGTGGCCCTAATGTCGTAGAAGCTCAGAGAACCACACTTGTGGTGTGGGACCCTATTTTTGTTCTTGAAGACCCTCTGGAGCTAGCGGAGATGACCCTGGCAGGTCCGGAGCCTATTTCTTTGGCGTTGTCTATTGGCAATGCCTGCTGAAGCATCCGACAGGCCCAGCTCGCCTTCGACCATGACAGCAAGGTCCTTTAAGAAGAGAGCCACACCTTGAGGCGTTGGCACAACAAGCTCCACTTCAAGACCAAGCTTGCACAGATGAGGCTTGCTGATCAGAAGGAGTGGGTCGATAATGAGAAGGCCCGGATGGAATATTGGGGCAAGTTGCTGGAGGAAAAGGAGGCCAACATCATTGCCCTCAACACTAATTATCGGGAGATTCTAGAGCATGCCAAGGAAAGGAATGATGTTGCTGACAAACATCATGACTGCCTCAATGCATTAAACGAGATTCTCCTAAAGTGTCAAGCAGACCTCGATGCGAGGGAAGAGAAACTCTTGGAACAGCTGTGAGACCTATTTGTGCTGAATACATTGATTTTGACAATAAAAGTTTTGAATGCTGCCATAACATCTTTTTGGCAAGGTCCGACTCTAGATCTGAGCTTCTGCAAGGTCTGTCAATAGGTCCGACTTTTTTTGTCTAGATCTGACATGTTTTTGGGTAGCTCCGGTGAGCTTTATCTTTAGCTTCGGCATGTATTTGATAGCTCCGGCATGTCTTTGTTAAGCTCCGATATGTTTTTCTAGGTCCAACTTATGTTGGTTAGCTCCGACATGTTTTTCAAGCTCCGACTTTTGGGATGACTAGTTCCGACTAGTTTTGGTTAGCTCCAGCGCTAGGTCCGACTAGCTTTGGTTAGCTCCGGCGCTAGGTTGTACTAGCTTTGGTAAGATCCGGTGCTAGCTTTTGTAAGCTCCATCTCAAGCTCCGGTTAGCTTTGGCAAGGTTCGGAGCTTGATCATAATGTTCCAAATTTTCATGTGAAATGTTTCAAACTTGCTTTACACTTATGGAAAGGTTGCTTAGTATTCTTTTACAAAGTTTTTGGTGTGTTTTGTTGGTTATGGCTGATATCGTTTTGATATGCTTTGCAACATGCTTATGTGAGGTGCTCACGTAAGGTGTTGTAGTTTCAGAACTAACTTGAGTCAAGTCGCAGACTTGGGATCGTGCGGATTGGTTGTTTATTCATGTGCAGGTGTTGCTTGAGTTCAAGACATGGCTGGTGAGGGGATCCATTGAACTAGTCTTAGGGAGAAGATGAGGTTCAACAACCAAGTTCGAGAGGAATTGTAGTTGAGTTGATCGGGAGGTTGCGCAGCATGTTTGAATCAAGAGCAATGCATAAAGGTATCATGGACATCATTGGAAGATGTTTGCACGTGTGCAAGGAGTGCATGGACGTGGCTACATGGTCACGAGGCATGATGAAGAGATGTGGACATAAAGAATTGGTCAGAAAGGTCCAACCGACTAGGTTATTGACTCAGGCTGCGACTGAGTCGGGTTTGACTCAAATATGGAAAGATTTGAGTTGGTTATGATAGGATTTCGTGTGGGTCACGAATTTGAGTTGTTTTAGGAATGTGGGATACGTTCCTAAGGTGTTTCGAAGTCTTAAGATTGCTTCTATCTGCGTATAGAAGAGTCCTAAGCAGTTATGGAAAGTTTCGATTCGTGAACGGAGTAGGATTAGGGTCCTGCTTTGAGTTGAGTTGGCTTCCGAGCTGGTTATATAAGCAAGGGAGGCCAGAGCTCGTGGGAGACGACTTTGGGGCTGTTCCTCTTGTGTTCTATTGAATAAAATTCGTAGTTTGAAGGAACTTTTGTGCCTTGTTCGTCCGACTTGTTCCAGACAAATTTTACTCGTAGAGTTTCTGGACAGCACTACCTTTCGTCGGTAGTTTTATCATAACTCTAGTTTTATAGATGAAATTGACGTGATTCTTTTTGGGTTATCTTCACAATTTGATTATCTATCATTTGTCAAAATTTCACGGTCATTGGATTCGTGGTTTCTGATCTACACGAGTTTCTTTGCAGCGTTCCAGAACTGTTTCTCTCGGGTAGGACAGATTGACCATTGTTCGATCTTTCGATCATAACATGAGTTTCCTTCAACGGATTTGAGTGATTCTTTTTGTGATTTATTAGTGACTTGATTCTCTCTGATATGTATCACTTTTGTCACGGTAAAACACGTTTAGATTAGTTTCACACCCGATTTCTCTAACAGATTGTTTTTCTACTGAAGGGGTTGGGATTTAATTGTTTCCGTTGCGTAAGATTTTTAAATCTACCATTCACCCCCCCTATGGTAGCTTTTCACGTGCTCTTCGACCCTACAACAGCAGTAAGATGTTTTGAAAAAAGAAGAGAAGCTCGCCCAGAAGCTGACTCTGGGAGAGCAAAACTTGGTATATCACGCTAAGAAGCTTGATCTTTGGAGCAAAGAAGAAGAGGAGTGTGAGACCCACTTATACTGAATACATTGGCTTTGACAATAAAAGTTTTGAATGCTACTGTAACATCTTTTTAGCAAAGTCCGACTCTAGCTCCGAGATTCTGCAAGGTCCGGCAATAGGTCCGACTTTCCTTGTCTAGGTCCAACATGTTTTTTGGTAGCTCCGGTGAGCTTTGTCTTTAGCTCTGGCATGTCTTTGATAGCTCCGGCATGTCTTTGATTGCTCTGACATGTCTTTGTTAAGCTCTGATATGTTTTGAAAGGTCCGACTTATGTCGGTTAGCTCCGACATGTTTTTCTAGCTCTAGCTTTTGGGTTGACTAGTTCCGACTAGCTTTGCCAAGCTCCGGCACTAGGTTGTACATGCTTTGGTAAGATTTAGCGCTAGGTTGTACTAGCTTTGGTAAGCTCTGGCTCAAGCTCCGGTTAGCTTTGGCAAGATTCGGAGCTTGATTGCAGTGTTTCTGCTTTTATATTGCAATGTTTCGAACTTCTTTACACTTATGGAAAGATTTCTTAGTATTCATTTGCTAAGTTTTTGACGTGTTTTAGTGGTTATGGTTGAAATCATTTCGCTATGTTTTGCAACATGCTTATGTGAGGTGCTCACGTAGGATGTTGTAGTTTCAGAACTAACGAGAGTCAAGTCGAGGACTTGTGCTCGAATGTATTAGTTGTTTATTCATGTGCACGTGTTGCTTGAGTTCAAGACATGGATGGTGACGGGATCCATTGAACTAGTCTTAGGGAGAAGATGAGGTTCAACAACTAAGTTCGGGAGGAATTATGGTTGAGTTGATCGGGAGGTCGCGCAGAATGTTTGAATCAAGAAAAATGCATATGAAGGTATCGTGGACATCGTTGGAAGATGTTTGAACGTATGCAAGGAGTGCATGGACGTGGCTACATGATTACGAGGCATGATGAAGAGATGTGGACGTAAAGAATTGTTCGAAAAGGTCCAACCGACTAGGTTATGAACTCAGGCTGTAGCTGAGTCGGGTTTGACTCAAATATGGAAAGATTTGAGTTGGTTATGATAGGATTTCATGTGGGTCACGAATTTGAGTTGTTTTAGGAATGTGGGATACGTTTCTAAGGTGTTTGGAAGTCTTAATATGTGACGCCCGGTTCCGAAAATTGAACCAAGCTAACGCATATGTGTGCCCAGGATGTTCAACACACATACACGAGTGATTCACAATTGATAAACAGATAATTACCACAGCTCAAATTATTAAATAAGTACTCTTATTACATAATTCATTAAATCCTCGAATACAAGCTCTAATGAATGTTTGATAAGTTCAACTAATGCAGCGGATATAAACTAATTAAGCAACTAAGCAAACTAAGCAAAAGGGAATAGCGCAGCTCCAAGCAACACCACAGGCAAAGCTGACGGTAGACACGGCCTAGATCTCCGTATTATCGCCATTAAACTCACAATTCTAACCTGCAACTGTTGGGGTGGGGGATTGCAAGAGTGAGTACATGTCGTACTCAGCAAGTGTGGAAAGTATGACATGTGGCTTATTCAAATGACGAATGTAATAATGGCCAAGTGCTGAAAAGTACAGTAAAACATTTGAAAAGCAATATATCATATTTATGTGAAGTAAACCCATCATAAACCATGTAACCATAATAATACCAGTCCATAATTTACCATTACCAATAACCATAATCAATGTCATAAACCATAATTCCATCCGTAACCATAACCATAATCATAATATCGACCATAACCATTACCAAACCATAACCATCCCAAATTCCAGTTGCCAACTCTAATCATGTAGGTCATCCAGGCGCTCATAACCGGGAGCACGGCTATCATGATAGTTTTAATTACTCTGCAGAGTTTGTACCTCTTTACCCACGTGTTTGTGATTTCATCACCCGTCGGCGACTAAAGAACCTCCTTATTGCCAATTACACTTCCTTTGGTGTATGGCCAAGAGATCACAAAATAGCCTTTACAAAGGGATTACTAGCCTATTCGGACCCCACTGAGGTTTCACCGGTGGCGATGCCTCCAACTGAGCACATCTTCAACCAAGGGCCCCCTCTTGAGCCATTCGGATCCCAGGGTAGTCCCACCAATCATCAACAAACCCAATCCGACTACCCCTTCCCCGAGCATCCACAATGGTCCAAACAGCACTAGCAAAGCCCTAATTAATCAGCTACGCCGCACCCATACTTGGCCTCGTGGTGGCACTGTAGTCCTGGCGTATTCTCGCATGAACCGGTCCTTAGATCTAAAGCAAGCAAACCACCATAACATCCAACCCATTCACATACCAAGCTTGCTTAGATCACCCATCACCATACCGTATCGACCAGTTCACATTAACCAGAACATCATTAATGCGTAATTAAATGTGTAGTGTTGTTTGCTATCCCAATTAATTAAGCGAAGCAAAAAGGTAAAAACCCTTCCCGACTCTCTACCATATATCCCAGGTGACAAGGGTGGTCAAACAAAACTAGTAAACTTCCTACCATAGGATTCCCATCAAATTGACACAAGCATGCAGTTTGCAAACAAAACATTTATTTTAAAAATAGGATCAATATGCTTCAAGGACACTTGCCTTGCTCCGGCGGATAGAGTTGCTCGAGCGCTTGGAAATCTTGATTCTGAAAATCCTCGTACACGATCTCTTGAGCACTTCCCTCTACTCGTGACCACACATACAAGAATATACATACAAATCAACATGATGCACACACAATAATCAACATGCGATGATATGCATGCATGCAAGGTACAATAATTAATTAACTACGGTTGTCTATTAATTAGATGCAACTAGTTCATACGTGTTCATACGAGTTTGCGGGGATTTTAACGTGGATTAATGCTGCTGAAAATAAAATTATGGTGCAACTAAAATCAATTTACGCCTATTAGATTTAATATGATCGCTAAAATTCGCATCGGGAACATGTCCTACCGTAGATCTGACGGCTTGACGGTCGCGGAACAAATGCGACGTGTAGACGAAGTGGATGGCGCAGCAGTACCTCGGCGGCACGACGACGGCGACGATCTCCGGCGGACGGTGGCACCCTCCTCTTTTTCTTCCTCTTCTTCCCCTCTTTTTTTTTCCTCTCTTTTCTTCCCCCTTCTTTTCCCGGCGGCGCAGCTCTGGTGCCCTTTTTCCCCTCTGTACCGGCGGCCTTTTTTTTATTCGTGGTTGGCGGCGGCTGCCTTCTGGGATCGGGGAAAAACCTAGGGACGTAGGTCCTTTTTATAGGCGCGGGAGTCAACTGGGAGTCGGTCGCCGGGCGTACGCGTGCGGGAGTCGCGCGTGGAGGCGGGAATCGCGGAGCGAGCGGGAAAATCGGGCGGGACCGTGGGATTCGGCGAGCCAGGCGGTTGGCGCGGGGCGTGGGAGGCGCGGCACGCGGTGGGAGGCGGGGCCCAGCGCGCAGCAGGCGGCGGGCGGGCGCGCTCGACGCGCGGGAGGCGTGGGCGTGGGGGCGGGTCGCGTCGGGGGGGGGGGCGATCGAGGCAGGGGGGGCGCGCGCCAGGCGGCGGGGTCCGGGCGGGCGGCGCAGCGCGTGCTGCGCTCGGCAGGCGGCGCGGTCAGGGGGGGCAGGCGGCGGGTGGGGCCCCCGGGGCGGCCGCAGCGTGGGAGGGCGGCTGGCGGGCGTTGCCGGCTGGGCCGGCGGGGTTTTTTTTTCTTTTTTTTTCTTTTTTTTTATATTATTTATTATTATTATTATTATTATTATTATTATTATTATTATTTTATATATATATTATTTTTTTTATTCTTTTTATATTATTATTATATATTTTACTATTTATATTTTATTTATTTTATTTATATTATTCATTTATTTATTCATTATTTTATATACTTACTGTTATATAATTTATTTATATATTTCTTTTTATATATTATTATTATTGTTTTATATTTATTATTATTTTTTTATAATGTATATTATTAATATTAGTATTTTATTTATTTTTATATATTGTTATATATTATTTATATATATACTTATATATATTTTTATTATTATTTTTATACTTATTTCTCATTACAAGTTTTAGACAATAATTATTATTTTCTATTTCTTCTTTTGCTACATACATTTGTATATTTTATCATTTTTTCTTTTATCCTACTAATGTTTAATGCATGATCATGTATGCAATGCAAGATGCGAAAATTTAGGGTGTTACATAATATTGCTTCTATCTGCGTATAGAAGAGTCCTAAGCAGTTATGGAAAGTTTCAATTCGTTATTTGAGTAGGATTAGAGTCCTAGTTGAGATTGGGTTGGCCTAAGGGCTGGTTGGTTATATAAGCAAGGGAGGTCAGAGCTCATGGAGATGACTTTGGGACTGTTCCTCTTGTTTTCTATTGAATAAAATTCGTAGTTTGAAGGAACTTTTGTGCCTTGTTCGTCCGACTTGTTCCAGACAAGTTTTACTCGTCGAGTTTCTGCACAGCACTACCTTTCTTTGGTGGTTTTATCATAACTCGAGTTTTACAGATCCAATTGACGTGATTATTTTTGGGTTGTCTTCAGAACTTGATTATCTATCATCTGTAAAAATTTCACGGTCATTGGATTTGTGGTTTCTGATCTACACGAGTTTCTTTGCAGCATTCCATAACTGTTTTTCTCGGGTAGGACAGATTAACCTTTGTTCGATCTTTCAATCGTAACTTGAGTTTCTCTCGAAGGATTTGAGTGATTCTTGTTGTGTCATCTTTGTGACTTGATTATCTCTGATATCTATCACTTTTTAATGGTGAAATACGTTTAGATTAGTCTCACACATGATTTCTTTATCAGATCATTTTTCTGCCGAAGGGGTTGGGATTTAATTGTTTCCGCTGCATAAGATTTTTTAATCTACCATTGACCCCCCTCTAGTAGCTTTTCACGTGCTCTTCGATCCTACAATTGGTATCAGAGCCACGGTACTCTAATCTTTGTGATTTGCACGTGTTTTTGACTAATTATCATGGAGAAATACTCTGCCAAACCTTGTGTGTTTGCTGGTATCGATTTTCAGATATGGAAGGCACACATGGAAGCCTTTATCCAGGCGCAAGGCTTCGCAATATGGAAAAAGGTGTACAAGCCTTACAACGTGTCATCAAACGATCAAGTCACGGCTACTAACATGACAGATGTCGACTACAACAACAAGGCTCGTAACTTAATCATACAAGGATTAACTCAAAGCGACTTCAACCGTGTTGCACACCTCCGATCTGCATACGATGTGTGGAAAGCACTTTGTGACTACCACGAAGGATCCAACACGATCAAGGAGGTAAGGAAAAACATGTCCAAGAAAGAATACATGCGCTTCGAGATGCAACCCGGTGAGTCCATTGATGATCTCTTTGCTCGCTTTAATGAAATTCTTAGCAACTTGTGTAGTGTCAATGTTAATTTTTCAGATGCTGAAAATGCTAAGCAATTTTTAAGTGCTTTAGATATGTCAATTTGGGAGATTAAAGTCACATCTATTCCTGAATCTATTGTCATGAGTACACTTACTTTAGATGTGCTATATTCCAAGTTAAAAACTCAAGAAATTGACATAATATCGTGTAAGAACCCCAACAAGTCTATTGATTTTGTTTCTCAATGTGACATGCCTAGCTCCGGCCAATCTTCATCTTGTGGTACACTTTCTTTGTTGTCCTCTCTAACCCTTGAACAGATTGAGGAGTTTCCAGAGGAGGAGCTAGTACTTCTCTCTACTAGCTTCTCAAAAGCATTGCAAAATGTGAGAACTATAAGGAGAGGAAGCTCCGGACCTCAACGATGCTTCAAATGTGGTAAGACAGGACACTTTTGTACAAATTGTCCTAACCTTTCAGGTCCTACTTCTCGGGCATAAAAACAATCGAGGACGAAGCACTCCTCAACAAACGATAAGAAGAAGAAGAAGGGCTTTACAGGTCGCCAATTGGTGAACAGTTTTATCTCCGCACTCTAGGAACTTGGCTCAAGCGACGTGGACATTGGAAGTGACGAAGATGAAGATGATTTGGCAAACTTGTGTTTCATGGCGGGCAAGTCAAGATCAAGTATGGAGGAGGCTGAACACAATAGAGACAATGAAGAGGTATGTCCTATTTGTGAATAAATGTGTGATGGTATTTCTCGTGCCACTGTTATTGTTAAAAAAGGACAAAAAGATTAGGGGCAATGCTGTTAAAATTGAGTCACTAGAATCTGAAATTAATCGTTTAAAAACTTTGATTCCTAGTGATGATGCATGTCCCTCATGTGACATAATATATGAACAACTGTCCTCCCTAAGAAGTGCTCATACCTCCACACTTGATAAACTTGAACTTGAAATTGAAAAGAACAAAAACTTTGCTGCACTTAATATTGGAAACTTAAAATATGCTAGCTGTTCTACAATCGATTTGCATTGTTCTACTTGTGATGATCTTGATAAGAAACTACAAGATGATATGAATGAAATTTCTATATTGAACAATGTTTTACGTTCTCATGAAGTTAAATATTGTTTCAATTGCAAATTAAAAGGAAAAACTTCATGTGAAAATTGCTTTGATTTGTCCAATAAACATGATCACATGCATAGGACATTAGATCAGTTTTGTAATGGGCATAAGAACTTAAATTTGCTGCTGAATTATTCCAAGTCTTGCAATAATAAAACTGGTTTAGGTTTTGATTATCATGCTCATGCTAAGGCACATCCACCTAAAATTGTAAAGTCATTAGGAAGTGGTTTGATTAAAACAGTTCCTAAACCAAAAGAGGTGGTTTTAAAATCTGCAGGAGTGTTGTCATGTTCGGTTTCAAATAAAAATGTTACTTGCTCATCTAGACATGAACACAATGTTAAATTTCATTGTACCTACTATGGTAGAGATGGTCATGTCATATATTTGTTTTATAGACTAGCTAAACAACAGAAAAAGAAAAGAATGATTGCATGATCTCATAACTTACAAGCAAAATTTGCGGCTCATGCTATACCGAATGATAGGAACATGCAACCTGATGCAATGAGTTGAAAACATGCAAAGTTTGCTCCCAAAGCTACATTTTTTAGTGCTACACATGTAACACCTCATAAGTCAGTAGTTGGGTACAAAAATCCTCATACTTTGGCTCATAAACCTGCTATTTTGTGTCAGCTTTCGCATGTTATTCCTGCTGAACGTCGTGTGACTCAGTACTGGATTCCTAAATGCCTTTTGACTAACCCCAGTATTTAGTCATTGACGTATTGTGCTTCTATGTAGATTACACGCTTGAGGAAGGAGAACATTTGAATTGTGGATTCAGGTTGCTCATGCCACATGACCGGTAACAAAGAACAGTTCTCGTTCCTCTCTTTTGTGTCACGTGTAGAGAATGTTACTTTTGCCGATAATTCTTCAACTCCTATAATTGCTAAGGGTTCAGTTAGAGTAAATGATCACTACACTTTGAAGGATGTGGCACTTTTAAAAAATTTGAAATACAACTTGCTTTCTGTTTCACAATTGCTAGATGAAAATCTGGAAATTATTTTCAATAAAAACTGCTGCAAAGTTGTAAATTCAAACGGTGAGCTTATTTTTAACATGTCATGGTTTGGAAGAGTTTTTAAAGCTTATTTTGATATGTCTTTTTCTAAGCATAGGCGTCTAGTTGCTAATGATTCCAAAGACTTATATTTTTGGCATCGTAGACTTGGTCACCTAGGCTTTGATCAGCTCACGCGTGTTAGTGCTCTTGATTGCATACGTGGGCTGCCTAAGCTTAAAGGGGACAAAGAAATTGTGTGATCTTCTTGTAGACATGCCAATATGGTTGCAGGTTCATATACTCTCTCACAATGATCATGACAACTGAACCGAGTCAACTTTTGCACCTTGACACCGTAGGACCTTCACGTGTTCAATCCTTCGGAGGTAAATGGTATGTTCTTGTGATTGTTGATGATTATTTTAGATACTCTTGGGTTTATTTTATGGCATCAAATAATGAAGCTTTTAGTCACTTTAGAACTTTATTTCTTAGACTATCAATTGATCACCCAGGATCTTTAAAAGCAATTAGAAGTGATAACGAAACTGAATTTAAAAATCAATCTTTTGATCACTTTTGTGCTGAAAATGGAATAGATCATCAATTTTCTTCACCATATGTACCTCAACAAAATGGTGTTGTAGAAAGAAAGAACAGAACCTTAGTTGAGATGGCTAGAACTATGCTTGATGAATATCAAACTCCTAGGAAATTTTGGCCTGATGCGATTGCAACCACCTGTTATGTCTCAAATCGTGTTTTCTTGCGTGCTAAGCTAGGTAAAACTCCATATGAGCTCCGATTTGGACATAGGCCTAGTGTTACACACTTTTGGGTCTTTGGTTGCAAATTCTTTGTTAATAAACATGGTAATCTTGATAAATTTGAACCTAGATCCATTGATGGCATGTTTCTTGGTTATCCATCTCATACTAGAGGCTACCGTGTGCTTTTACTCGACACTAACAAAATTGTGGAGACTTGTGAGGTGTATTTTGATGAAGCTAGCACAGGTACTAGCTCAAACATTGCCGGTCTGGATCCTTATCCGCAGGGGGAGAGCATTTTTGTTGAAGATGAGGAAGAAGTGGTGCTGCTGCCCGAAAATTCAGCAGCTAATGACATTGTTCCAGCTCCTGATTTTGATTCACAGCCAGCACCGACGACCACCATTGTTGGTCCAGATCCTCCTCAAGTCACAAGCTCATCGATTTGTGATGAACATAAAGAAGAAGAAGCTTGTGAACTGTCCACTCCCCTCTGGGTTCTCAAAATTCATCCTCCACAACAAATTATTGGAAGCTTGCACGAACGAGTCACACGTTCCAGGTTTTGCGATCCAAACGCTCACGCTCATTCTGCTTTTGTTGCTTCTTTTGAACCCAAAGATATATCACACGCACTCACTAATGAATCTTGGATTATTGCCATGCAATAAGAGTTAGAAAATTTTGAGAGAAATAATGTTTGGAAACTTGTACCTCCACCTCAAGGTCACACTTAAATTGGAACTAAATGGGTTTTAAAAACTAAACAAAGTGAGGATGGGGTTGTGGTTAGGAATAAGGCTAGGTTGGTTGCTCAAGGTTTCACTCAAATTGAAGGTCTAGATTTTGATGAAACTTTTGCTGTTGTTGCAAGATTAGAAGCCATAAGAATTTTGTTAGCTTTTGCTACATCTAAAGGTTTTAAGCTATATCAAATGGATTCTAAAAGTGCTTTTCTTAATGGCTACATAGATGAGGAGGTTTATGCCAAACAACCATCAGGTTTTGAAAATCCAGATTTTCCTAATCATGTTTACAAACTGTCCAAAGCCTTGTACGGTCTCAAACAAGCCCCTAGAGCATGGTATGATAGGTTAAAAACATTCTTACTTGAAAAGGGGTTTACCATGGGCAAGGTTGATAAAACTCTTTTTGTGCTTAAGCATGGCAATGACTCATTATTCATTCAAGTGTATGTGGATGATATTATCTTTGGTTGTGCTTCTCATGATCTTGTGTCCAAGTTTTCAGCAATGATGAGTTCCGAATTTGAAATGAGTATGATGGGCGAACTCAGTTACTTTTTGGGGCTGCAAATCAAGCAAACAAAGGAGGGTACCTTTGTGCATCAAACGAAGTATACAAAAGATCTCCTAAGGCGCTTCAACATGGACAAAAGCAAGCCTCTTCGGGCACCAATGGGAACAGCAACAACACTTGGACTTGATGAAGATGGTGAACCCGTGGATCAAAAAGAATATAGAAGCATGATCGGATCACTTTTGTACCTCACGGCATCAAGATCAGACATACAATTCAGCGTATGTCTTTGTGCACGATTTCAAGCCTCCTCACGTGCTTCACATCGTCAAGCCGTCAAAAGGATTCTCAGGTACTTACATGGAACTCAAGAATTTGGTATTTTTCTTCCTTCGTCCTCAACCGTTACTTTGAAAGCTTTTTTGGATGCTGATTTTGTGGGTTGTAGGATTGATAGGAAAAGTACTTCCGGTGCTTGTCATTTTATTTGTAATTCTCTTGTTGCTTGGTCCTCTAGAAAACAAAATTCAGTTGCACAATCCACAGTCGAATCTGAATATGTAGCTGCTGCTAGTGCTTGCTCACAAATTCTTTGGATTGTTCAAACACTTAAGGACTATTGGGTTGATCTAGATAGTGTTCCACTGTTCTGTGATAACACTAGTGCCATTTGCATTGCTAAAAACCCCGTACAACATTATAGAACTAAGCACATTGACATTAGGCATCACTTTCTCCGCGATAATGTTGAAAAAGAAATATTGTGCTTCGTCATGTAGATACCGAACAACAATTGGCTGACATTTTTTCAAAACCATTGGATTTCTCTCGTTCTTGTTTCATTCGTAGTGAAATAGGGGTTATGCATCCTCATGGCTTACATTGGGGGTGAGTTTTGAAACTTGAGAAGTCTATGTGTGAATCTGAAATTAAAATAATATGAGCATAGTATTTCATACATATATGACTTTGTGATTCCTTTTACATGCTGAAAGTTCTTACTACATTACTTGTGTTATACATTTTGTAGTTTTTGCCATGTCTAGTAATTGGAATAATTACTTACACTAAATCTGGTCATGGTCGAACTTTCTTGCTGTTTTGAACTTGTTGCATGCTCACAAGTGCTTTTAATCATAAAGAATTCATCAAGTAATCAACTCACATGTTGAGTTTTTATGAACAAATATAAGTTGAGAAAAGATCAAGAGAATATGCATGCATCACACTTCTTCTTTTGAGATGGCTTATCATTGCACTTAGATATGAACTTGGAAGAAGTTGTGTATGACTCAAACCATGTCCTTAAGCTTCTGATTGTCAAATGACATAGGCTTGGCTTGGTTGGTTAGAATAAGGCAGATGCGCATATAATCTCGTGCAAATATCATATGATCAAAATTTGTGCTTCGAAAAATAATAAAATGTAGCAACAAGTGTCATGCTTTTAGGTCTTGAAATAGTTAAGTTTGTGAGATCATGACTTGCTTAAATTGAAAATTACATTTGATTCTAGCATGGCTTACACTACTTTATGTATCTTATTGATGTGATAGTGTAAGTTACTTGATCGTATATGTTATAATATGCTCATAACAATTAAAATTTCTCTTTTCAACCTTGCTGAATACATTGTCAAAGGGGGAGAGATAATATGGTGAATTTTTAGAGATAAGTATGCAAGGGGGAGAAATTTATTTTTATCTCATTTGATTTTCAAATAGGGGGAGAAATTATTCTCAAAACTTTTCATGTCAATGTTTGGATTTTAAATGGTGTTGCCAATGCATTCATCAAGTGGGAGATTGTGAGACCTACTTGTACTGAATAGATTGGCTTTGACAATAAAAGTTTTGAATGCTGTCGTAACATCTTTTTAGCAAGGTCTGACTCTAGCTCCGAGCTTCTGCAAGGTCCGACAATAGGTCTGACTTTCCTTGTCTAGGTCCAACATGTTTTTTGGTAGCTCCGGTGAGCTTTGTCTTTAGCTCTGACATGTCTTTGATAGCTCTGACATGTCTTTGTTAAGCTTTGATATGTTTTGATAGGTCTGACTTATGTTGGTTAGCTCCGACATGTTTTTCTAGCTCCGGCTTTTGGGTTGACTAGTTCCGACTAGCTTTGGCAAGCTCTGGCGCTAGGTTGTACTAGCTTTGGCAAGCTCTGGTGCTAGGTTGTACTAGCTTTGGTAAGCTCCAGCTCAAGCTCCGGTTAGCTTTGGCAAGATTCGGAGCTTGATCGCAGTGTTTCTGCTTTTATCTTGCAATGTTTCAAACTTGCTTTACACTTATGGAAAGATTGCTTAGTATTCATTTGCTAAGTTTTTGACACATTTTGGTGGTTATGGTTGATATCATTTTGCTATGTTTTGCAATATGCTTATGTGAGGTGCTCACGTAAGATGTTGTAATTTCGGAACTAATGAGAGTCAAGTCGAGGACGTGTGCTCGAAAGTATTGGTTGTTTATTCATGTGCAGGTGTTGCTTGAGTTCAAGACATGGCTGGTGACTGGATCCATTGAACTAGTCTTAGGGACAAGATGAGGTTCAACAACCAAGTTCGGGAGGAATTGTGGTTGAGTTGATCGGGAGGTCGCGCAACATGTTTGAATCAAGAACAATGCATATGAAGGTATCATGGACATCGTTGGAGGATGTTTGCATGTATGCAAGGAGTGCATGGATGCAGCTACATAGTTCCGAGGCGTGATGAAGAGATGTGGACGTAAAGAATTGGTCAGAAAGGTCCAACCGACTAGGTTATGAACTCAGGTTGCGGCTGAGTCGGGTTTGACTCAAATATGGAAAGATTTGAGTTGGTTATGATAGGATTTTGTGTGGGTCAAGAATTTGAGTTGTTTTAGGAATGTAGGATACATTTCTAAGGTGTTTGGAAGTCTTAAGATTGCTTCTATCTGCGTATAGAAGAGTCCTAAGCAGTTATGCAAAGTTTCGATTCGTGATTTAAGTAGGATTAGAGTCCTAGTTGAGATTGGGTTGGCCTAAGGGCTGGTTATATAAGCAAGGGAGGCCAGATCTCGTGGGATACGACTTTGGGGCTGTTCCTTTTGTGTTATACTGAATAAAATTTGTAATTTGAAGGAACTTTTGTGCCTTGTTCGTCCAACTTGTTCCAGACAAGTTTTACTCGTCGAGTTTCTGCACAGCACTACCTTTCTTTGGTGGTTTTATAATAACTCTAGTTTTACAGATCCAATTGACGTGATTCTTTTTGAGTTATCTTAACAACTTGATTGTCTATCATCTGTCTAAATTTCACGGTCATTGGATTTGTGGTTTCTGATCTACTCGAGTTTCTTTGCAGCGTTCAACAACTATTTTTCTCGGGTAGGACAGATTGACCTTTGTTCAATCTTTCAATCGTAACTTGAGTTTCTCTCGACGGATTTGAGTGAATTTTGTTGTGTCGTCTTTGCGAATTGATTCTCTCTGAAATCTATCTTTTTTGTCAAGGTGGAACACGTTTAGATTAGTCTCACACACGATTTCTTTAACAGATCGTTTTTCTGCCAAAGGGTTGGGATTTCATTTTTTCCGCTGCATAAGATTTTTTAGTCTACCATTCACCCCCCCCCCCCCTCTGGTAGCTTTTCACGTGCTCTTCGATCCTACAAGGAGAAGTACTGGAAAGTGGGGCAGGAGCTCTCAAAATGAGAAGTTGATGTTGCCATTAGAGAAGGGAAAGTAAGAGGCAGGGAGAAGGACCTGGCCGAACAACAGAACCGCATCCACCTTCGGGAGACGGAGCTAGCCGACTGCGAAAAGAAAATAGATGAGAGTATGCAGCAACATGCCAAAGTGGTCGAGCACCTCGCTCGTGATGTTCGGAGCTTGCGGCGGCCAGAAGGTCACTGGAGGAGCTGTGGAGCTTGAGAGCAACTGAGTCCCAGCAGGTGTGGGATTTTTGGGGCGTGCAGACAGAGCTTTGGTGCCGCTTGGCTTCAACCCAGTATGTTCGGAGAACCTAGCCCCGTAGCTGGACCAGACACTGGCGGCACTTGGCTCTGCTGGCAGCAAACTCAACGTGATGGGTGATGTCATCACCGACCAACTGGAGACCGAGGGGAAATCTCTGGCCAAGAACGTCGCTGAATATGTCCTGGCGTGTTACAAGAGCCGAGACCCCCCAACTTTGTCTAGATCCGATCATCGAAGGACTCATTGCCGAAGAGGAGGATGCTGCAAGGGCTAGCATCCAAGAAGCTGCTGAGAAGGTTGCATCATTTTTCCGCAGGACATAGATCCTCCCGTAGCTAGGACCCTTTCCTTTTGCCTTTTATTGTAATCCTCATTTTGTAATCCAGTACTTCAGATATATGAAATCCACTCTTTCTGCAATGAATTCCATTTTGTCCTTGTCTTCAATACACTGTCCTTTATCTTGTTTGCCCCCTGGTAGATGTACACAATTTGATTGCGAACATGTACCAAAAGGATTTGACGATGTGTTGATGACTTGGACGCTTCGAACTTGTAGTTTTTAGGTCTGAAGTTTATTTTTGACTTCTCCATGGAGCTTTTGTTTTGTTGACGGGACGTCGACGGCGGGCCTCCTGGGGTTGTCGGAGCTTGTTAGGTCCGATGACACCCACTGTTAAGGGGTAAAACATCGACGACGGGCCCCCTAGGGTTTTCGGAGCTTGTTAGGTCCGACAACACCCACTGTCAACGCGTCAAATGTCAACGGTGGGCCCCCTAGGGTTGTCAGAGCTTGTTAGGTTTGACGACACCCACTGTCAACGTGTGAAACATCGACTGCGGGCCCCTGGGGTTGTCGGGGCTTGTTAGGTCCGATGACACCCACTGTCAATGTGTGAAACGTCAACAGCGGGCCCCCTGCGGTTGTCGGAGCTTGGTGGGTCCGACAACACCCACAGTCAACACGTGAAACATCGACGGCGGGCCCCTGAGGTTGTCAGAGCTTCCCAACTTCCATGATATGCACCATCAATTGTAGAATACGTCAACGGTGGATCCTCTTGAGTGATTCTATCATTTTCACTTCAGTTGCCATTATGCTCCACGTTGACGACGGCCCCCACGGGAGTTGACAGAGCTTGTTAGCTCCTGCAACGCCCACTTTCAACGTCCGAAACATCGACAGCGGGCCCCCTTGGAGGTTCTCAGACATAATAGCTCTGGCATCGTCTACCATCACCATGGGTTTTCATTTTTCCTGTGCATCAAGGACAAGAAACACCGTAAAATTCATCCTCTCATCTATAACTATTTTGCGACTTACTGTTCCTATTTGAATTTTAGATCCGAAGAAACTCAATATGATAACAACCACATTGATATAATCTTTCCAGATCTGAATGCTTTTAGGACCCGCCCTACTGAGGCCTGCCGAAATGTAGGTAGAGTGGTGTACTTAGGGTGCAGGACCAGGCTAAGTCGATAGCACACTCTGAACCTGTGTTGGCTTGGCGTTCAGGCGAGTAGACCATGCATCAATGCTAAGATCCAAAGAGACCACCAATATAACTTGTACAACATATGAATAACTTGGACTAAAACTCAAAAAGAATTGCACAACTCATTATAGACAAGAAGGAGAAGGATAAATAAAAGAGAATGAGCCTGTACAAAATTAATGCATGTGGAGTCTGATTTTATACAACAATGTCTTTCATTATAGGTCCGGATTACAGGGGAGACAAGGACACACTTAGGGTTCAGAACCAAGCTAAGCATGTTATACATCTTGTACTAACCCAGGGCAGGTAGCTAAACTTTTAGTGTTGCAACTGTGTCAAGTGTTGTTTGAACTTCTTGGACCCTCCTAGAGGGGTCCAGATGTTCTCCCGTAGGAGCTACCCGACTCTGTCTATAGACTCTATAATTTACATTGCATATAATTACAGACTCACCCCCATGATACTAAGCGTAAAACTTACGGAGGTTATCGATGTTCCAAGGATTAGGAAGTGGGGTCGAACGCATCCGGGATGGGATACTTTGATCACTCGGAAGGGACCTTCCCAGCTGGGGGAAAGTTTGCTCATCCCTTCATGATTTAGTATTCTCCGCAGCACCAGATTGCCTTCCTTGAGCTGTGTGTTGCGCACATGCCTTTGATGATAGCACCAGAGCGCCTGACGATAACGTGCGTTTCGAACAGCTACTTGGCGCCTTCCCTCATCGACGAGGTCAAGGTTTTCACATTGCAGCTAGTCCTGCGTGGCTTCGTCGAAGGTCCGGACCCGGAGTGACCCCAGGGTGATCTCCGGAGGAAGTACTTCTTCAGCTGCGTACACCAGGAAAAAGGGTGTCTCTCTAGTAGACCAGTTAGGTGTATTCCTGCTTGCCTACAGTGCAGACGGAAGCTCCTCAATCCAGTTGGCTCCATGTTTTTTCAAGTGCTCATAAGTGCGCGTCTTGAGTCCTTTCAATATTTCTGCATTTGCTCTCTCGTCTTGGCCATTACTTGTCGGGTGAGCTACTGATGCGTAGCTGACTTGAATGCCGAGGTCTTCACAATACTCTTGAAATGCTCCACTTGTAAAATTGGGTTCCGTTGTGAGTGATGACTCTGTTCGGAACTCCAAATCTGCAGACTATGGACTTCAAGAACTTGATTGTTGACTACTTATTGATAGTCACAACTAGAGTAGCTTCTGACCACTTGGTGAACTTGTCGATGGCGACATACAGGAACCTGTAACCTCCGACGGCTTTTGGGAAAGATCCCAAGATGTCCATGCCCCACACAGCGAATGGCCATGTAGGAGGAATCATATGCAGTGACTGAGTTGGTGTGTGAATTTTTTTTGCATGGAACTAGCATGCTTCACACTTTTTTCACCAACTCTACTACATCCTCGAGTGTTGTAGGCCAGTAGAAGCCATGCCGAAAGGCTTTGCCAACCAGCGTGCATGAAGACGCGTGGTTCCCACACTCTCCTCCATGGATATCTACGAGGAGCTCGCGACCTTCTTCCCTTGCGATGCACTGCATTAGGACGCTGTTGGCACCGCGCCGGTAGAGATCCCCTTCTACCAGCGTGTACCTTTTAGCCAATCCGATGATCCGGTCAGCGGATACACTATTTTCAGGATGGTGGTTGTTTTTCAAGTAGCTCTCGATCTCCGAGATCCATACATCAGAGCTAACTTGAGCTTTTGAGTCTTGCGTGCCAGGTTGCTCGGAGCTTCCTATGGAACCTACTTGATGAGGACATCTCAACAGCGGAGACGCACATTGAACTTCAAGGACCAATCACAAGAGCACAATCACAGTTAATAAATCAGCAGGTGAATTCATTCCTATCTTCCTTTGCATGTCAGTTTGAGAATAGATTGCTATGTGATGATTTAATTTTTATTATGAACAGTGGAGAAGATCAACAAGTGAAGGGAAGAGGCCTTGGGAACATGGAGAACCTGTTGGGATGTCCACAAATTGATGGAATCAGTTTACAACTCGGACTTGAGTTCAACTTGGAGTCCAGGAGCAGTCCACCTTAAAACGGACGCCCAGGATGCATACGGACTCCGTTTTCGATGTTATACATATGCACGGAAATAGGAAAAGATAAAATTTCTAATTGCTCTGGTCCCACCTCAAAATTCCTCTGGAGTCATTAAAAATCGTCAAAACAAGTTGAGTCCAGATTTATGTCTGGTGTTGCGCCACAGAATGGGGCCTTGGGGCCTTGTATCCCGTATGAGTCCATTAGGGACACATCTAATCGTGTTTTGGCCATACCCTATCCTTTAAATACTGCAGCCGCTGGTCATATTCGGTGGGTTTTGCTTAGATTAATAATATCACCGTTCTACGGTTTGTGAAACCCCAACTTCGCGATTTCAGATCGTGTCTTCTACGTTCTTGCTTGTGTTCTCGGTTCACTTGCAGTGATTAGCCTTCTTGGCGAGGTCAAGCGTGTGCCGCATGTTTGATAACCAACGGAGTAGTGGTGTAGTGATTGCAGGAGTATTCGAACTGCTCGAGTGCTGCGGATCATCAATGTCGAGTTCTCCACCCCAATCGACTTACCTTCCAGAAGATCGGGCCTAAATCTACCCATCAATCGGTATTAGAGCTCCAGGTTGCCCATGAGGTATATTTGTTTTCCTTCCATTAGATCGATTTTATTCGTACCTAGAGTCCACAAAAAATCCACAAAAATAATTATATCATTTTTACCGCTTCCTATACTATAGTGCCTGCAGTTTCGTTTTTCAGTTTGCATTGTTGAGTTGGCATTCGTGTGGTCGAGTCTTGTTGCTGGTTTAGCTTTGTGTTTTGGGTCCTAGTTATCGTGTTTCTTCCTTGTTTTCTTGCTGTTCGACCCTATTCCACAATCCCTAAAAAACAAACTGATCCACCACGTTCATCAGTTTGCCCTAGCTAGCCACCTTGCGTGAACTCCCACATCGCCTGCCCTAGATTAGGTGACAAACCTTTGTGCCACTCATCCTTGAATCATCACACACCACCCTATTATTTGCTGTTCAAATTCCCGATCGTTTTCCATTCCATTGCGAGTTCTGTTCTCAAACCGAGTTGGAATCAACATCCAAAAATCATAATTCCGAGCCTACCTTAAAACGGCCATAACTTTCGCATACAAACTCGAAATTGGGCGATTTTTTTTCAAATTCATCTACACAAAATTTTGCATTTGATTTTCCGTGGCATGGCCACGTTCGGCGAGACTAGATTGCCCAAATTCCCCTCGGTAGATAGGCTATCCTGCCTCAAAAGTTTCAGCACGAATTTTAAAGAATCTTCTTGATTTTCTATAAGCCGCTTATTACATTTACATGAGCTGCAAATTTGTGTGCTTCCTATCTTCGTGCTCCTAAGTAAATAAAAAATATCAAAAAAATGTTACAAAAAAGAAAAAAATAGTAAAGAGCACGCATGTTAAAGCAATTGACCTATACCACTTGGTGCAGTTTTGTTGGCTATATCATTATGTCATTCTTTTGCCTTGATACTTCCTTGTGTTGTGCTAGGCCCTAGGACACTTGGTTGACCAGCAACAGTTTCCTACGTTGAATACTTATTCAACTTTGTTTACCTGTTAACGATTTTCTGCTTATTGGCCACCATATTGTGCCATCCAAGCTCCACCTTTCTCTTGAGCATAACAAGTACCTTTGCAATCACCCCACGCTTCATTAGTTCATCTCACCATCCACACCACCTGCTGTGTCGGTAAGAACACTTGTAAGAGCGTGGTAAGACGCTTGAGCGAGAGAGCACCTTTCACATTGTCACTGTAGTTGATAGGGATAACAAATTTCTGTTGTCTTTTGTTTCCTACTAACAATGGTCGGAGAAGACACTAATGACGAATGTGTTCAACATGCTGAGTTACGTGATATGATGAAGACCATGACAGATATGTTCGCCTAATACAACGCATCAACGGAGGAGTCATTGGCGAACTTGACTCGCCAAATTGATGACCTTGCTATTCGGATAAATACTTTTGAGGCTCGGTTGCCTCTCACTGGAAGACATGAAGACAATCCTTATGATTATATGGAAGATCACAACAATCAGCCAAGACTGCCACTTTATCATTGAGGTATGGGAGGTAACAATCATAACAATTATAATCGTCCTCATGATGATCCTTTTGCTAAAGTGAAATTTACTATACCCTCTTTTTCTAGTTCTTATGATGCTGAGACTTATCTTGATTGGGAGATGATAGTAGAGCAAAAATTTAGTACCCATCTTGTTCCTGAACAACATAGAGTTTGTCAAGCCTCTAGTGAGTTTAAGGACTTTGCTATCATATGGTGGAATGAACTTGTTAAAACTAGAACTGATCCTCCAACATGGGATAGATTAAAGGAAGCTATGCGTGTTCGATTTGTTCCTCCATCTTTTTAGTGGGACCTTCGCAAAAAATTGCAGCGCTTAGACCAAGGTAACATGTCTATAGAGGGGTATTATCAAGAGCTACAAAAGGGTATGCTGTGTTGTGGGGTAGTAGAAGACATGGATGATAAAATAGCTTGTTTTTATGGGGGGTTGAGCCGTGAAATTCAGGACATTGTTGATTACAAGGAATATGATACGGTTAATAGATTGTTTCAGCTTGCTATGTTGGCAGAAAAAGAATTGCAGGGCCGACAACAATAGAAACAACGCACAAGGAGCAACTTCACGCCGCGTTCGACGCCCACACCATCCAAAACAGCACCATCTTCGATCCCCCGTGCAGCGACTACACCATCCAATGGCGGCCAACGAACTACACCTGCTGCTCCACCTTCTCGCGTGCCGGAGGGCAGAAAGGCGACATCATTCAAGCCTTCGTCGTCCACTCCTTCTATGAGTCGTAGTTCTGACATTAAGTGCACCGCTGCCAGGGACTTGGTCACATGATGACAGATTGCCCGAGCAAACGAGCATACATAGCACGCGACGATGGCAGGTATGATAGTACTTCGGATGTTGAAGATGAATATTCTCTTGCTACTAACTTTACAGATCCAAATTACGAACACACTAAAGAAGAGGTACTTGGTACAATGGCAACAAAGAACTATAGGAGCATCATTGTGCAGCGTGCCTTGAGCTCCAGAGTGGAGATCGACGACAAGCTACAACGACACAACCTCTTCCACATGTTTCTCATCGTCAAGGATTGCCGTGTACACACTATAAATGATGGAGGTCGCTGAGATAATTTGGTGAACATGAACATCGTCAAGAAACTTGGTTTGACAACAAAAGCACACCCTCATCCATACTACATTCAATGGTTCAACAACAACGGTAAGGTTTGGGTAACACAAACAGCAAGAATACATTTTTCAATTGGTTCTTACCATGATTTTGCTGATTTTGATGTGGTTCCTATGGATGCTTGTTCTTTTTTATTGGGTCGTCCTTGGAAATTTGATACAGATGCTATTCATCATGGTAGAACTAATAAATATACTCTCATGCATAAGGGAAAGAAAATCACTTTGCTCCCCATGACTACTGCTGAAATTGTGCATTTTGAGAAGAGTAAAATTCATGATGGCAAAGCAACAAAACTAGAATCTGAAAAACAGCAAGTCATTAAGTTAAAATCACCATCGTTGCTTACAACTAAATCTGACCTTGCTGATTTATTCGATGCTAAGGGGATGTGCTATGCTTTAGTATGCAAAGAAGCCATGTTTTCACTTCATGAATTGTCTATTGCATTGCCCCCTATTTTTGTTAACCTTTTGTAGGAGTTTGAGAATGTGTTTCCTCTGAGATACCCCCTGGTTTACCACCGATCAGAGGCATTGAACATAAGATCGATTTGATTCCAGGAGCAAGTTTTGCCAAAACGTGCAGCATACAGGGGGAATCCAGAGGAAACTAAGGAAATTCAGCGAAAAGTCCAAGATCTTTTGGACCGCGGTTACATTCGTGAAAGCCTTAGCCCTTGTTCCGTTCTTGTTCTTTTGGTTCCTAAGAAAGATGGTAGTTGGTGCATGTGTGTTGATTGTCGAGCGATTAATAACATCACCATTCGATATCATTACCCTATTCCTCAATTATATGACATGCTTGATGAATTGAGTGGTGCTATAATCTTCACAAAAATTGACTTGCGTAGTGGTTACCACAAAATTAGAATGGCACTAGAAGATGAATGAAAAACTGCACTTAAAACCAAGTTTGGACTGTATGAGTGGTTAGTCATGCCTTTTGGGTTAACTAATGCACCCAGCACCTTTATGTGATTAATGAACAAGGTTTTACGTGCTTTCATTGGCAATTTGTGGTGGTTTACTTCGATGATATCCTCATTTACAGCAAGTCATATGATGAATATCTTGATCATTTATGTGCTGTTTTTACTGCTTTGAGAGATGCACATTTGTTTGGTAACCTTAAAAAGTGCATCTTTTGCACCAATCGAGTCTCGTTTCTTGGCTATGTCATTTCCTCACAGGGAATTGAGATGGATGAGGCAAAAATTAAAGCAATCACCAGCTGGCCAGCCCCAACAACCGTCACGCAGGTTCATAGTTTCCTTGGTCTTGCGGGTTTTTATCGGTGTTTTGTGCGGGATTTCAGCACTATTGCAGCACCTCTACATGACCTAACGAAGAAGGGAGTGCCATTTCGATGGGGCAAACAGCAGCAACAAGCTTTTGATGCTCTCAAATCGAAGCTTACACAAGCACCATTGCTACAACTTCCTGATTTTGACAAGACCTTTGAGCTAGAACGCGATGCAAGCGGCATTGGTATTGGAGGCGTTCTCATAAAAGGAGGTAAACCCATTGCTTTCTTTAGTGGAAAACTTCATGGTCCTTCTCTGAATTATTCCACTTATGATAAGGAATTGTATGCCTTAGTGCGAGTATTACAAACTTGGCAACATTATCTTTGGTCTAAGGAGTTTGTCATACATTCCGATCATGAATCATTGAAGTATCTTAAGTGTCAAACAAATCTGAATAAACGACATGCTAAATGGATTGAGTTCATAGAGTCATTTCCACACATCATTAAGCATAAGATCGGGAAGGAAAATGTCATTGCCGATGCATTATCTAGGCGTTATACTATGCTGTCCCAACTTGATCATAAAATCTTTGGTTTGGAAACAATAAAAGAATTATATATTACTGATTTGGACTTCAAAGATGCATTTAAAAATTGTACAGAAGGAAGAACTTGGAATAAAATTGTGCTGCGAGAGGGTCTCCTCTATCGTGCTAACAAGCTATGCATTCCAGCTAGCTCCGTTCGTCTATTACTTTTGCAGGAAGCACATGGAGGAGGTTTGATGAGACATTTTGGAGTGAAGAAAACTGAAGACGTGATGTCCACACACTTCTTTTGGCCATAGATGAGACATGATGTTGAGCGCTACGTGTCACGATGCACTACTTGCAATAAAGCTAAGTCTCGCCTTAACTCACATGGTCTTTATATGCCTCTTCCTGTTCCTAGTGTACCTTGGGAGGATATTTCTATGGACTTTGTTTTGGGATTGCCTAGGACTAAGAGGGGGAGGGATAGTATTTTTGTAGTTGTTGATCGTTTTTCCAAAATGGCACATTTTATACCTTGTCATAAGAATGATAATGCCTCATACATTGCTGATTTATTTATGACAAAAATTGTTCGTTTGCATGGTGTGCCAAATACTATTGTTTCTAATCGTGATGCAAAATTTTTAAGTCATTTTTGAAGAACTTTGTGGTATAAATTGGGAACCAAGTTGATGTTTTCAACTACATGTCACCCACAAACGGATGGACAAACCGAGGTAGTTAATCGTACTTTATCCACTATGTTGCGGGTTGTCTTGAAAACAAATTTAAAGTTGTGGAAGGAGTGTTTACCACATATAGAATTTGCTTACAACAGATCCGTTCACTTCACGACAAAGGTAAGTCCATTTCATGTAGTGTAGGTTTCAATCCCTGTGCTCGTATTCATTTACTACCTTTGCCTCCTTCTGAAACTATAAATTTGGATGCTACACAATGATCTGAATACATTCTTAAGATGCCTGAAACTACAAAGAAAAATATTGAAAAATGAATGAGAAGTATAGGATTGCAGGTAGTAAAGGTAGAAAGGAAGTAAAACTTGAACCGGGTGATTTGGTGTGGTTACATTTGAGAAAAGAGCAATTCTCTGACTTGAGAAAATCTAAACTTATGCCACGAGTTGCTGCTCCTTTTAAGATTGTTGAAAATATTAATGATAATGCATATAAGATTGAATTGCCTCCCGATTTTGGGGTTAGTCCTACATTTAACATTTCAGATTTGCGATCGTACTTGGGAGAAGAAGATGAACTTGAGTCGAGGACGACTCCAATTCAAGAGGGGGAGGATGATGAGGACATCACAACAGCGGAGACGCACATTGAACAGCAAGGACCAATCACAAGAGCACGAGCACAGTTAGTAAATCAGCAGGTGAATTTGTTCCTAACTTCCTTTGCATGTGAGTTTGAGAGTAGATTGCTATATGATGATTTAATTGTTATTAGGGACAATGGAGAAGATCAAAAAGTGAAGGGAAGAGGCCTTGGGAACATGGAGAACCTGATGGGACGTCCACAAGTTGATGGAATCAGTTTACAACTCGAACTTGAGTTCAACTCGGAGTCCAGGAGCAGTCCACCTTAAAACGGATGCCCAGGACGCATACGGACTCCGTTTTCAATGTTCCACATATGCACAGAAACAGGAGAAGATAAACTTTCTAATGGCTCTGGTCCCACCTGAAAATTCCTCCGGAGTAATTGGGAATCGTCGAAACAAGTCGAGTCCAGATTTCTGTCCGGTGCTGCACCACCGAATCGGGCCTTTGGGCCTTGTATCCCGTATGAGTCCATTAGGGACGCGTCTAATCGTATTTTGGCCGAACCTTAGCCTTTAAATACTGCAGCCACTGGTCATATTCGGTGGGCTTTGCTTATATTAATAATATCATCTTTCTACGATTTTTGAAACCCCAACTTCGCGATTTCAGATTGTGTCTTCTACGTTCTTGCTTGTGTTCTCGGTTCACTTGCAGGGATTAGCCTTCTTGGCGAGATCAAGCGTGTGCCGCATGGTTGATAACCAACGGAGCAGTGGTGTAGCGACTGCAGGGGTATTTGAACTGCTCGAGTGCCGCGGATCATCAACATCGATTTCTCCACCCCAATCGACTTACCTTTTGGAAGATTGGGCCTAAACCTACTCATCACTACGACCCTCGATGGACGCCATGGTAACGGGGCCACTGAGACTGCTAGCTTTTAGGTGTTGTTCTCGCCCCCTTCACTTAGTTTGGCGGGCTGAGCGGTTGGTCTTGACAATCTTTGGACAAAGACTCCGTCGGGAACTAGAGCTCCAGTTGAAGCCTTCGTCGAAAGTTCATCAGCTTCTGTGTTGTCGAGACGCTGGACATGGTAGAGGTCTAGAATGTGAAAGTCCTTCTGGAGCTTCTAGACTTCAAGGAGTTAAGCAGCGAGTTGAGGCTTGTTGCAACTGCATTCGCCTTTGACTTGCTTGATGATAAGCTGTGAGTCACCCTTCACTAGCATCTGCTTGACACCAAAATATAGTGCCACCTTGAGCCCATAGATGAGATCTTCATATTCCTCCATGTTATTGGTTGCTTGAAATCAAGGTGCACCATATATTTTACCTTCTCCCCGGTCGGAGCGAGGATAAGTATTCCATCTCTGGCCCCCTGCTTCTGCATGGAGCCGTTGAAGTAGAGGCTCCAATGAGGCTCAGTAAAGACCGAGACCTTGGGTTCCGGTTTCTGCTCACTAGAGCCTCCAGGATTTGATGGAGAAGGAGTCCATTCCGCCACAAAATCAGCCAAGGCTTGACTCTTGATAGCTAGTCGCAGTAGGAATTCAAGATCGAATTCTACCAGCTCTGCTGCCCACTTGGCGATGTTCCCAATAGAATTAGGATTATGCAGAATAGCACGCAATGGATAAGAAGTTACCACTAATATCTTGTGGGCTTGGAAGTAATGATGAAGCTTCCTTGAGGCAATAAGAACTGCGTAATGAAGCTTATGCACCTCGATGTATCTGGTTTTGCCATCATAGAGTTCGCTGATGAAGTATACTGGGCATTGGACAGTCCAGACTCTCTCGGAGTGGCCCGAAGCTTCTTCTCCATCGATTCGGACCCTCAAGAAAGGGTCCATACCTTCTTCTCCATCGATTCGAACCCTCCCAGAGGGGTCCGAACCTTCTTCTTGTTCAATCCTGAGCCTCCCGGAGGGGTCCGGATCTTCCTGATCAGCCGTGCGAACTCCCACGGATGAGATAGGTTGATATTCTACCATTTCTCCTTGAAGATCCATGCCTGGGGGCTAGGACCCAGACTCGCCTTCAGGTAGCTCCGGACCCTCCCGGAGGGATCTGGGCTCCTGAACTAGATGTGGTTCCGGTCTTTCCACGACAAGGACCATGCTAACAACCTCTATAGTTGTAGAAATATAAAGCAGTAGAGGCTCACCAGGGTTCGAAGCTACCAAGATTGGTAGTGTGGTGAGGAGCTGCTTGAGCTCTTTCAACACCTTTTCTGCTTCTTAGAACCAATGAAATGGCCTAGTCTTCCTCAATAGCTTGAAGAATGGAAGTGCCCGCTCTGCCAGTCTTCAGATGAACCGGCTAAGCGCAGCTAGACATCCAGTTAGCTTCTGGACGTCCTTGATGCGGGTTGGGAGCCGCATATCTTCAATACCCTTGACCTTTGCCGAATTCGCCTCAACTCCTCGGTGAGTGACCGAGAAACCAAGGAGCTTCCTGGAGCTTCCTGGAGCTAACCCCAAAAACACATTTGCCCGTGTTCAGCTTGGTGCACGTGATGCGTAGCTTGTCAAAGACGGCTTGCAAGTTTTCAAGAAGTGACTCCTTGTTCTTGACCTTCATGATGATGTCATCAACATACACCTCCACCAAGTCCCTGTTCTGCTCTCCAAAGTTTCTATGCATAGCTCGCACAAAAGTTGAAGCAACATTTTTGAGACAAAATGGCATAGCAGTATAACAATACAATCCATCTACTATTGTGAAGGCAGTATGCTCTTCATCTTCCCTAGACATCTGGATTTGATGATATCCGGAGTAGGCATGTAGGAAACACAATAGCTCACACCCGGAGGTGGAGTCCACTATCTGATCTATTCTAGGTAGTGGAAATGGATCTTTTGGACATGCTTTATTTAAGGTGGTGTAGTCAATACACATCTGAAGCTTCCCACTGGCCTAGGATACAACAACTGGGTTTGCCAGCCATTTTGGGTGATGAACCTCCCAGATGAAACCAGCTTCGAGAAGCTTCTTAATTTCTTGACGGATGAAGTTTTGCTGCTCACTGATTACTTCTCGGGCTTCCGGTGTACTGGCCGTGCGTCGGGATAAATCTTCAGATTGTGCTGAATCACCACCCTAGGGATCCAAGGAATTTGTGACGGTTGTCAGGCAAACACGTCAACATTCGCCCGAGGGAAAGTTATGAGCGCGAGTTCCTATTTGTTGTCCAAACCTCCCGATATACGGGTGGTCTGGGCAGCATCGGACCCGATTTGGACGACTTTGATGGGAACGTCGGTGCCGCTGCTTGGCTGCACACATGGTGTAAAGGTTGAGCCTCGATGACAAGTGCTCGGTGCTTGAGCAGCTAGCTCTTTCTGGAGGTTCCTTCCTGCTTCGTGCCAAGTGCATGGAGTTCCTCTAGCGCAGTAACTTGTGCAGTGCGATCTCTGCGGATCCGAAGAACACCTGAAGGTGTTGGCATCTTCAACACCAGGTAGCCAATGTGAGCCGTGGCGTTGAAGGGCAGACTGATATGAGCAACGTCGAAGACCAGCCACTCGGTCCTGTACTTCTCTCAAGTCCCGAAGGTCACTGGGAGGGTAATGGATCTGAGAGGGCTGATGGCCCCCGGACCTACCCCAGAGAAAGGTCTTGAGGGGCGAAGGTCCGAGAGTTGGAGTTGGATCTTCATGAACACTTCAAAGCTCAAAAGATTGAGCGTGCGCCTCCATCTACCAAGACATGGTAGAGCTGGACATTGTTGATGGTTGGAGACACCATAAGTGGCAGTTGACCAGCTCCGACCATGTTCCTGGGGTATTTTGTTGCATCAAAAGTGATGGGAGTGTTCATCCACTTTCGATGTGGTTCTGCCCTGGCAGCAGGGGCTACTGAAGCAATTTCCCACCGCGTTGTCTTGAGGACACAGCGCGAAGTGATGTCCGAAGACCCTCCATAGATGGTGTTGAGGATCTTCCGACGCTCATTGTCAGAGAAGTCAGAATCATCGTCGATTGTGTTGTAACACCCTCATTTTCATGCATCATGCACTACATACATTCTAATACATGTCTAACATTATTCCACATAAAAAGAAATAAGTTTGAAATGAATTTAGAGTAAAACCGCATTTAAGAATTCTGAGAAGTGCAGACTAGTCTGTTTTTGGTGCGAACTAGTCCGATTTCTCTCTGACCTTTATCGGACTTGTCCGTTTTGCTGCGGACTAGTCTGTTTTTGCCTCTGGATAGTTTTGGACTTGTCTAATCCATTGCGGACTAGTTCGGTATTCCAGGAATCCTTGATAATTTGCTAAGTCCCTGGACTTGTCCGTTTTCCCCTCTAACTAAAGTCAGACTTGTCCGATTTTGGCTAGACTTGTCTGTTTTTCCCCTCTGGATAAGATTGGACTTGTCCGAAGTCCAGTCCGGACTTGTCCGAATTCCAGTCCGGACTTGTCTGATATCTCTCTGTCTAACTTTGAACCCTATTCGGACTTGTCCGATAAATCGTGACTCCGAGTTGATCTTTTGTTTCACGACTTGTTTCTTGGGTTTTTCGTTAAGTGGGCCTAGGGACGCCGTGCCTAGCTCTTTTAGAGCCCATGTGGGAGTCCAAACTGACCCCTACTCATCTTAAACTCGAAATCCACCCAACCCTAGCCCTCCACCTCTATATAAACAACCCCACCCCTTGGCTTGACATCTATTTTCCACTTTTCCACCACACCCAAACCCTAGCTCGTGAATAGACGCCACCAAGGAAGGAGAAGGAGATCTACATCAAGAAGAAGAGGAGGAAACGAAAGAGGGTCAATATCTCCATCAAGTTCTCGTTCTTCATCAATGATTCATCTCAAGTTCTTCATCAACCCTAGATTGTAAAGACCAAGTGTTGCCTCCAATACCCTTGATTCTTTGGAGTCTTGGACACATGGTATACCTTCTACTTCCTTTTCCTTACGTGAATTCAATCCCAAATCTCCACATTCACATCAATCTAGAAAACCCTAGTTCGCTAGTTCCGTGAAGTGCGGACTAGTCCAGTCCCTAGCGGACTAGTCCGATTTTCCTGGTTAAACTGTGTTGAATTAATTCTAAAATTAGATCGAATCAACTCCAAACTTGTGTATACTTCTTAATAACCATTGTAATTGATTAATAAACATTATTAGTAACTCATTAACTCGTTTTGCTTTGCATTTGCATTAATCATGCATATCATGCCATATTGAGTGATATATGTGCATTTTTTAATTGTAATTCTTGTCTTGTATACTTGTTGCGCGATTTAGACAGATTTGAGCTAGAGAGTGCCGCGGAGGATCTCCAGCACCAGGAGTTTCAAGTCTTTGATCCTAATCAAGCCTAGGAGCAAGGCACGTGTCCTTGAACATATTGATCATGTTTCTAAAATAAATGTTTTGGTGTTAAAATTGCATGCATGTGTCAATTTGATGGTAAATCCTAAGATAGAAAGTTTACTAGTTTTGTTTACCCACCCTTGTCACCTGGAATTCATAGTAGAGAGTCAGGATGGACTTTTTACCCTTTTTGCTTCGCTTAATTAATTGGGATGGGAAGACAACTATACCACTTAACTTAATTATGCATTTATGAGATTATGATTTACATGAACTGGTTAATATGATGTGGTAATGGGTGATCTAAGCAAGCCTAGTATGTTGATGGGTTGGATGTTATGGTGGTTTGCTTGCTTTAGATCCAAGGACCAGTTCATGTGAGAATAAGTCAGGACTACAGTGCCACCACGAGGCCAAGTATGGGTGCGGTGTAGCTGATTAATTAGGGTTTTGCCAGTGCTATTTGGACCATTAAGGATGCTCGGGGAAGGGATAGTCGGATTGGGTTTGTTGATGATTGGTGGGACTACCCTGGGATCTGAATGGCTCAAGAGGGGGCCCTTGGTTGAAAATGTGCTCAGTTGGAGGCATCGCCACCGTTGAAACCTCAGTGGGGTCTAAATAGGCTAGTAATCCCTTTGTAAAGGCTATTTTGTGATCTCTTGGCCATACACCTATGTTGGTGTTTTGGCATAATGGAGGTTTTTCTTTAGTCGCCGACGGGTGATGAAATCACAAACACGTGGGTAAAGTGGTACAAACTATCATGATAACCGTGCTCCCTGTTATGAGCACATGGATGACCTACATGATTAGAGGGAACTTGGTATTGGGATGGTTTGGTACTGGTTATGGTTGATAATATTGGTATGGTTGGTTAAGGATTAAATTATGGTATTAGATATGATTAATGGTAATGGTGTAGGATCAAAGATCACGTGAAAAGCTACTAGAGGGGGGTGAATGGTAGATTTAAAAATCTTACGCAGCAGAAACAATTAAACCCCAACCCCTTCGGTAGAAAAACAATCTCTTAAAGAAATCGTGTGTGAGACTAATATAAATGTGTTTCACTGTGACAAAAGTGATGGATATCAGAGAGAATCAAGTCACGAAGACAACACAAAAGGAATCACTCAAATCCGTCGAGAAAAACTCAAGTTATGATCGAAAGATCAAACAATGGTCAATCTGTCCAACCTGAGAAAAAAACAGTTCTGGAACACTGCAAAGAAACTCGCGTAGATCATAGACCACAAATCCAATGACCGTGAACTTTTTACATATGATATACAATCAAGTTGTGAAAACAACCCAAAAAGAATCACGTCAATTGGATCTGTAAAACTTGAGTTATGATAAAACCACCGACGAAAGGTAGTGCTGTCCAGAAACTCGACAAGTAAAACTTGTCTGGAACAAGTCGGACGAACAAGGCACAAAAGTTCCTTCAAACTACAAATTTTATTCAATAGAACACAAGAGGAACAGCCCCAAAGTCGTTAACCACGAGCTCTGGGCTCCCTTGCTTATATAACCAGCCCTTAGGCCAACCCAATATCAACTAGGACTCCAATCCTACTCAGATCACGAATCATAACTTTCCATAACTGCTCAAGATTCTTCTATACGCAGATAGAAGCAATCTTAAGACTTCCAAACACCTTAGGAATGTATCTCACATTCCTAAACAACTCAAATTCGTGACCCACACGAAATCCTATCATAACCAACTCAAATCTTTCCATATTTGAGTCAAACCCGACTCAGCCGCAGCCTGAGTCCATAACCTAGTCGGTTGGACCTTTCCGACCAACTCTTTACGTCCACATCTCTTCATCACGTCTCGGAACCATGTAGCCACGTCCATGCACTCCTTGCACACGTGCAAACATCTTCCAATGACGTCCACGATACCTTCATATGCATTGTTCTTGATTCAATCATCCTGCGCGACCTCCTGATCAGCTCAACCACAGTTCCTTCCGAACTTGGTTGTTGGAACCTCATATCCCCCCTGAGACTAGTCCAATGGATCCTGTCACCAGCCATGACTTGAACTCAAGCAACACCTGCACATGAATAAACAACCAATCCATACGAGCCCAAGTCCTCGACTTGACTCAAGTTAGTTCCGAACACAACACCTTACGTGAGAACCTCACATAAGCATGTTGCAAAACCATAGTAACACGATAGCATCCATATCAACCAAAACACACAAAAAACTTAGCAAATGAATACTAAAAAATCTTTCCAAGAATATAAAGCAAGTTCAAAACTTTGCGAATGAAAAGCAGAAGTATTGCGGTCAAGTTCCGGAACATCCCACAACAAGCCAGAGCTTGACCCGGAGCTTACTAGTACAATGAAGCACCTGCCGGAGGTTACCAAAACTAGTAGATCCTAGCACCGGAGCTTACCAAAAACTAGTCAAAACTAGTCAACCCAAAACTGGAGCTAGACAAAGTACATCGGAGCTTAGCAAAAGCATGCCGGAGCTATCAAATATATGCCGGAGCTATCAAAGACATGCCAGAGCTAAAGATAAAGCTCATCGGAGCTAACCAAAGCTGGTCGGACCTTACCAAGAAGTCGAACATTGCATCGAACGTAACCGGAGCTACCCAAACCAAGCCAGACCTACCGTTGGACCTTGCTGTAGCTCAGAGCTAGAGTCGGACCTTGATAAAAAGGTGTTTTGGTGATATTTAAAACTTTTATCATCAAAGCCAAGTGTATTCACTACAAGCCAATGTATTCAGCACACATAGGTCTTACAATCTCCCCCTTGATGAATGCATTGGCAACACCATTTAAAATCCGAACATTGGCTTATTCACATAAAAGTTTTGAAAACAATTTCTCCCCCTTTGTAAATCAAAAGTAAAATGAGAAGAAAATCCAAAAAATTATCCCATGTTATCTCTCCCTTTTTATTATTTCTCCTTATGCACATATTCTCTTTCTCTTCATGCTTATCTCTCCCCCTATGACAATGTATTCAGCATGTCATGAGCATATAAACAAATTATCTCTCCCTCTTTAGTTGTTATGAGCATATTTAGGGATGGCAATTGTACCCGTGGGTTTGGGTACCCGTCGGGTATTGCACCCGACGGGTACGGGTTCGGGTACATATTTTTACCTGCGGGTACAACCCGTACCCGACCTGTCATTTTTCGGGTATGGGTACGGGTTTTATTTTTTACCCGCGGGTACCTGTCGGGTTACCGAATTTTTAGATTTGGGCCAAAACAGGGAGTTCAGCCCATAGGAAACCCTAATCTTTTTACCCCGTACCCTACCCCCGAATCCCAGTCAGAGATGCAACCCTCCTGTCCCGACTCCCTCTCCATCCCACCAACCCCTCCCGCCGCATGGGCATGGCGCGTCGGCGCCAATCGACATGGCCGCAGCCGCACCCAGCGCCACCACGACCTAGTCCGGCAGTCCGCCGTCGCCTGCCCTCCCACCGCCCCCTCCCGCCGCTGTAGCACCTCGCCACCACCCTGAGCTCAGCACCGTCCATCTGCCCCGACCTCGACCCTCACCGTCACCTCAGATCCAGCTTCCGCCCTTCGCTGCCCGGCCGCCGCCTGTCGGCCTCGACCTGCGTCGCCACTGACGCAGCCTCGCAGGACGCAGGGCACTAGGGTCGTCTCCAAGTAAATCTGCACCGGCAACCCTCATTGCTCCTCGGTATTGTTCCTTCCAATCTTCCAGTCTTGATATGCATGCTCGATGTTGTGATGTTTAGTCTTACCCTAGCCCGTGATGTTTACTGAACTTGTGTGATGTACTATTTTCATATGTTAAAATCTGCATTATTCCTCAAATGTGCAAACTGTATGTTGAAATATGCATTATTGTTTTGTATTAAAATCTGAAAACTGTATTATCTGTTGCATTTTGTTATACCTGGCGGGTACCAGAAACCCGCCCGAAACCCGTGGGGTACGAGTTCGGGTATCGAAATTTACCCGCGGGTACGGGTTCGGGTACAAAATTTTACCCATGCACTGTTTAAATACGGGTCGGATTTTTGCTCTGCCCGACCCGAACCCGACCCGTTGCCATCCCTAAGCATATTATAACATATACATATAAAAAAAGCTCATCCAAGTCATACTATCAAGTACCTTACATTATCACATCAATGAAATACATAAAGTAGTGTAATCCATGCTAGAGATCATATGTAATTTTCAATTTAAGTAAGTCATGATCTCACAAACTTAACTATTTCAAAACCTGAAATCATGACACTAGTTGCTGCATTTTAATATTTTTCAAAGCATAAATTTAGATCATATGATATTTGCAAGAGATTATATGCGCATCTGCCTTATTCTAACCAACAAAGCCAAGCCTATGTCATTTGACAATCAGAAGCTTAAGGACATGATTTTAGTCATACACAACTTCTTCCAAGTTCATATCTAAGTGCAATGATAAGCTCTCTCAAAAAAAAGAAGTGCAATGCATGCATATTCTCTTGATCTTTTCTCAATTTATATTTGTTCATAAAAACTCAACATGTGAGTTGATTACTTGATTGATTCTTTATGATTAAAAGCATTTGTGAGCATGCAACAAGTTCAAAACAGCAAGAAAGTTCGACCATGACCAGATTTAGTGTAACTAATTATTCCAATTACTAGACATGGCAAAAACTACAAAATGTATAACACGAGTAATGTAGTAAGAACTTTCAGCATGTAAAAGGAATCACAAAGTCATATATGTATGAAATACTATGCTCATATTATTTTAATTTCAGATTCACACATAGACTCCCCAAGTTTCAAAACTCCCCCTCAATTTAAGCCATGAGGATGCATAACCCCTATTTCACTACGAATGTAACAAAAATGAGTGAAATCCAAAGGTTTTGTAAAAATGTCAGCCAATTGTTAATCGGTATCTACATGGTGAAGCACAATGTTTCCTTTTTCAATGTTATCTTGGAGAAAGTGATACCTAATGTCAATGTGCTTAGTTCTAGAATGTTGCACGGGGTTTTTAGCAATGCAAATGGCACTAGTGTTATCACAGAATAGTGGAACACTATCTAGATCAACCCCATAGTCCTTAAGTGTTTGAACAATCCAAAGAATTTGTGAGCAAGCACTAGCAGCAGCTACATATTCAGATTCGACTGTGGATTGTGCAACTGAATTTTGTTTTCTAGAGGACCAAGCAACAAGAGAATTACCAAGAAAATGACAAGCACCGGAAGTACTTTTCCTATCAATCCCACAACCCCCAAAATCAGGATCCGAAAAAGCTTTCAAAGTAATGGTTGAGGAAGAAGGAAGAAAAATGCCAAATTCTTGAGTTCCATGTAAGTACCTGAGAATCCTTTTGACGGCTTGATGATGTGAAGCACGTGGGGAAGCTTGAAACCGTGCATAAAGACATACGCTGAATTGTATGTCCGGTCTTGATGCCGTAAGGTACAAAAATGATCCGATCATGCTTCTATATTCTTTTTGATCCACGGATTCACCATCTTCGTCAAGTTCAAGTGTTGTTGTTGTTCCCATTGGTGTCCGAAGAGGCTTCCTTTTGTCCATGTTGAAGCGCCTTAGGAGGTCTTTGGTATACTTCATTTGATGCACAAAGGTACCCTCCTTGGTTTGCTTGATTTGCAGCCCCAAAAAGTAAATGAGTTCACCCATGATGCTCATTTCAAATTCAGAACTCATCATTGCTGAAAACTTGGACACAAGATCGTGAGAAGCACAACCAAAGATAATATCATCCACATACACTTGAACGAATAATGAGTCATTGCCATGCTTAAGCACAAAAAGAGTTTTATCAACCTTGCCCATGGTAAAACCCTTTTCAAGTAAGAATGTTTTTAATCTATCATACCATGCTCTAGGGGCTTGTTTGAGACCGTATAAGGCTTTAGACAGTTTGTAAACATGATTAGGAAAATCTGGATTTTCAAAACCCGGTGGTTGTTTAACATAAACCTCCTCATCTATGTAGCAATTAAGAAAAGCACTTTTAACATACATTTGAAATAGCTTAAAACCTTTAGATGCTGCAAAAGCTAACAAAATTCTTATGGCTTCTAATCTAGCGACGGGAGCAAAAGTTTCATCAAAATCTAGACCTTCAACTTGAGTGAAACCTTGAGCAACCAACCTAGCCTTATTCCTAACCACAACCCCATCCTCACTTTGTTTATTTTTAAATACCCATTTAGTTCCAATTAAATTGTGGAGGTTCATTTTCTAACTCTTCTTGCATGGCAATAATCCAAGATTCATTAGTGAGTGCGTGTGATATATCTTTGGGTTCAAAAGAAGCAACAAAAGCAGAATGAGCATGAGAGTTTGGATCACAAAACCTAGACCATGTGACTCGTTCGTGCAAGCTTCCAATCATCTGTTGTGGGGGATGATCTTTGTAAAACCGTAGGGGAACAGATGTCTCACAAGCTTCTTCTTCATTTTCGAAAATACCCTCCCCCTGAGGATACGGATCTGGTCCTGCAACACCGGAGCTAGTACCTGGGCTAGCTTCATCAAAAGACACTTCACAAGTCTCCACAATTTTGTTAGTGTCAAATAAAAGCACACGGTAGCCTCTAGTATGAGATGGATAACCAAGAAACATGCCATCATTGGATCTAGGTTCAAATTTATCAAGGTTACCATGTTTCTTAACAAATCATTTGCAACCAAAGACCCGAAAGTGTGTAACACTAGGCCTATGTCCAAACCGGAGCTCATATGGTGTTTTACCTAGCTTAGCACGCAAGAAAACATGATTTGAGACATAACAAGCGGTTGCTAACGCATCAGCCCGAAATTTCCTAGGAGTTTGATATTCATCAAGCATAGTCCTAGCCATCTCAACTAAGGTTCTGTTCTTTCATTCTACAACACCGTTTTGTTGAGGTACATATGGTGAAGAGAATTGATGATCTATTCTATTTTCAGCACAAAAGTGATCAAAAGATTGATTTTTAAATTCAGTTCCATTATCACTTCTAATTGCTTTTAATGATCCTGGGTGATCAATTGATAATCTAAGAAATAAAGTTCTAAAGTGACTAAAAACATCATTCTTAGACGCCATAAAGTAAACCCAAGAGTATCTAGAATAATCATCAACAATAACAAGAACATACCATTTACCTCCGAAGGATTGAACACGTGAAGGTCCTACGGTGTCAAGATGCAAAAGTTGACATGGTTCAGTTGCCATGATCATTGTGAGAGGGGTATGTGAACCTGCAACCATCTTAGCATGTCTACAAGAAAAGCACACAATTTCTTTGTCCCCTTTAAGCTTAGGCAGCCCACGTATGCGATCAAGAGTACTAACACGCGTTAGGTGATCGAAGCCTATGTGACCAAGTCTACGATGCCAAAAATATAAGTCCTTTGAATCATTAGCAACTAGACACCTATGCTTAGAGGAAGATATATCAAAATTAGCTTTAAAAACTCTTCCAAACCGAGACATGTTAAAAATAAGCTCACTATTTGAACATACAACTTTGCAGCAGTTTTTATTGAAAATAATTTCTAGATTTTCATCTAGCAATTGTGAAACAGAAAGCAAGTTGTATTTCAAATTTTTGACAAGTGCCACATCCTTCAAAGTGTAGTGATCATTTACTCTAACCTAACCCTTAGTAATTATAGGAGTTGAAGAATTATCGACAAAAGTAACATTCTCTACACGTGACACAAAAGAGAGGGAGGAGAACCAATCTTTGTTACCGGTCATGTGGCGTGAGCAACCTGAATCCACAATCCAAATGTTCTCCTTCTTCAAACGTGTAACCTACATAGAAGCACAATACGTCGATGACTCAATACTGGGGTTAGTCATAAGGCATTTAGGAATCCAGTACTGAGTCACGCGACGTGCAACAGGAAAAACACGCGAAAGCTGAGACAAAACAGCAGGTTTATGAGTCAAAGTTTGAGATTTTTTATTCTTAACTACTGACCTATAAGGTGTTACTTGTGTAGCACAAATATCAGTAGCTCCGGAGGCAAACTTTGAATATTTTTGACTCAAAACAGCAGGTTGTACATTCGGTTCAATGTGAGCCGCAAATTTTGCATGGAAGTTATGAGATCTAGCAACCATTCTTTCCCTTTTTTGTTGTTTAGCTAGTCTATAACAAAAATCTATGACATGACCATCTCTACCACAGAAAGTACAATGAAATTTAACTTTGTGTTCATGTCTAGATGAGTAAGCAATATTTTTATTTGAAACCGAATGAGGCAACACTCCTGCAGATTTGAAAATCACTCCTCTTTGTTTAGGAACTATTTGAATCAAACCACTTCCTAATGACTTTACAATTTTAGGTGGATGTGCCTTAGCATGAGGATGAGAATCAAAACCTAAACTAGTTTTATTATTTCAAGACTTGGAAGAATTCAGCAGCAAGTTTAGGTTCTTATTCCCATTACAAAACCGATTTAATGTCCTATGCATGTCATCAAGTTTATTGGACAGATCAAGGCAATTTTCACATGAAGTTTTTCCTTTTAGTTTGCAATTTGAACATAATTTAACTTCATGAGAACGTAAAGCATTGTTCAATATAGAAATTTCATTCATAGCATCATGTAGTTTCTTATCAAGATCCTCACAAGTAGAACAATGCAAATCAATTTTAGAACAACTAGCATCTTTCAAGTTTTTATCATTAAGTGCAGCAAGCTCTTTATTCTTTTCAATTTCTTCATCAAGTCTATCTAGAGTGGAGGAGTGTGCACTTCTTAATGTGGACAATTGTTAATAGATTAAGTCACATGAGGGACATGCATCATCACTAGGAATCAAAGTTTTTAAACGGATAATTTCAGATTCTAGTGATTCAATTTTAGTAGCATTATCCCTAAGCTTTTTGTCCTTTTTCTTGACAATAATAGTTGCATGAGAAATAGCATCACACATTTCATTGCAGGTAGAACATACCTCATCGTCTTCACTGTTGTGTTCTGCATCCTCCTGACTTGATCTTGATCTTGTTTTGCCCGCCATGAAGCATAAGTTGGCCAGATCGTCATCATCTTCATCACTTTCAAAGTCTACATCACTTGAACTAAGTTCTTGAAGTGCGGTGACGAAGCTGTTAATCATCTTGCGTCGTATGGTACCCTTCTTTTTCTTCGTATCTTTTGCAGAGGAGTGCTTCGTTCTTGTTTTCTTTTCATCCCGGGAAGTAGGACCTGAAAGGTTAGGGCAATCTGAACGAAAATGTCCTTTCTTACCACATTCGAAGCACCGTTGAGGTTCAGAGCTTCCTCTCCTTCTAGTTCTCACATTTTGCAATGCTTTTGAGAACCTCGTAGAGAGAAGTGTTAGCTCCTCCTCTAGAAACTCCTCAATCTGTTCAAGGGTTAGAGAGGACAACAAAGCAAGTGTACTACAAGATGAAGATTGGCCAGAGCTAGGCATATCACGTTGAGAAACAAAAGCAATAGACTTGTTGGGGTTCTTATGTGATATTATATCAATTTCATGAGTTTTTAGCTTGGAATATAGCACATCTAAAGTAAGTGTACTCATGACAGTACATTCACGAATAGATGTAACTTTCATCTCCCAAATTGACATGTCTAATGCACTTAATAATTGCCTAGCATTTTCAGCATCTGAAAAATTAACATTGACGCTACGCAAGTTGCTGAGAATTTTATTAAAGCGAGCAAAGAGATCATCAATTGACTCACCGGGTTTCATCTCGAAGTGCATGTATTCTTTCTTGAACATGTCTTGCCTTACCTCCTTGATCGTATTGGATCCTTCGTGGTAGTCACAAAGTGCTTTCCACACATCGTATGCAGATCGGAGGTGTGCAACACGGTCGAAGTTGCTTTGTGTCAATCCTTGTATGATCAAGTTTCGAGCCTTGTTGTTGTTGTCGACATCTCTCAGATTTGTAGTTGTAACTTGATCGTTTGATGACACTTCGTAAGGCTTGTATGCCTTCTCCCATATTGCAAAGCCTTGTGCCTGGATGAAAGCCTCCATGTGTGCCTTCCAAACCTGAAAATCAATACTAGCAAACACACAAGGTTTGGCAGAGTACTTCTCCATGATGATTAGTCAAAAACACGTGCAAATCACAAAGATTAGAGCACTGTGGCTCTGATACCAATTGTAGGATCGAAGAGCATGTGAAAAGCTACCAGAGGGGGGGTGAATGGTAGATTTAAGAATCTTACGCAGCGGAGACAATTAAACCCCAACCCCTTCGGCAGAAAAACGATCTCTTAAAGAAATCATGTGTGAGACTAATATAAATGTGTTTAACCATGAAAAAAGTGATGGATATCAGAGAGAATCAAGTCACGAAGACAACACAAAAGGAATCACTCAAATCCGTCGAGAAAAACTCAAGTTATGATCGAAAGATCAAACAATGGTCAATTTGTCCTACCCGAGAAAAAAAACAGTTCTGGAACGCTGCAAAGAAACCCGTGTAGATCATAGACCACAAATACAATGACCGTGAAATTTTTACATATGATAGACAATCAAGTTGTGAAGACAACCCAAAAAGAATTACGTCAATTGGATCTGTAAAACTCGAGTTATGATAAAACCTCCGACGAAAGGTAGTGTTGTCCAGAAACTCGACGAGTAAAACTTGTCTGGAACAAGTCAGACGAACAAGGCACAAAAGTTCCTTCAAACTATGAATTTTATTCAATAGAACACGAGAGGAACAGCCCCAAAGTCGTTAAACACGAGCTCTGGGCTCCCTTTCTTATATAACCAGCCCTTAGGCCAACCCAATATCAACTAGGACTCCAATCCTACTCAGATCACGAATCGTAACTTTCCATAACTGCTCAAGATTCTTCTATACGCAGATAGAAGCAATCTTAAGACTTCCAAACACCTTAGGAACGTATGCCACATTCCTAAACAACTCAAATTCGTGACCCACACGAAATCCTATCATAACCAACTCAAATCTTTCCATATTTGAGTCAAACCCGACTCAGCCGCAGCCTAAGTCCATAACCTAGTCGGTTGGACCTTTCCGACCAACTCTTTACGTCCACATCTCTTTATCACGTCTCGGAACCATGTAGCCACGTCCATGCACTCCTTGCACACGTGCAAACATCTTCCAATGACGTCCATGATACCTTCATATGCATTGTTCTTGATTCAATCATCCTGTGCGACCTCCTGATCAGCTCAACCACAGTTCCTTCCGAACTTGGTTGTTGGAACCTCATCTCCTCCCTGAGACTAGTCTAATGGATCCTGTCACCAGACATGACTTGAACTCAAGCAACACCTGCACATGAATAAACAACCAATCCATACGAGCCCAAGTCCTCGACTTGACTCAAGTTAGTTCCAAACACAACACCTTACGTGAGAACCTCACATAAGCATGTTGCAAAACCACAATAACACGATATCATCCATATCAACCAAAAAGCACCAAAAACTTAGGAAATGAATACTAAGAAATCATTCCAAGAATATAAAGCAAGTTCAAAACTTTGCGAATGAAAAGCAGAAGTATTGCGGTCAAGTTCCGGAACATCCCACAGCAAGCCGGAGCTTGACCCGGAGCTTACTAGTACAATGAAGCACCTGCCGGAGCTTACCAAAACTAGTAGATCCTAGCACTGGAGCTTACCAAAAACTAGTCAAAACTAGTCAACCCAAAACCGGAGCTAGACAAAGTACGTCGGAGCTTAGCAAAAGCATGCCGAAGCTATAAAATATATGTCGGAGCTATCAAATATATGCCGGAGCTATCAAAGACATGCCGGAGCTAAAGATAAAGCTCACCGGAGCTAACCAAAGCTGGTCGGACCTTACCAAGAAGTCGGACCTAGCATCGAACGTAACCGGAGCTACCCAAACCAAGCCGGACCTACCGTCGGACCTTGCTGTAGCTCAGAGCTAGAGTCGGACCTTGATAAAAAGGTATTTTGGTGATATTTAAAACTTTTATCATCAAAGCCAAGTGTATTCACTACAAGCCAATGTATTCAGCACACATAGGTCTTACAAATGGTGAAATCTGGTATATGGATGATGGTAACGAAATATGGACTGGTATTATGATAATTATACGGTTTATGATGGGTTTACTTCACGTACATATGATATATTGCTTTTCAAATGTTTTAATGTACTTTTCAGCACTTAGCCATTATTATATTCATCATTTGAATAAGCTACATGTCATACTTTCCACACTTGCTGAGTACGACATATACTCACCCTTGCAATTCCCCCACCAATAGTTGCAGGTAAGAATTGGGAGTATAACGATGATAATGTGGAGTTCTAGGTTGTGTTGCCGTCAGCTTTGCCTGTGGTGTTATTTGGAGATGCGCTATACCCTATTTGCTTATGCTGCTTAGTTTGCTTTATTTAGTTTATTTCCGCAGCATTAGTTCAAACTTGTCACTAATATTCATTAGAGCTTGTATTTGAGGATATTTTGAATTATGTAATAAAAGTGGTTAGTTCATCTTGTTCTATGGTAATTTTCTGTATATCCTTTTGTGAATGCTCTCGTGTATATGTGTTGAACGTCTTGGGCACACATCTGCGTTCACTTGGTTCATTTTCAAAACCGGGTGTCACAAATTTGTATCAGAGCCAAGTTGACTGTAGGACGCAGCCTAGATAGAATGGACACTTTAGAGCACATAGGAACACTCAGGAATCAATGTGTTTTTGCTTGGTGCGTTGGTTGCTATATTTGTCTGCTTGTGTGCTTAGTAGAGAATTTTGGGATTCTTTAGCATTGCCATGTCCACATAGGCTAGTATAGTTAGTTGCTTAGTCTCATATTCCTTGATGCATATAGTTGGGGATTCGTTCTATCTCTCACATTTCTATCTCACTCAACCTCTACTTCAATGGAAGAAGGATACAACCAAAAGATTCACTGTCTTAGACAAAGCTGTATTGAAGATGAGAACAAATATAATATGTCCAAAAGTAAGACTTAGAATAAGGGGGTAGAATTCCTCGCCAACCTTATTGATTTGGATTCTCAAGGATTGGACACGAGGGGATGTTTCTAGCTTGAAGGTTGACCGACGAGGACATCGGTATTCTAAGGGGAGAGGATTGGCTACAGAAGCACGATGGAGTAATTTAGTATGCCACCAAAACCGTGCACTTGACAATGATGAAGGAGTCAATCCTAAAATTTATGTGTCGCAGTAACCGTCGGAGAAACAAGGCTACATATTCGGCAACAAATCAGCAACGTGTTCAAGAACCTAGCTTTGTGTGATGTATGCCAATGTGTCAAGGCAGAACACCAAAGGCCAGCAGAATTCTTGCAGCCATTGAAGACCCTGGAATAGAAGTGGGAAGAGATTGGCATGGACTTTATAGTCGGATTGCCACATACACAGTCTGGTTATGATTCAATTTGGGTAATCGTGGATCGATTGACCAAGTCAGCTCATTTTGTTCCTGTCAAGACCACCTATACCACCGCGAAGCTAGCAGAGCTATACATGGAGCACATTGTGTGCCAACATGGGGTTACAAAGAAGATAGTCTCGGATAGAGGTTCTCAATTTACGTCCAGATTCTGGCAAAAATTGCATGAAGCATCGAGAACAAGATTGAATTTCAGCTTTGCATATCACCCTCAAACGGATGGACAAACTGAGAGGACCAATCAGATTTTGGAGGACATGTTAAGAGCTTGTGATTTGAAGCATGGGAAAAGTTGGGACAAAAGCTTGTCGTATGCAGAATTTTTATACAATAATAGCTACCAAGCAAGTCTGAAGATGTCACCATATGAAGCACTTTATGGGAGGAAGCGTAGGACACCTTTGTTCTAGAACAAGACAGGGGAAACTCAAGTATTTGGTCCAGATGTGTTGCTAGAAGCTGAAAAACAAGTTCGGGTTATTCGCAAAAACTTGAGGGCTGCCCAGTCAAGGCAAAAAGGCTATGCGGACAATAGGAGAAGGAAACTAGCCTTTGAAGTGGGAGACTTCGTATATCACAAGGTGTCACCAATGAGAGGTCATAAGAGGTTTAATATAAGAGGCAAGCTAGCACCTCGCTATATTGGACCATTCAAGATTTTGGACAAAAGAGGAGAAGTAGCCTATAAGTTGGAGATGCCAACTTACTTAGTGGATGTTCATGGTTTCTTTCATGTTTCCCAACTCAAGAAGTGCTTGAGGGTACCGAAAGAACAAGTGCCAATGGAAGGAGTGGAATTAGAGGCGGATTTGACTCATGTCGAGCAACCGGTCAAAATATTTTAAACCAAGGAGAGAGTCACAAGGAACAATGTTATTCGATGGTGTAAAGTACAATGGAAGCATCATACAGCATCAGAGGCAACTTGGGAGATGGAGGATGATCTCAAGAAGGAATTTCCCTATCTCTTCTCTTCCGCGTCGAAACTCGAGGGCGAGATTCATTTTAAGGGGGGTAGGTTTGTAACACCCTCATTTTGATGCATCACGCATTGCATACATTCTAATACATGTGTAACATTATTCCACATAAAAAGAAATAAGTTTGAAATGAATTTAGAGTAAAACCGCACTTAAGAATTCTGGGAAGTGCGAACTAGTCTTTTTTCTCTCTGACCTTCGTCGGACTTGTCCGTTTTGCTGTGGACTAGTCTGTTTTTGCCTCTGGACAGTTTTGGACTTGTCCGGTCCATTGCGGACTAGTCCGGTATTCTAGTAATCCTTGAAAAATTGCTAAGTCCCTGGACTTGTCCGTTTTCCCCTCTGACTAAAGTCGGACTTGTCTGAGTTTTGCTAGACTTGTCTGTTTTTTCCCTCTGGATAAGTTCAGACTTGTCTGAAGTCCAGTCTGGACTTGTCCGATATCTCTCTGTCTAACTTCAGACTAGTCCGGCCCTTCTCGGACTTGTCCGGTAAATCACGACTTAGAGTTGATCTTTTGTGTTCGCGACTTGTTTCTTGGGTATTACATTAAGTGGGCCTAGGGATGTCGTGCATAACTTTTTTAGAGCCCATGTGGGACTCCAAACTGACCCCTACTCATCTTAAACTCAAAATCCACCCAACCCTAGTCCTCCACCACTATATGAACAACCCCACCCCTTGGCTTGACATCTATTTGCCACTTTTCAACTACACCGAAACCCTAGCTCGTGAATAGCCGCCACCAAGGAGGGAGAAGGAGATCTAGAGCAAAAAGAAGAAGAGGAGGAAATGAAAGAGGGTCAAGACTCCATCAAGTTCTCGTTCTTCATCAACGATTCATCTCAAATTCTTCATCAATCCTAGATTGTCAAGATCTAAGTGTTGCCTCCAATACCCTTGATTCTTTGGAGTCTTGGACACCTGTTATACCTTCTACTACCTTTTCCTTAGGTGAATTCAACCCCAAATCTCTAGATTGACGTCGATCTAGAAAACCCTAGTTCGCTAGTTCTGCGAAGTGCGGACTAGTCCGATTTTCCTGTTTAAACTATGTTGAATTAATTATAAAATTAGATTGAATCAACTCCAAACTTGCGTAAACTTCTTAATAACAATTGTAATTGATTAATAAACATTATTAGTAACTCATTAACAAGTTTTGCTTTGCATTTTCATTAATCATGCATATCATGCCATATTGAGTGATATATGTGCACTTTTTGATTGTAATAATTGTCTTGTATATTTGTTGCGCGATTTAGACGGATTTGCGCTAGAGAGTGCCGCGGAGGATCTCCAGCACCAGGAGTTTGAAGTCTTCGATCCTAATCAAGCCCAGGAGCAAGGCAAGTGTCCTTGAACATATTGATCATGTTTCTAAAATAAATGTTTTGGTTTCAAAACTGCATGCTTGTGTCAATTTGATGGGAAATCCTAAGATAGGAAATTTACTAGCTTTGTTTAACCACCCTTGTCACCTAGAATTCATGTTAGAGAGTCGGGATGGGCTTTTTACCCTTTTTTCTTTGCTTAATTAATTGGGATGGAAAGACAACTATACCACTTAACTTAATTATGTATTTATGAGATTATGATTAACATGAACTGGTTAATATGATATGCTAATGGGTGATCTAAGCAAGCATGGTATGTGGATGGGTTGGATGTTATGGTGGTTTCGCTTGCTGTATATCTAAGGACCGGTTCGTGGAGCAACTATCCAGGATTTACAGTGCCACCATGAGGCCAAGTATGGGTGCGGTGTAGTTGATTAATTAGGGCTTTGCCAGTGCTATTTGGACCATTAAGGATGCTCGGGGAAGGGGTAGTCAGATTGGGTTTGTTGATGATTGGTGGGACTACCCTTGGATCCGAATGGCTCAATAGGGGGCCCTTTGTTGAAGATGTGCTCAGTTGGAGACATCGCCACCGGTGAAACCTCAGTGGAAGGTGAGACGGCATAATTGAGATTCTATAATCATCGAAAGGTGATAAAATCACAAACACGTGGGTAAAGCGGTACAACCTCTGCAGAGTGTGTCTAAAACTATCATGATAGCCGTGCTCCCGGTTATGAGCAACCTGGACCCTCACATGATTAGAGGAAAATTGGGATTTGGGATGGTTATGGTTGGTATTATGGTTATAGTAGGTATTATGGTTATGGATGGTTATGAATTGAATTCTGGTATTGAATGTGGATATTGGTATATGATGATGGATATGGAATATGGACTGGTATTATGATAACTACATGGCTTATGATGGGTTTATTTCATATACATGTCATATATTGCTTTTTCAAGTGTTTTAATATACTTTTCAGCACTTAGCCATTATTATATTCGTCATTTGAATCAGCCACATGTCATACTTTCCACACTTGCTGAGTACGATATGTACTCAATCTTACAATCCCCCCCCCCAACAGTTGCAGGTTAGGATTGGGAGTTTAATGGTGATAATGCGGAGTTCTAGGTTGTGTCTACCGTCAGCTTTGCCTGTGGTGTTGCATGGAGCTGCGCTATACCCTATCGCTTATGTTGCCTAGCTGTTTTGTTTGCTTATTTAGTTTATTTCCGCTGCATTAGTTGAACTTGTCATTAATATTAATTAGAACTTGTATTCTAGGATAATAAGGTTTATGCAATAAAATCTTGTTAATTAATATTGTTCTGTGGTAATTTTCTGTATACTCTTTTGTGAATGCACTTGTGTATGTGTGTTGAACATCCTGGGCACACATATGCGTTCACTTGGTTCATTTTCGGAACCGGGTGTCACAACCCTTTAGCCACAAAGGAGTGACATGTACCCGACATGTGTTGAGTACGATCCGTTATTTCTTGGCTAAGGTACAACATACCTATAACCTCAAAGGGATGACGTGCACTCGACATGTATTGATTGTGATCCGTTGTTCCTTGGCGAAGGTATAAAATACCTTCTAGCCACATAGGTACAACTTGCACCCAATATACATTGGATGTGATCTTGTCATTCTTGGGTTAAGGTACATCATAACTTGTAGCCACAAAAGAATAACGTACACCCAATGATTGTGGCAATTCCCTTGAACTTGAATAAGTGCTTAGAGTAGTTGAGAGCATAATGCTCTCACATATTCGTAGCTGCCCATTGGTTGCTCATGGAGGGTTTCCATGTCAAATCTACGGCCCCGTATAGTTATGGTTGACCTTCGGGGTTAATTTCCGATAGGTAACATTCCATCCTAATTAACTCCTTGGCCAAGAGATATTGAAATGGAATCCTCTTAGAGTTTCCAAAAATCGGATATTTGAATGCCTACATAGTTATTTTATTCCTACAAACTTCCTCTATGATAGAGAGGGATGGTTAGCTCCCGATACTTGTACAAATGAATTTTTGGGTTAGGTAATTAAATCTTCATTTGTACGTACAGTAAAGAACAAGACCAAAGATGCATTGTGTCAATTTTCAGTATATCCATGAGCAATGTATTATTCAATGATAAGAGTAGGGATTTATGGATAAATCAATTTGCACATTTTCTAAAGTTCCTACTCATAGCAATGCAAGTGGTATAAATACACTATATGGATCCCTTTATCTTATAAATTTTCTAACCATCATAGCTTTTTACAAGAGCAAATATTTATCATGTGGTTCATGGCAAACAAGATTCTCAATTTTATCCTCTTGAACATTTTTAATTTCTAGCCTAGGAGTTTGAAATTTAGTGATCCATGCATGAATGAGTTTCAAATCAAAATTATGGACCTCACTATACCTAGGTTGCTACATACCAATTCAATCATTAAGTCATTCCATAAGCATTACCTAGGCAGAAAATGTCTAAGTCAATTTTAGCAATGTTTATGAAATTGTAGGTTCTTGTTTAAATCTGTTCCCAAGTAAGGTGAAATTCCTTTTTGAAGAATCAAAAAGAGTAATGTCAACACTTACTCTCATGAGGACGCATAAGAATTGAATGATGAGAAGGTGTAAACCTTTCTTGCCAATGTAGGCAAAAATCATTCAATCCTAATAGAATTCAAATGACGGAAAATTTGAACCTGTACCTCAATTGAAGAGTAGTCTTGGTTGAAGGTCATTGTGTGAGAAACTTACGACCATGGATTTTGGTGTTGCCTTCATGTTCAATGTCTCCTGCCAAGTTGAGGTTAGAGTTGAATGAGCTTCGTCTTGTTCCTCCATTGGACCACCATCTTGAGCATTCCTCCACCATGAACTCAAAATGAGATCGATGGAGGGGTATGCACTTAATGGGGCCTTCCAACCTCTTTACAAATTTTGTCCTCGCTGCATTAAAAATCAAGAACAAACAAAACAACTCGAAAACGGGTTACGTTAGCTAAAAAAATGTAAGACCTATTTGTGCTGAATACATTGGCTTTGACAATAAAAGTTTTGAATGCTGCCACGCTTTGACAATAAAAGTTTTGAATGCTGCCATAACATCTTTTAGCAAGGTCCGACTCTAGCTCCGAGCTTCTGCAAGGTCCGACGTAAGGTCCGACTTACTTTGTCTAGGTCCGACTTATGTTGGTTAGCTCCGACATGTTTTTCTAGCTCCGGTTTTTGGGTTGACTAGTTCTCACTAGTTTTGGTCAGCTCCGGCGCTAGGTCCGACTAGCTTTGGTTAGCTCCAGTGCTAGGTCCTGCTAGTTTTGATAAGCTCCAGCGCTAGGTTGTACTAGCTTTGGTAAGCTCCGGCTCAAGCTCCGGTTAGCTTTGGCAAGGTTCGGAGCTTGATCGCAATGTTCTTGCTTTTATCTTGCAATGTTTTGAACTTGCTTTATATTCTTGGAAATTTTGCTTAGTATTCATTTGCTAAGTTTTCGGTGCGTTTTGGTTGATATGGATGATATCGGTTTTGATATGCTTTGCAACATGCTTATGTGAGGTGCTCACATAAGGTGTTGTGTTCAGAATTGACTTGAGTCAAGTCGCGGACTTGGGCTCATACGGATTGGTTGTTTGTTCATGTGCAGGTGTTGCTTGAGTTCAAGTCATGGCTGGTAACGGGATCCTTTGGACTAGTCTCAGGGAGGAGATGAGGTTCCAACAACCAAATTCGGGAGGAATTGTGGTTGAGCGGGTCAGGAGGTCGCGCAGGATGATTGAATCAAGAGCAGTGCGTATGAAGGTTACTGGATGTCGAAGGAAGGTGTTTGCACGTATGCATGCGGTGCATGATGTGGCAACATGTTTCCGAAGATTGTTTATGGATGGGAAGATCTAGTTGGAAGGATCGGATCGTATTGGTTGATGACTTTGGCTGCGGCGGAGTCGGTTATGGCTCGGTATGGAAAGTATCGAGTTGGTTATGATAGGTTTTTGTGTGGGTCACTAATTTGAGTTGTATTAGGAATGTGCGATATGTTCCTAAGGTGTTTGTAAGTCTTAAGATTCCTTCTATCTGCCTATAGAAGAGTCCTAAGCAGTTATGGAAAGTTTCGATTCATGATTTGAGTAGGATTAGAGTCCTAGTTGAGATTGGGTTGGCCTAAGGGCTGGTTATATAAGAAAGGGAGGACAGAGCTCATGATAGACGACTTTGGGGCTGTTCCTCTTGTGTTATATTGAATAAAATCCGTAGATTGAAGGAACTTTTGTGCCTTGTTCGTCTGACTTGTTCCAGACAAGTTTTACTCGTTGAGTTTCTGGACAGCACTACCTTTCGTCGGTGGTTTTATCATAACTCGAGTTTTACATATCCAATTGACGTGATTCTTTTTGGATTGTCTTCACAACTTGATTATATATTATCTATCAAAATTTCACGGTCATTGGATATGTGGTTTCTGATCTACACGAGTTTCTTTGCAGCGTTCCAGAACTGTTTTTCTCGGGTAGGACAGATTAACCTTTGTTCGATCTTTCAATCATAACTTGAGTTTCTCTCGACGGATTTGAGTGATTCTTCTTGTGTTTTCTTCGTGACTTGATTATCTCTGATATATATCACTTTTGTCCCGGTGAAACACGTGTATATTAGTCTTACACACGATTTCTTTAACAAATCGTTTTTCTACCATAGGGGTTGGGATTTAATTATTTCCGTTGCGTGAGATTTTTAAATCTACCATTCACCCCCCCTCTGGTAGATTTTCACGTACTCTTTGATCCTACAATTGGTATCAGAGCCACGGTGCTCCAATCATTGTGATTTGCACGTGTTTTTGACTAATCATCATGGAGAAATACTCCGCCAAACCTTGTGTGTTTGCTGGTATTGATTTTCAGGTTTGGAAGGCACGCATGGAGGCTTTCATCCAGGCGCAAGGCTTCGCAATATGGGAGAATGTGTACAAGCCTTATGATGTGCCGTCAAACGATCAAGTTACGGCTGCGAACCTACGGGACGTCAACAAGAACAACAAAGCGCGAAACTTGATCATCCAAGGACTCACTCAAAGCGACTTCGACCGCGTTGCACACCTTCGATCGGTATACGATGTATGGTGAGCACTTTGTGACTATAACGAAGGATCTAACACGATCAAGGAGGTAAAACAAGATATGTTCAAAAAGGAATATATGCGTTTCGAGATGCAACCCGGTGAGTCTATCGATGACCTCTTTGCTCGCTTCAGTAAAATTCTCAGCAACTTATGTAGTGTCAATGTTAACTTTTCTGATGCTGAGAATGCTAGGCAACTTCTTAGTGCATTAGACATGTCAATTTAGGAGATGAAAGTAACATCTATTCATGAATCAACTCTCATGAGTTATCTTACATTATATGTTCTTTATTCTAAACTAAAAACTCATGAAATTGACATCTTATCACGTAAGAACCCAAACAAGTCTATTGCATTTGTCTCACAACGTGATATGCCTAGCTATGGTCAATCATCATCTTGCAATACTCTTGCTTTGTTGTCCTCACTAACCCTAGAGCAGATCGAGGAATTTCCAGAAGAGGAGTTTGCACTCATCTCTACTAGATTCTCAAAAGCATTGCAAAATGTGAGAACTAGAAGGAGAGGGAGCTCCGGACCTCAACGCTGTTTTGAATGTGGTAAGGCAGGACACTTTCGTACAGAATGCCCTAACCTTTCAGGTCCGACTACCCGTGAAGAAAAACAGAACAAGGTCATGACCACCTCGGGAAATTCCAACAAGAAAAAGAAGGGTACCATAGGATGCAAGATGATTAACAGCTTCATCACCGCACTTCAAGAACTCAGTTCAAGTGATGTATACTTTGAAAGTGATGAAGATGATGACGATTTGACCAACTTATGCTTCATGACGGGCAAAACAAGATCAAGATGAAGTCAGGAGGATGCAGAACACAACAGTGATGACGATGAGGTATGTTCTACCTGTAATGAAATGTGTGATGCAATTTCTCGTGCAACTATTATTGTTAAGAAAAAGGACAAAAAGCTTAGGGATAATGCTGCTAAAATTGAATCACTAGAATCTGAAATCAACTGTTTAAAAACCTTGATTCCTAGTGATGACTCTTGTCCCTCATGTGATTTAATCTATGAACAATTGTCCACACTAAGAATTGCACACTCCTCCACTCTAGATAGACTTGAACTTGAAATTAAAAAGAACAAAGAGCTTGCTGCACTTAATGATAAAAACTTGAAAGATTCTAGCTGTTCTACAATTGATTTGCATTGTTCTACTTGTGATGATCTTGATAAGAAACTACAAGATGCTATGAATGAAATTTCTATATTGAACAATGCTTTACGTTCTCATGAAGTTAAATTTTGTTCCAATTTCAAATTGAAAGGAAAAACTTCATATGAAAATTGTCTTGATCTGTCCAAAAAACTTGATAACATGCATAGGACATTAGGTCGGTTTTGTAATGGGAATAAGAACCTAAACTTGCTGCTGAATTCTTCCAAGTCTTGCAAAGATAAAACTGGTTTAGGTTTTGATTCTCATGCTCATGCTAAGGCACATCCACCTCAAATTGTAAAGTCATTAGGAAGTGGTTTGATTCAAACAATTCCTAAAAAAAAAGAAGTGGTTTTCAAATTTGTAGGAGTGTTGTCTCATTCGGTTTCAAATAAAAATATTGCTTGCTCATCTAGACATGAACACAAAGTTAAATTTCATTGTACCTACTGTGGTAGAGATGGTCATGTCATAGACTTTTGTTATAGACTAGCTAAACAACAGAAAAAGGAAAGAATGATTGCTAGATCTTATAACTTTCATGCAATTAAAAAAACACAACCTGCTTTGGTGAGTCAGAAATTTGAAAAGGTAGCTTCCGGACCTTCTGCTAAGAAATCCGCAAAAGCAGCTCCGGTAGTTCCGATAGCACCGAGATCTCCCGGACCTTCTGTTGTTTCCTTAGGAACTTCAGTTTTTGCTTCCGGAGCTTCAACCTTGTCTTTTGGAACTGCTGCTTTTACCGCCAGAGCTATTGCTTTTGTGCTAAACGAGTTAAGAATAGAAAACCTCAAACTTTGACTCATAAACCAGCTGTTTTATATCAGCTTTTGCGTGTTTTTCTGTTGTGCGTCGTGTGACTCAGTACTGGATTCCTAAATGCCTCTTGACTAATCCCAGTATTGAGTCATCGACGTATTGTGCTTCTATGTAGGTTACACGCTTGAGGAAGGAGAACATTTGGATTGTGGATTCAGGTTGCTCACGCCACATGACCATTAACAAAGAATGGTTCTCCTCCCTCTCTTTTGTGTCACATGTAGAGAATGTTACTTTTGCCGATAATTCTTCAACTCCTATAATTGCTAAGGGTTCGGTTAGAGTAAATGATCACTACACTTTGAAGGATGTGGCACTTGTCAAAAATTTGAAATACAACTTGCTTCCTGTTTCACAATTGTTAGATAAAAATCTAGAAATTATCTTCAATAAAAACTGCTGCATAGTTGTAGGTTCAAATAGTGAGCTTATTTTTAACATGTCTCGGTTTGGAAGAGTTTTTAAAGCTGATTTTGATATGTCTTACTTTAAGCATAGGTGTCTAGTAGCTAATGATTCAAAGGACTTATATTTTTGGCATCGTAGACTTGGTCACGTAGGCTTTGATCACCTAACGCATGTTAGTGCTCTTGATCGCATACGTGGGTTGCCTAAGCTTAAAGGGCACAAAGAAATTGTGTGCTCTTCTTGTAGACATGCTAAGATGGTTGCAGGTTCACATACTCCTCTCACAATGATCATGACAACTGAACCGGGTCAACTTTAGCACCTTGACACCGTAGGACCTTCACGTGTTCAATCCTTCATAGGTAAATGGTATGTTCTTGTTATTGTTAATGATTATTCTAGATACTCTTGGGTTTACTTATGGCGTCTAAGAATGAAGCTTTTAGTCACTTTAGAACTTTATTTCTTAGATTATCAATTGATCACCCAAGATCTTTAAAAGTAATTAGAAGTGATAACGGAACTGAATTTAAAAATCAATCTTATGATCACTTTTGTGCTAAAAATGGAATAGATCATCAATTTTCTTCTCCATATGTACCTCAACAAAACGGTGTTGTAGAAAGAAAGAATAGAACCTTAGCTGAGATGGCTAGGACTATGCTTGATGAATATCAAACTCCTAGGAAATTTTGGACTGATGCGATTGCAACCGCTTGTTATGTATCAAATCGTGTTTTCTTGCGTGCTAAGCTAGGTAAAACACCATATGAGCTCCGGTTTGGACATAGGCCTAGTGTTACGCACTTTCAGGTTTTTGGTTGCAAATGCTTTGTTAAGAAACATGGTAATCTTGATAAATTTGAACCTAGATCTATTAATGGCATGTTTCTTGGTTATCCATCTCATACTAGAGGCTACCTTGTGTTTTTGCTTGACACTAACAAAATTGTGGAGACTTGTGAAGTTTCTTTTGATGAAACTAGCCCAGGTACTAGCTCCGTTATTGCAGGACGAGATCCATATCCTCAGGGGGAGGGTATTTTCTAATATGAAGAAGAGCCGGTGATACTGCCTGATAGTTGCGAAGATGAAACGTGTCTAGCTCCGAACTTTCAGCAAGCTCCGACTACTACCTATGCTTGTTCTGATCGTCCACAAGCCACAAGCTCATCAATCTGCGATGAACTTGATGAAGAAGAAGCTTGTGAGACATTTGTTCCCCTATGAATCTTCAAGAATCATCCCCCACAACAAATTATTGGAAACTTGCACGAACGAGTCACACGGTCCAGGTTTTGCGATCCAAACTCTCATGCTCATTCTGCTTTTGTTGCTTCTTTTGAACCCAAAGATATATCACACGCACTCACTAATGAATCTTGGACTATTGCCATGCAAGAAGAGTTAGAAAATTTTGAAAGAAATAATGTTTGGAAACTTGTACCTCCTCCTCAAGGTCACACTTTAGTTGGAACTAAATGGGTGTTTAAAAATAAACAAAGTGAGGATGGGGTTGTGGTTAGGGATAAGGCTAGGTTGGTTGCTCAAGGTTTCACTCAAGTTGAAGGTCTAGATTTTGATGAAACTTTTGCTTCTGTTGCTAGATTAGAAGCCATAAGAATTTTGTTAGCTTTTGCTGCATCTAAAGGTTTTAAGCTATATCAAATGGATGTTAAAAGTGCTTTTCTTAATGGCTACATAGATGAGGAGGTTTATGTCAAACAACCACCGGGTTTTGAAAATCCAGATTTTCCTAATCATGTTTACAAACTGTCCAAAGCCTTGTACGGTCTCAAAAAAGCCCCTAGAGCATGGTATGATAGGTTAAAAACATTCTTACTTGAAAAGGGGTTTACCATGGGCAAGGTTGATAAAACTCTTTTTGTGCTTAAGCATGGCAATGACTCATTATTCGTTCAAGTCTATGTGGATGATATTATCTTTGGTTGTGCTTCTCATGATCTTGTGTCCAAGTTTTCAGTTATGATGAGTTCAGAAATTGAGATGAGTATGATGGGAGAACTCACGTACTTTTTGGGGCTGCAAATCAAGCAAACTAAGGAGGGTACCTTTGTGCATCAAAAGAAGTATACAAAAGACCTCCTAAGGCGATTCAACATGGACAAAAGCAATCCTCTTCGGACACCAATGGGAACAGCAACAACACTTGAACTTGATGAAGATGTTGAACCCGTGGATCAAAAAGAATATAGAAGCATGATCAGATCACTTTTGTACCTCACGGCATCAAGACCGGACATACAATTCAGCGTATGGCTTTGTTCACGTTTTCAAGCCTCCCCACGTGCTTCACATCGTCAAGCCGTCAAAAGGATTCTCAGGTACTTACATGGAACTCAAGAATTTGGCATTTTTCTTCCTTCTTCCTCAACCGTTACTTTGAAAGTTTTTTCCGATGCTGATTTTGGAGGTTGTAGGATTGATAGGAAAAGTACTTCTGGTGCTTGTCATTTTCTTTGTAATTCACTTGTTGCATGATCATCCAGAAAATAGAGTTCAGTTGCACAATCCACCGCTAAATCTGAATATGTAGCTACTGCTAGCGCTTGTTCACTAATTCTTTTGATTGTTCAAACACTTAAGGACTATGGGGTTGATCTAGATAGTGTTCCACTATTTTGTGACAACACTAGTGCTATTTTCATTGCTAAAAACCATGTGCAACATTCGAGAACTAACCACATTGACATTAGGTATCACTTTCTCCGTGATAATGTTGAAAAGGGAAACATTGTGCTTCACCATGTAGATACCGACAACAATTGGCTGATATTTTTACAAAACCTTTGGATTCCACTCGTTTTTGTTACATTCATAGTGAAATAGGGGTTATGCATCCTCATGGCTTAAATTGAGGGGGAGTTTTCAAACCCTAGAAGTCTATGTGAGAATCTGAAATTAAAATAATATGAGCATAGTATTTCATACATATATGACTTTTTGATTCCTTTTACATGCTGAAAGTTCTTACTACATTACTTACTACATTCCTTTTACATCCTTTTTGTTATACATTTTGTAGTTTTTGCCATGTCTAGTAATTGGAATAATTATTTACACTAAATCTAGTCATGGTCGAACTTTCTTGCTGTTTTGAACTTGTTGCATGATCACAAGTACTTTTAATCATAAAGAATTAATCAAGTAATCAACTCACATGTTGAGTTTTTATGAACAAATATTAATTGAGAAAAGATCAAGAGAATATGCATGCATCACACTTATTCTTTTGAGATGGCTTATCATTGCACTAAGATATGAATTTGGAAGAAGTTGTGTATGACTAAAACAATGTCTTTAAGCTTCTGATTGTCAAATGACATAGGCTTGGCTTGGTTGGTCAGAATAAGGCAGATGCGCATATAATCTCTTACAAATATCATATGATCTAAATTCATGCTTTGAAAAATAATAAAATGCAGCAACAAGTGTCATGCTTTCAGGTTTTGAAATAGTTAAGTTTGTGAGATCATGACTTGCTAAATTGGAATCTACATTTGATCTCTAGCCTGGCTTACACTACTTTATGTATTTCATTGATGTGATAGTGTAAGTTACTTGATAGTATGACTTGGATGAGCTTTGTTTTATATGTATATGTTATAATATGCTCATAACAATTAAAATTTCTCTTTTGATCCTTGTTGAATACATTGTCAAAGGGGGAGAGATAATATGTGAATTTTTAAAAACAAATATGCAAGGGGGAGACATTGATTACACATTGCACACATTCACAATTGTTTTTGGCACGATTCTTCTAAGGGGGAGAATTTCTTTTTCTCATTTTATTTCTGTTTTACAAAGGGGGAGAAATTGTTTTTAAAACTTTTAATGTGAATAAGTCAATGTTCGGATCTTAAGTGTTGTTGCCAATGCATTCATCAAGGGGGAGATTGTAAGACCTATTTGTGTTGAATACATTGTCTTTGACAATAAAAGTTTTGAATGCTGCAACGCTTTGACAATAAAAGTTTTGAATGCTGCCATAACATCTTTTTAGCAAGGTCCGACTCTAGCTCTGAGCTTCTGCGAGGTCCGACGTAAGGTCCGACTTATGTTGGTTAGCTCCGACATGTTTTTCTAGCTCCGGCTTTTAGGTTGACTAGTTCCGACTAGTTTTGGTCAGCTCCGGCGCTAGGTCTGACAAGCTTTGGTTAGCTCCGGTGCTAGGTCCTGCTAGTTTTGATAAGTTCCGGCGCTAGGTTGTACTAGCTTTGGTAAGCTCCAGCTCAAGCTCCGGTTAGCTTTGGCAAGGTTCGGAGCTTGATCGCAATGTTCTTGCTTTTATCTTGCAATGTTTTGAACTTGCTTTATATTCTTGGAAAGTTTGCTTAGTATTCATTTGCTATGTTTTTGGTGCGTTTTGGTTGATATGGATGATATCGGTTTTGATATGCTTTGCAACATGCTTATGTGAGGTGCTCACATAAGGTGTTGTGTTCAGAATTGACTTGAGTCAAGTCGCGGACTTGGGCTCGTACGGATTGGTTGTTTGTTCATGTGCAGGTGTTGCTTGAGTTTAAGTCATGGCTGGTGACAGGACCCTTTGGACTAGTCTCAGGGAGGAGATGAGGTTCCAACAACCAAATTCGGGAGGAATTGTGGTTGAGCAGGTCAGGAGGTCGCGCAGGATGATTGAATCAAGAGCAGTGCATATGAAGGTTACTGGACATCGAAGGAAGGTGTTTGCACGTATGCATGCGGTGCATGATGTGGCAACATGTTTCTGAAGATGGTTTATGGATGGGAAGAACTAGTTGGAAGGATCGGATCGTATTGGTTGATGACTTTGGCTGCGGCAGAGTCGGTTATGGCTCGGTATGGAAAGTATCGAGTTGGTTATGATAGGTTTTCGTGTGGGTCACTAATTTGAGTTGTATTAGGAATGTGAGATATGTTCCTAAGGTGTTTGTAAGTCTTAAGATTGCTTCTATCTGCATATAGAATAGTCCTAAGCGGTTATGGAAAGTTTTGATTCAGTATTTGAGTAGGATTAGAGTCCTCGTTGTGATTGGGTTGGCCTAAGGGCTGGTTATATAAGCAAGGGAGGCCAGACCTCATGATAGACAACTTTGGGGCTGTTCCTCTTGTGTTATATTGAATAAAATCCATAGATTGAAGGAACTTTTGTGCCTTGTTCGTCCGACTTGTTCCAGACAAGTTTTACTCGTTGAGTTTCTGGACAACACTACCTTTCGTCGGTGGTTTTATCGTAACTCGAGTTTTACATATCCAATTGACGTGATTCTTTTTGGATTGTCTTCACAACTTGATTATATATTATCTATCAAAATTTCACGGTCATTGGATTTGTGGTTTCTGATCTACACGAGTTTCTTTGAGCGTTCCAGAACTGTTTTTCTCGGGTAGGACAGATTAACCTTTGTTCGATCTTTCAATCATAACTTGAGTTTCTCTCGACGGATTTGAGTGATTCTTCTTGTGTTTTATTTGTGACTTGATTATCTCTGATATATATCACTTTTGTCCCGGTGAAACACGTTTATATTAGTCTCACACACGATTTCTTTAACAGATCATTTTTCTACCAAAGGGGTTGGGATTTAATTATTTCCGCTGCGTAAGATTTTTAAATCTACCATTCATCCCTCCTCTGGTAGCTTTTCATGTACTCATCGATCCTATAGAAAACATGTTGTACCCTTTGTCAAATTGTTTTGCCCAACTTGAAGCAACTTGCAAATGCATATTAAGAGAAATATTTTTGGTTTGAATAAGGAAGATGACTTCAAGTGGTTACGCCCAAGGTTCATATCCAAATAAATTTATTTTCTAATTCAAAACTTTAGTTTTATGACGGTTGGAAATTTTACTTTCCAACATGCAAGTGTGGAAATTCAAACATGCTAAATTCAAATGCAAAGATTGATGGGAAATTCAAATATGCAATTGGGAATTAAATATGAGATAACTACCAATTAACCTATGGGCAGAGACTCACCAAATTTTGATGTCTGATGAGTGGGACTTACCACCGTCTTGTTTAGTGTGATGATTTGTTGTCCAATCTCGGAGTTGAAGATGTGGACAACTTCTCTTGATCGACATGCCAAATCTTCTTTAGCATGTTAGTTGGATATGTGGACCACATGATGGCCCTAGCCTCTCCGTCATATTGATGAAGACTTTTTGATATAGTGATGGTTTTTCTTCCTCTTGAAGATATTATTTTGTGAGCATGGTGAGGCTTCTCCTTCTTTAGGGGTGTCACTTCGACCTTCTTGGTGTTCCTTTGAGTTAACCCATACTTTGATCATATATCAAAAGCTTCCTTTGGCATGATGACATGTGGATTCCACAGTCAAACAAGAAACACTTCATCCACAATATCACTTGCTGTAGGTTTCATGGGTTTAGTCGAAGGATAAGAATCACAACAAGTAAATGTGGGACATCTTGGATCTTGAATGCTCTTTATTTTTCTTGTCCTTGGCCAAGGGCTTCATGTGGATGTTTTCTTGATTTCTTGCTTGGCCATGGACAAGATACTTCAAGGTAGGCTAATAAAACTTAGTTCCTTTGAAATCTGCATAGCCTCCTTGATTGCAAGGGTGATGTTGATTCCACCCTTGATCTCCTTGTTGGTGATAGCCATTGGAGTTGTGTTTGGAAGGAAGAATCACCATGGGTCTTAGGGAAATGACTCCCCAAGTGGCCCATGTTGTCATGGATTTTCATAAATCATGTGAATATCCATGACTTGGATCATCCAAACACTTCTCCATTGGCTTGATCTTCATGATACTTCAATGGGAGGTGTAGTTACATAGTCAGCATGTCCACCTTGGTAAGTAGTGTGCATGCCAAGCTAAGGGAACTAGAGCATTCTTCAATCCACCCCTTGAGTGGAGACCGTATTCTCATCCATGATGAATGAGAACAGGACTCCTTCAGCTCCAGCATGAATGTGGTCATGGATTGGTGAGGCCAACTGATGAGTAGGTTTAGGCCCGATCTTCCCAAAGGTAAGTAGATTGGGGTGGAGAACTCGACGTTGATGATCCGCGGCACTCGAGCAGTTTGATTACCCCTGCAATCACTACACCACTGCTCCATTAGTTATCAACCGTGCGGCACATGCTTGACCTTGCCAAGAAGGCTAATACCTGCAAGTGAACCGAGAACACAAGCAAGAACGTAGAAGATACGATCTGAAATTGAGAAGTTGGGGTCTCACAAATCGTAGAACAGCAAAATTGTTATTCTAAGCAAAACCCACCAAATATGACCGGAGGATGCAGTATTCAAAGGCTAGGGTTCGGCTAAAACATGATTAGACGCGTCACTAATGGACTCTTACGGGATACAAGGCCCAAAGGCCCAATTCGGTGGTGCAGCACCAGACATAAATCTGGACTCAACTTGTTTCGAGGATTCCCATTGACTCCTGAGGAATTTTGAGGTGGGACCAGAACCATTGGAAAGTTTATCTTCTCCTCTTTCCTTGCATATGTAGAACATCGAAAACGGAGTCTGTATGCCTCTTGGGCATCCGTTTTAAGGTGGACTGCTCCTGAACTCCGAGTTGAACTCGAGTCCGAGTTGTAAACTGCTTCCATCAACTTGTAGACGTCCCAGCTGGTTTTATACACTCCCAAGGCCTCTTTACTTCACTTTTTGATCTTCTCTATTATTTCTAATAACAATTAAATCATCACATAGCAATCTATTCTCAAACTCACATGCAAAAGAAGTTAGGAGCGAATTCACCTGCTGATTTATTAACCGCGCTCATGCTCTTGTGATTGGTCCTTACATTTCAATGTGTGTCTCCGCTGGTGTGATGTCCTCATCATCCTCCCCCTCTTGAATTAGAGTCGTCCTCGACTCAATTTCATCTTCTTCTCCAAAGTACGGTCGCAAATCTGAAATGTTAAATGTAGGACTAACCCCAAAATCCGGAGGCAATTCAAGCTTATATGCATTATCATTAGTCTTTTCAACAATATTAAAAGGACCAGCAGCTCGTGGCATAAGTTTAGATTTTCTCAAGTCGGGAAATCGCTCTTTTCTCAAATGTAACCACGCCAAATCATCCGGTTCAAGTTTTACTTCTTTTCTACCTTTACTACCTGCAATCCTATACTTCTCATTCATCATTTCAATATTTTTCTTTGTAGTTTCATGCATCTTAAGAATGAATTCAGATTGTTGTGTAGCATTCAAATTTATAGTTTTAGAAGGAGGCAAAGGTAGTAAATCAATAGGAGCACGGGGATTGAAACCATACACTACCTGGAATGGACTTACCTTTGTCGTGGAGTGAACGGATCTGTTGTAAGCAAATTCTATATGTGGTAAACACTCCTCCCAAAACTTCAAATTTGTTTTCAAGACAGCCCGCAACATAGTAGATAAATTACGATTAACTACCTCAGTTTGTCCATCCGTTTGTGGGTGACATGTAGTTGAAAACAGCAACTTGGTTCCTAATTTATACCACAAAATTCTCCAAAAATGACTTAAAAATTTTGCATCACCATCAGAAACAATGGTATTTGGCACACCATGTAATCGAACAATTTCCGTCGTAAATAAATCAGCAATGTGTGAGGCATTATCATTCTTATGACAAGGTATAAAGTGTGCCATTTTGGAAAAACGATCAACAACTATAAAAATAATATCCCTCCCCCTCTTAGTCCTAGGCAATCCCAAAACAAAGTCCATAGAAATATCCTCCCAAGGTACACTAGGAACCGGAAGAGGCATATAAAGACCATGTGGGTTAAGGCGAGACTTAGCTTTATTGCAAGTAATGCATCGTGACACATAGCGCTCGACATCACGCCTCATCTTTGGCCAAAATAGGTGTGTAGACAACACGTCTTCAGTTTTCTTCACTCCAAAATGTCCTATCAAACCTCATCCATGTGCTTCCTGCAAAAGTAATAGACGAACAGAGCTAGCTGGAATGCATAGCTTGTTAGCACGATAAAGGAGACCCTCTCGCAGCACATATTTATGCCAAGTTCTTCCTTCTCTATAATTTTCAAAAGCATCTTTGAAGTTTAAATCAGTAGGATATAATGCTTTTATTGTTTCCAAACCAAAGATTTTATGATCAAGTTAGGACAGCATGGTATAACGCCTAGATAATGCATCGGCAATGACATTTTTCTTCCCTTTATTATGCTTAATGATGTATGGAAACGACTCTAAGAACTCAATCCATTTAGCATGTCGTTTATTCAGATTGGTTTGACACTTAAGATACTTCAATGATTCATGATCGGAATGTATGACAAACTCCTTAGACCAAAGAAAATGTTGCCAAGTTTGTAATACTCGGACTAAGGCATACAATTCCTTATCATAAGTGGAATAATTTAGAGAAGGACCATGAAGTTTTTCACTAAAGAAATCAACAGGTTTACCTCCTTATATGAGAACGCCTCCAATACCAATGCCGCTTGCATTGCATTCTAGCTCAAAAGTCTTGTCAAAATCAGGAAGTTGTAGCAATGGTGCTTGTGTAAGCTTTGATTTGAGAGCATCAAAAGCTTGTTGCTGCTGTTCGCCCCATCGAAATGGCACTCCCTTCTTCGTTAGCTCATGTAGAGGTGCTGCAATGGTGCTGAAATCCTGCACAAAGCGCCTATAAAAACCTGCAAGACCAAGAAAACTACGAACCTGCGTGACGGTTGTTGGAGCTGGCCAGCTGGTGATTGCTTCAATTTTTGCCTCATCAATCTCAATTCCCTGCGAAGAAACAACATAGCCATGAAACGAGACTCGATTGGTGCAAAAGACGCACTTTCGAGGTTACCAAACAAACGTGCATCTCTCAAAACAGTAAAAACAACACATAAATGATGAAGATGTTCATCATATGACTTGCTGTAAATGAGGATATCATCGAAGTAAACCGCCACAAATTGTCCAATGAAAGCACGTAAAACCTCTTTTATTAAACGCATAAAGGTGTTGGGTGCATTAGTTAAACCAAAAGGCATGACTAACCACTCATAAAGTCCAAACTTAGTTTTAAATGCAGTTTTCCATTCATCTCCTAGTGCCATTCTAATTTGGTGGTAACCACTACACAAGTCAATTTTTGTGAAGATGATAGCACCACTCTATTCATCAAGCATGTCATATAAGCGAGGAATAGGATAACGATATCTAATGGTGATGTTACTAATCGCTCGACAATCAACACACATGCGCCAACTACCATCTTTCTTAGGAACCAAAAGAACAGGAATGGAACAATGGCTAGGGCTTTTACGAATGTACCCGCGGTCCAAAAGATCTTGGACTTGTCTCTGAATTTCCTTAGTTTCCTCTGGATTCGCCCTGTATGTTGCACAATTTGGCAAACTTGCTCCTGTAATCAAATCGATCTTGTGTTCAATGCCTCTCATCGGTGGTAAACCATGGGGTATATCAGAGGGAAACACATCCTCAAACTCCTGCAAAAGGTTAGCAACAGCAGGGGGCAATGCAATAGACAATTCATGAAGTAAAAACATGGCTTATTTGCATACTAAAGCATAGCACATCCCCTTAGCATAGAATAAATCAGCAAGGTCAGATTTAGTTGCGAGCAACGATGGTGATTTTAACTTAATGACTTGCTGTTTTTCAGATTCTATTTTTGTTGCTTTGCCATCACGAATTTTACTCTTCTCAAAATGCAAAATTTCAGCAGGAGTCATGGGGAGCAAAGTGATTTTCTTTCCCTTATGTATGAGAGTATATTTATTAGTTCTACCATGATGAATAGCATATGTATCAAATTCCCAAGGACGACCTAATAAAAGAGAACAAGCATCCATAGGAACGACATCAAAATCAGCAAAATCATGGTAAGAACCAATTCAAAAATGTATTCTCGCTATTTGTGTTACCCGAACCTTACCGCTGTCGTTGAACCATTGAATGTGGTATGGATGAGGGTGTGCTCTTGTTGTCAAACCAAGTTTTTTGACGATGTTCGTGTTCACCAAGTTATTGTGGTGACCTCCATCAATTATAGTGTGTACACGGCAGTCCTTGATGACGAGAAACATGTGGAAGAGGTTGTGTCGTTGTAGTTTGTCATCGGTCTCCACTTTGGAGCTCAAGGCACACTGCACAATGATGCTCCTATAGTTCTCCGTCACCGCAGTACCAAGTACCTCTTCTTTGGCATGTTTGTCATTTGGATCTGTAAAGTCAGTAGCAAGAGAATATTCATCATCAACATCCGAAGTACTATCATACCCGCCATCGTCACGTGCTATGTATGCTCGTTTGCTCGGGCAATCTCTCATCATATGACCATGTCCCAAGCAGTTGTGACACTTAATGTCGGAAGTACGAGCCATAGAAGGAGTGGACGACGAAGGCTTGAATGATGTCGCCTTGCTACCTTCCGGCACGCGATAAGGTGGAGCAGTAGGTATAGTTTGTTGGCCGCCATTGGATGGTGTAGTCGCTGCACGGGGGGTCATAGATGGTGCTGTTTTGGATGGTGTAGACATCGAATGCAGCGTGAAGTTGCACCTCATGCATTGTTGCTATTGTTGTCGGCCCTGCAATTCTTTTTCTGCCAACATAGCAAGCTGAAACAATCTGTTAACAGTATTATATTCCTTGTAATCAATAATGCCCTGAATTTCACGCCTCAACCCCCCATAAAAATGAGCTATTTTATCATCCATGTCCTCTACTACCCCACAACGCAGCATACCCTTTTGTAACTCTTGATAATACTCCTGTACAGACATGTTACCTTGGTCTAAGCGCTGCAATTTTTTGCGAAGGTCCCGCTGAAAAGATGGAGGAACAAATCAAACACACATAGCTTCCTTTAATATTTCCTATGTTGGAGGATTAGTTCTAGTTTTAACAAGTTCATTCCACCATATGATAGCAAAGTCCTTAAACTCACTAGTGGCTTGACGAACTCTATGTTGTTCAGGAACAAGATGGGCATTAAATTTCTGCTCTACTGTCATCTACCAATCAAGATAAGCCTCAGCATCATAAGCACCAGAAAAAGGGAGTATAGTAAATTTCATTTTAGCAAAAGGATCATCAAGAGTATGATTATAATTGTTATGATGATTATTACCGCCCATACCTCGACGTAAAAGTGGTAGTCTTGGCTGATTGTTGTGATCTTCCATATCATCATAAGCATTGTCTTCGTGTCTTCCAGCAAGAGGCAACTAAGCCTCAAAAGTATTCATCCGAAGAGCAAGTTCATCAAGTTGGCGAGTCAAGTTCGCCAATGACTTCTCTGTTGCGGCGTTGTATTTGGCGAACATATATGTCAAGGTCTTCATCATATCACGTAACTCAGCATGTTGAACACATTTGTCATCATTGTCTTCTCCTGCCATTGTTAGTAGGAAACAAAAGACAACAAAAATATGTTATCCCTATCAACTACAGTGACAATGTCAAAGGTGGAAGAAAAAAATCTCTTGCTCAAGCGTCTTACCATGCTATTACAAGTGTTCTTACTGACACAGCAGGTGGTGTGGACAGTGAGATGAACCAATGAAGCATGGGGTGATTGCAAAGGTACTTGTTATGCTCAAGAGAAAGGTGGAGCTTGGATGGCACAATATGGTGGCTAATATGCATAAAATCATTAACAGGTAAACAAAGTTGAATAAGTATTCAATGTAGGAAACTGTTGCTGGTCAACCAAGTGCTCTAGAGCCTAGCACAACACAAGGAAGTAGCAAGGCAAAAGGAAGATAGAATGATTAACCAATAATCACAGCACAAGTAGTATACGCCAATTGCTTTAATATGCGTGCTCTTCACCATTTTTTATTTATTAATATTTTTTTGATATTTTTTCTTACTCAGGAGCACGAATATCGCGTAGATGAATTTGAATAAAAAATCGCCCGATTTCGAGTTCGTATGCGAAAGTTATGGTCGTTTTAAGGTAGGTTGTCCGAGTTACGATTTTTGGATGTTGATTCCAACTCGGTTTGAGAACAGAACTCGCAACCAGATATGAAAACGATCGGGAATTTGCACAACAACTAATGAGGTGGTGTGTGATGATTCAAGGATGAGTGGCACAAAGGTTTGTCACCTAATCTAGGGCTGCCGATGCGGGAGTTCACGCAAGGCGGCTAGCTAGGGCAAACTGATGAACGTGGTGGATAAGTTGTTATTTAGGGATTGTGGAATAGGTGTCAAACAGCAAGAAAACAAGGACGAAACACGATAACTAGAACCCAAAACACAAAGCTAAACCAGCAACAAGACTCGACCACACGAATGCAAACTCAACAATGCAAACTGAAAAACGAAACTGCGGGTACTATAGTCTAGGAAGCGGAAAAAATGATCTAATTTTTTGTGGATTTTCTGTGGACTATAGGTATGAAACAAAATTGATCTAATGGAAGGAAAAAAAATATACCTCACGGGCAACCTGGAAATCTGATACCAATTGATGAGTAGGTTTAGGCCCGATCTTCCGAACGGTAAGTCGATTGGGGTGGAGAACTCGACGTTGATGATCCGTGGCACTCGAGCAGTTCGAATACCCCTACAATAACTACACCACTACTCCGTTGGTTATCAGCCGTGCGGCACACGCTTGACCATGCCAAGAAGGCTAATTCCTTCAAGTGAACCGAGAACACAAGCAAGAACGTAGAAGACACGATCTGAAATTGAGAAGTTGGGGTCTCACAAACCGTAGAACGGCTAAATTGTTATTTGTAGGATCGAAGAGCACGTGAAAAGCTACCAGAGGGGGGTGAATGGTAGATTTAAAAATCTTACGCAGCGGAAAAAATTAAACCCCAAACCCTTTCGGCAGAAAAATAATCTGTTAAAGAAATAGTGTGTGAGACTAATCTAAACATGTTTCACCGTGACAGAAGTGATAGATATCAGAGAGAATCAATTCACGAAGACAACACAAAAAGAATCACTCAAATCCGACGAGAAAAACTCAAGTTATGATCGAAAGATCAAACAATGGTCAATCTGTCCTACCCGAGAAAAAACAGTTTTGGAACGCTGCAAAGAAACTCGTGTATATCATAGACCACAAATCCAATGGCCGTGAAATTTTGACATATGATAAAAAATCAAGTTGTGAAGACAGCCCAAAAAGAATCACATCAATTGGATCTGTAAAACTCGAGTTATGATAAAACCACCGATGAAAGGTAGTGCTGTCCAGAAACTCGACGAGTAAAACTTGTCTGGAACAAGTCAGACGAACAAGGCATAAAAGTTCCTTCAAACTACAAATTTTATTCAATAGAACACAAGAGGAACAGCCCCAAAGTCGTGCCCCACGAGCTCTGGGCTCCCTTGCTTATATAACCAGCCCTTAGGCCAACCCAATATCAACTAGGACTTCAATCCTACTCAGATCACGAATCGTAACTTTCCATAACTGCTCAAGATTCTTCTATACGCAGATAGAAGCAATCTTAAGACTTCCAAACACCTTAGAAACGTATCCCACATTCCTAAACAACTCAAATTCGTGATCCACACGAAATTCTATCATAACCAACTCAAATCTTTCCATATTTGAGTCAAATCCGACTCAGCCGCAGCCTGAGTCCATAACCTAGTCGGTTGGACCTTTCCGACCAACTCTTTACGTCCACATCTCTTCATCACGTCTCAGAACCATGTAGCCACGTCCATGCACTCCTTGCAAACGTGCAAACATCTTCCAATGACGTCCATGATACCTTCATATGCATTGTTCTTGATTCAATCATGCTGCGCAACCTCCTGATCAGCTCAACCACAATTCCTCCTGAATTTGGTTGTTGGAACCTCATCTCCTCCCTGAGACTAGTCCAATGGATCCCGTCACCAGCCATGTCTTGAACTCAAGAAACACCTGCACATGAATAAACAACCAATCCATACGAGCCCAAGTCCTTGACTTGACTCAAGTTAGTTCCGAACACAACACCTTACGTGAGAGCCTCACATAAGCATGTTGCAAAGCATAGCAAAACGATATCAGCCATATCATCCAAAATGCACTGAAAACTTAGTAAAAGAATACTAAGCAAACTTTCCAACAATGGAAAGCAAGTACGAAACATTGCAAATGAAAAGCAGAAGCACTGCGGTTAAGTTCCGGACCTTGCCAGAGCAACCCAAACCTTGAGCCGGAGCTAACAAAAGCTAGTAGAACCTAGCGCCGGAGCTTACCAAAACTAGTACAACCAAGCTTAGCAAAAACATGTCGGAGCTATCAAAAACATGTCGGAGCTATCAAAAACATGTCGGAGCTATCAAATACATGCCGGAGCTAAAGACAAAACTTCACCCGAGCTGACCAAAGCTAGGCGGACCTAGCATCGAACGTAACCGGAGCTACCCAAACCAAGCTGGACCTACCGTCGGACCTTGCTGTAGCTCAGAGCTAGGGTTGGACCTTGATAAAAAGGTGTTTTGGTGATATTCAAAACTTTTATCATCAAAGCCAAGTGTATTCACTACAAGCCAATGTATTCAACACATATAGGTCTTACAATCTCCCCCCTGATGAATGCATTGGAAACATCATTTAAAATCCGAACATTGGCTTATTCACATAAAAGTTTTGAAGGCAATTTATCCCCCTTTGTAAATCAAAATTAAAATGATAAGAAAAATTATCCCATATTATCTCTCCCCCTTTTATTATCTCTCCTTATGCACATATTCTCTTTCTCTTCATGCTTATCTCTCCCCCTTTGACAATGTATTCAGCAAGTCATGAGCATATAAACAAATTATCTCTCCCCCTTTAGTTGTTATGAGCATATTATAACATATACATATAAACAAAGTTCATCCAAGTCATACTATCAAATACCTTACATTATCACATCAATGAAATACATAAGGTAGTGTAAGCCATGCTAGAGATCAAATGTAATTTTCAATTTAAGCAAGTCATGATCTCACAAACTTAACTATTTCAAAACCTGAAAGCATGACACTAGTTGCTGTATTTTATTATTTTTCAAAGCAAAATTTTAGATCATATGATATTTGCAAGAGATTATTTGCGCATCTGCCTTATTCTAACCAACCAAGCCAAGCCTATGTCATTTGACAATCAGAAGCTTAAGGACATGGTTTTAATCATACACAACTTCTTCCAAGTTCATATCTAAGTGCAATGATAAGCCATCTCAAAAAAAGAAGTGCGATGCATGCATATTCTCTTGATGTTTTCTCAATTTATATTTGTTCATAAAAACTCAACATGTGAGTTGATTACTTGATTAATTCTTTATGATTAAAAGCATTTGTGAGCATGCAACAAGTTCAAAACAGCAAGAAAGTTCGACCATGACCAGATTTAGTGTAAGTAATTATTCCAATTACTAGACATGGTAAAAACTTGTAATGTAGTAAGAACTTTCAGCATGTAAAAGGAATCACAGAGTCATATATGTATGAAATACTATGCTCATATTATTTTAATTTCAGATTCACACATAGACTTCCCAGGTTTCAAAAAACTCCCCCTCAATTTAAGCCATGAGGATGCATAACCCCTATTTCACTATGAATGTAACAAAAACGAGTGAAATCCAAAGGTTTTGTAAAAATGTCAGCCAATTGTTGTTCGGTATCTACATGGTGAAGCACAATGTTTCCTTTTTCAACGTTATCTCGGAGAAAGTGATACCTAATGTCAATGTGCTTAGTTCTAGAATGTTGCATGGGGTTTTTAGCAATGCAAATGGCACTAGTGTTATCACATAACAGTGGAACACTATCTAGATCAACCCCATAGTCCTTAAGTGTTTGAACAATCCAAAGAATTTGTGAGCAAGCACTAGCAGCAGCTACATATTCAGATTCGACTGTGGATTGAGCAACTGAATTTTGTTTTCTAGAGGACCAAGCAACAAGAGAATTACCAACAAAATGACAAGCACCGGAAGTACTTTTCCTATCAATCCTACAACCCCCAAAATCAGCATCCGAAAAAGCTTTCAAAGTAACAGTTGAGGAAGAAGGAAGAAAAATTCCAAATTCTTGTGTTCCATGTAAGTACCTGATAATCCTTTTGACGGCTTGACGATGTGAAGCACGTGGGGAAGATTGAAACCGTGCACAAAGACATACGCTAAATTGTATGTCCGGTCTTGATGCCGTGAGGTACAAAAGTGATCCGATCATGCTTCTATATTCTTTTTGATTCACAGGTTCACCATCTTCATCAAGTTGAAGTGTTGTTGCTGTTCCCATTGGTGTCCGAAGAGGCTTGCTTTTGTCCATGTTGAAGCGCCTTAGAAGGTTTTTGGTATACTTCGTTTGATGCACAAAGGTACCCTCCTTGGTTTGATTGATTTGCAGCCCCAAAAAGTAAGTGAGTTCACCCATCATACTCATTTCAAATTCGGAACTTATCATTGTTGAAAACTTGGACACAAGATCATGAGAAGCACAACCAAAGATAATATCATCCACATACACTTAAACGAATAATGAGTCATTACCATGTTTAAACACAAAAAGAGTTTTATCAACCTTGCCCATGGTAAACCCCTTTTCAAGTAAGAATGTTTTTAACCTATCATACCACGCTCTAGGGGCTTGTTTGAGACCGTATAAGGATTTGGACAGTTTGTAAACATGATTAGGAAAATCTGGATTTTCAAAACCCGATGGTTGTTTGACATAAACCTCCTCATCTATGTAGCCATTAAGAAAAGCACTTTTAACATCCATTTGAAATAGCTTAAAACCTTTAGATGCTGCAAAAACTAACAAAATTCTTATGGCGTCTAATCTAGCGACAGGAGCAAAAGTTTCATCAAAATCTAGACCTTCAACTTGAGTGAAACCTTGATCAACCAACCTAGCCTTATTCCTAACCACAACCCCATCCTCACTTTGTTTATTTTTATATACCCATTTAGTTCCAATTAAAGTGTGACCTTGAGGTGGAGGTACAAGTTTCCAAACATTATTTCTTTTCAAAATTTTCTAACTCTTCTTGCATGGCAATAATCCAAGATTCATTAGTGAGTGCGTGTGATATATCTTTGGGTTCAAAAGAAGCAACAAAAGCAGAATGAGCATAAGAGTTTGGATCGCAAAACCTGGACCGTGTGACTCGTTCGTGCAAGCTTCCAATCATCTGTTGTGGGGATTGATCTTTGTAAAAACCGTAGGGGAACAGATGTCTCACAAGCTTCTTCTTCTTCATGTTCATCACAAATCGATGAGCTTGTGGCTTGAGGATGATTTGAATCAGCATTGATGGTTGTCGGTGCTGGTTGAGAATTAACATCCGGAGCTAAACCAAAGTCTTTAGTTGCTGAATTTTCTGGCAGCAACTCCAATTCTTCCTCATCATCAATGAAAATGCTCTCCCCCTGCGGATATGGATCTGGACCTGCAATGTTTGAGCTAGTACCTGGGCTAGATTCATCAAAAGACACTTCACAAGTCTCCACAATTTTGTTAGTGTCAAGTAAAAGCACACGGTAGCCTCTAGTATGAGATGGATAACCAAGAAACATGCCATCAATGGATCGAGGTTCAAATTTATCAAGATTACCATGTTTCTTAACAAAGCATTTGCATCCAAAGACCCGAAAGTGTGTAACACTAGGCCTATGTCCAAACTGAAGCTCATATGGTGTTTTACCTAGCTTAGCACGCAAAAAACACGATTTGAGACATAACAAGCGGTTGCTAACGCATCAGCCCAAAATTTCCTAGGAGTTTGATATTCATCAAGCATAGTCCTAGCCATCTCAACTAAGGTTCTGTTCTTTCTTTCTACAACATCGTTTTGTTGAGGTACATATGGGGAAGAAAGTTGATGATATATTCCATTTTCAGCACAAAAGTGATCAAAAGATCTATTTTTAAATTCAGTTCCGTTATCACTTCTAATTGCCTTTAAAGATCCTGGGTGATCAATTGATAATCTAAGAAATAAAGTCCTAAAGTGACTAAAAGCTTCATTCTTAGACGCCATAAAGTAAACCCAAGAGTATCTAGAATAATCATCAACAATAACAAGAACATACCATTTACCTCCGAAGGATTGTACACGTGAAGGTCCTACGGTGTCTAGATGCAAAAGTTGACATGGTTCAGTTGACATGATCATTGTGAGAGGAGTATGTGAACCTGCAACCATCTTAGCATGTCTACAAGAAGAGCACACAATTTCTTTGTCCCCTTTAAGCTTAGGCAGCCCACGTTTGCGATCAAGAGCACTAACACGCGTTAGGTGATCAAAGCCTACGTGACCAAGTCTACGATGCGAAAAATATAAGTCCTTTGAATCATTAGAAACTAGACACCTATGCTTAGAGGAAGACATATCAAAATCAGCTTTAAAAACTCTTCCAAACCGAGACATGTTAAAAATAAGCTCACTATTTGAACCTACAACTTTGCAGCAGTTTTTATTGAAAATAATTTCTAGATTTTCATCTAGCAATTGTGCAACAGAAAGCAAGTTGTATTTCAAATTTTTGACAAGTGCCACATCCTTCAAAGTGTAGTGATCATTTACTCTAACTGAACCCTTAGCAATTATATGAGTTAAAGAATTATCGGCAAAAGTAACATTCTCTACACGTGACACAAAAGAGAGGGAGGAGAACCAATCTTTGTTACCGGTCATGTGGCGTGAGCAACCTGAATCCACAATCCAAATGTTCTCCTTCCTCAAACGTGTAACCTACATAGAAGCACAATACGTCGATAACTCAGTACTGGGGTTAGTCAAAAGGCATTTTGGAATCCAGTACTGAGTCACGCGACGTGCAGTAGGAAAACACGTGAAAGCTGAGACAAAACAGCAGGTTTATGAGTCAAAGTTTGAGATTTTTTATTCTTAACTACTGACCTATAAGGTGTTACTTGTGTAGCACAAAAATCAGTAGCTCCGGAGGCAAAAACAGAAGGTCCGGAGGTAAACTTTGAATGTTTTTGACTCAAAACAGCATGTTGTACATTCGGTTTAATGTGTGCAGCAAATTTTGCATGAAAGTTATGAGATCTAGCAACCATTCTTTCCCTTTTCTGTTGTTTAGCTAGGCTATAACAAAAATCTATGATATGACCATCTCTACCACAGAAGTTACAATGAAATTTAACTTTGTGTTCATGTCTAGATGAGCAAGCAATATTTTTATTTGAAACCAAATGAGACAACACTCCTGCAGATTTGAAAACCACTCCTTTTTGTTTAGGAACTGTTTGAATCAAACCACTTCCTAATGACTTTACAATTTTAGATGGATGTGCCTTAGCATGAGCATGAGAATCAAAAACTAAACCAGTTTTATCATTGCAAGACTTGGAAGAATTCAGCAGTAAGTTTAGGTTCTTATTCCCATTACAAAACCGATCTAATGTCCTATGCATGTCATAAAGTTTATTGGACAGATCAAGGCAATTTTCACATGAAGTTTTTCCTTTTAGTTTGCAATTGGAACAAAATTTAACTTCATGAGAACGTAAAGCATTGTTCAATATAGAAATTTCATTCATAGCATCCCGTAGTTTCTTATCAAGATCATCACAGGTAGAACAATGCAAATCAATTGTAGAATAGCTAGCATCTTTCAAGTTTTTATCATTAAGTGCAGCAAGCTCTTTGTTCTTTTCAATTTCTAACTCAAGTTTATCAAGTGTGGAGGTGTGCGTACTTCTTAATGAGGACAATTGTTCATATATTAAATCACATGAGGAACATGCATTATCACTAGGAATCAAAGTTTTTAAACGGTTGATTTCAGATTCTAGTGATTCAATTTTAGCAGCACTATCCCTAAGCTTTTTGTCCTTTTTATTAACAATAATAGTGGCATGAGAAATGGCATCACACATTTCTTCGCAAGTAGGACATACCTCTTCATTGTCGCTGTTGTGTTCTGCCTCCTCCATACTTGATCTTGACTTGCCCGCCATAAAGCACAAGTTTGCCAAATCATCTTCATCTTCATCACTTCCAATGTCCACGTCGCTTGAACTGAACTCTTGAAGTGCGGTGATGAAACTGTTGATCATCTTGCGTCCTATGGTACCTTTCTTCTTCTTGTTGAAATTTCCAGAGGAGGTCCAAACTTTGCTTTGTTTTTCTTCCCGGGTGGTCGGACCTAAAAGGTTAGGGCATTCTGTACGAAAGTGTCCTGTTTTACCACATTCAAAACAGCGTTGAGGTCCGGAGCTTCCTCTCCTTCTAGTTCTCACATTTTGCAATGCTTTTGAGAATCTAGTAGAGATGAGTGCCAACTCCTCTTCTGGAAATTCTTCGATCTGCTCCACGGTTAGTGAGGACAACAAAGCAAGAGTATTGCAAGATGATGATTGGCCGGAGCTAGACATATCACGTTGTGAAACAAATGCAATAGACTTATTGGGGTTCTTACGTGAGATTATGTCAATTTCATGAGTTTTTAACTTGGAATATAGCACATCTAAAGTATGTGAACTCATGATAGTGGATTCACGAATAGATGTGACTTTCATCTCCTAAATTGACATATCTAATGCACTTAGCAATTGCCTAGAATTTTCAGCATCTGAAAAATTAATATTGACAATACGCAAGTTGCTGAGAATCATATTAAAGCGAGCAAAAAGGTCATCAATAGACTCACTGGGTTGCATCTTGAAGCGCATGTATTCTTTCTTGAACATGTCTTGCCTTAACTCTTTGATTGTGTTGGATCCTTCGTGGTAGTCACAAAGTGCTTTCCACACATCGTATGCAGATCGGAGGTGTGCAACACGGTCGAAGTCGCTTTGTGTTAATCCTTGTATGATCAAGTTCCGAGCCTTGTTGTTGTTGTCGACATCTCTCATATTTGTAGCTGTAAGTTGATCGTTTTATGGCACTTCGTAAGGCTTGTATACCTTCTCCCATATTGCAAAGCCTTGTGCCTGGATGAAAGCCTCCATGCACGCCTTCCAAACCTGAAAATCAATACCAGCAAACACACAAGGTTTGGCAGAGTACTTCTCCATGATGATTAGTCAAAAACACGCGCAAATCATAAAGATTAGAGAACTGTGGCTCTAATACCAATTGTAGGATCGAAGAGCATGTTAAAAGCTATCAGAGGGGGATGAATGGTAGATTTAAAAATCTTACGCAGCGGAAACAATTAAACCCCAAACCCTTTCGGTAGAAAAACGATCTGTTAAAGAAATCATGTGTGAGACTAATCTAAACGTGTTTCATTGTGACAAAAGTGATAGATATCAGATAGAATCAAGTCATGAAGACAACACAAAAAGAATCACTCAAATCCGACGAGAAAAACTCAAGTTATGATCGAAAGATCAAACAATGGTCAATCTGTCCTACCCGAGAAAAAACAGTTTTGGAACGCTGCAAAGAAACTCGTGTAGATCATAGACCACAAATCCAATGACCGTGAAATTTTGACATATGATAGACAATCAAGTTGTGAAGACAACCCAAAAAAGAATCACGTCAATTGGATCTGTAAAACTCGAGTTATGATAAAACCACCGATGAAAGGTAGTGCTGTCCAGAAACTCGACGAGTAAAACTTGTATGGAACAAGTCGGACGAACAAGGCACAAAAGTTCCTTCAAACTACGAATTTTATTCAATAGAACACAAGAGGAAAATCCCCAAAGTCGTGCCCCACGAGCTCTGGGCTCCCTTGCTTATATAACCAGCCCTTAGGCCAACCCAATATCAACTAGGACTCCAATCCTACTCAGATCACGAATCGTAACTTTCCATAACTGCTCAAGATTCTTCTATACGCAGATAGAAGCAATCCTAAGACTTCCAAACATCTTAGAAACGCATCCCACATTCCTAAACAACTCAAATTTGTGATCCACACGAAATCCTATCATAACCAACTCAAATCTTTCCATATTTGAGTCAAATCCGACTCAGCCGCAGCCTGAGTCCATAACCTAGTCGGTTGGACCTTTCCGACCAACTCTTTACGTCCACATCTCTTCATCACATCTCGGAACCATGTAGCCACGTCCATGCACTCCTTGCACACGTGCAATCATCTTCCAATGACGTGCACGATACCTTCATATGCATTGTTCTTGATTCAATCATGTTGCGCAACCTCCTGATCAGCTCAACCACAATTCTTCCTGAATTTGGTTGTTAGAACCTCATCTCCTCCCTGAGACTAGTCCAATGGATCCCGTCACCAGCCATGTCTTGAACTCAAGCAACACCAGCATATGAATAAACAACCAACCCATACGATCCCAAGTCCTTGACTTGACTCAAGTTAGTTCCGAACACAACACCTTACGTGAGAGCCTCACATAAGCATGTTGCAAAGCATAGCAAAACAATATCAGCCATATCATCCAAAATGCACCGAAAACTTAGTAAAAGAATACTAAGCAAACTTTCCAACAATGTAAAGCAAGTACGAAACATTGCAAATGAAAAGCAGAAGCACTGCGGTCAAGTTCCGGACCTTGCCAGAGCAACCCAAACCTTAAGCCGGAGCTAACAAAAGCTAGTAGAACCTAGCGCTGGAGCTTACCAAAACTAGTACAACCAAGCTTAGCAAAAACATGTCAGAGCTATCAAAAACATGTCAGAGCTATCAAAAACATGTCGGAGCTATCAAAGACATGCCGGAGCTAAAGACAAAACTTCACCGGAGCTGACCAAAGCTAGTCGGACCTAGCATCGAACGTAACCGGAGTTACCCAAACCAAGCCGGACCCACCGTCGGACCTTGCTGTAGCTCAGAGCTAGGGTCGGACCTTGATAAAAAAGGTGTTTTGGTGATATTCAAAACTTTTATCATCAAAGCCAAGTGTATTCATTACAAGCCAATGTATTCAGCACATATAGGTCTTACAATCTCTCCCTTGATGAATGCATTGGCAACATCATTTAAAATATGAACATTGGCTTATTCACATAAAAGTTTTGAAGGCAATTTCTCCCCCTTTGTAAATCAAAAGTAAAATGAGAAGAAAAATTATCCCATATTATCTCTCCCCCTTCTATTATCTCTCCTTATGCACATATTCTCTTTCTCTTCATGCTTATCTCTCCCACTTTGACAATGTATTCAGCAAGTCATGAGCATATAAACAAATTATCTCTCCCCCTTTAGTTGTTATGAGCATATTATAACATATACATATAAACAAAGTTCATCCAAGTCATACTATCAAATACCTTACATTATCGCATCAATGAAATACATAAGGTAGTGTAAGCCATGCTAGAGATCAAATGTAATTTTCAATTTAAGCAAGTCATGATCTCACAAACTTAACTATTTCAAAACCTGAAAGCATGACACTAGTTGCTACAACAACAACAACCAAGCCCTTGTCCCAAACAAGTTGGGGTCGGCTAGAAATGAAACCCAATAATTTTGAAGAAAAGTAATAGTACATTTTATTTTTTTTCAAAGCAAAAATTTAGATCATATGATTTTGCAAGAGATTATATGCGCATCTGCCTTATTCTAACCAACCAAGCCAAGTCTATGTCATTTGACAATCAGAAGCTTAAGGACATGGTTTTTGTCATACACAACGTCTTCCAAGTTCATATCTAAGTGCAATGATAAGCCATCTCAAAAAAAGAAGTGTGATGCATGCATATTCTCTTGATCTTTTCTCAATTTATATTTGTTCATAAAAACTCAACATGTGAGTTGATTACTTGATTAATTCTTTATGATTAAAAGCATTTGTGAGCATGCAACAAGTTCAAAACAGCAAGAAAGTTCGACCATGACCAGATTTAGTGTAAGTAATTATCCCAATTACTAGACATGGCAAAAACTACAAAATGTATAACACGAGTAATGTAGTAAGAACTTTCAGCATGTAAAAGGAACCACATAGTCATATATGTATGAAATACTATGCTCATATTATTTTAATTTCAGATTCACACATAGACTTCCCAAGTTTCAAAAAACTCCCCCTCAATTTAAGCCATGTGGATGCATAACCCCTATTTCACTACGAATGTAACAAAAACAAGTGAAATCCAAAGGTTTTGTAAAAATGTCAGCCAATTGTTGTTCGGTATCTACATGGTGAAGCACAATGTTTCCTTTTTCAACGTTATCTCGGAGAAAGTGATACCTAATGTCAATGTGCTTAGTTCTAGAATGTTGCACGGGGTCTTTAGCAATGCTAATGGCACTAGTGTTATCACATAACAGCGGAACACTATCTAGATCAACCCCATAATCCTTAAGTGTTTGAACAATCCAAAGAATTTGTGAGCAAGCACTAGCAGCAGCTACATATTAAGATTCGGCTGTGGATTGAGCAACTGAATTTTGTTTTCTAGAGGACCAAGCAACAAGAGAATTACCAAGAAAATGACAAGCACCAAAAGTACTTTTCCTATCAATCCTACAACCCCCAAAATCAGCATCCGAAAAAGCTTTCAAATTAACAGTTGAGGAAGAAGGAAGAAAAATTCCAAATTCTTGTGTTCCATGTAAGCACCTGATAATCCTTTTGACGGCTTGATGATGTGAAGCACGTGGGGAAGCTTGAAACCGTCCACAAAGACATACGCTGAATTGTATGTCCGGTCTTGATGCCGTGAGGTACAAAAGTGATCCGATCATGCTTCCATATTCTTTTTGATTCACAGGTTCACCATCTTCATCAAGTTCAAGTGTTGTTGCTGTTCCCATTGGTGTCCGAAGAGGCTTGCTTTTGTCCATGTTGAAGCTCCTTAGAAGGTCTTTGGTATACTTCGTTTGATGCACAAAGGTACCCTCCTTGGTTTGATTGATTTGCAGCCCCAAAAAGTAAGTGAGTTCACCCATCATACTCATTTCAAATTCGGAACTCATCATTCCTGAAAACTTGGACACAAGATCATGAGAAGCACAACCAAAGATAATATCATCCACATACACTTAAACGAATAATGAGTCATTGCCATGTTTAAACACAAAAAGAGTTTTATCAACCTTGCCCATGGTAAACCCCTTTTCAAGTAAGAATGTTTTTAACCTATCATACCACGCTCTAGGGGCTTGTTTGAGACCGTATAAGGCTTTGGACAGTTTGTAAACATGATTAGGAAAATCTGGATTTTCAAAACCCGGTGGTTGTTTGACATAAACCTCCTCATCTATGTAGCCATTAAGAAAAGCACTTTTAACATCCATTTGAAATAGCTTAAAACCTTTAGATGCTGCAAAAACTAACAAAATTCTTGGCAAAAGATAGCTATCCTTCACTTGCTTTGCCTTTCCTGGCAATGGCGTCAGAAATGCTTGTTGACAGCTACCAAGAAATATTAAAAAATCATCCCAAGCAACGACGCCAGAAATGCTTGTTGATAGCTACTAAAAAACATTAACAAATCACCCCCGACAATGGCGCTAGAAATGCTTGTTGATGTTTCTTAACATCACATATCATCTCTAGTAAGAGATGAGGTCCACAAGCGTATGGAAACTGTCGTGTAGCATTTCACCCAAGAGTATTCCCAAAGGTATTGTATTTATCCAAATGGAAGGCAATGGAGTAAACAAGATAATATTCTTATGATCAAGCTATGGGATACTAATCAATTATCAAGACAGAGGTAAGTTCATAATATGGGTAGTGTGACACACACCTAAGCAATCTATCCTAAGAGGTAAATGGGCCCTAACGGAGATTAGACTAAGAGTTGGGGAGTTACTCCTACAATGCTTCTAATATACATATACATATCCTAGGTTAGATACTAATGAGCATGTCAATGGTGAATACTTATGCTAAGTTGTTCAACATATCGGGCACGGGTTTATCCCTAACAATACTAGGAGGACTCCCGCCAAGAGCCTGTAGCACAGCCGAACGTGGAGCATTACAAAGTATAGATATGGTTGTCACCACCTACTGCCTACCTCTTCAATTCGTGGGTCTACGAGACATCCAACGTTACTTAAGTATCCTAGCACCATGCTAGCATATTAAGTAAATACCTTAAGAGTCATGACACAAGCCATCTTATGGCAATGACTAACCTAAACATTGTTGAACCGATGTTGAGACATAACATAAGTTATTCATATTAACATGATCATATCATAACTAATTAGAATATAGTGGTTGTTTATAGTGTTTATGATGATAGTACAATGACATTAAGGTGTGATCATAAAGACTATTCCTACCACATATATGGAATCCACAATCAAACAAGAAACACTTTATCCAAGTATATGAACAAAAGAAGACTAAAGATAATATCTTTATTATGTATAAAGTCACAAATATAATAAAAGATACATGAGTCATACCTTTCCCAATTTGGTGTTGGGACTAGAGGCTCTCCTCCCTACAGCCTAACCTCCACTTAGGAACTAGAAGAACTAGTGTATACAACAGAATGATGCTCAAGTGGTGTGTGTTGAAGTGAGGGGTGGAGGTCCTATTTATAGTGGGAAAAGGGTCGGTTCCCGCCACCAAAAGCGCATGAATCAGTCACCACTGACTTCTTCAAGCCGGGAGGAGCCAACGCGTGGAAGTTGACCGAGTTTGGTGCCAGAACCAGGTCGACCGAACTGGTCTTTGCACCGTTATGCGTGTGCTTCCTCCAGATCTCTGCCAGGTGGGTCCCATCCATTGATATAGGTGCTACACCGTTGGATGGCCTCTAATACTTATGTTTGTGGGTCATTTGATCCATGTGGTGCCACATGTCAGCACTTGATTGGCTGGGATGATATTTTATAGGATACATCCCCTTGTTTCACTTCAATTCTGTATAAAATACCTGCATGCACCAATTTCACCAAGTACAAGTGGAAATAGGTTAAATAGAAAGGTGATGTGTGCAAGAAATGATATTTCCTTAACATAATTGAGTTATATTAACAGGTGAAATTGGTATATAACAGCCATCAATAGAGACTCGATCTGATCTTTCACTCCGAAGGTAAATTTCATGAGGAATGAATAACTGAGAGGGGAGAGTTGGCTTATCTTTCTTGTGGACACTAATGGCCTCACCATAGTCGCATGTGTCCCTCAGATGGTGGTGTTGCATGGTTGTCCCAGTAGATGTCGGCCAAGGCATATTGTTAAGGATGAAGTAACGCTCCTTGGTTCCCCGAGAGTGTCGTGGCGGGATGAGCAACTTTTAGTCGGAATGTGTCATGAAACAGGAGGACCATGGCACGTCCTGGTTGCGTCTAATCCTATCATCCTTCAACATGGCGCAGCTTGGGCGACACGCGTTGGGAACCTTCGGCTCGCTGTGAGCCTTTATTCTGGTGTGATTTACGAGGCACCATGAGCCATCCCCGACATTCTTATCCCTTTGACCCCTCTGGCGGGGTTGTAAATAGAAAAGTGCAGTTCCCCTCTTCCCATGGCTTTAGTCACTTTCCTTCAAATGTCCTTGCTCCCCCTTCTTCCTCTGCCCCTCCCGTAATCTCAATGTACTGTCCGTAGGTGAGAGAGTGACGGCCGGGGCTTCGCCCCCAGCCGATGAGTGTCGATGGTTCAATTGAAGAAGCCTCTTGAAGTAGATTCAAAGAGGGAGAAGTCATCTGGAAGTTCAAAAGGGGAGGTCGATTCTATCCAGATGTAGCGCGTACGTCCGCGTGACAAGAGCCTTTTCGCGTAGCATCAGGATGGTCGGGCAATATGTTGGTCGCCTCGGACCCCCGACCCTTCTCAACAGGCTTGGATACCCCGACCTACATCCACAAACAGCAAGATGACGTCATCCTCGGATTTGGAGACGAGAGGTCCTTTTAGGGGGTCGAGGCGTGATGCTTTCTGTATTTCGAGATCAGAGGCCATTCACCCATCAGGAAATGAGCGTCCCCTAGCCAGGACTATCTGGTTTTCCCTCGATCACCTCATCGAGCGGGGGTCCAGGGTCCCTTTAACTCTAGATCAAGAGCGGTGGGCCCTAATGGAGACCAGTTTCTCCAAATCGAGGAGCTCTAGTTCTCGATAGATCATTTTGCTACCGGAAGCTGAGTGCGCATTTGGAAGAAACCACAGTCATGTTTCTGCTGAAGGGGAGACAAAACAAGGTTGTTGGTCCTTCGAAGGGTAGGATAGCCTTCGGCGGGGATTGAGTTTGGGGTGTAACCCTTTTCACCTTCCTATGTACCCGTCTGAGACATGATTGTTCGTGAATCATTTGTCGTGACTTTAAAACATTTCCTCTATAGTTTATTTTCCATCTCGTTGTCTCATCATGGTACTCAGAACTTTCGTCGTTCACGAGCTGCGGTTCGCAGGACGTGTGGAAAATGCTCAGTTCGAGGTATGTTTCTAATAAGTTCAAGGGCTTGGGCGAACCCTTGGTCGAGCGTTAGCCCCTAAGCCCAGGCATCGCAGTCGTGATTCGAGTTTTAATTTTAGGATCTGCCCATCACGGCGCTCATCCTTCGGGAGATGGGTCTGGTGTGGTCAGCCATAGACTGCCAAGCTCGAAGTGACACGTCGTGACTTGTCCCAGCAGAGCAATTGTCGCGCGGATTCTGGCTGCTGGTGTCGAGGAGCCTGGACGCCGGCTTCTTTTGGATTAGTTGGGAGAGTTCCCTCATGTTGGGGCACGTAGGATGTTGAGATTGCTTCCTCTGTTCGCCATCATTAGGACAAGCCACACAATTTTCATGACCGGGCCAATCACTATGGTGTATTGCCCGAGTCGTGGAGCATGATCGGGATGATCCGATCCATTGGAGGTGGCGATCGCTTCGGGCCACCAGAGGTGAGCCGAGATGTCCCGGCTAGTTCGCTCCCTTCTCTAGGGTGCCTTCTCCAACCCGGGCGGACTTTCGGGTGTGGGACCGCCCTTGTAGATCGTGAGACAGCCGCCGTTGTCGTCCGGGTCAGATTCCCTTGACTTGGAGCTTGCAGTGATCGACCTCTTCCTTTTGCCTTCTAGTGCCGATTTTCCTGCCGAGGAAACGTCATAGGAGGATGCATTCCTTCAGCACATGTTTTACTGGGAAGGTGTGATGGACACAGGGTTCGTCAAGCATCTTCTCGAAGTGGCTGGTCGGAGGTTTGGTTGCTCTCCTGTCTTCGCGTTGGTTGGTCGCCGCGGGTGTATTGGGGTCGGGTTGCCGCTCCCTTCCCTTTTGGGGCGTTGGGCCATTTCAGATCTTGATGCTGCCGGATTTAGGCTTTTGTATGTCGGAGCCGACCACCATCGTCCTTCGGTCAAGGGAGGAGCAGGAAGAGTGGTTGAGTAATTCCCTCATGTGCCTTGGCTTGGCGTGAATGGACTTGTGTGTCGAGGGTCGACGGGCGACCCCCAAAAGGAGAATTTTGATGACACCCACCTCAACAGCGTTGAGAGCCCGTTGAGTAGGGATAGAAATGAGTGTGCACCCGCGGATAGTGGCTTTACTCGCCCGTACCCACTAGAATAAAGCCGTGCCCGTGCCCTGCAACCGCAACGGGTAACAAACGCCGCCCGTAACCAATATCCGCGGGAAAGATGTGCCCGCAGGTATGCCCGTCTACCCGCCAGGGGCGGTGGCGGCGAGCGAGGGTGGCTAGGCAGCGGCGAGCGAGGGTGTTGGAGGTGCGCGAGCAAGGACCAGCATCTTCGCATGTGGAGGGAAGGAAAGCAACGAGATATGCCCGCTCATCCCATCCTTGTCACCGATTCGTTGATGTGCTCGCTCTTCCCATGGTTGCCGTCGAGATCTGCCGGCTCTTCGCATCTACGCCAGTTCATCGATTTGTTGCCATCCCATGGTCAGAGCTTCTTGCCCACTCGTCCTCCCCCTTCCTCGATTTCTCCACCGCTAGATCCGACCATCCAGGTATGCTCGAGCAGCGAGTGGGACGGGGCGACGCCTCGGAGTCGGGAGGGCGTGGGGCGTGCGGGTGTGCGGCTTGCATCTGGTGGCTATGGTTGTGCCCTCGTGAGGTTGAGAAGCAAATGAGGAACATATATATATATATATATATATATATATATATATATATATATATATATAACTGTGATGGACCCACATGTCAGTACGGGTACACGGGTACGGATATGGATTTTTTTACCCGATCCAAAATATCCAATCCATTACCCGAATCCATACTCGCGGGTACAAATTCGTATCCAAATATGTGTCGTCGGGTTGGGTATCTGAGGGTACACAGGTAATGGGTAATCATTGACAACCCTACTGTTGAGGCTCTCAGAGAAGTGCCACATATACCCAAGGAAGGTTTCATCCGACTTCTATTGGCATCCCTCGAGGTCTCGCGGTCCTCCAGAGCGCTCGCGCGCCTCCTGGGGGTTACTGCTGCTGAGGGTGGTGTCGAGCTCAACCTACTTCTGTGTGGGGCTAAAACTTCGATCCCCATAGTTGTCGTAGCGGCCTTCTCGACGGAGACGGTGTTGTGGGGGTCCAGAACGGAGTTTTGCGACCCCTTCCTGAGCGATTTTTCAGGCGCCGAGGGTCAGGTGAAGATTCGAGATTGCTTCTCGTGCCTAGGGCGGAGAGGACGAGCGGGTGGAGGATTTGGTGCTGTCGGTGCATTTCATCTGGGTTGGAGCATCATTTCTAGATCATCTGGAGTTGTTGGTGTAGTACTGTGGGTGATGCCCGTCCGCGCACTGGTCAGCCGCACGGACTGACGGAGGGTTGGAATTGCGACGGACCAGCCCTCAGTGGGGTTCGACTGGTATGGCCATGTCATGCCATGATGAGGTTGCTGTCACAATGTTCTGGCCTATTTGCTCGAAGCGTGGGGCGTTGGTGGTGCCAGTGGAGACGTTGATCTAGGAGGAACGCACGTGAGGGTGCGCCGTGTCCGGATTGGCGTGGTGATGGAACTTGGTTCGGAGGGCGTTCTCACCTCAATTTTGGCACGTCTGCTCGGAGTCGGGCGTAGCGCGCCCTGCCCTGGGACGATCATTAGGAGTGGGACCGCATGCAAGTTCCTTTCCAAAATCCTAGCACCGCGTCCCTTGTTGTCGGGGCGAGAAATGTGGGAGTGCTCGTACATCGCCGGGGGTGTGCGTGGTGCGGTGTTTCCAGTTACAATGATCGCTTACCCCGGTGCTAGAGTCGGAGCTGGGATCACAACTGACAGTATCTTCTATAATCTTGTACAGGGATTGCGACGCATCATTGTCCACTGCTTCGAAGGGCGCTTTCCTGGCGCCTTTGATGATGTTGACGTTGTTGAGCCCTTGGGGGCCCCAGTGACGCTCCTCGGTGCCGATGAAGCCATGACAAAGTTGATGGGAATGCACAATAGTGTTCCCCTACCTGGTGCACCAATTGTCGTCGTTTCAGAAACTGATTAGTAAATTTGTATTGAATCACGTTCGTCTTCATGTGGCTAGCTGCAAAGAACAAGTGATTGGTCCTAGTTCGGGCAAAAAACGGTGTACATCCAGAGGTAGTCTATCGCTCAAAAGGCGAGAGAATAAATTACAAGTGATCCTTGCTCGAGTATATGAACTCTAAGAAAGTAAGAACTTCTGTAAAAGTAATGTGTAAGCAAAAACGCACACAGACGTATGAAAATTAAGGCACAGACGCAAGTGTGTCAAAAGAAAAGGGTACAAGTGCACCAAAGGAAAAGTGCTTAAGGTAAATGCGTAAGGTAAAATGCATATAGTAACCGCAAATACACAGCGAATTCGCTCCTGTCGCGGAAGGCCTTCGGGGTCCTTTTATAGGGGGGTGAGATATCTAACCGACATTCCTCATAGTGTGGTGTAACACCCACATTTTAAAAATAAGGAAAAATAATTTGAATGCATGTGCTTGTGTATTTTGTGTGTTTATTTGAATTCAAACGAGTAGAAATTTGCTAAGTATTTAAATTTGGATCAAATGGAAAGAGAAAAGAAAAGAAAAGGGAAAAGAAAAATGAATAAGCTCACCTGGGCCAAGAATCTACCCGGAGCCCATCTCTCTCTTAGTCCTCCTTTTCTCCATCGGCCCAGCAAGGCCCAAACCAGCTGCACTCCCCTTCTTCCTCTCTCTCTCTCTCTATGCCATGCGGGCCTTATCTATCAGCCTCTTCTTCCCCAATAACCGCCGTCGCCCGAGCCTCAACCGCCGCACGCCGCACGTACAGCCGCACCCAGGCAACCGACACGCCCCTTGCTCCCTTCCTCTCCACAATTGCCTCCCCTGTTTTATTCACGGCCTCACCCCCATTCTCTTTCCTCCCATTCCCCATTCTTCCCCTAACCGAAACCTAGCCACCACGACCGCCGGTTAGGAGCCCAGCACCCCACTTGTAGACGTCAATTCAGCCACCACCAAAGTGATGCTGAGAATCTCGACGCAATGCCGCCCCCAAAGGACCCCTTCTAGATAGGTTTCATGGCCTGAGCAGCCGACACAATGACGATGAGGCTCGACCGCCGCTACATGTCGGCGCGCACCCAAATCCGGCCATCTTCGACCCCGTTTGCCCCGTGGTGAGTTTCCCCTTGCCCTTCGTCGAGGTTTGGCCACCGGGATGCCATTTCGGCGAATTCTGACGAAGGTCGGCCATGGCGCCGTCGTCCTTCTAGCCACTGGCCGCCAGCCATGCCTTTGGGGTGAGGTGGCCCTCCCCTGGCCGTCCATCCTAGGGCAATGACCACTAATAGATCAATATCATAGCCCTTCGTTCATAAAATCATAACCACTAACTTTAAATCCTATGACTCACATTTAAAACACTCATACCCCTTCGTAGATTTTCGAATAAGTCCTTGCACCTTTCGCAGATATTACAAATAGGTACAAATCTTTACAAAGATGACCTTGGACTTTCTGTTAATTATGAAACAATTATGCAGAATGTGTAAAAATAACTAGAAAGCCCCCTTTAATATTGAAAATTGTATTTTATCTTCTAAATAATGAAATACTTGCAGAATAGCCCCTGATTACTAAAAGAAATAATATTTAAGCCCATGTATTATTATTTAATTGTTGAATATTGCTTAAAATGCATTTAGTGGTGGAAAATGTTATTAAATGGTAGAATAAATATAGAAAATTTTAGGAAATTAGTTATAAATCATTTTAGGCTGAAATAAAATTATAGATGCATATAAAATATATTTTGACTATAGAAATTCATTAAAATGTTTTTACCCTATAATTAAATGTTAACAATGGAAAATAAATGGTAAATGCAATTCTTTGGCTATGAAAAATAATAATTACTTCATAGGGACGTATTAGTACATAATTTTGTGCTATTGTGTATGTTCTGGTGAATTGTTCTTTAATGTTTTCATTTCTCTTTTATCGATAGTTTATACACATTCGTATCTCGATCAAGAAGCAACACAAAGACTCTGGATATCAATATTTCATCAAGGAGACTGAGCAGCTAAATAATGAAAGGCAAGTACCCTTGACCATCTTGCACCTGTTTTAGGATGTTTAGTTAGTTGCATGCTACATAAATGATATCCTATTTCATGCTATATGCCATGTTCCATATTATTCCTTGTCACCTGGATTGGGTTGGGAAGTATATAGGTTTTGGTTATGCTTAGCCATGCTTAAACTTCGGGAAGGGATTTCATACACATGAAATTTATTATATTTTATGCTTACCATAATCATGATGGACACACAATAGTAGTTGATAGGAATCTGACGGTTGAATGGTTTTGGTATGGTGCAGCTTGCACGAGACCCAGGATTGGGTTTAGCACCGCTGGATTCTAAGGACCGGTTTATGGAGGAAGCCATTAAGCTTTATAGTACCACCGCGAGATTGAGATGGGGCAGCTTGGTCAATTAATTAGGTTTCTCCTGACGAAATGCTAATAGTTGGTGCTGGGAATGATGTAGAGGTACTGCTCTCGAAACCACAAGGCTCAAGAGGGGGCTCCTGAGGTGGAGGGTTACTCCAGGAATACCTTAGCGGTGAAACCTTAGTGGGTTAGCACTAGTTGGGAGTACCTTTGTAAAGACCATGTAGTGATCTTCTGGCATCACACCAAAGGAAGTGTGTAATGTGGTTAGCTACCACAGGCATTCAGGGAGGTTTACTCAGTCCACTTGGCAATAGGGGATGAAATCACTTCTTGTGGGTAAAGGGTACACTCTCTGCACAGATTTGGTAAACTGTCATGACAGCTATGCTCACGGACAAGAGCGGCTTGGGACTAGTTCATAATTAACTTATGGATGGTAATTAATGGTTAATTATGATTCAAGATCATCTTTATTATCATTATTATGATTTGGAATATATTTATTTGGTATTAATTTGATAATAAAAGCTAAGGTTAGGTTCTGAGCATAGTGCTTATACCAAAGTTGGCCTATCCTTGTTCTAGCCATTCATGTCATCCTCTTTTCACACTTGTTGAGTACTCTATATACTCATGTGCTCGCTATTGTGTTTTTCATAAATGCTGCTCAGTGAAAAAGAAGTACCAATGAAGAGAAGTTCTATTGAAGACGGTGCATCAAAGGTCGTGTTGCTGCCAGTCGATTTGTCTGTGGTTGCCCTAGGTTTTCTTCTCTTCCGCTGCTGTTCAAAACACTTTTGAAGGTATAAGTGTTGTTTGTATTCGTATAGAACTGTTTATCACTATTTGTCATACATGTATGGTGAAACTGATTCTGGCATACATATATTATACAGTTGGTTTTATTCTTAATAAAACAGAGTGTGACATGGGGATAGATTTACAATGTTCGTTCTATGCATCTGGTCTGTTCAGGGTGCGGAAGCTTCAGTCTTGACTTCTTCTTGGTCTTCAAGGCACCGTCTTGCAAGTGTGGTTACCGTCCTTCTGACGATAGATGAGACGAATGGCAGGCTTATCCTGCAACGGGTCACATTGCGGGTCCATCCTCCTTTCAAAGTTATTGCACCCATCGTTCGTCATAAATGTCCCCAATTACCCGCCTCTTTCGGGCCCGAGCCCGTGAGGAATCGTCCGTCCGACCTCTCGATTGGGACTTGGGTAGGCTGGATTCCCCGACCTCGACCGGTCGGGGTGTTGGTGGCGGGCTCCTCCTCGAATAGAAGGTAGTTTCTGTCTATAGTCACATAGCGGTCACGTACCATTAAGTCCCGTATGCTTGGTACCCCGAATACAAAACTATGTCACCAGTTGAAATTGTTGTCCGTTTTGACTGAACCACAGCGGATAGCACTGGCATGGCTGGCCTGTACTTTGCCACGAGCCTTGCGGTTGTACCACCCCTTGTGAGGACCAAGATGAGTGATGCTTTTGCAATGTTTTGCAATTTGAACTGATGATGCTAAACTCTTCAATGGACTCATTGGAATCAGGGCAGCATTGGTATCTTGAAAATTGGTCCATAGTTTTGTATTTGACTCTGCTTGTAAGCAAATCCTAGACATTGTCTGCACAGCTAGGTCCGGATATGCCCCAGCTGCAGTCTCATCACTAAGCATCACACACAATCAGTGCCATCCAGGACTGCATTTGGAACATGAGTTGCTTCAGCACGTGTTGGCCTAGGAGATTTAATCATGGACTCCAGCATCTGGGTTGCAGTAACAACAGGCTTTCCTTGCACATTGAATTTGAAGATCATCACCTTTGAGCATAGAATATCTTTTCAATAGGTATCTCCATTCTCAAATCTCCTCTGGCAATCATGAAAGCATCTGAATTTGCAAGGATCTGATCAAAATTAGCAACCCCTTCCTGATTCTCAACCTGCACAAGACATCAATAGCATAAGAAACAAAACACAGTGTACAGGAAATGCGAGTACGGAGAAGCAAAGGTGAGTGCATGGAAGAGGCAACCATACCTTTGACATAAGTAGGATTGACTTTGCATGTTCAGCGAGCACACTTCGGACCATTTGAAGATATGATCCTTTACGTACAAAGGATAGTGCTATCATGTCAATCTTATTGGGCACACCCTACTGCAGGATGTCCACTTTGTCCTTTTCTGTTAATGTTGGGATATCCAAAATGACGTCGGGAAGATTGACATTTTTTTCTCTCCCCTAAGCAGAGTTCTCACAACGGCACCGGATTAGACCTTTTTCAGGGTCACATGAAAGCATTGTGAGTGGGATGCATGGTGCCATCAGCACACAGTATAGTGCTACCACGCTTCAAGTCAACAATAAATCATTTGGTAGCTCAATGGAAATCATGTTCCCATCACCCTTTATGGAGTAATCAGTGGTGATGGTAATCTGTTTCCCCTATGTCGGTTTCATAGGCTTGCCATCTTTCAAAAAGTACGTACGAATTCTGGTCTCTGTACATAGTGGATTCCATGGTTCAACAAACAAATAAGCTTGCACATTTGATGCACTCTTGACTTATGTACATTGAATTCCATAAGATATTTAGAAAAATGCATGGAACATGTTCTTCGCATCAAGCGTAAATTTGTGACACAGTACGCATCAGAAGTTAATCTATTGCAAGCTAAAAATATAGTCATCAAAAGTAGTAGTCTCTACTGCAATCAATGCTTAGAAAAAGTACTATAAGTTGATGACATCTAGCATGCAGTGTATCCGGCCAGTGTTCTACCATTATTTTTAGGAAATAGTGCTCTACCATGCAGTATATGTAAATAGCAGCAGCAACAACAACAAAGCCTTTCAGACCTGAGCAAATAACTTGGGGTAGCTGGAGATAAAACCCACATGTACCAGCAAGAAGTACAAAATCTAAGATCAAGATTATGCTAAAAAAAATGGTGTATTCCCAGAGCAAGCGTATTCTCTATCAAGGATCATATCGACAATAAAGTAGACATACAGAAAATATAGCATTAGCATTGTTCAGGTAGATTAAGACCAAACACTAATACACCGGAAAAATCGACCACGTGGCACTGCAGAATGTGCAGATAACGCCTTATTCATGACCATGACTGACTGAACTAGTTGATATAAGGTGGAGGCATCACAGCAGAACAGTAATATTCCTGAAACGATCATATTAAAAGCTTCAAAATCATTGTTTCAATAATTAGGACCACACAGGTTAGAATAGATTTTCCTACAGTGGAACAGTTCATGCACAATAAGGACGATTAATGTAAGGTGAATAGAAGCGTCTGGTATCATGACCCTTAACATATCTGTAAAGCTAATTTTCAAACAAATACTAACTGTATGTAATCAATTTGTTGAAAGTTGTAGTCTACGGGTGAACAACATTATGGTTTTGTTTAAAATTAGAGCAGCATACGTCAACATCCTTTCACAAAAAAGAAATTCGTTTCTAATAGCTATCCTCCACAATACAACTCAGTAGACAATAAAAGTAACATGCCAAAGGGCGGACAATATGTACCCATGAGCCAAGCAAGATACCAAAATTTAATACAAAATATAAGGACAGAGTTACTTATGAGCTACCAAGTATAACACTAAAATTTAATATGAAATCCAGAGTACACAAGGTACACATGAGCTATGAAACGAGGGCTCCGGAGACGGAGAGAAAGGCAAGCAAGGGGACCTTGGTGTCGAGCATGACGGCGCAGATGATGCCAGTGAGGTCCATGGCCCTGTGGAGGTTGTCGAGAGTCTCCTGGTGGTACTCGTGGGAGCCATGTGAGAAGTTGAACTGCGTGACGCACATGCCGGCGCGCAGCAGGCGCGCGCACATCTCGAAAGACCGCATGGCCGGGCCGAGGGTGCAGACGATGTTGGTCTTGGGCCGGCGCCGCCATATCTCCTAGGGTCCCTCGGCGCCGCCGCACTCCGTTGTTACGCCTACATCGACTTAGCCCTTAACTACTTTGTTAAGCACTTAATTACTTGTAATGAGTGGAGTTATTAACTCATGTGGAGTGTGGAGCGCGTGAGGTGGACCAGGGTTGTGCCTCTGCCTTTTTCTTTTAAACCAAACAGTTGTACTGGTGGAGGCAGGTAAAACAGAATACAAACGTTTGCCTCACGTATCCTCACGTATCTTCTTTCGTGTCGAGCACGTCAGGCGCTCGCCGACGGCCACTGTTCGTCGCTCACGTCCCGGACGCTGCGTGCTGATGACCACGGGCTACTACAGTTGGTATCAGAGCATCGATCCTCGGTGCCTCCCTTTTTTCCGGCAGCGGCGGCGCGTATTCGATGGTGCTGCACTTTTGAATCGTAAAATCCAGGAGAGGTGAGGCGGCGGTGAGATCTCGTTGCATCCCTTGCATCGGATCTCCTCTTTGGTTGGTTCAGGGTGTGGTTGTTCACCACGGCATCGGCGAAGCAATCCGTCCAGTTGCGCATCATCCTTAGGGCGATGGAGCAGGCGGCGGAGCCCGACAACGGATGTTGGGAGAAGATGTTTGTGTGACTCAACAACAACGAGGAAGTGCAGAAGCAGCTGCTCGAGCAACAAGCGGTCGCTGTGAGGGTGGCTAATCAGGCGACTCGGGAACGCACTTTGCTATTCTGGCAAGTGCAGGAGATAGGTCAGAGAATTCTGAATTTATCTTTGAAGAGCAGGTCTGAGGAGTTGGATCGGGGTTATGAGGGGTGGGACTCTGGTGGGGGGCGTGGTAGTCAGTTCGGCGGGGCAGATCGTAGAGGGAGACACCGGGAGGAGGATTGGGGAGATATGTATAGAGAGGAGATCTGGCGTGAGGATTTTATAGGAGATTGTTAGGTTTAAACTTAAGGCATAAACAGTAAACATTAACCCTAATCACCATTTTGCACCGCATAAACAAGATTAAGGGTGAGATTAGCTTACAGGATGAGGATCCGTTGGCGGCCATGAGCGTCTTCTTGCTTCTTGAAGAACGACGAGGGAAGGTTGAGTCCTTCCGGCAGTTCTTGCTCTCTTTTAGATCGGTGATTTTCGTGCTTGGGATTAGGGAGTTGTTAACCGTAAGGTTAACTCGTTTCTACCCTTAATCGCTTTTATATAGAGCAAGACCGCAGGGGGACGAGCCGAGTCAGTTGTTGGAGAAGCGCCTCCGATCGTGGTGCCCATCACGGGAGAGATTCCCGGTAACGTTGGTTATCGGGTCTATTCCCCTTTTTTCTTTTTCTTTTTACCGTTACTTATTTCTTTTCTTTTCTTTTTCTCAGGTTGAACCAAGATCAACCAACATTCTCCCCCTTCATCGTTTAGTTTAACTTTATTTATCCATTCTTAATAAGTATAATGCATAAAGTGAAGCATTACAACAATCAACAAATAATCATTGAACTTTGACACTTATGATGCATCAACCAATCTTAAATGGAAAACATTATTCTTTATGGGGAGCGGCTTTTTTAAAGGTCCCAATTTTTCAGAATCATAAGGCTTCCAATAATCCCATGCCGGCAACGTGTTTACGAAAGATACTGGGTGGTAAGCCTTTTATCATTGGATCCGCAAGCATATCGATCGTACTGATATGTTCAACTTTAATTATATGATCTTGAATTCTATCTTTCACAACATGATACTTTATATCAACGTGTTTGGCAGCAGCACTTGATTTGTTGTTACTCGCATAGAGAACTGCGGGTTCGTTATCGCAGTATAGCACAAGTGGCTTGTTAATTATGTCTACCACTTTGAGCCCGGCAATGAAATTCTTTAGCCATACAGCCTGCCCAGTGGCCTCATAACATGCTACAAATTATGTCTGCATCGTTGATGATGCAATCACCGTTTGCTTGGAGCTTTTCCACGATATAGTTTCTCCAGCCAGTGTGAATATATGACCTGACGTGGATTTCATACTATCCACACAGCCGACGAAATCAGCATATGAATAGCCAATAACTTCTAGGTTATCAGATCTTCGATATGTTAGCATTAGATCTTTAGTACCTTGTATATAACGCAAGACTTTTTTTGCGGCCTTTCAGTGGTCCATTCCTAGGTTTGATTGGAATCTGCCAAGCATTCCCGTTACAAAAGCCAAGTCAGGGCGCGTACAAACTTGAGCGTACATAATGCTTCCGACAGCTGAAGCAGATGGAACCGACTTCATCTGGCCAGATTTAATTTGGTTCCTTGGACATTGAAATGTCCCAAATTTATCGCCCTTAACTATTAGAGCAAGCGTGGGGGAGCACTTATGCATATTGAATTTCTTCAATACTCTCTCAAAGTATGCCTTTTGTGATAGTCCTAATGTGTACTTGGACCTATCTCGGTGAATATCAATGCCTAGAACGTAAGAGGCTTCACCGAGATCCTTCATATCAAAGTTTGATGACAGAAAGCTCTTGGTTTCATGTAACATATTTTATCACTACAAGCCAAAAGTATGTCATCCACATATAGGACCAAAATTGTGAACTTACTACCCTTAAATTTGATGTATATGCAGTTGTCCACAGCATTTTCTGTAAAACCAAAAGTTCAAATCACTTTATCGAACTTTAAGTACCATTATCTCGAGGCTTACTTCAAGCAATAAATGGATTTCTTCAGACGACACGCCATGTGTTCTTTTCCTTCAACGACAAAACCTTCCGGTTGTGCCATATATACATCTTCATTAAATCACCATTTAAGAATGCAGTTTTAACATCCATTTGGTGCAGCTCTAAATAATAATGAGTTGTCAATGCCATCATGATTCTGAACGAATCTTTGGTTGACACTAAAGAAAATGTTTCGTTATAATTGATTCCTTCTCGTTGTGTAACCCTTTAGCCACCAGTCTTGCTTTGAACCTTTCGATATTCCCATTGGAGTCATATTTGGTTTTTTAAACCCATTTGCATCCAACTCTTTTAGCTCATTCGAGAATTTCAACTAAGTCCCACACATCATTAGTGCCCATTTACTTTAATTCGTCTTCCATAGCCATAAACCATTTAGACGAGTTTTCACTTTTCATAGCTTCTTTATAAGAAGAAGGATCTTCCACTTTACCCATGTCACTTACGTCATTAGTCATGTAGGTGACATAGTCATCTGAAATGGGATTTCTTCTTTCACGTTGCGACCTACACAACGGAGGGGCTGGTGGAAGATCAATCTCCGCTTCTGGATTCTCGTTCACTTCCTCATTTTCATTTGTAGTGACATTTTCATTATTTCCGGAATGAACGAGAGGAGGGTCCGGTGTCACGACAACATTTTTAAATGGAATGATGAACTCTTGGATATTCGGGGATGGTACGTAAACCCGTTTCTCCTCAAGATCAATCTTCCTCACTTCCGTGACATCATCCTCAAAAAATACCGCCTGTCTTGTCTCTACAAATTTCGTCACGTGATTTGGACAATAAAAGCAATATCCCTTTCCCTGTTGAGGGTACCCAATAAAGAACAGTTGACTGTCTTTGGGTCCAATTTCTTAAGTTGTGAATTGAATACTTTAGCTTCAGCAGGGCAGCCCCACACACGTAAATAATTCAAGCTGGGTTTCTTTCTCGTCCACATCTCGTAAGGTGTGTTTGGTGCTGCTTTTGTTGGAGCAAGATTAAGTACGTGTGCAGCTGTCTTTAAAGCCTCCATCCATAGGCTCACTGGTAGGCCTCCATCCAATAATGTTGGTTACCGGGTCTATTCCCCTTTTTTTTCTTTTTCTTTTTACCGTTACTTATTTATTTTTTTTCTCAGGTTGAACCGAGATCAACCAACAGAGATAGGTATGCTCGTTTTCAGAGAGTAGGTGATCTGGGTGGAGTAGAATAGAGAGGTAGACCCTATGAGGAGATGGCGGAGGGAAGCAGAGGAAGAGTAGGAGAAGACCAGGAGTGCTATGCTCGTCGGCCACGAAGAGAAGTTGGGGGAATGGAGCGTTCCACTATCAAGTTGTCTTTTCCAAAATTTACACAGGACAACTCATCCATTTGGAACGACAAATGTGTGGATTATTTCACATTCTATCATGTTCCAGAGTATAGTTGGGTGAATGTGGCTTCCATTCATATGGAGGGTGTGGCTGCAAGGTGGTGGCAAGTATGCAAGTTGTCGGAAGGAGGCCATTCTTGGGATCATTTTGTCTTGGCCGTGAAAGAGAAGTTCGGGAGTTATGAATATCCCAAGAACATGTATGATCTGTTGAATCTTCATCGGACGGGTGAGTTGGAGGAGTATATCTTGGAGTTTGAGAAGCGACGATATTCAATAGCAATGCACAATCCGGACCTTGACGAGACATTTTTTGTGACCCAATTTGTTCGAGGGCTGAAGGGGGACTTGCATGGTTCGGTGTTGGCGCAGGTACCACATACAGTGGAGAGAGCAATTTTGTTGGCCCGGTTGCATGGCGATATTCAGGACAAAGGAAAGTCAAAGTTTCTGAAACCATTTGTTGGGTCTCGTCAATTCAGGACACCGAAGACCAACAGAGCAGCATCACTGGTGTCTGAATGGTCCAAGGAACCCCAATTAAGGGAGTATCGGAGGTTCCATGGGATGTGCTATACATGTGGCGAGAAGTATGAAGCTGGTCATCCTGCTCGTTGTCCGAAGCGCACACAGTTGCAGCTTAATACTTTGTCCGCAGAGGACTTGAAATGGTCTTAACTAATGATGCATTGCTTCAATTGGACAGTGAAGATAAATTACAGGAAGAGTGTTTGGTGATATCAATGTATGCGTCTTCGAGCGTTGGTGCAAAACCAAGTCTTCTTGAGATTGTTGTGGATTCCGGAAGCTCAGCCTGGATTCCGGAAGCTCAGCCACATTTGCGAATACAGTGTTCGTGCAGCGCGCTGGTCTGAAAGCGGTGCCCTGTAATACAGTTACTGTCCGAATTGCCAATGGGGAGCAACTATCCTCTAAGTCATATGTTCCTGGTCTTTCATGGTGGTGCAATGGGACATCATTTACAACTGATATGAGGGTGCTAAACTTGGGAGTATACGATGCCATCTTGGGCTATGATTGGCTTCGACAACATAGCCCGATGTTATGTCAATGGGATGAGAAATACATTGAGTTTCAGTTAGACAGCAAAACTGTCAAGTTGCAGGGTGTGAAACAACCAGCACAGCAAACCCTCCAGGAGCTCTCGGCACAACAATTATACAAGTAAATCATTGGTAACGAAATGTGGTCATTGGCAGTTGTGGATCAAGGGAAGGCGGTCTCAAATGTGTCTGATCAACACCCCGAAGATGCAGCAGTTTTAGAGTTTCTTGAGGAATTTTCAGATGTGTTTTCTGAACCTACCAGTTTACCACCCGAGATGCCCTTTGATCACACTATTTCCTTGATCCCTGATGCAGTACAAGTGAATGCCAAACCATATGGGTACTCTCCTTTGCATAAAGATGAGATCGAGAGACAAGTGAAGCAACTGTTGCAGTTGGGATTGATTGAAACAAGCGTCACCCCATTTGCCTCACCGATTCTATTGGTTCAGAAAAAGGACGACAGTTGGAGGTTTTGCATCGACTATCACAAACTCAATGACCTTACCATTAAAAACAGATTTCCCATGCCGTTAGTCGATGAGATCTTGGATGAGTTGTCGGGCACAAAATATTTCTCAAATTTGGACCTTCGAGCTGGTTATCATCAAATATGCATGAAACATGGTGAAGTGTTTAAAACAACGTTTAAAACGCATAGTGGGCACTATCAATTCAAAGTATGTCGTTTGGCCTCACAAATGCTTTGGCGAAGTTCCAATGTGCTATGAATTCAATTTTGGCTCTTTTTCATTGAAAATTCGTCTTGGTGTTCATCGACGATATCCTTGTTTATAGCCCTTCTTTGGAACAACATGTTGAACACTTGAGGATGGTTTTGCAGCAGCTAACAGAACACAAATTCTATGTGAAGAGGTCCAAGTGTTCCTTTGCCCGTCGGGAGTTGAGTTACTTAGGCCATATTATTTCA